>CAWUFW010004735.1:0-1476355 GCA_963921515.1 Calotriton arnoldi
AGTCGGTCGGTGCTTTTTCCGGCCCGAATCGGAATCGACCCCATAGTTGTTAAAAATATCGATATTTTAATTAATGTTATGTATTTTAGAATATGTTTTAAATGTATGTGATGTATTTTTTGTATAAGAATTGTTTATATTTTTTACTATATGTGTTACATTTTTAGTAGTTATTATTTTTTTTTATTTGAATTTTGCGTTTTGTAGTTCCGTAGCGGGTTGTGGGTTTATAGGGGAATACGGTGGGAAGTAAGTTAATTGTATTAAATTAATGTTTCTTTTTTTTGTATATATATTGTTTATATTTTTTAATATATGTGTTAAATTTTTAGTAGTTATTATTTTCTTTTAATTAGAATTTTGTGTTTTTTAGTTCCGTAGCGGGTTGTGGGTTTATAGGGGTATAGGGTGGGAAGTAATTTAATTATATTAAATTAATGAATATTTTTTATTCATGAATATTTAATTAATTAATAATTGGTTGTTAATTAATATTAATTAATTGGTAATTATGTATGGTAATTGTGTAATTAATTTTAGGTGTGGGTTTTTGTGTTTATAGGTGTAAAGGGTGAGAAGTAACTTTTTTTTATTGATGAATTAATATTTTGTTGTTTATTAATATTAAATATTAATTGTTATTAATTATGGTAATTGTTTAATTAATTTTGGGAGTGTGTATTGGGATTTATAGGGGTAAAGGGTGGCAAGTAATTTGTGTTTAATGAATGAATATATATTTGTTAATTATTGTTAATTATTTGATATATATTTCGTGTAATTGTTTATTTTTTTGTTTGTTTTTATTTTTAAGGGGCAAAGGGTGGGTATTGAATAAATTTTACTTAATTCATTATTAGTTGTTTATTAGTAATAGTTTTTAATTTTAAAATAAGTTTTAATTGTTTAATGTATTATTTTACAGTTTAATTTAGGTGTGTGTTGTGGGGATTATAGGGTTAAAGTGTGGGTAGTTAATGATATTTTTATTTTTGTATTAGTAATATGTTTTTAATTGATAATTAATTATGTTAATTATGGAAGTATATTTTTTAGAAACTTTAGAAGTGTTTTGTTGTTTGTGTGGTGTTACAGAGTAGGAAATATAATAAATACATTTATGTAATGATTAATGTTTTTGTTTGTCAAAATATTCTAGTTTAAAATATTTATTTTTGGGAAATTTATTCATTATTTTATTTTACATAATATTTGTATGCATTTGTTATATGTAATTAATAGTATATTTTTTTTTATATATAATATACCGTTTTTTAATTTTCTACATATTTATAAATGTATTCATTTATTCATTTTTAGATTATTATTTTTTGTTTTTTAAATATTTATTTAGTTTTTATTTTTGAACTGCTTGGAGTGTGAATATTAAATTTACCCCTATGCTATCCAACACTTTCCCTACTGTTGCACTCACTGGAGTGGGAATAGTAATTTTTACTCCTCCGCTATCCAACACTTTCCCTACTGTTGGACTTACTGGAGTGGGAATACTAATTTTTACCCCTCCGCTATCCAACACTTTCCCTACTGTTGGACTCACTGGTGTTGGAATAGTACATTTAATCCCTCCACTATCCAACACTTACCCTACTGTTGCACTCACTGGAGTGGGAATAGTCATTTTTACCCTTCCGCTATCAAACACTTTCCCTACTGTTGCACTCACTGGGGTGGGAATAGTAATGTTTACCCTTCCGCTATCCAACACTTTCCCTACTGTTGCACTCACGTGAGTGGGAATAGTAATTTTTACCCCTCCGCTATCCAACACTTTCCCTACTGTTGTATTCATTGGAGTGGGAATAGTAATTTTTACTCTTACGCTATCCAACACTTTCCCTACTGTTGCACTCACTGGAGTGGGAATAGTTATTTTTACCCCTCCCCTATCCAACACTTTCCCTACTGTTGTACTTATTGGAGTGGGAATAATAATTTTTACCTTTTTGCTATCCAACACTTTCCCTACTGTTGCACTGACTGTATTGGGTAATTTAAGTTTAAATATTTTGTAATAGTTTAATGTTTTCATTTATTATAGTATGTTTTTTTATATTTTAAATTATTGATATATATATATATTATTTTTATATAATTTGAAACTTTTAAAATAAATTAAAAATAATAGTTTATTAATTATTTTAAAGTAAATATATATGTATAAATTATTATGTTTGTGTGTTTATCATTTTGTTAATTAAGTTTATTCATTATATTTTGTTAAAATGTATATTACATTTAATTTATTTTGTTAAAATTAATATTTAATATATTATTTTATGATATATATATTTAACTCCTTCGGTGCTCATGATGGCTCCCGGCCGTCATGAGTCACAGTAGGCGTGTGCTCATGACGGCCGGGAGCCGTCAGAACGTTGCCACTCCGCCCACGCGGTGTTAATTCCCCGCCTGTGCGAGAGAATTAATCAGTGGGCGGAGTTCGGACGACTCCCGGCCGTCATGAGCACACGCCCACCGTGATTTAAGACGGCCGGGAGCCGTCATGAGCACCCCGGAGCCACGCCCACCCCTAGCCCCGCCCGCACCGCGGCGAAATTTCACGGGTTCAATCGATTTTTTTTACATCAATATTTTTGAGTCGATATTTTTGTACTTACCTGTTTAGGTATGGGAGTTGATATCTTTCTAGTCTATATTTTTTTATCGATATTTTTAACATCGATATTTGTATCATCGATGTTCTATCAGTGAACCTGCCTCAGATTTACACCTCCTTGTAAATCTAGGGCAGCATCAAAAAGCAATGGGTGTTGTGGTGGAACGCCCACAGCAACATCCATTGCACGCCTCTTTCACACTAAGTGATGTGTGAAAAGGGGCAGTATTACAAGGCGGCGGCAAGCCACAAATAGTGGCTTAATGCCACTTTGTAAATATGAAGAAGGGCATAGGGACACCAGAACGTAGCTCAAAGTGACGTTCTGGTGGCGTTATCCACTTGTAAATATGCCCCAGAATGTCTTTCATCTCCACCGCTCATCTGTTTCCGCACTGACTTTTCATTTTCCCCTTCGTCTTTCATAGTCAGATGTTCTCATCACGCAAGCAAGTTACCTGCAGAAAGCTGGTTACAAATATTCTTTCAGGCGAAACTATCCTTTTTCTCTTTGATCACTCAAAGAAGAAATTTACTTTGAAGTCTTAAATTTGAGCCTCCAAAGGATTGACTACCTAACAATACACAGGTAAACAAATGGCCACCCGTGCCAAATCAATGGCTGCAGCAGAGATCTCAAGGCCAAGAGGAGTGTTTTCAGACTAACTTATGTGGTGCATGACGGTTTTAAAGTTAGTGGAAATGGTGTGGAGCTAAGACCCCGGACAAAATGGCGGCTCTGACATAGAGCTCCCACCGACCAGGAGGGCCGCAGCACGGAATCGGGTGAATTACGCATGGGGAGTGCTCAGGGAGTGCTGCTGTACCTGTGACCCCAAGGCATGAGGCAATGGCGGAATCCCAGTATCGGGACCACCACAGCCTCATCCTGAATCATCCGGCTTGTTCGCCGAGCTGCATCGCAATGATCCCTGGCCGGGAGCCCATCTGTGCATCACCCGGAAACCTCAGGGAGATGGCTGGAGTGGTTTTGTTGTTCCTGAGCTGCAGCACATTTGAAAGGAGCAGCGTTGTCCCGGGCCCACATAGCTTCTGTGCTCCATGCTTCGTGCCTGGATGGCTGAGTAGGCCCAGAAGTGGGCCAGGCTACCTTACCCACTGTGCTGCATTTGTGTGGACCACGACACCTGCTGCTTTTGCCAATGGACGCACTCCCCTACAATATCGGGCCCTTGAGGGCCATGGCCTTCTTGAGACCTGCCTGAACCCTGTGGAAACAGGCCTAAGAATTGTGGCCTCTAAACATCTCTTACCCCTGAGACTGTCCCACACATAGAGGTGAGGAGGATCTGACTTTTTTTATTTGCTACACCGGGGGCTGCTGTGCTTCACTCCCCTCCTCAACTTTCCTGCCTGATCGGCCTGGATTTCAGGGGTGGTCGGGGCATCATAACCCACTGCCCCCTCGGCCTGAGGGGCAGACCCTGTGGGGGACTTTTCTCCCCTCCTGCACACGGGCTGGGCTGCTGCTCCTCATGACCCCTGGGGTACATAGCTAGTCCGGGGCTGGATTGTATGTCCAGGACACCTGGGACTCTGGAAGGTGGCACACTCCACACCCTGAGAGGTGCCTCACAGCTACCCCTGTGCCACAGCCATGACTTCCCCCCCTTCTTCTTCGAGATGGCTCTGGTGGCCCATGCCGGCATAACAGCAGCTTGGTCCTCTTGTCATGCTTCTACCCATCCAGCACGGATCTTGACTGTCTACCACGACCTTTTTCTCTCCGTCACACTTCCTGGACTGGATTGCCCCCGGACTGGACTGCCCCTGGTTCATGTTGCCTGACCTGGGCTGCCCTGTCCATATGTTGAAGTCTACCAGACAGCTTCTTTTCATGGAGGTGGTGACTGGGAAGTCGGCCAAGTCAGAAAAGGACATGCACCCCCCCATCCTACGGGAACTTGGCACTCTTAAGACCACGCTTTTGGAGATGGCGTAAGCCCCCTACAGTATTTCAGTGGACACACAGGGCATTCACAAAGACATTGTCTCATTCAATTGTGGATTGTCCTCCGCCTGGAGGAGGTGAGAAGACAATGGTCGGGGGTCCGAAGATTGTCCCCCCCCACAAGGACACTCATTCCAGGGACCAATCCTGATCCCCTCTGAAGCCTGCAGCACCTCCTGATGAGGCCTCCTGCTCTTAAATCCCTGTGAGTCAGGTCAGTTCCTGCTGCACTATAATACACCACCATTACTCTCATGCCCCCCTCCACTTACCCCATGCCCTTATGGGATACCAGACCCTTCTGCCAAACTCTATCACAAAGGCGGGGTTACCATACTGCTGGCTAAACAATTGCCGGCCAAGACCCTATGGATATGGCAAGATCCTCACAGTCACTTTGTCCATATCAAGGACTCCCTCCATGACCAAGTCCTTCTCATTGGCTCCATTTACGCTCCGGTCCACTTAAAAAAAAACACTTATTTCGCCCTGTCAAAGATTCTTAGGCAACATCCCAGAACCAAACTTCTCCTGGGAAGGGACTGAAACAAGGTTCCTGACCTCTTTATGGACAAATCTAGCCAACACCTCCACCACAAAACCGTGGCGCGAGATCTCCTCAGTGATCTGATGTCTGATTTCTCCCTGTTGGACCCGTGGCTTTTGTTTCATCCCACTGAGTAGGACTGTACCTATACTTCCAGAGTGCACAGCACCCAGTCCAGGATAGACTACGTCCTAGCTGGAGCAGTCCTGATTGGCCACCTGGTGGAGGCTGCAATTATTCCCTCTGGGGTCTCAGACCACGACACAATCTGGCTCTGTCTAGACTTAGAGGCCAACCGCCTGCCCCTTTTGAATTAGCATCTCAAACTCTCTTACTATAAAGCCCCAGTGGACAAGGAGCGACTGCGCTCCTACAATCTTTTCTTGACATCAATGAGGGATCTACAGCAACGCACCGTACCTTATGGACGGCAGGCAAGGCGATGGTCTGGGGGGAATTAATGCAGGCCACTTTCCAGCGGAAGTGCAAGGCCGCAAGTAAGCAGACCCAACTGGACTCTTCTCTCGCCTCTCTCACTGCCCAGTACTCCCTGTGCCCTTTTCAGTTTACTCTACAAGCCCTGCTCCAGGACACAAATGAACATAGCACTCTTTACACCTTTAGTGCGGAGGAAGCGATGTTCCACCTTAAACAACGGCATTGCAAATGCAGTGAGAAGGCCAGTTCAGGACCACATTTTTTACCATCATTTTCCCTTATGCGCTGCTTACTCCCTCCTGCACTCCCTAACCCTCCCTGTATGGCTTTCTTTTTGTTATCAATTTATTTTTCGAAGCCCCCCTCCTTTCAATTGCTTTCCCACTTTCCCCTTCGCTGTTGCTCCAGCTACTCGGTGATGTTGACTTGCTATCACCATCTGTTTCTCCATCATTGCTCCCGCCTCTGTCTGCGTCACATACTTTAAAACAGAAAAAAACATTTTGGAGCCTGGCAGCTGCAATTTCCTGCCAGGCTGTTCCTTTCTCTTTAATGCATTTTTGCACATATGTTTTTTTTTTTAATTTAGCATTCTAAAATTGGTGTCCACCATCTTGGAACGGTAAATAAAAGTTCTGAAAAATTGTCATTGCATCATGGCCCATATGTGAGCATGCACGTGTATATATATGCTGTGACCTTTTCTTTTATGGTTTTCACTGATGCTGTCTCAGATTGACAAATTAGCTTTTTTTATCTGTTTGCCAATGTGAAACAATATCAGCAAAGAATTTTGCCAATGCCAAAAGGTGAGTAATTAGATTGAAATGTGAGACAAATGGGATTTGCCAATGCATGTTAGATTTTCCATTCTGTAGCACACTTCTGTTGCACTACACTTTCTACTCTTCAGTATTTCGGACATGTACTGTGTAACTGTTCCTGAGAGTTTGGTAAAGAAGAATACTTCACCTTTAATGTTGGGCGAAGTTGGAAAACTGTGCAGTTTGAAAAGTTTTCTAATTTTACACCATTTTGCTCAACTTTGGGCCATTGAAGAGTTTGATAGAGAAGGTACTCCATCACAAAGGCAGTCGAGTACCCTGTCTGCCGAATCCTTGGTCTGCCCGCTCTATTAGGAGTTGGGCAGACCATCATCTTTCTGATGGTGGTGCCCCTGCTGACTCCGCTGTCTGAAAGCTTATTCTGACGGGCCCACGAAAATGTGTCAATTAGAGTAAGAACATCAGATCGTCACCCTATTTACAGCGGATTGTCTGAAGTTATTTTTTTCTGTCCAGGTTTTTCCTGATGGCACCAGACATGAAAAGCAAGAAAATAACCCTCACACTATGGGAGAAAACTTCCAGGGTGTGGGGCTCATTCGTCTTTTGTTTTTCAAAATCAAGCTTCTGCTTTAGGAGCACACCAAACTTTAAGGGGGATATTCTCAAGAACGTGCGATAATCATCGCCAAAATAGGTTAACGCAAGTCATCATATCGCCGTCTAGCGTGGGAAAATAACCCCGTGTTAACGTGGCATTCACAACACGGCGGTAACATGCGATAGTACCCCGATACCGCGGCAAATGTCCGCGATAACATTACCGGGACGGCGATACAAATCCCAACCCGAATGTGAAAAAAGTTGCGATGTGCCCAACCGCGATAGACAAATCGGCGACAAGCAGTGGCAGGCTTGCAATTCCCACGTCAGGCGGGTAAAATCACCATAAGAGCAGCAAAGAAAACAGAAAGAAATAAAAAAGACATAACAACTGCGAAGCACATTGTAGGGAGCTGGAGCAAGTACAGAGGACAACCCGAACCCCACAAGCCCCACGGAGGACCAGCCTGGGACCTCGGGCCAAGGAAGGGCAAGGAGAAGAAGAAGAGGAAGACGCGGTTCAGTCCGCAGGAAAACAGGATCCCGATAACGGAGGTGACACTCCCACCATCCAATTGCCATTGGTGTAATTGACAGCACTAAATGTTGCGCATACACTTGTCCGAGCGATGTGCCAATGCATAGGAGTGACATGCACACAGGGAATGTGTCTAGGAATGAATTTATTTGCACATGCTGTGCCTGTGGTCATTCTGACCTGTCCCATGACTGCAAAGGACAGTCCCCATGTGACGTGCCTATGTAAAGAAATTGTGAATGATAGTGTCCCTTCGGGCTATTCCAGCTGCTGCTGCACTGGGGTGTGGTCCACCTGCCTCATCTTCATCATCATCGTCCGGTGCATCAGGCACTTGGATCCATGGGGCATTGGTGCGTACACATATGTTGTGCAACACACAACATGCAATGATCATCTTGCACACTATTTGCGGGCTGTACAGGAGTCTTCCACCTGTGATGTCCAGGCACCTGAAACGTGACTTCAACACGCCAAATGAGCGCTCCACAATGCCCCTGGTGCGTATGTGGGCCGCATTGTACTGCTTCTGGGCCTGGGTGTTCGGGGCTCAGAGGGGTGTCATCATCCATGGGCAGAGTGCATATCCTTGATCACCTGTGACAGGGGAGAGAGATGTGTCAATCGGTGGTTCGGCATTCTGTGATGGCAGGCTTATTAGTATATTGGTGTGTGACGTGTGGGACTTTGGGATACATGTCTGACATGTCTTGCATGTGGCAAATGAGCGGCATCCATGTGTAGTACGTTGCCTCACAGCTGCTCCTCACTCCCCCCGAGCCTATTTACTTGTGTGCGCTGCGTGGTTGCAACACTTGCACTCCTAGGACACACCATTGTCATGACTGTCTGCGCATGCCTACGAGCCTGACAACGACACTGTGATATTGGCCGTTGAAGGTGGTCGGCCATGTGTGTGTAGGCCTATGGTCAGGATATGGCGGGAACAGAGACACACGCAGTAGTTGCCTTGGTGGCCATCCCGGAAGTGGCACTCCTACGCTGGCCCAGCCCACTCCGCTTACGCTTACAGGGGGGGGGACGACATGGCTACATGTCCTGGGTCTACCCCACTGCCTGAGGTAACATGGTAGCGCCCACTGTCTACGACACTACAAACACCAGCAGCATATGTCCACATGGACATGTCTGTGCCCTGCATACTTAAGTCTGTCCAGCACATCCCCTCCACACTTGGCATTGTGTACATTCTGATTCATGGGTCACTTGCCTCCCTCGCACATACTTGGTTCCCGCCTCTCACCACATCCTGTGGGCCTCTTCGGGCTCCGAGCTGCATGATCAGTAGCTCCATGACATGTGTTGGTCTGCCGATGTGGCTCTGTGCTGGGCTCCCTTTCTACTGCAGGTTGTCGTCCTGCTTACCACCAGTAAAAGGCAGGTGTTGAATCCCTGCTGCTAACGCGCCTTATCGCCTGTTTTTGGGTCGCATCACAGTTCTGGCTGGTCGTTGTGAATATCACGAAGTGGTGTTTTCGTGTGTTTTTGCACGGGAACGCCTACTCTGCATATCATTAGCATTAGTTGTCTCTCTCATCCGTGGCGATGTTTTTTGCGGCAGCTATCGCTGGTATACTGGCGATGTGGGGAGTTTGCACCAGCTTGTGAATGGGGCGATGATTCTTTCGTCACTTTTGCTGCACTAAAGTGCCGTTAACTCGGCGATGAGTCCTTGAGAATATGCCCCTAAGGGTTTTCACAGGAACCCCTGTGACGGCTTTTCCTCCGAAGTTACAAATATCAGTGCTTGGCCAGCAATGATTTTTAAATATGGTGGGCAGCAGTCTGTCAGTGTGATGGATGTAATGTCCTCTGTCACCCTGATTGACGACAGACTATCTGCTAAACTTTAAATCAGGCCCTTTGTTCATAGGGATAGTTGTTTCCTGCCCAAAAAATAATTTGCCACAGAATTGTCCCTCAAAGAGTATGTCTGATGCATGCAAGCCTTTTCTCCTGCAAACATACTTTTAGCACAAGTTTTTTGGAACTATTTTTAAGCATTGCAAACTTCATGAAGCTCACAAAGATTTTAAAGTATTTAAATACACACTCCATCACGTTATAGAGGAAAACCCTTTACAGCTTGATACATCCTTAATGCTCCTTTTGCCCCTCCTTGTCTCCTCCAGACTATGCATATCTTAGTCTTAGTGCAGTCATGCAGGCCTTGCATAATCACCTGCAACATCTCTTCACAGTGGACTGTAATCTCTTTAGTTATGATTTAGAATATCACTTGTCTAATTATTTTGCTGCTGGAATTTCAGTGTGCCACAGTGGAATAAACATGGCTTTCTCCACATTGGCAGTAAAAAAACAGCTACTGTTTCAGTTTCCCGCCATGAAGGTAGAGGGTGCTCCATCAAAGTGCCAATTTCCTTCATAGGAGGAGTCAGTGTGTGGGGAAACCCTGTTAGAAATCCAACCACTTCTGAAGTAAGATGGGGAAATTGATGTGCCCTGATGTGGAGAATGTAAACGTAATCCCAACTTGGTAGTTCATGTCCAGGCCCTCATATCTTCTCTGCTTAACATGCCAGAAGGTATTCCCATGTATATTACAGAAACAAAACTCACCTTTTCATGGACGTCTTGCCCTTTCCATGGTGATCTTTTATGGCAGATTGTCTGATCAACATGGAGGTGTATCTGCCACTGTGGATGAGGTGACCAAACCACCACACTCTTTGTCAGCGATAAAACTGCATCTTGCCACACCAAGCGGTGGAACAAGAGATGTGTCCACCAGCAAGACTTTTTCAGGTACAGAACTCTAAATTGGATGGCTCAGCCATGGGGGGCTCAGAAGGAGGAATCAATGCTTTTGCTGAATTGTTCCTTCACACCTCTCTGTACCAAGTCCTATGTTTCCTCCTGGGGATGGCCTCCTGCCGGGGACAGACACTACTTCAGTTAAAGTCTCAGCAGTGGCATACACAAAAGTAACAAGCTACTACCCATCTCTGAAACCTCAAGTACCCTAAAATCCTTTTGGTGTTGCTGCTGATGTGTTGCATTGATTTGTAACATTCCAGATTTGGGATTAAATAGCAGTTACATTACCTTTCCAGGTAATCCCTCCATCTGCATTATCCCAATTTCTGCATTGCAACTGGTAGCTCCTTACACATGAGCCTGACTTTCAAAGAACATTTATTTGAGTGAATGCTGTTAGAAATTGGGTTACTGGTTGGCAGAGGTATGCATCCTGTCCAAGCAGGAACAACAATCCTAGTCAGGGTAGGCCACAATACAACCAAAATTAAATTGTGCTCACCCTCTGGTAGCTTGGCACAGAGCAGTCATGCTTAACTTAAGAGGCAATGTGTAAAGTATTTGTGCAACACTTCAAACAATAACACAGTGAAAACTCCACAAAAAGACTCTACACCAGGTTATAAAAATAAAGGGTATTTTTATACATAAAACAAGACCTAAATGACAAAAATCCAATGTGTACAAGTCAAGATGTGAATTCTTAAAGATTAAATGCAAAAATAGCGCTTAGAAGCAAGTAGCGCCTAAAGAGTTAATTGTTTGCACTGGACTAGGACAAAGTCAAGAGTTGAGGCCTACCGCGATTGAGTTCTGGCTCCAATATGAGACCCACGCAGGGCCCACTGAGCAAAAGTATCTCGATCCTGGGTGAATTCAACTCAGTTGAGGTGTTGTGTCGAATTTTTCCACGCAACTGTGGCAATGTGTTGGTTCTGTGAGCAAAGCGTTGGTTCCAATGTGCGATGGTTCAGGATGCGATACGCCAGGTTTCTCCACGCTGTAGAGGAAATGCATCGATCTTCTCCATGCAGTGGCAGCGATGCGTTGGTTTCGAAGCGGAGGTTCCAAGTGCGATGCGGCGGTTCCAAGTATGATGCCCCGGTCGGGTTCTCACAACAGCAGTGATGTGTTGATTCTGCTCTTGCAGCAGAGGATATGTCTCTTCCACTGGAGCAAACCCCTAGGTTCACTTTGGGGGTCCAGCACTGGGGTGGCACCACTTGGCAGGACAGTCTCACAAGCAGAGAAGCCCCAGGGTTGGACAGGAGGGTTCTAAGTGTCCCTGAGACTTAAGCAACAGGAGGCAAGCCAGCAAGCCTTTGGAGTCCCTCTGGGCTCAAGCAATGCAGGTCCAGTCCTTCTCACCCATGAAGAGAGAAAGCAACAGGCAGCAGGGCAACACAGCAAGGCAAGAGTTCAGGAACCAACAGTTCCAGCAGACTGGCAGTCCTTGAGCAGCACAGGAGATTCTCTTCTTCCTGGCAGAGTGGTCACAGGTCCAGACGTCTAATGAAGTCATGGTGTCAGAGGTCCAGTACTTCTACCCAGTAGTGCCTTTGAAGTAGGGGATGCTTCAAAGAAAAGTGTTGAAGTCCCTGCCCTTACTTCCCTGGTTCCCGACTCACTACAGCGGGGTATGCAACCCTTTGTGTGGGGACAGGACACAGCCCTTTCAGGTGTAAGTGTCAGCTGCTCCCGCCCATCCTGCTAAGGATGGCCCACCTGCATGGAGATGACCCATCGGCACACTTACCTTTTCTTTGTGTGTGACTGTCTAGAGGGAATGCAGGAAGTCAGCTGTCACCCACCCCAGACATGTATCAGGCATCAAATGGCTAAAGTAAGTAAATGCCAAATTTCTAAAAGTACAAACACCACATACATTGCTAATACTGACTCTATTACTATGCACCTTTGTTTTCATTCATGGCCACTGTACTTAATAGCAGTGATCACCATCTATTTTTTCAATAGATAAGTCATAGCAAAATGATTTCAATATTTACCATTGCAGTACACAGAAAACAAAATATGAACATATCACAAATATGCATTACAAAACATGTCTCCTACACCACAAGAAACAAAGTCGAAAAAGAGGAGGAGGAAGGCAAAGAGTTTGAGGTGACCCTTCTGAAAGGGCCATTTCCAACAAATGTTATGAGGGCAAATTTGCCGCATGTAGGCAATAACAGCATAGTTTTGGAAAATAATATTTTCATCCATAAGCAGATGTTTGTGTCTTAGCACACTTTTTAAGATTCTCACTGGGCAATTTGTGCATGAGGGGACGAAGTAAGTGATCTACACAACCCTCCCAAATGGGAAACCCATTGGGGCCAGTGTAGTAATATTTGCATAACCGTTTTCAGGTGGAAAGATTCGCTCATACCTTCCTGCAAATGCAATCCTGAAAATTCTAACGTTATACCACGCCTTTCTTTGTGACTGCTAGGAGCTACCTGTCTAAACTGATGGAGGTAGTTTGAGGAAAATCCTTTGCAACACACCCAGAATCAACACTCTTGACCTTGTTGGCAATTTTTCCCTCGTTTGTCCTTGCTGGTATTGACTGCTCAGTGGCTGCTGCCATTTGCACCTACAAATATAGCGAGTTGATCTTTCCAGGCCTCCTACTCTCACCTTTTTTTACACATACAAATTTTGCACATGCACAATTTGCATGTGAGCAAAAAACATGTTCAAACACTTTCACAACTTTTCATCTTTGTGTATTAAGTACATTTTACATATGCACCGTGTGCATATTTAGTCAGACTGCAAGTTATTTATGAGGTAAAAGCCCCTAAGTAAATAATGGTCTTGAAATCATTTTCTGAAGATATGTTTTCGTCATTTCCTTATAATTTTGTAGTTGAGACTGTCTTTGGGACAAAGCATATTCTGTCCACTCTCACGCCCTTTTAAAATCACCCAAAATGTACATATAACTCATGCTCTTTGCCTAATCTACCTACTTCGATGTGCATTTATTTCACACTAATAAGACATCCTCGGGGAGCATTCCATGCCAGTAGCCAGATGGTGAGTGGCAAGTGTTGCCAAAACCTCTGCTGCTTGAAAAGCTCGTTTGCTGCAAACACCTGTTTGTTTGCTGTGTGCCCTGCCACAGGCGGTTTAAAAATATTTAATGAATTAACATATTAGCTCATTAAATAGATTCCCTAGCAATTAAACATACACAGTTGTTCTATAAATAATAGAAGATTAAACAAAAAGTAACAATAATTAAGAGGAATGCATTCAATCATTCAGAATTAATTTGTGGTTCTCATCCTTCTGGTTCTGCGGGCTGATAATAATAATAATATTTTTTCTACCCCCTTACTGTAGGTTGTTATTCAGGAGTCGGCGGAGCGCGCGATCCAAGATGGCCGCCGCGCCTTGAGCTCCCTGATTACCTGCATCGCCGACGAGTCTCTACCGACGATAGGGGCATAATTAGGCTTTGTTTTTTGCCCCCAGCTGCTCTGTTGTGGTTCCTGCAGAGCCTGGTCCGTTTTCAGAGGTCTGGTGCCTCCCTGGGAAGTGCGGTAGGAGTTTTTCGTTTCTCCTCACAGAGTGCTCTTGCTCTCCTCAGCATTCTCCAGCCTTCCACACAGAGGAGGTGGACTTAACCCACTGGACACCTCCTCTTTTTAGAAGCCTCAGCCCTTCTTAAAGGGGTTTTCGTATTGCCTCTTGTTGGCCACAACTTTGCAGCTTGGAAAGGATTAAAGGGATTTTTTATCCTTTTTTCTCTGTACTACACCCTATTGTTCCTGTATATTAAGTCACTTTGGAGCTGATTTTTTCTGTCTACTGTTTGGTTTTTAATACCCTGCCAAGGCTCCTTATTACACTGCAGGCTTTTTGTTATTTGTGGTGTAATTAATTTTTCTTTTCCAATTGTTTGCTCCCTGTTTACCAGTATGGAGTCTAAAATGGGTCCAAATAAACGCAAACAAGCTGTCTCACCTCCTGCTAAAGCCAAAGCTATTGACTCCCAAGAGGATTCATTAGCAAAAATTTTAGAGGAAATTCAAGCTATTCATACCAACACGGACATAATTTCCTCAGATATCAAAAATATTCACAGAGATATGGTTTCCTTATCGATGAGAGTTGCTGACAATGAGATTAGGATTCGTGATAATACTGCAGCCATTACAGCTATGGCTCCCATTCCTACTCAGGTTGCTTCTCTCCAACGTTCCCTACTTGATTTGGAAAACAGAAATAGACAGTATAATCTACGCATATTTAATGTTCCTGAAGGAGTCGAAGGCCAGAGTTGTCGTCTTTTCCTGGAAAATCTTCTCCCTAAGCTATTAAATATTAACTTTCCAGAGCGCTTTGAGATTGATAAAGCCCACAGAATACCTTCAATTCATAAACCCCATCAAGTCAAACCCCGACAAATCATTTTTAAAGTTCTGAGGCATCATCATCTTCTTCTTATACGCAAGGCTGTCCAAGAGATCCCTTCTCTCCTAATTGAAGGAAACAAAGTCTTTATTCACCAGGACTTTGCAAAAGAGACTGTTCAAATACGACGCCAGTTTTCAGATTTACGTCCTCGTTTGCGAGAAGCTGGCTACAAATATGGTCTTTTTTACCCTGCGGTCATGCACATCTGGAAAAATGACATTTCTAAGTCTTTCTCAGCTCCTGCAGATTTAATAAGATTCTTGGATTTACATCATCCTGTTCTCATGGACTCTCAACCTTCTGGTTCTGCGGGCTGATAATAATAATAATATTTTTTCTACCCCCTTAACGTAGGTTGTTATTCACTTTCTTTGCAGGAGCCTATTAATGGTGGTTTTCTTGCTTCGTACCTCCGTCTCCAATGTTCTATTGGTATGAGGTCTTGGTGACTGACCTCGTTTTATGTTGTTTGTCTTGTTTTGTCTTTTTTATATGGGCTACTGTCTTTCTCTCTTTTTTCTTACCTGTTATTTTTCTTCCCTATAAGAAAATATGTCTAGGCCACAAAAGTTAATTGTTGCTTCATTAAATGTGAAGGGACTCAGACACCCAGTTAAGCGACGTAAAATTTTAGAATATTTACACAAGTCTAAGGTTGATATTTGTTTTGTTCAAGAAACTCATGTTAATGATAAAATATTGCATACTATGGGGCCGATTCCGATCTCGGCCGGTAGGGCACCGAATCGGATTCAGCTTTACCGGATCCGATTCGGACGCCCTGTTTCCGACCGATTCGAACACCCGTCCGCGCGAGCAAGTACGATGCGAGCGTACGCGAAATCCCCGACCGACTCGTTCCCGGCTCCGAACCGCTCCGACCGACTCGTACGGATTCGACTCGCACCACGCAATGGAGACGTTCCCCGACCGGGCAAGTACGATGCGCGCCTCGAACAGTCCGACCGACTCGCTCCGTCTGGCTCGAAAGAGCAGTCGGAGCCGGACTTCGGGGGTCTGTGTCGGACCCCCCTGTACGCGTAGCCGCGCAAGTCGCACACAGGGGGGACCCATGGGTCCCCCCTACACATGCATGTACGGTGCGAGTCGCACCGACGCGTACCCGCTGTAGGGGGCGCCCTTGTTCACGACGCACCCATTGAGTCAATGGGAGCCCATGTACGCGTCGTACGACCGGCTCCCATTGACTTCAATGGGAGTCCGACCGAATCGAGTCCGATAGCATGCGTCCGCATGGTACTCGTTCGGTCGGACTGCCAGAGTCCGGTTCGGTCGGAAATCTCTCCGAATCCGACTCGGTCGGTGAGATTTCCGGCCCGAATCAGAATCGGCCCCTATGTTTAAAGGTTGGGTAGGGCTTATAGTTTCATCTCCTGCTGCAAAACGTAAAAATGGAGTAGCTTTTTTTTTCTCACACAAAGCTCGTGTACAAATTTTGTCACATCATCATGACGCAGATGGTAGATTTGTTGTTGCCCAAGTTCTTATTGAGAAACTTACTTTAAATCTGGTTAATATTTATGCCCCTACCTCTGATGACCCTGTCTTTTGGTCCTATGTCTCTGCTGAAACACTCAAAATTGGCAATGCGTCCCTTATAATGGGTGGCGATTTTAATCTTATCAGGGATCCTTTGTTGGACCGGTCTTCTGTTTTTAAGTTCCGGCCTAGCAAGGCATTCTTTGCTTTGAAATCCTTTCTTTCTGTTACCAAATTGGTAGATTTTTGGAGATTGGAACACCCTACATACAAAGATTTTACTTTTTATTCTAATGCTCATTCTTCTTTTTCTAGAATTGATTATTTATTATCCTCACGTAATTTATGTCACATGATTAGTGAATCAGTTATTCACCCTATTACCGTTTCAGACCATGCTTTAATCTCTTTTTCCTTATTTATTTCCGATCCTCAAATTCATAATAAAAGATGGAGAATGAATTTCGGAAATAGTTCTTAACCCCACCAATTCTAAAAAAATGGCATCAGCTATTACTGATTATTTTTTTAATGATAAGTCTTGTGACACCTCCAAAATCATACATTGGGATGTTTTAAAGCTTTTATCCGTGGAGTTTCAATTTCTATTATGGCACACGAAAACAAATCTTTTTATTCCCACCTCAATGAATTGGAGACACAGATTGCTGCAGTGGAACGACTTTTTATTCCATCTAGAGATCCACAATATAAATCCCAACTTCAGAAATACCGCTATGAATATAATTGTATGCTTAGTAAACGAGCAGGCTTACTTATCTCAAAAGAAAAGTCACATTTTTATTTTTATTCTAATAAATGGGGTCGCTTGCTAGCTAATTATCTGCGTCCCAAACGTGAAAAAGTTCAAATTCCAGCCATCAAGTCCAATAATGGTACATTGGTGACGGAAGTTGAGGACATACTGAAAGAGTTTCTTTCATTCTACTCTTCTTTATATCATGAACCTCTTACACCTAATAACAGTGTTATTAGTGATTTTCTTAATTCCTGTCGATTGCCTCAGATTTCTGATAATGATAGAGCTACCCTAGAGAACCCTATTGACATTAAAGAACTTTTACAGCAATTAATGCTTTAAATTCCCAAAAAACTCCTGGCCCGGACGGAATTCCGGCCGAATTCTATAAATGCTTCCAGGACCAATTATCCCCTTTTTTACTTTCCCTTTTTACGGAGTTTCAGCATACTTCCATGATGGGGGGATCTTTTAATGAAGCCACTATAATTGTTCTTCCCAAGCCTAATAATGATCATACTTTAGTTTCAAATTTTCGGCCCATATCTTTAATCAATCAGGACTGTAAAATATATGCAAAAGTTTTAGCAAATAGACTATCACCTCTACTATTCAATATTATACAATCTGATCAAACTGGCTTTATGAAAGGTAGATTATCCGCTCACAATACCCGGTTGCTCTGTCATACCCTATCTCTCGCCAAAGAAGCAAGTGGACCTATTGGTGTAATGGCCTTAGATGCAGAAAAGGCATTTGATAAGGTTAATTGGCAATTTTTATTTAAAACCTTAGAAGCTTTCCGTTTTGGTCCTATTTTTATCAATATGACTAAGGCTTTGTATTCAGCCCCCTCAGCCTCTATTTTAGTCAATGGTTTGTGCTCCACTTCATTTCGGTTATATAGAGGCACTCGGCAGGGATGTCCTCTCTCTCCTTTACTTTTTCTTATTGCTATAGAACCCCTCCTATGCTCCCTTCGTAATAGTGATACTTATACAGGTGTTGTTTTGAAAGATACTGCCATTAAACTTTCTGCCTACGCTGATGATGTGTTATTATATGTTACTTACCCTTCCACCTCTATACCTATTATCCTTGATATTATTCATAAATATGCTGAGGTTTCTGGTTACTCCCCGAATACTAATAAGACAGAATTTTTTCCATTAAATGCCTTTTGTAATTCTACAATGTTAGAGAATACTGATATAATTTGGTCTCCAAAAAAACTCAAACACTTAGGGATAATTTTTACTGGTTCAATCAAAGATACAGTTGATACCAATTGCTCTGTTATTCTAACAAATACCAAAGAGAAACTTGATCGATGGTCTAATCTACATCTAAATTGGTGGGGATGCATTGCAGCAATTAAAATGTCTATAACTCCACAAATTTTATATCTATTGTCTATGCTACCCTTCTCCTTCCCGTCCACTTTTTATACTAAACTATATAAATTAGTTACTAAATTCCTTTGGTGTAATAAACCCGCACGCATTAGTCTTAAGACTTTACAACTGCCCAAATGTGAAGGTGGGGTTGGTCTTCCCGATTCAAAAAAATATCATTTTGCATTCCTTGTGGCACAATGTTCTTTATGGTTCCACACTGTCCCCCTCTCTAATGCACCTAAATGGCTTATCCTGGAAAAAAATATTTTGGCTCCATACCCTTTAACTGCTTTTCTCACCATGTCCAATGGCTCTTTTGGTAAGTGTTCCCCTATTCTTGCCAACTCTAAAGTTGCCCTTTTGTCATTTGATAGTAGTTTTTCTATTACTTTGTCTTCCACTAAAAAAGTTTCTCTTTGGTTCAATACTAGACTCCAATATCATAAACATATTTCTTTTTGAAAGCTATGGATTACTGCTGGTATTTTCTTTGTTGCAGATATTTGTCAATATGATATGTTTTACACATTTGATGTAATTCAAGCCACTTATAAGCTGCCATTGTCTGAGCTGCCTAAATATACATTGTTATGTAATACGATTCTTAATGCTTATCCCCAACTACTTTCTATGTCTCAATCCTCTGGTATTGAATTTTGTATTTCTGTGTTCAGCCGTTCAGGACATACAGCATCTAAAGTATATAAAAAACTTACCACTTCAAATTCCTCTTTTTCACAGTTGAATCAAAAATGGTCACCACACTTACATCTTCATTCACTTAGTATATCCTGGAAGGACATCTGGAATTCCAACACGGCTAATTATCTTCCGGCCACCCTTATACAATCTAATATTTACCTACTTTATCAATGCTTCTGGACTCCTGACAAATTATTTAAAGCTAAACTTCTAGATACTCCAAATTGTTGGCACTGTCAATCTGTAACTGGTGACCTACAACACTTATTTTTCAATTGTTCTATCATACATCAGTTTTTATTAGAAATATGGCATCTTATTACCCAGATCCTTAAGATCCAAACAGCTTTATCATTTCAGGTTCTAATTCTCAAATCCTCACTCTTTAAATCCATTTTATCCCCTATGGATTGTAAATTGTTGGATTTCCTTATTTCTACTGCAATCAAATCTATTACCTGTAATTGGAAAGACGCTACTTCACTTTCGGTGAATGCATGGTGGGAATGGATTATTTTTCTTAGACGCGGGCAATGTTTTTATCCACATTCTCATAAAGACCCCTCTTCCTCTAGGTCTAGTATGTGGTCTAGTTTAGATTCCTACATCAGTACATGTTCTACAATTTAGGAAACTTATTTCAATTTGTATTAATTAATCTTTGCTTACTGTAGCCCTCTTATGTTTATTTTATTATTTATATCATATTTGTACTATTCTGTAATGTTGATATAGGTATTCTATTTTTTTCTTATATATTGTAGTATGTTTCTAAACTTCATGATTCAGTATTATTTTTTGTATTGTGTTTCGTATCTATGAAAATGTCTTCAATAAAACATTTTGAACATAAAAAAAAGAATTAATTTGTGGATCCGGGTGCACTGACCTGAGTAACATGGAGTCTTTTGTGTCTCGCTCTGACGGCGTCTGTTATGGGTTGGTTCTAGTTGTTTAAATAACAGAAGGATGGTTCTACCATGGTTGTATCTTGTCCTGCTACACTGCTGGACCAGTCTCTGTTCTGTCCTGTCCACTATGGCTGAGGCAAAGCTTGGTCACTGGTTTTGATCGATACCCCAGACTTCTTTCTCTTGTGTATGGCTCGATTTGTTGTGTGGTTGTGGTCCGGCTCCATGGCAAAATACATGGGGGCTTATTTACAAGCCCCTTGCGCTGCCGATGCATCACGTTGCGTGACGCACCGGCAGTGCAACCTGCTGCGTGATATTTACAAGCACATGTAAAGCCACTGTGCATGGCTTTACGTGTGCTTGTAAATATCGCCCCTTTTCACACAACACTTTGCGTGTTAGGGGCGTGACATGGGTGTTGCTGTGGGTGTTCCCATGCAACACCCATGTCCACTGATGCATTTCCAGATTTACGAGCAATCAGAAACCAGGAAATGCGTCAGACTGCTACGCCACCCTAAGGGTGGCGTAGCAATGCGCAACGATGAGCCATTTTTTAATTTCTCCTCGTTTTGTTCCTCTTTCAATGCGTGCTGCATTCTACGGCACGCATTGGAAGAGGAAATCACCTCAACTGATTGTTTTTGTGCAGGATGGTGCATCTTCCTGCACAAAAACAATCTCCCCACGACGCAGGGAAAAGCTCAGAGATGCAACATATTGTTGTAAATATGTCGCATCCATGTGCTTCGAAACTAACGCAGCGCAGCAAAATGACTTGCGGCACTGCGCTGCGTTAGTTTCTTGTAAATAGGGCCCATGGTTTTGCTGACTAGATCTAAGTTTCGTTTTCCTTAACAGGGCTTCACAGTAGTGACTAAATGGAACACAGAAACATGAAGAACCTGTCTCTATGTTCTTCTAGGGCATTTCTCGCAAAAGCTAGTTGTCCTGTTTAAATTACCCAAATTCTTCATCGTCAGGAGTGTGCAATGGAGGATCAGGAGGGTTACAAAATACCAGCTTTTTAGGATAACTACTGACTGTCAATTTGACTCCTTTAAGACTCCTGTCATGTAAGAGTATCTTATGTGGTTATCCTGACATCCTGGCATGAATTCGACCCTCCTGAATAGACTTTGAACACTACTTCTCTGTGGACTCACAAAATGGGTGGGAATT
Source organism: Calotriton arnoldi (assembly GCA_963921515.1). NCBI lineage: Eukaryota > Metazoa > Chordata > Amphibia > Caudata > Salamandridae > Calotriton > Calotriton arnoldi. Next base: position 21,213 of record CAWUFW010004735.1, read on the forward strand.
CCCTGGTGACTCATTCTCACCTGGAAGTCTATATTCACTGTATCAGGTCCATCGGTTTTTTACCCTTCTGCCACTTCAAACAGGGTGATCAACCATATACAAATTAGCCCTCTTCTTGCTCCGGTAGGGACAGCCCAACCTCGCCCCAATGCTAGGCCACCTCCAATTGCACCGTCTTAACTTCCTTGATCCAAGTGTATGTAGAACCCTCTGAGACAGTGCTTTAATCGTAAGAAAGGAAGGCGTGGCCTGTTCAGCTAAGGGTTTGGCCTGGACATTTGAACTATAATAATGTACATGACACAGTTGGCCACCTGGCCAGTATTTGGGTGTCTCTATGACTGGCTTTACACGGAGTACTCTCTGTGACACCCGAATGGATGATTAAAAGGACACATATTTCCAGTCCGACTTCTAATAGAAGTGACAGCGCGCCTCCCTATAAGAGACAGACCAGCCTACATCTGGTCTCTGTTTTTGGATTCATATAATTTTGGATATTATGTAGTTTGGATATTTCTGATTCTGAATCTCGATGTATGCTTGGATGAAGAGAATAGGGTTTACCAGTGGTCTCCTACAGCAGCACGGATTTGCAAATTATTGGAATAAAAGTGAGAAATTAAGCCCTGATGAAGTCGATGTACTCGACGAAACACGTGTTGGCTACTGGAATGAACATGCTGTGTGAACAACCATAATAAATGACTTGTGGAGTCCAAGATTTGGAGTAACAAACTTACGTGTGAAGTGCACAAACTCAAGAACACATTACTTAATGAACATAGTATTGTGTAAACAACTATGTATAACCTGTAAACAGTGAATGCCATTGGATTTATATGATCTGGTTTCTATTAATGCCTTCAAACATATGACCCAACATCGAACACATGCATCTAAAAAGAGCCACACCTACTGGCTTTGCATTACTTAGCACTGATTTTTAATCAGTATCAGATATATGAGTAATAATAATATTGTTATGATTGATTAGAATTTAAATTGTTCACTAAAATCTCTAAAAATATAAGAATCTTAAAAACTCAGAAAATGTGAGATTGTGAATTAAACATTACAAATGTCTTTGGAAAGGGGAGTGACCTTCTAAATGTCTCCGTCACTCCCATCCTCTACTTCACATCACTTTCCTACCCATTTCTACCTCATCCTTAGTCACTTATGCCCTTTTTGTCCCCACTCCATCTGGATGCCTCAGACTTCATCTCCTGCCTCTCGCACACAAAAACACATACACGCATCCCCACACCTGTTAACACATTTTCTTCTCCTTTGCTGCTCCCCTTATTTTGGCAGCTGTTCAAATCCTTCACACGTTTACCCATAGAATCATAATTACAGTTGGCACATATGTGACCATCAGTCTTTGCAACCTGAAGATGGGACAACATTGGAGGACCATGGAGCCTGAACACTTGTGATCAAGTTTGAAACTCTTGCTTCCTTTAGCCTCAACTCCAGATCCCTCCATCAGGGCCCTTCATGAATACCCATTCACACACTTCACTCCCCCTGCTGCTTGAGGGGACTCAAGGGCATATTTACGAGAATTGTCACACAGTGCTGCGCAGCAAATCACCGTGCTGCGCTGCACAGCATGACAGCGAAAGGGCAGGAATGCACCTTATTTAAAATAGTATGGCTCATTCCTGCCTTTTCTCCTGCGCTGGCGCATTTTGTCTGTGCTACAAGCAGGAGTGTTTTTGCGCACTAAGGGGCACCTTCCAACACAAAAATAATCCTGAGAGGCATATTCCTCTATCCATGTGTGCTGCAGAATGCAGCACACATAGAAATAGGAAGTAACGATGAGAAAGAAAGATATTTCTCCTTGTTATGCCTCCCCTAGGAAGGAGTATATTTTTGGTGCATTTCCAGGTTTACCAGTTCTGGTAAATCTGAGAATGTGTCAAAAACCATGGGAGTTGTTTGGGAACACCCACGCAATGCCCATGGAACAACTCCCTAGCGCAGAGTAAGGCAACGCAGAAATTTGCTCTGCGTTGCTTTACTCTAGATTTATGAAGCCACTCACGGCCATGCAAGGTGGCCTTGTGTGGCTTCATTAATCTCATTTCTGTGTAGCGTCGCTCTTGCACCACGTTGTGTGGTGCAAGAGCAACGCAGCAGGGCTCATAATATGCCCCTCAGTTCACAGTACATGTAGCACAAGACTATAAGTTTCAGAAACACAATTTTACGAAATGGAAATACTCTTAGGGAATAGGGAAGTGTATGCCATGCAACATAAAGAAGAATGAGTGAATGTAAACAGACACTCCATGGCTGACTTCTAATATCCAATGAACAATGTGGACGTACCCAGTACCTGAATAAATACCACTGGGGCTCACAGTGCAGAGGAACCTTCAGGTTCTTTAAAAGACCCCTCACACACCAACCTAGTTGGTGTCATGCTTCATCATTGGGGTCCCAACCAGGCGGCCGAATGCCGCTCGGTTGTGCTACAACGCCTGATTACAGCGGAGCTGGTGTGGTGTGAAAGTGTGATGAAGTGTGGTGCTAAATTAAGAATACCTCCGGGAATCCTTGCCTAGATGTTCAAAAAATTAGTTTAATTGCGGCGGCCCGGGGTATGAATAAAAACGAGAAGTAGACAACCATAAGAGTGTAATTAATCTCTGTTGTCAAAAAAGATGGTCTACATGTTTCAGCCCCAGAAATAAATGTAAAGGGGGCTTTCTTCAGGACCAGAGGTGAAGACAGTGAATAGGAAGTGAGTGGCAAAAATCAAGCCACGTGTCAATAAATAATCACAGCCCATGCGCTAAGCTGGGAAGGAATAAAACGATGGTCGCAGATTGCGACTTAAACGTAGAAACACTCGGTATCATTGGTGACAGCTGATCGGGCCCGGGAGGGGGACCGGTAGTCCCAACACTAATGGGAGGCGGTGTGCCCTCGTTGCACCTAAGTTAGGCTCCGTGGATCCCGGCTGCTCCTTCTAATACCACCATTACACTGCATCTCAACATCAGTGTTTTTGCTTTTAAAGTTAATTACATGACTTCAGGAATCAATAGGGACCTTTCAATCTTAGTTTTGAATTATAGCCATTGCTGAGCAGGAAGCTGACCCATAGAATGCCATGTGTTGCACAGTGCTGGACTGGCTTTTCAGCCAATCTGTCTCTGCCTGATAGGCCAGCTTCAATGGTCCAGAGTGTGAGCTGTTTTTTTGGTCCTGTCGTGGCCCACCGAATGAAAAAAAATGGCCCACAAACTAGGCTCATCAAGCTGGTCAAGCTGGCAAAGCCAGACTGCCCGATAGGCCAGTCCAATACTGGTACAGCATTCTGCACTTTAGTTACAAAACAAGGGGCATATTCATGAGCCCCGTTGCGTCACTCTTGCACCACGTAAAGTGGTGCAAGAGCGATGGAACACAAAAAAGAGATTTATTAAGCCACGCAAGGCAATCTTGTGTGGCCCTGAGTGGCTTCATAAATCTCGAGTAAAGCAACACAGCGCAAATCCCAGCGTTGCCTTATTCTGCACCGGGGAGACATTTCCATGTCTGTTGCATGGTTGTTGCTACACAACTCCCATGGTTATTGACGCATTCCCAATGGAAATGTGCCAAAAAAATACACCTCCCCAGGTGAAGCTTAACAAGGAGAAATATCTTTACTTCTCCTCATTTCTTCCTCTTTCTATGAGTGCTTCAGCAGCACACATAAAAAGAGGAATCTGCCTCTCAGGACTGCTTTTGTGCAGGAAGGTGTCCCTTCCTGCACATGAACAAACCTGGGGCTTATTTATGAGAGCCCCGAGTCACTTTTGCACCAGGTCAAGTGGTACATGTGTGATGCAGGGCTCTCAATCAGATTTATGAAGCCAGATAAAGCCACCCTGCATGACTTTTAGGGGTCTCATAAATCTTGTGTGAGTCAACGCAGCGCAAATCACTGGGTTGCCTTACTCTGCACCCGGGAGGCTTTCCATGGGCGTTGCAGTAGGTTTTCTCACGCAACGCCCATGGATTTTGACCCTGCTCCATATTTACAAAATCATGTAAACCTGAGGAAGGGCCAAATCCATACGCCTCCTGAGGTGAGGCGTAACAAGAGAAAATATGTTTATTTGTCCTTGTTTTTCCTCTTTCCATGTGTGCTGCATTTTGCAGCACACATGGAAAGAGGAAAATGCCTCTATGGAGTGTTTTTGTTCAGGAATGTGTCTTGTCCTGCACAAAAACAATACTGCATGCAACAGAGGCACCCTTGCACCATAGTGCAAGGGCGCCTGCATTTGCGCTAGGCTGCCAAAAGGGTGCCAGCAGAGGGAGAGAGAACACCAGTGCACCGTATTGCTTAAATATGGTGCATTCCTACCCTTTCACTTTGACGTAGGGCAGCGCAGCAAAGTGCCTTCCTGCTCTGCCCTACACCAAAATTCCAAAAATGAGAGCCCCTGTCTGCAACGCAGGCACCCTTGCACCATGGTGCAAGGGTGCCTGTGTTGGTGCTAAGCAGCCAAAACTGCGCCAGCGCAGGAGAAAGGACAGGAATGAGTCATATTCTTTTAAATATGGTGCATTCCTGCCCTTTCTCTGTCACGCAGCGCAGCAAGTTGATTTGCTGCGCTTCCCCTCTTGACTTTTTAGGTCAGACTTTGAGACCGCTTGTATATACTTTAGTATATACTTACATATATACTTCTTTGTGGCCTTACAGCCTACCCACTGCTTTCATTTGTCTGTTTCAGTGTCCTTTAAAAATCCTTGCTGGCTAGTGGTCAATCCGTCCTCTTGTCTCACCTTTTTGTCTTTTGTTTCCTCCCACTTGGAGCATTGACCTAGTATGGTATCCTTACGCTTTTGGGGGACTATTTTATTTCTTTTTTCCTGCTTGTACCTAGGCCTCATCCCTCCTGCCATGTCTCCCACCTCCTCCCATGTTGCTACATGCCCGTCCCCACACCCCCCCGCATGAGTCACCAAAACTGGCCTTGCTTCTGAGTGTGCACAGGACTCCCTCAGAGACCAAAGCCTCCTCCCCCTCCTGCTGCTGCAGCCTGTCCTCCGAGACTTCCAGGATTGATGTGCCCCCAGGGTGACATGCCCTTTCATGCTCGCCGGGTCCATCGGATGTTTGCAATTTATTTTTTGCCTGTGATGTTTGCTGCTTAACTTACATAGGAAACATTTACAGGGCTCGGCTAGTGCACGAGCTCATTGACCTGAGCCAGACTTTTGGCTCTGCTCTTGCTTGGCTCGCCCACCTCGAACAACAGCACTGTGGGAGCTTTATTACAGTAAATGGAGATATGGGGGTGGCCAGTGTAAACCTCTTCCGCTGATTCTACAGGAATGATTGCTTGTGCGATTACTTTTGTCTAGGAATGTATGAGCGTTCGCTCTAAGCATCATTTGCTTAAAGACTTTGAAGCAAAGGAGAAAACGCTGTGTATAGGCATGTTGTTGATTCTGTCTGTTTCACGTTTCAGCGGCCTGTGATTAGCCCTGACACTCCTCCTCTCGTCTGGCTGTGTAAAGTAAGCACAAAACTGTGCACTCAATAAATACACACACACCAGCTGTGTAAAGTAAGCACAACACTGTGTGCGTGCAATAAACACACTCACTGGCTGTGTATAGTAAACACAAAACTGTGAGCTCTATAAACACACACCGGCTGTGTAAAGTAAGCACAAACAGTGCACTCAATAAACACACATCAGCTGATTAAGGTAAGCACATAACCATGTGCATGCAATAAAAACACATACTGGCTGTGTAAAGTAAACACATGACTGTATGTGCACAATAAAATTGCACACCAGCTTTTTAAAGTAAGCACAAAACTGCACACTCCATAAACATTCACGCCGACTGTGAGAGGTAAACACAAAACTGTGTGCGTACAATAAGCATAGATACACCGATTGTGTAAAGCAAACACCAAATAGTGTGGTGCAATCAACACACACACTCCGACTGTTTAAAGTAATCACAAAACTGTGCGTGCAATAAACACACACACACCAGCTATGTAAAGCACAAAACTGTGCATGCAATAAACGCACACGCAGGCTGTGTAAAATAAACACAAACATATGTGTGTGTGCGACAAACACATACACAAACACCCACACAACATTTGAGATAATGTACACCGTTTGGTGGGTGCAAATCTGACATACTTCTTGAAAAACTTGTCATCTGAGCACTCTCTGGTTTCTCCTTGAAGTCTCAAGCACTATTCTTGTCTGCCACCCTTTATACACCGGTGACAAGGGATTCAGGCAGCCGCACACGTATGAATGTAATGTACATACCACAATCATTGTTTAATTGTTGTTTTTTTGCTGAGCTGTTCATACAGCCCTTGATTTGGTCATGGCATTCCTTGGCTTTGCTTGACAAATAGCCTGCACATGTGATTCAGGCTCAAGCCTCACACAAAAGAGCAAATCCGATGCAAATTAGCTGTGCAAACTAAAATTATGCATGATATGCCTTTTTTGTATCAGGAAAACTTGGAATGGTGTGGTACTTGCACATCTTGTAAATACTGCATGTGGCGGTATCAGTATTTACCGCTTATGTAGTAACCTACAGATTGCGCCAGTTGTAACGAGTTCCTCCTAGTCCTGGCCGTAAAAAAATTGTTGTCCAGAGATTTTCATTTTTGATTTGTGTTTTTGGATCATTAGAGAAGGAATAAAATCTTTGGTAGACATTGCTGATCCGGGCCGAATTTGGTGTCAAATCATAGGTTTTGGGGGTCAAGTAGTCTTATAGAAACAGAAAATAACTCCTCAGAGCAACCCTTCTCCCATTTTCCAAAATGACGGCTCTATAATGATGTGTTTTAGCCATCATATTCGTAATTTACTTTAATATTGTTTTTGTTTCAGGTTTTCCATTGATTGAAATTCTTAAACAGGAGCAAATCAAGTGGTAGCAGAAGATCTTTACGTCCTGACAGAGTTTTGCTAACTACAAAATTTGAGGAATCCTTCAACAAAGAAAAATGTGACATATGCCAAACTAATCCAAAAGAAAGGCTAACATCAACTGCGGCTTGACAGAAGAGAGTTTGAGATGCTGCAGAAAATGGCAAAACGAAGTTTACAAAACATTGAAACTGATGGACGAAGAGGATCAAATATTTTATCATTGTAACAACAAGTGCTGCAAGTCATATACAATGAAAAAAAGCCTGGAATAAAATGTCAAATAATTGCAGAAACCAGTGAATCACAACAAGAATCTGAGTCTTCTGAGAAAGTGACGACAACCAAACCCAATGCCCATCCACTTAGAAGATAGATGGCTATCCCTTGTCCATCTCCAACAACTTTTTGCTGTCGGATTCACAAGATTTTACAGAATGAGCTGCTAACAAGTTCCTGCTCTGTACTATGTCAGTATAACTTGAATATAACACTAATCCTAATCATTGAAGTGATTAGTTCACTTTTATTGAACCTGTCATAGACTGCGTAGGCATTCACCATGTGTAGTGGAGTTTTCTTTTTGCCATGATGTAATTCATAACATATGATTTGGAAAAGACAGTACATTTGCCCAGCATAAGCCTGTAGGTTCATGGGATTGTCTTTCACTTCTTCGCTTATATCTTCAAAGCCATCATCAATTTTGATGGCTTCTGTTCCGAACTTAAGAACTTTAGTTTGTACCCGTTTTGCTCTGCTGATATTAAACAATGATGTAAAAAATGTTAAGACAACATCAGGCATTCTTGTTGGCTGCCTTGATTTGTAGAGCTCAGGGGCATCACAAAACATTTTTTATTAAGTTCAAAATCTAAATATTTCAGGACGTTTCTTAAAATGGTTCCTACTGATTTTTCTGAATCTTGTGATCTTATTTTGGCAGCAAGAACTTCAGGAGTCAAATCAGCTGAGTTCACAATAAGTGGCTCAATTTATTTGTTAGATTGACAAAAACAAATTCTGTCATTGTACATTCTCACCAGAAAAATCTTAATTTCATTATCATGGATCACTACAGTTTCGTCAATGCAAACCATTATTTCTCTGAGCTCACTGTGTGAGCCCAAAGCCAGCACTCAAGAGTGGCTTTAAAACTTCCTTTGCTTTTTCAAAGAGTGCAAACTTAACTGAAGGTTAGCAGTTACATTGCTGCTGGGAGCTCACTGTACATTCATATTTTTGAATGTATGCAATCATGCTGTTCACGTGGGCATACAAATCCGCTGCAAATACATTCACCTTGCTGTTTAGATCAGCTACTCGGCTGAAAACCTCATCTTGGAAGAAACTACCTTCAGATAAAAACATGTTTGCCCTGTGAGACTCAGATACTCTGTGCTTTGTTTTTTCATCAATCCCCTTGGCCCTTGTTCTGGCTAAGCCACAGATAACACGTTGAAGATCCACCACTTCCAAGTCACTTCACCAGGAAAGAATTTGCAATTGCTGCTCTTGATAATTTTGATTTTGAAGACAGCTTTTCTTTGTCTGGAATATCCAGAACACATGATACTGCCATGGTGCTTTTTCAAGACTATACCAATGAAGTATCTGCAGGAACACAACCTATGTCAGCTGTAGGCATAAACAAATGAAGCTGCAAACTTATAAGCCAACTGCCTTGCCAACGTGTGCAAAATCACTACAAGCCATCAACACGTCCCAGTCTACCAGAACGTTTCAAAGTAGCTAAGGACATGGATCTTCTTCTACCTGATGCTGTGGTCCGCAAAGCTGATTGAACTTAATTTATCATATCGCTTATTCGGTGCGGAATGAAGGATAAAGAAAAGCCAGTTCATAGACGATGCACTTATTCAGGCTGAAATCTTTGGAATCAAAACTGTCCGGTCAGTATTGAGCAGAATTCATTATGTTCGTTCATTACAAGGTATTCTCATCATATCTGAGGCCATAAAAACATTGCGTTGGAATACTTTCTGGAGCAAGAATGACAAATTAGGTTTTGCATAAGTGAACAAGGCACAGGGTACACTTAATTCAAAAGACATAATGCAAAGCCAGACAATGCTCAATAAGTCAGTTTAAAATCAGAAAAGCTGAAACCAAGTTCGTAGAGTTTGTCTAAGAGTGTAAAGAAAAATCAGAACTTTGCAAGTACTGGGGAAATGTTTTACACACGATAGCTCTAGTGAAAAACTTGTTACATGCTGATCGGGAAGGTGATTGGGAGCTGTACATGAAGACTGTGGAGTCACTGTTTACTGTGTTTCGCAAATTCGATTGGATAAACTACTTGAGATATGGGTCCTGGTATTTGGAAAGAGTTAAAAAGCTCGAGGTGGAAAAACCATACCTCTACAGAAAATTCATCCAAAGACATTTTGTGATGAAAGACAGAGAGGGAAGGTTCAATGCTGTGGCTCCGGATATTAAACTGGAACAGAAGATCCAGAGATCATCTCAGGAATTGTTGGTCAGACACGTAAAAGTGAATATGTTGCTCAATGACAGCTAGTTTACCATGAAGTCCTTTCTATTTGCAATGTTTTCAGAGAGATGACAAATTCAAAATTAATGGACCATCGTGAAACTGTTCCTCACCACGAACTTGTAGGAAAGAGAGGGGAACGTTTTAATAAACATGTTGAGAGCCTTCTTCATTTCATGCAGCAGTCATGGAACAGGGATCGAAACTGTGCACAGAACAGAAGCAGGTGAGATTTGTATTCAAAGAGAAAAAGCTGTTTGACATAATCACTAAAGCTAAACTACCACACTTTTTTTGCCATTGTAAGAGTTTCATCCAACCAGCCACTACAAAACAGGTTACAAAAAAACAACTTTCGCAGGCACATAGAGAAATGGATGTAGCAAAAGAAATGGGTGAATTTAAATCAAGGACATTGTGTCACATGATCTTCCTCCAACAAACATATTTTGATGCAGATGCTGCAACCAAACCAGTAAAGCACAAACTCGTACAAGAGCTCTAAAAAAAACTTTCACCTGAAGAATTTCAGTTTGAAAAGGTGTCCTCATTGAAAAATACTGTTGTTGTGAACTATATATCACAATTGTGAATGGTCAAGATATCATCCATGCAAAACTTCGGAGAGGTCGTTCAGACTGTTTTACAGATATCAAAGTCAGTGTGCACCTTGCAAGAACTGCACCTTGTCTTTGACAGTTATCTTGAACTATCTGACAAAGAATGTGAGAGAATCAGACAAATGTTTACAAGTGGAACAATTGACCTTGCCTGCATCACAAATTCGACACCGATACCTGTGCATCTTGATAAATCCTGGTCACCGGCATCAAACAAGATGAGCTTGTAGATGTTAACTCACCAAAACATTGCTGAGGCTTCAGTGAACACTGAATTTCCATGTATTGCTAGTGGAATGCTTGTCAATGAGGAGTTGGTGCCTCCAGAGATATATTCAAAAGTTATGGGCCATATTGTTCAGGAACTTAACATCAAATTTGAGGAAGCTGACCTTCGTGTTGTGCCACATGTTGAGTGGGCTGTTCGAAATGGTTCCAATCGAGTCAATGTACTGTCAAATGACACAGATGTTATTATTGTGCTACTTAGATTTGTTGCACTGTTCATAAATCTAGGATTGTCAGAGTTATGGATACATTATGGAACAGGCGAGAAAAGACACTTAATCCTGCTTCATATTCTGTACAAGAAACTTGACCCAGAAATGCCCAGTGTTCTTATCAAGGCACATATTCTTACGGGTGGTGACACTATGAGCAAAATTGGAACAAAGCTTGGAGCATTAACTGCTGAGCCTGTGAAGTTTCTATAAGGATTCGCTGAGACAGAAGAAGAATGTAACTTTAAAGACGTAGAAAAATCCCTTGTGGGTGTGTGGAAAACGAGTTCTGACTGTCACACATTTGATGATCTTCAGTACAGTGAGTTCAAGAGATCAGTCCTGCTAAGTGACCTTCCACCTACATCATATTCTGTGCGTGGACACATTAAAAGAGCATTCTACTTCATCAGTAGATGTCGAAATGTTTTAGATCATGCATATGTAGAAAAGATCAGTGTGAATTTGGTTGGGAAGATATTGATGGTGTGCTAACACCTAAACAATTTCTAAAGCCTCTACCCACAGAACTTACACTTACATGTACTTGGAAAACTTGTGCTACAAAAAGATGTCCCTGTCAATATGCTCTTCTCAAATGTTCAACATTCTGAAAATGTACCACGAGCAAATTAATAAAGTGAACTATGAAAATGTGTCTAAAACAGGAGTGATAAAACTAACATTTTTTTTATTATATTCAGATCATAAATATTGTTTGCTGTATACATAAAAAGATAAAAAAACATTATTATTTGTTTCATTTCTATATATGTCTCTTCTTCCGCTATTAAAGCCTCCATTTTTGAAAATGGTAGAAGGGTTGCTCTGAGGAGTTATCTTCCATCTCTATAAGACTACTTGACCCCCAAAACCTACGTTTTGACACCAAAATGAAGTATATAGGTCTCATGGTTCCTGAAATATTACATCATCACAGCAACACATCCATCATTTTTAAAAATGCCATCCAGAAACATTCGGCCGGATCAGCAATATCTACCCAAGCTAAATTTACTTCTCTAATGATCCAAAAACACAATCAAAAATTAAAATCTCTAGACAACTATTTTTTACGGGGGCCGGGATTACTGTGGGTGTTAGTCATTCCCAGCTCCACTTGTTCCTGTATGTGAATTTCAGTTTGGATGCTAGTTGGAGAAGCAGCTAGTATCCTGTTAGTGTAAAGCAGATAGTTTCCAGCTGGTGTAGAGCAGGTAGTTTCCTGTTAGTGCAGAGCAGGTGGTTTCCTGTTAGTGCTCCCTTTGTCACCAATGATAAGAGCCTGGTACCCACTCCTGACAGAAACATTTTACTTTTAACCATTTCTTTGACATCTTAAACCCATAATTTTTGGGTGTCTATCCCAGTTCACCATTGGGTTGTGAGTTTTTATTTTCGTAAAATATTGTTGTGTCCTGTGGTATTTTCAGCTGGTATTTAGCTGTTTGGTCTGAAGCCCAATAAGTACTTTCCTGTTAAACCTTCGGCCAATGAGAACCTAGGACAAAGGGCAGACGCATTGCAGCATACTTGATATATGGTACCATTGATCAGGGAACCATGAACAAAGCTGTAGTAGGAGGACTGGAAACCGAGTTTATATATACAGCCAAGAAATCACGAACCTGCCTCATAAGATATTGTCCAAAGACACCCACATTGTTTTATTTCTAGTTCTGTATTGCATAGGTCTTAGAATACTGTCTAGGAACATATCTGGGCCTGAAATGTGATAAAAACCTTAGAATGGTTTTGTTGGTCATTAGTTTTACTTTCCTACATTCTTTGTAATGAAAGACCTGTTCCTTTTAAAACATAGAGCCCGGACTAGTCCTTGTGCTTATCATGTTTCTCAGTATTTCATTCTACAGTTTAGCTCTAAGCCAAGGGGCACATTTGCTATTATTTCGCTCAACTCAGCGTACGCAACACAACGCAATGCAAGGAAACTTGTTGAGCTGTGTTGTTTGAAAGGGAAATAGCAGAAATTCGGCATATTTACAAAGATATTGAGCATTTCTGCTGTCTTCTTTTGTTGGTGCAATGTGTGCTGCCTAGTGCCAATGCAGTCACCCTTGCACCATAGATTAAGGGGGCCTGCATTACGGAAATTATTTTTTTTGTGCAGTATGTATACCTTCCTGCACAACAAGAGGAAGTAACAAGGAGAAATAAAGATATTTCTCCTCGTTACGCTTCTGTCGGGTAGGCAAACCATTTTGGCACAAACCCAGGTTTGCAAGTCTTTGTAAATTTGGGTTTGCATCAAAATACATGAGTGGATGCATGGGAATGCCCATACTCCACCCATGTAATGTCTACCCAATGCAAAGTAAAGCCTTGTATTTACTAAACCATGAAGCCAGACAAAGTGGCTTTCTGTGGCTTAGTAAACGGCAGTTGGAGTTCAATAATACCGGAGGTCCTGGAGCACCAGTGGTGAATGGTACTACCCAAAATGGGCAATGTCCAATTAGCAACCAATGCCCAAAAACTCAGAGAAAAGTCCTTACATTTGTGTTGGAAAGTGTGCTGAAAGTCGTGATGTAAGTGTGAGTTGGACCATATGTATTGAAAAGTGTAAGTGATTAAATAGTTGTTGATACATGTTTAATTTTGTAATTATTTCTTTTTCGTTTAGGCAAGTGCAAAAAATCATGGGGGCAGATTTACAAGCCCCATGCGCCACTTTTGCGCCGCCGTTGCGTCACTTTTGTGACGCAGCGGCGGCGTAAAGCTAGCGCCATGCTGCGGGGGATTTACAACGTGACGCATCTAGGGAGATGCGTCACGTTGTAAAGCCCTGCGCCACATGAAACCTGCGTCAGGTTTCATGTGCGCGTTCCGGTGCAGGAACGCCTCGGAAAAGTGCCTGAGTGAAATCTACAAGATTTCACTCAGTCACTTTTCCGACCCCGCTGCGTCAAAACCTTGCGCCTGCTAGAAGCAGGCGTAAGGCATGACGCACCATGTTGAGGATAGGCCAGGTTGGAACAGTGCTGGAGTTGCGTCGCGCCCGCGACACAACTCCAGCACTGCGCCAACCTTACGCCGGCAGATGCGACATGCATCTGTTTATCTTTGCGCCATGATGCGCCGCATTGTAAATGCGGCGCATCTGTGGTGGCGCAAGGGTAAACTTGCGTCACGCATCTTTCCTGGCGCATCCCTGCTGATTTGCAAGGATGCGCCAGGAAACGTAGATCTGCCACATGGTATGTAGAATTCTGCACAGGGTGAATCGGCCCTATGGGAGATGTCGCCCGAGTTTCCTAGAAGCACATCTACAAACCTCCACCTCATTCATCTTTTCAGGAATAGATCTGGGAATCAGTGCTGTCTTAAAGCATGGGCATGCTGGGCAGTTGCCCAGGAGTCCCACAGGCATAGGCCATGCAGACCAGAATTTAACACTACTTTTCAGTTAAACATTTTTATTCCTGTGAGTGGTTGTGTAGGCAGTGCCCAGTGCACTGCTTCGCCCGTTGGCCTGCAATGCTGTTAAGACTATAAATAGAAAAAAACTGTTAAAATATCAGAAGTGGAGATGTAAATCTTCACCCGTACTTTACGTCATGTTTCACGAATAGGCCCCACGGTATTTAAAAACCACTTACCATCCCTATTGTGACGTGGCTTTGCCTCACGTGATATTTTATATGTCTCTAAAGACCTGGCATTGTCTTCCTCTTCAAGGCAATGTCTAATTAATAAGGAAGTTTTTGTAGGAGCACTATGCCATGTTCATCGAGAAATTAGTCTTGTCCCATTCTGTACTGCAACTCAACACTCCATCACTGTAGTGGAAATGGGACCGTGGAGATATTGGAGCAAAAGCTACTGTGAATGACACAGAGAAGTAGCCAAGCAAAGGTAAGCCCGCACCAGCATCTTCTTCTCAGCCGTAGGGCTATGCCATGCTGGCCCACCTTGAGAGTTTGTTCAGCAGCTCTTTGTGGTTTTACTAGGCAGGCTCATGAGGAGTCAGGAATCTCTTCAGTTCTGTAGCCAAGATAATGAAGAAATAACTTGTGTTTGCCTCTGACTGTGTATTCCAAGAATGTACCATATGCAATGTTTACGTTTTCTGTGATTCATTGACATTGACACTGTCTCAGGAGCAGTAGCACTTGGTATAACCCAGTATCATTTAACCCTGTGGACTCTTTGATTCATTGTGACAGAGCAATGAATTTTTGATTGTTCAGATCAGTTGTGTTTCGAAAGCAAATCTGTTTTTTTCATTCAGCTCATCAGCATTTCATTCTGTAATCTTCTGAAGCCAGTGCCTTGGATGGTGAGCAGGGTGTCTGTCACACAAGCAGGAAGCATATCATGCCTTGCCGACATACATTAAGCGAATTGTTGGGCCCATCAGAGCCTCAAAGTCCTCAGAGATATATGACTTCTCTTTGCTGCATACCAGTTGTCACCTTAAGAATGACGTTCCTCTTCGCCATTTCAGAGGTATAGCAGACACTGGGGTCAAACAGTGATTTTGGGGCATATTATCAAGAAACGGCGTTAAAATTATCGCCGGTTTAGCGGCAGAAAACTGCCGCTAAAGCGGCGATAATGGGCTTGATAATATGCCCTGGAGAATTCCAATAGAAGCCCATGTTCTGGTGTCAACATGGGCTTCTATTGGAATTCTCCAGGGCATATTATCAAGCCCATTATCGCCGATTTAGCGGCAGTTTTCTACCGCTAAACCGGCGATAATTTTAACGACGTGCTTGATAATATGCCCCTTTATTTTTTCTGTAACGTCCAGGTTCAGGACTTCAGACCTTTCCCTGGCTCCAGTTACGTGCTGACCTGGATTTGAAAGAAGGCTGTGCCTCCTATGTGGACTGAGCACAGATCTCCAAAATAGCGTGTTCGATCACTTCAGTCTGCACACTTTGCTGCTCTCAGACTGCACGCGCACACAGGCAGGGAACAAAGCCCTATCTTTGCTCATATCATAAAATGATTAGACATTTGGGGGCAGATTTTCAAGCCCCTTGCGCTGCCAGTACGTCACTTTTTGTGACGCACTGACAGCGCATTTCCCTGCCCCATATTTACAAGGACAGCTTTTCCTGTCCTTGTAAATATGGCCCCTTTATATGCAGCATTTTGCGTGAAAGGGGCGTTCCATGGGTGTTGCTGTGGGTGTTCCCACGCAACACCCACCCATGGAACGATACACATTGCCAGATTTACGAGGAATCGTATATCTGGAAATGCGTGTGAATTCTACGCCTCCCCAGGGGAGGCGTAGGAGAGCAACGAGGAGAAATGTTTTCATTTCTCCTCGTTTTCTCTTTCAATGCGTGCTGCATTCTGCAGCACGCATTGAAAGAGGAAAATGCCTGTAGTGATTGTTTTTGTGCAGAAAGGAGCCCTTCTTGCACATAAACAATCTCCCCACGACGCAGGCATCCTTGCACCATGGTGCAAGGGTGCCTGCACCGGCGCATGGCTGCAGTTTCTGCGCCAGCGCAGGGGGAAGCACAGAGATGCAACATGTTGTAAATATTTCGCATCCCTGTGCTTTGAAAGTGACTCAGTGCGGCGCAGCCAAATGGCTTGCGGAATGCACTGAGTCACTTTCATTGTAAATCTGCCCCTTGCTCTGCTCTTTCTGCTGCGACAAGGAACAATAGTAAACAGTCAGGGCGACAGTCTGAAAGCGAGGCAGTGACACGAGCCTCGCTGTCTGTACAGGGAGACAGAGCAGTATCATAGCTGCCAAGGTTTCAGATTGCTATGTGTGACATTTTCATAATTTCAGTGTAATGATGAGTGACATTTCAACGACTATGAGTGACACTTTCTTGCGAGCAAAATCAGGCAATGAAGACGAGGGAAACATATAAATATCAGAAATTGCACCCATTTGAGCAACAAGAAACTCCAAGATCTTAAAACTGCTGCTAAGCACCAGAAATGCATTAAGTCTCCGGCGCAGAGTAGTCTCACATAGGCATAGCCGGCATCTAGGGCACCGTAGTGTTTATAACTTTCAAAAGCTAGTCTCTCTCAACTCTAAAAGTCAGAATGGCTTGTTCAACTTGAGTCGCACAGCATGAATTAGTTAATATACAGAATAAATGTCCTGCTCCATTTCCCATCCACATGCTCCAATGATTGGTGTATTTTTTTATGCGCTTCAGTTTAGTTAGCATTCACTCACCAACATGTATACATCCGGCTACCAGCCGCATCACAAACACCTACGGTCATGGTCACCACCTTCGAGAGACATCCACCAGCCTCTCGCAAGCGCCGGATTTAATTGCTTATCATCGCCAAAGTAAAGGAAAGTTGGAGCTATTGGCTGGCCGAGGGTGAAGTGAAAATCAACGGCGGCAGACTGCAGCATGCACCCACTTGCAATTTGGGCAAGGCAGCCTCGAGCCTGCAGCCATGCCGAGGGAAGAACTTCAGCAGTAACACAACTGGCACTGCAGGCAGCTGATCGCGTGCTGCTGCTTATGCTAAAAAAGCAAACTGTAGGAATATTTAACACAATCGGCTGGCAGCACTGTCTGTCTCACTTACTTGCGAGGCCGCAAGCCACGGCAATGGTTTTACTGTGGCGGTGGGCCAGCCGGACCGCTCGCCTGCCCGCCTCCTCAGAGTCGAGTCGTGGATGCTGCAACGTCTCTCCCTCTGCAATTTGCAGTGGGGTGATGGGCATCATCATGATTTTAAATGTCAGCCATGCGGCGGTGTGAGCCGCAGGCAGTGCTGCCATAATTTGCTGCAACCACCTAGCCAGCCTCCCACAAACTGCTGCAGCCGGTACCAGCACTAGCAGGACGTGACATCCCTGCTGTGCCTAAAGTCTCTGGGGCAGATCTACAAGAAACTAACGCAGCGCGGTGCCGCAAGTCATTTTGCTGCGCCGCGCTGCGTTAGTTTCGAAGCACATGGATGCAACATATTTACAACAATATGTCGCAGCTCTGTGCTTCCCCCTGCGCTGGCGCACAAACTGCTGCCATGCGCCGGCGCAGGCACCCTTGCACCATGGTGCAAGGATGCCTGCGTTGTGGGGAGATTGTTTTTGTGCAGGAAGGGACACCTTCCTGCACAAAAACAATCAGTTGAGGTGATTTCCTCTTCCAATGTGTGTTGTAGAATGCAGCACGCATTGAAAGGGGAAAACAACGAGGAGAAATGAAAGCATTTCTCCTTGTTGCACCTCGCTGCGCCACCCCTAGGGTGGTGTAGCATTCTGACGCATTTCCAGATTTATGATTTCTCGTAAATCTGGAAATGCATCAGTGGACATGGGTGTTGCGTGGGAACACCCACAGCAACACCCATGTCATGCCCCTAACACGCAAAGTGTTGCGTGAACAGGGGCGATATTTACAAGCACAGGTTAAGTTACGCAGGGTGACTTTACCTGTTCTTGTAAATATCACTTAGCAGGCTGCGCCACCGGTACGTCACGCAACGTGATGCACCGGCGGCGCAAGGGGCTTGTAAATCTGCCCCTCTGACTGTATCAACCTCAGTCAGCTGATGTCTTGGAAGTAGCCATTGGGCACTACCAATACATGATATTAGTCAGAGACGTGCCGTGGTGGGAATCTTCTATATTGATACATTGTAGCAACCAGCTGCTACTAGCTTAGCCATCCGACCCACAAGCCTGCGGGAGCAGCATGCGCAAGCCACGGCACACTGCCAGCTCCAGCTTTAGTTTAGTATAGTTTTTAGTAGGCAGCGCTAACGGCTTGACAGCTGAGACGCTATGCCTATAACGCGTGACAATGCATTTCAGTGCGGTGATGAGAAGCACCACACTGAAATGCGTTAGTCCAACGCCTGATGCATGGGACTTGGCAGGACTGCAGTATTGTGGGCTGTAGAACTAGACACGTAAATATCAATACAATTGATTTCTACACAGACTCCTACAGTTGCACAAAAGACACAATTTTCGTCATACTCCTTTTTGCAGCAATGAAAAAACCAACCATTGTACATATTGAAAAGAGTTCCAAGCGAATCGATAATGGGAAAATAGCTCTGAAAACAAACTTTGTAGCATGTACTTGTCAACACACATTTTCAAAAACACTTCTCAGCATAAATGTCTAGATACACAACTATCAAAACAAACTTCTGAACAAACACTTCTTAATATACAATATCCTGTAATTCTTGTCACAGCTCTCAGCACACACCCCTTAAAACATGGATGTATTAATCACTTTTCAACATGCACTTCTTGAAATGCACCCACACAGACACTTCTTAGCATGCAAATACATCAAGCATTTTCAACACACATCTGACATGTGCACTTTTAACAATGACTTCTCAACACATATTTTTCAAGATGCATTTTCAAAAAGTGTATCTAAAAGACACTCTTACCATTGGTCAATAATGTATGTTTGACAAAATAATTGTAGTTGGGCAAAGGTTTTCCTTCCACCTGCAGCGATGGGTATCTATGCTTCCGCAAAGGCAATGTTTTCCAACTTTGCCAATGTGAAGTGTAACCCACTTATCCAGAGGCGCATCCTGGTCTGTACAATGGGGGTGGGGGAGAGTGTGAGCCTGAGATTTCCCAAAATCACATTGTAGGTACCAAAAAACATGATACGACAAGCAGTGGGTCAGTATTAGGAGGGCAGTGGGTTAAGAGATTGTTGCAAATATCACTGGCGGGAAAAACTATACTTTAAAAAATAAATAAAACATTTTAAAAGGCATTCAAATCTATCCAATAATTGAGGTGTCTGTGTGCTGTACGAAAAGATTTATAAATTAGAAAATCTGACAGTGAAATCCTGCCATTTTTAATGTTTGCATCGAGTGATGGTAGCCTGCGTCTACAAAGTACCACCACCCAGCTACCGTTTACGGGATGGGGGAGGGGATAGCGGCAATCAGATGGTGATACTATGGACATCAATTCACCAAAATTTCACAGATAGCGGAACCGAAATCACATGCCATTTGACCTTTACTTTCACTCTCATACAGACATTCACACATGGACCTATTCAGTGGGCCTGATTCACAAAGGTAAGCTTACACTTTTGTGTAAGTTTACAATTTTTTGCTATTCACAAAGGTATTTTACTAGTAGTATCTTTACAACTGCGCAGTCTCTACACATAAAACGATAGGGCTGTCCTATCTCACCTTCAAGCACACACACAACATACATTTACCAGCATTTTGTACTTACCCCAGCTGCAAGGGAGGGTTATCTTCTGGCTAATTGTACCCCATATTTTATTACACTAATCGTGAATAATCCTGTATTATTCATGATTAGTGTAATAAAAAAATTAACAGAAAACAAGGAAAGTGGAGCCCCAACCAATGTTCATAAGGATGAGTTGATCACGTCTTACACTTGATCACTGCAGAAAAATTCCATGGTTACAGTATATCCATAACCTTTTAATTGAGTGTAATGTGGCAATCAATTTCTATGATCCTAAAACCATTCTTAATTATAGTAAAGGGGAGTTAAAAAAGAGATTATTAGAATCTAGAGAACTTGCAAGAGAGGCTGAAGCAAGTACAAAATCATGTGTTAGATCCTACTGTCAAGGTCCAATTTCAGTGGGTACTCAGCCGTATCTTATTTTTACAAGAAATTTACAACACAGATTTTACTTGACAAGATTAAGACTGAGCACTTTGCATTTTCAGATTGTATACCCTAAGATGGGAAAGTGAGTTTTAACTTACCCAAGTGCCCCTGCGATGGTAAATCCCTTCAGACCACATTGCACTTTTTACTTTTTTGTAATTTTTATAGGGATATCAGAAAATTAATTTTACGACCTTTATTTATTGCTAACAGATTGTACACATATAAATCTGCTTTTTACCATATATGTAATCTTGAAAATGTAATAACATGCAATGCAGTCATTCTTTTTACTCAAAAGGCCATAAAGAGAAGAAAGGACCTTTCATATTTGGAACTGTTGAGTTACGAAAGCAAATAGTTTATATGTTGTTGACACCTAAATGCGTATGTTTTTATTACCTTATTTTCGTCTTCTAACTGAGTTCCGTGAGGACGTGTCAAAATAATTATTGTGCACTAACTAAAATTTTAAAATTTTTATGCATGGGAAATCTTTTACCCCAAACGCAAAAGTTGTAAATAATTGTTTATGAAATTTTATTATGATGAAATTAATTTTGTGTAGTATGCTTTTATGGATATATTGCATATACAGAATAAAGCTTGATTTGATTTGATTTGAGTTGACCACGTCTTCCTGGTACTGATTTTACAACCTCTGTGGCCAGAGATGACAGAGGCAGTGACAGGGGTCTCCAGGGAAAAGCCAGGTTAAGCAGCTGGGACCCCTGAATGACGTCCATTGGTGGTACCCCTGCCATCCCCACCAACAGTGGTTTGTCGAACCCCACTGATGTAAGAATTTGGTGGCAGTAATTATTACCTGATTTTCACTCCAGCTGGCAGGGTGGAGGGATGGTGGTCAGACCACCTGGTTGACAGGTGGAAGTGCCTACAGGGAATTTGGGAGTTTCCAGTGGCCCTTCAAGTATGTGCAGGAGAGAGGGGGATAGTAAACCAAACAGTTTACCTTTCCTGTGATGCACAAACACTCTGGATAAGAGGGGAACATTGGGGAGACCCCCATGGGTGTCTCAAGCATGTGCATTAGAGGGAAAGCAGTACCATTTTTACGGGCACCCCAGGAAAGTTAATCCTTGGAACTAACTCTGTTTCTCTTTTTCTCTGAGGGGAAAGCCCTTCTCCTACAATTCAACCAATTGCAAGGGGGATCCATTTATCTTTCCATTTGACAGGGGAGTTATCCCAACCCCTGGCTGGGATCACTTTACGACCTCCTTCTAGGATGGCAAAGGGTCGGATCAAAGATTCAGGATGTCCAGAAATGTAAATGTTTGTGGGCGTTCCCAAACTTCCAAGGTAAGTCACACCTTTTTATGCCTCCTTCCTGCCCTTTCAGTGTATTTTATAACTGCGGATTTCTACTCAACCGTGACAGAAAAATGCAGAGAAGTAAATCCATTTACAGCTGCTAGAAATCCCTTTGTGAATTCATGCTAAGCATACATGGAGTTATTTCTTGAGATTTGGGATACTAATACTTTGAACATCCCCATTTCCAGAACACCCTGTGGGGATCAAGTATGATATACGGACACACCTGCTGCTGAGTCAGGTTGCCTCATTCTTTGAATTAGGAGGAGGTAGAGGAATTATGGCAGGTCTGATGAGAAAGTTATATGCAATAATGAAAACAGTGTGGAAATCACAGAAACCACACCAATTCTAGGAGTAACCAATATATAAAATATTATTATAAGTTTTTTTATCATCGTCTTTATTGTTATTATTTTTATTATCCTCCTCCTGATCATCATTGTTGTTGTTTTATAATAATAATAATAATAATAATAATAAGAATATCTAACATAAATAATATTCGTAATAATAATAATAATAAAAGTAGAATTAATAATAATGCTTTAATAACAACAATATAAAAAATAATAATAATAATAATGCCAATAATAATAACAATAACCATACACAATATTTGTAGGAGTAATTGTTCTTATGACTGACAATAATAAGTAATATATAATAATAAAAGGATTAAAAATAATAAAAATAACTAATAATAAAAAATATTAAGGTGTTTCCCAAGCTAGGCGGCCTCTTAATGGAATTCTTCACTCATAGAATCTGGCTCCCAGCCAGTAGGAATGCTTGTAAACCCCATAAAACCTATTCATCCAGGATCAAAGGTGCTTCTACCCCCTGTTTCTTAGCCACTGATTCACTAACAGGAGACAAAGTGATTGGCAGCTGCGAGATGTGTGTGACATATCAGATTTCTTGTAATTAGAATTTATAGGACTAACGAGGGCTCCTTTAATGGGTGGGGTGAACATGCTTTTCAGGCACCATATGAAAAAAGGGGGGTGTAGAGACAGAATGTCGAGGTGCACAAATATCGAGTTGGAAATATCGTGGGTCAGAAATATCGACAGCAAGAATATCAAGGTTAAGAATATCGAATTCAGGTAAGTAATATCGATTTTAAAAATATCGAAGTAGGGGGTCTTTAGGATGGCGGGCGGAAGCACATCCGCAGTGCTGGCGGGGGCGGAAAATGCCCTTTTCCGCACTCCAGCAGCGGTCCTCCCGCCCGATGGGCAAACATAGCCCATTTCCCATCCGCTGCGTAGCCAGGAGAACATCCAGATTTTTGCGCCCGCCACCGCGGCGGAGTGAGCCAATAGGGACTCACCGCTGTGCGGAATGACGTTCCGTCCGCCGTACAAATCATGATGCCGCAAACAGCCCATCACACCGCAGCGGAGAATCCACCAACCCGGAGACGGCGGAAACACGACAGCGGAGCGCGAAACCAGACTCCGGTCCCCTCTACCCGGTCCGGACCGCAATGGATCCAGCTCTTCAAGCCATTCCGGTGCTGTACCTCCTCCACTACCAGCAAATAATGGACCGTCATGGACAACGCCGCAGGTACGCAATGACACAACTCTGCACACAACCACAACACACAACTCCTGTGCTGATATACGGTTCCTGTCCACATCAGACACTCTGGTGGGGACAGGAACACCTCCCCAAGTGTACCCACACATGTCCCACCTGTCAGGAAATCACCCCTCCGCATCCGGGTCACCAATTAACCGCGAAATCACTGCAATGTCCCGGTCACGTCACCGCAGCAGTGAAAATGCAGGAAAACATGCGCAAAATGTAGTAGGCAGGGCCGGCGCCAGGCATGGGCAGTCCACAAAGATTCACAGGGCTCCACCCTTCTCACACTACGCTTCCCACACCCATTTGGGGCACATGCTGTGTGCTCCCCCTGTGCCCCGCCTGCACAATTCATCTCCCAGGTGTAGCCAGACCTTGCACCTCACACACCAAAGGACCAGGGCGCCTGTCTTGGAAGGTGGGGGTGTTAGAAATGGGGGTCTCTAGTTGGCAAAGACTTGCACCTTTGTCCAAGTAGGGACCCTTCTTCCTAGTCAGGATAAGGGAGTTACACTCCTAAAATAACCCCTGCTCACCCCCTTGGTAGCTTGGCACGAGCAGTCAGGCTTATTCTAGAGGCAGGGTGTAAAGCATTTGCACAAAACCAACAGTAATACAATGTAAGCACTACAAACGGACACCACACCAGTTTAGAAAAATATCCAATATTTTTATATACTTAAAACAAGACCAATACGATAAAAATCCACAGTACAGTACTTTAAAAATCTTCAGTTATCACAGTGTCCTTAAAAACAGTTCCTTGATGCCGATAACTCCGTCTGGGGCTATCACGGCATCGTGAACAAACAAATCCAAACAGTTCTGGCTGACCGCGGCGTAGCGGGTCAGCTACGGTATCGGGAAGACCCGCAAACAGTACCTTTCAGAAATGCAGGGCGTCGATGACCTCGCGGTGAGCTTCCGAAAACACGGCGTCCGCAGGTGTCGGTTCCGGAGGTCGGTGCAGGCGTCGTCGGGCCCTCGAAGTCACACGCGTTGCAGATCGATCTCCTCTCGGTTGAAGTCAGGAGCGCTGGCGTCGGCAGGCGTCGGGTGCTGCGGTGCGAAGTGCAGCAGGGCTCAGTGGCGGCGTCAGATGGCGTCGGTGAGACCAGGGTCGCGGTGTGAGATGAAGACGGTGCTCATCACGGTGCTGGCAGGTCACGGTGCAGCAGCGGCGTTGTCGTTGCTGAAGCGCTGTCATCGGCTGACGAACTGGAGTCGATGGCACCGGCATCGGTAGGCCAAGGCTGCGGTGCGGGATGAGGGCGGTGCGTTGTGTAACTGTACGAGTGGTGCCCTCGAACCACGGTGCAAGCAGCGGCGTCGAGTCCGGCGTGGAGCGGCGTTGTCGGGGATACCAAGGCGTCGTCGTGAAGCGAGGTGGTGCGGAGTGCGGAGCCCACAGGTCGCAGTGCGAGCAGCGGCTCGGTGGCGGCATCAGCAGGCGTCGTCGGTGAGACCAGGGTCGCGGTGCGGCATTGCGGCGGTGCCCTCTGCGGTGCACAGCCCTATTCAGGTCCCAGGTGCAACTCCTCCCACCCATCTACATGTAGATCTTGCTATTCAGCCCTGTGCTGACTCACCCTGTCTCCTGGAATCCCCCAGCCCCTGTCACTCACACTCCAGACAAGGAATACACAACCTAGCAGAGGCAGGCTTGGATGGTTAGACAAGAAAATACCTACTTTCTAAAAGTGGTATTTTCAAACACAGAATGTTAAAACCAACTTCACTAAAAGATGCATTTTATCATTCTGAGTTCAGGCATACTAAACTCGAATTTTTACCATGTTCCCTGGGTCAGTTAGGATCATAGGATGTAATAATCCACCTGCCCATTCTGGCCTATGGGGAACAGGTAGCCTTGCAATTGTGAAAAGCGAAGTAGGCTGTAATTCAATATCAGGACATGCCACACACACCAGGGCATGTCCTACCTTTCACATACAATGCACCCTGCCCACAGGGGTACCTTGGGCCTACCTTAGGGGTGACTAACATGTAGAAAAGGGAAGATTTAGGGACTTGCAAGTGTGTGCACTTGCCAAGTCGACATGGCAGCCCCAGGCTGCACACAGGCTCTGCAATGGCAGGCCAGAGTTACACTTTACGGGCTGTTTGCGTGGGTGGCACAATCCAGTGCTGCAGCCCACCAACAGCATTTGATCTATAGGCCCTGGCACTCTCAGTGCACTTTACAAGGGACTGACACATAAATCAAATAGGCCAATCATGGAAACACCAATCCATAACACATTTTACACAGAGAGCATATGCACTTTAGCACTGATTGGCAGTGGGAAAGTGCCCAGAGTCCTAAAACCAACACACACAGGGTCAAAAACAGGGGGCCAAAAAGCAAAAAATCTGGGGGTAAACCCGCTGAAAAAGCCAAGTCTAACAGGGGGTGAAGAGGAACACCCTGCACCGAAGCTCAGGGGCTGAACAACCCTCCTCCTCACACCTATCTCCCACTCATGTGAAGCAAACTGAGTCTAACTATAAAATGAAGACTCACACTGCTTAAGAACATCCACTGCACTGTCCACACTGCCTGTCAAGTCACTCACAAACACCCCACACTGACACACAGCCACATACACACACCTTAGGTCAGCAGCAATGTAGGACAATCAATGGGCCAGCCAAAAGTGAAGTGGACAGAGCTGGAAAACCATGGAGCAAGACACATAGCATCTGTACATCACATGCAAGAGAAGGAACATATCACAACACCCTTAGGTAATCAATTCAATAAGCTTTATTCGGTTAGAGTGTGGCAACCATAAAAGCAAATGTACATACACATATAAAAAAATCCAATTTCATTAAAACAGCGGAAATTCAATCACAGTACATAATTACATTAAAACATCATACTTTTTCTAGCATGAATTGATCGTAAAATAAATGTCGCAGCATAAAAACAAATCTCAGGCTCTTTTAGTGTAAACAATAGACTCATAGCAGCAGTAGTGGTTTTGACGTTATATTTCTTAAACAATGGTTTTAAATAGGTGATTCTAAAATTCAAGTACAAATCACATAAGAGTAGAAAGTGCAAGGTGCTCTGCTTAGTATGCCCATCACATGGACACGGGGAGACTGGTCGCTGTTTCATTATGGGGAACGCTACTAAGTGGTGGACAAGGCCTAATCTCATTCTTGTCAAGACAAAGCGGTGGGAGGGTCTCGTGACTAGTGTTAGATAGCTTTGAAAGCCATCAATATCTATATGCAGATGGTAAAGCTGGTACGTGGTTTGCTTCCCTACTGTTCTCAACCTGCACTCCTTCTTATGGTACAAGAAAGTATTCTTTATCTCCTGTTTAGACAACCCTGTTACGTCATATGGATTTTCCAGGGTCGTCAGATTGAATAGATCTCTATAAGCATTAACTATATATTTAAGCCAGGGGATCTTAAGGCAGTTGTCCAATCGCAGGCAGTCCTTAATAATTAGTTTAGTAAATATAGTCTCCTCTTTTAACCAGATTGATCTCCAAAGCAGTATTGGTCTCAGTGCAATCAAGTCTGAGAGATAATTGAGCCCCACTTCACAATGTATTAATTCAGAGGATGCTGAAGCAGGCAGACATAGGAGCTTTTTAAAGAATAAATGTTCCTTTATTTGCAATTCTTGGCTAGAATGATGACCCCAGACCCCTGCGCCATATAGTGCAACAGAGGCGCATCTGGCTTTATAAATAGAAATCATATCTTTGATGCGGCGATCCCCCAATTTAGATGCGAACCTAAAGACCCCATGCACACTTTTAGTCATCTTGGTCCGGACATTAGACATTTCACGCATCCATTTACCGTCACCAGCAAAAGATAGCCCCAGATAACAGAAATTGTCTACATTTTGCACTTTATTCCCATCTATAAAAAAAGATTTCATATTCCTGGGTTTCAAACCACAAACCATTGTATTGTATGTGTTTTGGCCTTGTTAATCAGCAACTTCCTCCCATTGATAAAATCTGCGAACCCATCAATTAACCGCTGTAGGCCTACCGGTGTTCTAGATAAAAGCACAGCGTCATCCGCATAAAGCAGAACCGGGACATCCTGGCCCTCAGCTTGGGGGGCGTCCGCCTGTACCAATTTAAGAACTGCGTCAACTTCATTAATAAATAAGGTAAACAGCAATGGTGCTAAGATGCAGCCTTGGCGGATACCACGTTTAACGTTAAAATTAGGGGTACATTCGCCCCTTTGGCCATACCGTACTCTGGTCGATAGTTTCTCGTATAGCCTAGCTAAAAAGTAGACAATGGGCTCCGGGGCACCGAGATTGAGTAAAACTGGCCAAAGTATAGCGTGGTCCACTAAATCAAAGGCGCTGCTAAGATCAGCAAAGCATAAAAAAAGCTGTCCTTGTTTAGCACATGTATATTTGCCAATTAAAAGCTCTAAATTAATACACTGTTCAATCGTGCCCAGTCCCTTTCTAAAACTGTATTGAGCCTGTGACAGTATCCCATTATCCGCAACCCACTCTTCCAGTCTTACTAATAAAACCCTGCTCATGACCTTTACTGATGAATCTAATAGGGAAATCGGCCGGTAGTTCTTGGCTTCCGATTTGTTCCCCGTTTTATAAATGGGGATAATAACGGATTCGCCCCAAGTAGTGGGAGCTCCCTCGGTTACTGCAGCGTTAAAAACTCTAGTGAGTATCGGGCCCCACAGTTCCAGCACAGTTTTATAAACATCAATAGGTACACCATCTGGGCCTGGCGATTTTCCCCCTTTGCTGCCTCTAATACCTAACTCAACCTCCTCTAGGGTGATATTTAGGGGAATAGTGGGCCATTTATTTGGGTTAGTAAAATCCTTAGTAACATTATCACATGGGTTAAAAATGTTGGAGAAATGTGCCACCCATTCCTCACAGCTGACGTGGCACAGAAGTTCCGGGAAAGATTCATTTTTAAGAAATGTCGAGTTGACAGTTTTCCAGAACAACTTATTATTAGATGAGTCTGCAGCCAACACAAGATTATCCCATGCCTCCTCTTGGAGTTCCCTCTTCCTCCGTTTTAAATGTAATTTATATTCTAACATAAATTTACAATATTGGCAGATACTATTACATGATCAATAGTACTATTTGCATTTCTTCCGGTGAAGGTTGGTATCTCTCTCCCATACCCATCCTGTGCACATTGCATAATATCAAGGTCATATTTCGCCAAGACGGTGTTTAAGGTGTCTCCATAGTTGTTATGTGGGAAATGTATACAGTCATCCCCTTCGTCGCTACTAAACCCACAAACTTTAGTCCCAGACAGAGTACAAATTGAGATATTAAAATCTCCGACCCATACAATAGCAAAATTTGTATTTTCTGCTGTGACCAAGTTATCTACTTCCGTCTCTAATTCGGTGACTACATTATGGCGAGTGGAATCAAATATATTATTATAAAAATTAATCAATAAAACATCCTTGCAGTCTTTATGGTGTAACCACAATATCTGCGAGTGGTACCCTACATTAGTAATCCTTCTAACTCTCAGGGGCAAATTATTTTTCAGGAGGATTAACAGCCCACCCTTTGCTCTGCCAAACATAGAGGGAGTTGCTGGTAAATCATAAGAGGTAAACCCTTCAAAATAAACATGATCAGTACACCAAGTTTCTTGTAAACAAATCTTGTCATGTTTATTGATAAAATCTACCCATCCTAACAAATCCTTTTTACTTGCCAGTCCGGCTATATTCCAGGTGACAATGGTATTGCCACTGGCTGGGGGGTTTCCTATACTCTCAATGGGTTGGTCATTTATTCTATTACTGGCCTCTCCCTTATTAACACGGAGGAGCAATACGGGTGGGTTTATAGCCTTTTCCGTTAATTGCCCTTTATTTTCATTTGGGTGAACCCCTACACTGACAACTATCTGCTTATTTAATGTATGTGAGGCAGGCAAGTTTATATCCCTAGGTGGATATTTGGACATAATTAAATTAGGCATGTCCATGTTAAGCGCACTATCTACAAATAGCCCTACGCCCGTCAACCCAGTTCCTTCAAATCCCTTACCCCCAACGGGTGGACGGGCAGTACTCTGTCAATCATTTACATCAAGTGTGCTAAGTGGTAAAAATCTATTAGATGTAGGTAATCCATAATACGGCTGGGGTGGCAGTGCTGGATTAATTCTACACGGTTCCTGGTCCCCTCCCATATTGGGTGAAGACCTTAAGTGTCTATAGAAGAAGCCTAAAGGCAAAAGTGATACTTTAAAATCACTATGTAGAAGTGCAACTGCTCTTTCCAGGGACGTCCTGGCCCAATTGGGGTTCCTGAAGTTAATGATTACGCAGTCACCATGCAATGATTTTCTTAAGGACCCGATCCAGTTTACTCTTTTAGTCAAGAGTATCTGGTCAGCACGATCCACAGGGAAACCACCATTTTGATTTAGCCAGTGCGCCACTTTATTTTTTAGAGTATCATGCGTTTCCTTTTGCCCAGACTCTAGTTGGGGTACATTCGCCAAGACTGCCACATATGGACAGCATTCTGGGGGTAAGTTAATCGATAAACCAATTCTTTCCCCCGGTTCCTCCCTCTCCTTTGGTTTGTTAAGGGTCTGGGTTGGCTCTACGCTTACAATCCTGTCCCCTCTATTATAGCAGGGATAATTAATCTGTGTCACTGTCTGTCTAGGACCTGTTAGGGTCATATTAGCCCCGGTTTTGGGCACCTGGAGGTTAAAACCTTGGCCCTCACAGTCCCTATTATTCCTATTGGTTGTGCTTAGGGTACTAGTTAGTGCGTTAACAGTAGTAGTAGTTATACCTAGTTTAGGGCGTTCATATGGACCCCCTGTGGCCCATTCGCATTCTCCCTTGGGTATTCGCTAATATGTCTTAATATATTACTAAGGGGCATATTATCAACGGCCAGCGATAATTATCGCTGGCCGTGCTTAGCGATAGATATCTTATCGCTGGCTATCTCCGGAAATTATCGCCCTGGTAGCGCGTTATTAACAACACGCTTCTCCAGGGCGATAAAAATTCCAGAGATAGCGAGGTTATCGCCGTTTTGCAGGGAACATCGCTGGTTTTCCAGCGATGTTCCCTGCAAAACGGCGATAACCTTGCTGATACGACCCTGTGGTCGTATCAGCACAATCCACCCCCTATGTTAGGGATGGCTAAGTCGGGATAATAGCAGACGTTAGATTTTGACGAAAACGGCCGTTTTCGCCAAAATCTAACGTCTGCTATCATCCTGTGGGCTGCCTTGTAAATATCGCGATGTGCACATCGGCGATATTTACAACGTAGCCCATCTGGGGTACGCTCAGTAACGCCCACCTTGCATCTCATTAGAGATGCAGGATGGGCGTTATGGGAAAGGGCGATAGGGCAAGGATTCACGCGATAGCGTGACCTTGCTAATACAGCGATAAAATTATCGCCGCTTTTCGTCTGAAAACAGACGCTAAAGCGGCGATAATTTTTTATCGCCGGCTTGTTAATATGCCCCTAAGTTTGTTGACTTCTCCATTAAGTTTATCTAACTTATCGTGTAGTGGTTTAATAGATACTTCTAATTTTTGTGTTAAAAGGGCTACAATATGGTTAACTCGCTCATCAGACAGGGGTCCTGTGTCAGGAGGTTTCTCCAATGCCTTGGCAGTAGTATTCGATGGTGGGCCTTTTTTACTTTTACTAATGGTCCCTGTTTTCACTTGACTTTTCCTGCAGCTCCTTTTCCTTTTTGGTGTAGGAGAACCACTAGGTGATTGCAATTGTGGTGCTTCCGGTGGTGAGGGTAGATCTGGGTCAAGATCAAGGATCCCAGTATTCGCAAGGGGGGTGATTTCTTGCTCATTACTTGGGGTAAACTCTACTTCCAACCCAGCTATTTCTTCCATCACTGTGCCTACACCTAATGAAAGGCGACGTTCTGCCCTATCTATTTCAACGTTAATGGCGCTAACCACCCTTACTAGATAGGAATCAATAGTATAGCATGAGGGGTCAGCTGTAGTTTTTGAGGATTTTTGTAATTTGCGTTTTGACATCCTGATGATTTTTTTTATTTTTTTTGTCCTCATTCTGCAAACATTCTTGTTAGGGTATACTCTGATCCCGCTAGGTCTTACCAGGGGGCTTGTCCGATGACCCATAAGGCAAACAGACGTAGTGACCCACAAGTATACTGCTGTGTCCACTTCCATCTCCTTAACACACTGATACCGCCTGAAGGAGAAACCGTAGCCGACAGCAAAATTGGCTTAATCATAGGACTCACGTTGTCTTTTCTCTCCACCTTACCAACGAAGCCCAAATTTTCTTTTCACTTGTAGGATCGCATGCCATATCCGCCTCACTAGTATATATAACATTTCTAAGGCACTCAGAAAAACGTGGTGGACTTTCCGATTTCCATAGTTTACAAATCTCGCGTCTTGCCAAAAGAATAACATAAAACAAAAACTTTGCGTTACTCACTGAGAGCTGCACTTCTTCTTCCGAATTTAACCCAAAAAGATTAAGCGAGGACTTACTAAGATCCGTGTCCCGATTGTTTCCCCTATAAAATCACAAACAGAGTTCCAATATGATAATATTTTTGGACAAAGCATGAATAAATGCATATCATCTGCCGCTATCAACTCGCATCTTGGGCAATTATATACATTGCTGGTGATCTTCGATAGCTTCGCAGGTGACCAATACACTCTATAGGTGGTGAATACGTGATTACGTTTAAGTGATGCAGGTTTAACAGCTGTTCGTAAGGACTCACACCACATTCGCTTCACATCACCCCTCTCCAAACTCCTGACCCCATAGTTTTGTAATATGTTTCAAAATCTGTATCCGCTTCCAGAAAAGCCCAGTACCAAAACGACATTTCTTTTTTCCACTGGTCATTTCTCGACACCTGACTGAATTTTGTCTCCTCTTCCTCCACCCAGTCTTGTGTCGCCCACCAGGAATTCAGTTGGTAGTATTTAAGCCTCGTTAGCTGTCCCTTAGACAAATTATTCATAGCCTCCCAGCTCATCATATTTGTGCCCTCCTTAAGATCCGCCCAATAGAAGATACCCCCTGCTTTCAAGGGCTGACTAAGTTGATCTCTCAAACACTCCGGGGTACCTGGGGAATCCCAAATTGGAGCATAAGACGAGAAGTATGGAACTCTGAGTGTTTTCCTCACATACATCCACGTATTCAGTGCAGCCTTCAGGACCTTCAGACGGACTTTCTTAAAAAACTTAGGGTCTCCGAATTTAAAAAGAAAATGCCATTGACCTTGCGGGATATCCTCCAGCATAGCCGCAAAGAGTGAGCCGATAGATGACTTATCTATCTTATTTGCCAACATACGCACATTTTTAAAATGAAATGCGTAACAATATGCAAGCAGGTCTGGAAGTGCCAATCCTCCCACCTCCAATCTTCTCCTCAGTTTCTTCCAGGATATCCTGGGTCCTTTTGATGCCCAAATAAAACTCCCTATTCTCCCCTGGAGTTTGGCAATGTCTTCTTTCTTAAAAGTTAACGGAATAGAGTTGAAAAGGAAAGTAATTTTCGGAAGAATGATCATTTTTATTAAATTTACCCTACCATAGATATTTAAGGGGAGGTTCGCCCATTTTACCATTAGTCCTATCACATCCTGACTAGTTTTCTTCCAATTAGTTTTTACGATGTCTTCTAATTTCTGTGTGATTAAAATCCCTAGGTATTGTATTTGTGTTTTTGCCCCATGACTCTGTGAGTCCTGATTCCACTCCATTATCTCAGTTTTATCTATATTTACTTTATACCCAGAGACCTGACCAAATAATTCTGCCTTCCTCATCAAGTTAGGAATTGCTTCCAACGGGTTTCTTGTGTACAACATCATGTCGTCGCCATATAATGCCAATTTGACTTCGAAATCGTTAGATCTAAAAGGGAGAATAGCGGTGTCTATTCTTATCAAGTTTGCCAATGGCTCTATATAGATATTAAAAAGTAGCGGGGACAGAGGACAACCCTGCCTTGTCCCCCTAAAGATTTCAAACCAGTCAGACAACTCCCCATTAACCAACACCCTAGCCCTCGGGCCATAGTACAGATTTTGCACCGCCGTAACCATATTCTGTGGAAATCCGAAACTACGTAAGGACTCCCATAAATACTTCCAGTGTACCTGGTCAAAAGCTTTAGCTGCATCGACCGCTACTATGGTAAGAGGAATATTCCAAGCCTCAGCTATGTCTACCACCCCTATCAGCTGGAATGTTAATTCATTAAGTTGCCTCCCAGTTATAAAACCTCTTTGATTGGGGTGAATAACCTGTTTTAATACCTTGGCTACCCGAGTTGCTATGATACCAGAAAAAATCTTGTAGTCTATGTTTAGTAGAGAGATCGGTCTATAAGAGTCAACTCTCCGTGGGTCTTTATTAGGTTTTAAAATCAAAGTAACTATAGCCTCTGACCACGACCTAGGAGCATATTCCCCACTCATATATATTTCATTAAACAAAACTTTTAGAACTGGAATCAGGACATCAATAATACATAAGAAAACCTCCACAGGAAGACCATCTGGCCCAGCAGCTTTCCCCTTTACCATTTTCTTACACTGGGCTCTTATCTCTTCGTCCCTGATCTCTCCTTCTAAGTCTTTCTGTTGTTCATTAGTTAGCTGCGGGAGAGTCGTTAAGCCTAACCACTCAGCAATAACCTCCTTATCTGGATGAATATCTTCCATATATAAATCGCTCATAAAACTACAAGCCTCTCCACATATGTCAAATGTAGGAAGGTGGAATCTGACTATATGGTTGCCCCCACTTTTTTTATGGTGTTTTGCTGGTTTATGACTTAGTTGGACTGGGATCCTGCTATTCAGGGCCCCAGTCTATCTGCTTTCTCTGTAAAAGGTTTCCATGTGCCTTAGGCACATCTCTGATTGGAATCTGGAGTGCCCTTATAAGTCCCTAGTATATGGTATACTATGTACCAAGGGCATAGGTACCTCAGAGGCCTGCCAGGGGCTGCAGCATGTATTATGCCACCCCTGGAAGGCCATCCAAACTGACACCACAGGTCTGCTACTGCAGCCTGGGTAAGGTGGTGCATGCACTCCTTACTGTGATATAGGTTACCTATATCACGAAATACATACACACATATAAGTCACTCCTAAGGCAGGCCTTATCAATCCTAAAGGCAGAGTGCGTGGTTCCTATGTGAGAGGGTGCCCCTGCATGAGCAGGGCCCTCTGCAGCGTTCGGAGACCCTCTCTGATGCTGTTTGTAGTGCAGCCTGACCATATACTCTTAAGCGCATTATATCCTCGCGGTAAAATGCTAACTTTGGAATGGCTGCACCTAAACATGTCGTGTTTGGTGTCAAACATCTTGGAATACTACCCCCCGCCAATCCTGGCGGCGGGGGTAGCATTCCACCCTTCTAGAGGGAAAGACATGTTAACTCTGACTAGTCCGGTAACTTCTTTCCAGAGCCCTGGCATCACAAAATGGATGCTGCTGCCACAGACACGAGTCTGGCCTCCTGCTGCTGGACGAAACTCCGGCAGGGGAGGCCTGGACAATAGGTTTCCTGTCCCAGGGAGGTGTGACCACCTCCCCAGACAGGATAATGTGTATTGGGGCTGGGCGGGAGCACTTTCGGGTGCTTTGAAGTCCTGCACTGGGGGCACATTTGGTGTCCCTAGTGCATACCCCAGTTCAAACCGGATCAGGGGCTTGCAGCCCCTGCTTTGGCGTGAACTGGACAAAGGGAAAGGGGTGTAGCCACCCCTCTGCCCTGACCCACCCATAGGTGGGGCCACAGAGTAGTCCAACCCCTATCTTTAGTATAAAGATAGGAACCCAGTCCTTAGGACTTTAGATTATACCTGGACGAAACTCTGAAACTGAATCCTGGACCTTCGACGCTCTACGACAAGATTAGAGGACTGAAGAATCTCCCTTGGGGTCAAGGAGTGACTCCCCTGCTTGGCAGGCACCAAAGAAGCATCGGTCCGGTTCACATTTCTGAAGCTCCCGTCGGACGCCGAAGTCATCGCATCACCAGAGGTGGATTCTCAGACTTCCCCGAGGCTACCCTGAGTCGCCAGCAAAGCTGAGGCCTGTGGCTATCGTGGGTGACTTGAGACCGTGACCCCTGGACACTGAGCACATTTGCAAGTGCATCCTCTTCTGGGTCTCCCAAGAAGTCGTGCTTTGGGCTCCGAGTAGCCCTAGCCTCCAGCACCACCTGCACCGAAGATCACTGGCCCCCACTCCACGAGTGTCCTGTAAGCTAGATCCATGTGCGGCGTCACGAGGCTCCTTCGCGGTCGCTAGCCCGTTGGCTAGTAGCCCTTAACGAAGGCCAATCCTTTTCTTACTTGGCATCCTGGTTGCTCCAGGCCTGCCCTCACTTACCCTCACTGGGTGAGTTCCACAGACCTTGCTGGTCTGCACCATCGACGATCTACATCTTCACTGAGACTTGCCGTTGCCAAGGCTTGTTGGGTCCAATCCGGTCGCCAATGCCTCAGCACTCGACAGACATCGTGTACCAGCCCGAATCCTGCTCCTGGTTGCCGACAACACCTCCTGGACCTCGTGGCTGAAGAGTCAAGATGACCGTCAACGCACCTGAAGCACTCGACATCGGTGGGCATCTGTCCATCGCCTTCCTGGTCACTGGCTAGTGACCCAGACTCTGTCCCCTCTGCTTTCAGGTTCTTCAGAACTCCGATCCACTCTTGGATCCACCCGGACACTTTTCTCTTGGCCGCCAGCAGCACTTTGCAGCAGATCGCCATTCGAATCGACGACGAAACCCGACCCCGAAAGGCACCTATGCACCCGGCTTCCCTGGGTGAGGTAACACGAGTACTCCGGTGCTCCCGTGGGTAGAGACTCTTCAAAGTCCTAGATCTCAAAGGGTTTTGTCCTAGTCCTCTTTTAAGTGTCCCTTTTCTCTATTTTCCCGATCCCGACTTTCTCCATAGAAGTCAACGGCGTATCGCGGTTGTGTATTTACACTGCACGCGTCTCCCGTAGGTCCACTGTGTCACTACCTTGGGTGGTTCCTTGTGGTCCAAGCACTTCTAGAGGCTCTAGGCCTAGTGTCTAGTTCAGTCGTGGTTCGCATACCACTTTATTGGTATATGGTTTGGTACGCCCCTAGGGCCCAAACGTGTATTTGTGCTATTACTGTGATTTAATAACTTATAACTTATGTACTTCGAACTCTAGCCTCATAAAGAGACTAGAGGGGTGTGTTTAGCAATAAATACATATATTTTGAATATATACCTGGTGTGGTGCTCTTTCATTTGGTCACTCAAGAGATTATAGACTGGTAAAACAAGCTGCTTTACATTCCTTCAAGACTTAGCCTGAAGGCTGCTCTCCATAGCTACCACTAGGATAGCTTTCAATAAGGTTGTCTTTAACCTATCTCCAATAAGGGGTTGTTTGGACTGGTGCAAGGTGCCCACTATAATTAGTGGACAGCATATACCAGGCCAACTTCGCACATTGGTGTGCAGCGTGTGGGATTCCAGCTTGCTATTGTTTTACCAGATAATCTCAATTGAATTGATCAACTGAAAACCACTAAAGGTACCTAAGGTACATATAATTTAAGCTTAGAATACAGTAAGTTCTACTGAACTTAGAGTTGTGTGTTAAGGGATTGCACAACCCTTTCTACAACTCAAGAGAGTTTAGTAGGCCACACTAGAGTAGGTAGTGCATACACCACACCACACTAGTAATGTCTTTAAGGGTAGGATCTAAAGAATCCTTGCAGGAAGCCATTGAGCTTCCACCCTCCAAGTATGATACACTCCCATTCTTGGAATTGAGATCTTTATGTAACTTGAGAAAAATAAGGACAGGCCAAAGCCCCACCACCCAACACCTCAAGGAGTTGTTGGTGGGTTATGACCTTAGTAAGCCTGTAGGGACTGAAGGGGTAGGAGCTGAGGGTGGGGCAGAAGAAGAGGACGAGGCCAGGGGTACCAATACCCCCAGCCCCCTCTGAAACTGGCCAGGAGGGTGACAATGACCCTGACCTGGAAAACCCAATCCCTCCTGTGGACGATGATGAGGATGATCAGGATGATGCCCTCTTTGTCCCCCCAGGAAGGATTAAGAGTGTGCCCAGGAAGTCTAGATCTCCTTCTCAGGAGTCTAACCACTCTGGCACCTCTATAGGGAGCTCTGTCTCCTCTCACAGGAGGGAATCCTCTCATGAGAGAAGAGCCAGACTGGTCCGGTATGAGGAAACTCAGCTGGAAATCAGAAAAAGCAATTGGCTTTAGATAGGGAATCCCTAGATCTCCTTAGAGAGAGAAGAAAGTTGGGACTAGAGTCCCATGGTGGCAGCAATATCCCTAGAGATAGGGAAAGGTCTTATGACCATAGAAACCTAAACAAGATTGTCCCTCCCTACCAGAGTGGGGATGACATCCACAAATGGATAACTGCACTGGAGAGGGCCTGTAAAGTTCAGAAGGTCCCCCAGAGGCAGTGGGCAGCAATCTTGTGGCTCTCCTTTGCAGACAAAGGTAGAGACAAGCTCCTCACTGTAAGAGAAGAGGATGCTGACAATTACACAGTCTTGAAGAGTGCTCTGATAGATGGGTTTGGCCTAACCACTGAGCAGTATAGGTTGAAGTTCAGAGACACCCAAAAGCTCAGACTCAAGACTGGGTTGACTTTGTAGATTGTGCTACAAAGGCTCTGGAAGGTTGGATACATGGCAACAAAGTGCATGACTTTTTAGGATTGTACAATTTGATTATGAGGGAGCAGATCCTTAATAATTGTCAAAACCAGCTTTTGCACCAGTATCTGGTGGACTCTGATCTGACCTCTCCCCAAGAATTGGGAAAGAAGGCAGACAAATGGGTCAGAACCAGAGTAAAAACTAGAAATCAGGGTGGTGACCAGAAGAAAGATTCTACTAAGTCCCAAGAGAAAGGTGGGGATAAATCTAAGGATAAGTCCCCTACAGGGCCCCAAAATTCCTCTTCTGGGGGTGGGTCCCAAACTCCTTCCTCTCCTGAAAAGAAACCCTATTGCCATGTCTGTAAAATGCCTGGGCACTGGAAAACTGATCCCAGTTGCCCCAGGATTGGCAATAAAGAAAATGTTCCTCCCACAACTACTACCACCCCTCCTGGTACTACCAGTAGTAATCCTCCAGTTGGGAGTAGTGCACCCAAAAAGTTGGGTGCTTTTGCAAGAGGAACAGAGGTGGGCCCTAGTTTAGACAGGGACCCCTCAACAGACTCCTCTGACTCTGATGGTGGTATAGGATTTGCCACCTTTACCATGGGTCCCATAGCATTGGGCAGGTACAGATTGGAGCCAATAATTAATGGTCAGAAAGCTGTGGCATTTAGGGACACAGGGGCTAGTGTCACCATGGTGGCAAGGAAACTAGTCCCCCTCACCAGCTTTTACCTGAGTTTAAATACCAGGTGACCAACATTGATGGTGTCAGAACAGATCACCCCATGGCCATAGTCAATCTCAGCTGGGAGGGGGTCACAGGCCCAAAAAGAGTGGCAGTGTCCCCAACCCTACCTGTAGATTGCCTGATGGGCAATGATTTGGAAATTTCAGCCTGGGCTGAAGTTGAACACCAAACCCATCTTAGAATGTTGGGCGTCCCTGTAAAGGTTAGTGGGGCTGTGATGGCCACAGCCCCAGCCCAAGAATTTGGAGAGATGGAGCCTGAAAGAATGGCCCACTCTCCCCCAAAAGAGAGCACAAGGGTTGAAGAAAAGTCTTCTTCCCTCCAGACAGTAGGTAAGGGTCAGCCTCCTCAGGGAACTGACCCTACCCCTAGTGAAGGAACTGCCCCAGAGGTAGTCAGGCCTGGCCTGGCCACACCCCTGATGGCAGAGGACCCTTCCAAGGTGGTACCCAGTCTGGAGCAGGTAACCTGCCCCTCTCTACCCTGCCTCAGCCAGCCCAGGGCTGCAGAGGTCAGGGAGGTCAGTGGACCCCCAGGGCCCCCTGTCCAGAGGAACCCCCATCAGCAGATTAGGGGCACCCAGTCTAGTAGCCCTAGCCAGGTGAAAACTCCTCTACACACTGAGGGATCCCCCATGCCTTTAAGTAGGGACCTCCCCCAGAAGGACTCTGGTAGGCAAGGGCAAACCTGGGACCTGAAGGTTCCAAACCTGCCCTGTCCCTCCAGTAGTCCATCCAAAGGGACCCAGCCCCCAGCTGTAGGCAGCCAAAGGTTGACCCTTAGAGCAAAGTGCAACTCAGTCATGGAAAGACAGGCATACACGGTGACCAGTGATCTGAGGAAGCTGAGGCCAACATTCCTAGGGCCTCACTTCCCTACTCAGCCACCTCACCAGCCTTGTACTTTACCTAAGCACACCACAGGTAGTGATTCCCCATGGTGGAGACCCTCTCATACCCTTAGGGTGAGGGATTGCTTAGTGGACCATAAGACAGGGGGCAACCATGCTAGTGCAGGTGCTTCCTTATATGACCACTTAGTCAATGAAGGCTCAACTGGCCAAGGTTAGCCTTATCTCCTTTCGTTTGGGGGGGTTATGTAGGAAGGTGGAATCTGACTATATGGTTGCCCCCACTTTTTTATGGTGTTTTGCTGGTTTATGACTTAGTTGGACTGGGATCCTGCTATTCAGGGCCCCAGTCTATCTGCTTTCTCTGTAAAAGGTTTCCATGTGCCTTAGGCACATCTCTGATTGGAATCTGGAGTGCCCTTATAAGTCCCTAGTATATGGTATACTATGTACCAAGGGCATAGGTACCTCAGAGGCCTGCCAGGGGTGCAGCATGTATTATGCCACCCTGGAAGGCCATCCAAACTGATACCACAGGTCTGCTACTGCAGCCTGGGTAAGGTGGTGCATGCACTCCTTACTGTGATATAGGTTACCTATATCACGAAATACATACACACATATAAACCTATAAGTCACTCCTAAGGCAGGCCTTATCAATCCTAAAGGCAGAGTGCGTGGTTCCTATGTGAGAGGGTGCCCCTGCATGAGCAGGGCCCCTCTGCAGCGTTCGGAGACCCTCTCTGATGCTGTTTGTAGTGCAGCCTGACCATATACTCTTAAGAGCATTATATCGTCGCGGTAAAATGCTAACTTTGGAATGGCTGCACCTAAACATGTCGTGTTTGGTGTCAAACATCTTGG
This sequence comes from Calotriton arnoldi, assembly GCA_963921515.1. Lineage (NCBI taxonomy): Eukaryota > Metazoa > Chordata > Amphibia > Caudata > Salamandridae > Calotriton > Calotriton arnoldi. Next base: position 61,551 of record CAWUFW010004735.1, read on the forward strand.
AATACTACCCCCCCGCCAATCCTGCCGGCGGGGGTAGCATTCCACCCTTCTAGAGGGAAAGACATGTTAACTCTGACTAGTCCGGTAACTTCTTTCCAGAGCCCTGGCATCACAAAATGGATGCTGCTGCCACAGACACGAGTCTGGCCTCCTGCTGCTGGACGAAACTCCGGCAGGGGAGGCCTGGACAATAGGTTTCCTGTCCCAGGGAGGTGTGACCACCTCCCCAGACAGGATAATGTGTATTGGGGCTGGGCGGGAGCACTTTCGGGTGCTTTGAAGTCCTGCACTGGGGGCACATTTGGTGTCCCTGTGCATACCCCAGTTCAAACCGGATCAGGGGCTTGCAGCCCCTGCTTTGGTGCGAACTGGACAAAGGGAAAGGGGTGTAGCCACCCCTCTGCCCTGACCCACCCATAGGTGGGGCCACAGAGTAGTCCAACCCCTATCTTTAGTATAAAGATAGGAACCCAGTCCTTAGGACTTTAGATTATACCTGGACGAAACTCTGAAACTGAATCCTGGACCTTCAATGCTCTACGACAAGATTAGAGGACTGAAGAATCTCCCTTGGGGTCAAGGAGTGACGCCCCTGCTTGGCAGGCACCAAAGAAGCATCGGTCCGGTTCGCATTTCTGAAGCTCCTGTCGGACGCCGAAGTCATCGCATCACCAGAGGTGGATTCTCAGACTTCCCGAGGCTACCCTGAGTCCCCAGCAAAGCTGAGGCCCGTGGCTATCGTGGGTGACTTGAGACCGTGACCCCAGGACACCGAGCACATTTGCAAGTGCATCCTCTTCTGGGTCTCCCAAGAAGTCGTGCTTTGGGCTTCGAGTAGCCCTAGCCTCCAGCACCACCTGCACTGAAGATCACTGGCCCCCACTCCACGAGTGTCCTGTAAGCCAGATCCACGTGCAGCGTCATGAGGCTCCTTCGCGGTCGCTAGCCCGATGGCTAGTAGCCCTTAACGAAGGCCAATCCTTTTCTTACTTGGCATCCTGGTTGCTCCAGGCCTGCCCTCACTTACCCTCGCTGGGTGAGTTCCACAGACCTTGCTGGTCTGCACCATCGACGATCTACATCTTCACCAAGACTTGCCGTTGCCAAGGCTTGTTGGGTCCAATCCGGTCGCCGACGCCTCAGCACTCGACAGACATCGTGTACCAGCCCGAATCCTGCTCCTGGTTGCCGACAACGCCTCCTGGACCTCGTGGCTGAAGAGTCAAGACGACTGTCAACGCACCTGAAGCACTCGACATCGGTGGGCATCTGTCCATCGCCTTCCTGGTCACTGGCTAGTGACCCAGACTCTGTCCCCTCTGCTTTCAGGTTCTTCAGAACTCCGATCCACTCTTGGATCCACCCGGACACTTTTCTCTTGGCCGCCAGCAGCACTTTGCAGCAGATCGCCATTCGAATCGACGACGAAACCCGACCCCGAAAGGCACCTATGCACCCGGCTTCCCTGGGTGAGGTAACACGAGTACTCCGGTGCTCCCGTGGGTAGAGACTCTTCAAAGTCCTAGATCTCAAAGGGTTTTGTCCTAGTCCTCTTTTAAGTGTCCCTTTTCTCTATTTTCCCGATCCCGACTTTCTCCATAGAAGTCAACGGCGTATCGCGGTTGTGTATTTACACTGCACGCGTCTCCCGTAGGTCCCCTGTGTCACTACCTTGGGTGGTTCCTTGTGGTCCAAGCACTTCTAGAGGCTCTAGGCCTAGTGTCTAGTTCAGTCGTGGTTCGCATACCACTTTATTGGTATATGGTTTGAGTACGCCCCTAGGGCCCAAACGTGTATTTGTGCTATTACTGTGATTTAATAACTTATAACTTATGTACTTCGAACTCTAGCCTCATAAAGAGACTAGAGGGGTGTGTTTAGCAATAAATACATATATTTTGAATATATACCTGGTGTGGTGCTCTTTCATTTGGTCACTCAAGAGATTATAGACTGGTAAAACAAGCTGCTTTACATTCCTTCAAGACTTAGCCTGAAGGCTGCTCTCCATAGCTACCACTAGGATAGCTTTCAATAAGGTTGTCTTTAACCTATCTCCAATAAGGGGTTGTTTGGACTGGTGCAAGGTGCCCACTATAATTAGTGGACAGCATATACCAGGCCAACTTCTCACATCAACATTAGTATGCAATGCTTCCCCTGTGGTCCTACTGGTTAGCTCTCGAATTGTATTTCTAGCTCTATCCGCCTTGGCCTTCCAAGCTAGTAAGGAGCTACACTTCTCTCCATAGACGAAATGTTGGAGCTTACTAGTTTTCCATCTATCTAGTACTTTCTTATCAATCCGCCCTTGAAAGGCTGCCTGTAGCCCCTCTAGCTCTTTACTCAGGGCTTGCACTCTATCTGTATCTTCCATTGAGGCCCTCTGAAGTTCCCTTTCTTTTACCTTGATCTCTTCACTTTTATACTCATCCTCTCGTTTCTCCACCCTTCTTTTTCCTGCCATTATAGATCTCAAGACCCCCTTAAATAGGCCTTATAGGCATCCCAAACTATTTGGTTTGTCGCCGAACCTTTGTTTACATGGAAATATAACTCCGATTTTTCTCTTAAGTCTCGGACAACCTCCCCATCCAATAAAATGGTCCTGTCTAATGTCCATCTTCTCTGCCCCTCCTTTTGCTGCACCGTCAAAGCCAGGAGAACTGCAGAATGGTCTGACACTATCGCGGGAATATGCGTTACCCCAATTACTTCTCCACATAAATCTTGATCTAATAAAAAATAATCAATACGGGAGTGATGTCTGTACTTTTTACTATAAAAAGTAAACTCTCTAACCTCCTTCATCTTGGTGCGCCAAATATCAATTAAATTAAACTCCTTCATCATGCTTTTCAATCTGGAAAATGATCTTGGTGGGTTGATGTACTTAACTTTTGAAGTCCTATCTAACCCTTTGTCCATAACTAGATTAAAGTCTCCTCCCAACACAATAGGTGCCGTTGTTTCTAAAAGACAGGTTTCCAACTTAATTAGAGCCTCCGGGTTATCATTATTTGGCCCATAGTAAACTGCACAAATCAGAGGCCTATTTTGAATTGTGAGAGTTGCCACTAACCATCTGCCTGAACAATCCATTTCATATTTAACTAATCTTATTCCATTATTACTCTTGATTATGACGGTAACTCCTCTAGTACTCCCCCTCTGATCGGAGCTTATTACCTCTTGGACCCATCTGCATTTGTCGAAACATTGCCTACATTCGATTCTTTCTAGATGTGTTTCCTGTAATAATAAGATTTGGGCTGCGCTTTTCTTAAGAGTTTCCAAAACCCGAGACACTTTCCTCCTGGACCTCAACCCATTAACATTCCATGTTAAAAAATTAACTACTTTTAACGTATCCATGCTAGGAAACTATAATACCAATTGTCATCCAATACAACTTGATTCCGACTCATGGCATTTCTGATCTTATCTCCACCCCTTCAAGAAATAGGCTGGTGAGGACTATTTTTTGTTTTTCTCCCATTGCTCCCAACACCCAGTGCCCCCAATTTCCCCCTCCCCCGGGAAACCCCCTCTCTATACCTTGGGCGATGCGTTCTGCCCTTTGCGATCTCCCCCATCTCACCGAGAGAAGAGAGACCTAAAAGAATGAAAATATTAGAAGTAAAGAAAACAGCCACACTATACCCATATCTTGATGCTAATGCAACTAAATTGAAAACTCATACCTTTTTAGCACAAGCGTATCCTATGTCTTATCATCCCATCTGTGATATGAATATATCCACTTCCTCTGGGTCACTTATGCTATGCATTTTGTTTCGCCACATTATTTTTAACATGGCTGGAAATTTTAACTAGACCTGGGCTCCCTTACTTCTCAACTCATTCATTCTGGAACCCAGTTCCCAATGTCTCTGGGCTGTCCTCTTACCAAGGTCAGACCTGATTTGATAAGAAAACCCATCGTGGCTCAAGGATCCCCCCTTCAGGGCCCGTTCCAACACTAACTCTTTCACAGCGAAAGTCAAAAAGTTAATCAGGATTTTCCTAGGGGTCTTCCGATCCGGGTTCAACCTAAAGGGGTCCCTATGAGCCCTCTGAATCTCCTTCTCCCAATCAATTTCTGGCCTATCCTTCAAAACTTCCTCCCTCAACAGGCCACATATAAAAGCCTTGACATCTCCTTTCTCAACCCCCTCCGGAATTTTAATAAAATCTCAAATTATTGCGTCGAGATTGAGTATCCAGCCTTTCTAAGTCATCTTGCAACGTTCTATTCTGTTTTCTGAGTGGCTCAATATCCTTAGAGTTGCCTGTTGCCACTACTGACAGAGCGTTAACCTCCTCTTCTAGAGTTCCAGTACGTGTCGCGAGGTCGTCAAGCTTCTCCTCAAGTATCTCACATTTATCTCGTATCCCCTTTTGGTTAATCTCAGATATCTCAAATTTTGTGAGGATATCTTGTCGCAGACTTAGAAACATCTTTTCCATAACGTTTTGACCTCCGTCGCCACATACGCTACTGTCACTTTGATTGGTGTTCTCCACCCCTCTCAAGTTCATACTTCCTTGGAATGACTCAGTAGTGCTAGTTGTGGCAAGGCTAGAACGCAAATCCGGACTGAGAGTAGGGGTTGTCTCTAAACTTACACTTTCAGTTTGTATCTCTTCACCCTGTGTAAGTCCTACTAACGGAGTAAATCGATTCTCCAAAAGAAGCGAGGCATTCTGAGACTTGTTCCCCTTTTCCTGCAAAATTTCGACCTGTTCCATGATTTTAAAATAGGATCTTAACGACGGCGTAGGTTTGGCAGGCACACGCTCCGCTTTTGGGCCGCAACGTCTCAACTTCCCTCCTGTCTTCGGCACCTTCTTTTTAGGGGAGATTGCTACTGCAGCCTCTTTGACTACCTGCTCCCAGCTTCCGCCTCCCCTACCTCCTTTTCCCTTACTTTTATCCTCTGGGAGCGACCGAAGCTGATATCAACTTCTTACTCGGTTGTCACTTGTGCTCTTAGATAATTTTTCGGCTCCAACCTCCACAATGACCAACTCAATTAAGGGTATAATTGGGGGGGGTTTACCCCTACACTCACGCTCGCCCTATCTCCACTCCCTCCACTTCCCTCTGTTGTCTCTTCAAATAATGGTGACACTAGTGTTGGAGGCCCTTTTTCCATCAGTCTCGGACCCCCCCGCTTAAACCCCTGTACCTGCAATCCGCCGGTCTTCTCTTTCTTCCTACCTCCAGGCACGACGCCTGACTGCCCCTCAACTTGCGTATTCCAGTGCATAAACTTTGTGCCTCTCGCCTGAAAATCCGCGTTGTTGTCGGCGCCGTTCTGAATTCCTCTCTTCCCCAGCGACCTGCGTACTGTACTGCCTCTGCTTCTCTCAACCCGGAAGCCGACTACCGCCAGCGCCGCACAGGTCTTCCGAAAAAGACACGCAGCGTAGTACCAGATCCCCTGCTGCAACTCCACATCCACATCCGGAGCCATAGACTGCGTCCACTCGGGTAAGCCCGTTTTTTTTTTTTAAGTCAAAATCCAATCAAGTTATACGATGACTGCTCCTGTACTATAAGAAACCGCATACATGACACTTCATAGAGAAAACGGCTGTTCTCCACGATAATACTGCATTCTCTCCTCTCTCGGCTCTGGAGCTCGCGCGACCGGCGTCAGCCCGCCGCCATGTTTCCCCGTGCTCCGACATCCTGATGATTAATAATATATCACAAGAACCCAAAGCAGAGTCAGCAAAAATAAGACCTAGTTTATTGTCTGCAGAGTGCAAAGTTACAATCTGCAAAACCGCAGATAACTAAGTGCCGACAATGTAAGGTACTTAAAGTGCTGGAAAAGTGCAAAATGCAAAATACAAACACTTATACCACAAGGCCTAAGGAGTTAAAAATTGCAATAGTATAATCGCAAAGTACTAAATACCAAAGATATAAAGTGCATAGAGTGCCTAATAGTGCAAAATGCAAAATACAAACACTTATACCACAGGGCCTAAGGAGTTAAAATTGCAATAGGATAATCGCAAAGTACTAAATGCCAAGGATATAAAGTGCATAGAGTGCCGAAAAATGCAAAATACAAACACTTGTACCACAGGGCCTAAGGAGTTAAAATTGCAATAGTATAATCGCAAAATACTAAATGCCAAAAGATATAAAATGCATAGAATGCCTAAAAGTGCAAAATACAAAATACAGGCTCTGAAACCGCAGGGCCAAGGATAAAAGAGGACTGGGCACAAATATAGACAATAAAAACCTATAAAATCAAGTTAAAAAGCAAATCAACTCATGCTAGTAATCTGAATATATGTACCATTAATAAACGATTCAATACACACTCCAAAAGTACTGGTAAGTTACACTAACCCCAGCTGAGTCTTTCAGCTATCTTGCTTACTGATTGTACGGATTTAAAATCATTTAATAACACGATCTCTGAAAAGAATGATCACACTGCAGACTAAGAAAAGATGCAATACTTCATTGGTTGTCTCACCGCCTTATAGTTCTTTAGGGTAATTGATGATAGTTGTGAGACCGGCACTCAGTTCACTCTAAGAAGTTCTTCCAGACAGTATCCAGTTCCGGTTCAAATTTAGAGCCGCCCTGACACAATTTCCAAAAGCTAAATAAGGTGGCCCTGCCCTGACACGGTCTGACGCGGACGGGCGCAGACGGGCCCGCCCCTGGCCCGGGCATGCCCGCGCGCATCCCGCGCTGCGGGAGTGCCTGGGGAGCTTTGTAGGGCGCAAGGAGGGTGACGTCACCTCCCGCGCCGAGTGTTCACCGGGGCCAGCTGGGGGATCGAGTCCCACCCCAGCTGTGATGCTGGCTCTCCGGGACTGCTGGCTGCTGCTCCTGCGAGGCCCCCTTGGGGCAAGAAGGAAGTAAGGTGCGTCGAGGGCTCACAAGCCCGAGTAAAGCGTCCGCGCTGCGGGAGTGCCTGGGGAGCTTTGTAGGGCGCAGGGAGGGTGACGTCACCTCCCGCGCCGAGTGTTCACCGGGGCCAGCTGGGGGATCGAGTCCCACCCCAGCTGTGATGCTGGCTCTCTGGGACTGCTGGCTGCTGCTCCTGCGAGGCCCCCCCTGGGGCAAGAAGGAAGTAAGGTGCGTCGAGGGCTCACAAGCCCGAGTAAAGCGTCCCCTTAGGTAATCAAATCAGACATGGGTGGCACAGTGAGTGAAATTAAACCAAACTGACCTCTGTGCAACAACTCAGGGACACATCAAGGCAAGCCATGCATAGTCACAGGAATGATAGGAAGTGTCTGAAGTCATACAGTGAGCAGCCACACATCTGTCTCAACTGACTTGACATGTGCACATCATCAGTACAACACACATGGCCCATTGTCACACTCCTTGACTGTCAAATACAAATAGGACCTTCACACATACCCATTCTCTACCCACCTCATACCTGCAGCACTCAACACCTGTGAGAAGCACACATAAAGGCCAAAATGGTGTCCTGTGAGTTCAATGACAACCAAACACACTCCCTGTGGTGCACCCACAAACATCACACGAACACACATGCCTGAACCAATGCAGACACCAAAACAATAGCCAAACACAAAGCTCACAAACAACATACACAGAGGTACAACAAGCCCACACATGTGCAGGAAAACAGTGGAAAGGCAAAGTGACCCTAGACAGAACAGGAATACACAACATTGTCACTCAGGACCAATGCACAGACACCATACCTCAACACAAACAAGAGGTGTATCATCAAAAATCTACCATGAACACCAACTGGGATCAATGGGACAAATCAGCTAACACAGACACAGACACCTCACCACCCATGAATTGGACAAGGTGCCATATTGTACCAGAAGCATGCACATGCACAACCCTGAAAAGTGACAGGTTGAAAATAGGAGGACTAACCACCAATGTGCATTGAAAACAAGCCCAGCAACAAGAATCCCCTTGCTGCATGTGACAGACACACAAGTAATGCACACCACACCTGCAACACACATCTGAATGTATCACACAGCTAAAACAACCACTCACACACAACGTCATGCAAATAGAACATCACACACACATAGCATCAGTCAGTACAAAGAGCCAACACAGGCCAAACACTGCATACATCCACAACAAAAACACAACAGATGCACGGACCAATCCATCACAATGCAAACTCAGCTGCACATCAGGGGGATGCACAACAAGCAAGTACAAGGCAACATACACTGACAACACTGCATGCACACCAAGCAGTGTGTGCACAACAACCAAATCAGTAGCACACACATCTGAGTGCCACACCATGAACTCCCACAGCACAAACACAATATCACACTCAGGAAGTGTAGCACTACCTCAGCAAACACACATACAGCTTAGCCATCACCCACAGATGCACAACTCAGGGACATCCAGGTGCAAACAACATGACCAGAGGACTGTGCTGCCCAAACATCTGCACTGCACATGAGCAACCATGACTGCAAACAAGTACAAGGAAATAACACATATCTAATTTGCAAAATGTCCTGAGTAGCACCTTGGTCCTGGACACAGATCAGCCTCACACAGCATAGTGTCACACTATGAAGTGGTGGGGAGGCATACACACTGGCAAGCCATGGGGTGGAAGACATGAGACTGAAGTGGCGTGCACTTCAGTAGTGGACAGGTGAGCAGTGTACAGTACACAAACACATAGAGGAGTCACTCACAATGTGTAGGCATCAGAAGCACATATGGGGGATGGCATGACTCCACATACCACATACCATACTGGAGCCAAAAATGGGTCAAGTGACAGCAATGCATGAGAAAACTCACAAATATTGTCAGTGTGGCTGAGCAGTTCTGTACAGTGTGCAGAAACAGTAACAAGACACATGGCTGATCAACAAAACACAACACAGACTTGCCTGTCACACACTCTGCATACTCACAATTGGCAGCAACAACAAGTAGGTGTCCCCCAGGAGTGCAAGGACACAACAACACACTGCACACTGCCCAACCTACAAATCCCACATGTGCCCACAATCTGAAACACATGGCAGACTATTGAAACAAACAAGCACTCAGCTTCTGTGTCATACATGTGTGCAGTTGGCATTGCAGGGGCACACACACATCAACACTGACAACCAAACCACCCCTACACACCTCATGACCACACAAGTGCACACATCCAAATGTACCCATGTTACTAGGAAGACAGGCCATCACAAGATGACCATACATCAACACTGCTGCTCACACATCAAGAAAGATCACACAGATATGAAGGACCATGGCCAGTCCGCAAGTAATCCTGTGGATAGAATACACCTCTGTTCTGGAATTGCATCAAAACATGACATGTGGGCAATATAGCAAACCTGACCATATGATGAGTATGATAATCGTAGATCATCACAAACACCCATCATTGCACCCTCAAACCTCAGAAGAAAGAAGAACTAAAGTGCCCCTCACCACTGCCAAACCCAGAAGAAGCAATTGGGAATGTGAAGGTGGCATACAGAGCATTTGTCACATGCAACCATACACATACCGAAAACACTGACATTTAGCAAGGACACTGACAAAGCAGACAACAGGAGCAACTGTCTTTATTAAATATCACCGAGATAGGCATCAAAAATAGACAACAGCAAGGCCAGTGGCCAGTCCATAGTTCAAAGTAGGTACATGTGTGCATGAGAACCTGCACAGGGAATGGGCATCCAAAGTTACAAACAGCAAGGCCAGTGGCCAGTCCATAGTTCAAAGGAGGGACATGTGAACATGAGAACCTGCACAGGGAATGTGCATCCAAAGTTACAAACAGCAAGGCTAGTGGCCAGTCCATAGTTCAAAGTAGGTACATGTGTGCATGAGAACCTGCACAGGGAATGGGCATCCAAAGTTACAAACAGCAAGGACAGTGGCCAGTCCATAGTTCAAATAGGTACATGTGTGCATGAGAACCTGCACAGGGAATGGGCAACCCAAGTTACAAACAGCAAGGCCAGTGGCCAGTCCATAGTTCAAAGTAGGTACATGTGTGCATGAGAACCTGCACAGGGAATGTGTGACACCGTACACTGGCATGGGAATCACCACAGCTCTGAGGATACAGATGGGCAGACCAGGCACCGCTGTGGGAGAGACGGCTTTGGGAGGGGGACTTTGCCTCAGACTTGGTTGTCAGTAGAACTGGGAAGTGGCTGATTGTCGGGGACCATTGGCGGACCAGACCTGGGAGAGGGAGGAGCAGCTGAGGTAGAGGCATCAGTGGCTTTGTGAGCCGGAGGGCTGCTTGGACCGGGTGGCATGGTGGCACGGGGAGGCGGAGAAATGCTGCTGTGAGACACAGTGTGTGAGGGAGAATGTGGAGGGCTGCCTTTCCACTTCTTGGGGATTCGATACTGAAAAATTGTCTTGGTAGGAGTGTGAAGTGGGGCGGGCAAAACAGCCTCACTCCCCACCAAAGGTGCTTCAGGTGCAGGTGGTTGCCCTCCCTTAGGTGAACTGCTGGGTCTGGTGGTACGCTTGGCCTGGCCTGGCCCTGCCTTTTCCCCTCCATCCCCTCCATCCCCTGTTGACCAGGTGAACCCCCCACAGTGCCCTCCTGTCCCAGCTTCACAGGGGTGTGGGTGGGAGTTGAGGTTGTGGGTGAACCTGCCTTAGAGACCCGTTTCTGAGGACTCTTTGCAGGCACCAGCTTCACAGCAGGCACGGCAACTTTTTGCCTGTCTGTGGGAGCAGGTTTTGGGACGGAAGTGTCCTTGGATTGGACTGATTTGGATGCATGTGAGCCTGAGGCCTGCTTCTTGGCTTGATGCCCCTGAGTGTCACTAGAAGGGCTTTTGGCTTTGCGTTCCTGTGTGACTTCTTTTTTTGGGGGGGATGGTGTCTGCGCTCTGGCCCGCTTGGAGTGCTGCTGTGTTGTGCTTTGTGTGGAGTATTTTGAGCCTGAGGGCTGTGGTCACTCTTGTCAGATGTGGCCACTGGCAGGGTGGTTGCCGAAGGGACAGGAGCTGGACCCTGAGCCTGTGCCAGCTGAATGGCTGCCATCACTGTGGAGGACAAAGACTGGACAGTTCTGTGTAGCCCACCCACGTCAGAATGAATGCCCTCCATGAAGGCAACTACCTGTGCCAACTTCTTGTCATGATCAAGGAAGGCATTCAGTAAAGTAATCTGACCCACACACAGCTGGCGCAAAAGCTCCACCACCTCAACACTGAGGGCAGCAGGGGAGACTGGGGCAGGGGCAGCAGTGCCTGGGGGAAGGACACTCTACCCTTCTGATTGCTGTGGGGACGGGCAGCACTAGTGGAACTAGCCGGGAGGGTGGGCACTGGACAATGTGTGGTGGAAGAAGAGGCAGATTTCCCACTCCCTGTGTCCGCCAAAATCGAGGAGTCACCGCTGGCGTCAGATGACATTGAGGTTGGTGTTTCCGGGCATGATCCTTCAAGGGCACTCCGGTCCCCCTCAGAGGCGCTGGTCACATCAGTGTCAGTGAGCTTATGTGTTGCCGTCGAGCAAGATGCCTGTCCTTCTGTGCCCTCTGTAGATGCTGCAAGAGACAGAGACGTAGGTTCAGTTTAGTGCCATACTCACAAACATCATATGCAACCAAAGCAAACAACTCGAACATGATACCCCCATGTAGCACACTGCCCTGTGCGGTCTGCATGTGCAAGCCTCATGCAAAAGTCTGAAGATGCATGGAAACGTGCATAATTGGCATCAATAACCCATGTGACGTTCACACTGCCAAATAGCTGGCCCGTGCCTCCCAGTTACCTGACATCCTGATTCCTGTAAGCATACCTACGTGCCTGTAGGTGAGATAGATGTACATCTCAACATGTTGTCACAGTCACATATGGAGTCACTTTAAGGGGACAACACAGATACTGACTCCAGGATGTCCTCATACCATGGCCATGAGCTACTGATGTCCACCATGTTGTGCTTTGAAGCACAACAACCCTTGCTGTCGGCAGATGTGTAGTTCTCACAATTCCAAAGTCAGACACTGCACACATCGACGTAAGCACACTGAGATGAGGAACACAGCTGTTCACTCCCCGGTGATGTCTATGACACCCATAATGCAGCAGATGGCATGAGGCCACATCTTATCTTGCAATGACACGGGCCATTATTTTGAACACATGAGAAAGTACATGTAGCAAAAATGCATGTCAGCTGCACTCAACACAGAGGCCACTTACAAGCCATTGCATCACTCTGGAAACATCACAGAGCTCAACACTGGCGCAGGGTTGGGATACATGCAGTCACTCACACCCAAAGTCACCCTTCGCAGAATACTCACCCCCAACTTGCTGCTGATGGGCCCTCAAACGTCCATCCAGCTCTGGCTGTGTCACAGCCAAGATGCGGGCCATTAGTGGTGTCATGCTCCTGTGCGACAACCTTCCAGTCCGTGGGAGTAGCCTCAGCGTCATCTCTGCCACGTTTTTGCTCATCCGGCAGATGTCATCCCACCTCTTGTGACAGTGTGTGTGCCGTCGGTTGCAGACACCCAGAGCCCGCACCTTGCGTGCAATGGCCCTCCACATGGCCTTACGCTGGCGGACTTTGAGCTGCAGGCATGGGAGACAAGAAGAGGCAGTTTCAGGGACACTGGGCCATGTTCCACTGTGTCTCAGGACAGGTGCATGCAAACACTTAGCACAGCTGTACAGAAAGCTTGATCAGAGGCCATACAACATGACACGTAGTACATTTGCATCAGATAATCGGATTGAAATGCATTTAGGTATGAGGGTGGACACAGGACCTGGCCATCTCACACACATGCAGAATGGCAGCACACAAAGCAATGTGAAGAAGGCCCTCATCTGTGATGCAGCATGTGAGGGAGCAAGACATACATCATGTTGCAAATTATGTTTTGGGGAAGACTCACTGTGTCCAACACTACACACCCCTCAATGTCCTTGGCCTGTGAGTGGCTCACTGTGTCGTGGATGTCACATCTAGGGACATGATCTTACATTCTCACACCCTTCTCACAAGTTCTGTCTTGTGCAATCATCAGGCCTAAGATACTCATTGAGAAACGGGGTGGCAGACAACACATATATCTCACTCTGTCCATTTACTGATGGGTCCGTGTCAAATTGGGCAGTATCTGTGCAGGCCAGGGGGACTCACACTGAGGTTAAACCTGGCCCATCTGAACAATCACATGCATGTGCAATATGAGAGGTAAAACAGTGCATACACATGCAAGTCAGTACACATTATGAAATCAATGGAAGGAGGATGTTTCAGAAGTACATGATGTGTCATATGCGATTTTCCACCAAGAGTGTCACCCTCAGGCATTTCAATCTTGTGCATAATGCTCACATATCCATGGTGACGATATGAAAAGTGTACACACATCCTTCAGTACCCTCTGGACCAAACACATTTGTGATGTCCCAAATGAGCATGTGAAGGGTGAATGGACTCTGACATCCATTAGCACAGGCAATGTTTGTTCTGACTTCCACTTTGCAAACCAGCAGTGTCACTGTATGGCTGCAAAGACACTGCATGTCCCTCCCATCCTTCAATGCAGCCATGAATCTTTGGTAATAAGGCTACACACCCCATTGCCATGAAGTCAGCATGCCAGGCAGTGTATCACACAAACTTGCACTCACAGGCACATACTACTGCAGAGCAACATCATGTGAGCACTCTTTGCACTCTCCAAATTTCACTCTGAGACACTTACCATTACATCAGGAGCACCATATAGTCTCCCGTAGTGTGTAAGCACCTCGTCCACCCCGACCTCCAGCTCCTCTGTGGTGAAGGGACGGGCCCTGATGTTCTCAGTTCTCGCCATCACTGGGTCCAGGAGACAGGAACAGCAGCAGTTGGGGATGAAGAATGGCAGGCAGCAGTGTCTGGATGCAGTGGAAATGTGTGGCTCTCTCACAGACATATATAGCCCCCTGGGGTTGTTTCAATGGTACTCAGCTGCTGCAATTGGTGTTCCAGGTCAGCTATTTTTCAAATGCAACCAATAACCGGCCCCGCGATAGCGGAGCACGCCTACCGCGATTTTCAAAAGTGCATTCCACTAGCGCGATTGCGGTTCCCATTGACTGAATGGGCATGGGCAATGGTGGTGTCACACCGCGGGGCCCAGGCGGTCGCTACTGCGATTTGGCATCTTTACATTGGTGCCAATGACCGTGATTGCGGTGGCGGTGCACGCTTAGGGCACCTATGGACACATCATGCTGTAGCAATGGCAATGGGCAGTTCTCATTATTGAACACTCCACACTTACAATGAGTCATGCCACCAGATTGTTAAATTGAATGCTAGTGTGACATTCTACTCACTGATGTCTACACATGCCATGTCAGTGCACTGGAGTACATGCATTGACATGTAGTCCCTCACATGTCACTGATGATGTTGTTGTGCATGTACACAGATCTGTTGTGTGATGGACTCTCAAATATGGAGACATGTCAATGTGTGAGATGGCTAAGCAACACACAGTGATGATGGACTGACTACTTAATGTGCCTACTTCACTGTGTAAATTGCTGAACTCATGTTGACACTTGATTTTCATGCACACACTGTACTGATTGTGTCGTTCATGTGTGCCCTGTCCGACTCACGCAAGAAGGTGTGGCAGGTACAGCAGCTACGTAGGAGACAGCGGTGTTGGTGTTTCAGACATGTGCTGTGTCAAGTACTCTCAGGGCTGGTGACACAAGATGTTGGAATGTCCCATTTCACATTCACATACTCTGAATCTGTCTCGGGTGCACTCAGTTCGTACATACTGATCACGTGTACAACTACTTGGGGTCAAGTTGTCTCTGCATGTGACTTGTGCTGTAAGCTGGTGTGTCAGGCCAGTCATTGTTGGCGCTGTGTCAGTCAAAATGTCAGATGTTGGACACATCTCATGGGTAAATTGAATTGACAAGTGTCCCCTTTTATCTCATGTAGGAGGCGACCAGATGTGCACCGGCCATTCACCTTGCTGGCGGACATGGAGGATGTGGACATCATCCGTAAGTTCCGGTTGGATCGGCAAAACTTCCAAGACCTATGTGCTCAGTTGAAGCCCCATCTGAGGCCTTGCAGGACATATCCAACTGCTGTGTCACCAACATGTAAGGTGATGGTGGCCTTGCATTTCTGCGCAACTGGTTCGTTCCAGTACACGGTGACCAGCGCAGGTGGGATGTCGCAGGCAATGTTCAGCATGGTGCTACGGGATGTCCTGTCCGCTATGATGGTATACAAGAACACTTACATCCATTTTCCACGGAGACAGGAATTGGCAGCTGTGAAGGCTGATTTCTATGACTTGCCCACATCCCTAATGTAGTTGGTGCCATTGACTGCACCCATGTTGGACTGGTTCCGCCACAGGCACGGGAGCATATCTACAGGAATTGGAAGCATTCCGATTCCATTAATGTGCAGGTTGTATGCCAGGCAGATATGATCATCTCACATGTCTGTGCCAGATTCCCTGGCTCAGCCCACGACTCCTACATCCTGCGTAACAGCATCGTACCACAGATGATGGCAAATCTGCATCCTGACCGTGCGTGGCTTGTAGGTGAGTTAGCTGAGTCAAGTATTGTGCTGTATGTGTGACATGCTGTCCGCAGCTACAGTCATTTTACTAAATTGTTCTGTGTATCTGGCACCTAGGTGACTCTGCATATCCCAACTG
Source organism: Calotriton arnoldi (assembly GCA_963921515.1). NCBI lineage: Eukaryota > Metazoa > Chordata > Amphibia > Caudata > Salamandridae > Calotriton > Calotriton arnoldi. The sequence goes on from CAWUFW010004735.1 coordinate 77,279, forward strand.
GACCTGGTTGCTGAGCCCACTGCGGAATCCCAGGACCCCGGGTGAAGTCCTCTACAATGAGGCCCATGGGAGAACACGTCGTGTGGTAGAGCGTACTTTTGGGCTTCTCAAGTCTCGATTTCGGTGCCTGGACAGGACCGGTGGTGCACTGATGTACTCTCCCCAAAAGGTGTGTCAGATCGTGGTAGCATGCTACATGCTCCACAACCTTGCCCTGTGCAAAGAGATCCCCCTGATCCTGGATGATGATGAGCAGCAGATGCCCCCGCCTGCAAAACCACACATGTCCAGTGACGAGGATAGTGGAGAGGAGGAAGGTGTCGACCTGCTTCAACAGCTCATCAACCGCTACTTCCCTTGAAGGTGAGTGACATTGTACAATGGTGCCATTGTATGCTGTTTTTGTAGTTGTAGGAAATGCCTAGGGGAGCTATGTGACAGCTGCCTGTTGTTGGCTCTGTGCTGAGGGCTGATGTTTCTGGGACAGGGTAGTTATGCACAGCTACACGATGTCTATGTCGATATCGTTGCTCATTGTAATGTGTGCAGGTTTGAGTACCTTGATGACAAGTGTTGTATAATGGGTGTGATGCCATCAACTGACAAGTGAATGTTGTTCTCTTGTGTTTTCCTAGGTCCCTTCAGCCTCTCAATGCCTCGCAACAATCAGTGCACCTGGTACATTGTAATCTGAGTCAAGATTGTACATCCTGTGATAAACATGGAGCTGACACGAAAACATAGGTGTGCAAAGAGTGTTTATTTACAATAAGTACATGTGACAGGGAAGAGATTATTTGCAAATAAGTGGTGGGTGAATCAATGAGTTGTCAGTGATGGTAGACGAGACAACGGAGTAGTCACCACATTGATGTGGTAACCCAGTCCAACAGACGCCTGCTATCAACATGGCAGTGTGGGTAAGAATAGTCAACAAAGTCAATGGGAAGGTGAAGAGAGGTGCCATCATGGCTGGCAAATTTGACAGGCGTTTGGCTGGTGCTTTGCCACGTGATCCTCCCTTGTTTTTCCTTGGATGGCCCCTTGAGCGTTTGGCAGGGGGGCCTCTGCTGCGGGATCAGAGGTGTCTGAGGACACATCCTGTTCCAGCTCACACGTCTCTGTGGCCGCAGGTGAGGAGGTGGGACTGTCATCCTGCGGGCCACTGGAGGGAGGTTGAGCTGTCCTTTGGGCCGCAGGCCTGTCCCTCAGGACACCCACAAGCTGGCCCAAGAGGTCCACGATTTGGCCCATGCGCGTTTCTATGGACCTCAGCAGCAGGCGGAGCTCACGCGATTCTTCCAGAGCCTGGCCCGTGTGTCCCTGGGCTTGTTTGTATGCCCCAAGGACTCTGGCGATGTTGGCCAGGACTTCGGTCCCAGTGTCCTGTTGATTTTGTCGCCCGGTTGCCCTCCCACCTGCCTGCTGTCCCGGACCTGTGGCATCACCACTCGACGCACCAGCTGACTCTCCCTGCCCTCCTCAGATTGTGGGGTGGTGTAGGTATCCACTGAGGCAGGGACAGTGTTGCAGGCAGCACTGGTGGTGGTGGTGGTGGAGGCCGCACAGGTCATTACAGCAGTGGTCAGCGCAGTTGTTGTTGCTGAGGTGGTGGTGGTGAGGACAGTGGGGGCCTGGGACCTGCTGCGCCCTGGCAGGCCAGATGGGCCAGCTTTTGTGTCCGCATCCGAGGAATTTAGGGAGTCTGCATCCGGGCGTCCATGTTCCGGGTGGGGAGACTGGCTCTGCAGGTTGGTGTTGTCATCTGCAGCAGTCAATTCTTGGTCACCTGTAGAACAGATAAGAAATGGTCATTGAAGTGCACCCCACAAGCTTGGTGTTAGATGTTTGGATGTTACATGTTATACACCACACAGTTTACATTGAGATCACTTTGTATGGCTGCACGGTACTGAGCATCATGACATGATGTGTAGGTGCCTACATTACTTGTCCATGGTGTGACATGTCAATAGACACCATGCTCCACGTACAGATTGTGTGATTACAAGGACATGTCGTCATCTAACGACTAGCAGCACAACAACTTTTTGTGAAGCATCTTTGTTGATTGCTCTGCATAGAAGACCTTCATTCCGGGCATGTACTAGCCATTGTTGTCTCATGCATCCCTCTGTCATATCATGTTCTTTGCTTTATTTTTGAAAATGACCATGCTTGTTTTGTTTTCATATGGGCCTTGATGCTCTGCCACCATGGCACTTACACATGGCATTCACTGCTGTGCATGATTGTGCCCTGAATTACTTCAACATGTGATTTGGTGAGTCAAACTTTAATTTCTGTGACAGTTACATACGCTAAGCTGTCTACACACTGGAAGTGGCTATTGGATCTATGCCAAGTTGGGTGGGATGTAAGGGCTGGTGTGGTCATATGGCTCCATGCTTTTTGAGAGGAATGGCAGGGTGCATGCACTGTCTACCTACCTGTTCTGTGACACAGTTGAGGGGAATTGCTGACACATGTTTCTGGGTGTGGGTGGAGTGCTCCATCTTGCTGAGCTGTGGGACAAGGGGGCCTGGTGGGAGTTGTAGTGCTGGCTTTCCACCCACAAACACCCCTCCCTGTTAAGATGGCTACCTACCTGTTAGGTGGAGGTGATCAATGCAATGGCTGCCACATGTTTCTGGGTGTGGGGGAGTGCTCCATCTTGCTGAGCTGTGGGACAAGGGGGCCTGGTGGGAGTTGTAGTGCTGGCTTTCCACCTACAAAAACCCCTCCCCATTAAGATGGCTACCTACCTGTTAGGTGGAGGTGATCAATGCAATGGCTGCCACATGCTTCTGGGTGTGGGGGAGTGCTCCATCTTGCTGAGCTGTGGGACAAGGGGGCCTGGTGGGAGTTGTAGTGCTGGCTTTCCACACACAAACACCCCTCCCCGTTAAGATGGCTACCTACCTGTTAGGTGGAGGTGATCAATGCAACGGCTGCCACATGCTTCTGGGTGTGGGGGAGTGCTCCATCTTGCTGAGCTGTGGGACAAGGGGGCCTGGTGGGAGTTGTAGTGCTGGCTTTCCACCCACAAACACCCCTCCCTGTTAAGATGGCTACCTACCTGTTAGGTGGAGGTGATCAATGCAACGGCTGCCACATGCTTCTGGGTGTGGGGGAGTGCTCCATCTTTCTGAGCTGTGGGACAAGGGGGCCTGGTGGGAGTTGTAGTGCTGGCTTTCCACCCACAAACACCACTCCCAGTTAAGATGGCTACCTACCTGTTAGGTAGAGGTGATCAATGCAATGGCTGCCACATGCTTCTGGGTGTGGGGGAGTGCTCCATCTTGCTGAGCTGTGGGACAAGGGGGCCTGGTGGGAGTTGTAGTGCTGGCTGCCTGTACACATGCAACCCTGGGAATGTTGCTAGCTACCTTTGGGGTGATTCAGAGGCGGTGAATGTTAGATCTGTGAGACATGTGTTGGGGAGTGTGTGGTGCACATGGATGCATTTGGGCCTAGGAGGTGTAGCTTTGTGGTTGTGCAAGACAGTACATAGCAGTGTGATGGTGGACATTTATTGTTACTTACCAGCCTCCACTCCCCCAGGTATTCCTGTGAGACTCTCTGGATGGAGTATGGCAAGCACCTTATCCTCCCATGCGGTGAATGTTCTTGGTGGAATGGGAGGGCCACCTCCAGTCCTCTGAGCCAGCTCACGGTTCTTGTTGTTCCTCTCTTTCACCTTTTTCTTGAGGTCATGCCACCGCTTCACGATTTCATTCTTGGTGTGTGGGACAGTCCCTACTGCATTGACCTTGCGGACTATCCTTTCCCACATTAGTGTTTTGGTGGCTAATGGTGTCTGTTGGACCATGCTTCCAAAAAATTGTGGTTCTACTCTGATTACCTCATCTACCATGACTGACAACTCATTGTCAGTGAATTTGGCCATTTTCTTCTGTGCCATGGTGTGTGGTGTGCAAAGGGGTTGAAAGTGCAGGTGTGAGAGTGGTGGTGGTGATGTAAGTGGTGTGTGTGTGTGTGCTGTTGTGCTGGTGAGTTGTGTGGTGGTTTGCCTCTCCTTTGTCCTGTAGGCTTGGTTCCTTCAGTGGTGGAGTATTGCAAAGGATTGTGGTCAGGGAAGGGGCTGGTTTTATACTCAGCTATGTGGGTGCGTCAAAATGGTGTATTGATGTCAGGTGTGTTGTGTGGGTTGACCTGGGATTTGTGGTTTTTAACTTGCCATGGGGATGTGTCATTGGGGTGTATTAGGTTTTTTTGGGGCTGAGCCAAGTTGCTGGGTACACTTGGTGGGCATGTTGTGTGTTTTTTTTGGTCGGCCGCTATGATTTTTCCGGAGTTGACGCGGCGGTGAGTATACGACCGCCCTCACGCCGGCTCTCCCATTCATCACTGGTTGCGATCGCGGCGGTCGGAAACAGCGGATCGTTCCGCTGTCACCTCAATGGTATCCTAATTCCACGTGCGGTCAATCCACTGGCCATGCGGCGGTTTCAGCTTTTTCCGCCGCGAATCCGACTGCCACGGATGGATTTTCACCTGCTCCGCACGCTACCGTCGGTCTTTCCTGGCATCGTTCCGCCACGGTCGGATTTTTCTGGTGGTTGATCCTAATCGGACCGCCAGTTTTCCCGCGGTACATGCGGACGGTTGATTCCCGCTACCATGGCGCTCCGGGTGCTTTTCTGCCCGCCATCGTAATCAGCCCCATAGTTGTTAAAAATATCGTTTTTTATTATTGTTATGTATTTTAGGGGCTCATTACGATGGCGGGCACGCAGCAGTCCACACGCCCGCCCAATTACGATGCGAAAAGTAGGCCAAACACCGCCGGCAAGCCAGCAACACCGTCCGCCATCAAAGTGCGCCCGTACACGTAGCGGCGCAGCTCAACTGACACACACCGTCCGACGAAACACGTCCCGCCCGGCGTATAAATTACGATGCCGCAAACAAACGGCTCCCACGGCCAAGAGATACCGTACGACAAACCGAAGCGGTAACACGGACGCCGAGCACGGACAACGAAGAAGCGGCTCCCCGAGCATGAATCCAGCACTGCAGGCCCTCCCCATGCTCCTGCTGATGCACCACCAAGGACGCAACGTACCGCGGAGACGCAGGTAGGCACACACACAACAAGTGCACGCAAACAGCGCACACAGTGCAAGGGCGGAAAAAGCGGACAACCCCCACCAGCGCGTGTACACTACACATCCACCATTGCATCCACATATGACACACAGGCCAAATCGTAACATCGCGTAACACATGTGTACACACCACCTGGGACTAGGAACCAACAACCCCGTCACGGCCCCAAAGCGGCGATGACGCCGCCACACATGCGCACAACGCAGAGGCCAACCGCAGCGCCATGCATGCGTCGCACACAGACACAGGGACACAACCAAGCAGCACACACATCAGCCCCACCCCGAACGCACATGACACGTGACAGGCCTGCCACAGACATGTCCCCAACGCCCAATTCACGGACAACACCCAACGCCACACAACCGACGCACACATGTCAGTGAAGACACGCAACAGCAGGACACACCCCAGTGTAACAAACATGGCGTAGCACACAGCGGCGGCAACACCAACTAGGAGAAGCAGGGCCCCTTCGGGAAGAGGAACGCCAGTACCACACTGAAACACCCATACCACCCTGCACATATGAACAAGACATATAAAACGGAACACCAAAGAGCCCGGGGACCGACAACAGGTGGCCCAAGAATAACATTCACACACAAGGCCCAACGCAGAGCGGAAAGGCAGCCTGCCGCCCACAGAAGGGAGAGCAGACAGCACTGAATGACCTTCCATTCCAACTCCGAAACCACAGCCCTACGACAGAAGCCGGTGAATACAGCCATTGTCCAAGAATAGACCAACACAGGCATGCCGAGGAGACCGACCACAGGGCAGATAGCGCATATCACAGAAGCACACAACGGACGGGGAAGAAAGAAGAAAACACTCCCCCATGTCGGCCACATGCAAGTTAATTGGAAGGAGTCACACATCACTGACCTTGAACTGTCTGAGAAGCATGTGGGATGAGGGCCCGTGTCCTCCAAACAAGCCAACAGAACACAAGTCCTGTCTCCCTACGACTACACAGAGCTCACAGCAACCTCGGAGCGTGCACATTGCAGACTGCACACACAGCCGGAGCACGCCACCACAACGCACCGCTGCGAAATGGCAACCGCAACACACCTACCCAACTACGCCGAACAGCTCAAGCTGTACAAAACCAACCTGTTTCATATATTGGGATGCGATCTCCTGTCCCTGCTGAACGTAAGTTACCGACTGACTTACCGCATCACATTGTTCAGCTGCGTCATGCCCGTCTTCTACTGTCGGAGGTGTCCCTACCAGCATCCCGTGGAGATATGCCTCTCCAACCCGGCATGTCTGAAGGCGGACCTGCTACCACTACTCCTCCCTCTGGACGCACACGACAGGGCCTGCTCTGCCTATGGGGGCATGGCGTATGTGGCCAACATCGCACCCGCACTGAAATGGGACCACTGTGCCTCCACACGACGGATCATCGAGAACAGCTACATCGAATGTCACCCAGCATGCCCCATCATGGTCCTCCAAGGGACAACTTACGAACAACACCTTGACAGCCACCATCCGCTACATTGGCTGGCAAACATGTACACCACCAATGACATGGAAGCCCTGCTGGACGGCATCGCATACCTGACAACCTGTAAATTCGTCGGACCACAACGCAGGTTCCCCGATTGACCTATGATGTCCAACCCCGCACCCATGCTTAGCTTCCGCACGGACTGGCCAGTCACCACCACAACAGCCATACCAAACGACCGGCAACTGTAACCACACCATCAACGACATCGCCATGACATCGGATATGACCGGGACATGCACACTGTTCCCCATCACATCCAGGAACACCGCATGCATCGTGGGAGGCAGTGGCATGGGCTCTGTGTATCGCACCCACATGGACGGAACTGCACGAACAACCAGGACACGACATGGATCCAGCGCACATGGACACACACACCGCTCAGTGGACATGAATAGGTCGCCTGGAGTCTGTGGGTGCTGCACCCCTCCCACCCCCGCCCGGGAATCCCATACCAGGACCTTTGCATGGACGACAAGTGCATACAACAACAACACGACCCCAGTGACTGTGACATGTCCAGTAACCACCACAGTGCAACAACAAGTGGCACGCCGCTGCATGCACGCAAGCACATGCCCTGATGTCATCTCACATGCACGCGTGCATGAGGAACAACCGCAGCAAACCTGTCACATGGAACTGAGATGGACTGTGCCCATGATGCCAAGCGGTCTGGTAGGCTACATGTATACCGTCTGTGTCAAAGTCCGCAGCTCCGCAGCTATACGTAAATGTACATTAGCACAGCCTTGGCCAAGCAGATGTCACTCTGAAGCCCACATCCCACATGCAACAGCCAATCACATGTAACCCCACACCCTATCCCATTTGCAATCATGCTCAGTATATCCTCAACATGTATTCCGCTGCCAGTAGTGTCCACTATACTGCATCACAGAGGACAGAAGACTCAATATAATGTTTGAAACCAAAACTGTCTCCGCTGACTCATTTCACAAGTACGAATGAGAGAGGATGAGAGTATGTGAAGTACACGGCAGTCGTGACATGACCATGTAGTCCACTGGTATTGGATGTCAACGCAAATGAGTAGCACAACTGTGGAAGACACACATGTGTCGTGTGAAGTCGTATGGACGCAGTGCTCAGGTGGGTGGGTGTGACGGGTAGATGCGCACATGCCAAGTTGGAGCACGCCGTGTTGGGAGGGGTCATGAACAGTACACCACCGCTTCCCTGGGCATTGTGAGAGGACACCTGTCGGGGGGAGTGAACACGTGTGTGCACAGCAGCCGGGCACACGTACAAAGCGGTACCAGGCGCACCTCAGCCCACCCTCTGTGGACAAGCTGGATCCTGTTGTGCGCCCGCCATGCCCCTTGACAAGGCACACACAGCCCCAGTCGACCAGGTGTAACCCCAACATAGTCAATCCGCACAGGCGATACAGGGCACGGGATGGCAGTGGAGCATGGTGTGTGAGAGGTCTCCTCGCGCTCCTCCTGGTCATATCACGCAGGCAATAGAACCTCAACGTCTAGCATGGCACAAGTCAAATGGAAGTGTAGGGGGACGCACCACAGCACGAGCAGCACTGACGTCACGGGAGGTGGCTCGCACCATCCCATCCATTGCCCATCATACCAACCACGCCACATGCCATTGCGACTAAGTGCAAGCGCGTGCGCCACCACCCCGAGCCCTCCCCAGAGAGGCCAAAGAGTGAATGTGTGGGCCATCAGCCACAGACGGACGCGGCCTGGCCGCAAGGGCAGCCACAGCCACTGGGTGTCGCAGGTGGCGGATCCGGAAGGCGAAGACTGTGATGCATAGTCCATGCAGGCCGGGTCTCCATTTGGGGCACCACGCAGGTGGACGGCGTCCCGCCACACATCATACCCTGAGACAGCCCACTCGTGCAACTGGACCCACACATACACTCCTTGCCCTCTCTGGTGCGAGCTTGGGGCTGCCTGTGCAAGCGCTAGCCTCGCAGGTGAGCATGCATATTGGGGGAGCGAGGGGAGGACATGAGGGCTGGGGCGAAGATGACTGTATCACTGTCAGTTAGTACAAGGGATGACCCAGATGTGGAAAGGAAGAGACGTGTCCCGTGTGTACTGCAACTAGTCGCCAATCCAACTACCCCCCATGTCCGGAATGTAAGCCCGCACCTAGGCCCGCCCATCCGCCACATCGAACATACCACCAGCACGACAACCTTCCCATTCGAAACACTGACTGGGGGTGGCGACCAGTGAACAATCATGTGTAGCCTACCCACGCGTACATGTGGGCCCTCCATGATCCATGTCACCTGCGGCAAAGTCATGACATGCGCAATGAGGGAAGTGAGGAGAGCTGTCCGCCCCACGCGCAGAAGGTGCATCAGCTCCACAGACCCAGCAGCGAGTCCAGCAGGGGTCACATGTGCAGGGGCAGCTGTGCCTGGTGTGAAGGCACATGCATATAGACAGCACATCGACCAATGTGTAGTCTGCCCACATCTACAGTCCATCATCATGCGGACATAGGAATTGAACACAGGGCAACACATCTTAGTTGGTGCACCCACCGTGACCAACAATGCGCAATCATCGACGTACCCGCCCTGTGCATGGCCCCCCACCCAACGGAGGCACATCCAGTGCCACCATCCCACACACACAAGCCTTCCACGGAACATGCTGTGTCCAATGGTCAGTACAGAGTCAGCGCCCATCTGGTGGATCCTGAACAGGAGACACATGCACACACATGCCAGCTCCCACTATGTACGTCTGCCACCTGGCACGTGCAATGTAACCTCTCACCTGTGACGTGTGACTGCAAGCACACAGCCGTCTTGGCATGGGGCTGTCAATGTGGACACCTGTCAATGTTTCGGGAGGTGTGATCCGTACAGTGCTGTACATAGGGTGCAGTGCTGACACCTACTACTGTCTCATATCCCCTCGTGCCACAGGTCCCACTTGTTTTGGCCGCTCAGCCTGTGCCCACATCGTCGTCGTCGTGTGCCATACTCATCCAGCCGCGGAAGCAGTTCCATGCTCAGCAGACATTCATGTTGCCGTGGCGTTGCCGCTTGACGGATATGCAGTCAGTCCCCATCAGCACGCCCCGCAAGTCATTGGGGCCTAGATCCCCATGTGCATGCACATGGCAGTGGTTTGTATCACTAGCCATTGCCATTGTTGGGAGACCTGTGTAAGTGTATTGTGGCCGTGCCGTCCCAGCTTGACAGCTGGGCTGTGGCTCATGTGCTTGCTCAGTCATGTCAGTGATGTGTATGCGAAATTGCTATGTGTCGTGTTGCTTTGACATGTGTCCTCTGCCATTGTCCCTAGGCGGAGACCGAACATTGACCGCCCATACCAATTGCTGGCGGACATGGACGATACAGAGGTTATTAGGAAGTTTCGGCTGGACAGGCCAACCCTGCATCGACTGTGTGCCATGTTAGAACCCCATCTCCGTCCCCGCAGGGTGTATCCGACTGCTGTCACCCCCACGGCTAAGGTGATGGCCGCCATGCATTTCTTCGCCACTGGGTCATTCCAGCACACAGTGGGCATTGGAGGAGGGATGTCCCAGCCCATGTTCAGCAAGGTGCTGAGGGATGTACTGGCAGCCATGATGCTGTACCGAAACAGGTACATCCGCTTCCCCAGGGCTCGTGAATTGGCGGCAGTGAAGGGTGCATTCTATGCCCTTGGCAGAATCCCACACGTCGTTGGAGCCATTGACTGCACACATGTCGGCCTTGTTCCACCACAGGCCACTGAGCACCTGTACCGCAACAGGAAGCACACGCACTCCCTGAATGTGCAAGTGGTGTGCCTTGCGGACATGGTGATCACCCACGTGTGTGCAAAGTTCCCAGGCTCGGCCCATGACGCACACATAATGCGCAACAGCATCTTGCCACGACTGATGTCCAATATGCAACAGGATCGTGGCTGTATTGTCGGTGAGTATGTGGAGTGGTGTAGCGTGCTGGTTGTGCGATGCTGTCCCCTGTCCAGTTGGAATAGCAACGGTTCTCTGTGTCCCTCACACCCAGGTGACTCTGCGTACCCGAATGGGGCATGGCTGCTCAGTCCATTGAGGAATCCTCGCACCCCAGCAGACGATCGCTACAATGAGGCACATGGGAGGACCAGACGTGTGGTCGAGCGTACCTTTGGCCTCCTCAAGTCCAGGTTCAGGTGCCTGGACCGCACCGGGGTGCGCTGGCGTACTCCCCACAGAAGGTGTGCCGGATAGTGGTGGCGTGCTGCATGCTGCACAATCTGGCCATTCGGAAGCAGATCCCCCTCATCGTGGATGACGGAGATCAACCAGGGCCCCAGCCCGCAGACCAGGACAGCTCGAGTGAGGAGGACAGCGGAGAGGAGGAAGCTGGTAATGTGCGGCAGCAGCTCATCGCCCGCTACTTCACTTGACGGTGAGTGTCCATGTACGACGGCTGATGTGGCTGTATCTGTGCAGGTGTGTGTGTGCTGTGTCAGGGTGGCCGTTTGTTCACTGCGTGCTGTGTGTCAACGCTCCATGGCCAGGGTAGTATGCCACTGTTGGTGGCTGTGGCATTGTGCCCTATTGCTCTGTGCGATGTGTGTACATTGCTTGTAGTTGTTGACATGTACTGTGTGATGGGTGTGTGACACACTCATTGAATGTGCTCCTGTTCTGTCTCCCACCCCTAGGTCCCTACAGGCCCTCCGGATTCCATTGCCATGCCACGCATCAGGTGCCTTTCCGCCCAAGGTGGCCGTTGTATTCCGTACAAATAAAACACAGGGCACAAACAGCAGTTAGTGTAAGAGGTGCATTTATTTCAAACTGTGACATGTGATTGTGTGTAAGGTGATGACAAAAGTGGTGCGTGCAGTGACAATGAGCTGTCGGTCATGGCTGCGTGATGCTCAGGGTGTACCCACTGGTTCTATGTCCATAGTCCAACACACACATGCCATCCAGATGGCTGTGTGGAGTGGGATCGTAGTCCAAGTCAATGCAGTGGGTGGTCAAGGAAGGCTGGCTGGCTGCCTCACTTGCGTTTGGAGCGTGCGAAGTCCTCCCGGGAGATCGGTTTCCACTTCGGACGGCCCCTTCCACGTTTGCGAGGGGGTGCCTGCTTGCGACATGCTGGTGGTTGAGGTGTGCTCACTGGCTGTGGACGCAGGGGAACTGGACACTGCTGCTCGACCCTGCGCCCCGGCAGGTGGTGGCGGAGGGGGAGCTGCTGTCCCTGGCTGTGACCTCACCGCCACCACCAGCTGGCCCATGAGGTCCACGAGTTGGCCCATACGGGCGTCCATGGACCTCAGCACCCCCAGCACCTCCCGCGTGTCTGAAGCAGACCTGACCCATTGTCCTTGGGCCTCTTCATAGGCCCCAAGGACTCTGGCCATTTGAGGCAGGGCATGGCTCCCAGGGGAGGCTGGCGTTTCCCTGACCCTGCTCCTCCTACCAGTCCTGCTGCCACCGGCCTGCCCACTAGCCACATTGCTCACCACGGTCCTCGCTGTGGCTCCCAGGGTGGATCCAGTCGGCCGGGCCACCACCTGCGCTGGGGCTGGTGCCAGCGAAGACGTGGTGGTGGTGGCGGCGGTGGTGGTCGGTGCGGCGATGGTGGCGGTTGCGGCAGTGGTAGTGGCCGCAATGACCGTGGGTGTGGCCGCAACGACAGTGGCAGCAGGGGGCTGGGAATGTTCAGCAGCCCTGGATGATGGGTTGGTGGGTAGGAGGGGTCCTGGGGAGCGGCTGGGCCCTGCCACACCAGATGGGCCTGCTTGGTGGTCCGTGTCCGAAGAGGAGGACAGATCCTCCACATCCGTGTGTCCTCGTTGGGGGCTTGTAGGCTGGCTGTGCTGGCTGCTGGCTCCATCCCCAGCATCCAGCAGTTCGTCACCTGTGGAGAGAATGAGATTTGTTATTGTGTTGCACCTGGCGAAGTATGTATTTGTCGTCTGACATTAACAGTTCGTGCAATCTCGTACATGGGTTTCCCGGAGGCGTGTGTGTGGCTGTAGCATTTGTAGTTGTGTGTGCTTGGCAATGGGACTGTGTGCTGTGCACATGTGGCATGGGACGGATTGGCCATGCCGATGGGTGTGTTGCTGTGCCCCTACTTATTGTGACTCTGGTGTATGCGGGCTCCTGGCCCATCCTGGGTCTGGTTTGTACTTTGCTTTTGGTGTTCAGATGGGACGCTTAGGAACGCATATGGCAACATGGGGGCCATGCCCCAGATTCGCATTTGGGAGGGGATATGCTTTTGGGGTTCAAATGGAACGCTTAGGAACGCATATGGCAACATGGGGGCCATGCCCCAGATTCGCATTTGGGAGGGAATATGCTTTTGGGGTTCAAATGGAACGCTTAGGAACGCATATGGCAACATGGGGGCCATGCCCCAGATTCGCATTTGGGTGGGAATATGCTTTTGGGGTTCAAATGGAACGCTTTAGGAACGCATATGGCAACATGGGGGCCATGCCCCAGATTCGCATTTGGGAGGGAATATGCTTTTGGGGTTCAAATGGAACGCATAGGAACGCATATGGCAACATGGGGGCCATGCCCCAGATTCGCATTTGGGTGGGAATATGCTTTGGGGTTCAAATGGAACGCTTAGGAACGCATATGGCAACATGGGGGCCATGCCCCAGATTCGCATTTGGGAGGGAATATGCTTTTGGGGTACATGCTGTGAGCCATGGGTGCCGAACGTGACATGTGTTGTGGCAGCATGACAGTGCATGGTTTGAGGTGTGTGCATGCTTGACATGGCCTGCATATTTGCTGTCTGTTGTGATTACTGGACATGGCATTGGACGCATCGTTATGAGTGAGTGATGGTTGTGTGCCAGCCAACGTATTGCAGTTGTCCCATCTCCTTGGTGTGCGTGCTGCCCTGTGCCATGTGCATCACTGCAGTGCTCGGGGGGTGTGGCCCATGTTGTGTGTTGTTGCTCACAGTGTGTCGTGCGCTTCATTGACTTCTGGCACATGGTTGGTCATGGGCATGTATCTTAGCGTGACTGCTGTATGTGTGGCAGCTGTGCGGATGACATGCCTTTCATGAGACTGGGGCTGACGGATGGGATGGATGGGATGTTGTATGTGCATGGTGTGTCTGTGTGTTTGATGGGTTCAGTGGTGTTCGTGTGCATTTATGTTGTTCCGCTCTGTTGCGTCTAGTGTTGTTTGTCTTACATAGGCGTAGTTGTGGGGTGTGTGGTTGACAGGCAGTAGGGGCTACATGGACAGGACTTCAATGGTGTTTCGGTTGTGTGTGATGAGTTGCACAGTGGCTGCCGTGTGGTACTATATTCAGTGTGGCTTGTGCATGCAGACGTGGCTCCTTGGGTGTTGCTATGTCTGTGATGGGTCATGTGGGGTGTGAGTCTGTTGTTCATGTCCGTGTGCACATTGTTCACTTGTTCGTGACGGTGGGCGGTGCTGCGTGTTCGTCTGCTACGTGACATGTCCCATGTGTTGGTCGTGTTCCGGTCCTCATGCCTCCAGTAATCCAGCCCTGTCCAGTTTCCCACCTGCAAGTTGTTCGTGCGTGCACTGTACTGGATGCCACATGGCTCTAAGCGGGGGTGCTCCATGTTGCAGGTCTGTGGGGGTGGGGGTGTTGTGGGTCGTGGGGGTGGCTGGACACCCACTGACACCGATTGCTGTGGACCGTGATGTCTGCCTTTCGGCTGTCGTTGTGCACTGCGGTGGCTGACACGTGGCTGTGGGGTGTGGGGGATGCTCCTCCTTGCTGTGCTGTGGGACTAGGGGCCTGGTGTGTGTTGTACTTGGGCTGTCCACCGTCCCACCCACTGCACTTTGTGTTCCTGCCACTTACCTGTTACTTGTCGGTTAGTGCAGCTGTGGCGGACACATGGGTGTGGTGGGTGCTCGTTGTGGCGCTTCTGGCATATTTGGGGACCTGTTGGTGGTTACGTGGCTGGCTGAGTGTACACATGTCCCCACGTATCTTACAGTTGTTCGGTTTGGGCTGTGTGTGGTGGTGTCTGTTGCATGTGTGTGTGATGTGTTGTGTATTGTGTGCTGGACATGGGGGTGTTTGTCCCTGGGAGCTGTGGCATGGTGGTAGTGCATGTGAGTACATAGCGGTGTGCTGGTATACATTAGTTTGTACTTACCAGCCTCCACTCCTCTGCTAATCCGGCGAGGATCTCCGGATGTATTATGACTCGCACCTTCTCCTCCCACGCTTTGAAGGTCTTGAAGAGCGCGGGATTCCCTCCGCCAGTGACGGCAGCCAGCTCTCTGTTTTTGCCCTCCTTCTTCTTGACCAGGCTCTTGACGTCATTCCAACGTTTGTTTATTTCTCCTCTGTTCCTGGGCAGGGTCCCGACTGCATTGACCTGGTCTACGATCCGGTTCCACATTCTGTTTCTGGTGGCTAGTGGTGTGTGCTGGACCATGTTCCCATAGATTTGTGGGTACACCTTGATGATCTCGTCGACCATGACCGTCAGCTCAATGGGCGTGAACTTGGGCATTCTTTGTGGTGCCATGGTGTTTGTGGTGCTGGTGCGGTGTGTGTTGTGTAATGTGCAGGGGGTTTGTGGTGCAGGTGTTTGGTGGTGGTGGTGGTGGTGGTGGTGGTTGTGATGTGTGCGTTTCTGTGGTGTGCTGCTGTCCTTGCTGTGTCACTGTGTCCTCTCCTCTCCTCTCTGGTTTGCAATGTTGCAAGGGGTTGTGGTCTGTGGGAGTGCTGCTTTTGTACTTACCTATGTGGGTGTGT
The DNA here is from genome assembly GCA_963921515.1 of Calotriton arnoldi. Lineage (NCBI taxonomy): Eukaryota > Metazoa > Chordata > Amphibia > Caudata > Salamandridae > Calotriton > Calotriton arnoldi. Next base: position 92,680 of record CAWUFW010004735.1, read on the forward strand.
CCTCATGGTCTGTTGTTTTCAGGTGTGTTGTGTCTGGGGTTCTGGCCTTTGTAGTTTTTGTTTGTCCGGGGGGTGTTTTCGGGATGTGTACTGTGCTTGTGTATTTGTGCGTGCCTTGCTGTGTGGACTTGTTGGCCATGTTGTGTGCTATTGGTTTTGTGAGCGGATGGTTTCTGTGCAGGGACGTGGGCGCCATGGCTTCTGCCGTGTCGATTCTCATCGGCGTTGTTTGCGCTGGCGGGCGGTATATTTGTAGTTTTCCCGCGCTCATGGCGGTGCGATCGTAATTTTACGTGCGGTGTGTCGGCCGTGAGGGCGGGCGGTTTTGTGTTGTCGTGCGTGTTTCCGTCCGTGGCGGGCGGTTTGACTCCGACTCGGACGATGGCGGGCGGTATCTTGTGTGATTTTTCCGCCGATGGCGGTTTTCGGTTTGTGTAATCGTAATGGTGTGGTCGGTGTTCAGACGGTGTGTGCGGGCGGATTTTTGCCGCTTCCATGCCTGGCGGATTTTATTACGCCGGGTATCGTAATGGGCCCCTTAGTGTATGTTATTTGCATGTGATGTATGTTTTTGTGTATAAGAATTGTTTGTATTTTTAATATATGTGTTACATTTTTAGTAGTTATAAAAAAAAAAATCTTTTCATTTTGCGTTTTTAGCTCTGTAGCGGGTTGTGGGTTTATAGGGGAATAGGGTGGGAAGTAATTTAATTATATTAAATGTATGAAAAAAAATGTATATGAATTTTGCGCTTTTAGTTCTATAGCGGGTTGTGGGTTTATAAGGGAATAGGGTGGGAAGTAATTTAATTATATTAAATTTATTGATTAATTTTTATTTATTAATATTTGTTTTATTGATATTTTATAGTGCTAAATGTGTAAATTAATTTACTATTAATTAATCAATATTTGGTTGTTAATTAATTTTAATTAATTACTTATTAATTAATTATGGTAATTATTTAATTAATTTTAGGTGTGTGTTGTGGTGTTTGTAGGTGTAAATGGTTGGAAGTAATTTATTTTTAATTTATGAATTAATAATTGGTAGTTAATTAATTTTAATTAATTAATTGTTAATTAATTGTGGTAATTGTGTAATTAATTTTAGGTGTGTGTTGTGTTTGTAGGTGTACATGGTTGGAAGTAATTTATTTTTAATTTATGAATCAATAATTGGTTGTTAATTAATTAATTGTTAATTATTTATGGTAATTGTGTAAATAATTTTAGGTGTGTGTTGTGATGTTTATAGGTGTAAATGGTGGGAAGTAATTTGTGTTTAATTAATATATAGTTGTTAATTAATGTTAATTAATAGATAAATATTTTGGGTAATTTGTAAATATATTTTTGTTATATTTATTTTTAAAAAAGGTAAAGGGTGGGTATTAAATACATTTTAATAATTTAATTATTAGTTGTTAATAGTAATTGTAATTTTAAGATAAGTTTTAAATGTGTTTTATTATTTGATAGTTTAATTTAGTTTGTGTTGTGCAAATTATAGTGTTTAAGTGTGTGTAGTAGATTAATGTATATAATTTTTTTGTTGGTAAGAATTTTTTAATTGTTTATTAATTATGTAAAATATGTAAATACATTTAAGTAAGAAATGTGAAGTGTTTTATTATTAGTGTGGTGTTAAAGGTTAGGAAATTAAATAAATACATTTATTTACTCGTTAATTTTTTTTGTAAATATTTTGTATTTTAAAATATATATTTATTTGTAAATGTATTTATTATTTTATTACATATAGTATTTGAAAGTTTCTGTTATATGAAATTAATATTGTATGTGTTCTTTTTATATGTTTTAAACATTTAATTTTAATTTTTAAAATATTGATTATTAATTTTTATCTTTTTTGATTTTTAATACATATATATTTTTTAAGTGTTTCAGTGTGAATAGTAATTTTTTTTACTACGATATCCAGCACTTTCCCTACTGTTGCACTCATTGGAGTGGGAATAGTAATTTTTTCCCCTCCGCTATCCAACACTTTCCCTACTGTTGCACTCACTGGAGTGGGAATAGTAATTTCTACCCCTCCGCTATCAAACACTTTCCCTACTGTTGCACTGACTGGAGTGGGATAGTAATTTTTACCCCTCCGCTATCCAACACTTTCCCTACTGTTGCATTTTTTGGAGTGGGAATAGTAATTTTTACCCCTCCGCTATCCAGCACTTCCCTACTGTTGCACTCACTAGAGTGGGAATAGTAATTTTTACCCCTCCGCTATCCAACACTTTCCCTACTGTTGCATTCTCTGGAGTGGGAATAGTAAATTTTACCCCTCCGCTCTCAAACACTTTCCCTACTGTTGTACTCACTGGAGTGGGAATAGTAATTTTTACCCCTCCGCTATCCAACAATTTATCTCCTGTTGCATTCACTGAAGTTGAAAATTTATTTTAAAGACTTTTAAATAGTTTAGGGGCCCATTACGATACCCGGCGTAAATAAATCCGCCAGGCATGGAATCGGCAAAATACCGCCCGCATACACCGTCTGAACACCGACCACGCCATTACGATAACACAAACCGAAAACCGCCATCGGCGGAAAAATCACACTAAATACCGCCCGCCATCGTCCGAGTCGGAGTCAAACCGCCCGCCACGGACGGAAACACGCCCGACAACACAAAACCGCCCGCCCTCACGGCCGACACACCGCACGTGAAATTACGATCGCACCGCCATGAGCGCGGGAAAACCACAAATATACCGCCCGCCAGCGCAAACAACGCCGATGCCAATCGACACGGCAGAAACCATGGCGCCCACGTCCCTGCACAGAAACCATCCGCTCACAAAACCAATAGCACACAACATGGCCAATAAGTCCACACAGCAAGGCACGCACAAATACACAAGCACAGTACACATCCCGAAAACACCCCCCGGACAAACAAAAACTACAAAGGCCAGAACACCAGACACAACACACCTGAAAACAACAGACCATGAGGACACACCCACATAGGTAAGTACAAAAGCAGAACTCCCACAGACCACAACCCCTTGCAACATTGCAAACCAGAGAGGAGAGGAGAGGACACAGTGACACAGCAAGGACAGCAGCACACCACAGAAACGCACACATCACAACCACCACCATCACCAAACACCGGCACCACAAACCCCCTGCACATTACACAACACACACCGCACCAGCACCACAAACACCATGGCACCACAAAGAATGCCCAAGTTCACGCCCATGGAGCTGACGGTCATGGTCGACGAGATCATCAAGGTGCACCCACAAATCTATGGGAACATGGTCCAGCACACACCACTAGCCACCAGAAACAGAATGTGGAACCGGATCGTAGACCAGGTCAATGCAGTCGGGACCCTGCCCAGGAACAGAGTCGAAATAAACAAACGGTGGAATGACGTCAAGAGCCTGGTCAAGAAGAAGGAGGGCAAAAACAGAGAGCTGGCTGCAGTCACTGGCGGAGGGAATCCCGCGCTCTTCAAGACCTTCAAAGCGTGGGAGGAGAAGGTGCGAGTCATCATCCATCCCGAGATCCTCGCCGGATTAGCAGGGGGAGTGGAGGCTGGTAAGTACAAACTAATGTATACCAGCACACCGCTATGTACTCACATGCACTACCACCATGCCACAGCTCCCAGGGACAAACACCCCCATGTCCAGCACACAATACACAACACATCACACACACATGCAACAGACACCACCACACACAGCCCAAACAGAACAACTGTAAGATGCGTGGGGACATGTGTACACTCAGCCAGCCACGTAACCACCAACAGGTCCCCAAATATGCCAGAAGCGCCACAACGAGCACCCACCACACCCATGTGTCCGCCATAGCTGCACTAACCGACAAGTAACAGTTAAGTGGCAGGAACACAAAGTGCAGTGGGTGGGAGGGTGGACAGCCCAAGTACAAAACACACCAGGCCCCTAGTCCCACAGTACAGCAAGGAGGAGCATCCCCCACACCCCACAGCCACGTGTCAGCCACCGCAGTGCACAACGACAGCCGAAAGGTAGACATCACGGTCCACAGCAATCGGTGTCAGTGGGTGTCCAGCCACCACTACGACCCACAACACCCCCCACCCCCACAGACCTGCAACATGGAGCACCCCCGCTTAGAACCATGTGGCATCCAGTACAGTGCACGCCCGAACAACTTGCAGGTGGGAAACTGGACAGGGCTGGATCACTGGAGGCATGAGGGCCGTAACACGACCAACACATGGGACATGTCACGTAGCAGACGAACACGCAGCACCGCCCACCGTCACGAACAAGTGAACAATGTGCACACGGACATGAACCACAGACTCACACCCCACATGACCCATCACAAACACAGCAACACCCAAGGAGCCACGTCTGCATGCACAAGCCACACTGAACATAGTACCACACGGCAGCCACTGTGCAACCCATCACACACAACCGAAACACCATTGAAGTCCAGTTCATGTAGCCCCTACTGCCTGTCAACCACACACCCCACAACTACGCCTATGTAAGACAAACAACACTAGACGCAACAGAGCGGAACAACAGAAATGCACACGAACACCACTGAACCCATCAAACACACAGACACACCATGCACATACAACATACCATCCATCCCATCCGTCAGCCCCAGTCTCATGAAAGGCATGTCATCCGCACAGCTGCCACACATACAGCAGTCACGCTAAGACACATGCCCATGACCAACCATGTGCCAGAAGTCAATGAAGCGCACGACACACTGTGAGCAACAACACACAACATGGGACACACCCCCCCGAGCACTGCAGTGATGCACATGGCACAGGGCAGCACGCACACCAAGGAGATGGGACAACTGCAATACGTTGGCTGGCACACAACCAACACTCACTCATAACGATGCGTCCAATGCCATGCCCAGTAATCACACCAGACAGCAAATATGCAGGCCATGTCAAGCATGCACACACCTCAAACCATGCACTGTCATGCTGCCACAACACATGTCACGTTCGGCACCCATGGCTTACAGCATGTACCCCAAAAGCATATCCCCTCCCAAATGTGAATCTGGGGCATGGCCCCCATGTTGCCATATGCGTTCCTAAGCGTTCCATATGAACCCCAAAAGCAAAGTACAAACCAGACCCAGGATGGGCCAGGAGCCCGCATACACCAGAGTCACAATGAGTAGGGGCACAGCAACACACCCATCGGCATGGCCAATCCGTCCCATGCCACATGTGCACAGCACACAGTCCCATTGCCTAGCACACGCAACTACAGATGCCACAGCCACACACTCGCCTCCGGGAAACCCATGTACGAGATTGCACGAACTGCCAATGTCAGACGACAAATACATACTGTGCCAGGTGCAACACAATGACAAATCCCATTCTCACCACAGGTGACGAACTCACGGATGCTGGGGATGGAGACAGCAGCCAGCACAGCCAGCCCACAAGCCCCCAACGAGGACACACGGATCTGGAGGATCTGACCTCCTCTTCGGACACGGACCATCAAGCAGGCCCATCTGGTGGGGCAGGGCCCAGCCGCTCCCCAGGACCCCTCCTACCCACCAACCCATCATCCAGGGCTGCTGAACAGTCCCAGCCCCCTGCTGCCACTGTCGTTGCGGCCACTCCCACGGTCATTGCGGCCACACCCACGGTCATTGCGGCCACTACCACTGCCGCAACCGCCACCATCGCCGCACCGACCACCACCGCCACCACCACCACCACGTCTTCGCTGGCACCAGCCCCAGCGCAGGTGGTGGCCCGGCCGACTGGATCCACCCTGGGAGCCACAGCGAGGACCGCGGTATGCAATGTGGCTAGTGGGCAGGCCGGTGGCAGCAGGACTGGTAGGAGGAGCAGGGTCAGGGAAACGCCAGCCTCCCCTGGGAGCCATGCCCTGCCTCAAATGGCCAGAGTCCTTGGGGCCTATGAGGAGGCCCAAGAACAATGGGTCAGGTCTGCCACAGACACGCGGGAGGTGCTGGGGGTGCTGAGGTCCATGGACGCCCATATGGGCCAATTCGTGTCCCGTATGGACCAACTCGTGGACCTCATGGGCCAGCTGGTGGTGGCGGTGGGGTCACAGGCAAGGCCAGCAACACCACCTCCGCCACCACCTGCTAGGGCGCAGGGTCGGGCAGCAGTGTCCACATCCCCTGCGACCACAGCCAGTGAGCACACCTCACCCACCACCAGCAGGTCGCCACCACACACCCCCTCCCAAACGTGGAAGGGGCCGTCCGAAGAGGAAACAGGTCTCCCGGGAGGACTTCGCACGCACCAGTCGCAAGTGAGGCAGCCAGCCAGCCTTCCGCCAGCCTGCCTTGACCAGCCACTGCATTGACTTGCTCTACGATCCCACTCCACACAGCCAGCTGGATGGCATGTGTGTGTTGGACCATGGACATAGAACCAGTGGGTACACCCTGAGCTTCACGCAGCCATGACCGACAGCTCATTGACACTGCACGCACCACTTTTGTCATCACCTTACGCACAATCACATGTCACAGTTTGTAATAAATGCACCTTTTTCACTAACTGCTGTTTGTGCCCTGTGTTTTATTTGTACGGAATACAACGGCCACCTTGGGCGGAAAGGCACCTGATGCGTGGCATGGCAATGGAATCCGGACGGCCTGTAGGGACCTAGGGGTGGGAGACAGAACAGGAGCACATTCAATGAGTGTGTCACACACCCATCACACAGTACATGTCAACAACTACAAGCAATGTACACACATCGCACAGAGCAATAGGGCACAATGCCACAGTCACCGACAGTGGCATACTACCCTGGCCATGGAGCGTTGACACACAGCACGTAGTGAACAAACGGCCACCCTGACACAGCACACACACACCTGCACAGATACAGCCACATCAGCCGTCGTACATGGACACTCACCGTCAAGTGAAGTAGCGGGCGATGAGCTGCTGCCGCACATTCCCAGCTTCCTCCTCTCCGCTGTCCTCCTCACTCGAGCTGTCCTGGTCTGCGGGCTGGGGCCCTGGTTGATCTCCGTCATCCACAATGAGGGGGATCTGCTTCCGAATGGCCAGATTGTGCAGCATGCAGCACGCCACCACTATCTGGCACACCTTCTGTGGGGAGTACGCCAGTGCACCCCCGGTGCGGTCCAGGCACCTGAACCTGGACTTGAGGAGGCCAAAGGTACGCTCGACCACACGTCTGGTCCTCCCATGTGCCTCATTGTATCGATCGTCTGCTGGGGTGCGAGGATTCCTCAATGGACTGAGCAGCCATGCCCCATTCGGATACGCAGAGTCACCTGGGTGTGAGGGACACAGAGAACCGTTGCTATTCCAACTGGACAGGGGACAGCATCGCACAACAAGCACGCTACACCACTCCACATACTCACCGACAATACAGCCACGATCCTGTTGCAGATTGGCCATCAGTCGTGGCAAGATGCTGTTGCGCATTATGTGTGCGTCATGGGCCGAGCCTGGAAACTTGGCACACACGTGGGTGATCACCATGTCCGCAAGGCACACCACTTGCACATTCAGGGAGTGCGTGTGCTTCCTGTTGCGGTACAGGTGCTCAGTGGCCTGTGGTGGGACAAGGCCAACATGTGTGCAGTCAATGGCTCCCACGACGTGTGGGATTCTGCCAAGGGCATAGAATGCACCCTTCACTGCCGCCAATTCACGAGCCCTGGGGAAGCGGATGTACCTGTTCCGGTAAAGCATCATGGCTGCCAGTACATCCCTCAGCACCTTGCTGAACATGGGCTGGGACATCCCACCTCCACTGCCCACTGTGTGCTGGAATGACCCAGTGGCGAAGAAATGCATGGCGGCCATCACCTTAGCCGTGGGGGTGACAGCAGTCGGATACACCCTGCGGGGACGGAGATGGGGCTCTAACATGGCACACAGTCGATGCAGGGTTGGCCTGTCCAGCCGAAACTTCCTGATAACCTCTGTATCGTCCATGTCCGCCAGCAATTGGTATGGGCGGTCAATGTTCGGTCTCCGCCTGGGGAAAATGGCAGAGGACACATGTCAAAGCAACACGACACATAGCAATTTCGCATACACATCACTGACATGACTGAGCAAGCACATGTGCCACAGCCCAGCTGTCAAGCTGGGACGGCACGGCCACAATACACTTACACAGGTCTCCCAACAATGGCAATGGCAAGTGAGACATACCACTGCCATGGTCATGCACATGGGGATCTAGGCCCCAATGACTTGCGGGGCGTGCTGATGGGGACTGACTGCATATTCGTCAAGCGGCAACGCCACGGCGACATGAGTGTCTGCTGAGCATGGAACTGCTTCCGAGGCTGGATGAGTATGGCACACGACGACGACGATGTGGGCACGGGCTGAGCGGCCAATACAAGTGGGACCTGTGGCACGAGGGGAAATGAGACAGTAGTAGGTGTCAGCACTGCACCCTATGTACAGCACTGTACGGATCACAGCTCCCGAAACATTGACAGGTGTCCACATTGACAGCCCCATGCCAAGACGGCTGTGTGCTTGCAGTCACACGTCACAGGTGAGAGGTTACATTGCACGTGCCAGGTGGCAGACGTACATAGTGGGAGCTGGCATGTGTGTGCATGTGTCTCCTGTTCAGGATCCACCAGATGGGCGCTGACTCTGTACTGACCATTGGACACAGCATGTTCCGTGGAAGGCTTGTGTGTGTGGGATGGTGGCACTGGATGTGCCTCCGTTGGGTGGGGGGCCATGCACAGGGCGGGTACGTCGATGATTGCGCATTGTTGGTCACGGTGGGTGCACCTACTAAGATGTGTTGCCCTGTGTTCAATTCCTATGTCCGCATGATGATGGACTGTGGATGTGGGCAGACTACACATTGGTCGATGTGCTGACTATATGCATGTGCCTTCACACCAGGCACCGCTGCCCCTGCACATGTGACCCCTGCTGGACTCGCTGCTGAGTCTGTGGAGCTGATGCACCTTCTGTGCGTGGGGCGGACAGCTCTCCTCACTTCCCTCATTGCGCATGTCATGTCTTTGCCGCAGGTGACATGGATCATGGAGGGCCCACATGTACGCGTGGGTAGGCTACACATGATTGTTCACTGGTCGCCACCCCCAGTCAGTGTTTCGAATGGGAAGGTTGTTGTGCTGGTGGTATATTCGATGTGGCGGATGGGCGGGCCTAGGTGCGGGCTTACATTCCGGACATGGGGGGTAGTTGGATTGGCGACTAGTTGCAGTGCACACGGAACACGTCTCTTCCTTTCCACATCTGGGACATCCCTTGTACTACTTGACAGTGATACGGTCATCTTCGCCCCAGCCCTCATGTCCTCCCCTCGCCCCCCAATATGCATGCTCACCTGCGAGGCTAGCGCTTGCACAGGCAGCCCCAAGCTCGCACCAGGGAGGGCAAGGAGTGTATGTGTGGGTCCAGTTGCACGAGTGGGCTGTCTCAGGGTATGATGTGTGGCGGGACGCCGTCCACCTGCGTGGTGCCCCCAATGGAGACCCGGCCTGCATGGACTATGCATCACAGTCTTCGCCTTCCGGATCCGCCACCTGCGACACCCAGTGGCTGTGGCTGCCCTTGCGGCCAGGCCGCGTCCGTCTGTGACTGGTGGCCCACACATTCACTCTTTGGCCTCTCTGGGGAGGGCTCGGGGGTGGTGGCGCACGCGCTTGCACTTAGTCGCAATGGCATGTGGCGTGGTTGGTATGATGGGCAATGGATGGGATGGTGCGAGCCACCTCCCGTGACGTCAGTGCTGCTCGTGCTGTGGTGCGTCCCCCTACACTTCCATTTGACTTTTTGCCATGCTAGATGTTGAGGTTCTATTGCCTGCGTGATATGACCAGGAGGAGCGCGAGGAGACCTCTCACACACCATGCTCCACTGCCATCCCGTGCCCTGTATCGCCTGTGCGGATTGACTATGTTGGGGTTACACCTGGTCGACTGGGGCTGTGTGTGCCTTGTCAAGGGGCATGGCGGGCGCACAACAGGATCCTGCTTGTCCACGGAGGGTGGGCTGACGTGTGCGCCTGGTACCGCTATGTACGTGTTCCCGGCTGCTGTGCACACACGTGTTCACTCCCCCCCGACAGGTGTCCTCTCACTATGCCCAGGGAAGCGGTGGTGTACTGTTCATGACCCCTCCCAACACGGCGTGCTCCAACTTGGCATGTGCGCATCTACCCGTCACACCCACCCACCTGTGCACTGCGTCCATACGACTTCACACGGCACATGTGTGTCTTCCACAGTTGTGCTACTCATTTGCATTGTCATCCAATACCAGTGGACTACATGGTCATGTCACGACTGCCGTGTACTTCACATACTCTCATCCTCTCTCATTCGTACTTGTGAAATGAGTCAGCGGAGACAGTTTTGGTTTCAAACATTATATTGAGTCTTCTGTCCTCTGTGATGCAGTATAGTGGACACTACTGGCAGCGGAATACATGTTGAGGATATACTGAGCATGATTGCAAATGGGATAGGGTGTGGGGTTACATGTGATTGGCTGTTGCATGTGGGATGTGGGCTTCAGAGTGACATCTGCTTGGCCAAGGCTGTGCTAATGTACATTTACGTATAGCTGCGGAGCTGCGGACTTTGACACAGACGGTATACATGTAGCCTACCAGACCGCTTGGCATCATGGGCACAGTCCATCTCAGTTCCATGTGACAGGTTTGCTGCGGTTGTTCCTCATGCACGCGTGCATGTGAGATGACATCAGGGCATGTGCTTGCGTGCATGCAGCGGCGTGCCACTTGTTGTTGCACTGTGGTGGTTACTGGACATGTCACAGTCACTGGGGTCGTGTTGTTGTTGTATGCACTTGTCGTCCATGCAAAGGTCCTGGTATGGGATTCCCGGGGCGGGGGTGGGAGGGGTGCAGCACCCACAGACTCCAGGCGACCTATTCATGTCCACTGAGCGGTGTGTGTGTCCATGGGCGCTGGATCCATGTCGTGTCCTGGTGGTTCGTGCAGTTCCGTCCATGTGGGTGCGATACACAGAGCCCATGCCACTGCCTCCCACGATGCATGCGGTGTTCCTGGATGTGATGGGGAACAGTGTGCATGTCCCGGTCATATCCGATGTCATGGCGATGTCGTTGATGGTGTGGTTACAGTTGCCGGTCGTTTGGTATGGCTGTTGTGGTGGTGACTGGCCAGTCCGTGCGGAAGCTAAGCATGGGTGCGGGGTTGGACATCAAAGGTCACTCGGGGAACCTGCGTTGTGGTCCGACGTATTTACAGGTTGTCAGGTATGCGATGCCGTCCAGCAGGGCTTCCATGTCATTGGTGGTGTACATGTTTGCCAGCCAATGTAGCGGATGGTGGCTGTCAAGGTGTTGTTCGTAAGTTGTCCCTTGGAGGACCATGATGGGGCATGCTGGGTGACATTCGATGTAGCTGTTCTCGATGATCCGTCGTGTGGAGGCACAGTGGTCCCATTTCAGTGCGGGTGCGATGTTGGCCACATACGCCATGCCCCCATAGGCAGAGCAGGCCCTGTCGTGTGCGTCCAGAGGGAGGAGTAGTGGTAGCAGGTCCGCCTTCAGACATGCCGGGTTGGAGAGGCATATCTCGACGGGATGCTGGTAGGTACACCTCCGACAGTAGAAGACGGGCATGACGCAGCTGAACAATGTGATGCGGTAAGTCAGTCGGTAAGTTACGTTCAGCAGGGACAGGAGATCGCATCCCAATGTATGGAACAGGTTGGTTTTGTACAGCTTGAGCTGTTCGTCGTAGTTGGGTAGGTGTGTTGCGGTTGCCATTTCGCAGCGGTGCGTTGTGGTGGCGTGCTCCGGCTGTGTGTGCAGTCTGCAATGTGCACGCTCCGAGGTTGCTGTGAGCTCTGTGTAGTCGTAGGGAGACAGGACTTGTGTTCTGTTTGCTTGTTTGGAGGACACGGGCCCTCTTCCCACATGCTTCTCAGACAGTTCAAGGTCAGTGCTGTGTGACTCCTTCCAATTAACTTGCATGTGGCCGACATGGGGGAGTGTTTTCTTCTTTCTTCCCCGTCCGTTGTGTGCTTCTGTGATATGCGCTATCTGCCCTGTGGTCGGTCTCCTCGGCATGCCTGTGTTGGTCTATTCTTGGACAATGGCTGTATTCACCGGCTTCTGTCGTGGGGCTGTGGTTTCGGTGTTGGAATGGAAGGTCATTCAGTGCTGTCTGCTCTCCCTTGTGTGGGCGGCAGGCTGCCTTTCCGCTCTGCGTTGGGCCTTGTGTGTGAATGTTATTCTTGGGCCACCTGTTGTCGGTCCCCGTGCTCTTTGGTGTTCCGTTTTATATGTCTTGTTCATATGTGCAGGGTGGTATGGGTTTTTCAGTGTGGTACTGGCGTTCCTCTTCCCGAAGGGGCCCTGCTTCTCCTAGTTGGTGTTGCCGCCGCTGTGTGCTACGCCATGTTTGTTACACTGGGGTGTGTCCTGCTGTTGCGTGACTTCACTGACATGTGTGCGTCGGTTGTGTGGCGTTGGGTGTTGTCCGTGATTTGGGCGTTGGGGACATGTCTGTGGCAGGCCTGTCACGTGTCATGTGCGTTCGGGGTGGGGCTGATGTGTGTGCTGCTTGGTTGTGTCCCTGTGTCTGTGTGCGACGCATGCATGGCGCTGCGGTTGGCCTCTGCGTTGTGCGCATGTGTGGCGGCGTCATCGGCGCTTTGGGGCCGTGACGGGGTGGTTGGTTCCTAGTCCCAGGTGGTGTGTACACATGTGTTCCGCGATGTTAGGATTTGGCCTGTGTGTCATATGTGGATGCAATGGTGGATGTGTAGTGTACACGCGCTGGTGGGGGTTGTCCGCTTTTTCCGCCCTTGCACTGTGTGCGCTGTTTGCGTGCACTTGTTGTGTGTGTGCCTACCTGCGTCTCCGCGGTACGTTGCGTCCTTGGTGGTGCATCAGCAGAAGCATGGGGAGGGCCTGCAGTGCTGGATTCATGCTCGGGATGCCGCTTCTTCGTTTTCCGTGCTCTGCGTCCGTGTTACCGCCTCTCTTTCACGTGCGGTGTCTCTTAGCCGTGGGAGCCGTTTGTTTGCGGCATCGTAATTTATACGCCGGGCGGGACGTGTTTCGTCGGACGGTGTGTGTCAGTTGTGCTGCGCCGCTACGTGTACGGGCGCACTTTGATGGCGGACGGTGTTGCTGGCTTGCCGGCGGTGTTTGGCCTACTTTACGCATCGTAATTGGACGGGCGTGTGGACTGCTGCGTGCCGGCGGTAACTGGTGGTTTTTGCATCCGCCAGCACGGCGGTTGTGCTTCCGCCCGCCATCGTAATGAGCCCCTTAATGTTTTAATTTATAATATAATGTTTTTTTATTAGATTTTATGTTATTGGTGTATTTAGATATATATATTTATTTATAATTTTTTTAAATACAATTATAAAATAAATTAAAATAATTAGTTTATTAATTGTTTTAAAGTAAATATATATATTACATTTCATATGTGTATGTTTAAATTTTTTAAATTACATTTATTTGTTATATTTATTAAAATGTATATTAAATCTAATTTATTTTTTCAAGTGAATTTAATTTTTTTAATATATTTAATATTATTTTTTATATATATATTAAAATCGATATTTTGTACAACTATATTTTTTACATCGATATTTTTTCCCGATATTTTTGTACTTACAATAATAAATATAGGATGTTGATATTTTTAACATCAATATTAAAAACACGATATTTGTGTATGGGGATATTTTGGGGGTCGATATGTCAGTGAACCAATAATAATGAAAAATACCAGTAACAAATATTTTTTCATTATTATTAAAATGTGTAAGGGTTGGGGGTTACAGGTTTAGGGTTAAGGGAAACGGGTGCAGGAATTGGGGTTTAGGCATGCCTTCGTGTTTGATATTCATTACAGTGTTAAGCGGATTTTTCTCATAACGATTTCATCATTATGAGTTCCTTACAATAATATGATCTTCATAGCCTCGTTTTTCATTTTCATACAGAAATGTTTGAAATTATGTGGTGCAAACACTTCTTTCTTCAGAATAACCATGTTTGTACAGCCCGTACGAGGAACCTCTCTGTAGAAGGTGTGTGGCTCTCCGACTCTAAGCGGGACCTCCCTGTGTTGCTTTCAGGCCTCTTTGTTTCAAAGGCCTATGAGAGTCCACACATGGCTGTAAGATATTATTTAGGGGTCGATTCCGATCTCGGCCGGAAGCGCACCTAACAGTATTCGTCCGGAAAAAAAACCAGCCGATTGCGTGTTTCCCGACCGATTCGAACACTCGTCCGGACGAACAAGTACGATGCGTATAACAACCCAGTTTCCGAGCGAGCCGTACTTACCCAATCCAGCTCCTGTTCCCCGCCCGAGCCGGATCCGTAAACGCTGAATCGAGTCGTACGGAAGCAAATACACAGCACCTTCCGGCCGGACGAGTACGATGCGCACTCCGCACGCGCCGAACCCGTCGCTACGTCCGGGACGTTTGAGCATCTGGGCGAGCCGTACATAAGCTCCGTTTTGCGCCACAAGACGATCCACGGTTACGAGACGAACAAGCCTGCTACGAGTACGACTCGAAGACACGAGAAACTCGAACGAGACGATCCAAGCATGAATCCCATTGCGCAGGTCCTACCTATACTCTACATCTATTACCGGGACCGGCACGGACGCGTACGGCGCAGACGGTAAGTCAAACACCAACAATACAAACAAATGACACGTACCCGAAATATGTCACACACACATAGGGATGCACAAATGACGAACACTAGCAACAGCAGAACCATAGGGGTGGGATGGCCATCACCAATGCCATACACACCCATAGGGGGATGGATGCCTACCACCAACACCACCCTACCACCACCCCTACTCAGGGGGGGCTGGATGCCTACCACTACCACCACCCCTACTCAGGGGGGCCTGGATGCCTATCACTACCACCACCCCTACTCATAGGGGGCTGGATGCCCATCACTACTACCATCCCCACTCATAGGGGGGCTGGATGCCCATCACTACTACCATCCCCACTCATAGGGGGCTGGATGCCTGTCACTACTACCATCCCCACCCTTAGGGGGATGGATGCCCACCACTACCACCACCCCTACTCAGGGGGGGCTGGATGCCTACCACTACCACCACCCCAACTCAGGGGGGCCTGGATGCCTGTCACTACTACCATCCCCACCCTCAGGGGGCTGGATGCCTACCACTACCACCACCCCTACTCAGGGGGGGCTGGATGCCTGCCACTACCACCACCCCTACTCAGGGGGGGCTGGATGCCTGCCACTACCACCACCCCACTCAGGGGGGGCTGGATGCCTGTCACTACTACCATCCCCACCCTTAGGGGGATGGATGCCTGCCACTACCACCACCCCACTCAGGGGGGGCTGGATGCCTGTCACTACTACCATTCCCACCCTTAGGGGGATGGATGCCTACCACTACCGCCACCCCTACTCAGGGGGGCCTGGATGCCTACCACTACCACCACCCCTACTCAGGGGGGCCTGGATGCCTACCACTACCTCCACCCCTACTCAGGGGGGCCTGGATGCCTACCACTACCACCACCCCTACTCAGGGGGGCCTGGATGCCTACCACTACCACCACCCCTACTCATAGGGGGCTGGATGCCCATCACTACTACCATCCCCACTCATAGGGGACTGAATGCCCATCACTACTATCATCCCCACTCATAGGGGGCTGGATGCCCATCACTACTACCATCCCCACCCTTAGGGGGATGGATGCCTGCCACTACCACCACCCCACTCAGGGGGGCTGGATGCCTGTCACTACTAACCTCCCCTCCCTTAGGGGGATTGATGCCTACCACTACCACCACCCCTACTCAGGGGGGGCTGGATGCCTGCCACTACCTCCACCCCTACTCATAGGACGGGTAATGCATGACACAACCAGCATACTCCCACATAAGGAATGTCTGAAAATTACATCCCCCCAACACCATGACAAGCGTGTGTAGTCTGTGACAAATGCCTACAACACTGAACATGACATTGAACATACAATGTGACCCCCTAGCACATGTGTCACACATAAATGTGTGTGGCCTCCACAATGCAAGCCGACCATGGCCACTGTGGCAATGGGGTTGAACACCCCATCACCACAGTGACCAAAAGGTAAGTGTGGGGTCCATAGCTGATGCACATTTTGAACAGTGTGGCAATGGGGCCCAAAGCCCCATCACCACAGTGACCAAACGGTAAGTGTGGGGTCCATAGCTGATGCACCTTTTGAACAGTGTGGCAATGGGGCCCAAAGCCCCATCACCACAGTGACCAAAAGGGAAGTGTGGGGTCCATAGCTGATGCACCTTTTGAACAGTGTGGCAATGGGGCCCAAAGCCCCATCACCACAGTGACCAAAAGGTAGGTGTGGGGTCCATAGCTGATGCACCTTTTGAACAGTGTGGCAATGGGGCCCAAAGCCCCATCAACACAGTGACCAAAAGGTAGGTGTGGGGTCCATAGCTGATGCACATTTTGAACAGTGTGGCAATGGGGCCCAAAGCACCATCACCACAGTGACCAAAAGGGAAGTGTAGTCAGGGTAAAAGCTGCCAAAGCCAAACTGCATGGATGATTCCTGGTCACACAACAACAAACACATCAGTGGCATAGTAGTGCTTGTGTCCCATAGCAACATAGATTGGGTGAGGCAAACAGTGCAGTGCAAATAAAACATACCTTTGGCCATGTGCATACAAACATCACCCATGGGGGCTCACATTGTCAACATTCACAAATAACACAATGACAGAAGTGACCATCATAATGCAGACCCACATATCTGCACCAATGGACACACAAATGTAGATATCCTGTGGAGACTGTAGATGTCAGGTGAACAAATACCATACCATGGCAGCAATGGGACATACAAACCATGATTATTGTGCTGGCTGAAGACCTAGGAGTCCCAGGGACAGCAGGGGAAAGCCACCAAACAACATACAGCCAATGGCACACTCAAGATATGCCAATGCAGTGGTGCAAATGCACAAACACAAACAGGCAGACTCACACTGCATATCAAACACAACAGGTGATGGGGGTGTGTGCCAGTGTCCCCAGGCAACCACACAACACAAGAGGAGGCCTGAATTCCAATTACACAGATGTGTATACAGAGCCATACAAAAGTTACTCATGGATCGGATTCCCTATGTGGGCAAAGAGGCATTGTTAGATGAGAGGGAGCCCAAATTACACATGTCACACAAGCTAGTAGGAACAGCAACGAACACAGCAAGAGACAGACCCACCACAGCACTACCCCCAGGGACCCCACATTGTGGTGACACTAGCCTGCATGATAATCCCTATGTGATGACAAAGGTAGATGTCATTCACACTGTGAACCACATCCATGTGTCCTGAGCAACAAACTACCATCACACCTACACAAGCACAAATCAAACAGCACGGCCTGCCAGCCATGGCCAATATGGAGGTAGGGGTCTAGCCGTGCAACAACTCACATTTGCACACACTCAACACCACACACCTTGATCTCCACCAATGTGCAGCAGTGAAGCTCACATGGACTGGTGACATTGCACATGCACCCATGACAATCCCAGGGGTGGTGGTGGAAACTAAGGTGCAGAAACCCATCACACATGGCCAGACAACAAGACTCGTGAATGTCTGACACACTGCACACTACGCAGTACATGGGCATGACGTGAAATCCACCACAATCAATGGGATCCTGGCCATAGTCACACACCAATGAGGAAGACAAGGTGACACACAAAGAACACACGTACACAACTTCCAACATTGAAGCTCTGACCCTGAGGAGTGGCAGCAGTCACACACACAACGTGTCACAATCACTGAAAGCTTCCACAGACTGTAAATTACATGACATGTGTAACCAACTAGTGCCAAGGGGAATCCTGAATGTGTCCCATCTGCGTTTGCCCACATCCCCAGCCCTGACAACAAAGACAACCTGGGATGACAACCTGATGAACCTTAGTTTGCCATGCACCCACATCCCGGAGTAACCAGGTCCAAGATGCTGGATGAACACAGAACAACTCAGCAAGCATCAGAAACAGGAACATCCGTAGGGACACAGCCTGTGTAGGAAAAGGGAAGGGTACACGCACAGACATGCTTACACAACACAAAACACGGGTCCAGGCAATGTCACGGGATTACACACTGCCATGAGGGCACTCCACTGTTGTGGAAGGTCCGCTGTGCCAAACCTTGTCTGTGCACGACTCAAACATGTCGGCAGAACACTCGGTCAGTGAGTCAACAACTACAACACACTGAAGGCTCTGCTCACAACAGCCTGGGTACGGGAGTGTCACGTCAGTCATCTGCATACACCCAAAACACGTGTCAAGCAAGGTGCACTGTATACACTGATGAGTCCTTCAACATTGGTGTGCTAAACTGCATGTCCAGTGGAGATGGGCACACAGTCAGGGAAATAGAAACATTGAACAGTGGTAAGCCCACCAGATGTGCATCACTGTAAGACAAAGATGTTAATTTACAAATGCAAAACGTACATCCCTGTGTCATATGCTGAACATCACACCCTCAGACTGCAGCAGAGGATGCCATAGATCCAGACTACAACAGGACACATATCCCATGGACCACATGGAGTCCATCACTGCAACACTTCATTTCCCTGATCTGAACACTATTACAACTGCAAATGCATGATGATTCTCATCTACATCATGTACATCAAAAGAAAAACCACAAGTAAACAAAAATAGGCTTTATTCAGCAAATGTCAATAAAAAATCAGAAGTCCAAATTAAACTAAGGCTAATGGCCAGTCCAAATACACAGTCCCAACAGGGTGATATGTGACAACTTGTCACCCATTGCTTGCCTGCACTGGTAGGGACAGGGGACATCCCCCTTGGAGGGGCATACAAGGGGCAGGCCAGGCACCGCAGGGACAGGATCAGGGGATGCCAGAGTGAGGCAGTGAAGGGGTTGTGGGTGCAGGAGTGTCACCAGCAACTGCAGTGGAGGTGTCTGACTCAGGGGGGGCCGGCACCACTCTAGGGCACAAGTCAGATGGTGTTGGTGCTGCAACCACTGCAGTGGGCTGGTCTGATGGAGTGGACTGGGTCCCCACTGCAGTGCCCGAGTCAGACGGGGTGGTTGTGGACTCACTGCAGTGCATGCCTCCAAGGGAGTGGAAGGGGTGGCAGATGAGGTGGCCAGGACAGAGGGGGGGGACCCGGTCTCCACACCAGTGGCACAAACAGGCTGAGCATCTGGGTTGGGGGTGGAAGAGCAAGTGGCAGGGGGGGAGGGCCTAAGCAGTTTGGGGATGCGGTATCGGTGTGTGGGGGAACCTGGGGCAGGGTGTGGCGGTGGAACCTGTGGAGTGGTGGCCTGGGGGATGGAGGAGAGAGACTGGGTGGTGGAGCTGCGTGGTGGTGGTGGTGGGGTCTTGCCCTTCCTGGTCCGGGGGGACTTCCGAATGGGGTCCTCAGTCTGCCTGCGCCTGGGGGAGGGTGTCCGGGGGCAAGGGGCACTCCCCTCTGTGTGGGTGGACTTCCTCTTCCCCCGGTATGCCGGATCTGCAGAATCAGAGGGGAAGAGGCTGAGGTCACACAGGAAGACCTGCTGTGTAGGTGGGGTTGCAGGTGAGGCAAGGGAAGGGGTCTTGGAGGGAGAGGATTTTGAGGACTGCGGAGTGACTGTGGATGCCTGTGTGTGTGTCTGTTCCCCATCCCCTGTGTGTGTGGTATCTGTCCCCTGAGGATGCTTGTGTGCACGTCTTGCCTTTCTTTTGGGTGTGTCTGTGCTGCTCGTGTCTGTGTGCTTGGGTGATTGTGCAGGTGTGCATGTGCTTTGGACAGGTAGGGTGCCAGGAAGTGTGGATGGGGCAGAGGTAGGAGGTGTGAGGGACTGTTGGAGGAGGGACACTGCTGCCGTCAGGGAGGAGTCCATGGACTTATTGCTCCTCTGTAGCGCAGACATACCCGTCGAGATGCCCTCCATGAACGACACCAGCTGTGTCAACAGAGTGGTGTGTGCATGGAGGACACTCAGCATTGCTGTCTGCCCTACATGGAGCTGCCGAAGTAGGTACACAGACTCCTCACTCAGGGCAGCAGGGGACACAGGGGCAGGGGGTGCGGTGCCTGGCATGAAGGAGACACGCTCCCGAACACGAGAGCCTCCACGGACCTCTGGAATTGGAGCCAATGGGAGGGCGGTGCTGGTGGTGGCGGGGCCAGACAGACTAGCGGGGGTGTGGTGGCTGCTGACACCCGCCTCCACAAGGGAGTCATCCTCCGAGCTGCTGTGGTCCTCAGCTGAGGTGGATGGTGCTGAGGACTCAACGGTGTGGCTCCCCTCGCCCTCCGTGCCACTGGGTCCCTCTGACCACTCGTCGGATGCTGACCCAGTCTGGCTCCGCTGCTCCTCCTGGTCCGTGGAGCTGTCACCTCCTGTGGCCGTGGATGTATCTGCAAACAATTAGGGAAACAGACAAACATCAGTCACCTGCACTGACCGCACACACCACAGTAAGTACAGCACTTACAGAGCCAGCCCTGGCATCCTTAGTTGAACATTGCCAAAACTCCTCACACAGATTTGGAGAAGCCAATTGTCAGTCTGATGGTCAACCATGGGACTCACACCCCTCCTGCCCTTGCACCCATCTGTCTGGTGCCTGTCTGATGGTAAGACCCCAGTGTGGACACATGCACCACCTACACAGTTGTTGGACATTGCAGGGAACACGGTGAAGTATGTGAACATGCACACATCACATCTCTTGCCACTGAGTCAGTGCAGGTGTCCGGAGAAAGGGATGGCCAGAGTCTAAATAGAAATGCATGTGATGCATACCAGCACCAGACACCATGATGCACCCAAGTCCGGATAGTCCATGCCACAATGGGGTGCATGTTGCACATGTCACTCCCCTGCAGGATCACTCTTAGGAAGTTTAATGCCATGACACAGGCATGCGTGCAAAGTCATACATCACTGTCTCCAGTCACATGGCCATGGCAGCCTGCCAACAACAGTCTGCACTGTGTCACAATCCTAGGACATGGGGAATGCAAGTTATGTAACTGACAAGTGCACATGTCCATCCCCCACACACCACATCATCTGAACTAGTATTTGTCCACGTCATGCCAATTGGACATATGGGGGACATGAAACACAACTCCCAGAACCTGAGCACCTCACAGTGTGCTGTGAATGAATAACAGCTGCCTGAAAGTCACAGTCGCATACACCTGTGTGCACAGTCAAGTGATCAAACATCTATAAGTCACAGAAGTATCGTCTCATCATGGTCACATCTCAGATGGCATGCTGAACCCTAACCGACAAACATCCCAGTAGTCCTGACAACGAAGCCACAGCACAATGACACAGAGGCAGACACCTGAGGGAACATGTCACTGATCACAACATGTCAGATGATCCACGGGAGTGGGAGTACAGAGTCTATTGTATGCCCTGGAGTAGGCATGACTGTCCAGCTCCACCTGTAAGAGGGATGAGTCCTGGTCAGTAGGCAGGTGTCTAAGCATGTGTGACACACTTGATATACATACTCCTGAGGCCCAAACATTGTTCCCACCCGCAGCATGGGGGGTGCCAAATACCCCAGGGACATGTGGTGAATCAGATCAGCAAGTGGACCACATATCAAAGTTACACCCAGATTACATGTCAGGACTTGGGCATTGTGTGAGCAATTGACCCACCCATGAATCCCACAACATAGTCACCGGAACAAATGCTGTCCCCCACCTTGAGCAAAGCAAAATGCAATGACACAGTCCCCAAGTGACACAATTTCCTGACTGTAAGGGCCACACATATGCGTATCAGATGAGGAGTGGGCATGTCACAATAGAGGGACATGGGTCCTGGACCACAAGACTGATGTACTGTGGAAGTTTAACCAGGCCAGAGGAGGGCACATAGCATGTCAGACAAAGTGCACAGTGCTGTCATGGACTCACCCCCTCCTTGCTGCTGTCTGGCCTTCAGCTGCCCATCCAGGTCAGGGAAGA
This sequence comes from Calotriton arnoldi, assembly GCA_963921515.1. NCBI lineage: Eukaryota > Metazoa > Chordata > Amphibia > Caudata > Salamandridae > Calotriton > Calotriton arnoldi. The sequence continues at coordinate 114,810 of CAWUFW010004735.1, forward strand.
CCACTGCCAGGATCCTGAGCATGTGGGGGTCAGGGTCCGGTGTCCGCCCCTCCTGCGAGGAGGCGACAGCTTCAGCTGGACCCTTGCGATCCTCCGGGTCCAGCCTCGAAGGTCCTGCCACCTCTTCTGGCAGTTGCGGATCCGGCGCTTGTAGTCCCCACGGATCTTACTGCCCGGGCGATGGTCAGCCAGATTTCCTGCTTCTGGTGGGCATCAACCTGTGAGGATGACAAAGTGAAAATGCCATTACTACACATGCAACATATACGTGCATCACACAGTTGGATATACATGTCTCAATCACTGGGGCACATGATGTACACAGGCAGTGCAACGATGGCAATGAACAGTTTGCCAGCAGTTACTACATGGTATCATTGCATGGGAAGTAAACCTTGTTGGAATGCACTGTTACTGCACTGTACCTGTTCAGTGCATGTAACTACACACTTTGGGGGTCAGAACTACTCAGTGAGCATGCTAGCCAGTGGTGTGCACACTGTAAGTCCTGCTAGTCAGACAACATGCAAAATTAGTAAGGCAGTGGACAGCACACTCACCTGCTCCCCTGGTGTCCCATACAGCTTGCTGTACCGTGGAAGGAGGCTGTCCAGCAGGGCCTGGTTCTCCTCAAGGCTGAAGGTTGGGGCTCTCTCCACAGTACGTGCCATTGCAGTAGCCAGAGGATGCAGAGACAGCAGCAGTGTTGGTGGCAGATGTCGTCCTGGAGCATGTAGTGCAGGCAAGTGAGCTCTCAGGGGAACAGCCAGCATTATATGTGTGCTGCAGAGGCAGATACTGTCCCATGTGTCCAAAGTGATAGGTCCAAGTCGTTTGCATCTTCTGAATCTGACCAATCCATGGAATAGCAGCACTAATACACGCCCACAGCATCCTTCAAAAATCCAAGTTCATGACACCCATGATTTTGCACCATTGTTGTGGCTGGCCAACTGAATTCACTGCATCAGACTCGTTGAAGCTTCGAATACACGTCCGTTGCCATGCCAGGCCCCAGCCAACGCGTGCGCACCGTTCGATCCATTGCTGTACAACGCGTACCCGCTCACAACAGATGCAATGGGCCGGCCGGGCACACCGATCGGTCCATTGCTGTACAACGCGTATTTTGGGATACAACGCGTACCCGCTCACAACAGATGCAATGGTCCGGCCGGGCACACCGATCGGTCCATTGCTGAACAACGCGTACCCGCTCACAACAGATGCAATGGTCCGGCCGGGCACACCGATCGGTCCATTGCTGTACAACGCGTACCCGCTCACAACAGATGCAATGGGCCGGCCGGGCACACCGATCGGTCCATTGCTGTACAACGCGTACCTGTACAGGTCAGTCGCATATGTCACCATGCTTGTCACTGGTGAACGTATGCCAGCCACATATACCTGCCAGAGACCCAGGGGCACACCTACAACACCACACCCAGTCCATACTGTTTCCTAAGGCATGTAAGGCTGCATTACCTTTTCTGTGTATGGGGGTTAACATGTGGTTTCTGTGGTGGCACTTGTGGGCAGCCACATCCAGGCTGTGCATGTGTTCATGGGGACAGGGTCCTTTGTGTGTTGTGCACATGACCACTGTGATGTGCAACAGTTCATTTCGGAGCATGTGGCATGGTCACATTTCCAGGTTGTGTATGTGTGTGACATGTCACATACCCCCAGGGTCCCATGGGGGAAGGCATGTACATCACTGGGTGAGCCATTGCCACAATAGTGATGTCCCTCCACAGTGTGTGTGCATGTTGTGTTTCCGATGTCTCTGATTCCATGTGCACGATGGGAGACAGTCTCCACATCAACGTTGTTTGTGCATGGACTTTGATGTTGTGCGTCACTGGCGTCCATGTCTGTCCTGCGGAGGCGACAGGGGCCACTACCTGTGGGAGTCATGTTTGTTTTTCTGACGTGTACATGATACGCCATGTCATGCCAGTGGCCATGTGGCAAGACAGGGTCACTGGGAATCTACCTGTCAATGAGCTGTGATGCCTATGGCGCATCTGTCCAGACATGTCACTGTGGTGTGTGTGTGGAACGTGACAGCAGTAAATGGGTACTGTGACACAGCCTAATGGTTTCCCATAGCACAACCTGGAACCTGTTGTCCACACATGTTGTACTGAGAAGTTAGATGATGGCCATGTAGGTGCGAGTTATGTCCGAACAGAACGGCACACACATCAAGTACTTGTGTCTCGTAATGATGTATCATGTGAAATTGAGTATGGTGAATGGCACATATGTGGGGTGACTGACAATCTTTCTTTCTTCAACCTATGCACTGCAGGGCTCCAGCTGTCCATAGACCATTCCCTGACCTGGCAACGATGGTGGAACGTGACAGCATCCGACGGTACCGCTTCACCAGGCAGCTGATTGAGGATTTGGCAGTGCGCTTGGCACCACATTTGCAACCTGGCCGGCCGTACCCTACGGCGCTGACCCCCAAGGTGAAGGTAATGGCAGCCCTACACTTGTTTGCCACCGGTACCTTTCAACACACTGTGGCGACTGCCGGTGGGATGTCACAGACTATGTTCAGCCGTGTGCTACGCGATGTTTTGGAGGCAATGTTGAGATGCCTGAACCAGTACATCTATTTCCCTACACGTCAACAACTCACTGACGTCAAGAGTGACTTCTGTGCCCTGGGGAGGGTGCCACATGTCATTGGCTCCATTGATGGGACACATGTGGCTTTGGTACCACCACAGGCACATGAGCAGGCATACCGGAACCGGAAACATTACCATTCGATCAATGCTCTGGTGGTATGTCTTGCAGATATGAGCATCACACATGTGTGTGCCCATTTCCCTGGTTCAGCACACGATGCCTACGTGATGAGGAGTAGTCGCATCCCGAGGATGATGGCACAGATGCAGAACCAGCGTGCCTGGCTTGTCGGTGTGTACTGACTTTGTACCATTGTGTGTATTCTGCTCTGTAGTATTCCGCCCACTTTTCCAACTCAGCTAATGTGCACTTGTCTGTCCGTAGGTGACTCCGGATACCCCAACATGCCGTGGTTGCTGACACCCCTCAGGAACCCTGTGACACCAGCCCAGATGCGCTACAATGAGGCACATGGTCGGACCAGGAGAGTGATCGACCGGACATTTGGTCTCCTGAAGAGCCGCTTCCGCTGCCTGGACAAGACAGGAGGGGCCCTCCCATATGCCCCAGCAAAGGTGTGCAAGATTGTCATCGTCTGCTGCATGCTCCACAACCTGGCAGTGCGGAAGGAGTTGCCTCTCATCCTGGATGACGATGACCAACGTCAGCCACCTGTGGAGGATCCTGGCCTGGACCACGATGCCAGTGATGATGATGATGATGATGGTGATGTCCGCACACAGCTCATCACCAACTTCTTCAGCTGAATGTGAGTATCCAGGGAGACGTAATGTGAATGATGTGAGTTTGCATGATATGTGTGGGTGGTGCTCTGGTGCTGTTTGAGTGTGTCCATGTGCTACTTGACTGGATGCGTGCAGCAATGTGTCCTTACAGGTAGTCTGTACTCCCCAACAGTGTTGACATGCTAACTTGGTTTTGTGTAGTTGTCTTGTGACATGTATTGGGCATGAGTATTGCAGTTCTGTCCTGTTCTTCAGTGGTTTTAACTGTGTGTCATGTCTGTTCTTCACAGGGTGCTTACTGAGTACTTTGGTCAACTTGGATCCCCCGACACCATGATTCAGCTTTCAGGGTGGCAGCAGTAGTTTCCCTACAGGTGATGTGCCACACACCCCTGGACTTCATATCTTCTGCACTTGTTGACTGTGTGGCCACTGCCACGTGGGTAAACCTTGCATTTGTAGTGGAAACAACATGTTGCAAATGTGTAATAAACCTGTGCTTCACTTTGGGATGTGCGTTGTCTGTGGTCACACATCTGACTGACATTTGCTTACTGCACCTGTGGGCTAGTTGACACAGACTCTGAATAGGTGTGGTGTCTGTGCATTCCACAGTATTTCCTGGCAACATCAGTGTAGGTTATGAGTCCAATGGCCCTGGTGTCTCTGTGTTGTGTAGCCCTAGTGGTGTGTCTCCCTCATATGTGTCACGTCACCATGACTCACATGACGGTGTTGTACTTGCTGTAGCAGTTAGCATACACAGTGTAATTTAGCAGATCATCATCACCATAACAGTATCCACATTTGAATAACAACAGAGGCAAGTATGGTGTACTAGTGATTTTATTTACAGAAATGTGTGTGTGTGTATAGTGCACAGGATGGTGGGTGCTGTACATTGGGATTGTGATCCAAAGTTCCCAGTTGAGTTGGAAGTCTTGGTAGCAGAAATGTCCTGAGTGAAGTCCACAGTCATATGATACATTAGTCCAACTTGAACTCCCCATGTCATGTTGGAGAGTCGTGTTGCATTCGACAGGGTGAAAAGTTTGCACACAAAGGTGAATTTCCGGAACAGGTGTTGGCTTCCTGGGGGATGTACGTGGCCATCAACCTCTCAGTTTTCCTTAATCGGACGACCCCTCTTCTTTGGGGGGGACCCCCACGTGCAGGCTGCGGCGGTACAGGGGAGTCTCCGCCAGAGTCCTCCTCCCTCCCTGTGGCGGTGTCAGTTGTTGCAGCACCAGATGTTGTGGGCACACAGGGAGGTGTGGCCATGTTGGTGCTAATCTGGCGGAGGCATGTCAATATGTCCCTATGCACCGCTGTGAGTTCTTGCAATGTGTCCCACTTGGACTCCATGCGAGACATGTGTGTCTCCACACGGGACATGTGGGAGTCCAAGCGGGCATGATGGGCAGCCTGCTGCTGTTGTATGTCCTTGAGGATCCCCACTACCTGTCTGACCTCTCCGGTGCTATTCTGGTATGCATCAGCGATGCGTGCCAGTTGTGGGTCATCATGCAGTCCAGACCCCTCTACAAGCAGCGACCTATGTCTACCACCCCTCCCACCACCCCTGGTGACACGTGCAGGACCTGCGGTGGCACGCACAGGTGACCCGAGGCCCCCTTGGGGGTGGTTAGTGGTGTTGTCGTCCGTTGCTCCACGGTGGGCCTGGGGCCCTGTGCTGTTGTCATCGGTGGTCCTTGGTCTGTCCGTGTCGGCGAGGGTGGTCTGTGTGTTGGCAGTTGTTGGAGGGGTGGGTGCAGGGGGTGCAGATGTTGGTCCTGCTGGTGCTGCATGATGACTCATACCGGAGGTGCCAGGTAGGTCTTCGCCATCCGAGGAGGGCAGAGGCTGTTCCACACCAGTGAGCTCAGTGTCCCCCGGAGCCTGGGACAGGGATTCCTCCTCGCCTGCTGCTGTGTCCCCATCATCATCACCTGTATTTGGAAGAGACACACATTGTATGTTATGTTTCTACAGGCATCAATGGTTCACACACCTGACAGTTGTGACTGTACCTCTGGATGCGGGCATGTACATTGCATTGTCCTAAGTGGTCACAGTAAGAGGTTGATATTGGTGTAGCACATTGTCCTGCATACCTGGGGCATTTTAATGTGAATGTTGAGGTGTGTGCATGGCCAGCATTGGTTGTATTTGGTGGACATCCGGCCATCCTTCTCCACCTAGCCCAGTTATCCCACCATGAAGCATGCCACCCTTGCAGTGGGTTCAGGTAGTCAACCAGGATGTCATTCAGTGGTGTCTTGCTGTTCGTTGTTGCACAGTTCCCAGCAGGGCCTTGTGCACCCCACAGCAGTACCCAGTGTCAGCCATCTTGTCAGTCCTTATCCACTCCCTGTGATGTGAGCATGGTTCAGAGTGGTGTTGATGGGCCAATTGTGAGGGTGAGCAATATATGTGACTCCAACTCCCATCATGCTATTGCCTACACCCCCCTTCCCAGCATGCCCGTACTTCCTTCCTTTTGACTCTGCTTCCCTGTGGGGTAGTGTGCCTGTGCTGACAGGAAGGCTGACAGTGTTGTCCTTGCGTTTGTTTGGCTACAAGTCCCAAGAGTGTCCCTGTGCTTCACACAGAATTACAGATTAGATTAGATTAAAATACTTATAAAGCGCATGGCTGCCTCGGCAAAGAGGCGTCCCAGCGCTAAAGCCAGTCCAAGCAGGAGTCAAAAACAAAGGGAAATAAGTCTGGGAAAGAACAGGGACAGGACCGCAAGGGAGTCAGACCTGGGAGAAGAGCCAAGTCTTCACAAGACGTCTAAAAGCCTGATGGTCAGGGTTACTGCGGATATAAAGGGGGAGAGCATTCCAGAGAGTGGGGGCCAGGCGTCTAAAAGAGCGGCCACCAGATCTAGCTCTACGTATGTGAGGGATACATGCAAGATTCTGGTTCGCCGAGCGTAGGGCACGCGAGGGAGTGTACAGAGTGCAAAGGTCGCCTCGAATATCTGGGGCGCTTCCTGTCAGTATCTTATGCGTGATACAAAGCGTCTTGAAACAAACACGCTGTTCAAGGGGCAGCCAGTGCAGGCGGCGAAGAAGATTAGAGGCATGACTAAATTTCGGAAGGGCAAAAATAGCATGAGCTGCCGCGTTCTGGACCCGCTGCAATCTATTAAGCACGGATTTATTAGAACCGAGAAGAAGCACATTGCAGTAGTCTAGACGGGCCAGAATGGAAGCTTGTATAATCATTTGGCGTGTTTGGGCATCAAAGAGACCCAAAATCGGTCGGAGGCCGCGCAATAGTCCAAAGCATTTCCCAGCCACTGATTTGGCATGTGTTTCAAAGTTGAGGTTATTATCAACTATGAAGCCTAAATTTTTCACTGCAGGTTTGGGATCAGGGGGATCACCAAGTGCCCGAGGCCACCATTCCTTCGTCCAGAGATGAGACTCTTTGCCAACCAGGAGAATCTCTGATTTGGTAGAGTTCAATTGCAGAAAGTTAGCCGTCATCCATTCTGCAATTGCAGAGATGTCTTCTTTAAATTTTATTTTGTCTCGCTTGGGATCATTAGACAGGGCAATCACTAGTTGGGTGTCGTCGGCATAAGACACCAAGGAGATTCCTCGTGCTTTGGCCAGCCATGCCAAAGGGCTCATATATATATTGAAGAGCGTGGGGCTCAATGCAGAGCCCTGAGGGACCCCACAGAGAAGAGAGTGTACATGGGAAGAGAAAGGGGGAGAGGTCACTTGAAAGGTTCGGTCGGCCAGGAAGGAGGAGAACCACGCTAGAGCTTTATTCCCAATTCCTATCTCCTTCAAACGTAGGAGCAGGATTTCATGGGACACCGTATCAAATGCCGCGCTTAGATCCAGCAGCACCAGCGCTGATGTGCTGCCGGCATCCAGCGCGGATTTGAGTTGTTCTACCACAGCCAATAAAGCTGACTCAGTGCTGTATCTTGGCCGGAACCCATTCTGTGAACTATCAAGTATATGATTAGATTCTAAAAACTGAGTTAGAGTAGAGTTCACATGTGCTTCTAGAATTTTAGAGAGAAAAGGAAGCAAAGAAATCGGGCGATAATTCTCTGGTTTGGACATGTCAAGTGTTGACTTTTTAAGTAGAGGGACCACTTTTGCATGCTTCCATGCTTTAGGCACCATCGCAGTGAAAAGGGATAGATTAAGTAAATCCAGACACTCAGGAAGAAGGCCTTGTTGAATTTTCCTGAACGCGTCTGGTTTAAGAGGATCGTCTGGAGATCCAGATTTGATTTCGATCACTAATCTCTCTAATTCCTTCGGGGAAATAGGGGGAAGAGAAGCAAGAAGGACAGTCTCAGTGCCAATATAAGCATTCCTTCCGCAAACACTGGAGGGTATACCATGATCGAACTTTTGGTAAATATCTTCGACCTTCTTCAAAAAGAAGGTTGCCAGCTCCTCACAGTGTTTGTTGGAGGAAATAACATTGCCCGATTCCACTGGAGAGGAGATTAAATCTTTCAGTAGAGAGAATATAGGGGCCGATTATGATGGCGGGCGGACTTTGTCCGCCCGCCATCGCCCCGGTAAATGGGACCGCCCGCTATGTGTGCGGCGGTCCCGCACATGTGATTAGGATGCCACCGCCACGGTGGCATCCCCCATTTCCAGCATTGTGGCGGGCGGTGCTCACAACACCGCCCGCCACAGTGCTGGAAATACATGTTGTGCATCTGCATGCACAACGTGACAGGCACCGCGCGGTGCCTGCCACCTTGTGCATGCAGATGCAGGGGGTACCATAGGTACCCCCCATGTGCAGCCCCCACCCCCAACACCCTGGGGGCCCGCAACTGGCCCCCAACAGCAAAGACCGTGAGCCTTTCCATGGCGGCGACGCCACCATGGAAAGGCTCATCTCCGCCGGCATCATAATATGGATGGCGGTGTCTTGCAGACACCGCCACCATATTAAACCCTTTCCGCCCGGTCGACTGTTCGGCCGGGCGGGAAACATGCGGACGGTCTTACCGTCTGCCGGGCTCCCCTCCGCCATGGTAATATGGCGGGGGGAATTTGTTGGCGGACGGGCGATTATGGCGGGCGGATCGCCACCGCCATGCGGGCGGTGGCGATCCGCCCGACATCGTAATCGACCCCATAGTTTTGCTGCGGTTGGTGCTAATATTAATCAGGCTAGAATAATAAGCTGCTCTGGTTATGCGCACCAATTTATGATAGGATTTAATGGCCGCTCTATATAGTGCTTTGGCCTGGGGGTCATATGATCTCCTCCAAGATCTTTCTAAGATCTTGCAGTTCTTCTTAGCAAGGGTTAGATCTTCATTGAACCATGCATTAGCCCGAGAGCTTTTAGAATGGGTAAGTTTAAGGGGAATGCATATATCTAAAGCTTGAGTAATCCACCTTTGGAAGATCGCGTTAGCCTCTTCCATATTTGCAACTTTTACCATGGGCTTTGCACTCAGGGCTGTGAGAAAATCTACTTGGTTCAATTTATGCCAGGGCCGTTTTAATGAGGGATGTTGATTAGGCTGGGGCTTATGGCCAGCTATTATTAGCCGCATCATGATGAGGAAATGATCAGTCCAAATCATAGGGAGAGGTGACAGAACTTCCAGTGACTCTAAATTAGAGAAAATAGGGTCAAGGAGGTGTCCCGCTCTGTGCGTAGCACTGGGGGTCAATTGAATCAACTGACAAGCTGCCAGATCCCCCAAAAAGCCAACAATCTCCGATGATTCTTGTAGCTCTAGATGGAGGTTCAGGTCGCCTATGATGTTAAAATTGGCAGTCTGAAGAGCCAGTGCTATGACAGTGTTTATCAAGGCTTCTCTAAAGGTTTTTGATGGACCCGGGGGTCGATAAATAGGAAGGCCGGAGAAAGTGAAGTTCGCACTCATAGAAATTTTAAAAAGTGCACTCTCACAGTCAGGAAGATCTAAGGGGGACAGGCTACAGGAATGAACTGATTTATAAATAATCGCAATGCCGCCCCCTCTTCCTCCAGATCTGTTTATGCTGCGTATAGCATAGCCTGTAGGAAGAGCGAGTGCTGGTATGGCCACAGAAGATTCACATAGCCAGGTTTCCGTGAGGAAAAGGATCTCAGGTGAGTGTTCCTGTAGAAGATCGAACACCTCAGCGTGATGTTTAGGCAATGAGCGACAATTAATGCTCAAAAGAGTGTGTGTCACCATCCCAGAACCAAAGAGTGTAGCATGTTTCAGGGGGTGCACTCTAAATTCACAGTGTTCACAAAGAGAAGGACAATTTTCTGGGTCCCAGCTATGATTCCCGCAGGAGCCTTCTTTATATAAGGCCCGTAGTTCTTTGCCAGTGTAGCTACCTGATTGGGCTTTGGAAGGAGCAGGGTCTCTGGCTCCTGGCGATGTCCCGGCGCGGACGGGTGCAGACGGGCTTGCCTTTGGCGCGCCTTTGGCGCGCCAGCGGCGCGTCCGCTGCGCGCGTCCTCGCAATGGTGTGCATTTGAGGCTACGGGGGCTCAACAGGCTCCACCCGTGCTCTGCGCTGATTGGCTAAGGGCCAACCAATCAGCGTGTGAGGACAAGCACCAGGAAGTACGGGCAGCCACACTGACGCGTGTGGAATATCAATAGGTATTTTCTTTTTAACACTAAAGCATAGGGTGCAGTGGGCAGAATTGTGAGTGCGCTTTAAAAGAATTTAAAAGCACTAAAAAACAATCAAATTCAGTCAAACGTTCCCCCAGCAATTCCCCAGCTCAAACACCGCTCAAACAGCTCAAATTACCCAGGGTGGTGGTTCTTTGTGGGATCTTCATTTGGTGTGTGAGGCATTGCATTCTCCCAGGTGGGTTATGTGGAGTTTGTGTTGAGGGTGTGTGTGAGGAGAGCTGCTTGTAACTATGGTCAGTGCTGTCAGTCCTCCTTCCCACCCAGCCAGATATCCCACCATGCAACGTGCTTGCATTGCAGGGAGTGCAAGTTGGCTTTCAGGATGTCAGTCAGTGGTGTTCTGCTGTTTGTTGTTGCACAGTTCCCAGCAGGGCCTTGTGCTCCCCACAGCAGTACCCAGTGTCAGCCATCTTGTCAGTCCTTATCCACTCCCTGTGATGTGAGCATGGTTCAGAGTGGTGTTGATGGGCCAATTGTGAGGGTGAGCAATATCTGTGACTACAACTCCCATCATGCTATTGCCTACACCCCCTTCCCAGCATGCCCGTACTTCCTTCCTTTTGACTCTGCTTCCCTGTGGGGTAGTGTGCCTGTGCTGACAGGAAGGCTGACAGTGTTGTCCTTGCGTTTGTTTGGCTACAAGTCCCAAGAGTGTCCCTGTGCTTCACACAGCATTACCCAGGGTGGTGGTTCTTTGTGGGATCTTCATTTGGTATGTGAGGCATTGCATTCTCCCAGGTGGGTTATGTGGAGTTTGTGTTGAGGGGGTGTGTGAGGAGAGCTGCTTGTAACTATGGTCAGTGCTGTCAGTCCTCCTTCCCACCCAGCCAGATATCCCACCATGCAACGTGCTTGCATTGCAGGGAGTGCAAGTTGGCTTTCAGGATGTCAGGTAGTGGTGTTCTGCTGTTTGTTGGTGCACAGTTCCCAGCTGGGCCTTGTGCTCCCCACAGCAGTACCCAGTGTCAGCCATCTTGTCAGTCCTTATCCACTCCCTGTGATGTGAGCATGGTTCAGAGTGGTGTTGATCGGCCAATTGTGTGGGTGAGCAATATCTGTGTCTACAACTCCCATCATGCTATTGCCTACACCCCCCTTCCCAGCATGCCCATACTTCCTTCCTTTTGAGTGGACTTCACTGTGTGTGAGTGTGACAGCAATGGCAAGATGGCTGACAGTGTGGTCCTGTTGTTTGTTGGTGCACAGTTCTCAGCAGGGCCTTGTGCTCCCCACAGCAGTACCCAGTGTCAGCCATCTTGTCAGTCCTTATCCACTCCCTGTGATGTGAGCATGGTTCAGAGTGGTGTTGATGGGCCAATTGTGTGGGTGAGCATTATCTGTGACTACAACTCCAATCATGCTATTGCCTACACCCCCCTTCCCAGTATGCCCGTACTTCCTTCCTTTTGAGTGGACTTCACTGTGTGTGAGTGTGACAGCAATGGCAAGATGGCTGACAGTGTGGTCCTGTTGTTTGTTGGTGCCCAGTTCCCAGAAGGGTCTTGTGCTCCCCACAGCAGTACCCAGTGTCAGCCATATTGTCAGTCCTTTTCCACTCCCTGTGTTGTGAGCATGGTTCAGAGTGGTGTTGATGGTCCAAATGTGAGGCTGCCCATTATCTGTTACTATGAGTCCCATCATGCTCTTGGCTACACTGACTTCACAAGCATACACAGGATTCCTTCCTTTCTGTGAGCTTCCCTGTGAGGTGGTGTTCTAGTGGTGGCTAAATATCTGACAGTGTTTGTTGGTTAGATTTGTGCCACTGCCTAGCTCTATTTGGTATTGGGTTTGTACATGTCATGACACAGTTACATATCACTATGACATGGCATGTATTGTGTTTATCTGACTAATATACACTTCTTGGGATGATTATCTTTTGGTTGCTGTTGATTTGCTAGGGGTGCATGGTTTGACTATCCCCTTGACAGTGATGTGTGTGTATTGGCACACAATATTGTGTATATTAGTTGTGTACTCACCAGGCTCTGGGATGTTTGTTAGTCCATATACGCTCACTGGTGGTAGGATGGCCCGCACCTTCTCCTCCCAGGGCCTGAGGTATACTGGTTTGGCAGGAGGGCCACTGCTGGTGTGCTGGCTCAGGAGGTAATCCTTCTTCAGTAGGTCCCTGACCCTCCTGCGCACATCATACCACCTGTTCTGGATGTCTTCCTTTGTGCGCAAACATGGTGATTGTGCGTTCACCCTGTCGACGATCCTCGCCCACATCTTGGTTTTCTGCGCCATGGGGGTCTGTTGGACCAATTTGCCAAACAACTGTGGCTCTACCCTCAGGATCTCATCTACCATAACTTCCAATTCATTATCTAGGAACTTTGGATTCTTCTTTAGGGGCATGGTGATGGGTGGTGGTGGTGATTGATGTGTGTGTGTGTCAAGTGAGGGTGTGTGAGTGTAGGTTTTGCTGGGTGTGTGTGAGGGTGCTATTTGTTGAGGTGCTAATGGTGTGTGGCTTTTGTGTTGGATGAGCTGTGTGTGTGTCTGTGTTTGCTGTCTGATGGTGTTCTGTGCTGGCAGGTCAGTGGAATTTGCAAAGGATCATGGTAGGGATTTGTGGCCTTTATGTAGGTGGAGTTGGGGGTGTGTCCTTGTTCCATTTTTTCACCCCTGTATTTATTGGCTTTGTCATTGCTTGTTTGGCCCTCTTTTTTTGTATTTTTTCATTTGTGATTATTGTGCATGTATGAGTCGTTCTTCTGACCGACTAGGACGTTGCAGTTGTCTCGTGCGCGCCTCTCCGAGTCGTTACTGCTGTGTTTCAGCTCAGTTTCATATGCGGCGTACGCGTCGGTCGCGGAGTATTGTGTTTGTTCGGCTAGCTTTTGTATGCGTGTCGGTCATACGGCTTGGGCTCCCTGCGAATCGGTCTGATTTTGCACCCATTGCATCGTACTGCGCGGGTCGGAGTTCGCGGGTACGTTTCGTTCGGGTTGATTCCTGGTGCGTGTCGGTCGGTTCGAGTCGCGTGGTTTCCCGGCCGGATAGCTTGTTTCCGTCCGGGTCGGTCGTTCGCCTTGAGTTCCGTACGAGTCGGTCGTGGATTCACATGCATTTCATCGTACTTCCCAGGTCGGGCAACGCCGGTACGTGTCGGTCGGACTATATTCCCGTACCGAGTCGGTCGGGTGGTTTTCCGGCCCGAATCGGATTCGGCCCCATAGTCTATGTTCAGGAGCAAAATCATTACCAACATAAAGAGTGCATATATTTGTACGCCTGGCTGACATTGGCTCTCCTGTTATCAGTTACATTAAGCAACAACAACGTGATCATGTAAGGTGAAAAGTGTTTGTATGGGTAGCAAGAGAAGTGTGATCCTAGCAGATTATATGTGCATCTATGTTGAGTAAAAGTTTATTTAAATTGTATTTTTATATAGCGCTGCATTGAGTCTTTGAGTCATTTTAGAGCGCAAAGAACCTCTCTTGCTATCAGAAGGTGAATCTTTCTGTTCTGAATTTCTTTTGTTATCAGCTCATGCATGATTTTTTGGTCAATACAAGGCCTTTTCTTTTCTTTGTTATGTTAAGTTGTATAAAGTTTTACATCACATTGTCGGACCCTGTTTGGGGGGGCCATGTCGCAAGCAGGTGCTACTGGGCCTCCACCTAGGGGCTGGGGCCATTTGCCTCCAATGTCCGTCCTTCTATGGCCTTGCAAACTGGGCCCAGCACAACCCCTCCAGCACTTTACTCTCAGTGGTAGCTATGCGAGCAGCTTCTCAGGGAGATAGTGTGAGGATGCTTCAAGCTCAGGACCCAGCTCTCCCCCAGCAGTGCAATAATTTGAATGTCCAACCCAGTGCTCGTCTTTGTTAAAAAGAAAGTACTTTAATCCACACAGAAAATGTAATACTATACACAAAAGCACACAGCTACAAGCATTTCATTAGCGCTTGGCCATTGTATCAGAAATTACCCCTTTCTGTGCATCATTCCTTTCCCAATTTCCAAGTCCCATTATGTCTGTGAGTAGGGGCTATCAGGCACAGGTTCAGTGCTACTCCCTCACTATAGTTCATATGCTCAGTTCCTTCTAATAGTCCCAACCATTCATTTATCTCACCACTGCGGAGTTTTGTCGAAGTACTGACCATATCAGGAATCTCCCTTACTGTTTCAGGAGACACGCAAGCTACAAGTGCTCCAGCACTCAGGTCAGGCTCACTGGGAGAAGCAGAGGAGGCTGTCACCAGAAGCCTGTTAGCCCTGGCCCCTTGATATACGCCCGTAAAAAATTTTGTCCAGAGATTTTCATTTTTGATTTGTGTTTTTGTATCATTAGAGAAGTAATTTAGCTTGGGTAGACATTGCTGATCTGGGCCATATTTTTCTGGACATCATTTTTAAAACTGGCGGATGTGTTGCAGTGATGATGTAATATTTCGGGAATCATGAGACCTATATACTTTATTTTGGTGTCAACATTGGTTTTGGGGCCATATAGTCTTATAGAGACAGAAAATACCTCCCCAGAGCAACCCTTTTGGCATTTTCAAAAACGGTGGCTCTATAATGATGTGTTTTAGTCATCATATTGGTAATTAATTTAATATTGTTTTTGTTTCAGGTTTTCCGTTGGTTCAAATTCGTAAACATGAGCGAAGCAGGTGGTAGCAGATGATCTTTACCTCCTGACAGTGTTGCTAGCTACAAAATCTGAGGACTCCTTCAACAAAGAAAAATGTGTCATATGCCAAACTAATCTGAAATAAAAGCTAACAGCAACTGCAGCTGGACAAAAGAGAGTTCGAGATGCTGCAGAAATGTGGCAAGACGAAGTTCACAAAAGATTGAAACTGATGGGTGAAGAGGATAAAATATTTTATCATTGTAACATCAAGTGCTACAAGTCGTATAAAATGTAAAAAACCTAGAAAAATGTGTCAAAAAATAGCAGAAATCAGTGAGTCACAACAAGAATCCGAGTCTTCTGAGAAAATGACGACAACCAAACCCAAAGCCCATCCACCTAGAAGATCGATGGATACCCCTCGTCCACCTCCAACAACTGATCAGAAAGCAGAGGATCTTCAATGTGTTTAGCCAGAACAAGGGCCAAAGGGATTGATGAAAGAACAAAGTACAGAGTATGTGAGTCTCAAAGGGCAAACATGTTTTTATCTGCAGCTAATTTCATCCAAGATGAAGTTTTCAGCCAAGCAGCTGATCTAAACAGCGAGGTGAATGAATTTGCAGTGGATTTGTATGCCCACCTGAACTGCAAGCATGCATACATTTGAAAATATGAATGTACAATGAGCTCCCTGCAGCAACGTAACTGCCAACCTTCAGTTAAGTTTGCACTCTTAGAAAAAGCAAATGAAGTTTTAAAGCCACTCTTCAGTGCTGGCTACGGGTTCACACTCAGTGAGATCAGAGAAATAATGGTCAACATTGATAAAACTGTTTTCAGCTGATTTGGCTCCTGAAGTTCTTGCTGCCAAAATAAGATCACAGGATGCAGTAAAATCAGCAGGAACCATTTTAAGAAACATCCTGACAGATTTAGATTGTAGACTTAATGGCAAATTTTGTGATGACCCAGAGTTTCGCAAATCACGGGAGACAACAAGAATGCCTGATGTTGTCTTAACATTTTTTACATCATTGTTTAATATCAGCAAAGCAAAACTGTTACAAACTGAAGTTCTTGAGTTTGGAACACAAGCCGACAACATTGATGATGGTTTTGAAGATATAAGCGAAGAAGTGGAAGACAATGCTGTGCAAATGTACTGTCTTTTCAAAATCATGTTTTATGAATTACCTCACGGCAAAAAGAAAACTCTGCTACACAAGTTGACTGCCCATGCAATCTATGACAAGTGCAAAAGTAGAGAGCTAATCACTTCAATGAATAGGATTGGTATATGAACTAGTTATAAAGACATAGGGCCCAATTACGATGGCGTACGGAAAAGCCCTGAGACCGCCATGGTATTGGGAACAATCCCCCCGCATGAGCCGCGGCATTTCCGTCTGTCAAATTACGACGAAATGTACGCAAAATCATACTGTGGCGGACGGATGTCACAAAAGACCGTCCACCGCGGTCGGAAAAGCTGCAAATCCGACCGCGGCGGACGGGGAAAGCAGCACAACGGCCTGAAAAGTCTGCACATGCCGCGGCATGACCGCACAGCGAATTACGATGAGAATGTGGAACTGGCGGCCCGAGCACTGCGTCCGACCGCCGCGCTCGCACATAGGCCAAATGATTGGCGGACGGAACCCACTTCACAACTATGCCCGAAGTGTGCCTGTACTCCCTGCCGCCCTCAATCACAACACACACGCCACAATGATACACCCCAACTTGCTCCTGGTAAGGAAAGCCATGCGCAGCATGGAAGAGACAACTGGAGGTCATCACTCATGTGGACACACCCACATACCACAGTAGAAAACCAACCCCTTCCTGGACCAGCATCCTTTGCACACCACAAGCTGAGACAGAGAGACAGGACACCATTGACTCACACTGCACAACATCACACCCACCTATCCACACACAACACCACTTTCAGCCACACACCTCACACACTTCACATATCTCTACCACTACCTTGCACCCTGAACCTCTCATTCATTTGCACCATGCCCCCAAGACAATGCCCAAATCCACTGACTCATAGTTGAAAGTGATGGTAGACGAAACAATCAGGGTAGAACCACATTTAATTGGGCACCTGGTCCAACACACCCCACTTGCGCGCAAGAATCAGATGTGGGCAAGGATCCACAGCAAAGTCAATGCCGTAGGGACCACCCTAAGTACTGTGCATGACATCAGGAAGCGGTGGGGCGACCTCAAGGACCGGGTCAAGCATCGGGCACAGAGGAACCACGCGGCGGCCCAGAGAACTGGTGGCGGCCCTCCCATTCCACCACTAACCGACACTGAATGGGAGGAGAAGGTGCCAGCCATAATGCATCCAGAGAGTCTCACAGAAATCGAGGGGGGAGTGGAGGCTGGTAAGTACGAACAAATGTCTCCCATCACACTGCAATGTACTGTTGTGCACAACAAGTGAGCCTCAATCTCCAGCCCACATCACACTCATGTGGAATGCATGCTATCAATATGAATGGATCACAGGGCGAGCATTTCCTCACCCAGCTTCACCTCACAGGTAGGTAGTCAGCTCATGCACCCTGGCCTCCCTCCCAAACAGCATGGCCCACCCTCCCCACCCCACACCCATGTGTCAGCTAACTCCGTCGACAGTGCCTCCTAACAGCTAGGTAGCCATCTCACTGGGGAGGGGGTCGTTGAGCCCTGTCAGCAAGGCCACAAGGCCCTCCGTCTTCCCTCACAGACAGCATGGAGCCAAATGACCCCCACATCCCGCACCTGGTAGCCAACTCTGGAAACCCTCATAAGTTGTAGGCAGTGCACCTACAGCCAATACCTTCGAGAGGCCACATGATTCACAGTGTCAGTGATGAAGTCGCATGTAACTGCAAAGTAAAATACAAGAATGCGATCAAAAAAAGCCTATGTGCAAGTCCCATTGCCTCAAAGCAGAAAGACTCGGGTCAACACAACACATGCATGGAAACCCTGTCAAACCTCACAAACCACAGGAGGCAAGAACAAAAAGCATAACACAAATCATGAAGTTACGGCATAGTAGGCAGATAATCATTGAGAAGACACAAATGTCCAAGCATAAACTGAATCTGATGAGCAACAAGTTGGTACCAGAGGACATGTCCTTGGAAATACAATATCTGCGCATATGATTTTGTTGCTACAGCCATGACACATAACTAACGAGCAATGTATGTACCTCCACATCACATTCGACTGCTGACAAACTGTGATGAATGCAAAGTAATGCCAAGCTAAAAAGTAAGCGATACCAAAGGGGATGATGGACGGAGCGTTAGAGAAAATCAAACACTCACCCACAGTCAATTGATCTGGGTTTAATCCATCATCATTCTTTAGCTCACTCCACCACCCCAGTTCAGACATGGCCATATGCAAATCAGTCTGACCCTGTGCCTCATGGGAACAGTCCAGCCCGAACTGCCAAGCCAGGTCTTCCCTGGACCGGAAACAAGCATCCTGGGACCGGTTTCGGGTTCAAAAACCTCATCAGCCAGGCTATCTTGAATCCAGTGGCAAAGTGAGCAAGGGACCCACGTCTGGGTATACCCTGCCAACTTAGGGCGAACAAAGCGATACCAAAGGGGATGATGGACGGAGCGTTAGAGCAAATCAAACACTCACCCCCAGTCAACTGATCTGGGTTTAATCCATCATCATTCTTTAGCTCACTCCACCACCCCAATTCAGACATGTCCATATGCAAATCAGTCTGACCCTGTGCCTCATGGGAACAGTCCAGCCCGAACTGCCAAGCCATGTCTTCCCTGGACCGGAAACAAGCATCCTGGGACCGGTTTGGGTTCAAAACCCTCATCAGCCAGGCTATCTTGAATCCAGTGGCAAAGTGAGCAAGGGACCCACGTCTGGGTATACCCTGCCAACTTAGGGCGAACAAAGCGATACCAAAGGGGATGTTGTTTTTGCATTTGTCACCCCGAGTGGGACGGGTATGCCCAGACGTGGGTCCCGTGCTCTCCATGCCACTGGAATCAAGCTATCCTGGCTGAAGAGGGGTGAAACCCCGAAACCGGTCCTAGGATGCTTGTTTCCAGTGCAGGGAGGACCTGGCTTGGCAGTTCGGGCTGGACTGTTCCCATGAGGCACAGGGTCAAGACTGATTTGCATATGACTGGGTTCAAACTGGAATGGCATGGTGAGCAAAAAACGATGGATTTAGGCCCAGATCTCTGTACTGGGGTGAATGTATGACATTGTTCTGCATTCTGTCCATCAATTATTGTTTTTGCATTTGTCACCCCGAGTGGGACGGGTATGCCCAGAAGTGGGTCCCGTGCTCTCCATGCCACTGGAATCAAGGTATCCTGGCTGAAGAGGGGTGAAACCCCGAAACCGGTCCTAGGATGCTTGTTTCCAGTCCAGGGAGGACGAGGCTTGGCAGTTCGGGCTGGACTGTTCCCATGAGGCACAGGGTCAAGACTGATTTGCATATGGCTGGGTTCAAACTGGAATGGCATGGTGAGCAAAAAAACGATGGATTTAGGCCCAGATCTCTTTACTGGGGTGAATGTATGACATTGTTCTGCATTCTGTCCATCAATTGTTGTTTTTGCATTTGTCACCCCGAGTGGGACAGGTATGCCCAGACGTGGGTCCCGTGCTCTCCATGCCACTGGAATCAAGCTATCCTGGCTGAAGAGGATCCTAGGACTTGTTGAAACAGAAGCTCATTGTGCCTGCACACTTTTTGAAGTCCGCTTTCGCTGTGGGAATGTGAGGCCACAAATGACTATCCACAATCACATATGGGGGAGTAAGGATAACATTACTACAGCAAGGAACACCGGGTGCAACAGTTCCTATATACGCGATGCCTGTCCTGTGACCGCAGCACTTGTGCCCATTCAGGAGAAGATAACTTCAGTTGTAAAACAGATTTAGCGTGGGTATGTTGTCAGGGACTGGAGTTCATGTGGGTAAACATGCATAGATCGTACATGTCACTTGAAAATCCCTGGGCAACAGTACTTGAGTGTGTGAATGTGACAGTCCAGGGAGGACCTGGCTTGGCAGTTCGGGCTGGACTGTTCCCATGAGGCACAGGGTCAAGACTGATTTGCATATGGCTGGGTTCAAACTGGAATGGCATGGTGAGCAAAAAAACGATGGATTTAGGCCCAGATCTCTGCACTGGGGTGAATGTATGACATTGTTCTGCATTCTGTCCATCAATTGTTGTTTTTGCATTTGTCACCCCGAGTGGGACGGGTATGCCCAGACGTGGGTCCCGTGCTCACTACAACACTGGAGTCAAGCTATCCTGGCTGATGAAGGCTGATAGCCTGAAACCGGTCCTAGGATGCTTGATTCCGGTCCAGGGAAGACATGGCTTGGCAGTTCGGTCTGGACTGTTCCCATGAGGCACAGGGTCAAGACTGATTTGCATATGGCTATGTCTGAACTTGGGTGGCGTGGTGAAGCAAAATAACGATGGATTAAACCCAGATCTGTGACTGGGGGTGAATGTTTGCCAATGTGCAGCATTCCGTCCATCATCTTGTGTGTTTTGCATTTCGCCCTAAGTGGGAAGGGTATGCCCAGACGTGGGTCCCGTGCTCACTACGCCACTGGAGTCAAGCTATCCTGGCTGATGAAGGCTGATAGCCTGAAACCGGTCCTAGGATGCTTGATTCCGGTCCAGGGAAGACATGGCTTGGCAGTTCGGTCTGGACTGTTCCCATGAGGCACAGGGTCAAGACTGATTTGCATATGGCTATGTCTGAACTGGGGTGGCGTGGTGAAGCAAAATAACGACGGATTAAACCCAGATCTGTGACTGGGGGTGAATGTTTGCCAATGTGCAGCATTCCGTCTATCATCTTGTGTGTTTTGCATTTCGCCCTAAGTGGGAAGGGTATGCCCAGACGTGGGTCCCGTGCTCACTACGCCACTGGAGTCAAGCTATCCTGGCTGATGAAGGCTGATAGCCTGAAACCGGTCCTAGGATGCTTGATTCCGGTCCAGGGAAGACATGGCTTGGCAGTTCGGTCTGGACTGTTCCCATGAGGCACAGGGTCAAGACTGATTTGCATATGGCTATGTCTGAACTGGGGTGGCGTGGTGAAGCAAAATAACAATGGATTAAACCCAGATCTGTGACTGGGGGGTGAATGTTTGCCAATGTGCAGCATTCCGTCCATCATCTTGTGTGTTTTGCATTTCGCCCTAAGTGGGAAGGGTATGCCCAGACGTGGGTCCCGTGCTCACTACGCCACTGGAGTCAAGCTATCCTGGCTGATGAAGGCTGATAGCCTGAAACCGGTCCTAGGATGCTTGATTCCGGTCCAGGGAAGACATGGCTTGGCAGTTCGGTCTGGACTGTTCCCATGAGGCACAGGGTCAAGACTGATTTGCATATGGCTATGTCTGAACTGGGGTGGCGTGGTGAAGCAAAATAACGATGGATTAAACCCAGATCTGTGACTGGGGGTGAATGTTTGCCAATGTTCAGCATTCCGTCCATCATCTTGTGTGTTTTGCATTTCGCCCTAAGTGGGAAGGGTATGCCCAGACGTGGGTCCCGTGCTCACTACGCCACTGGAGTCAAGCTATCCTGGCTGATGAAGGCTGATAGCCTGAAACCGGTCCTAGGATGCTTGATTCCGGTCCAGGGAAGACATGGCTTGGCAGTTCGGTCTGGACTGTTCCCATGAGGCACAGGGTCAAGACTGATTTGCATATGGCTATGTCTGAACTGGGGTGGCGTGGTGAAGCAAAATAACGATGGATTAAACCCAGATCTGTGACTGGGGGTGAATGTTTGCCAATGTGCAGCATTCCGTCCATCATCTTGTGTGTTTTGCATTTCGCCCTAAGTGGGAAGGGTATGCCCAGACGTGGGTCCCGTGCTCACTACGCCACTGGAGTCAAGCTATCCTGGCTGATGAAGGCTGATAGCCTGAAACCGGTCCTAGGATGCTTGATTCCGGTCCAGGGAAGACATGGCTTGGCAGTTTGGTCTGTACTGTTCCCATGAGGCACAGGGTCTAGACTGATTTGCATATGGCTATGTCTGAACTGGGGTGGCGTGGTGAAGCAAAATAACGATGGATTAAACCCAGATCTGTGACTGGGGGTGAATGTTTGCCAATGTGCAGCATTCCGTCCATCATCTTGTGTGTTTTGTATTTCGCCCTAAGTGGGAAGGGTATGCCCAGACGTGGGTCCCGTGTTCACTACGCCACTGGAGTCAAGCTATCCTGCCTGATGAAAGCTAATAGCCTGAAACCGGTCCTAGGATGCTTGATTCCGGTCCAGGGAAGACATGGCTTGGCAGTTCGGTCTGGACTGTTCCCATGAGGCACAGGGTCAAGACTGATTTGCATATGGCTGGGTTCAAACTGTAATGGCATGGTGAGAAAAAAAACGATGGATTTAGGCCCAGATCTCTGTACTGGGGTGAATGTATGACATTGTTCTGCATTCTGTCCATCAATTGTTGTTTTTGCATTTTTCACCCGGAGTGGGACGGGTATGCCCAGACGTGGGTCCCGTGCTCTCCATGCCACTGGAATTAAGCTATCCTGGCTGAAGAGGGGTGAAACCCCGAAACCGGTCCTAGGATGCTTGTTTCCAGTGCAGGGAGGACCTGGCTTGGCAGTTCGGGCTGGACTGTTCCCATGAGGCACAGGGTCAAGACTGATTTGCATATGACTGGGTTCAAACTGGAATGGCATGGTGAGCAAAAAACGATGGATTTAGGCCCAGATCTCTGTACTGGGGTGAATGTATGACATTGTTCTGCATTCTGTCCATCAATTGTTGTTTTTGCATTTGTCACCCCGAGTGGGACGGGTATGCCCAGAAGTGGGTCCCGTGCTCTCCATGCCACTGGAATCAAGGTATCCTGGCTGAAGAGGGGTGAAACCCCGAAACCGGTCCTAGGATGCTTGTTTCCAGTCCAGGGAGGACGAGGCTTGGCAGTTCGGGCTGGACTGTTCCCATGAGGCACAGGGTCAAGACTGATTTGCATATGACTGGGTTCAAACTGGAATGGCATGGTGAGCAAAAAAACGATGGATTTAGGCCCAGATCTCTGTACTGGGGTGAATGTATGACATTGTTCTGCATTCTGTCCATCAATTGTTGTTTTTGCATTTGTCACCCCGAGTGGGACAGGTATGCCCAGACGTGGGTCCCGTGCTCTCCATGCCACTGGAATCAAGCTATCCTGGCTGAAGAGGATACTAGGACTTGTTGAAACAGAAGCTCATTGTGCCTGCACACTTATTGAAGTCCGCTTTCGCTGTGGGAATGTGAGGCCACAAATGACTATCCACAATCACATATGGGGGAGTAAGGATAACATTACTACAGCAAGGAACACCGGGTGCAACAGTTCCTATATACGCGATGCCTGTCCTGTGACCGCAGCACTTGTGCCCATTCAGGAGAAGATAACTTCAGTTGTAAAACAGATTTAGCGTGGGTATGTTGTCAGGGACTGGAGTTCATGTGGGTAAACATGCATAGATCGTACATGTCACTTGAAAATCCCTGGGCAACAGTACTTGAGTGTGTGAATGTGACAGTCCAGGGAGGACCTGGCTTGGCAGTTCGGGCTGGACTGTTCCCATGAGGCACAGGGTCAAGACTGATTTGCATATGGCTGGGTTCAAACTGGAATGGCATGGTGAGCAAAAAAACGATGGATTTAGGCCCAGATCTCTGCACTGGGGTGAATGTATGACATTGTTCTGCATTCTGTCCATCAATTGTTGTTTTTGCATTTGTCACCCCGAGTGGGACGGGTATGCCCAGACGTGGGTCCCGTGCTCACTACAACACTGGAGTCAAGCTATCCTGGCTGATGAAGGCTGATAGCCTGAAACCGGTCCTAGGATGTTTGATTCCGGTCCAGGGAAGACATGGCTTGGCAGTTCGGTCTGGACTGTTCCCATGAGGCACAGGGTCAAGACTGATTTGCATATGGCTATGTCTGAACTGGGGTGGCGTGGTGAAGCAAAATAATGATGGATTAAACCCAGATCTGTGACTGGGGGTGAATGTTTGCCAATGTGCAGCATTCCGTCCATCATCTTGTGTGTTTTGCATTTCGCCCTAAGTGGGAAGGGTATGCCCAGACGTGGGTCCCGTGCTCACTACGCCACTGGAGTCAAGCTATCCTGGCTGATGAAGGCTGATAGCCTGAAACCGGTCCTAGGATGCTTGATTCCGGTCCAGGGAAGACATGGCTTGGCAGTTCGGTCTGGACTGTTCCCATGAGGCACAGGGTCAAGACTGATTTGCATATGGCTATGTCTGAACTGGGGTGGCGTGGTGAAGCAAAATAACGATGGATTAAACCCAGATCTGTGACTGGGGGTGAATGTTTGCCAATGTGCAGCATTCCGTCCATCATCTTGTGTGTTTTGCATTTCGCCCTAAGTGGGAAGGGTATGCCCAGACGTGGGTCCCGTGCTCACTACGCCACTGGAGTCAAGCTATCCTGGCTGATGAAGGCTGATAGCCTGAAACCGGTCCTAGGATGCTTGATTCCGGTCCAGGGAAGACATGGCTTGGCAGTTCGGTCTGGACTGTTCCCATGAGGCACAGGGTCAAGACTGATTTGCATATGGCTATGTCTGAACTGGGGTGGCGTGGTGAAGCAAAATAACGACGGATTAAACCCAGATCTGTGACTGGGGGTGAATGTTTGCCAATGTGCAGCATTCCGTCTATCATCTTGTGTGTTTTGCATTTCGCCCTAAGTGGGAAGGGTATGCCCAGACGTGGGTCCCGTGCTCACTACGCCACTGGAGTCAAGCTATCCTGGCTGATGAAGGCTGATAGCCTGAAACCGGTCCTAGGATGCTTGATTCCGGTCCAGGGAAGACATGGCTTGGCAGTTCGGTCTGGACTGTTCCCATGAGGCACAGGGTCAAGACTGATTTGCATATGGCTATGTCTGAACTGGGGTGGCGTGGTGAAGCAAAATAACAATGGATTAAACCCAGATCTGTGACTGGGGGTGAATGTTTGCCAATGTGCAGCATTCCGTCCATCATCTTGTGTGTTTTGCATTTCGCCCTAAGTGGGAAGGGTATGCCCAGACGTGGGTCCCGTGCTCACTACGCCACTGGAGTCAAGCTATCCTGGCTGATGAAGGCTGATAGCCTGAAACCGGTCCTAGGATGCTTGATTCCGATCCAGGGAAGACATGGCTTGGCAGTTCGGTCTGGACTGTTCCCATGAGGCACAGGGTCAAGACTGATTTGCATATGGCTATGTCTGAACTGGGGTGGCGTGGTGAAGCAAAATAACGATGGATTAAACCCAGATCTGTGACTGGGGGTGAATGTTTGCCAATGTGCAGCATTCCGTCCATCATCTTGTGTGTTTTGCATTTCGCCGTAAGTGGGAAGGGTATGCCCAGACGTGGGTCCCGTGCTCACTACGCCACTGGAGTCAAGCTATCCTGGCTGATGAAGGCTGATAGCCTGAAACCGGTCCTAGGATGCTTGATTCCGGTCCAGGGAAGACATGGCTTGGCAGTTCGGTCTGGACTGTTCCCATGAGGCACAGGGTCTAGACTGATTTGCATATGGCTATGTCTGAACTGGGGTGGCGTGGTGAAGCAAAATAACGATGGATTAAACCCAGATCTGTGACTGGGGGTGAATGTTTGCCAATGTGCAGCATTCCGTCCATCATCTTGTGTGTTTTGCATTTCGCCCTATGTGGGAAGGGTATGCCCAGACGTGGGTCCCGTGCTCACTACGCCACTGGAGTCAAGCTATCCTGGCTGATGAAGGCTGATAGCCTGAAACCGGTCCTAGGATGCTTGATTCCGGTCCAGGGAAGACATGGCTTGGCAGTTCGGTCTGGACTGTTCCCATGAGGCACAGGGTCAAGACTGATTTGCATATGGCTGGGTTCAAACTGTAATGGCATGGTGAGAAAAAAAACGATGGATTTAGGCCCAGATCTCTGTACTGGGGTGAATGTATGACATTGTTCTGCATTCTGTCCATCAATTGTTGTTTTTGCATTTTTCACCCGGAGTGGGACGGGTATGCCCAGACGTGGGTCCCGTGCTCTCCATGCCACTGGAATTAAGCTATCCTGGCTGAAGAGGGTGAAACCCCGAAACCGGTCCTAGGATGCTTGTTTCCAGTGCAGGGAGGACCTGGCTTGGCAGTTCGGGCTGGACTGTTCCCATGAGGCACAGGGTCAAGACTGATTTGCATATGACTGGGTTCAAACTGGAATGGCATGGTGAGCAAAAAACGATGGATTTAGGCCCAGATCTCTGTACTGGGGTGAATGTATGACATTGTTCTGCATTCTGTCCATCAATTATTGTTTTTGCATTTGTCACCCCGAGTGGGACGGGTATGCCCAGAAGTGGGTCCCGTGCTCTCCATGCCACTGGAATCAAGGTATCCTGGCTGAAGAGGGTGAAACCCCGAAACCGGTCCTAGGATGCTTGTTTCCAGTCCAGGGAGGACGAGGCTTGGCAGTTCGGGCTGGACTGTTCCCATGAGGCACAGGGTCAAGACTGATTTGCATATGGCTGGGTTCAAACTGGAATGGCATGGTGAGCAAAAAACGATGGATTTAGGCCCAGATCTCTTTACTGGGGTGAATGTATGACATTGTTCTGCATTCTGTCCATCAATTGTTGTTTTTGCATTTGTCACCCCGAGTGGGACAGGTATGCCCAGACGTGGGTCCCGTGCTCTCCATGCCACTGGAATCAAGCTATCCTGGCTGAAGAGGATCCTAGGACTTGTTGAAACAGAAGCTCATTGTGCCTGCACACTTTTTGAAGTCCGCTTTCGCTGTGGGAATGTGAGGCCACAAATGACTATCCACAATCACATATGGGGGAGTAAGGATAACATTACTACAGCAAGGAACACCGGGTGCAACAGTTCCTATATACGCGATGCCTGTCCTGTGACCGCAGCACTTGTGCCCATTCAGGAGAAGATAACTTCAGTTGTAAAACAGATTTAGCGTGGGTATGTTGTCAGGGACTGGAGTTCATGTGGGTAAACATGCATAGATCGTACATGTCACTTGAAAATCCCTGGGCAACAGTACTTGAGTGTGTGAATGTGACAGTCCAGGGAGGACCTGGCTTGGCAGTTCGGGCTGGACTGTTCCCATGAGGCACAGGGTCAAGACTGATTTGCATATGGCTGGGTTCAAACTGGAATGGCATGGTGAGCAAAAAAACGATGGATTTAGGCCCAGATCTCTGCACTGGGGTGAATGTATGACATTGTTCTGCATTCTGTCCATCAATTGTTGTTTTTGCATTTGTCACCCCGAGTGGGACGGGTATGCCCAGACGTGGGTCCCGTGCTCACTACAACACTGGAGTCAAGCTATCCTGGCTGATGAAGGCTGATAGCCTGAAACCGGTCCTAGGATGCTTGATTCCGGTCCAGGGAAGACATGGCTTGGCAGTTCGGTCTGGACTGTTCCCATGAGGCACAGGGTCAAGACTGATTTGCATATGGCTATGTCTGAACTTGGGTGGCGTGGTGAAGCAAAATAACGATGGATTAAACCCAGATCTGTGACTGGGGGTGAATGTTTGCCAATGTGCAGCATTCCGTCCATCATCTTGTGTGTTTTGCATTTCGCCCTAAGTGGGAAGGGTATGCCCAGACGTGGGTCCCGTGCTCACTACGCCACTGGAGTCAAGCTATCCTGGCTGATGAAGGCTGATAGCCTGAAACCGGTCCTAGGATGCTTGATTCCGGTCCAGGGAAGACATGGCTTGGCAGTTCGGTCTGGACTGTTCCCATGAGGCACAGGGTCAAGACTGATTTGCATATGGCTATGTCTGAACTGGGGTGGCGTGGTGAAGCAAAATAACGACGGATTAAACCCAGATCTGTGACTGGGGGTGAATGTTTGCCAATGTGCAGCATTCCGTCTATCATCTTGTGTGTTTTGCATTTCGCCCTAAGTGGGAAGGGTATGCCCAGACGTGGGTCCCGTGCTCACTACGCCACTGGAGTCAAGCTATCCTGGCTGATGAAGGCTGATAGCCTGAAACCGGTCCTAGGATGCTTGATTCCGGTCCAGGGAAGACATGGCTTGGCAGTTCGGTCTGGACTGTTCCCATGAGGCACAGGGTCAAGACTGATTTGCATATGGCTATGTCTGAACTGGGGTGGCGTGGTGAAGCAAAATAACAATGGATTAAACCCAGATCTGTGACTGGGGGTGAATGTTTGCCAATGTGCAGCATTCCGTCCATCATCTTGTGTGTTTTGCATTTCGCCCTAAGTGGGAAGGGTATGCCCAGACGTGGGTCCCGTGCTCACTACGCCACTGGAGTCAAGCTATCCTGACTGATGAAGGCTGATAGCCTGAAACCGGTCCTAGGATGCTTGATTCCGGTCCAGGGAAGACATGGCTTGGCAGTTCGGTCTGGACTGTTCCCATGAGGCACAGGGTCAAGACTGATTTGCATATGGCTATGTCTGAACTGGGGTGGCGTGGTGAAGCAAAATAACGATGGATTAAACCCAGATCTGTGACTGGGGGTGAATGTTTGCCAATGTTCAGCATTCCGTCCATCATCTTGTGTGTTTTGCATTTCGCCCTAAGTGGGAAGGGTATGCCCAGACGTGGGTCCCGTGCTCACTACGCCACTGGAGTCAAGCTATCCTGGCTGATGAAGGCTGATAGCCTGAAACCGGTCCTAGGATGCTTGATTCCGGTCCAGGGAAGACATGGCTTGGCAGTTCGGTCTGGACTGTTCCCATGAGGCACAGGGTCAAGACTGATTTGCATATGGCTATGTCTGAACTGGGGTGGCGTGGTGAAGCAAAATAACGATGGATTAAACCCAGATCTGTGACTGGGGGTGAATGTTTGCCAATGTGCAGCACTCCGTCCATCATCTTGTGTGTTTTGTATTTCGCCCTAAGTGAAAAGGGTATGCCCAGACGTGGGTCCCGTGCTCACTACGCCACTGGAGTCAAGCTATCCTGGCTGATGAAGGCTGATAGCCTGAAACCGGTACTAGGATGCTTGATTCCGGTCCAGGGAAGACATGGCTTGGCAGTTCGGTCTGGACTGTTCCCATGAGGCACAGGGTCAAGACTGATTTGCATATGGCTATGTCTGAACTGGGGTGGCGTGGTGAAGCAAAATAACGATGGATTAAACCCAGATCTGTGACTGGGGGTGAATGTTTGCCAATGTGCAGCATTCCGTCCATCATCTTGTGTGTTTTGCATTTCGCCATAAGTGGGAAGGGTATGCCCAGACGTGGGTCCCGTGCTCACTACGCCACTGGAGTCAAGCTATCCTGGCTGATGAAGGCTGATAGCCTGAAACCGGTCCTAGGATGCTTGATTCCGGTCCAGGGAAGACATGGCTTGGCAGTTCGGTCTGGACTGTTCCCATGAGGCACAGGGTCAAGACTGATTTGCATATGTCTATGTCTGAACTGGGGTGGCGTGGTGAAGCAAAATAACGATGGATTAAACCCAGATCTGTGACTGGGGGTGAATGTTTGCCAATGTGCAGCATTCCGTCCATCATCTTGTGTGTTTTGCATTTCGCCCTAAGTGGGAAGGGTATGCCCAGACGTGGGTCCCGTGCTCACTACGCCACTGGAGTCAAGCTATCCTGGCTGATGAAGGCTGATAGCCTGAAACCGGTCCTAGGATGCTTGATTCCGGTCCAGGGAAGACATGGCTTGGCAGTTCGGTCTGGACTGTTCCCATGAGGCACAGGGTCTAGACTGATTTGCATATGGCTATGTCTGAACTGGGGTGGCGTGGTGAAGCAAAATAACGATGGATTAAACCCAGATCTGTGACTGGGGGTGAATGTTTGCCAATGTGCAGCATTCCGTCCATCATCTTGTGTGTTTTGCATTTCGCCCTAAGTGGGAAGGGTATGCCCAGACGTGGGTCCCGTGCTCACTACGCCACTGGAGTCAAGCTATCCTGGCTGATGAAGGCTGATAGCCTGAAACCGGTCCTAGGATGCTTGATTCCGGTCCAGGGAAGACATGGCTTGGCAGTTCGGTCTGGACTGTTCCCATGAGGCACAGGGTCAAGACTGATTTGCATATGGCTATGTCTGAACTGGGGTGGCGTGGTGAAGCAAAATAACGATGGATTAAACCCAGATTTGTGACTGGGGGTGAATGTTTGCCATTGTGCAGCATTCCGTCCATCATCTTGTGTGTTTTGCATTTCGCCCTAAGTGGGAAGGGTATGCCCAGACGTGGGTCCCGTGCTCACTACGCCACTGGAGTCAAGTTATCCTGGCTGATGAAGGCTGATAGCCTGAAACCAGTCCTAGGATGCTTGATTCTGGTCCAGGGAAGACATGGCTTGGCAGTTCGGTCTGGACTGTTCCCATGAGGCACAGGGTCAAGACTGATTTGCATATGGCTATGTCTGAGCTGGGGTGGCGTGGTGAAGCAAAATAACGATGGATTAAACCCAGATCTGTGACTGGGGGTGAATGTTTGCCAATGTGCAGCATTCCGTCCATCATCTTGTGTGTTTTGCATTTCGCCCTAAGTGGGAAGGGTATGCCCAGACGTGGGTCCCGTGCTCACTACGCCACTGGAGTCAAGCTATCCTGGCTGATGAAGGCTGATAGCCTGAAACCGGTCCTAGGATGCTTGATTCCGGTCCAGGGAAGACATGGCTTGGCAGTTCGGTCTGGACTGTTCCCATGAGGCACAGGGTCAAGACTGATTTGCATATGGCTATGTCTGAACTGGGGTGGCGTGGTGAAGCAAAATAACGATGGATTAAACCCAGATCTGTGACTGGGGGTGAATGTTTGCCAATGTGCAGCATTCCGTCCATCATCTTGTGTGTTTTGCATTTCGCCCTAAGTGGGAAGGGTATGCCCAGACGTGGGTCCCGTGCTCACTACGCCACTCGAGTCAAGCTATCCTGGCTGATGAAGGCTGATAGCCTGAAACCGGTCCTAGGATGCTTGATTCCGGTCCAGGGAAGACATGGCTTGGCAGTTCGGTCTGGACTGTTCCCATGAGGCACAGGGTCAAGACTGATTTGCATATGGCTATGTCTGAACTGGGGTGGCGTGGTGAAGCAAAATAACGATGGATTATACCCAGATCTGTGACTGGGGGTGAATGTTTGACAATGTGCAGCATTCCGTCCATCATCTTGTGTGTTTTGCATTTCGCCCTAAGTGGGAAGGGTATGCCCAGATGTGGGTCCCGTGCTCACTACGCCACTGGAGTCAAGCTATCCTGGCTGATGAAGGCTGATAGCCTGAAACCGGTCCTAGGATGCTTGATTCCGGTCCAGGGAAGACATGGCTTGGCAGTTCGGTCTGGACTGTTCCCATGAGGCACAGGGTCAAGACTGATTTGCATATGGCTGGGTTCAAACTGTAATGGCATGGTGAGCAAAAAAACGATGGATTTAGGCCCAGATCTCTGTACTGGGGTGAATGTATGACATTGTTCTGCATTCTGTCCATCAATTGTTGTTTTTGCATTTTTCACCCGGAGTGGGACGGGTATGCCCAGACGTGGGTCCCGTGCTCTCCATGCCACTGGAATTAAGCTATCCTGGCTGAAGAGGGGTGAAACCCCGAAACCGGTCCTAGGATGCTTGTTTCCAGTGCAGGGAGGACCTGGCTTGGCAGTTCGGGCTGGACTGTTCCCATGAGGCACAGGGTCAAGACTGATTTGCATATGACTGGGTTCAAACTGGAATGGCATGGTGAGCAAAAAAACGATGGATTTAGGCCCAGATCTCTGTACTGGGGTGAATGTATGACATTGTTCTGCATTCTGTCCATCAATTGTTGTTTTTGCATTTGTCACCCCGAGTGGGACGGGTATGCCCAGAAGTGGGTCCCGTGCTCTCCATGCCACTGGAATCAAGGTATCCTGGCTGAAGAGGGGTGAAACCCCGAAACCGGTCCTAGGATGCTTGTTTCCAGTCCAGGGAGGACGAGGCTTGGCAGTTCGGGCTGGACTGTTCCCATGAGGCACAGGGTCAAGACTGATTTGCATATGGCTGGGTTCAAACTGGAATGGCATGGTGAGCAAAAAAACGATGGATTTAGGCCCAGATCTCTTTACTGGGGTGAATGTGTGACATTGTTCTGCATTCTGTCCATCAATTGTTGTTTTTGCATTTGTCACCCCGAGTGGGACAGGGTATGCCCAGACGTGGGTCCCGTGCTCTCCATGCCACTGGAATCAAGCTATCCTGGCTGAAGAGGATCCTAGGACTTGTTGAAACAGAAGCTCATTGTGCCTGCACACTTTTTGAAGTCCGCTTTCGCTGTGGGAATGTGAGGCCACAAATGACTATCCACAATCACATATGGGGGAGTAAGGATAACATTACTACAGCAAGGAACACGGGGTGCAACAGTTCCTATATACGCGATGCCTGTCCTGTGACCGCAGCACTTGTGCCCATTCAGGAGAAGATAACTTCAGTTGTAAAACAGATTTAGCGTGGGTATGTTGTCAGGGACTGGAGTTCATGTGGGTAAACATGCATAGATCGTACATGTCACTTGAAAATCCCTGGGCAACAGTACTTGAGTGTGTGAATGTGACAGTCCAGGGAGGACCTGGCTTGGCAGTTCGGGCTGGACTGTTCCCATGAGGCACAGGGTCAAGACTGATTTGCATATGGCTGGGTTCAAACTGGAATGGCATGGTGAGCAAAAAAACGATGGATTTAGGACCAGATCTCTGCACTGTGGTGAATGTATGACATTGTTCTGCATTCTGTCCATCAATTGTTGTTTTTGCATTTGTCACCCCGAGTGGGACGGGTATGCCCAGACGTGGGTCCCGTGCTCACTACAACACTGGAGTCAAGCTATCCTGGCTGATGAAGGCTGATAGCCTGAAACCGGTCCTAGGATGTTTGATTCCGGTCCAGGGAAGACATGGCTTGGCAGTTCGGTCTGGACTGTTCCCATGAGGCACAGGGTCAAGACTGATTTGCATATGGCTATGTCTAAACTGGGGTGGCGTGGTGAAGCAAAATAACGACGGATTAAACCCAGATCTGTGACTGGGGGTGAATGTTTGCCAATGTGCAGCATTCCGTCTATCATCTTGTGTGTTTTGCATTTCGCCCTAAGTGGGAAGGGTATGCCCAGACGTGGGTCCCGTGCTCACTACGCCACTGGAGTCAAGCTATCCTGGCTGATGAAGGCTGATAGCCTGAAACCGGTCCTAGGATGCTTGATTCCGGTCCAGGGAAGACATGGCTTGGCAGTTCGGTCTGGACTGTTCCCATGAGGCACAGGGTCAAGACTGATTTGCATATGGCTATGTCTGAACTGGGGTGGCGTGGTGAAGCAAAATAACAATGGATTAAACCCAGATCTGTGACTGGGGGTGAATGTTTGCCAATGTGCAGCATTCCGTCCATCATCTTGTGTGTTTTGCATTTCGCCCTAAGTGGGAAGGGTATGCCCAGACGTGGGTCCCGTGCTCACTACGCCACTGGAGTCAAGCTATCCTGGCTGATGAAGGCTGATAGCCTGAAACCGGTCCTAGGATGCTTGATTCCGGTCCAGGGAAGACATGGCTTGGCAGTTCGGTCTGGACTGTTCCCATGAGGCACAGGGTCAAGACTGATTTGCATATGGCTATGTCTGAACTGGGGTGGCGTGGTGAAGCAAAATAACGATGGATTAAACCCAGATCTGTGACTGGGGGTGAATGTTTGCCAATGTTCAGCATTCCGTCCATCATCTTGTGTGTTTTGCATTTCGCCCTAAGTGGGAAGGGTATGCCCAGACGTGGGTCCCGTGCTCACTACGCCACTGGAGTCAAGCTATCCTGGCTGATGAAGGCTGATAGCCTGAAACCGGTCCTAGGATGCTTGATTCCGGTCCAGGGAAGACATGGCTTGGCAGTTCGGTCTGGACTGTTCCCATGAGGCACAGGGTCAAGACTGATTTGCATATGGCTATGTCTGAACTGGGGTGGCGTGGTGAAGCAAAATAACGATGGATTAAACCCAGATCTGTGACTGGGGGTGAATGTTTGCCAATGTGCAGCACTCCGTCCATCATCTTGTGTGTTTTGCATTTCGCCCTAAGTGAAAAGGGTATGCCCAGACGTGGGTCCCGTGCTCACTACGCCACTGGAGTCAAGCTATCCTGGCTGATGAAGGCTGATAGCCTGAAACCGGTACTAGGATGCTTGATTCCGGTCCAGGGAAGACATGGCTTGGCAGTTCGGTCTGGACTGTTCCCATGAGGCACAGGGTCAAGACTGATTTGCATATGGCTATGTCTGAACTGGGGTGGCGTGGTGAAGCAAAATAACGATGGATTAAACCCAGATCTGTGACTGGGGGTGAATGTTTGCCAATGTGCAGCATTCCGTCCATCATCTTGTGTGTTTTGCATTTCGCCATAAGTGGGAAGGGTATGCCCAGACGTGGGTCCCGTGCTCACTACGCCACTGGAGTCAAGCTATCCTGGCTGATGAAGGCTGATAGCCTGAAACCGGTCCTAGGATGCTTGATTCCGGTCCAGGGAAGACATGGCTTGGCAGTTCGGTCTGGACTGTTCCCATGAGGCACAGTGTCAAGACTGATTTGCATATGGCTATGTCTGAACTGGGGTGGCGTGGTGAAGCAAAATAACGATGGATTAAACCCAGATCTGTGACTGGGGGTGAATGTTTGCCAATGTGCAGCATTCCGTCCATCATCTTGTGTGTTTTGCATTTCGCCCTAAGTGGGAAGGGTATGCCCAGACGTGGGTCCCGTGCTCACTACGCCACTGGAGTCAAGCTATCCTGGCTGATGAAGGCTGATAGCCTGAAACCGGTCCTAGGATGCTTGATTCCGGTCCAGGGAAGACATGGCTTGGCAGTTCGGTCTGGACTGTTCCCATGAGGCACAGGGTCTAGACTGATTTGCATATGGCTATGTCTGAACTGGGGTGGCGTGGTGAAGCAAAATAACGATGGATTAAACCCAGATCTGTGACTGGGGGTGAATGTTTGCCAATGTGCAGCATTCCGTCCATCATCTTGTGTGTTTTGCATTTCGCCCTAAGTGGGAAGGGTATGCCCAGACGTGGGTCCCGTGCTCACTACGCC
This sequence comes from Calotriton arnoldi, assembly GCA_963921515.1. Classification (NCBI taxonomy): domain Eukaryota; kingdom Metazoa; phylum Chordata; class Amphibia; order Caudata; family Salamandridae; genus Calotriton; species Calotriton arnoldi. Next base: position 149,587 of record CAWUFW010004735.1, read on the forward strand.
ACTGGAGTCAAGCTATCCTGGCTGATGAAGGCTGATAGCCTGAAACCGGTCCTAGGATGCTTGATTCCGGTCCAGGGAAGACATGGCTTGGCAGTTCGGTCTGGACTGTTCCCATGAGGCACAGGGTCAAGACTGATTTGCATATGGCTATGTCTGAACTGGGGTGGCGTGGTGAAGCAAAATAACGATGGATTAAACCCAGATTTGTGACTGGGGGTGAATGTTTGCCATTGTGCAGCATTCCGTCCATCATCTTGTGTGTTTTGCATTTCGCCCTAAGTGGGAAGGGTATGCCCAGACGTGGGTCCCGTGCTCACTACGCCACTGGAGTCAAGTTATCCTGGCTGATGAAGGCTGATAGCCTGAAACCAGTCCTAGGATGCTTGATTCTGGTCCAGGGAAGACATGGCTTGGCAGTTCGGTCTGGACTGTTCCCATGAGGCACAGGGTCAAGACTGATTTGCATATGGCTATGTCTGAGCTGGGGTGGCGTGGTGAAGCAAAATAACGATGGATTAAACCCAGATCTGTGACTGGGGGTGAATGTTTGCCAATGTGCAGCATTCCGTCCATTATCTTGTGTGTTTTGCATTTCGCCCTAAGTGGGAAGGGTATGCCCAGACGTGGGTCCCGTGCTCACTACGCCACTGGAGTCAAGCTATCCTGGCTGATGAAGGCTGATAGCCTGAAACCGGTCCTAGGATGCTTGATTCCGGTCCAGGGAAGACATGGCTTGGCAGTTCGGTCTGGACTGTTCCCATGAGGCACAGGGTCAAGACTGATTTGCATATGGCTATGTCTGAACTGGGGTGGCGTGGTGAAGCAAAATAACGATGGATTAAACCCAGATCTGTGACTGGGGGTGAATGTTTGCCAATGTGCAGCATTCCGTCCATCATCTTGTGTGTTTTGCATTTCGCCCTAAGTGGGAAGGGTATGCCCAGACGTGGGTCCCGTGCTCACTACGCCACTCGAGTCAAGCTATCCTGGCTGATGAAGGCTGATAGCCTGAAACCGGTCCTAGGATGCTTGATTCCGGTCCAGGGAAGACATGGCTTGGCAGTTCGGTCTGGACTGTTCCCATGAGGCACAGGGTCAAGACTGATTTGCATATGGCTATGTCTGAACTGGGGTGGCGTGGTGAAGCAAAATAACGATGGATTAAACCCAGATCTGTTACTGGGGGTGAATGTTTGCCAATGTGCAGCATTCCGTCCATCATCTTGTGTGTTTTGCGGTCACAGGACAGGCATCGAGTATATAGGAACTGTTGCACCCCGTGTTCCTTGCTGTAGTAATGTTATCCTTACTCCCCCATATGTGATTGTGGATAGTCATTTGTGGCCTCACATTCCCACAGCGAAAGCGGACTTCAATAAGTGTGCAGGCACAATGAGCTTCTGTTTCAACAAGTAGTCGCTCCCACATCAGCCCTGAGACCTTCGAATTCCAGGTGCCTTGACTGTCCAGCACAATTCAGTCACTGCTGAACACGGCACTCCCACTTTTTTCCGGGGAACTAACACAAATATCATCTAAAGGCTTTGATACTGAAGGCCGTTGCACACTTTTTTAAAACTTGTGGGCTCTGGCCTTGTCCCTTTGTAACATGCTATTTCTGGAGTACTACCGGGTGTCATTCCTCCAATTTTCAGACTGCATTTGCGGTTTGATATCACTACTTGTGGCTGTACAGCTGAGCGCTGGTCCTAGGAGTGCTCTCACTGTGGTCCAGGCAAACTCCGGTCAGTTGCAACTGTACCGTGACCGCATGCAGCTTCTCTTTGGATGTGTTCAATTAGCTGTGCTATGCATCAGTTATAGGCTAACCTTCCGCTATGCCTATTTCCCCTTCGTGCAACCCGTGTTCTACTGCCGGAGATGCCCCTTTCACTGGGCCATGGATGTCTGCCTTTCCAACTTGCTGCCCTGGATCATAGGCTGTGGGTGAGTCCTTTGTTGGTCCACGACCAGGACTGCTCCGGTGATACACGTTTGTGGGATACCTTTCAATGTGTCAGACAGGCTGTCAGCTGCGCCTGTGCGTTTGCGCATAGGCTACTGTGCCATGCCTACATGGAACTTATCCCAGGTTGCCATGCGATGCTCCTTTGATCCTCGTGATGCGAGGAGCACATCTGTTCCTTCATACTGCTGGATTGGATAGCGGTCCTTTTTGCTGAAGATGATTTGGATCGTCTTTTGGAACTGATTGCCTTCGAAGATGCCTGTGCCTTCTTGGATTCGTAACTACTCAACAGCAACAGGAACTGTTGGTGACTAATTCAATATTCTTTTGCCTTTTTCACGCCTACTGACAGGAATTGTCATTCAGCTCTCTGACTTTTGGCCTGTCTGCATCTGCTTTGACTCTGCTGACCTCTGTGCTCTGTTTCGCGTGGTACCACAGACCTGAGCAAGGGGAGGCTGAAATCTGACCGTCATGGACATTGTCGACCGGCATGTGCCCGGCCTCCATCATGCAGCTGTAGCGCACGAAAATACATGACGTAGTCGTTTTGCAAGTACATTAGTGTTTGTCTGTCACATGAGAAGTGTCTGCAGAGCTTGTTCTCTGCGCGGTCCAGGAGTTCTGCCTGAACATTCTGTCCGTTGTCGGAGGACATTGTCCGTTGCCATTCTGTTCTGGTCAAGCCCTAGCACCCCGACTCAACAGAGTGTCACAGCTGCTAGAGGACACGGGTGCCTTTTGGATGTCATGGGGAGACGGGCTAGTTGCCCCACACTTGGAGAGTGATCCATCCAGTGATGAGAGCGACACAGCACATGGGATGTACATTTCACCATTTACGGGCTGAGGAATGGGTTGGCTGACAAAGCCCATAGACCTGGACATCTCATTCAAATCCTCTCAGCAAGGGGTGGGGGGATATGCTCGTGGGTGTTCGTCCAGAGGGATTCTTGATATGACATCTTGCTTCATGTGTTATGGATGTGTCACTATGGAAACTGTATATGTACTCATGCATTCTCAACTTCTTATGGCACGTATGTTGACTGTTTTGACACTGGAGTAAAAAAAGCACATTTCAAAGCGTTTCTTGTCTTCAACTTATCGACTTGTGTACACGCGCTTGCATACCCCTGAGTGAGTGGGAGAGCTAGTGAGGCACTATAGCAATTGGGTCCTGTGCTAATGGGTGCTTCTGGGTGCTCAGTCCCTGTCTGTCTGAGTTCTCTATTCCCGCGCATAGTCCTGTATGTGTACAAAATGCAAGCAACAATTCTCAAAGTTTGTTAGACAACAGCAAGGCACGCAGACACAGTCATAGTCACTCATTGTTAACTTACACTCAACGGAAGTAGTTGACGATGAGCTGTTGTCGCTGGTCAAGGCCTTCTTCCTCACCACGGTCATCGTCAATGGGCATGTGTGGGTTGGGAGCGGGGGGCTGTTGCTGTTCATCGTCGTCCAGAATCAGGGGGATCCTTCTGCGCATGGCCAGGTTGTGTAGCATGCAGCAGGCGACTACCATCTGGCATGCTTTCTGTGGTGAGTACATAGGTGCACCACCAGTCTGGTCCAGGCACCTAAGTCTTGACGTCAGCAGTCCAAAGGTGCGCTCCTACACACAATGTGTCCTCCCATGTGCATCATTGTATTGTACTGTCCCCGGCGTTGTTGGATACCGTAGTGGGGACATCAACCATGGACGATTGGGATACCCAGAGTCACCTAGTTGTGAGACAGAGAGGCAAACAGTGTGATCTGAATGTGTGGGGGGAGCAGCATGTCACACATACATCACAGTCATTGACACAGCCCACTCACCAACAAGCCAGGCCCGCTTGGGGTGCTGATTGGCCATCAATTGGGGTATGGTGCTGTTCCGAAAGATGTGGGAGTCATGTGCCAACACAGGATACTTTGCACCCACGTGTGAGATGATATGATCCGCCTGGCATACCACTTGCACGTTGATGGAGTGGTAGTGTTTGCGGGTCCAATAGATGTGTTCACTTGCCTGTGGTGGAACGAGGGCAATGTGGGTACCATCAATGTCTCCCACAACATTTGGAATGACTCCCAGGTCATAGGAATCCCCCTTCACAGCTGGCAATCCATCCATCCTCGGGAAGTGGACAAGACTGTCCTTGTAAGGCATCAATGCTGACAGGGCGTCACGCAACTCCATGCAGAACATGGGCTGTGCCATCCCACCGGCGCAGGCCACAGTGTACTGGAACGACCCAGTAGCGAAGCAATGCAGTGCAGCCATGACCTTCACTGTAGCAGACAATGCAGCCGGATATATTCTTTTGGGGTTCAAATGGGGCTCCAACTGGGCACATAGGTTTCGTAGTGTGCTGCGATTCAAACAGAATTTCTGGATGGTTCCGATGTCCTCCATCGTCGTCAGGTCGGGGACAGGTCGAAAGATGGGTGGTCTCCTTCTACGTATGTCAGGGTAAACAAGCATGGGCTGAGTTATAGGTGAGATGTGGTGCACAGCTTACCCAGAGACTTACACAACCACAACATTGACAGGACTCATGGTCACGTGAAATGCACAAGTGACCTGCATTCAGACGTTGTTTTTCTTCACTCACTTGACATACTGACACTACGACATCCAAAGAAGTTGATGTGTATGGCATATGGTACACTGCTATATGAAGGATGAGCTGCCCTGTGGTTAGATGGCACAGCACTTGTGTTTCCCAGCATCAGTGCTGAGTTGCATGTAGCTGCTGTCACTGCACGAGCGCAAGCTTTAGTCCCACAATACACAACAACATTACGGGATGAGGGCAGTGAGTGTCATCTGGACAACGCAACATGGATGTTCAGCACGGTGGACAGACACATGTGGACATTATGGGGTAGGTCCTGCATGAGTGTGTGAGGAATTTGCGTAACAGACATTGCAAAGTTCACCTGAATGAGGCACAAATGCACATGGATTGTGTATGCATGCCCACATGGCTGACAATGGCCGATGATGTCGGTCAGAGCTATGTTTGTTTGTTCCACATGTGCACTCCTATGACGTGTGTGGGAACATTTACAGGCAATGGCAGCGAGGCACACTGCATGCCACACCAGTACGTGTGTTGGGAGTGCTAGGGATTACAAGTATGTCTGAGTTGCAGTCAATGGACACCTCTGATTGTCTGCCTACATCACTGGCCCTTCACAAGATGACCCCTGGCCAAGAGACGCCAGTCAGATGTCAAGGGATATACAAGCGATGTTCACAGGTTGGATGTTTCATTACACAACATTGGTACAGTGAGAGAGACCTTTGTCCTTTTTGACTCCTTCCCTCATTTCAGTCCATGCTGGCCACGGGGCATGACTATGTGTGTAATTTCACTCTCTTTTTCTTGGACATGCCATGTGTGTGGAGACTTGACTCAAGGGTCACACTCTCTCATACCTTCACAGTGTAGTGACCAGCTGGTCACTATTCTAGTTGTTCTGATGTACCAGCCACTCCCAGAGGGCTGGCTTTCCCCCCACCCCACAGCCACCCAGCACAGGCGTCACTGGACATGTGACCCTGCCAACAGACGGGGCTGGGTGCATGTACCCTGGGCCAGTTCTCCTATACATGTACGGTGTCTGTGTGGTTATTTTATATGCATGGGGGCCTCGTGCCCCACAACATTACACATGGGGTGCACCAATCACTTCAGGTAAATGAGTTGTGATGTGTGATGTAATTCGCATGGCGCCAATGCAAATGCAGTATGTGTTCGCATGCGCGGTAGCTGGCATCCGCAGCGATGACACGCATTGGCCCCAATTGAATGATGCAGGGTTGCGGTCGCAGCTTCCCGGCCGCTGCGGTGTGGCAACCACTATGCGAATGTGCCATCAGCCAATGGGGGCCTTCGGCGTACATATTTTGATATTGCAGTGTGCGCGCTCTGCAACTGCGGAGCTTGGCATTGGCCCCAATTGTCTTCAGGGGCCCGAGGGTCACTCATGGGGATTGGGTGGGCCTCGCACTTTGTATTTGGCAGGTTGCCACATTCATCGTGGTGCCGCAACGCTTGCTGGGAGTTGTAGTTGCTCAGGGGTTGCATGCGTGGAGATGTTTGGTACGTACCTCTGCTGTTGGGCGCGGCGGCGTCTTGTCTGCCGGAGGTGCAGCAGGTAGTGCAGCGGGAAGGCCTGTTGCGCAGTATCCATGGCGGCTCCGGTGGTTTAGATGGGTTCTGTATCGGCTCTTCCTCTCCGTTGTTGTGTTTCCGCCATCCGCAACGTGGTGGTTTTTACGCGGCGGTGGGAATGGCTGTTTGCCACATCGTAATCTGGTTGGCGGACGGAACGTGTTTCCACACACCGGTCTTGCTCTGTTGGCTCCATCCGCCACCCTTGCGTACGCAATAAACGTGTGGAGCCTGTAAGACCGTGGCAGACGGAAAATGGCCTCTGTTGGACCATTGTCATTCGGTGGTCGCAATGACCGCACCTGGAGCGGGAAGGCGTACGTTTTCCGCCACCGGTGCGGATGGGCTTCCGTCCATCATCGTAATGTGCCCCATAGTACGGAGTAGGAACTTGTCGGCAGCTCATGCTGTAAAATCTCGTGAATCCGATAGCACACCACTTCCAAGTTACTTTACCAGTTAATTTACAATTGCTGCTCATGATAATTTTGATTTTGAACACAGCTTTTCTTTGTCTGGAAAATCTAGAACACATGATACTGCCATGGTGCTTTTTCAAGACTGTACCAATGAAGTAGCTGCTGGAAAACAAGCTGTGTCAGCTGCAGGCATAAACAAAACAAGCTGCAAACTTATAGCCCAACTGCCTTGCCAATGTGTGCAAAACCACTACAAGCCATCACAGGTCCCAGTCTACCAGAAAGTTTCAAAGTTGCGGAGGACATGGACCTTCTTCTACCTGATGCTGCAGTCTGCAAAACTGATTTAACTGAATTTATCATATAGCTTATTTGGTGCGGACTGAAGGGTGAAGAAAAGCCTGTTTCCTGTGGACTAGAATTCATGCTGTGATCTCCCAGAATACCATCTGACTGAAGAAGGTTGAGTTTTTACTAGTAATACCATCTCCAGTCACAAACTATGCAACAGTATACACAGCTGTAAAAAGAAAATCCACAATGTGCGTACTCAGCTTGAAGACCATCCTATTCTGCCAATTGTCTGCAAGAAGGCGTTTTCCGTATTGTAGCTGACATTTTTATGAGCAATCCAGTAGAATTTGATGATCCTTATCCAATGATGGATGTTTTACACATGACAAAAATTGTGTTGAGGTGTGCAGGAAGTTATCTCAGTGAATGTGGCATAGACGCACTTATTGAGGCTGAAATCTTTTGTAGCAAAACTGTCCAGTCAGTTTAGAGCAGAACTCATTATGTTCATTCATTACAAGGTATGCTCATATTTTCTGAGGCTACGTAAACATTGTGTTGGAATGCTTTCTAGAACAAGAATGGCAAATTAGGTTGTTCATATCTTATCTCACAAGTGAACAAGGCACAGGGTGCACTTCATTCAAAAGACATAATGCAAAGCCAGGCGATGTTCAATACACTCAGTTCAAAATCAGAAAACCGGAAAGTCAAGTTCGTAGAGTTTGTCAAAGAATGTGAGGAAAAATCAGATCTTTGCAAGTACTGGGGAAATGTTTTACACATGACAGGTCTAGTGAAAAACTTGGTACATGTTGATCAGGAAGGTGACTGGGAGCTGCATGTGAAGAGTGTGGAGTCACTGATTACTGTGTTTCGCAAATTTGATTGCATAAACTACTTGAGATATGGGTCCTGGTATTTGGAAAGAGTGAAGAAGCTAGTGTTCGAAAAAACATACCTCTACAGAAAATTCATCCAAAGACATTTTGTGGTGAAAGTCAGAGAGGGAAGATTCAATGCTGTGGCTCCAAGAGGATTGTTGGATAGATACATAAAAGTGAATATGTTGCTGAATGGCAGCTAGTTTACCATGAAGTCCTTTCTATTTGCAATATTTTCAGAGCGATGACAAATTCAAAATGAATGGACCATTCTGAAACTGTTCCTCACCATGAACTTGTGGGAAAGAGAGGGGAACGTTTCAATAAACATGTTGACAGCCTTCTTCATTTCATGCAGCAGCAAGGAAACCCCTTTGAAATGACTGAGCCTGTGCAAAATTTGTGACCAAACAATATGTGGATAACAATATAAAGACACGTCTACTAGATGTCCTGGAACTTTGGTCGAAACTTTACACAGAACTGAAGCAGGAGAGATTTGTATTGAAAGAGAAAAAGCTGTTTGACATAATCACTAAAGCTAAACTTCCACACTTTAATCGCCATAGTAAGAGTTTCATCCAACCAGTCACTAAAAAACAGGTTACAAAAAAACAACTTTTGCAAGCACATAGAGTTGGATGTAGCAAATGAAAGGGGTAAATTTATCAAGGACATTCTGTTGCATGATCTTCTTCCAACAAATGCTTTATTTGATGGAGATAATGCAACCAAACCAGTGAAGCACAAACTCGTACAAGAGCTCGAAACAAAACTTTCACCTGAAGAATATTAAATTAAAAAGGTGTCCTAATTGAAAACTGCTGTTGATGTGAACTATAGCCAATAAAAAGAAACCCAGTATGCTTATGTGTGAAAATAACTCTTCACTGTAGAAAAATTTAAAACCCTCACCCACCAGGGTTACATCTTGGTGGCATGCTTCATCATCGGGTCCATCCCGATCCGCTGCAGATTGGGGCATGCTGTGATCTACGACCTATGTGGGAGCACATATTGGTGCTCTATACAATGAAGGGAGTGGGGATGATGGAAAGTGGTTTAAAAATACCTAGCTAGTAGGTATCCCTATGTTTATTTTAACCTCTAGTCGGTATGATTAAAGAATAAGGGGAGTCTTTAGGATAAGAGATTGTTATGGATCTATTCTTCCTAAATGGTCGACATGTTTCGAGCCGTGCCCCTAATTGGCTCTTCATCAGGACCTGGGGGAGCTAGTTCCCTGGTACCACTCCTGTTAAATCACACTGGAAACACCCAATGCATGCTGAGAAAATGAAAAGCTATCAATACAGTTACCACCTATTAGGCTGAACATTGAGCATTGAATTTCCAATTATTGCAAGTGTAAGGATTGTCAATGAGGAGTTGGTGCCTGCGGAGATATATTCAAAAGGTATGGGCCATATTGTTCAAGAATTTAACAGCAACATTGAATTTCCAATTATTGCAAGTGTAATGATTGTCATTGAGGAGTTGGTGCATGCAGATATATATTCAAATGGTCAGGGCCATTGTTAACAGCAAATTGGAGGAAGCTGACTTTCGTGTTGTGCCACATTTTTAGTTGGCTGTTCAAAATGGTTCCAATCGAGTCATTGCACTGTCAAATGACACATATGTTATTATTGTACTACTTAGATTTGTTGCAACGTTCATAAGTTAAGGATTGTCAGAGTTATGGAAACGTTATGGAACAGGTGAGAAAAGACACTTAAACCCGCTTCATATTCTGTAAAAGAAACTTGACCCAGAGATGCCCAGTGTTCTTATCAAGAAACATATTCTTACGGGTGATAACACTGTGAGCAAAATTGGAACAAAGCTTGGAGCTTTAACTGCAGAACCTTTGAAGTTTCTAAAAGGATTTGCTGAGACAGATGAAGAATGTGACTTTAAAGTCATAGAAAAATGCCTTGTGCTTGTGTGGAAAATGAGTACTGACTGTCACACATTTGACGATCTTCGGTACAGTGAGTTCAAAAGATCAGTCCCGCTAAGTGACCTTCCACCCACTTCATATTCTGTGCGTAGACACATTAAAAGAGTGTTCTACTTGATCAGAAGATGTGTAAAAGTGTTGAATCATGCATATGAAGAGAAAGATCAGTGTGAATTTAGTTTCTAAAGCCTCTACCCACTGAACTTACATGTACATGTACTTGCAAAACCTGTGCTACAAAAAAATGTCCCTGTCGATATGCTCTTTACAAATGTTCAACATTCTGCAAATGTACCACAAGTTATTGTGGAAACATATAAATAAAGTGAACTATGAAAATGTGTCTAAAACAGGAGTGATGAACATTATTTTTTTTGTCATATTCAGATCATAAAAATTGATTGGTGTGTACATAAAAGGATTAAAAACCATTACTATTCGTTTAATTTCTATATATGTCTTTTCTTCCTCCATTATAGCCACCATTTGGTAATTGATGGAAGGGTTGCTCTTTGAAGTTATTTTCTGTCTCTATAAAACTACTTGACCCCCAAAATGTATTTTTTGACACCAAAATGAAGTATTTAGGTCTCAGTGTTCCTGAAATGTTACATAACCACTGAAACACACCTGCCGTTTTAAAAAATGTCATCCAGAAACATTCAGCCTGGATTAGCAATGTCTAGCCAAGCTAAATTACTTCTCTAATGGTAAAAAAAAACAAATAAAAAATAAAAATCTCTAGACAACAATTGTTTTACGGAGATATATTAGGGGGGCGGGATTATCACTCTTGGTGAGTTGTCTCTTTCTTAAATAAGGCTTTGTTTTTTTTAATGCACTGACACAAACCAAATGAGCCACGTGGTTTTATTCTTTGGTATACTGAGCTCTCCCATGTTAAAAAAAAAAATAACATAGAAGAGATTATTCGTCCCTCCATTTTGAAAAGATTTATGAGCAGTGTCCCGATGGTGCCAGTCACCCAGATCCACCCTCTACTACTCTGAAGGATGTTTTGAAGAACACAGTCCGGGCAGAATACTTCAGGTTTAGGATTAAATTTGTTTTATTGTCGTCGCAGTCAAAGCAAAAGATAAATGATAATTGGCAGCAATCGGGGCGTCAACATTCGGCCCCCCCAGCCATCACAGTAACTTTTTAGAAATAAAAGCAGAACTACTCCCCCCTCCCCCTCCCATTCCCTAACCTCCCCTGGGTGCCAGTGCCGTCTACAATGTCTAATAAGGTCAATTTGTACGTGTCTCTCTTGGGGCGGGATTCGAGTGAGTTACTCTGTTGGTGCTATCAATCGCAGTAAAAAAAAAAAAAGCAGTAACTTTAGATATCTCGGTCAGGTTAATTCTGTAAACTCCTGTGACAAGAGTGTAATGAACGGCTGCCAGATCTCTCCGAATGTGTCCTTTTGTTGTGTCAATGCCAGTGATAGCCTTTTCATCCCCAATAGATGCCATATGCGGTGTGACCAGTTCAGTCTTAATGGAGCTCTCTCAGTGCCTCAAAGTGCTAAAATGGACTGGTGAGCCGCCCCCAGGGCCATGCGATTTGTCTGCCTCTTCTGGATTTGAGTGGAAACGTCTGTGGGTTGGGGAGGCCCAGCACCACATATGTGGGGAATTGAGGCAATTGAGTGTTAATGTGTGTATTGATGTCTATCAAAATCTCCTCCCAGAATTGTGTCAACTTAGGGCAATCCCACAAAATGTGTACCAATGTCCCCATGGAATCCTGACACCTCTAGCACCTATCTCCCTTATCAGGGTTCTCTCTATGCAGGCGGACCGGGGTTGGGTACCAATCAGTGGCAATTTTCGTTGCCGTTTCTATGCTGGATGAATTAGTTGCTCTATGTCTCGCCCGGTAGTATATGTATCTCCATTCCCCTGAAGTCAATTGCCGGCCCAACTCCCTCTCCCATTGTAGTTGTGCAGGGTTTTCTGAGCCGGGCGTCCCTAGCGACAGCATCAAATATAATTCTGAGGCAAGGCATCTATCAGAGTCTTTGGCGAGAAGCGACCTATCAAACTTTGTCAGACGCCTCTGCGCTGCTCCCCTTATCAATGGCTGCACCACCCAATGCCGGGTGTACCGGAATCGCTCTACTTCCGGTATTAAATACTCGGTCCGCAGAATGTCAAATTGGATGGGACCCTCCTCATTGAAAAAGTTGCCTATAGATCTACATCCCGATTTTTGCCACACATTAAACGCGGCACTGTCAAGTCCCGGGGTGAAGCCCCGGTTCTTCACCACCGGAGTGAGCGGAGAAGGGAATGACGAGAGACCCCCACGAACTGCCACCGAACCCCAGACCCTCAGAGTGGGAGCAGTAAACCGCCGAGAGGTAGAGATTGACCAGGCGATGAGACCGATCCAGGAAAGGTAAAAGTAGAGGTGGGGATAATTGTGCCCAAAAGTTTGATTATAATATCCTGTAGTGATATAATTAGGGCTCCCGGTTTTAGGGTATTTATTTTTTTGACATTTCCGTCTGTATTTATCCATATTTATTTTTCGCTAATTTTATCTGTATTTATCCATATTTATTTTGGGTTTTGTGGAAAAATGAAGCTGAAATGAGTATATTTCCATATTTATTTAACCGGTAAATATGCGCTCATGCTTAAATGCCTATAACATCCCGGAGGATTTCCTAGCAATAATTCAAGAGTTGCATAGACAGAACTGGGCACAGGTCATTAAAGATACAATGGGGGGTTTGACTCCGGAAATAGCGATCAATAATGGCCTAAGACAGGGGTGCGTATTGGCCCCTATTCTTTTTTCAATCTTTCTCGCAGACCTACCATCTTCTTTGATGACCGATAGAAGTGCAAGTCCAAAATTAAATGGGAAGCATTTATCCTGTTTACTGTATGCAGACGATTTAGTAATCCTTGACCAAACAGAGCTGGGTCTGCAAAGGAAGTTAAATGCGTTCAGCACATATTGTGCAACTAAACGTCTTACAGTGAATATGGATAAAACAAAATCCTGTGCTTTGGGAAGAGAAATCAAAAGTTTAATTGGTCTCTGGGGCAAACGAAATTAGAGACTGTCAACCAGTATAAATATCTTGGAATATGGTTTGACAAGTCTCTAAAATGGGGTATGCATCTGGAGGCCCAGAAAGTAAAAGCCCTAGCTTCAGTGTGCGGGCTGAAAAACTTCAATCGTAGTTATGGTGCCATGTCCCACAGACCATTGCTGAAGGCTTTCAATGCAATGATCCCGCCACAAATGCAGTACGGTGCAGAAATTTTATGTCTAGGAGGGAAAAGTACCTGGAACAGTGAGGAAGGGAAATGTTTAAAAGCACTGATGTCATTACCTAGCTCATCAATGTTACAGTCAATTAGATTGGAGCTAGATGTGACCTCATGGAATGTCCAGGTGCAAGTGGGTTTGCTAAGATTCTGGAAACGGTTGGGAACAGGAGAAGAGATGAAAGTGTCACGATGGTGTATGGAGGAGATTCTGCGGAGTGAACTAAAGTGGGCGAAAGAAACAAGAAAGAAACTTTATTTCATCTGTGATAAGTTAAAGGTGAAAATGGACCCGCAGTCCCTGCATATTGTCGAATCGAAAAGTGAGCTTAAAACTCTAGGGAAGGAATTGTCTAGACTGAATAATATGGAGTACTTGTTAAAGAAAGACTCTGTGCAATTCATGATAAATAGCTGGAGGTAAGAACATTGGTATCCCTACTTAGACACCCTACCAAATCAAGGGCTTAGAATGGAATTATTAAGGGTGAGAATTGGTATCAATCCCGTTCGGTTAAACGACAAAATAAAAAGGGAATTGATGTGTCCAGATAGCAGATGCACATGCAAGATCGGTATGAAATGCAATTGCTTGCATATTTTAATGGATTGTCAAAAAATTGGTAGTCCAGCGAAAACAGTTTTTACGACCGATTTTCCTAAAATATAGTATTAGGTCCCATTTGCAAGCAATTGAGCTCCTCACGGACATGCATCAGCTTGATATCGCTATAGCTGTGGCAAAGTTTATCCAGGCTGTCAAAAGGTTGTTTATGGAATAAGGAATGGAGGGTTAGACTGAGTAATGAGGAATAGAGACTTTAAGATTTATCCTTTTTAACGTTTTAAAACAGGTTTTTAGTATAGTTGGATCACATGTGGGATATTTGATTGTTTTTTAGCTTTTGTATGGAATTGTTTTTAATAAAACTATGATGGAGGATATGAAAATTCATAGTTCATAATGGAATGAGATGTTGATTTTGTAACAATTTTTAGAATTAAAAAAAAAAAAAAATGTGTGTTTTATGTGGTTTAAAGATCTATGGTCTAAATAAACTTTATTCTGACTTGAAAGAAAAAAAAAAAACTAAATGCCTACCAGGTTTCAATGCTGTAAACACCCACAGAAGATAAATACATACGCTTATAAGAAAATATGCAAATTTCAGTATCAACCTTGTGCATATCTACTGCTATTAAAGCATCTTTACTAAAATTATTTTCTTTTTCAGCCCTTTACCTATCAATCCACACAGCTATTAGCCTTGCAGTCTTGGCAGACAATATTTAGATTTACTCAAAAAGCAGCCCAATTTCCATTTTTATTCACATTTAAAAATAAATACAGACAAGAAAATAAATGTTTTCTGTCTGTATGTATCTGTAAAAATCAGTAAAAACGGAAAACAGGGAGCCTTAGATATAATCCAGAATACATTCTTTGATTTGTATATTTGTTTATTTGGAGCAAATTCAATAAACCCAAATGAAACAAAAGAAAGCAGCCGACACGTGTTTCGCCCATGGGGCCAATTAGCCCAAGGGCTTCTTCAAGGCATATGTCTTGTATAGTCATGTGACAGTTTTTGGCTCCTTTAGTCCCTGCGGTCCCAGTCAAAAAGTCAGGAAAGGGTTCTTCCACAGGGCCGTTCCAGCAAGGGCCCTATCCATGAACAGCCACCCTTTTTCTGATTCCGGACGTGACCATTCTATGAGAAATCTAAGTTGTGCAGCGTGGAAGTAGAGTAGGATGCACGGGATGCCTAGGCCGCCCTCTATAGGATCCCGCCTTCGTGTCTCATCCGAGAATAGCGTCCCACCCAGACAATTCTGGAGAGTCTGAAGCGTCCCCCGAGGTGGCCACAAAGGCAGTGCCTGAAACATATATAGTATCTGGGGTAGTACTGTCATTTTGAGTGCAGCGATCCGGCCAATCCACGAGAGCGGATGTATTTGCCACCGGGAGAGGTCTGACCTCACACGTACAATGAGTTTCTGATAGTTAATAGAGACCACCTCAGCTATTGTTGGGGCTAGTTCAATACCCAGGTATGGAATGGGGTTTCTTGCCCATTGGATGGAGAGGGTTCGAGTAAGATATTCTTGTGTGTCTGGGGAGACTGTGAGGCTTAATGCCTGCGATTTAGCTAAGTTAATCTGGTACCCTGAGACCGTTCCGAATAGCCTCACCTCTTCTAAAAAGCTAGGAAGAGCCTCTCTGGGGTCATCGAAGGAGGCGTTGCCATCATCTGCATACAACGTAATAAGGTGTTCCTCTCCCCAAAGCAAACCCTCGTGACCCTTGGATTGTCTCGAGTCCTCTGAGCCTCTGAATAACAGGGGGATAGCGGACACCCATGCCTTGTACCATGGCGTATGGGAAAGCCAAGGGAGTGTCTGCCGTTGACCCGGACAGAGGCCCTCGGGTCCCCGTATCCACTCAGAACCCATGCGTTGAACCGCTCTCCGAAGCCAAAGTGTTCCAATACCACTGTCAGATATGGCCAGTGGACACGGTGAAATGCTTTCTCCGCATCTACGGAGAATAGCATGGACTTGCGTTGAGAACAGGAGGCCTTGTCAATGAGATGCAAGATTCTCTTAGTGTTGTCTGAGCACTGCCTATTAGGGGTGAAGCCCGCCTGATCCGGGTCTATCAATCCCGGCTTAAGGGGAGTGAGACGTGCTGCCAAAATCCCAGTAAACAGCTTTGCATCAATAGTGAAATAGGTCAATAAGGTTGATAAGATCCGCACTGTCGCTTGTCCTTTCCTGGCTTTGGTATGACCACAACTGAGGCCTCTGTCATGGAAGGGGGGAGTGTTGTGGGGCCCGCAATCGAGTTAAAGACTCTAGTAAGTATAGGTGCCAAGGAGTTGCAGAAAAACTTGTAAAATGATGCTGAGAAGCCATCAAGGCCGGGTGATTTATGGGGCTTCAGTCTAGCAATCGTGGCTATGACGTCGTCCAAGCTTGTCCCCTGTTCCCCGGTCAGGCATGTGACTTAAGCTCCTGGCAACTATGTCAAAATGTCTTGGGGAGGGAGGCCCTGCGCGGTGTATAAGTCCTTATAGAAGGCCGCAAATCTAGCCGCCACTGCCTCATCGCCCTCGATTACGGTCCCCTCATCTGATATGAGGGCCTCGACTACATTGGCCTGGCGCTGTCCTCTGAGCCTGTTTGCTAACATTCTCCCACATTTGTTGCCTCCAATGTAGAAGGCATGTTTAAGGCAAAGTATTGCATACTCTGCAGTATCCCAGTTATGCCCTGCCTGCTGTTTCCTGGCCACCTCCAGCTGTCGCCAGACTCTCTGAGCCCCTGTACGGTGGTGTATTTGCTTGAGTTCCTGTACTTGCTGCTGCAACTGTGAACGCTTCTCACGCCTAGTTTTGTTGTCTGCTGCATGACCATGCTATGAATTCTACCCTGATTACTGCCTTCAAGGCGTCCCAGACCATAGCAAGTGGTGTCTCAGCGGTATCATTGGTCTCAAGATAATCCCTCATTGCTCTGTCTATCTGTTTGGTGACTTCTGGTCTGCGGAGTAGAGTGTCCCGTAACCGCCATGTGTGAGGGATCTGGCCAGATGTCGGAATAGCTAGGTCCAACAAAACCGCTGAGTGATGCGACAGAGAGTGGGGTTCTATCTCTACCGCACATGTACCTCTCTGGAGCCCAGAAAATAGTCCAGCCTGGCATAGGATTTATGAGCGTGAGAGTAGAATGTTTAACCCCTTGACTCTGTAAGGGACACCCGCCACAAATCCGGCCCAGCTCTAGTAGGTATTGTGTCCCCCCTGACCCGAGAGCCCCGCCTGTCCCCTGCCTCTGGGTCGATCAATCGAGCTTGTTGTGGAATACTAAGTTCAGGTCTCCTCCCATACCCACCCATCGGTCCTGAGTAGACATAATCTCCTCCACAGCTTCCCGTAAAAATTGCTCTTGGCCCTCATTGGGTGCATATATGGATCCTATAATAACTGAGAGGGGCCCCAGGTGGATGCGATACCCCAGAAGTTGGCCTTTTATCTCCGCTATCTTTGCCCCCACCCTCCCCTGGAAAGAGCGGGAGAATAGCAATGCCACCCCAGCCGATATATGAGGCAATGATGAAAAAACTGGTGTGGTAAGGCTCGGGATTTAAGCCTGGACCAGTCTTTGTGTAGTAGATGCATCTCCTATAGGAGACAAATATCTACCCGGGAATGTTCTAAGAATGATAATATAGCCCTCCGTTTGTCCAGATTGTTTAAGCCTTTAACATTGAGGGTCATCACCCTCAATCCTTTCATTTGAGATGCCATATTGAGCGTCTAACATTTTTCTGATGCGCTTTCGGGATCCCGCCCCAGATCCCTCCCCCCTGGACAGTGCGTAGCTGCATCTGGGCATTTTGTGGAAATAAACATGTGTTCAGGCATTGTGACTGGCACCCAAAAAAAAACCCAAACATGAACAGTAAATATCAAAGTCCCTGGAGTGGGGAAAAAGATCAGTAGTCCATCCCCCTACAAGTGGTTGAGTCTCTGTGCGGGACAGTGGCCAAGTCCATGACAACAACCTCGGCCCCCCTCACCCCGGCCGCTCGGTCCCCCCAACACATCCCCAAGCCAACCTGTAGTTCCTCAGGTAGGTTCATCAGACACTGCATCCCCTGCAAGCTTGCCTAGGAGAGCCTTTCTTTCTGATGCAATAGTCGCTTCGTCTGGCCCGGTGCCCCTGCGGCCTGCCAGAACCGGACGCCATCTTGGCCAGCCTTCCGTTTTGAGCACTCCATTTTGCATCTTCGGCCCTTCCTCCTCCTGGCGCTCTATCTGTAGTAGATCGCATGCTTCTTTCACTGAGCGGATTTGATGGAGCCAGTCTTCCCAGCGGAAGATCAACCTGAAGGGATGACCCCAGGAGTAGGCCACTTTTTCCCCACGCAGGAAGTTCGTGACGGGGTGAAATTCTCGCCATTTCTGTAGTGTGGAGGCTGCCAGGTCTTGGTATAGATGGAGGGTCTGGCCCCAGAAAGCGACCTCCGACAGCGCTTGTGCTTCTCTTAGGATCCGCTCTTTAAGAAGGAAGCTATGGACGCAGCTTAAAATGTCCAGAGAGCGGGATGAGCCAGGGCCCCATCGACCCACTCTGTGGGTGTGGTCCAAGTGGATCTCAGCTGCTGGTGCGTCTCCCAGTACCTGTGCGAACAGGGCCGTTCCATAGGCCTCTATGTCTACCCCCTTATTCTGATGTTATTTCGCCTAGAGTGATTTTACAAGTCCTCTGCATGGGCCTGTAAGTCCAGCTGCTGATCGGATAGGCGAATGACTTCCTGTTGTAGCTGTTCGATTTCCTCATCTCGTGAGGATTCCCGACATTCTAGGTCATTGACCCTGTTGCCCATGTCCATCACTTCCCTCCATACCGCTTGGAGTTCGCTCGTGAGGTCTTTGCTGACGGCTAGGAGATCTTCTCTCAATGCTGAGAATAGGGCCTCCAAATATGGGTGTGTAACCGGGGCCTCTGTGTCCTCCCCCGGTGGCGAGGCCGCTCGGCTCGAGCCTCCCCTGAGCTCCCCCTCATGGGGCCTCGTGAGCATGTCTTTGATGGTGCTCCCCTTCTTTACTCTTGCCGACGCCATCCACTCGGCTCCATTGGGGTCCCAGAAGGAGGATGGACGTGGTTCTTATGTAGGTCTAGTTCTACCCCTGCCTCTCTGCTCAGCCAGCCCTCTTTCTGCTGGTTCTGTGTCCCGCACTGTTTCTGATAGGGTTAGCTCCCAGTACCGCTCTCTCGGGGCGTCCTTCCCTCTAGCCGCTACTTCCTGGATCAGGAATCAGGTGAGCAGTGCACCTAGGGTCCCTCAGCACCCCCATGTAGGATCCTCCTTTGTTTCACTAGGAGCCTCCCAGCTCCGTTAGCTGCGACCGTATGCGATGGGGAGGGGGACTCGATACCACGAGCTCTGTGTGCCAGGAGTGGGCCTATATACTTCAGGTTTAGGTCCTCCAAGAGATTTGAAATAATTCTTTAATTTCTAAAATTAGATGTAATACTTATTTCAGATCCAGGGCATATCTATATCTTATTAAAGTATAATTGTGCAGAAATTGTGTTAACAGTAATGACTGGTGTCGTATTAAACAGTTAATTTTGCTCTTCCTAATCATAGATAGAAGTTTTTTCATGGTTTAAAGTTTTTAAGCTTATTTCTGCATAATTTTCATTTGATGAGCATTTTTTGGATTCCTTTTACCCCCTGAAAGACAATTAGGTAGTGTTCATTTCTTTTAGTTGTTGCTAACTGCAAAGTAATCTATTATAATCCTTATATTACGGTACCCAGTACTTTTGGCCTCCCAAGAAGGCGGCTTCTTGCCTTGACTGCATGATTTAATAATATCTATATTTTTTATCAATAAAGGAGCTACTGTTCACTTGAGATGTTTAATCAGTTATTAACTAAATGACAATTAACAGATTGCATTGACAGATTTTCTTTTGAAAGCCTCTAAAATTGAGCACAGTTTGCAAAACTATCACAGCCGAGCATTGACAATGAATTTTGATTCCCGGACCTGATATTAGACTCCTTATTAAACTATTTGCATCTGCTTTTAATTTACTCCAAAAAATTGGAACATCGCCCCTCCAAATAGCTTAATGTGTTTTGATTGATGCTCTGTAAATCTAACATAATCTAAAAGTCCCTGTATTTGTACTATGACCACTCTTCACTCCCTCTATGGAGAGGATCAATGTTTATATAAATCACTGATGTCCTCTCGTAGGCTTATCAGGAATAGCAGGATGGGTTGGCGTTCCATTCCGACTTATGTTCCTCCATGCCCTCTGATGGTTTGGAAAGGAGAGCTCCAATATTTCACTTTAAGCTTAAAGGGATGTTGCACACATGTTTGACTAAACAAAAAACGTAAAGGAAATAGTTGATAAAAAAAGAAACTCTGTTGCCCAAAAGATAAACAATGAGCCTGCATGCTCTTGAGGTTTCGGCTATTAAGGATTGTGTTTGGTCGCTGAGTTGTGGTTCATACTCTGCGTTCACGTCCCCGTGTGCCCAATGATTTAACAATGTGTTTGACCTTTCTGTGTTAGTAATACTGAGGGGCTTATTTACAAGGCCCTTGCACCATTTTTGCGTGCGTCATTTTTAACATGGGAAAAGTGACGCAAAAGTGGCGCAAGGGGCTTGTAAATCTGCCCCTGAGAACCTTGGAAAATGGTCCTCTTTCTCTCTCTTTACATCTGGGTGTGTCTATCTACAAAGTGGCTTATAACAGTACCTTTCTTCCTTACCCCTAAACTTGGCCTTTTACTAAGCTTTCTCAAGGTTGGTGAATAAGCAAAAATGGGGAGGTCAACTGATTTCTTTTTTATCTCGTGGGAAGGACAGGATTAGAATGCTCCTCAGTTCAGTGGCTCTTAACGTTAAGGATGACCACGGGACAGATGGCAGCATGTGAAGCGAGATTCCACCAGAAAATGCTATGGGACGTCTCCGCCATTGAAAAGTACTTCACTGTTTTTTTCATAGGCTGTTCAATACTCTAGTGATGCAGTCGCCCCCAAAATGTTATAGTGCTGTTGACTTGCATCGAGGCACTTGTCTTTCTGTCTGTGCGTTAAAAAGCCTTGGAATGTGTCCATAAATGTTTCCTTAGGCAAGCATGTATTCCTGAATCACTCTGCATGGCCCAGGGTGTAGTAACTATGTAGCTCTCAATCCCTGGCAGCACAGCACCCAGGATAATGTAATGCATGGCTAAAAACTTAGGGGCATATTTACAAGCCCCTTGCGCCACTTTTGCGCCGCCGTTGCGTCACTCATGTGACGCAGCGGCGACGCAAACCATGCGCCACGTTGCGCAATATTTACAACGTGACGCATCTAGGGAGATGCGTCACGATGTAAACTCCTGCGCCACATGAAACCTGCGTCAGGTTTCATGTGGGCGTTCCAGCGCAGGGTGGGCGTTCCCTCGCAGGTACGCCACGTAAAGTGACGCAGTGAAATCTACAAGATTTCACTGAGTCACTTTACGCCCATGCTGCGCCAAAACCCTGCGCCTGCTTGAAGCAGGCATAAGGATTGACGCACCATGTTAGGGATAGGGCACCCCGAGCATTGCTGGAGCTGCGTCGCGCTTGCGACGCGACTCCAGCAATGCGCCGCCTTCCGTCGGGGGATGCGACACGCATCTGCCATTCTGTGCGCCACGGCGCGCTGCATTGTAAATGCGGCGCATTGGCGGTGGCGCAAGGGCAAACTTGCGTGTCGCATCTTCCCTGGCGCATCCCTGCTGATTTGCAGGGATGCGCCAGGGAACGTAAATATGCCCCTTATAAGGTCCCAAAGGCAAGACCTAATGGCTATGCCAAAACTTGTTTGTAGATATGCCCCCAAAGGTTGTTAGGTCTGTGGTTTGCTCTGAACTCAACTCCTTAAAAATAATGACAATCTCAATGAAAATAGTTATAACAATAATAAAGCTCTGACATTTTCGCTCCCTGAGAGGCATTTCTCATGATTGTCTTTCACCAGTGACAACTATCACAGGGTAGAATCTTGCGGGTAAATATTCCTGATTCTCTAATTCTAAACTAAGGTTGAGAGAGTCCATTGTGAAGCCTCTTGCAATCTGAATAGCAGAGCTCGTCTTCTGCACAAAGCGAGGGCAATAGCACCTCACAGAAAAGACCATTCTTCGGTGAGCAGAATAGTGAGGGGCTGGTGGCTGTGATCTGCCGCCACGTGAGCTTCATACAAAACGCACACACAGCTAAAAATAAGTGGCTTCTGCGGGCTTTAACTCTGCAATAAGACACCTAGGGGCAGATTTACGTTGAACTAACGCAGCGCCGTACAGCAAGTCATTTTGCTGCGCTGCGCTGCGTTAGTTTTGAAGCACAGGGATGCGACATATTTACAACAATATGTCGCATCTCTGTCCTTCCCCCTGCGCTGGCGCACAAACTGCAGCCATGCGCCGGCGCAGGCACCCTTGCACCATGGTGCAAGGATGCCTGCGTCGTGGGAGATTGTTTTTGTGCAGGAAGGGGCACCTTCTTGCACAAAAACAATAAATAGAAGCATTTTCCTCTTTCAATGCGTGCTGTAGAATGCAGCACGCATTGAAAGAGGAAAAAACGAGGAGAAATGAAAACATTTCTCATCGTTGCGCCTCGCTACGCCACCTCTAGGCTGGCGTAGCTTTCATGACGCATCTCCAGAGTTACGATTTCTCGTAATTCTGGAGATGTGTCTCGTTCCATGAGTGTTGCGTGGGAACACCCACAGCAACACCCATGGAACGCCCCTTCACCGCAAAGTGCTGCGTGTGAAGGGGCCGTATTTACAAGGAGAGGAAAAGTCACGCAGGGTGGCTTTTCCTCTCCTTGTAAATATGGAGCAGCCCCCTGCGCCACCAGTACCTCAGGAAAAGTGACGTACTGGTGGCGCAGGGGGCTCGTAAATCTGCCCCCTAAATTGCAGCAAACCACAGGAAATTGGAAAGCCGTACAATGCACATTCAATCTTGATCGACTGCGGATGGAATTTCAATGCACCTCGTCCTGATGGCTCCTTGGGGGGAGGTTAAACAAGGCTCGAGTCTGTCAGTATCACTACAAAACAAACACTGGCAAAACCAATACATTACACTTTTCGTAGGCAAGTGATGAGGTGTATTGGCTTTGCCAATGCTTGTTTTCATTGTCTTTTCCCTCTTTCTGGCACGTTGTGATGCATATGCACAAGTAATAAATCATGCATATGCAGTTGCACACAATTAACATTCCGTGATGGTCGTCATGCGTGCACATGCATCAGCGTATTGTCGCCATGCGCGCACATGCATCAGCATATATTAGAATGCAGCCATTTTGTTTACCAGGTAAAATAAATATGATTTGAGAAAAACAGGTTAGAGCACTGAAGAGTGAAGAAAAACGTCCAGTAAAAGTTTGCAGCTATCCAGGCTCTCAAAGAAAAGAAAAAAAAATGTTTAAAGAAAACTCAAGATGGGCAGGGTAGCACTGGAGGGCGACGGCCAGGGTCTTGGGGTCAGAAGCGTTGAGCAAGAGCACAGAGGCCCTCCTAAAAAAAATAATCATTAAAAATTAAAAATCAATAAATTAAAGACTACTTTTAAAAAGTGTTCACATCTGGAAAATGCTGTGTCATGATACCAATGTGATGGACAGCCCTGTTAGCCAACAGCAAAAGCCAGCTAAACAACTGTAGCCAGTGGCTGAAAGGGGCTGCCCAGAAGCCCCTTTCTGTATCTTCATGTATGTATATGTTGTGAGTTGATATGAAATGAAATTTGTACTTGTAAAGCGCACTTATACCCCCAAAGAGGTGTCCTGGCGCTGTACGCATACCGCTGTGGAACCCTTCCTGGCTTTTCCCTGTGAAATGTCCACTCCTGGGCACCCCCAGGGTGAAGCCAGGCATCCCAGCGCTGTTGGAGCCGTTGTGGAGATTAAGCAAGCTATTGCCCAGAGTTGCAGAGTGGGACCCATGATTAGAATAGGCACCGAGGCGAGAATTATCAGGTCCGAGGAAATTGAGCCCAAGACCCGCCGAGGCGGGAATTGAACCCTGGTCCCGGGGCAGATCTCTGCATCAGGGTCTGCTGCTCTAACCATTGAGCCACACTTCTCCAGGATATGAGCTCCTGCCTACCAGCAAAAGCTGTCTATAGACGAGACCTAAAAATAAAAGAAATGCTACAATGGTAAAGGGAAGTACCAGTGAACAAAATGGAAAACAGTCTCTTGGGAAGCAGCATTTGATAAAATATTTTAAATAAACGGAGAAACAAGCTTATATGTGTCCAAACACTGCGAGAAGCAATTAAAAAGGCCGATAGTGTAGGGCTGTGGCCTTATATGTCACGATGTCACATTATGCATAGCATTTTTGTTTACTATTTACTTCATTGCTCCTGGGAGACAGTAATAGTGTTCTGCATAAAAGTATCACCACTGTATCTAAACTTAATACCCCTTTCACAGCAAAATCATTTGCTGACGTAGACCTTTCTTCAAGACCTTAAACTAAACGTTCCCAAGTGTAACAAATGAACGATGAAAGTCATTTTACAGTACACAGAATAAAACGACCAGGTTAGGCCTTTGAGCGCTATGAAACTAATTATGGAGAAAAATTGTCAATAGTTTTCAAGCTGTTAAAATATGATAAATAATGGACCATCTTGAATTTTCGTTCAAAGTTATCCGAAGAAGATGTGGTTCGGAAGGGAAGTAACTGGAAAACTCAGCGCCTGGCATCATGCACTTTTTTCAGTAGATGGCGCTGGGGCACCATTTTTACAAAGAATCTGTTTGAAACCTTTATTTCTAGTCATTCGACATACCGGAAAAGGTGGTATGAGGTTCTGAGGTACTTTAAAGCACGATCCTGGACGTCGATTCACCAAAATGCTAGGGGTAGTGGAAGCGACATCTCTTGTGCATCACATGACAGGAAGTGACATCAAATGAACTTTGACCCTGATGACCTCACGTTAAAAATGTTTTAAAGTACGTGGCATTATTAAAGTAAAAATAACAAGTACAAGATTAATAAAATCACAAAAGCACAGCTACAACACACTACTATTTTTGTTACAAACTACATATTAACTAGTGTACTGCCATGAAATGCTAGGAGCACAAACTTGATATATAAGGTCTAGTGGAGGATCCTCCACTAAGACGGAGGAGCATCGCCCCACTGCTTTTAGCAGTGGAAAGAAGGAAAAATAAAATGACAACAAGGTGATGCTGTTATCATTTTATTTTTCGCGCTGAAGCAGGTTTTAGGGGGGGCGGGCTTGGCTGTCTACGCAGCCAGCAGGGGGTGGAGGAAATATGTGCACTAAGTGCGCATGATGGCTTGGCTGACCTTACTGGGCCGGTCAAACAGTCATGTGCACTTAGCATGTTCCCCCCTAGGCTGTGATGCACAGCCTGGTGGGGAACATGCACAGGCTCCCACTTAATTTGTAAAATAATAAGTGCCAGGGCTCTCATCATGAGGCCACTGCAGCTTGCACCATCCATTGCTCCTACCAGTGCTGCAAATAACAGTACCAACACAACTACTAGCCACCATACCCCTAGCAGTGTGACAATTCAGACTATTCTAGGCCCCCATAGCTATAAGAATGGCTTGTGCCACAGTTATGAGTCATTTTTAATGTATTTCGAATTAATAAACAAATGTTGTTGTGAGGATCTCTAAATTAGGGAAATCAGCCACATGATGGCACTGTTTGTCTGAGTACCATGGTGACAATTAAGTGCTGTGGCTGACAATTAAGTGCCGGTGCTGAGTACTGGAAACCACTGGCTCAAATTAAGCACTGGCTCAGACCAATCACAGCGCTGCATTGCAGCGTTGTGATAGGCTTAGGGGAGCCTGTTTGTGCTTCCTGTTCCGGCCGGACCAAGCAGACGACGATGAAGGAGAGTCGGCGGTTTTGTAAGGTAAGTGCTATATATTTTTTTAAAACACACCGCCTGCCACCCTCGTTTAGTACCACCTGCGACTGATCAGGTTGCAGCTGTCATGTATACATGTACATGACTATGCTTAACATAGTCATAGGCAATTAGAATCTTAAATGTACTGGCATGCCCTAAATGTCAATGTGACCATTAAATAGCCATGCATAACCATCAAATGTCACATTTGGCGATGCAGCGCGAGAAACGAAATTCGTTTTATTTATTTATATGTGAACTTACCTGTAATCGCCCGTAATCCGTAGTTTACTACCCCCCCACCCTGCCCCTCCCCGCCCCACATCAGCGCCCGGCGGCACTCCCACCACCGACCGCTACTGAGTTTATAGAGTGCCTGGTTACTCCAACAGAGTGTCCCTGTGCTAAGAATTCTTCCTCCATGTCAGAAGTAAAAACCCAGTCCTCTGCCTCAGCACCAATAGACCTGGGATGCCCTGAAAAAACAAGTTTTTTTCCCTACGGAACAGCACTTCTGAAGGCTGCATCCTTAGATCCAGCGGCAGCTGGTTCCATATTTTTGCTGCTAAAAAGCCAAACGATCTACCTCCCAACCAGGCTCATTGCACTTTTGGAATAGTCAGCCTAGCAGTGCCTGCAGACCTAAGATTCCTAATAGGTCTATAAAGGGTGATTAAGAGAAACAGATAACTAGGGCCTTTCTCATGAAAAATTCTATGACAAAAGCATAGGGCTTTAAAAGTCCCTCTGTCCTGCACCGGAAGCCAGTGTAGATCTACGAGGGCCGCCCCCACAGGGGCTTGCCTTGAGATGTTCAGTAGTAAACGGGCTGCTGCATTCTGAACTCTCTGCAGCATTCTCATTCTGCCTTTAGTGACCCCTAAGTATAGAACATTGCAGTAATCCAAGCGGGAGATAATCACCGCCTGGAAGATTATTTTTCTTTTGCTGCCAGAGGTAACAGATCTAATATTTTTCGTAACATTCTCAGTAGGCCAAAACATGTACCGGCCAAGCCTGATATCTGTTCCTCAAATGATAGCGTGGTATCAAACCACACTCCTAAGCTTTTAATCTTGGATTTAGGGACCGGGGTTGGACCTAATTCAGACGGCCACAGATATGAGACCCGATAGAGGGTTGTTTGCCAACTACCACAATGTTGGTTCTGCCTGCATTTAGTTGTAGACAATTGAATTTCATCAAGTTGGTCAGATCTATAAGACAAGCTCTAACCTTAGGAGCGGCCTCAGGTTCATTCTGTTCCAGAATGTTAATCAGCTTAGTGTCATCAGCATAAGACACCAGTTTCACCCCATGTTTTGCAACTACATCCGCTAAAGGGCGCATGTAAACATTGAACAAAGTCGGGCTCAAGGCTGAGTCCTGTGGAACCCCTTGCAGCAGAGATCGAGTCTCCGAGTTGAAAGGCCACCGAAGGACTTGAAAGGACCTATCTTGAAGAAAATTATTAATCCAATCCAAAGTACCACCTCTGACTCCAGTATCCCACAGTCGTTCCAAAAGAAGGCCTTGGGATACTGTGTCAAAAGCGGCACTCAGGAACAGCAGGATCAAGGCTGCTGTCTTACCTTCATCTACGACCATTTTCAACGATTCGGAGGCTAGAAGTAATGCACATTCGGTGCTATACAAGGGTCTGAAACCAGATTGAGTCTCGTGGAGCACATGGTTTTCTTCAATGAATTTAGTCAGTTGAAGATTGAGGAATTTTTCTGCTATTTTAGCAAAAAAAGGCAGCAAGGATACAGGTCTTAAATTTTTTGGAAGCGGGGGATCCAGGGAGGGTTATTTGCAGAATATCAGCACTTTTCCAGACTTGGCTTTTTTTTTCCAAATCACTGGGTGTGGCGGTACAATTTGCTCAACAGAAGCACGACAAGACTATAATTCCCAGAATACACTCATTAGTTATATTAATGGCCAAGGCTGGTGAAGTATTATCCTGCCATTATGAAATGATCTGACAAGTCCTAGATATTGTTTAATGTAGAGGAATACCAGGTAATCAAGGCCAAAAGAAGGAAAAGTAACCGATTGTGAAATCTGATAAAGGGCAAATGAATGGAAACTACCTCATTATGGCCACAACAATGCAATGAAGACCAATGTTAAAATAATTTTTTGTCCAAGTGGGTGTACTGAGAATTTAGACACTACAGCTTTCCATGTAGCACAGATAACTAGGGGGCATATTCACAAGGAGCTATCGCCGAATTAACGGCACTTTATCGCAGCCAAAGTCGTGATAAATTTACCCCCATTCACAAGCCGGTGTTAACAGCCCACAGCACCAGTTTACCCGCGATAGCAGCCGCAAAAACATCGCCACAGAGGACCCCGCAAATACCTCTAATGAGATACAGAGTAGGCGTTCCCGTCACAAAAGTCGAGACAACAGCACACCTCAACATTCACAACGACCAGCCACATCGGCGATAAAAACACAAAACAGGCGATAAGGCTCGTTAGCACCAGGAAATCTACACCTGCTCTGACCTGGTGTAAAGTCGGACGGCAGCCAGCACAACAAAATGGAGCACAGCCCAGGGCCACAAACCCGAAGGGCAACAGATGCCATGGAGCCACTCATCATGGGGTCCAGACACCCAAGAGGGCCACAACACCCACCGCCACCACCCCAGGACCCCAACCCACACCCGGAACACCACCCCCCCACCGTCCACCACAGATGCAGCTCAGACAAAGACAGCGGAACCCCAGGAAACGTACCAGCCGCACAGACCCAACATCTGACAATGTCACCGTCCACTACAGGCTGAAAGGGACAACCAACCTACGCATCCTGACCATCATCGCCTAACAGGCCTACCGCAACAACACAGCGGACAACCAACATCCCACCCCAGACAAAGCTGATGGCGTGGCTGCACCTGTTGGCCCCTGGGACCCCCCCATCCAACACCCGCCAGAGTCTGAGGAGTCTCACAGCCAGCCACATCCAAGTCCCCCACACCTGTCCTGGACATCACCATCACCCTGGTACCCCAGTACCCATACGTACAACACAATGCACAGGATCCGCTGGAGACCAAGCAAGGACCATACGCCCAAGCAGGATGCACGCACGTGTTGGGGGCAATACACAGCACACATGTACTATCTGTGCCCCCTAGTGACACAGCACACAATTACCGCAACAGGAAGCACACGTCTCACACCAATGTGCAGGCAACAACAGAACACCGTGGAACACCCAACAATGTCGCCTTCAAATACACAGCCAGTGTGCATGACACCTTCATCCTCTGACAGTCCATCATCAACCAGCGTTCCCAGGATGGCAACAAGGGAAATGCACAGCCCCTTGGCAATATACAAATGAACACCCCACACACCTCAACTCCACAACCATGCAACTCACAACGCTGGCAATGCACACGTCACAAAATCACATGCAACAGGAACAACAATATGCCCACCCACCAGACACGACAGAACAACTTACAATGTCCACATGGGCAAGCCCTGAACATGAGCCAGCAACGGCATGGCACCTCAGCCACATAATAGCTGAATGTGGGGAGAGGTGGCAACCAGGCATGTGTGAAGGATGCAGTAGAACCATGATTGGGAAAGTACACAATGCCAAGAGTGCCGGAGATGTGCTGGACACCTCACAGTATGCAGAACACACCCATATCCATGGCGACATACACCGCTTGCGTATGGAGTGTAGTGGACACCACCATGTCACCCCAGCCAGTGGGGGACCTCGCAGAAATGTTGCCTGTAACGCCCCCCCCCCCTAAGCATCAGCGGAGTGGGATGGCCCAGGGTACGCCACGCCAGCGTAGGGGTGTGAATAAAAAGCACGTAGGCCTGGGCATGGTCCTCTTCCGGAAAGACCCACGTCTCTGCCAGGGCGGCACCTCCCACCTCGCCACGAGGCCGACGCCATCCTCGTGAGCGGAGTTGCCTGCGATGCCGTGCGCCTGCCGGACCCCGGCACGCGGAACCATGAACCCGTCAGGCCAGCTCCTGCGCAGCCTGGCCACACTGAACACCTTCCAACACCGGCGTGTGTCAAGGAGGGCCCACCATGTGCTGGCGCAAGCCCCAAGCCAGAGGCCCGAGACCTTGGCAGCCACCTCAGACCATCACGGCCTCCACGACACAGGCCCGCTTTATTCCTTTTTCGTTGACGTACTCCACTGCCGCCCCCGGCCTACACTACGGACCAGTAGGTCCCATATGTGAAACTGTGTCCTGAGTCATTGTTAGATTTGGGGGTTTCTAGTTGGCAGAGGTAGGTACCTTTGTCCAAATAGGGACCCTTGAGTCTAGTCAGGGAAAGTAGGTACACTCCCGAAATAACCCCTGCTCACCCTCTTGGTAGCTTGGCACGAGCAGACAGGCTTAGTTCAGAGGCAGTGTGTAAAGCATTTGTGAACACATACAGTAATCAAGTGACAACACTACAAATTGACACCACACAGGTTATATATTTATAAAAATAGGTATACTTTATATAGATTTATCACAAGACCATAAACGACAAAAATAATCCACAATACTGTCAAGAGTGCTTAGTTCTGATCAAAAAGGCTTAATTCAAGGTTCTGTGCGAGTCGGTAGCCTCCTCCGGCTACGGCGATGTCGAGAACAAACAGAGTCTAACAAATCCAGCTGACCGCGTCGAGACGGGCCAACACAGCGTAGACAGACTCGGTCACAGTACCTTTTACTTGAAGCGGCAGGCACGGGCGTGCGAGCCGGATGGCTGTTCGTCGCGGTCGCGATGCAAAAATGGAAGCGTTGCAGGACGCGTTGTCCCTCGATGCGGTGCAGGCAGTGGCTCGTTGACGTCGTCGAGACGGAGTCAGTGAGACCAGGGCCGTGCGTTGCAGGGCGAGACGGTGCTTCGATGCGGTGCTGGCAGGTTGCGGTGCGGCGAAGGAGCCGGATTCAGGAGCTGGCGTCGATCAATCCGGACAGCGGTGCGAGTCGGGCGGTGCGTCGCAAAGCGTGCGAGCGGTGCCCAACTCCGGTGCGGTCACAGGACTCGAACTCAGCAGCAGTGACCGTGTCGGTCGGACCAGTTCGATTCGGCGTAGCGAAGCGTTGCAGGACGCGTTGTCCCTCGATGCGGTGCAGGCAGCGGCTCGTTGACGGAGTCGGTGAGACCAGGGCCGTGCGTTGCAGGGCGAGACGGTGCTTCGATGCGGTGCTTACAGGACACCGAGTCGGTCGTGAGAGTCGGTCACAGCTCCCTACTTCTGTAGCCACTGAAACAGAGTTTCCAGCAGCAATTCACAAAGGGGGTGAAGTCCAATGGTCCTGGGACTTCGGTCAGGGGGCAAGCTCTCTTCCAAGCCCTTGGAGATCCTTCACAAGTTGATGAAAGTCACAGCAAAGCAAAAGTTCCTTTCTCCTTTCTTTGGCAGTCAGGCAAACCACTGCAGGCCAATCCCCCAAGCAGCACTTCAGGCTTAGGGATAGTCTCTCCTCAGTTTCTTCTTGGTTCCGCTCCTCCACAAAGGTTTCTTCTTGTTCCCAAAAGTGATCTAATCTTCCTGGGGTCTGGGTGCCCCTCTTATACCCTGATTCTCTTTGTTCTCTGGAGGCAGAGAGGCCTCTGCCTAGTCCAAAACCAGTTCTGGTCAGTCCTGGAGCACTTTGTTTTTCTGACTCCTTCTTTCCTTTCAGAATGTGGGGCAGAGTGCTCAGCCGCCCGGCAGGAGGTGGAGCCAGCATTGTGGAAGGCAGGCACAGCCCTATTCAGACCCAGGTGCAACTCCTCCCTCCACTCTGGATGCAGATCTTTCTATTCAGCCCTGTGCTGACTCACCCTGTCTCCTGTAGCCACCCCCAGCCCCTGTCACTCAATCTCCAGACAAGGAATACACAACCTAGCAGAGGCAGGCTTGGATAGTTAGGCAAGAAAATAACCACTTTCTAAAAGTGGTATTTTCAAACACAGAATGTTAAAACCAACTTCACTAAAAGATGTATTTTATCATCCTGAGTTCAGGCATACTAAATTCGTTTTTCTACCATGTTCCCTGGGTCAGTTCTGACTATAAGGTGTAATAGTCAGTCTGCCCATTCTGGCCTATGGGGAGCAGGTAGCCTTGCAATAGTGAAAAACGAAAATGGCTGTAATTCACTATTAGGACATGCCACACACACCAGGGCATGTCCTACCTTATACTTACAATGCACCCTGCCCTAGGGCCTACTTTAGGGGTGACCAACATGCAGTAAAGGGAAGGTTTAGGGACTGGTAAGTGGGTGCACTCACCAAGTCGACATGGCAGCCCTAGGCTGCACACAGGCTCTGCAATGGCAGGCCTGAGACACACTTACAAGCTGCTTCTGTGGGTGGCACCACCCGTGCTGCAAGCCCACCAGCAGCATTGGATTTACATGCCCTGGGCACACTCAGTGCACGGTACTAGGGACTGACAAGTAAACCAATCATCCAATCATGGAGTCACTAATACATACATCAATTCACGATAGGGAGCACTTGCACTTTGGCACTGATTAGCAGCGGCAAAGTGCCCATGAGCATCTAGTCCAGCAAAAACATATCGGCAACAGTGGAGGCATTACGAAAAAATGGAAGGGAGACCCACGCCAAGGATGCCAGGTCTAACACGTGTCCCCTCCAGCTGAAATGTGGGGAGAACTACCCTACCCCTAGGGAGTTCTCATCGCTAAGGCGGAAAAATCTGGACAGTCCATCAGCATTGGCGTGTTCTGTACCAGGGCGGTGTTCCACCGTAAAGTCCATCCCCTGTAGGGAAATGGACCACCTCAACTGCTTTGGATTCTCACCCCTCATCTGCATCAACCATCTGAGGGGCCTGTGGTCTGTCTGAACCCGGAAGTGAGTCCCAAACAGGTATGGTCTCAGCTTCTTCAGTGCCCAGACCACAGCAAATGCCTCACGCTCAATAGCACTCCATCTCTGTTCCCGGGGAAGTAACCTCCTACTGATGAAGGCTACAGGTTGGTCTAGGCCCTCCTCATTGATCTGTGGTAGAACAGCCCCTACACCATGCTCTGAAGCGTCCGTCTGAACAATGAACTCATTGGAGAAGTTGGGTGCCTGGAGCACAGGCGCCGTGCACATGGCAGTCTTCAAGGTGTCAAAAGCTTTTTGACAGGCGTCAGTCCAAATCACTTTCCTGGGCTGCTTCTTGGAAGTCAGCTCTGTCAAGGGGGCAACAATGCTGCCATACCCCTTGACGAATCTCCGGTAATACCCGGTGAGTCCTAGGAAGGCTCTCACCTCTGTCTGGGTCTTGGGGGCTCCCAAGCCAGAATGGTATAAATTTTCGGTTGGAGGGCGCCACCTGGCCGCTCCCAACCTGGTGTCCCAAGTACACCACAGAACCCTGCCCAATCTGGCACTTACTCGCCTTGATTGTGAGGCCTGCCCTCCGCAGCGCCATCAACACTTCCCAGAGGTGACGCAGATGTTCTTCCCAACTGGCACTGAACACTGCGATGTCATCCAGGTAGGCGGCACTGAAATCCTCCAGTCCAACCAACACCTGGTTGACCAACCTCTGAAAGGTGGCAGGGGCATTCTTCATCCCAAAGGGCATCACCCGGAACTGGTAGTGCCCATCTGGTGTAGAGAATGCTGACCTCTCTTTTGCCCCATCAGTCAAGGCGATCTGCCAGTACCCAGACGTTAAGTCAAACGTGCTGAGGTCCGCGCAGCCCCTAACCGATCTATGAGCTCATCAGCTCTGGGGATGGGGTGGGCGTCAGTCCTGGTGACGGAATTGAGTCCCCTGTAGTCCACACAGAACCGGAGTTCTGGTGTGGCACCAGGCGCGGCAGCCTTTGGAACCAAGACCACTGGGCTGGCCCAAGGGCTGTTAGAGGACTCAATCACCCCTAGCGCAAACATCTTGGAGACCTCCTCCTTGATGCAGGCTCTGACCCTGTCAGTCACCCTGTAAGCCTTGTGCTTCACAGGAAGACTGTCCCCAGTGTCCACATCATGGATGCACCAATGAGTGACACTGGGAACCAGGGAGAACAGGTCAGGGAACTGTCCCAACAGCTGGCGACAGTCACCCTGCTGCTCAGGTGTCAGGGAGGTAGAGAGGTTTACTCCCTCCACTGATCCATCTTGCTCTTGGGCTGACAGGAGGTCAGGAAGAGGCTCGGTCTCCTCCTCCATTCCATCATCTGTAGCTAAGAGCATGCCCACTTGGGACCTCTCCAAGTGGGGCTTCAGGCGGTTCACATGCAGGACCCGCAAGGGGTTCCTGGGAGACTGCTTGTCCACCAGATAGGTAACTGGACTCTTGCGCTCCACCACCGTAAAAGGGCCGGTCCACCTGTCCTGGAGCGCACAGGGCTCCACAGGGGCCATGACCCACACTTTCTGACCAGGCTGAAGCTCTACCAGAGTGGCATTCTGGTCGTGCCACCGCTTCATCTCCTTCTGGCTGGCTTCCAGATTTGCCTCAGCAAGTTCTCTGAAACGCCTAGTCTGGTTCCTGAAGGCCAGCATGTAACTGTATACATCCTGGGGAGGTTTCCTGGGAGATTGCTCCCAGCCTTCCTTGACCAAACTCAGAGGTCCTCGCACCGGGTGTCCATAGAGGAGCTCAAAGGGACTGAACCCTAGAGACTTCTGTGGCACCTCCCGGTATGCAAACAACAGGCATGGTAAGAGGATGTCCCATTTACGCCTCATGGGTTCTTCCAGACCCATAATCATGCCCTTGAGGGTCCGGTTGAATCTCTCCAACCAGCCCATTTCCTTGAGGGTGGTAAGGAGTGGTGAACTTGTAAGTTACACCGCACTCCTGCCACAGGGACTTCATGTACTTGGACACGAAGTTGGTATCTCTGTCAGACACCACCTCTTGAGGGAATCCCACACGTGAGAAAATTCCCATCAGTGCCCGTCCCACCACGGGGGCTGTCACTGTCCTCAGAGGGATGGCTTCAGGGTATCGGGTGGCATGGTCCACCAAGACCAGGATAAACCTGTTGCCCATGGCTGTCTTGGGGTCCAGTGGCCCCACAATGTCAATACCCACCCGTTCAAAGGGGTGCTGACCACAGGGAATGGCTGGAGAGGAGCCTTGTGCTTCCTCCCACTCTTTCCACTTGCCTGGCAAGTCTGGCATGTCCTGCAGTGAGTGGCGGCACTCCTGCGCATCTGGGGCCAATAGAAATGGGTAACAAGCCTGTCAAAGGTCTTGTCCTGCCCCAGATGTCCTGCTAACGGTACATCATGAGCCAACCCCAGTAGGAAGGCTCTGAAGCGCTGGGGTACCACCAGCACACGGGCTGACCCAGGCTCAGCAACCTTAGGCTCTGAATACAGGAGACCATTCTCCCAGTAAATCCAATGTGATCCAGACTGATCACCTGCTGCCTGGTCTGTGGCCTGTTGCCTCAGACCCACGAGAGAGGGGCATGCGTTCTGCTCCTTGCAGAACTCTTCCCTGGAGGGTTCTCCTTCTTGCTGCCAATGGGTCAGCTCAGGTAGGTCCCCCAGTTCAGCTACCTGTTCCCCTGTAGGCTCCAGGGCATCCCCCTCAGGGTCTGCCTCCTCCTGGACCGTGGGAACTTCGGGGGCCGGTTTCCCGCGCCCCCGGCCTCCTCTCTCTCCGGCAGGCACCTGGGCCTCCCTCTCAGGCTCCAGGTCCTCTTGAACACCTTTCGCTACCATTGACCGGGTGGTCACACATGCCCAATCAGGCAAGCCCAACATTTCTAAATGCGCACTCCGCTCCACCTTAGCCCAAGGTGAGCTCTCCAAATCGTTCCCTAACAAACAGTCAACAGGCATGGCTGGCCTCACAGCTACTTGAAGAGTACCCGAGACCCCCCACTCAAAGGGAACCTGAGCCACCTTGCAGTGACTCTCTGTGTTGTCAGCGGCAACAACCGGATAGAATTCATCAGGGATAACCTGCTCCTTAGACACCAGGTGACACTTGACAGCTGTCACACTGGCTCCTGTGTCTCTCAGAGCCTCCACCCTATGGCCATTGATGGTCACCCACTGCCTGTATTTTTAGTGTTATCAGGCAGCTGGGTCCTAGGGACCATCTCAGAGTTTCCTAATGAGACAAGGGAAAACACTGTGGGATCCCCCCACCTTGGGCACCCAACTCCTCCCCCAGGGCTACACTAGCCAACTGCCGGGGGACTGCACTAGTGGGTGCTGGTTTTCCATGCAAAGGGCAACGAGGATCGTTTGCCTTGTGGCCAGGGGCGCCACACTTGTAACACACCAGTGGTCCCTAGTGAACAGGGGGCCTGTCAGGGCCACTGGCTTCTTCTCAGGGGAGGCTGGGAACCTTTCCCTTGGTTCCCTTGGGGTCTACTTTGGGGCCCTTTATGGAACTCCCTCTGTTTACCTTTGTCCCCCCACTCTTCTGCTGGGGACCCTGCCCACCCTTGGTGGGGTCTCCCACGTGACCCTTGTGGACCCGGGTACTCACCCAGCGGTCCGCCTCCTCAGCAAGCTGCCTAGGGTTAGTCAGCTTACTATCAATCAGGTGCTGGCGTAGCTCAGGAAAACAATTACCGGACAAGTGCTCCCAGGCAATCAAATCAAAGAGCGCCTGAAAATCAGTCGCTTTGCTACCCTTTACCCAACCATCCAAGGCTCTGCAAAAGAAGGTCACATATTCAACCCAGGTACTGCTTTCAATCTTACTACAGTTCCTGAACCTTTGCCTATAAAGCTCAGGGGTCAAACCATACCTAGTCATTAAGGCATCCTTCATGTGGCTGTACGAATTATAGACTTCAGAGGGCAAATCCAACAAGGTATCCCGCCCTTCACTGAGGAACCGTCCCCACAACCCCGCTCCCCAATCCTTCTCAGGGACCCGGTGGGAAGACATGGCTACCTCATAGGCTTTGAAGCACTGCCCAATGTCATCATTTTTAAAAAACTCCTTCACCACATCTTTGGGAATATACACCCTAGCTTCAACAGGCACAGGCGGTACACTGCCACCAGAGGGAGTAATCTCTAAGCTTTTGGCCTTCAATTCCAACTCCCTCAAAACTTTCTCATGTTCAAACTGCATTTTCTTTTCCTCTAGGGCTAATTTCCTAGTTTGCATTTGGAATTCTAACTGCCCATTCAGCTTGAGCTTGGTCAGCTCCATTTCGTGCATCCTACTCTCTTTCCTGTCCTCCAACTCCTCTGGAGACAGTCCTCTGGCAGAAACACTGCTACCTACTGGGGAAGGTGGTCTTCCAGCCCCTAGACCCAATAGCCCCTCCAGCTGCCCTTCTGCATTCTCTGCCCCCTCCACAGGGGCACTCCTTGATTCGACCCAGGCCCTCAGCACCTTTTGGAGGTCCTCCTTCCTGGAGAGCCCGGTCATGGACACTTTAAACTTTTTGCAGAATTGCCTGAGCTGCTTGAGGGTGTAGCATTCTAGCCTCTCTTCTTCCCAATCACACTCAACAGAGGCTACTGATGCTGGTTTCTCCATAGTGATTAAACTTGGCAGTTGCAAAAATAGGAAATCCCAGAAAAAATGCTATAAAAGTATGTGGTTGCGTTTTGGTCTGCACTCACTAAGTAGTGTTCACCAATCACTGTACATGAGTCACAAATGCAAGTCCAGAATCCTCACCGCTGACCACCAATGTTAGATTTGGGGGTCTCTAGTTGGCAGAGGTAGGTACCTTTGTCCAAATAGGGACCCTTGAGTCTAGTCAGGGAAAGTAGGTACACTCCCGAAATAACCCCTGCTCACCCTCTTGGTAGCTTGGCACGAGCAGACAGGCTTAGTTCAGAGGCAGTGTGTAAAGCATTTGTGAACACATACAGTAATCAAGTGACAACACTACAAATGGACACCACACAGGTTATATATTTATAAAAATAGGTATACTTTATATAGATTTATCACAAGACCATAAACGACAAAAATAATCCACAATACTGTCAAGAGTGCTTAGTTCTGATCAAAAAGGCTTAATTCAAGGTTCTGTGCGAGTCGGTAGCCTCCTCCGGCTACGGCGATGTCGAGAACAAACAGAATCTAACAAATCCAGCTGACCGCGTCGAGACGGGCCAACACAGCGTAGACAGACTCGGTCACAGTACCTTTACTTGAAGCGGCAGGCACGGGCGTGCGAGCCGGATGGCTGTTCGTCGCGGTCGCGATGCAAAAATGGAAGCGTTGCAGGACGCGTTGTCCCTCGATGCGGTGCAGGCAGCGGCTCGTTGACGTCGTCGAGACGGAGTCGGTGAGACCAGGGCCATGCGTTGCAGGGCGAGACGGTGCTTCGATGCGGTGCTGGCAGGTTGCGGTGCGGCGACGGAGCCGGATTCAGG
Organism: Calotriton arnoldi; assembly: GCA_963921515.1. Lineage (NCBI taxonomy): Eukaryota > Metazoa > Chordata > Amphibia > Caudata > Salamandridae > Calotriton > Calotriton arnoldi. The sequence continues at coordinate 187,413 of CAWUFW010004735.1, forward strand.
AGCTGGCGTCGATCAATCCGGACAGCGGTGCGAGTCGGGCGGTGCGTTGCAAAGTGTGCGAGCGGTGCCCAACTCCGGTGCGGTCACAGGACTCGAACTCAGCAGCAGTGACCGTGTCGGTCGGACCAGTTCGATTCGGCGTAGCGAAGCGTTGCAGGACGCGTTGTCCCTCGATGCGGTGCAGGCAGCGGCTCGTGGACGGAGTCGGTGAGACCAGGGCCGTGCGTTGCAGGGCGAGACGGTGCTTCGATGCGGTGCTTACAGGACACCGAGTCGGTCGTGAGAGTCGGTCACAGCTCCCTACCTCTGTAGCCACTGAAACAGAGTTTCCAGCAGCAATTTACAAAGGGGTGAAGTCCAATGGTCCTGGGACTTCGGTCAGGGGGCAAGCTCTCTTCCAAGCCCTTGGAGATCCGTCACAAGTTGATGAAAGTCACAGCAAAGCAAAAGTTCCTTTCTCCTTTCTTTGGCAGTCAGGCAAACCACTGCAGGCCAATCCCCCAAGCAGCACTTCAGGCTTAGGGATAGTCTCTCCTCAGTTTCTTCTTGGTTCCGCTCCTCCGCAAAGGTCTCTTCTTGTTCCCAAAAGTGATCTAATCTTCCTGGGGTCTGGGTGCCCCTCTTATACCCTGATTCTCTTTGTTCTCTGGAGGCAGAGAGGCCTCTGCCTAGTCCAAAACCAGTTCTGGTCAGTCCTGGAGCACTTTGTTTTTCTGACTCCTTCTTTCCTTTCAGAATGTGGGGCAGAGTGCTCAGCTGCCCGGCAGGAGGTGGAGCCAGCATTGTGGAAGGCAGGCACAGCCCTATTCAGACCCAGGTGCAACTCCTCCCTCCACTCTGGATGCAGATCTTTCTATTCAGCCCTGTGCTGACTCACCCTGTCTCCTGTAGCCACCCCCAGCCCCTGTCACTCAATCTCCAGACAAGGAATACACAACCTAGCAGAGGCAGGCTTGGATAGTTAGGCAAGAAAATACCCACTTTCTAAAAGTGGTATTTTCAAACACAGAATGTTAAAACCAACTTCACTAAAAGATGTATTTTATCATCCTGAGTTCAGGCATACTAAATTCGTTTTTCTACCATGTTCCCTGGGTCAGTTCTGACTATAAGGTGTAATAGTCAGTCTGCCCATTCTGGCCTATGGGGAGCAGGTAGCCTTGCAATAGTGAAAAACGAAAATGGCTGTAATTCACTATTAGGACATGCCACACACACCAGGGCATGTCCTACCTTATACTTACAATGCACCCTGCCCTAGGGCCTACTTTAGGGGTGACCAACATGCAGTAAAGGGAAGGTTTAGGGACTGGTAAGTGGGTGCACTCACCAAGTCGACATGGCAGCCCTAGGCTGCACACAGGCTCTGCAATGGCAGGCCTGAGACACACTTTACAAGCTGCTTCTGTGGGTGGCACAACCCGTGCTACAAGCCCACCAGCAGCATTGGATTTACAAGCCCTGGGCACACTCAGTGCACGGTACTAGGGACTGACAAGTAAACCAATCATCCAATCATGGAGTCACTAATACATACATCAATTCACGATAGGGAGCACTTGCACTTTGGCACTGATTAGCAGCGGCAAAGTGCCCATGAGCATCTAGTCCAGCAAAAACATATCGGCAACAGTGGAGGCATTACGAAAAAATGGAAGGGAGACCCACGCCAAGGATGCCAGGTCTAACAGTCATGGATGGCAGTGACCCCAAATCCGGGCCAGCGGCCACAGCACCAGACCCCCCTGATCAGTGAGGCATAGTTCCATATGGGCATCTTGCGACACGTGGTGCCACTAACCCTGTTCAACGCCAGCCGGCTACACGTGGTGCCACTAACCCTGTTCAACACCAGCCGGCTACACGTGGATGAGGGACCAGGACTACCCTGCTGACCAGTAGGTCACACATCCAGCACCTATTCGCAAAGCACGAATGGCGGAGTCCACACCAGTGGTCGCTCAGAGAGGTGTAAGAGGAAGATGAGGCTCAGTCCGGACGAATGCCGGGTCACATACACGGAGGTGACCTTAACACGTGGTGCCACTGAACCTGAACTACGCAGGCCGGTGGGGCCATCCAACCCAAGCCGGAGACACTCAGTGAATGGGCCGTGCTAACCGCTGCCTCAGGCCTACACCACTGTCAGGTAGGTCACACATTTGGAACTGAGTCTTGATTACACCATGGCAGTGAACATCAGTAATGGCAGAGAACAATTCACTATACACCCTCCGATGTGGAGGCAACAAGTCTGTGCATGGCATCACAACCACACGTGTCTGTGGGCCTATGCGGACCACTGCCCTCGGCCTACGCTGCGCACGAGTGGGATCACAGATTTGGAACTGAACATCGGTAATTCACAAGGCAGAATGCATTTCTTCGCACGCACGGAGGGGCGTAAGAGGATGACACGTTGCAGTCCGGAGGGAACAGGATCAGCGTCACGGAGGTGATTGAACACTACCGACAACTGCCACTGTGTCACTAACTCTGTGCCTCGCGAGCCAGCGACCCATGGCTGTGGGCCACTGCTGACCGCTGCCTCTGGCCTACACTGCGGTCCAGTAGGTCACAGAGCCTTGATTTGGCATTCTTGGAGTTCACATCTGTGTGCCGGCATCATCGCAGACTGCATCCACTCACAGCACCTGTGCCACTACGTTTGTCCCCGACATTCATGGACACTCACTGGTCGTATATTGGTGGTGTTTGAGTCTATGGAATAGGGGCTAGTTTTCATCCTCATGTAGCTGATCCCGAATTGTTGGTGCAAACGAGGGTTGCGCTTTCCACTCCTCCATTTGCTGCTTCCAGATGACATCAGACCTTCCGCATCATGCCCTGGAGGACACCTTCCACTGTCCCCCGAAACCCTCCGCAACATACACCTCGGACATTGTGGGGACCCTCTCAGGTCGCATGGCCCATCTGACTGCACCGCAGGTCACCGTACCGTGGCTGGGTGCCTGTGCCGGCCACAGTGCATCCGGGGCCACTAACTCTGTGCTGCTCAGGCCTGGGACCCCTCCTTCTGGGACACTGAATGGCCTCTGTAGCAATGGTCTTGGGGTCATCAACGCCATGTGTCTGTGGCCCTGTGCTGTCCGCATCCTCCGGCCTCAACTTCGGGCCACCAGGGCCCACGCTAAGCATCGAGTCTTGACCGCCCCGGACGTCGCATCACCGCAGGGGGCACATGCCACCACCGCAAGGACCACCTCCAACCGCCATTTGCCAGAGTCAAAAGGGTGGTCCTGACAGACCTACGGAGTTGCTCAGACCTGTCGTGGATGCCATCATCGGCCTGATACCCTGCTCAGCACTCCAGGTGCCAGTGACTCAGTGCACCGCAAGCCATTGTCCATTACTGATTGAGTTTTGTGCTGTTGTGAGGTTGCGAAGCAATGTCACCTCATGCAGTGGGGAAGGCCTGGGACCATGATGAGGAGGATGTGTCAAGTGTGCGGACGGGAGAAGGCACAGACAATGGGAGGGCAGGTGGCAACAGCCCCAAGGCAGGAATGCAGACTGGTGGTGGTAGTCAAGCTACACACTCGGATCTAATACTGGGTATTGCGCTGTGGACTGCGGACGCAACTGTCACCTCAGGCAGTGTGGGAGACCTGGGACGTTGATGAGGAAGTTGATGCAGGTGTAACACACCCCACTGCATCTGCATCAGGACTAACCCGAAGGGACACAATCCTTGCAATTTCTTCACATGAGCGCGCTCTCCTCTAGTGCCCCTACCTCAGTGCACTGCAACTCACGGAACCTCCTGACTGAATATTGGGTGACCTCTATCCTCACTCCGGATCCCTCCATGTTGCTCTGCATTTGACTCTGTTATGCTGGTGTTTTCTGTTTCCATTACACTGATGTCCACTGTTCAGGTTGTTGACAGCACCAAGTCCTCCGTGCGGGCTGGCTTATACTCACCCCACACACATCCAGCACAGGCGTCACTGTACATGTGGCCCTGCCAATAAAGGGGCCGGGTGCACGTGCCCGTAGCCAGTTCAACATGTGTGCATGTGTCTCTGTGGGGGTGTGGGTCTCCTTTGTGGGGTGTAGGTGGTCCCTCAAGGGTATTGGACACCCACGTATGTGTTCTAGTTCGCATTCCATGGTTTAGGCAACACCCTCACCTGTTGGGCCACCTCCTTTTGGCGTTCTGCCACCTGGCATTTGGGTGCCATGTGTGGGTGGGTGAAGTGTTGTGAGGCAGCCGTGATTGCGGGTGCTACATGCTGTGTGGTCTGTTGCAGGGGCTGGGTTCTCCTCTGAGTAGCTTGTCTGCCCTGGTCCTGGTGGTGGGTTGTGTGGGATGTCCATGGGCTGTTGTAGGGCGTCTGTGTCAAGGGTGTGGTGTTCGTCTCGGGCATCACTGATGGGTTGTCTGTTCTGACCTGCTGGAGGTGTTGTTTGTCCCTCTACATTGTGAAGGGGAGGTGCATGTTGGCATTGTGTTGGCGCCTTGTTCTTGTCGACATGCAGACTGTGTGACAATGTACGTTGTGACTGTTTGGGGGGTGGTGGCTATTTGAGTTGGGACAGTGTACATTTGGCCTACAAAGCTGATGTGGGGTTGTAGGGGTAGATGTGCATCTCACAGTTCCCTGCTCTGTCCAATATGATTGTTCTGTTTCTGCGCCTGGGTGGACCCAGTTGCGTCCCCTGTTCTGCAGTGTGGGTGTTGCACTTTGTGCCACATTGTCATGGTATGTGCTGTGATTGCTATGTATGTGTGGGGGACATGTCCCTGGGTAATTGTGGGTGTGCAGTGTGCTACACCTCGTTGTGCATGTGTGCCATTGTGCCCATCTCCCCCCGTCCCCCCAGTCCCTGTTGGATCCTCACCCTGTTGTTGTTGTGTCGGGTCCTCTCGAGCTGTGTCCGTACTCCCTAATCCTTGCACCCTCTCCACACTGATGACTGTGGCCTGGGTTTCCTCCAGCTCCTCCTGTGGCGCTGGACTGCCACCTCCTGTCGCCGTTGCTGCCTTCCTGTTGGCAGCGGGTTTGTACCTGGTTTAGGTTGTCACGTCCTGCCGGCGCCTCTTGGCCTCCTGGATTGGGCTCCTGGGCACTCCGACTGCGTTCCAGGTGGTCTGCTTGTGGGTCAGTTGCTGGTAGTGTTCTGTCGCCTCCGTGGCCTTGGTCTTGTTTTCCTGCAGTCTGCACCCCGTCTTCCTCTCCCTTTTCTCCTTGGCCTTCCCCAAGCCAGTTGTTCCTTGCTGGTCTGTGGGGGTTGTGGGGTTCGCGTTGCCCTCTCGGCTGGGCCAGGGTGCATCCATGTTGCTTCGTGCTTTGGCTTGTTTCTGGTGAGTTGTGTCTGTGGTTTTTATGGTGCAATTTCCCGCCAGACGCGTGGGATTTGCATGCCTGAGGCTGATTTTCGCTACTTTTTGTACAGCGATTGGCCTCATCGCATGATTTCTCGCGTTCGCGTTTCGCATTATTTCGGCGTGGCGTTGATTTTCACGCTGACATTTGACGCGTTATCTGGTGACTATCGCATGCTACCGCCTTGTTGTGAATTCCACGTTGACACAGGGTTATTTTCCCATGATAGGCTGCGTCATTGAAAGTTGCGTTACGCTACTCTTGCGGTAGTTATCACACGTTCTTGTGAATATACCCCTAGGTCTTTGTGCGTTGCAGCTGCACCACTTTTCCACCCAAATCTTCATCACACCATTGCTTAGGGAAATATGAATCAGGTTCAGGTTCGCAATCACAAATCCACATGGTAATCCACTATCCACTGGGCGTGGATTTTCAAAAAGACAAGGATCTTCCTCTGTAGTCACTCTGTACATCAGACGTTCTACAGCATGGAGCCGCTATTCTGTGCTCTGTGTGCTGTTGCCATACTAGGCTTTATGCCATCTGTGGCTCAGTAGTGGGCTATGCAAAATCAGCCCTGTGTTTGGCTTTGCAAAATCAACAGAACCCATTCCTTTCTGCACTTTTCTACATAACCTACACAAAAAAGGCTGTATACTATCTGCAGGCCTCTCAGGGCAGGTCCAAATTTATAGTCCCAATACTGCTGTCCCAGCCCTACCTCAAACATAGATGAACACCTAAGGAAGTGGTTCACTGACTGCTGCCACTCTGACTCGCCTCACCTCTTTACCCCAAGGCTTCAGTGAGCTACAAGCAGCTGCAGGGAGCAGCAGGTACTTTTCCATCCCCACAGAAGACCTCAGGCGTCTTGAAATTCTGATAATTTCTGTTCGACAAAAACTTAAGTTAGTTCACTCCTTAGCCACAGAATTGTGCCTGCCCACCACCCCAGGTGCTGTGGACTGTGAGGACTAGGCCTGTTTCATAGCTCCACCCTTGAAGCGAAACGTGACTCCAGTCAGTTTTACATAGGCTTGAACTGGGAAGTGAATTGCTGCAACGAATTAACATAATTCATGCAGTTAATTAGAAGAAGAAAAGTAAAGGCCCACAAAGACTCAAGCATATTTGTATACAATGTTTTCCGAACACCTTTAAGCATGACCACACCAACAATACTCTAATGTCTGGATATGTCACACTGTTTCATTCGATGCACACAATAACCACTCTAACAGCTCGAGGAAAGCATGATGGTGCTTGGGGCCTGAGGGGGCTATGGAGCTGGGTTGCTCGGTGATCTGCTAAATTACAGCAGTTTCCAACTGCAAATATTCCAGCCACAGGCAGATTCCTTTTAACCCCTTCGCTGCTAGGCCTTTTCCCTCCCTGTGCTAAGCCTTTTTTTGGCTATTTGGGGTAGTTCGCGCTTAGGCCCCTGTAACTTTTTGACCACATAAGCTATCCACGCCAAATTTGCGTCCTTGTTTTCCAATATCATGGGGATTTTTTTTTAAATGGGAAAAAAGGGCTACAGATGAAAGCGTCTGTTTTTTTCCCTGCAAATCGTATCAAAAAAGGGTTTGTGGTGCTGAAATCACCATCTTCCCAGCTTTCAGGGACAAGCAGACTTTTGTCAGAAAACCAAAATTTTTTACACAGTTTTGCCATTTTTCTGGGACATAGCCTATTTTTGCTATTTTTTGTGCTTTCAACCTCTTTCCAGTTAATGGTAGAAATGGGTATAAAAGCAATAATGGATCCTGGAAAGCTATACATTTTAGAAAAGTAGACAAAATTCTGAATTTAGCAAGGGATCATTTGTGTAGATCCTTCAAGGTTTCTTTATAGAAACTAACCCTTGAATATAGGAAAAATTGAAAATTAGTTGGAAAAAACAGCCATTTGTGTCAACGTTTTCACCTGTAACTTCTTCTAATTATGACAGCTGTTTGAAAGCAATATGTACCGGGTATATATCAATTAATTTGGGAAAATATATACATGGAAAATCGGTATGAAAGACACCTATGTATTTCTGAAATTGGAACAAAATATAGAGTTTAGAAACAGTAGATATTTGCACATTTCCGAAATTGTGAGTACTCATACTAGCATGAGAATTATAGGTCATTTTTCAAAATGACTTCTTTTTACACATTGTCTTTCATTTGGAAGGCAGAAATGCATCGAAAGTCAATAGGTAATAACAGTTGCTCTACAATTAAGTGTTACCCTAAGTCTCCCAATAAAAATGGTACCTCACTTGTGTGGGTAGGCCTAGTGCCCGCGACAGGAAACGGCTCAAAACGCAACGTGGACACACTTTATTTTTACAGTGAAAACGGACCCTTTTTTTGTAGAGTGCCTAGCTGTAGATTTTGAACCCTAGCTCTGCCGGCACCTAGGGAAACCTAGCAAACCTATACATTTTTGAAAACTAGACACCCAGCGGAATCCAGGATGGGGTGACTTGACTGGCTCTCACCAGGTTCTATTACCCAGAATCCCTTGCAAACCTAAAACTTTGTAAAAAAAAACACATTTTCCTCACATTTCTGTGGTGGAAAGTTCTGGAATCTGCGTGGATCCACATAATTCCCCCGACCCCACGTTCTCCAAAGTCTTCCGAGAAAAATGGTATCTCACTTGTGTGGGTGGGCCTAGTGCCCGCGACAGGAAACGGCCCAAAACGCAACGTGGACACACCACATTTTCACAGTGAAAACGGACCCTTTTTTTGCAAAGTGCCTAGCTGTAGATTTTGAACCCTAGCTCTGCCGGTACCTAGGGAAACCTAGCAAACCTATACATTTTTGAAAACTAGACACCCAGGGGAATCCAGTATGGGGTGACTTGACTGGCTCACACCAGGTTCTATTACCCAGAATCCCTTGGAAACCTAAAATGTTGTAAAAAAAACACATTTTCCTCACATTTCTGTGGTGGAAAGTTCTGGAATCTGTGTGGATCCACAAAATTCCCCCCACCCCACGTTCCCCAAAGTCTTCCGAGAAAAATGGTACCTCACTTGTGTGGGTAGGCCTAGTGCCCGCGACAGGAAACGGCCCAAAACGCAACATGGACACACCACATTTTCACAGTGAAAACGGATCCTTTTTTTGCAAAGTGCCTAGCTGTAGATTTTGAACCCTAGCTCTGCCGGCACCTAGGAAAACCTAGCAAACCTATACATTTTTGAAAACTAGACACCCAGGGTAATCCAGGATGGGGTGATTTGACTGGCTCTCACCAGGTTCTATTACCCAGAATCCCTTGCAAACCTAAAATATTGTAAAAAAAACAAATTTTCCTCACATTTCTGTGGTGGAAAGTTCTGGAATCTGCGTGGATCCACAAAATTTCCCCCACCCCGCGTCCCCCAAAGTCTTCCGAGAAAAATGGAACCTCACTTGTGTGGGTAGGCCTAGTGTCCGCGACAGGAAACGGCCCAAAACGCAACATGGACACACCACATTTTCACAGTGAAAACGGATCCTTTTTATGCAAAGTGCCTAGCTGTAGATTTTGAACCCTAGCTCTGCCGGTACCTAGGGAAACCTAGCAAACCTATACTTTTTTGAAAACTAGACACCCAGGGGAATCCAGGATGGGGTGACTTGACTGGCTCTCACCAGGTTCTGATACCCAGAATCCCTTGCAAACCTAAACATTTGTTAAAAAAAACAACATTTTCCTCACATTTCTGTGGTGGAAAGTTCTGGAATCTGCGTGGATCCACAAAATTCTACACACCCCGCGTTCCCTAAAGTCTTCCGAAAAAAATGGTACCTCACTTGTGTGGGTAGGCCTAGGGCTCGCAACAGGAAACGGCCCAAAACGCAACGTGGACACACCACATTTTCACAGGGCAAACTGACCCTTTTTTTGCAAAGTGCCTAGCTCTAGATTTTGAACCCTAACTCTGCCAGTACCTAAGGAAACCTAGCAAATCTATACATTTTTTAAAGCTAGACACCCAGGGGAACCCAGGATGGGGTGACTTGACTGGCTCTCACCAGGTTCTGTTACCCAGAATCCCATGCAAACCAAAACATTTGTCAAAAAAAACAAATTTTCCTCACATTTCTGTGGTGGAAAGTTCTGGAATCTGCGTGGATCCACAAAATTCCACCCACCCCGCGTTCCCTAAAGTCTTCTGAAAAAAATGGTACCTCACTTGTGTGGGTAGACCTAGGGTCCACGACAGGAAACGGCCCAAAACACAACGTGGACACACCACATTTTCACAGGGAAAACTGACCCTTTTTTTGCAAAGTGCCTAGCTCTAGATTTTGAACCCTAACTCTGCCAGTACCTAAGGAAACCTAGCAAATCTATACATTTTTGAAAGCTAGACACCCAGCGGAACCCAGGATGGGGTGACTTGACTGGCTCTCACCAGGTTCTGTTACCCAGAATCCCATGCAAACCTAACAATTTGTCAAAAAAAACAAATTTTCCTCACATTTCTGTGGTGGAAAGTTCTGGAATCTGCGTGGATGCACAAAATTTCACCCACCCCGCATTGCCCAAAGTCTTCCGAGAAAAATGGTACCTCACTTGTGTGGGTAGGCCTAGTGCCCGCGAAAGCAAACGGCCCAAAACGCAACGTGGACACAACACATTTTCATTGTGAAAACAGACCCTTTTTTTGCAAAGTGCCTAGCTGTAGATTTTGAACCCTAGCTCTGCCGGCACCTAGGGAAACCTTGCAAACCTATACATTTTTGAAAACTAGACACCCAGGGGAATCCAGGATGGGGTGACTTGACAGGCTCTCACCAGGTTCTGTTACCCAGAATCCCTTGCAAACCTCAAAATTTGTAAAATAAACACATGTTCCCCACATTTCTGTGGTGGAAAGTTCTGGAATCTGCGTGGATCCACAAAATTCCACCCACCCTGCGTTCCCCAAAGTCTTCCGAGAAAAATGGTACCTCACTTGTGTGGGTAGGCCTAGTGCCCGCGACAGGAAACGGCCCAAAACGCAATGTGGACACTCCACATTTTCACAGTGAAAACTGACCCTTTTTTTGCAAAGTGCCTAGCTGTAGATTTTGAACCCTAGCTCTGCCGGCACCTAGGGAAACCTAGCAAACCTATACATGTTTGAAAACTAGACACCCAGGGGATTCCAGGGAGGTATGGCTTGCGTGGATCCCCCAACGTTTTCTTACCCAGAATCCCCTGCAAACCTCAAATTTAGCTGAAACAAATCCCTTTTTCCACACATTTTTGTGTGGGAAAGTTGTGGCATCACCGGGCTGACACAAATTTCCTACCACCCAGCGTTCCACAGGTCTCCCAATAAAAATGGTGCCTCACTCGTGTGGGAGACCCAAGTATCCGCGACAGGCAAGGGCCCAAAGCGTATTGAGGCGACATCAAAATTGACTATCACAAAACGACCTGGTTTTGCAAGGGGGGTCACCTGGGTTTTTGGCCTCGTGCTCGGCGGCTAGCTAGGGAAACCTACCAAGCCCACACATTTCTGAAAACTAGACACCTGGGGGATTCCAGGTAGGTATGGCTTGTGTGGATCCCCCAACATTTTCTTACCCAGAATCACCTGCAAACCTCAAATTTAGCTGAAAGAAATCCCTTTCTCCACACATTTTTGTGTGGGAAAGTTGTGGCATTACCGGGCTGACACAAATTTCCTACCACCCAGCGTTCCCCCAGATCTCCCGATAAAAATGATGCCTCACTCGTGTGGGAGGCCCAAGTACTCGCTACAGGCAAGGGCCCAAAACGTATTGAGGCGACATCAAAATTGCCTATCACAAAACGACCTGGTTTTGCAAGGGGGGTCACCTGTGTTTTTGGCCCCGTGCTCGGCGGCCAGCTAGAGAAACCTACCAAACCCACACATTTCTGAAAACTAGACACCCGGGGGATTCCAGGGAGGTATGGCTTGAGTGTATTTCCCAATGTTTTCTTACCCAGAATCCCCAGCAAACCTCAAATGTAGCTGAAAAAATCACTTTTTCCACATATTTTTGTGTGGGAAAGGTGTGGCATCACCGGGCTGACACAAATTTCCTACCACCCAGGGTTCCCCCAGGTCTCCCGTTAAATATGGTACCTCACTCGTGCGGGAGGCCCAAGTACCCGCGACAGGCAAGGGCCCAAAACGTATTGAGGCGACATCAAAATTGCCTATCACAAAACGACCTGGTTTTGCAAGGGGGGTCACCTGGGTTTTTGGCCCCGTGCTCGGCGGCCAGCTAGGGAAACCTACCAAACCCACACATTTCTGAAAACTAGACACCCGGGGGATTCCAGGGAGGTATGGCTTGCGTGGATCCCCAACGTTTTCTTACCCAGAATCCCCTGCAAACCTCAAATTTAGCTGAAAAAATCACTTTTTCCACATATTTTTGTGTGGGAAAGTTGTGGCATCACTGGGCTGACACAAATTTCCTACCACCCAGCGTTCCCCCAGGTCTCCCGATATAAATGGTACCTCACTTGTGTGGGTAGGCCTAGTGCCCGCGACAGGAAATGGCCCAAAACGCAACATGGACACACCACATTTTCACAGGGAAAACTGACCCTTTTTTTGCAAAGTGCCTAGCTCTATATTTTGAACCCTAACTCTGCCAGTACCTAAGGAAACCGAGCAAACCTATACATTTTTGAAAACTAGACACCCAGGGGAACCCAGGATGGGGTGACTTGACTGGCTCTCACCAGGTTCTGTTACCCAGAATCCCATGCAAACCTAAAAATTTGTCCAAAAAAACAAAGGCCCAAAAGATATTGAGGCGACATCAAAATTGCCTATCACAAAACGACCTGGTTTTGCAAGGGGGGTCACCTGTGTTTTTGGCCCCGTGCTCGGCGGCCAGCTAGAGAAACCTAGCAAACCCACACATTTCTGAAAACTAGACACCCGGGGGATTCCAGGGAGGTATGGCTTAAGTGGATTTCCCAATGTTTTCTTACCCAGAATCCCCAGCAAACCTCAAATTTAGCTGAAAAAAAACACTTTTTCCACACATTTTGTGTGGGAAAGTTGTGGCATCACAGGGCTGACACAAATTTCCTACCACCCAGCGTTCCCCAGGTCTCCCGATAAAAATGGTGCCTCACTCGTGCGGGAGGCCCAAGTACCTGCGACAGGCAAGGGCCAAAACGTATTGAGGCGACATCAAAATTGCCTATCACAAAATGACCTGGTTTTGCAAGGGGTCACCTGGGTTTTGGCCCGTGCTCGGCGGCCAGCTAGGGAAACCTACCAAACCCACATTTCTGAAAACTAGACACCCGGGGGATTCCAGGGAGGTATGGCTTGCGTGGATCCCCAACGTTTTCTTACCCAGAATCCCCTGCAAACCTCAAATTTAGCTGAAAAAATCACTTTTTCCACTTATTTTTGTGTGGGAAAGTTGTGGCATCACCAGGCTGACACAAATTTCCTACCACCCAGCGTTCCCCCAGGTCTCCCGATATAAATGGTGCCTCACTCGTGAGGGAGGCCCAAGTGCCTGTGACAGGCAAGGGCCCAAAACGTATTGAGGCGACATCAAAATTGCCTATCACAAAACGACCTGGTTTTGCAAGGGGAGTCACCTGGGTTTTTGGCCCCGTGCTTGGCGGCCAGCTAGGGAAACCTACCAAACCACACATTTCTGAAAACTAGACACCCGGGGATTCCAGGGAGGTATGGCTTGCCTGGATCCCCCAACATTTTCTTACACAGAATCCCTGCAAACCTCAAATTTAGGTGAAAAAATCACTTTTTCCACACATTTTTGTGTGGGAGAGTTGTAGCATCACGGGCTGACACAAATTTCCTACCACCCAGCGTTCCCCAGGTCTCCCGATAAAATGGTGCCTCACTCGTGCGGGAGGCCCAAGTACCCGCGACAGGCAAGGGCCCACAACGTATTGAGGCGACATTAAAATTGCCTATCACAAAACGACCTGGTTTTGCAAGGGGGTTACCTGGGTTTGTGGCCCCGTGCTCGGCGGCCAGCTCGGGAAACCTACCAAACCCACACATTTCTGAAAACTAGACACCCGGGGGATTCCAGGGAGGTATGGCTTGCATGGATCCCCCAACGTTTTCTTACCCAGAATCCCCTGCAAACCTCAAATTTAGTTGAACAAATCACTTTTTCCACACATTTTTGTGTGGGAAAGTTGTGGCATCACCGGGCTGACACAAATTTCCTACCACCCAGCGTTCCCCCAGGTCTCCTGATAAAAATGGTGCCTCACTCTTGTGGGAGGCCCAAGTACCCGCAACAGGCAAGGACCCAAAACATTTTGTGATAGGCAATTTAGATGTCGCCTCAATAGGTTTTGGGCCCTTGCCTGTCGCGGATACTTGGGCCTCCCACACGAGTGAGGCACCATTTTTATCAAGAGACCTGGGGGAACACTGGGTGGTAGGAAATTTGTGTCAGCCCGGTGATGCCACAACTTTTCCACACAAAAATATGTGGAAAAAGTGATTTTTTCAGCTAAATTTGAGGTTTGCAGGGGATTCTGGGAAAGGAAACTTTGGGGGATCCACACAAGCCATACCTCCCTGGAATCCCCCGGGTATCTAGTTTTCAGAAATGTGTGGGTTTGGTAGGTGTCCCTAGCTGGCCGCCGAGCACTGGGCTAAAAACCCAGGTGACCCCCTTGCAAAACCAGGGCGTTTTGTGATCGGCAATTTTGATGTTGCCTCAATACGTTTTGGGCCCTTGCCTGTCGCGGGTACTTGGGCCTCCCACACGAGAGAGGCACCATTTTTATCAGGAGACCTGGGGGAACGCTGGGTGGTAGGAAATTTGTGTCAGCCCGGTGATGCCACAACTTTCCCACACAAAAATGTGTGGAAAAAGTAATTTTTTCAGCTAAATTTGAGGTGTGCAGGGGATTCTGGGTAAGAAAAAGTTGGGGGATCCGTGCAAGCCATACCTCCCTATAATCCCCAGGGTGTCTAGTTGTCAGAAATGTGTGGGTTTGGTAGGTTTCTCTAGCTGACCGCCGAGCACGGGGCCAAAAACCCAGGTGACCCTCCTTGCAAAACCAGGTTGTTTTGTGATAGGCAATTTTGATGTCGCCTCAATACGTTTTGGGCCCTTGCCTGTCGCGGGAACTTGGGCCTCCCACACGACTGAGGCACCATTTTTATCGGGAGACCTGGGGGAATGCTGGGTGGTAGGAAATTTGTGTCAGGCCGATGATGCCACAACTTTCCTACACAAAAATGTGTGGAAAAAGTGATTTTTTTCAGCTAAATTTGAGGTGTGCAGGGGATTCTGGGTAAGAAAACGTTGGGGGATCCACGCAAGCCATACCTCCCTGGAATCTCCCGGGTGTCTTGTTTTCAGAAATGTGTGGGTTTGGTTGGTTTCCCTAGCTGGCCGCTGAGCACGGTGCCAAAAACCCATGTGACCCCCCTTGCAAAACCAGGTCGTTTTGTAATAGGCAATTTTGATGCCGCCTCAATACGTTTTGGGCCCTTGCCTGTCGCGGGTACTTGGGCCTCCCACACGAGTGGGGCACCATTTTTATCGGGAGACCTGGGGGGAACGCTGGGTGGTAGGAAATTTGTGTCAGCCCGGTGATGCCACAACTTTCCCACACAAAAATGTGTGGAAAAAGTGATTTTTTCAGCTAAATTTGAGGTTTGCAGGGGATTCTGGGTAAGTAAACGTTGGGGGATCCACGCACGCCATACCTCCCTGGAATCCCCCGGGTGTCTAGTTTTCAGAAATGTTTGGTAGGTTTCCCTAGATGGCCGCCGAGCCCGGGGCCAAAAACTCATGGGACCCACCTTGAAAACCAGGTTGGTATGTGATAGGTAATTTTGATGTCGCCTCACTAGGTTTTGGGCCCTTGCCTTTCGTGGGTACTTGACCCACCCACGCGAGTGAGGTACCATTTTTATCGGGAGACCTAGGGGAATGCTGTGTACAAGGAAATTTGTGGATCCACGCAGATTCCAGAACTTTCCCACAACAGAATTGTGAGGAAAATGTGTTTTTTTTTTTACAAAGTTTGAGGTTTGCAAGGGATTCTTGGTAACAGAACCTGGTGAGAGGCACACAAGTCACCCCATTCCGGATTCTCCATGGTGTCTAGTTTTCAAAAATATACAGGTTTGCTAGGTTTCGCTATGTCCCGGCTGCGCTCGGGCCCAAAATCCACAGGAAGGCACATTGCTAAAAATAAGTCTGTGCCTTGTGGGCTTTCTGCCGCCCTGGGGGGAAATCGGGGGGGGGGGGGGGAGTTTGCCCCGATATTGTCCCAAGGGGGGCAGAAAGACTGTGGCTATTTTTTTGGGGGGTGGGAGCATTGGTATGCCCATTCTGGGAAGCCCCCACTCCCATGCATAAAAACATCCAGCGTAATTGGCGCATTCTGCCCCCCCAGGGACAGAGCAGGGGCCACTGCCCCCATATGCCCCCCGGGGGGGGGGGCAGAAAGACTGGAATTTCTCTGGGGGGGTTGGGGGTATTGTCACGCCCATTTTGGGTAGCCCCCACCCGAACGTCAATAAAAACAATAATCCCTGGTTTCTAGTGGGATTTCCGTCCCCCCGGGGGGGCAGAAAGACTGACATTTCTCTGGGGGTGGGGGGGGCATTGCCATGCCCTTTTTGGGTTTCCCCACCCCAACGTCAATAAAAAAAATAATCCCTGGTTTCTAGTGGGATTTCTGCCCCCCCGGTGGGCAGAAAGACTGACATTTCTCAAGGGGGGGGCATTGCCATGCCCTTTTTGGGAAGCCCCCACCCGAACGTCAATAAAAAAAATTAATCCCTGGTTCTTAGTGGGCTTTCTGCCCCCCGGTGGGGCAAAAAGACTGACATTTCTCTGGGGGGGGGGCATTGCCATGCCCTTTTTGGGCAGCCCCCACCCCAACGTCAATAGAAAAAAAATCCCTGGTTCCCAGTGGGCTTTTTTGCCCCCCAGGGGGGGCAGAAAGACTTACATTTCTCTGGTGGAGGGTGGGGGCATTGCCATGCCCTTTATGGGCAGCCCCCACCCCAACGTCAATAAAAAAAAAAAATCCCTGGTTTCTAGTGGGCTTTTCACCCCGCCGGGGGGGCAGATTGGGGGCTACTGCCCCCATATTCCCCCCAGGGGGGGCAGAAAGACTGTTGCCAACAAACAAATATGGGGGAGCAAAGGCCCTTGCCCAAGGGGCCGCTCCCCCCCTCCCTGGTGGCTAGTGGGTAGATCCCTGCTTGAGGATCGCCCTCCTGGGGTGATCCCCAAGCAGGGATCCACTAGGGAAGGGTACCATTGGAAAGGGGAGATTCTCCCCTTTCCAACAATACCTCTCCCATCTTTTTCGGTGCTCGGAGGGCTGAGAAAGTCCCACAAGCACCGAAACTGAGAAACTGAAACTAAGTTTCAGTTTCGTTTTCGTTGCAATGACGATAGCGCGCCATGCACGCGATCGTCATTACAATGAAAATCAAAAATATGCCTGGGGAGGTTGGGGAAGCTCTTCCCCCACCTCCCCAGGCAAAAAGAAAGAAAATGGGAAATCCCTCTGCTGTCTGCAGCAGAGGGATTTCCTGAGCATATGCTCATGACGAATGGTTCCGTCATGAGCACGCTAGAACTTGTGCTCATGACGGAACCATTCCGTCATGAGCATAGAAAGGGTTAAAGGAGTTGAATGGAAAACAACAATAATCTACTTTTTTGTCCCTGCCCTGGAGTGCCAGGGGTCGCAAGAACAGTGCCAGGGGTACCAAGGGACACACCAGGGGTCGCAGCTGCGACCGCTGGTTACCCTTAAATGACATCGATTGCACGACTCTTTCTTTTTAAAGTGACACCGTACATATAAACAAAATTTGGAACAAACACAAATCAGATCCCTGGTTCCAAAATCCCTTTAGTAGCAGCAAATGTCCTTTGCATATAGAAACGAAAGTGCTGGCCCTGATGTCGGCAGTAACTGGAACAATCTCTTCGCTGAGGGAGTGGTGGTGAAGTGGGAGGTGATGCACAGAAACAGCGAAGGGAGGGGTGCAAAAAATTGGAAAGGTTGCAAAGTAAAATACTTATGGTCCTTTGCAACCTGCCAGGAAATGCTGTGACTTGAGTGACATCTTATCCAGTCAATAATAAGTTATAAAAAGGGGCGTGGCTACGTCGCGCTGCGGAATGGCCGCCTTCTGAAGGGGCTCCGCAGACCAGGCACCATTATCCTAAAATATCACCGCTCACAACTGAGATCTGCCAAAGCTGCTCAACTAAACATGCCGCTAAACTGATTAGCACCAACTTGGCAAGTTTTGAACGTCGGAAGTTGTGGTGGAGCCGAGCTACAAGACCCTTCGAGACGCGGCCTGGAAGGCACAGTAACATGGTCGCTGAAAAAGCGAAATTGAATCAAAGGGCTCCTACGACCCTGAGCAACACCACCGCGACTGGCTGAATCTCCGGGTATGAAAGAGTTGGGGGTGCTGGACGGGATCAGTCATCCGGCTCGGAGAAGAACCCTGCGCCCTTTAACTCGGCAGGACTACGCTCCGAACTCGTGAGCAGAGACGCCGGAATATCCCTGTGCTGTACTTCTGGGCCTGATTGCGGAGAGTACAGTGGATCGCGCACAGCTGGTGTCCATCTGATCCCTGTAACTGCGAGACACATCATTCATGCTGACCTGTGAGGAGAGGAGTCCTGGCACTGCGGCGAGATGCGGTGAGTGTGGGCCGGGGGTTTGGGGTGGTGATGGGCAGCTTGCGCTCCTGCTAAACAGGCCTGATCCCCGTATACCTCGTGGAGGCGGCTCTGTGGTAGGCGGCGGCACTGGGCCCGCTCCGTGGCAGCCCCTGCTCATGCCAGGCCACAGAGGAGCTGCGGTGCTACATTGAGGTCCGAGGTGGGCGAGTGAGCCGGGTGAGCCTCTAACTCCTCTCTAGCGCCTCCCGCGCTCATGTGAAAGGCTCGGGGCCCGAATTGGAGATTACGGGTGCTGCTCGTTCCGGGCCCATTTTGGAGTAGATGGGCACTTGGCAATAACTTCCTCCCACTTCCCAGCACGGCTGCAAGATCTTCCCTCCATCGAGGAGCGAGGCACGCAATATACCTTGTCACCAGCTTGGGGCCCATACTGATCTCTTGGGATACACAGCTTCTGCAGTGAACAGAGTGGTAGAGGGCACAAACTTAACCAAGTAAACGCTGTAGGGGTGCCGATACCCTGTGGTGACCCTACGTCGCCTGGGCCTCTCATTGCTATCTTGTGCTTCTACCACTACCTCTCTAATGGGGAAGACAGACCCCAAACAGGCGAAACTTCCCTTTGAGAATAAACGCCTCACCCGGACTAATGACACTGGCCCTGAGCTAGACTCGGCCCAGGGTTCCAAAGAACTCTTGGAGAATCAGGAGGAAGACATCCGCACCATCTTGCTGGACGTGCGCTCCAGCATCAAAACAGTTGACAATAAGATAGACGGTCTTGCCTCAAGTCTGGATATCGTCAAAAAACGTGTGGATGCGCACAAGAGCCGACTTGACCCTCTAGAAAACAGGTTATCGGATACCCAAGACTCTAATGCAGTATCCAGAACGCATATCCTCAACATGGAAAAAGTATTGGCTGTGATAAAAGCTAAGAATGAGGATTTGGAGGCGCGCTCTCAGCGCAACAACCTACGTATTCTTGGGCTGCCGGAATCGACTGCCATCCCAAAAATGGAACCATTCATTGAAGACCTTCTGCGTGATTTGTTTGGGCCGGTACTCTCGCAAGTTATGATCGTTGAAAGGGCGCATCGCACCTTAGGCCCCCGCCAGGAGCTACGCCGCGCCCAATAATCGCACGCCTTCTGAACTATAGGGACAGGGATGCCATCCTCAGAGCAGCAAGGGACTAAAGTCCCATAACTCACCAGGGAACCTCCCTTTCTTTTTTCCCTGACTATACACCTACGGTCCAGGCAGAACGTAGGGAGTTCACACCAGCGAAACGTATCCTACACACTGCCTCCATTTCATATGCTATGCTATATCCAGCCAAGCTTAAAATCACATAAGACGGAAAATTGCAGTTCTTTACGGACACTAAATCAGCCCTTAAGTACGCCAAGCACATAGGGGCAAGGAAATCACCCTCGCTGCCTTCACAACAAGCTGCTTCAGAACAGAATCTGAGTGACAATGATTGATATGCTGATAAGTGGCTCTGAATGGTAATGCACAAGTTTGGTTGTAAGTGCGTTAATCACTACGATGCATTATGCTATCTAGTCTATCCATATTGTAGTTTAAATTCACATGATTTTATGATGGAACAACCTTCTCCTTTGGCAGATTTCGTATTCCTCGCCAACACCTGGTCACCCTGCCACATGGCAGGTTACAGCCGACGTCCCAAACCCCACAGGGAGATCACCCATGTGGTGTTGTTTTGTTCGATGGGTTCTTCATGGGTGGGAGGGTGGATATACGTCACAACCTGATTGGGAGGTTGATGTGGGTGAGGGGTGGGAGGGGGGGAACATAGTATGCTTAGGCGCATGGTCCTTAACTGCACAGCATGTACATGAAGTGAAACGTTATTTGATTTAATTTGAGGATTATTCAAGCTCCTATGCTTTTCCAAAATGTAAAACGTGGAAATTCAGTATATTTTTAATTTCACAATGTTCTATTGCGCACCCATTTTACGGGTACACATTATACACACCTTATCCACTGAGTAATGACTGAGACTAAATTCCTCACTAGGAACATCCGTGGGATTAATGATTTTAAGAAAGCACGGCTGATACACACATATCTAAGCAGGCATCGCATAGACGTGTGTTTCCTCCAAGAAACTCATCTGATCTGCGACTCTGACCCCAAACTAAAGAATAGATATTGGGGGGAAATTCACTCGGCACCCTACTCTAATTACGCCAGGGGTGTCTCGATATTGATCAGACGTGGCCTTGGTTGGTCGACCACACATGTACAGCTAGACCCTGAGGGAAGGTTTATCATTCTAGTGGGTACCCTTATGACAACTAAAGTCACCTTGGTGGCAATATATGGCCCAAATGTGGATGATCCACAATTCTTTCTCACTGTCTGGGCTAAGATAGCAGCACTGGGAGGAGACACGATTATCTGGGGGGGGACTTCAATGTCACTCTCAACAATAACTGGGACAGAGTTGGTGCTACTCGTAACTCACACCTCAAGGCAACCCTACAATTAAACACTATTATACTTGAGCACGGTCTTACAGATATCTGGTGCAGCAGAAACCCAGCCATGTGGAGGGAACGTGTATCACGTCATACCGTAATGCATGGTCAAGGATAGACTATTGGTTAGTCACGTGCGATGTTGCGTCATGGACCATAGACATACTTCACCTCGCATGCACACTTTCCGACCACGCCCCGTGCTGCTGCACTGGAAGATACCACAAACTTTACCCCGCGCATTCAGTTGGCGTCTGCCACCACATGCACTCCGGGATACCGCATTCCGAGAAGAGATTAGAACTGACATTACACAATACTTTTCCACCAATGAAGGCTCGGTAGACTCCGCCCCGACCCTGTGGGAGGCGTTCAAGGTAGTGATTCGGGGGGGGTGCATTTCCAAGCAATCAGGGGTGTTGAAATCTATTCGTACTACCATAGCAAAATTGGAGCCAGAGATTAAATCTGAGGAACAATTATTCTTCCAATCTGGGGAACCTGAACATCTGGCCACCATAAGGGGGAAAATCGCAGAATTTGAGGAAGAGGCAGATAGGGAAACCCGATTCTTGGGGAAACATGCAAGAGCGCGTAGTTATGGAAAAGGCGATAGGCCGGGTAAAACTCTAGCCAATGCACTCAGACAGCACACTTCCCCTTTCTTTATAGCCGAGTTATTAGATGACGACGCTTCCCCCATCAGAGGCCAGGAGGATACACATAAATATCTCACTAAATACTACTCCTCATTATATACGGCAACGCAGAATGCACCCCACCCAGACCTTGGTGAATACTTAGAATCGATTGAGCTGCTCTGGTTAAGTGACTCCCACAGAGAGAGTATCTGGACGAGCCATTTTCGATAGAAGACATCACACAAGTTATTAACAGCTTACCTGGCGAGAAAGCGCCGGGACTAGACGGCCTGACCACCACATTTTATAAGACCTATGCGGAGGAGCTGGCGCCTAGCTGCTGGATGTATACCAGGAGTCGCTTGAGATAGGAATCCTTCCACCTACTATGCGCGAGGCGGCTATCATTTCCCTTTTAAAACCAGACAAGGCAGCTAATTTATGTGACTCATACAGATCCTTGTCGTTGATTAATGTAGACGTAAAGATCCTAGCCAAACTAATAACTAACAGACTTCAGCCTCTATTACCGCTCATAGCCAGGCCAGACCAATCAGGATTCATCCCGGGTAGGTCAACAGCCCACAATTTGCGCACGTTCTTTGCCACGGTGCACCAGATTGACCCCCTCTTACCTTCCGTCGCAGTATTTCTTGATGCAACTAAGGCGTTTGACTCCCTGGAGTGGCCTTTCTTGTTCACTATCCTGCCCAGATTGGGATTTAGCCCCAACTTTGTCAAACTAATAAGCCTGCTATATACTAAACCCAAAGCCCGACTTAGAGCAAATAATCTAATATCAGAACCATTCTATATAACTCGCGGAACCAGGCAGGGATGCCCGCTTTCGCCGCTGCTGTTCGCAGTGGCAATGGAGCCCCTAGCGGCCAGAATTCGCCAACACCACACCACACGTGGTCTAGGATTCACTGACAGGAATCTTATAATATCAATGTATGCAGATGACATAACATTATATATCCGTAAACCAGATGAAAACCTTAACCCTGTGTTGAGAGAAGTCCTCCGCTATGGAGGGATGTCCGGCATACAGATTAACTCGTCAAAATCATCCATTTTGCCGCTGACCGATGCCCCGCTGGAAACCCACCTGGAATTCCCGCTTAAATGGGCTGATGGAGCTGTTAAATACCTAGGAGTGTGGTTGTGCCGAGACTTGCAGGAAATATGGCGAATGAACTTTGGTAAATTACTGGACTGGTTGGATAGCAAGTCGAAATTTTGGGCTTCCCTACCTCTGTCACTGGCTGGCAGAGTCGCTATCACCAAGATGATAGTTCTTCCTAAATTTTTATACTTATTCGTTAATATACCCATACCTTTAACTAAGGCCTTTTTTAACTCCCTGCGCTCTATCGTAATCGCTTTAGTTTGGCCCGGTAAACAACCTCGCACGAGCTGGGAACTGCTAACACGCCCGCTGTCTGGGAATGGATTGGGTGCACCCGACTTCGAACTTTACGCACTGTGTGCGCAGGCCCAATTTCTTCATTTTTGGATACATCCCATCCCATTCCAACCGCACGTGGCCATTGAAACAGATTTAGCTGACCCCACCCCTTTGCACGTAGCTGTCTATAAACCATATCACAGAGCAGCAAATGAAATAAATACAGTTGAGACCCTCAGATGGGCCTGGGACGGTTTAAGGAAACGGGTAGGGACATCATTCCTCTACGCGCCCTCCACTCCAGTTGCACACCACCCTAACTTTCCCTTTCTTAATGATAAGGGTTCCATAGCACGAGCACGCAGCATGGGCATTTCCACATTAGGGGACCTATACCCGCAGGATGCCTTCTTAGTGCAGCCACAACAACAGGGATCCGGTGCCACTCCTGAATTTATTCCTCTATTTTCAGCTCCGTGCCGCCTGTAAGAAATTGCACCCCCCAGTTATAATGAAGCCTCTAGAACATCTACTAACCACACCCTCACCACGTAGATTAATCACCAAATTGTATAACCTCACGCAAACAAACACCCCTTGGGTTGCCCCCAAGGCACTAACACAATGGAGAATTGACCTAGAAGAACTGCCCACAGACGAACAATGGTTATTTTGTTGCTCACAGCTGCGATATTTATCCCCGAATTATAAGCTGAGACTTATCCATTTCAAATTCATACATAGGATGTATCGCACCCCCCTGCAGTTACATAAACTGGGGTTACGTCCTGATTTGTGCTGCTGGAAATGCAGACATGAAGCAGCTGCCTTTATGCATGTTGCGTGGAGCTGTCAACCCATTGCTGAATTTTGGAAAGAGGTGTATGATACTATTCGGGCTGTCACTGGAGTATCGCTAGATTCTACCCCGGTAGTGGCACTATTGGGTTACGTGGGTGAAATCCCACCCGAGAAACGCCGCTTGGTGGCCATGATGCTACTGCTTGCAAATCGCAGACTGGCCATTCGTTGGGGTGCCCCTAGAGCCCCCCGCATGGCCGCGTGGGTGCGAGATATCGCTTACTGTCAAGAGCAGCTGGCGACATTCTGGGACCTAATGCCAACAGCATCTCGCCCGAGGCATATATGGGAACCTTTCAATACCTGTCTCAGGGGACAAAATACAGACCTCCCGGATGTCTCTAGTCCAGTTCAAGTTACCTCCCCATCCAAATCGCCTCATTAGTCGCCTTCAAACTTGCCAAGTTATTGAAATGTCCTTAACACATGTGGGTCCGCCTGGTTTGAACTGAAGGATATAGCCACTTAGGGCCATTCTTCCCTTCCCAATTCACTGGACCTCAAATCTATATGTTTATTTAGCCCACTACCGACACTGTCATGTCACAGTCAACAAGCTTGTGAGAATTGTACTAATGTATTATATAGATGTACCTGTTATGCTTCCACTAGGACATAACGCATTGAAGAAGTGAATCTGATATTGTTTAATATTGATATCTCAAATTATTATGATGATGTTATTCGGAGTTATGCTGTGTAGTACTCACATGTGACTGTACTTATGTTATATATATGTCTGAACCAAACTTCAAGAAAAATAAATACAAAAAGTAAGTTATAAAACAAATGCCAACCTCCAATGGCATGATCCAATGGAAATGGGTCTGACAAAAGCCACTGTTAAGTCTGGCATTAGCCAAGACGTTTTGATTTCACTAAAATTATTATATATAACATACTTGCTTATATAGGCTTACTCTGGCCGTCTTCATCCAATGGTTTATTATTTTGTCCTTCAGGTTTTTCTTCTGCTGACTACTGCATAGGGCAATGGGTCAACCCACTTCAGCAATTGGCTAACTTTACTTTGAGAGACAGCAGTCTACCCTTTTACAAGGAGGACATCCATACACAAAGTCGCTCTTTGAGTACCAGGAACTAATATTTCAATGAGTGTTTTATGAGACCAAAACATTTTTTTGCCTTGAGTCATTTTTTTCTCAGATTGAGGAAGGCCCAGAAGCTTCCTCAACAATACAGTTTTATAAAAAGCATACCAAAACAAGCATTGCCTAAGCCAAAAGATTTGGAACCAATGCCAAGCCTAATTACTCTACCAATGCTTGTCTTAAGTATGCATGTATTTTATGTGTATTGATGATATGAGGTATTTTAAAGGAAGCTACATCTGTCTGTATGTGAAACTTAACAAAAGGTTTGCTAACTTTTGAGTCCTGTCCATCGGGCTTGTACTATTAAGGATCCAATCACAGTTTCATTTTGTACAAATTTGAATACGGAAATGTGATAATTATTCTTATCTGTGCACCTTTACGCAATAAAAAAGTGTATTACTGTTAGACCTGGCATCTTTTGCCGTGGTCTCCCCTTACCTTTTTGGCTTCCAACCTCATGTTTGAACTTTGTTTTGCTGGCATAGGACTTTGAGCGCTTTGATACTGCTATTCAGTGCCAGAGCGCTGTGCTTGTCATATACATACTGGTGATTGGTGGATACATGATTGGCTGATTTGAGTTACCTGTAAGTCCCTTGTCTAGGGGTAAGACATATACCTAGGGCATGTAACTCAAATGCTCCTCCGCGGGCCTGCAGCACTGGTTGTGCCACCTACGGAGGTAGCTCTTCAAACGTGCCACAGGTTTGCTCTGGCAGAGCCTGTGTGTGCAGGTTACTGTTACTCGCTTGGCATTATAAAAGTTACTTGCCAAGGATCTGCATATCTCTCGCTACATCGTAGTACTACCTGGGGGCAGGGTGTGCTGTCGAGAAGAGGCAGGGCATGGACATGGGTGCGCAACATGCACTGGAAGTGAATGGCCCCGGATGGTGTGCTTAGTATGGTGGGGCCTGCTTCTTGCATTGAGTAACATGGGGGACCAGTGGAAAGGCTATTGAGCAGCATTTCCTACGTGCAGAAGAGTAGCTGTATAGTGTTTGATATAGATGAATTAGTAATGGAAAATCCTCTCCGGTCATGAGAGTGGATTTGAATTGACTAATATGGAAACTTCACTTTGGGAAAGTTATAGTTCTGAGGACATGGCTCTGTGTGCCTGTCAGCCTGTTTCCAATCCACATCTGGGTGCTGCGGGGAGAGCTACATCTGTGCATTCCTGATAGAAGGCCATAAACCAGGGGCTCAAGGGAAACTGCAAACCTCTGACTCTGAGGGGCCTTCCTGGGATGGATGCGAGGGGGTGGAATTGGCACCAGTATTCCAAAGGGCAGGGTCTTGGCCCTATTAAAGATATTGATCAAGCCTAACAGGGTAGGATGGCAGACAGGAAAACATTTAGAGATGGCCTTTGCATTTCAAAGGTGGCTCTTAGAAATGGGGTCTCTAATTGGTAGTGGTTTGCACCCTGGCCAAGTAGAGACCCTCACTCCAGTCAGGGTAAGGGAGTCGCAAAGCTAAGAAAACCCCTGTTCACCCCCTTGGTAGCTTGGCACGAGCAGTCAGGCTTATCTCAGAGGCAATATGTAAAGCTTTTTCACACACACACAGTAACACAGTGAAAACACTACAAAAGGAGTCCCTCCCAGTTTAGAGAAATAGTCAATATTGATCTGAATAAAACAAGACCAAAACAATAAAAATCCAACATACACAAGTTAAAATATCACTTTTAAAAGATTAAGCAAGTTTAGTCCATAAAAAACAATGGATGCTTTTGTTTTAGCATAAAGTACCTTAAATGTGTCAAAAATCAAAGATCGTGCAAGGCGCAGAGGAGGTGAGGCGCCGGAAAAGCAAAGTAATGTGTTGGTTCCTTACTCCACAGGAGAGGTGATGTGTCGATTTCTGGACACACAGCTTCAGTTCCTTTCTGCTATGAAGTGTCGATGAAAAGTCAGGGTTGGCGGACAATGTGTTGAAAATACAGACTCGCTGCATTGATGCGGCAGCGGCGATACAGGTGCT
Organism: Calotriton arnoldi; assembly: GCA_963921515.1. Lineage (NCBI taxonomy): Eukaryota > Metazoa > Chordata > Amphibia > Caudata > Salamandridae > Calotriton > Calotriton arnoldi. The sequence goes on from CAWUFW010004735.1 coordinate 213,959, forward strand.
ACATCGATTTCACAGCCGTGAAGCAAGAGCTGCGTCAATTCTTCAGCCGTGAAGCAGGGGCTGTGTCGAAGTTGGAGCTGGTGCCACCGACATCAGTGACACGGTGCTCGGGACTCACAATTTTTCTGACACGCTGCAATGGCGAACTTGGGCCTGCGGTGAAAGACTTGGTCGATGCTTCCAGCTGGAACCACGCTTCAATTCAGGCAGCAGCGATGCCTTGATATTTTGCAGCGATGCATCGACAAAACAGGCACTGGGAGTCAATGTGTGTATTTTCTCTTTAAGATCCCCAGGTTATACTTCCAAGGGCCCTGGAACTGGATTTGGCACCACTTGGCAAGTCAATACTTTTAGCAGAAGAGTCCAGGCACTGGTAGGTGAAGTTTTTGGTGGCCCTGGGACTTCTTAACAGGAGGCAAGCACGCACAAGCCCTTGGAGAACCTTGGAAGCAGGATGTCGAAAGCAAAGTCCAGTCCTTTCACTCCCAGGACAGAAGCAGCAAGCAGAAGGCCAACACAACAAAGCAACAGGCAGAGTGACAGTCCCTCCTACAGCATCCAGCTCTTCTTCCTGGCAGAATGTCCTCAGTCCAGAAGTGTTCTGATTTTGGGGTGTCAGAGGTCCAATACTTATACCCCTTTCTGCCTTTAAAGCAAAGGCTAACTTCAAAGGAAAGTTTTTGTATTGCAGCCCCCTGACCTGGCTCTAGACACACTACAGGGGGGGAAGAGAAAGCTTTTGTGTGAGGACAAACAAAGCAAACACAAGGAGATGATGGACAGAGCGCTGAAACTTTTCAGACACTCTCCCCCAGTAACAGATCTGGGTAGAATCCATCATCATTCTTTAGCTCACTTCGCCACCTCAGTTCAGACCCAGCTATATGCAAATCAGGCTTGACCCTGTGCTTCATGGGAACAGTCCAGCCCGAACTTCCAAGCCAGGTCTTCCCTGAACCAGAAACAAGCATCCTGGGACCTGTTTCTGGGTAACACCCTTCATCAGCCAGGCTAGCTTGAATCCAGTGGCAAAGTGAGCAAGGGACCCACTTCTGGGCATACCCTGCCAACTTAGGGCGAACAAAGCAAACACAAGCAGATGATGGACGGAGCGCTGAAACTTTTCAGACACTCTCCCCCAGTTACAGATCTGGGTTGAATCCATCATCATCCTTTAGCTCACTTCACCACCTCAGTTCAGACCCAGCTATATGGAAATCAGTCTTGACCCTGTTTTATTTATTTATTTGAAAGGTTTTATATAGCGCTGGCTAAACCCGGAGGTATCAGAGCGCTTTACATGAGGAAGAACATTGTTTCAGAACATAGTTACAAAGTTACATCAGTTGCTAGAGCGTAGTTACAAGAGTTACATGAGTTACGAAAGCATAGCATAGATATAAGGGAAAAACAGGCAAGGGGAGAGAAATTCGGGGGAGAGAGAGAAGGAAACAAGGGAGGTAGACAAAGAGTAATGGAGGGAAGAGGTGGGGGAGGGGGTAGGAAACACAACGGGGAGACGAGGAAAAACAGTGTCCGACGTCCGGCTGGGTAGGTGACGGCCGAGGGGTGAACCAGAGCCTGACTCCTCTATAGCTGCATAGGACAGCTCCACAGGTCATTGGCCAAAGGTTGCTCCACCGCAGTACATATAGAAGGTTCTAGTTTCCGCCAGGGTGGCATCATCAAAAAGTTCCATCGAGAGCGCCGGTCACGTTGTACGGTGCTGTGCTCCCAGCGGTAATGGGATCATTCCCAATACTCCGCTATGTGTGACTCCCTTGTCGCTGTGGTCACTCTCAGAGGAGTCTCTGAAACTCCAGGGCATAAATGCAGGATCTCTCCCCAACAAAGGGAGAAGGAGTGCTTTGGCGAGGGGCCCACTTATGGTGGCCATTTTAGGGACGGTCGGGCTGGTAGAGAAAGACCCTCACTGCAGTAGGGGGAATTGAGAGTAGCGTCGCTGGTTCAGTAGCCTGTTAGACTGCTGCTCCAATGAAACTTTTCAGACTCTCTCCCCCAATCACAGATCTGGGTCGAATCCATCATCATTCTTTAGCTCACTTCGCCACCTCAGTTAAGACCCAGCTATATGCAAATCAGTCTTGACTCTGTGCCTCATGGGAACAGTCCAGCCCGAACTGCCAAGCCAGGTCTTCCCTGAACCGGAAACAAGCATCCTGGGACCGGTTTCTGGGTAACACCCTTCGTCAGCCAGGCTAGCTTGAATCCAGTGGGAAAGTGAGCAAGGGACCCACGTCTGGGCATACCCTGCCAACTTAGCGCGAACAAAGCAAACACAAGGAGATGATGGACGGGGCGCTGAAACTTTTCAGACACTCTCCCCCAGTAACAGATCTGGGTAGAATCCATCATCATTCTTTAGCTCACTTCGCCACCTCAGTTCAGACCCAGCTATATGCAAATCAGTCTTGACCCTGTGCCTCATGGGAACAGCCCAGCCCTAACTGCCAAGCCAGGTCTTCCCTGAATTTTGTTCGCCCTAAATTGACAGGGTATGCCCAGAATTGAGGTAATCCCGCTGACAGAAGACACAAATCCTTTCCAAAGGAACCTGTTAACTCTCCCAAACAGAATGAGTTTTCATCAGTCACCGTTGCCCAGATCCCGCAAAATAAACTTTCAATATGTGCAACAAGTCAAAACTGCTGACTCACTCAATTACTCGTAATGATAAAAAAGACTCTGCCTCGGAATTTAAATAATTTGCAGATATTTAATATTGTAAAGTTAGGATTCACGGCCAAATGGTGTCGATGTTTTTTGCTGGTGTGTAAACTACAAGTAACAACTTCATATTTCTGTGCAGCAAACTCAGGGCTTCGTCCTTCTGATGCTCATTAAAAAGTGCCAAAGAGCTGGTCGATGATCAGACAAATTATTTAACTGCCGATTAGGTTTTAATGCTCATTATGCGCATGCTCGGTGATATTATCCGTATTAATCATCCATGTTGGAGATCTGTGCCGAGACTGGTGTGTCTATTTAGACAAATGTTACACGTTCAGCTGGTGCTTTTTGCACAAGTAGCAGTAGATATTTTGAGGGGCTGAGCTCCCACACACATTCTAAGTCATTGTTTGAGAGGAACATTCTGAGCAAGGGATCATGTTGTTGTTCTGTCTATTTACTAAAATGGAAAAAAGCAAGGACCCAAATGTTTTCAATAGGGGACCCCAGCTACGATTGCTGAATGCCAGGGTAGTGGATACCCAGGCTCCGAGGCTTGATTGACCCCTTATGCCTCATTCCTCAACCACTCTACACTTCTTGTCTTTTCAAATCACTCTTGCTCGTTCTTTTTCATCCCTGCTTTCTCCCTTTGTCAATGCTTTCCTATTTTTTTCTTCCTCTCTGCACTGCCCTACTCTCTCCTGCTAGTGAGAGCAGGAGAGAGTAGGGCAGTTCAGAGAGGAAGAAAAAAAGGGTTGAGGACTGATGATGAAAAGTAAGCTCTTGTCCCAAAAATGGGTGCCAGCGCCCACCTACCACTGCCACAAAGTAAGCACAACTTTCCTGTCTTCTGTACCCCACAAGCAGCCCTGGTCAGCGTGACCCAAAGGCGAGACCTATTGGCTATGCCAATGCTTGTTTGGTTTGCTAGAGATTCCAGTACTGATGGGACTGTAAACATCTGTAGTCTGTCAACCATCATCTTCTTCTACCTCCTATTTAGGAGGATCATTGTCTGCTGCAGGGTGTACTGCAGTCAGTGCTCAATTTGAGCTGTTAGATGCTGGTGGGGCCCACTGGCACTTATTTTTGTGGACCAGCATTTATTTTTTCACATCGTATATTTACCAAGTGCAAGAGAGGGAAAAACCCACAAATCGGAAAGATGCAGAAAGAGAAAGACGGCAAAACCGCCACAAAGGGAGAAAACAGGTAGGTACCTGCAGGAGTGAAATAAAGGAGCAGGGAGTGTGTGGCAGTGGATTAAAGAGGCAGGAGGTGGATTTAAGACTGCATTCTGTGCACCAACATTTAATTGTATGGCCGAGGTCTACTTAGCAAAGATTCGGGCACTGTACTCTTTCTTTTACAAACTAAGCACCGCCTGTAGTGTGTTTGGACAGATGAACGTTAGACCCATGAACAGAAGAAGTAAGGAATCAGCTGCGCTGAGCCTTATCAGGCAGTAGGGCCTTGGGTTCGACCGGCTACGAGCTCCGTTCAGTGAAGTATCAGCATGGAAGCAACAAGGACGACCACTTTATGTGCCTCCGAGTCCTGCTCCGAAGAAGGAACGTGTGTGTATGCACATCTCAAAGTAGGCACAATAGCTGTCAGTAAGAAGAACATTGCGTCAGGCAGTTGGAGAAGCCTAGGAGTGGGTCTGGCTGTTTGCTCTACAGTAACACGCAGAAACCTGCTGCTATACAACTAGGCTCAATTATTTTTTATTCTAAAGGCAATGGTTTGTCCTGTTCTTGAAACCAGATGACAAAGACCCATTCACAGGCAAGAGAGAAAATTGTTAAAGCCTGTAAGAAGGGCCTATTGATAGTGAAAACCCTTTGTTGAAGCCAATATGCAGTGGTTTATTGGTAGAGGAAACCCTTTGTTAAGGCCAGCTGCTGAAGTTTTTTTTATTGTGTAAAGCCTTCCACATTATTCATTTTTCTACGCAAACATTTATATGTTTGCATGACTCTGGATACCCCCTCGGGTGATTAGTGTGCTATACAAATCAATATTACATGACATACCATGAGTAGTGTTTAGCTATGTGTACAATACACACTGTTTGGTTTTGTAGAAATATTCAGTGTTATTGTCCCAGCTTTGTTCTAAGTCACAAGCCCATACCTCCACCCTGGGTGAGCCCTGTACTACTTTGCCTCACCCTCTGACCTGAAGTGCTACAAATGTGTTCCTGGAGCTCAGTTTTGGGCCCAATAGTAGGACTCCAAAGGAAAAAGACAACAATTGACACACATGAAGCCCAGAAACTCAGGACTATCAGGGGGCCCGCTGAAGCAGTTCCCACATGTTGCATTTTCACTTTCCTTCCACCATGAAGTTCACGTATGTGGTAATCGTGTCACCCACACCACACCACACCACATACACATATAGATACTGTGCAATCTCGCACCCCACTCAACCCCATAAACCTATACAATTACAGCCCTGCTTGTATCCCATAGCCATTGAAGGATACAAATAATAAATCTGATAAAGAGCTCTGTAAAATAGGAGTAGGTTTTAATGAAATTGTGTACATCCTCCAAGTACAGCATACTTCTGTAAGGATATTTACTTGATGTCATATGCCTTCCCTAAATACCCGGCCACTTATCATGAAGTCCGTAGTAAATTGACTTGAGCAGCGAGAAGAAGAAAACTGGTAAAAGACCAAATGGCAGCTTTGAGAAAATCTTAAGTGAGATAAAATTCTATGTATGTGAGCAACACAATATAAAATCAAGAATTCATGTTCTGCCCCTTTTGTAAGAAATATTACACAGGTGAGCTCTATACCTGGGTAATACATATGCTATACAGCGTTAAGAGCCTTTAGAACATGTAAGCCTGCTTATCACCAGATGTTCAAGGTTTCAGTATTCAGGTTATGGTTTCTACTCTAGACTCAGGGACAGATCATGTCAATTGCACTTGATCCAGAAATTTAGCACCAGTTCTGGGTAATTTTTCGTTAGTGCCTGTATAATGTTGCAGTGATAACTACTGCAACTTTGACGTTTTGTACCAGTCAGTTAGTGCTAATGCTGGTTTAAGGTCTGTACAAAATGTCTCAACATCAGTGTTAGACCTGGCATCTTTTGGCGTATTTCCCCTGTCTTTTTGCTTTCTGACCTCACGGTTTTGACACTGTTTTTGCTGGTTTGGTGTCTCTGCGCACTTTCTCATTGCTGTTCAGTGTTAAAGTGCACGTGATCCTGTTGTAAATTGTTATTATGGATTGGTGTTTCCATAATTGGCATATTTGATTTACTGGTAAGCCCTTAGTAAAGTGCGCTGAGTGTGCCAGGGCCTGTAAATCAAATGCTACTAGTGGGCCTGCAGCACTGATTGTGCCACCCACATGAGTAGTCCTGAAAAGGTATCTCAGACCTGCCACTGCAGGGTCTGCGCGCAGTTTGCAACTGCCATGTCGACCTGGCAAGTGCACCCACTTGCCAGGCCCTAATCTTTCCTTTTCTTACATATAAGTCACCCCTATGGTAGGCCCAAGATACTCCTGTGGACAGGGTGCTGTGTATATTAAAGGTAGGACATGTACTGGTGTTTGTGACATGTCCTGATGGTGAAATACTGCCAATTTCGTTTTTCACTATTGAAAGGCTATCTTTCCCCATAGGCTAGAATGGGTAATTCTTTGTAACATCTTACAAGTATAGCTTCCCATTGGGACAAGATAGGGAAATAAAGTTTAGGCTCTTTGAACTCAGAATTTAATAAAACATCTTTTAGTAAAGATGGTTTTTAAATTGTGTGTTTGAAAATGCCACTTATAGAAAGTAGGCATTTTCTTGTTTAACCATTCTGTGTGCCTCTGCCTGTTTGTGTATTGACTATCTGGTTTTGGAGTGACAGGGGCTGGGGATGTGCATTCACTGTAGACAACCACTGGGGGGGGTTGAGGTGCGCCTGGTGTTTCCTGGATGACTCAGAGCTGAGCTGAATGGGGCTTGGCGGAATTTAGAGTAGTGGGAGGAGATTTCCTTGCACTTGAATAGGGCCTGTCTCCCTTGCACAATGCTGTCTCCACCCCCTGTGGTCATACTGCACCAGTGAGGACAGAACTGGTTTGGACTGGGCTCAGAGACCCTTGCACAAAGAGAACAAAGACATTTTTGGGGTATAAGTATTAGACCTAAAACCCCAGAACTTTAGACTACTTCTGGATTCAAGAGGAACATTTCCAAGGAGAAGAGCTGAAGAGCTATGAGGAGGAGTACTGCCCCTTTGCTGTGTGTTTTGTGTGGGGTTGGCCTGCAGTTGCTGTTTCTGCCAAGGAAAGGACAAAGACTGGAACTTTGCTTTGAACCTGCTTGAAGAAGATCTCCAAGGGCCTGTGTGTGCTGGCCTCCTGTTCTGAAGTCTCAGGGGCACAAAGACTTCCCCCTCAGCTCCGCTGAACTCTGCTGCTGAGAGTTCTGACCTGCCAGGAGGTGCCTGTTCAAGTTCTGGGCCTCTGGTGGTTGTGCTTGCTGCTGGGAGCTGGAAGAAACCTGAAGAACTACGAAAATTGATGCATTGCTCTTCTTGCGGCAGTTTTTCCGACGCATCACCGCTGTGCAAGAAGAATCTCCACGCATCGCCGCGCCGCTGCCAAATTCGATGCAGCGCCTGTCGCCGCTGCAACAACCGACGCATCGAGGGATCGCGGCTGAAGAACCGACGCAGCGCCGCTCGACCACGCCGCATCGATCGTTGGCGCATCCCGGATTTTCACGCATTGCATCGCAAGTTTTCTCGATGCATCACCCGCGGACCAGAACCGTCTTGGAGTCGACGCATCACTTCCCCCTACAGACTGGATTTGACGCATCACTTCTCCTGCGTGCAGTAGAACTGTTGCATCGCCTCTCCATGGTCTCAGGAACTGATGCATCTCTTTGTTTCTTGACGATTCCCATCTCTGCGGCTGTTTGACCTTGTAAATTTTGACGCATCTACAGGTACTTTGTGAGAAATCACGCATCCATAGTTTTCTATGGACCAAGTTGTTTGAAACCATTTTAAAGTCATATTCTTATTACATGTATATTGGATTTTGTCGTTTTGGTCTTGTTGAGTTTAGATAAAGATAGTTTATTTTTCTAAACTGGTGTGGTGTCCATTTGTGGTGTTATCACTGTATTAATGTGTGTTTTGAGTACAAATACCTAACACATTGCCTTTGGGATAAGTCTGTCTGCTTGTGCTAAGCTACCCAGGGGATGAGCAGGGGTTATCTAAAGTGTGTATCCCCCTTACCCTGACTAGAAGCAAGGGTCCCTATTTGTACAAAGGTACCTACCTCTGCCAACTAGAGACCCCCATTTCTGACTGCCACCCTGTGTGTGACAAGGTTATATAATGGATTCCAGCCTGCCATTGCATACTGGAAGGCTTGTGTTAAAACTGCTTGTTCGACTTTGCCTTTAACACCAATGGCAAAGCCCCCACTTCCCTTAAAGATATATGTAAGTCTCCCCTAAGAAAGGCCTATGGATCCCTAAGGCAGGGAGCTGTATATTATTAAGTAGGGCATGGATTTTATATATATGTCCTCACAGCAACACTTTCAAATTAGCGTTTTGTTGGGGGAAAGTTAGTAGCCCCATTGGCTAAGACAGAGTTACCATCTGACCACTCAGCCTGGCTATCTTCTGAATGGGTCTGCTGAGATGGATACTGTAAGGTACCAAATCAATCATGGCATTAAACCCGACCTGATGCACATGTCAAATGTATTGTCATTAATATAGAAATGCAACTTTTAGAAAGTTGTCATTCTGTAGCACATCTGGACCAGTGGCCTCACACGGTCGCTGGCCACCAGACATCTCACGGCCCTCCTGAGGAGTTGGGTGAATGACTCTCAGACTTAGGAACAATAGCAGCCTGCTATACGGAGAGATGTTACCTCCCCTTCACAGGAAGCCGCTCAGGATGTTACCCCAAAAGGTGAGCTTCAATGGCGAAGCCGCCTTTGGTGGACAAATTGCAATCAGACTCTTTAGGGGCTTCTTTTTGTTCAGCTAGACAGATTGACAGCGGGAACAGAGAGGGGAGACCTGTGCCCAAACCAGGTGTTCTGTGGCCGCGTAGCCCTCAGGTAGTCACACCTCTAGGGTTGGCTACTAAGCTCCTAGCACACAAGAAAGGGTCCCGACATCTTGAGAGAGGGCAGAATAGTGCACTCAGGGATTGCTAGATGCCACATATAGCCGGAATGTCATCACCAAGAGGGAGGGGACCTGGTAGCCAATTGTCTAGTGACCACATTATCCCCCAAGGGCACTTTCTGGGAATAAATATGGCACTCCTGAGACCCTGAACCTCAGATCATGCCAGAATTGGAGAAAGGACCAAATAAGGACTGCCCTGCTGACCCCACTACTTGGCAAAGAGAGGCTGCACCATCTGCTGGACTGCACCTTGGGCTAGCGAAGAGAGGACTCTGTATGTGGCTCCTGGCTTGAGGAAAAGTTGTTCCCAAGCCCCAGACCAAAGAAGTGACTCCAATGGTCAGTAGGCTGACCCTCTGGAACTAGCACCAGGGCTAACAAAGCTGAAATAGCCCAACTCTGTAAGTCAGTAGCCACTTCAGAAGAATCACTGCTGACTGCCGCTGGGCGCCCCAAGAGGCCAATCCTCAACGGCCAAAAGTTGCACCCAAATCAGCCAGACCTGGGAGTGTCATTTGAGTCCATATTGTTCATCAAAGAGGGACACCAGCCTCCACCAAAGAATATCATTGGAACGGCTGTGTACAGAGTCCGGTAGTTCAGCAACAGCTGGCCTTCTACTATCTTAAAGAGAACTTCCAGTGACCCCAACCTCTGTGGCCAAAGTTGCCCCACCTGACCCGGGGAAGAACTTTTAAGGCACCCCCATCGACTGCACAGCATCCAGAGCATCCTAGAGCATCTTTCATCTCCTGCATTCACAGCATCAAGACCACTCAAATGAAGTCTACAGCGGTCATGCTGTAAAGTTTAGAACTGGACTGGAAATCTCTTTGGTGGCCAGGTAATTGTCCATATACTCCTTATTGGCCAACCAGGCCTTCTCCCTGTTGGATCTGGTCACTCAAGTCGAGCCGGAATAGTCAAACTCAACTCTTACAAACTTTTCAAAAGTTTACAAGCTTTACAGTTACCAATGCTTGTTTACAGTTAAACTGAGATGTAAGTTTTCTGTAAAAAGTATGTATCTCCGGAACCCTCCTGTGGATTTTTCTCATCTTAGACTTTGAAAATCATAAAAATATAATGATTTTTTATACATTGGGGTTGGAATGTTGTGTGACTTTATTTCGTTGTTTGGTGCTGTTAAATGCTTTATACTTGTTCGTTTGTTTAAGCCTTGCTTCTCAAAGCCATAGATACCCAGGGTTGAGCTTAAAGTTTAACAAATGAGCCTGGCTGGACCCAAGACAGTTCTTGTGAGTGTATTACACAGTAAGGCTGCACCGCCATACCATATCATACATCCAAATCCTCACATAAGGGACTCCTTGTGTAAAGGACTATCGCCTCCCAATCAATTTCACTGCTGCATCATCGTGGAGAATGTTGTATCCTAGTGGTAATATAATATTAAATAGTGGTCTGAAGGATGAGTTGAGCAAAATTTCCTTGAGCTCAATAGTGTCAGGAATAAGAGCTGATATGGATGTTGGACTGGAAACCGTGGTCCTTCAGTTTAGGAGGGCAGCTTTGAAGCAAGAGTTCAATACTACGTCATGAAAATGAGACAAGGTGATATAATTGAGGTTACCTGGGCAAAATGATGTCTGATTCTGTTTGAGGTGGCTAGCTCTGAAGATACTGAGAAGCGGCTGAGTTGTGGTATCTGACGTTGTAGAGTATTCTGTTGTGAGGAGTGTACTGAGGGCTATTTGTGTGGTGGCAACATGTTTATAAATGTTAAAGGAGATGTGTATGGGTACGGTCTGGAAAGTTAACGTCAAGTGAGCCATGGAGAGTCGGTAGAACAGTTTCTGAAACGAAAGTGCATGTGAGAGAAAGTGGAAGGTGTTCCTGTTCCATTTTGCTGTTTGTGCAGTGTGTTTGAAGGGGTAGATGAGAGTACATTGGCCAATAACGGGGCTGTAGTGGCGTAGATGGCATGAACTTAAACATCTCATTAGGATCATGTATCATATTGGTTTGGTCCCCTGACATATTTCAATGTGCGTGCTGTTCAGCGGGTGGTTACAAGCTGCACTAAGAGCAGGGCTGACAGGAGGAGACAGTACTGCGGTGCAGGTATGGCAGAAGAGAGAGTCATATGAGTAATTGGCACCAGTTATGTCATTGTTGGTGTAATGGACATGAGTGGTAGGATGTCCGAGAACCTCAGTGTAAAGATCAGACAGTCTTGTCAGAGAGAGAGTGATATCAAGGTAGTCAAGAAACTTGACTGCTGAGAGTCATGCAGGTTTCAGTCGCTGAGGGGTAAGGTGGTGGTTGAGGAGAGTTAGTGGCTCTGGCAGACGGTGAACTGGCGGTGTTGTCATCAGTTGTGATGGTCAGCATGATTTTGCTGTTGTTTAGGGTAGCCATGGGAGAGGCTTTTAGGGACTTCAGGAAATAAAAAATTGTGTTGTATATGCGTAGATTACAGTCAGATGATTGGATCATCGTTACAAATAAATGTATGTGTAGGGAGGTCACTTTTCTGATCGTGGTAGTGAGGAATAGGTGATTTTAATATTCTTTCAGACTATGAGAAAGAGCAGATTGTATCCATCTATGCAATATGCAAGTATGGAGTTCGTAAAAAATAGTATGACTATTTTAATGAAGTCGAAATTTCAGAAAATGGCGTTTGTCATTATATTTGTGATTGATTAAGATTTCCTAATTAGCAGTGGAGGCTGCCAGGGTGTTTTTGAGAAGCCAGGGGGAAAGTGATCTAGAAAGAGGATATCTTTGTTTTAGTTTTTGTGGCCTTATTTGGCAAAACACCTTAAGAAAGAACTCCACAGTGTGCAGCAGAATCAAATTAAAGAGCAAAATAACAAAGCACAATCACAATGGGGAGCACAGTGATAATATTGGGCACACAATCAAATTGAAAAGCCGAAACGCATGTAGGACAAAAGCACAGTGTGAAGCAAAATCAAAGTTTGATGCACAATTCACATTAAGTTGCAAAACATATGCAGTTGCAAAAACACAGCGTGTAGCACAGTTATATTAAGGGGAAATCAAAGGCAGGAGCAGAATCACAGCTTGCAGCAGAACCACAATGTGTAGATCAATCACACTAATGAGGAAAGCGTGTTTTTGAGCAGGAGCACAGGTGAAAAGTCACCATCGTTTTGTGGGTACTTGCTGTTATGCGACAAAGCATATGAAACATGCAAACATTTGGCTCTGTCTTGTTTATTTCCATGATGAAGTGCTTTTTTTTTATTTGCCCTTAGCACTCGCCTATGCAATGCACTTTTGGGGAAGATGGGGGGGGGGGGGATAAGAATTTCCGAAGAGGGCCTGGTCCGAATAGGCCCAAGCCGATGTATTTGCCCTTCGAACGCATGCCCTATTGGCGTTACTCAGATAGTTGACAGAGGGCCTCTCGGGATCAGCCAGGCAGCCTCTCAGCTCCAGCAGCAAGAGAAACTCGATGACGGATCGACATGTGCGTGACAATGAGCTAAGCCCAACATGATTATGGCTGCCATGAAACAACAGGATCAGAAAACTGAGGGGCATATTATCAAGGGCTTTATCGCCGATTTAGCGGCACTTTTTGCCGCTAAATCGGCGATATTTTTAACGCCCTAATAGCAAGCTGTCGCTAACAGGCGTTAGCGACAGCTTTCAGGCGTTAGAGGCCGGGAATTACATCGCCTTGCATGTCAGCGATATTTATCGCTAATGACATGCAAGGTAGGCGTTCCCCACTAAAGCGACTGTAAACAGTCGCTAACACCACTAACCCCTATTATCAAGGCAGGCGAAGCGATAAAATAAATCGCGCTAAGCGCGTTTATCGCTAGATTTTAACACCTGCTACTGACCATGACTTACCTGTTTAAGGTATAGGAGGTGGATTCTAATGCTGAATCCACCTTAGCGTTAATGCAAGAATATCGCTGGTTTTCCAGCGATATTCTCGCATTTTGCCGCTATCGCTGGAAATATTATCGCTATGGAGATAAACCTTACTAATAGGGTGTTATCTCAGCGATATTTTCCAGCGATAGGCGGCGTTAACAGGATTCGCGCTAAGCGCGTTTAGCGATAAATATCGCTATTCCTTGCTAATATGCCCCTGAATCTTGGTACCTGGAGGTCGCCATCTTAGTTAGGGATGATACGGGAGAAGGCTGGATCACAACACTGGTTGAAAAGAAGATGAGGGTATCTGATGCCCTTGCATGGCTTAGAAAGGTTCAGGAGACATGCCAGGGTGGAGATGACCACTCCCACCCGCAACATATATGCTACATGTCATGTGATGTTTTTATTTTTAGAAAGTGCACTGATAAACTCTACTTACTGTTTACAACAGTCCACTGTTTCAAACTGCAGAGCAGGTGAACGTTTCGAAGGTAGCCCAATATTGTATTTGGTGAACAATTTATAATTAAGGATCGATAGAGTATGTGATGATACACAATAATATAGTGGGCATACAACAAAATGTGGAGTGGGAATTATGGCACTAGCAGTCCGGTGCCTGACCATTGGGCACAAACAATGGTCACTCAGAGAGTACAGCACCGTGAGGAGTGTGATGCAAAAGGGCAGGCAGCTAAGGGTAGGTTTAAGCATCCAACGGGAATATATATGCCAAGGCTGCTCTAGAACAGGGACATCTTAAGAATTTTGGGGGCCCCGGGCAAAACTATTTTGTGGGCCCCTCTTTGCATCCGCTTTGAATTTATGATCCACTTTTAGCTCTTTCATGCCCTCTTTGCCCCAGGCACACTAGTCCAAATTCTGAATGTGTTTACGTCTAATATTCAGGAATAGTGAGGTGTTTTCAATATTCTAACAGCAGCTGCTCACTAATATTACTACAAATAATCTCTGTGACACCCTCCCATTTCTCATATATGAGGCCCTGTTTTGATCTCAAAGAAACTTTCTTTATGGATGTTGCTGGAGATGTAAACACAGCACTTTCTGCAAAATGTCTGTAATAGACACCTGCACATCAACCATGATGGAGCAGGGCTTTGCGTACATAAAACCTGCTCAGATTAAACCTTCTATGGAGTGAGTTATTAACAAAGTTTGAAATTAATTGAAAATAATTAACATACTGTCGAGAAAAAGAAATTAGAAAGGTGCGGGAAAATGACACTGTGACTAAGTAGGCCACAAACGATTTCTGTACCATAAGTAAAAATACGAAAAGATTTGTTTTGTTTGTTAACATAATTAAATAAATATTAATTACAGAATAATAGTTTAAAATGATTTTGTTCTATTATACTAAGGAAGAGGTTGAAATGAATTTATGAGATGAAGCTTTTGTTTTTGAATTAATAATAAAATCATTATTATTTCTCCTACAGAAACTGCATGTTTTACAAGAAGGCCTCAGCATTAGGGTTAGGGTTAATTTTGCTTTAGAATGTAGAAATACAGAGAACGAGTTTATTTCTTCAAAGCTGTCTATTGTGTTCTTTATTCTCGAGTGGCTGCTACGTGTCCAGTGTATCTACGATGCTTCCTACTGTTGCAGGAAAAAGCGTGCTTCTTATGAAAAACTGAACTGCTAAATGTTTCCAAATGCATCTGAAAATGTGTGCGCTAAGGAAGGAGAAGATTTGATTTCCTCTGCTGAAAGACGATGATGACAGCATGGAATTAAACAATGGACGTTTGAGAGGGAAGAGTGACGGAAGTGGTGTGACTTAACACCCAATGCCTGACAGCCAACAAGAAACGATTTTCCTGGATTGTGTTACAAGAAAAAGACAGAATTGATAAGCATTAGGGTATAATTATTGGTGATAGATTGGGCGGAGGCAGAGAGAGTGAGGAGAGCGTTGGTGCTGAAGCTGTCTGTAAGCTGACTTCTTAACTTTGCTCCTCATACCTCATGAGGATAGCCCCAGCTTTCCCTCTCGCCCGGAGGGTTGGCATTTCCAGCTATTAGCACGTTGTGCTATTGTTTTCTAGGTTCGTATGAAATTCTGTATTTGCATTTGTTCTTATTAAAAATGCTCTTTTGTCTCTTACGCTATCCACTCAACTCATGCTCTGTAATTGAGATGTTACTGTGATTACCTGTATTGTATTCTTGAGTGAATGTTCAGATTCAATATTGTGCTTCTGTTCGACCAAGTCATGTACGAATGAAAAGAAAATAGATAAAAACAAGCTAACGGAGAAACTGGGTCTGTCTTTATTCATTATAATGATGATAAAGAGATGTATATAAATGTATATAGCAGGGTGTAAATATAAATATTCTCTTTGTTCTAGGTCGTCATAAGGGGAATATTTCATCTAAGTCATTTGCCAAATCCCTGTCAAATTCTCCGGTCCATCGGAGGACCTGACGTAATATGGGCCAAAATCTATTCTTATAATTAGAGAGAGAAAATATAGGCAAATAGGCAAACTGATTATAGCGCGTGGTATAAATAGTTATACGCTCTGCTTTGGTTACCAGAAACCCTTTTCCCGCTGTGCCGTGTGCTATCACCCACAAACGTTATTTAAGACAATCTGTTTAAGAATTATTCAAAGTCATCAGGGCAAGACTTTCTGCAGAACATAGCTGGCTCTATCAGGGGCCCCCTGAAAGGCTGGGGCCCTGGTCCAGAGCCCACTAAAGAAACGCTTGATTTCCAGTTCAAACACTGTGTTGGGAACCATTGCAAAACAACAGTTGCTGCTCTACATGAAGAAAATAAGAAGTTGCAAACTGGAAGCTACAGTCAGGCCTTCATTATGAGTGGTTCAGTGCAGAATGCAATAATTATGGCCCCAGTTAAAATCTAGTATCTAATTATCGTCTAATACAAGTTTGCCCTTTAAAAAAGAGGGTTTAACATCCAGATTATGGGGCTTTCCACACCAATAATGCATGTACCGGTATATACCGGGCATTTAACCTGCTGAAATTTACCCAGAAATAAATTGCAGAGCATGCATGCATGTTTGCCCAGGCAGAGGAAAAGAACACCCACTCACAATGTGGGTCTGAATGTTGTAAATAAGAATTCCAAGCGGGTATGCATCGAGTATCCGTGTATCAATGTGATATCATAAATGTGAAGGTCCCAATGGCGTAACCGTCACTCTGCGTGCATAGATGGATAATGTCTGTTGCTTGTTTTTTTTTCCCACACATCTTGGCCTCCAGTCTGATTGTATCTTTGCTGCAAGTGTGCAGGAAATGGTGAGATAGCCAGCCAAATAGGTGGGGGTGAAGGTTGTAAATTTGAGATGCCTTTATAAATAATGCATTAGGTTTTGAAGATGATGCTGGATGGCAAGGGAAACCAGTGGAGTTCCATCAGGATGGGGGAGGGGGAGGGGTGAAGGGATCATATATCTTTAGGCCCTGGATCAGACATGCTGCAGCCTGTAGAATACCCTTAAGGGGAACTCATGTGGAGTCTGTAAGGCCATAGAGCAGAACATTGCTACCCTCCAGATATTAGAGTATATCAACTTGTACAAAAGGTCTGAAGATCCTTTCTCGAAGGAACAGTTTCACTTTCTTTAGTAGAGACAACGGGCACTAGGCTGCCTTTGGTTTCTTGACTACATGTTCTTTGAGGGTCTGGTTGGTTTCGATGGTGCATCTAAGTGACTTGGCATTGGCTGGAAGTTAGGGTATGAAGCCATCAAGGTTTCAGGTCATTGACTCAAGTTTGCACAAGTTGTTGCTTATTGTTCTCGCCAAATAACAGAAATTCTCTCTTAGCCTGGGGCTGAGCTTAAGATAGGAGCTGGATATCTAGATCTTGATGAGGTACAGGCTGTGTTTGAGGCAGGTCTGGAACAGAAGGCACTTTTTCAGGTAGAGTTGTGTATCATCGGGCGATTGGTGAATTTTCATGCTGTTAAGGATTTTTTTATTTTAGTTATTTAATGCGATTTTATATAGCGCGAACATTACCCGAAGGTGTCAGAGCGCTTTACAAAAGAACCAGTTGCGTTACATAAGGACTTTGGATTACATGAGTTACATAAGAGATACAAACAGAAAAAAAATTGCAAATGTACAAGGTGTAAAGTCACTCAAGGAAGAGAAATAAACAGGAAAAAATTGATGTACAAGTTGTAAAGTCACTCAAGGAAGAGATACAAACAGATAAACTCTAAAATCACATAGGAATGGTAGTAAGTACAAAGGTCTACTACATATACTAGTGGTTAGAGTCCTATATATACAAATACTAAATTCACATAGGATTACATTTTAACAGCGATTAGGCTTGAACAATTATATAATATATATATATCCGTAGAATCCCAAGAGGCACCTATATATTCAGCCCTGCCAGAGGCCCTTTTGTGATCTTTTTAGAGGTGAACAAGGCAGCTGCCAGCCTCTATTGAAGAAATTCTTCACATCATTACCTCTTCCTGTTTCAACCTTCTTCAGTTCTTCACTGGCAGCAATATTCACACTGAAAAGGATGCAGGATTCTCAACACTGATATATCTCCTTTCTCAAACAATGTTTTTCAAAGAGCATTATAGCCACAAAAACCCTTTGACAACTTCAGCTATCAAGCGGTCGATATAAACGTGTGAATCTGCACAATTATTCTGCAAAGAAAAGCTGCCAGCAAAAATAACCACAGTGGGTAATAATACAGCGAGCATGAAATTGTTTTGTTGCCTTGTTATTTGTTGATGATGGGTTCCAGCAAGCGCCAAGCACTGCTGCACTCATTCCCCTCTCTGAAAAGCTCAAGACAAAAAAGGAACCGCTGCAAAACAACAAGCAAAAATATCTCAACAATGCCGACGATGCTGAAAGCGCACTTTGTTTCTTTTGTCAGTCGACTTCTGTCAAATGAAAGTCTAGTGAAGCAGAGTTTGATTTCAGGAGAATAATGTCGATCCAGTGATCGTGGTGTCTTTAAGGAAGTGAAAGTGTCGGTTCAGGCCGCTTTTTGAATGGCTTCTGTAAAACTGGTACTTTGTGTCTTTCTTGAGCCACGTGTCCAACACGCTGTAGTATGTGAGTTGCAGAAACCTGTAATCATAAAGAAAGGGTGCAGGCGAAATAACTTGAACATTGTGGTCAACATTGAAGTAAACAAAAAAGGCAGAATGTGCCTTTCAAAGGATGGTTGCTAGTGAGTTGAGAGTCCAAGGTTACTGGAATATTGAGATTCTGCAGCTGCAGCGTTTTCCACATAATTGTGTATTTACTGCACTTGCCACATAATCCATTATCTTCTGTATAATTTGTAGATTTTAGCAAATAAATTGTTTCTAGCTCAAACGGATCAAAAGTTACAAAAGCACTACAACCCATGTTGTAGTGCAGTGACGGGCCTTTTGTCATGGACAAGATAATCTTTCAGTTGCCGCTTGATGTATTTAGGTATTGAACTGGTAACGACATGAAACCTTTGAGCGTACAGTGTTAACAGGCATAAAAATGAATAAATAGTGATGCACTATTCCACATAACATGCTGCATAATTTAGTCAACCCTGCCGCATAATTTGGGCCTCTCCTGCAGCATAATTCCAGTAGCCCTGGCAGAGACAATGCAAATCATGACAGCTGAGGTCAAAATGAATAACTGTATCCTGCTCCTAGTAAGAGTCTTCATGCAGGGGATAATTGTTGTATAGTTTTGTTGGACAGGTCATGCTAGCATAAATTCTGTGCTGCAAGTACTGGATGACTAGATTAATTCAATGCTCCCTCGACTAGTGTAGTGTTGATCTGTTGGATTCTACATGGCTGTTGCAATGGGCCAATTATTAGAGTTTTGCAATGAAACCTTTGCATGAACTCTTGTGCTCTTGGCCATTACCTCATAAACACCCCTCCCTTTCTTTCCTTACTTTGGGGCCTATTACGATGGCGGT
The DNA here is from genome assembly GCA_963921515.1 of Calotriton arnoldi. Lineage (NCBI taxonomy): Eukaryota > Metazoa > Chordata > Amphibia > Caudata > Salamandridae > Calotriton > Calotriton arnoldi. The sequence goes on from CAWUFW010004735.1 coordinate 232,701, forward strand.
CATAAAACCTCCCCGACCGCCATGGTAACAGGAAAAGACCGCCCGCAAGGGTCGCGACATAACGGCCAGTCGTATTACGATGTTCCATGCTCGAAATCCGACCGCTGCGGTCGGATCGCGGGCTTTAACATTGCGGCGGTTGCTGATGCACGCAGCACCGCCGCGATGTCAAAAGGAGCATGTCCTGCATTTCCCTGCACTGCGTGGCAGGCACTGCACAGTGCCTGCCACCTGGTACAGGGAAATGTAGGGGGGACCATGGGTACCCCCCCAGTGCACCCACACCCCCCCAACACATTGGGGGCCCGCAACGGGCCCCCGGAAGACACTCAACGCATGCCTTTCAATGGCGGTCTGACCGCTGAGGTAAGACTGGCTACCGCCGGCATCATAATCCTTCCGGCGGAGCCTGCTCTCCACCGCCACCATTATCCCGGTCCTGCTCCGTCCGCCAGGCAGGAGTGCGGATGGCAACCGGCGGTAAAGCGGCGGTCGAAATTTCCCACCGCCCCGGTCACCACCGCCATCCTAATGTGACCGGCGGTTTTCCTGGTTGCAAGGGCGGGCGGATGTCCACCGCCGGTATGGCGGGCGCCACCGCCAGCCCAGCGGTGGTCATCCGACCGCCATCGTAATAGACCCCTTAGTTGAGGCAGTCCTGCCTCATCAGACATCCAAAAGAATCCACACCAAAATAAAAAAACAAGCATTGGCAAAGCCGTTAGGTCTCACGTATGGGGGCTCAGAATCAATTATCCGAGTGCAAACAGGACTCAACTGCAGCTGATAGTGAACCAGTTCTGTGCCAGCGCTTGTGCAGAGAGCTTTGAGCGAAGAAAGCCAGCTTCCTCTGCAATGCTGGACATCATGCATTGACAAAGTCTATAGCACTCCCCTTTGCGACCTATTGCAACTACCAATGCCTTTAGTTCATTCTGTACAGCATACCGAATAATAATAAAAAAAAGGCATCATTTGCACGCATGCATTTGTATGAACTGGGTACCCTTTTTCTATTCATGATCTGAAATGGACTGGTAAAGTAGCGCAAAAGCATTGTTCTTGTTTAGCAGTAAATAAAAAATTAAAGGATTACAGGGGTGAGAGCCACTGAGGAGAGGGTGAAAAGAGGTGAAGGAGTAGGAAATGAGAGACAGCAAAGATAGAGATCGGAGGAGAACACAAGCAAGAAAGAGCGCTTACACATGGACTATGTGTGAAGATTTTGTTATATGCCATGAAAATGGAAAAAATAGCATCAATCCCCATGTCTAATGCATGTGCAAGCAGAGAACGTTGAAGTAAACTTTTTTCGGTGAAAGATTAGTGCCTTTACAGAGCAGCCAACGCCAGAACTAAGCGCTATGAAAATATGCATCATGGAAATGAAACAAACAGAATCAACGGTGTGCATGAGGGGCCGCAAACAGTAATGAATGGAGGCGACTTAATGCAACAATAACGTGGCATCATCTATGGTGGAAGCCGTCCATATTCCATGAGAGAGTACAGGCCGGGTGGTTTAATTCAGTTTAAAGCACAAAGCTCTGTAAAATTGCACGGGCGGCCAGGTTTGAGTCCCGGCATTGGTTTAACATCCTGTGATTCTGAGTAAATCACCTAATCACCCTTTGCTTAAAACAAAAAATATATACAAATGAATGTAACATTGCTTAATGTGTCTTTGTGCATAAATAAATAAATAATAATACAATGCAGAAAACCCAAAAAAATGCAGATCGGTAACAAAATACAAAACAGGAAAAAAATGGCAAATGCTGATATGATTTAAAAAACATGGAGATCGAAAGAACGGCAGATACATGCCAATCATAAACAAAAGTAAAACAATGGCAAAAACCAAAAACATGCCGACTGGAAACAAAATACGAAACGGTAAAAAAATTCCAAATGCCAATACATATTTTTATTAGCACTACGGCAATTGTTGTTGAGCTCGCGTGGGTGAACGCGTACATGTAGAAAATCAGACATTCTGAAAACACGAGCAGAAACAAAAGGGCAAGACTAAAAGTAATAGGTCCATGCTCCCTTGGAAGGGTCAACATACATACACAAAAAGGATGGACATATAACAAACATTGACCTTTGCTAAGGACACGCAAATCAACAAATCAAAAGCAATGGGCAGCTGTGAGCCCACAGAGTGGATACAAAAGACACACAATTGATGGACGGAATGCAGAACAAATCAAAACATTCACCACAGTCAAGAGATCTGAGTTAAATCCATCATTCTTTTGCTCACGATCACACCCCAGTTTAGACTACTCCATATGCAAATTAGTCTTGACCCTGTGCCTCATGGGAACAATCCAGCCCGAACTGCCAAGCCAGGTCCTCCCTGGACCGGAAACAAGCATCCTAGGACCGGTTTCGGGTTTTCACCCCTCATCAGCCAGGATAGCTTGAATCCAGTGGCAAAGTGAGCCTGGGAGCCATGTCTGGGCATACCCGGTGCACTTAGGGTGAGAAAGCAAAAGACACACAATTGATGGACGGAATGCAGAACAAATCGAAACATTCACCCCCAGTAAAGAGATCTGGGTTAAATCCATCATTCTTTTGCTCACCATGCCACCCCAGTTTAGACCTGGCTATATGCAAATCAGACTTGACCCTGTGCCTCATGGGAACAGTCCAGCCCGAACTGCCAAGCCAGGTCCTCCCTGGACTGAAAACAAGCATCCTAGGACCGGTTTTGGGGTTTCACCACTCATCAGCCAGGATAGCTTGAATCCAGTGACACAGTGAGCCCGGGACCCACATCTGGGCTCACCGAAACCGGTCCTAGGATGATTGTTTCCAGTCCAGGGAGGACCAGGCCTGGCAGTTCGGGCTGGACTGTTGCCATTCGGTGCAGTGTCAAGACTGATTTGCATATGGCTGGATTCAAACTGGAATAGCATGGGGAGCAAAAAAACGATGGATTTAGGCCCAGATCTCTGTACTGGGGTGAATGTATGACATTGTTCTGCATTCTGTCCATTAATTGTCCTTTTTGCATTTGTCACCCCGAGTGGGATGGGTATGCCCAGATGTGGGTCCCGTGCTCTGCATGACACTGGAGTCAAGCTAGCATGGCTGATGAGGGGTCAAACCCCGAAACCGGTCCTAGGATGCTTGTTCTCACTCCAGGGAGGACCTGGCCTGGCAGTTCGGGCTTGACTGTTGCCATTGGGTGCAGGGTCAAGACTGATTTGTATATGGCTGGGTTCAAACTGGAATGGCATGGGGAGCAAAAAGAAAATGGATTTAAGCCCAGATCTCTGTACTTGGGTGAATGTATGACATTGTTCTGCATTCTGTCCATCAATTGTTCTTTTTGCATTTGTCACCCAGAGTGGGACGGGTATGCCCAGACGTGGGTCCCGTCCTCTCCATGCCACTGGAGTCAAGCTATCCTGGCTGATGAGCGGTGAAACCCTGAAACCGGTGCTAGGATGCTTGTTTCCGGTCCAGGGAGGACCTGGCCTGGCAGTTCGGTCTGGACTGTTGCCATTGGGCGCAAGGTCAAGACCGATTTGCAAATGGCTGGGTTCAAACTCGAATGGCATGGGGAGCAAAAAAACGATGGATTTAGGCCCAGATCTCTGTACTGGGGTGAATGTATGACATTGTTCTGCATTCTGTCCATCAATTGTTCTTTTTTGCATTTGTCACCCTGAGTGGGACGGGTATGCCCAAACATGGATCCCGTGCTCTCCATTCCACTGGAGTCAAGCTATCCTGGCTAATGAGGGGAGAAACCACGAAACCAGTCCTAGGATGCTTTTTTCCAGTCCAGGGAGGTCCTGGCCTGGCAGTTCGGGCGGGACTGTTGCCATTGGGCTCAGGGTCAAGACTGATTTGCATATGGCTAAGTTCAAACTGGAATGGCATAGGGAGCAAAACAATGATGGATTTAGGCCCAGATATCTGTACTGGGGTGAATGTATGACATTGTTCTGCATTCTGTCCATCAATTTTTCTTTTTGCATTTGTCACCCCGAGTGGGACAGGTATGCCCGGACGTGGGTCCCGTGCTCTCCATGCCACTGGAGTCAAGTTATCCTGGATGATGAGGGGTGAAACCCCGAAACCGGCCCTAGAATGCTTGTTTCCAGTCCAGGGAGGACCTGGCCTGGCAGTTCGGGCTGGACTGTTGCCATTGGGCACAGGGTCAAGGCTGATTTGCATATGACTGGGTTCAAACTGGAATGGCATGGGGAACAAAAAAACAATGGATATAGGCCCAGATCTCTGTACTGGTGTGAATGTATGACTTTGTTCTGCATTCTCTCCATCAATTGTTCTTTTTGCACAGAGTGGATACAGCAGGTCTCGCTGCACTGCCTAAGCTCGACCTAAAAAGTGCCTCCTGCTTCACTCATCCTGATTTTTTCTGTCTTACCAGCAACAGCTAACGTCCATGTGTGGGGCAACAGGTGCACACATGACTCTTTGACTAATAATTTAGAAAAACTTTTCCACAGCCAGGGTATGCAAAGGAGCTCCAAGCCTCTCTCTTATCTCCAACGGGGAACACCACACTAGCGGGCCAATGACACAGCTCCTGGGTCGCTCCACTTCATCATCATCTGGCAGGTCCGAGAAGGCTGGGGCTGCACTTCCTGGTGCAGAGGGAGCATTGGAGACACAATATCAGGCGCAAACAGGGAGGCTTCTGGCAGGAAACAAGTAAGTCGCCCAGAGAGGCCACAACCTTTCCAAATATTTATATATTTACAGAGGCTATTTCTTCTTCTTCTTGATTGGCCCATCAATAGGGATTATGGTATTGGTGGATGTGGATATATCTCCTTACCTAACTGGTTCATTTCCAGATATCAACTTCCTTTTTAGGCAGGTCTATTTTTCTAAGGAGTGTGGTGTCTTGCCATTATGTAAGACGAGAGGAAGTGAAAGAGGAGATTCATTTCCTCCTTCTCCTATGTTGAGGAGGGTCTGATTCCAGCCAGGAAGATTAGATCTCCTGTGTTATCACAACCTCCAGCGGATGACCCTACACTTCAGAGGAGGTTCAAAAAATGATATGTGCATCAGTGGGTAAGGCCCTCAAAGACAGTGAGACAAAACATAAAAAGTCTAAAGCTCATGCAAGAGTTTTGCTTGAGTCGTCCTCGACATCTGATGAAGTAGTTCACTTTATTTCATCAGGAAAATATATAAGAAGAGAGGGATTCTTGGGCACATCAGGCATAATTTGATGTTCCAGCTGTGCTCAGGTCAGGAAAAAGAAGACTCTATTTTTCCTTACTATCGTAAACTTCAGCAATATCAATACCACTGCATTCTAAGATCAGAGACTTAATATTTGGGGAGTTGGGAAAAACCATACTCTCAAAGTAGATGCTATTTTTGTGAGTCTGATTGGAAGAACTTCTTTAAACCCAGAGGATTGTTCTCCTTTGAACACTTTGAAGAGGGCTTTTTCAGCTCAAAACTCTCTTTGAGATCTTCCACTTATGCTGTGGAAACGTGTAATATTTTACTTAGCATAAGCTACAGCCATTTTGACTGTGGTGTCCATTTCGTTTCCTTCGTAATTCTTTCGTACTCTGCTGCTCGTCTTTTCACTCTGCTTGTGTTATCTATTTTAGTTGACTTCCTGACTCAGCTAAAGCAATGTACGTGCTGAGGGTTTGTAGCTGCTAGTGCACCTGGTCTTAGATGTTAACTGTCGACCATTTACTGCTGCCATAAGCATTCCTGCTCCCCCTCCCACTTTGCTGACCAAGTGGTTATTCATCTGCCCTTGTTTGCTGATAGCTATTTCTAAAACTTGTTCTTTCCATTTCTGTTCACATGCTTACATTGCAGAAAACCGGTATAAAAGGGACGATGGTTTGTGAATTCAGTGTACTACCTCCTGCAGCACTTGAGAGTGTTGTGTGGACGTGGTCCCACTCATGAGTGATTAATAAACTTGTTATTTTATTTCAACTCCAGTGCCGATCTCTTTTGTTAGTCTTTTGAACTCGTGGACGAGAGGGTGACCCTGCACCAGTGTACCCCCAAATAGGTACATTTCCACAATGCGGCTTACTCTGCTTAGTCTTTGGTGAATAACATTTATGGCCTAGCAACAGCTATACAAAATGGCAAAGACTGTTCTAATTTGCTTTTTGCTATGGTGGAACAGGCAAAGTATTTGGCCAGCATTTCTTCTGATGCCCTGAGAGCAGCTTCAGTGGCTTTGGGAGCTGTGGTAGTGTCTAGAAGAAATCTTAGCGTGCACCAATGGAGGGTGGATCACGTGGAGAAGACATCTTTATTGAAGACATCCTTTGACGGCAGGAAGCTATTCGGGGAAAGGTTGGATGAGATTATCACCAAAGTATTTAAGGATATAAATCATGCCCTTCCGTGTAAGTGAAAATCTTCCTCAGCTACGTATTCTCAGAGGTCTTGGGATTATTCCTCTCATTCTCCTTTTAAAAAGGACTATAAATCTTCTTAATGCAAGAAGAGATTTCAGCCTAAGAAGAAAAGCAGGATTAACAACTCTGCAGACCAGACTGGAATATCTAAGAAAGGTTTCTGACTATTCCAGTTCCTCAACAGCTACGGAACCCATTAATGGGAGGATTAATCTATTTGCAGATTGCTGAGATCAGAACATTGGCAGGGAGTGGCTTTTAGGCGTACTCCAAGATGGCTACCGGATACACTTCACAGAGATTCCTCCCAGAACATGTTTTCTTCTTATACCAGTTCCAAAGAACCTGGTAAAGCGAAAGGACCTGCTGTCTGATATTCTGGATCTCTTGAGGAAGAAGGCCATGGTAAGAGTTCCTGCTCCAGAGCATGCAGGGGGTTCCGACTCCATTCTATTTCTCATGTAAAAAGCTTCAGGTTCGTACAGACCAGTTCTGAATGCAGAGGAGCTAAACATCTGGGTACAAAAAAATTATTTAAAAATGCTAATTTTGCAGTCAATAATTCCAATGATAACAGAAGGAGACTTTCTTACCTCAATAGATTTACAGGATGTCTACCTCCATATTCCTATTGCTGTGGAACAACAGAAGCACTTGCATTTTGCAGTAGGAGGAAATTATTTTCAATTTACAGTTCACCCCTTTAGATTAAAATCTGCTCCATGGGTATTTTAAAAAGTGCTCGCTCCTTTTGTCACCTTGTTTCACCAATTTGTATACATCCGTACCCAGTCGACTAGCTCAATCACACAGCATCCAGAGACTTAGTCCAACTTCACACTTAGAGGATCCTGCGTTTGTTGCAGCAGCATGAATTTCCCCTACACTGGGAAAAAAATCAGAATTAATTCCATCCCAGGATAGGCTCTTCATAGGACCTCTGTTTCATACACACCAAGGGTTGAATACTTTGGTCCAGGAAAGGACGGTAAAGATACAGTCACCCTTAAGGACCATTCTTTCTCAGTCAGCTCCCAGCATATTCTCACGCTTCCCGGTTAAGGGAGATGTGGCTGGTGCCTTGGGCAAGTTTCCACCTTCAGAAACTGGTGAGATTCATTCCATCAGTGTGGGATCCTGTTTTGCTGAACCTGGCTCAGAGGGGGTCCCTTAGTCACAGTAATTGTGACAACAATTGCAGTGGAGTCTAATCTCATCAAACATTTTGAACTGGGTACCGCTTTCTCCTCCAGCCCCCTTTATCATCATAGCGGACACCAGTTTCTCAGGTTGGGGAGCTTAGCTTGGTCATCATTAAGCCAAAGGAGGACGGTCACTGAGTCAGAGCTTGAAATCCTCAAGTTGGAAAGAGCTCTGAAAGCCTTATCTCCTCAGATCACAGGGAAGGTGGTCCTAGTCCAAACAGACAATATAACCACCAGGGCTTACTTAAAAAAACAAGGGGGGGACAAAATCAGCCTCCTTGGTAAAAATGTAAGGCAAATTTTTCACTGGTCAGAGAAAAGGATCATGTCCATACCAGCAATTCACATTCAAGAGTCTCTGAATGATGTGGCAGACTCTTTAATGAGAAACATTCCCTCATCAACTAGCTTTTGCCTTCATCCCTTGGTCTTTTCGGCAGTGGTGGCTGGCAGGGAACGGGGGTGGTGTGTCAGTGGGGATTGGTAAAAAAACAAAAAGAACCCACTTACCTTTTAAACTGCTGCCATCTCTCCGTCGTGTTACCGCTCTTCTTGGCAAGGTCCGAACCAGGAAGCACCCAGGTTCCCCTTAGACAATTGTAAGAAGCTGGCCTGGTATATGATGCAGACTTATGTAAGTGGACACCTTGCACCAGTCCAGAGAACCCTTATGGCGATTTAAGAGGTCTTAGACAACCTTAGAAAGCTCTCTAAGTGGTAGCTGTGGAGAGCAGCCGGCAGGCTTAGTCCAGAATGAGTGTAAAGCAGCTTGTTTTACCAGAATGCAATCTTATAGTATAGATTAAGTGAAAAAGAACCACACAAGGTATTTATAAATATATGTATTTATTATATAATACTCTCTAATACATACAAATATCTCCTACCTGGAGATATGCACAATGCACACAATGCTTTGCAAAGAAACACAGTAAATAGCACACAATACACAGTGGATTCCAGGGGGGGGACCAAACCATATACTAAGCAAGTGGTATAAGAACCACGACTCGGGTCAAAATTAGGTCGAGAGGACGTAGAAGTGCTGGGGACCCAAGGAACCACCCAAGGTGAGTGACTAGGAACCCCACGGAGAGCGTGTGCAGTGTGAGAACACGACTGTGTGCTCAGTACAAGTCTACATGTAAGTTGCGGTTGGATATTTAAAGATTAAAGACCCTTCCCAGTGGACCCTGAATAAACCCTGTGGAAGACAGAAGGTTGGAGATCAACCCCACCCATGGATACCCTGGTACCCACGTTACCTACACCAGGGAAGCCAGGTGCATAGGTGTGAAGTGGTGTCGGAAACTGCCATCGAACCCAATGGAGGACTTCAGGAAAGTGCCGCTGCTGAAGGAGGGGAAAGTGTCCGTTGGAATCCGAAGGTGGATTCTTGTTAAGAGGTACCTGCAAGCAGAGGGGACAGAGTCTATGTCACTCTGGAGTGACCAGAAGATCTGGAAGACGAATGCCCACTGATGTCGGGAGTTGCAGGAGAGTTGACGAGGACCTTGACTCTGCAGCTGTGAGGACCAGGCGATGCTGAGGAAGAGCAGGAGCCATGCACGAGCGGTCCCACTAAGGATGTCGAGTGCTGAGGGGTCGGTGTCTGACGGGAGCACCAACAAGCCTTGGGAAGTGCAACCAACGCAGGAGCTGAAGAAGGAGCAACGTCGGGACCAGCAAGTTCCAGGGGACTCACCACAAGCAGGGGAGTCAGGGCAGGCCCCGAGCAATCAGGGGAGCCCAAGAGAAGCAAAGTTGACCCTCAAATGGACCCACAGGCAGGAGGCACTGGAGTCGCAAGAGGACCTCAAGCAGCTCACCAAAAGATGCAGGCCACGATGCACACGATGCGGTGTGGCTGAAGAGTCTGGTCACAGGAGATGCTCGAGGTTGGGGCTACTTGGAGCCCGAAGATCTTCTTGGAAGGAAACCAACAAGCCTTTGCAACTGCAAGTTGACGCGGTGCACAGGGGTTCGGTTATTGCAACCGCCACGAGGGATACGGCCTCAAACTTGGTGAGAGGACAGGGCAGGCCTCGGGAGATGTGGAAAACCACCACCTGTGTTGCAGAACCTTTCAGAGTCCAGAGGAGCCCAGGATCAGCAGACTGGTCGACTTATTTGCTGGGCCTGGTCATGCAGGGGAGTGACTCCTTCACTCCAAGAAAGATTCCTTCAGGTGTCTTTGATGCCCGCAGGCCTTGGAAGTTTCCTGTATGGTGCACAGGCACAGACGATGCAGCAGACTGGAAGGGAGACGAAGTCGAGCCAAAACGAAGTCCAGCGAAGTCCAGGGCGGCCAGACGGTAGAAGAAGTGGTGTCTGATCTGAATCTTATCCCACGACGAATCTAGGGACCCTCCCACAGGTAAGCCCTTAAGTACCCTAAGGAAAGGGTTGGGATGATTTAGGAGACCCTCCCAGGGGAGGGTCTGGTCGGGGGGGGTTACTCCCATGTCCTTTGTCCAGTTTTGGCCAGAGCAGGATCCAATGGCTCCCAGGACTGGTTTGCACTGGACTATGCATGGGGACACCAAATGTGCCCCACATGCAGACTGAGTGGCGCTGGCAAGCGCACCCACCCTGCCCCAATACACTAAATCCTGTCTGGGAGGTGGTCACACCTCCCTGTGACAGGATGCCTATTGCTCTGCCTTCCCCTGCTCGAGTTTGGCTCAGCAGCAGGAGGGCAGAATTGTGTCTCTGGTCAGCAGCAACCATTTTGTGCTGTCCGGGTCTGGAAGACTGGTACCGGAGACATGGAGAGCTTAACGGAGGGCACTTCCAGTGCTTGGAATCATACCCCCACACCATTTATGGTGTGGGGGTATGATTCCAATATGTTTGATACCAAACATGATAGGATTCATTGCAGCCAGTTTCAAGATGGTCATCGCGTAATTATGCGGTGCCCCTCTATATGGTATATGGCTGCTTCACTGACAACCTGGGAGAATGGACTCCATAGGCTGTAGGGGTGTCCTACTCATGCAGGGGCACCCTCTCACTTAGAACCAAGTGCCTTCAGGATTGTAAAGGCCTGCTATAGGGGTGACTTATAGGTTTTAAGTGCAGTGGCCCTAGATATAGGAAACCTATATCTTTAGTAAGTGGTGCTAGCACCAGCTTACACAGACTGCGATGGCAGGCCTGTAGTTCCATTTTGATGTTCTCCAATGGGTGGCATAATGCATGCTTCAGCCCATGGGGGACCTCTGGGGTACCTATGCCCTGGGTACCTTAATACCATATACCAGGGACTTATAAGGGTACCCCAGTATCCAATCGGGGAGTACTGAACATAACAATTTAGGGAGAAAGCAGATAGACTGGGGTCCTGATTAGCAGGATCCCAGTCAGACTAGTCAATAACAGCTTAGCACCAGGCAAAAAGTGGGGGTAACCATGCAGAGGGATCCTACCTTCCTACAACAATGCTGCGATGCAGTGTTGTGATTGGTCTGAGCGCCATGGTTCGGCGCTCAGACGGGGACAGGGAGCCTGTACATGTTCCTCACCAGGCTGTGCATTACAGCCTGGTGGGGAAGATGCAAAGTGCGCATGACTGTTTGGCTGGCCCAAGACGGCCGGCCAAGCAGTGATGCGCACTTGGAGTGTGCAAAGCACTCCTCCCCCTGTGATCCCAGCCCCGCCCGCCCTAACCCAGCCCCGTAGCAAATAAAAATAAAATGATAATGACGAGATTATCATTTTATTTTTATTTTTTTTCTGCTCTGTGAGCAGTGGGGCGACGCTTCTCCTTAGCAGAGGAGCCGCCCCTGCTTTTCGGATATTGTCTGATGATGGGGGTTACCAGTATTCGACCTGTTCGTGACCAGGAAAAATGCACTGATGAACAAGTATTGCTCCAGGAAGAGGGATCACAAGATGATTCTCAAGTTTTCACTTTTCTAGCGTCTAAGGAGAAACAAGTCTTCATTATTTAGATGTTGGGGGGGTTCTCCTAATTTATGTAGAAAGGAAAGCTTCTTTTAGAAATTCAGAATCATTATTTGTAAACTTCGGCCCTGGAGGAAAAGGACATAAAGCGGTTGGGCTTCTCTCAGCCGTTGGGTCAGATCTCTCAATGCTCTCACTTAAAAAGTAAAAGATCAATCTCCCTTAGTGCTATACTAGGTAAATCAAATAGATTTGTTTCACGAGCCTTGGCCTCTATGAAGTAATAGAGGCGAGTGTTTCATTATGATTTTTGATGTGTTTCTGATTAAACTTTTCTTCTTTTGCAGCATACAAGCTTGAGCTGTCCTGATGTTTCTTTGTACATCTAAATTAAGAAAGGAAGGGAAGCGAGGGGGACAATGATGTAATGCTTCTACTTTTTTACCAGTAATCCCACTACTCTGAGATCAGTGCTTAATTTGTAAAAAAATTAAGTGCCAGGGCCCTCGCCAGGAGACCACCGCAGCTTGCGCCACCAATTGCCACTGCCAGCACTGCCAATGAAAGTACCTACAGAACTACCAACCATCACACTGCTACAAGTGTGACAATTCAGACTGCTCGATGCTCCCAAAGCTATAACTAGCATTTGCAATGCAATTGGTCTCGCCTTTGGGACCTTATATGTATTTCAGTGGCGGCTCCTCCATAGGGGCGTGGGGGCGTCGCCAAACTGCTTTCTCGGAGTGCGAGAAGCAGAAACATAAAATGGTAAAACTACCATTTTATGTTTCTGCTTCTCGCACTGCGAGAAAGCAGAAGTTCCTGGAGTGCCTGGTTGTGGGAGGGCGGGTGGGCGGTCCTGCTCGAGGGCAGGGGGGGAGTGGCTTGCCCAATGTTGTGGGCCCTGACTGCTTGGGTCGGCCTGGGGCCGACCAAAGCAGTCATGCGCACTATCCCTTTTCTCTATGTAGGCTGCATGCAGCCTACATAGAGAAAAGGGCATCCGATTAGGTTCCCGGCTGGGGCGCTCTCCGCTGCGTCTCACCAATCACAACGCTGCCATTGCAGCGTTGTGATTGGCTTAGGGCCCAAGGAGGGAGGCTGCCTGTGGCTGCTTCCTGTGGCGGGAAAATGTTAACGCCGGAGTCGGGACCCGGCCACAGCCAGGAGCTGAGGCGGTACAGGACTCAGGACCCGGTAAGGTAAATTTTTTAAATTTGTAATTATAACCGATCCCCCCCCCGCGAGTCATGCCGCCGGCCGCGACTGATTCAATCTTTTTTGGATAATTTATTAATTCTGTATAGCCGAACTAGGCGGTGGCCTGCGGGGCAAATGTAATTGGTGCGTTAATTCGAGGGGAACTCAGCAGCCGTGATTGCTGCTAGTCTCCCACGGGGTGCTTTGTCTTTTGAGCCAAGGATAAACAAAGCTAAAACTAGCAAGCGTCACTGGAAATGGTTTGCGCGCACCTTTTAAATAGAACTGAGAGCCACGCGTGCACGTGTGAAACAGACGTTTCCCCTCAGGTGAGGGCTCAGTCTTCTGTGCCCCGGGCATTAACTGGCAGAGACAGCCTCCCTCCAGCCGGGTGATGTCATGCCCCTCCCTAACGGGCTGCGGCTGACAGCTGAGGCAGTTTCCCCCTGGGGCCGTCTCCTGCAGCAGGGGAACAAAAGCAGCCCTTTCCTGCCTGTCTCAGAAGCGGGGCAGGCTTTTGTCATCCCCACGCGAGCGGACAGAGGGTCCACCCACCTCCAGAGGCAGAAAGCAGCCGCCCGCCCGGGAGGGGGAGAGACTGACACGGGCTCCAAGTATGTGCATCCGTGGACAGGGGGCATAGGTCCGGCGTAGGCAGCTGCTCGCACAGGGCGCCTTGCCTGCCACGGGCGTCTGGTAACAGTGGTGAGAATGGCAGAGCCCGGCCATGTTCTACACACTGGAACCGCTGGCAGTGGAGAGGAGCGCCCCTTCACAATATATATACATTTATTTCACGCTTTATAGCACCCCAAGCCTAGGCTGATTGTCTAAACGCTTTACATTTATTAAACGTGTTATTATAGTGCTTGCATACATTAGAGCTGTAGCGCTATACAAAACACACTGCATATAATTATTTTTAGTAGTAGCATTGAAAGGATGAGTACATCATTATCGTATTTTTTGATGGGGTGTCAGCCATGGGAACGGGTGTGCCAGCAGAAGACAGTGCAAGTGTGGAATGCAAAAGAGGAAGAGCAGTGCAACAGAGTGGAACGAGGGGCAGTGTGTAGAACTGGAAGGGGTGTAACGCACGAGAGTACTGGGGCTCCCAGAAAAACGTGCTAATAAGAGAGTGAGTGCGAAAGCCTGAAGTGAAAACCACCTTTCTGGCATGGGAATCCAAGAGTTAGAGGAAGCAGGAGAGTGAGCGTGCTCCGAGAAAAGCAACGTTCATATTTTTTTATTTGAATAATGAATGTGAAGCATATGAAAATAAATGCCTCTCAGAGGAGAATAAGTATGTTTCAATGGGAAAGCAAGCGTCCTCCTAAAAACGTGCCTTGCACGATAGTGTGCGCGGCCAGAATGGTGAGTGTGCCTGCAGGAGAATAGTGTGCCTCTACAAGAAAGCACATGTAATGCAGGAGCGGATAGTAAGCGTGCTTATATGAGAGCTAAATCGCCCGCAGGAGTGTGGGTTTCATATGTCATATACTCCTATTGATCTTTGCACAGATATCTTTTACGCTTTGGGGTACTTGACACTATTCCCAGGATCTACACTCCTTGGTGTCAGTCAAGTTCTTCAAGGCTGTCTCCTTCACACGAAGAGTCATTGGGTATGCTGTTGTTGCGAGCCTGTGTTTTCTCACGCTTTTGCACTGGGTGAAAGTCTGATGATGAAAAATATGCACCGGTCCCCAGTAATTAGTGCGGTGGGCTCAGCCTGCAACCACCGGCTCAAGTTAAGCACTGCCTACAGTGGAATCTCGTGGTATTCACAACTGTCTTCCTAATGGGATGTTTCTAACTGGATAGGTTAGGGTACCTAAATGCCAGTTTTCCAGGAGCTATTCATTTATACTCACATGTGGAGTGGGGAAAAGAGGTCTATAATTGGTGTATCAGGTGTGTCATGCCTGAAGAAGGATAAATGTTTGACAGTGTGTTGCTGCCAAAATCATGCTGGAATCTCGAATTTTTCTTGCAGCTTTGTGCATGAGTTGGATGGGAAGCTGCATGAGTACTTTGCCAACCAATCTTTTAGGACAATGCCACCGGAAAGTCCTAATATACACCCAACCATGCTACATTGTGATGAAATGGACATTGGGACTGGTGTCAGAAGTGCCTCTATGGGACACCGCAAACGCTGAAGATCCAACTAGCTGGTTCATCTGTTGTTGACGGGAGGTATAATGTAGGTATGCAATGGCAGACAATCTAGTCTGCAGTGTGCGCAAAATAATTCCAATAACAACAGAAAGAATCTGAGATTATTCAGCTTCTTTGAACAATACAGTCAATGAATTTCCTTAAATCATGATAGTATTTTGATGACCTTCTTGGAAACACTGGATCCCCTTTGTGCTGTATTTTGGAATAGGAATTCTGACAAGCACCTCCTGAGAATGAAGAGTGCTGCAATTAGTCACGCCTCCGACAGGAAGCGGAACCAGAGCGGTCGGGATGCTTGGCTGGCCAATCTGTGTTACCAGACCATTTTCTTCTTTGCCAGTCATCTTTAGGGAGACGCCATTTCCAACTGGAGTGCTTTGCACCCGGGCCAGGGTAAAGCCTTTAAAAACTTGAGCTGGTCCCGGGGTAACCCTCTTTGTCCTCTTTTCCATTGAAAGCAGTGGTTACAAGTTCTGCACAAATATCATATTATTGACAAAGTTTCTTTTCTACCTATCTGCCTAGAACTACATGAACATGCTCCTTTTAAATCCAGAACTAGCATCATGTTGCATGGGATCACAAAGAGGAGACTTTTACCTAAGACAAGCATTTGCAAAGCCCATAAGTCTTGTCTATGCAAGATCAATTGGTTTTGTTAATGTTTTTTCAGCCATGTTTACAGCAGCGTGGCTACTGGGCAACGTGGCTGAAAGTAAAAAACAAATAAACGCTATCGCGTAGTCAACGCTGGCCGTGTCATACTACAAACAACGATGTGAGGTTGGGCAGGCAGGTAAACGGCTTTCAACCCCATGCACTCTTACAGAGTGCTACATTATTGAAAATTTTAAAAATGGCCTCCAGAAGTGTGTGACCAGTGGAAGGACACTGGCCGGGAACATGAGGCTGTAATCCTGAAGGGACAGATACAAGAAGAGAAAGTGAAACCAGCAAGCGCTGTCAAATGAGAAGCAAGCAAATTAGCATGACGAAACCAACCAGTGATAAGTTATAAGCAGGCTCTAAGCATGTTTATGTTTTTTAAAGAACAGAAGATCTTGCAAGCGACAGCGCAAGTGCTTTCTCAGGTGAGACCTCAAAATCAGGGTTAATGGCTTTGGACAAGATATGTTGCTCTCTGCTTGTTGAAGTTGAGAGAGCAGAGATTTCATTTGGAAAATAGGCTCAACTGAGGAAAGCAGTCTATAAGTTTGGAAAGAACAGAAGCTGTCTGCTTTCTGACGCTAAGTGACAAGTTGTTTGCAGGTGAAAGTTTTTCGCTCTGCTAACTGTATTAAGAGACTTAATTTACGTCATTGCCTTTTAATGGATTCAGCCTTATTTCTTCCATTAGCATTGGGATGCATTATTTACTTTCAAATCTCTTCTTTTTAAGACAGCTGACTTATACATTAAGCATTAACAGTTTGTCATTACTCTATTCCCATATCCACGCGGAGCGTTCTTTCTAATTACAACCTACCTCACTCCCATTTGAGTCAATCATCCTCCCAGAAGACTGAAGATCCTGGTGTGACATGTTCCACTTCACCAGCTCTATATCAGCTGACTTATTTATTGGAGACCAATTTATGGAATTCTATCTTTCATATTTTCAATGTGAATATTAAACAGTGCTTCCAAGTGGTGCTCTTTTCAAACCTGGCCCTGTTTGAGTAGAAAGGGATATTGCTTTACTGCATTAGAACAAGCGCAGGACTGCGTGTTTTGCTGACCGCGCAACGAGTAGCTGGTGAGGCTTTTCCCCAAAAGAAACTATTCATTAAAATAAAAAAATAATGGAAAAATTTGCTACAAATTGATATATCTGACATTTGCATCTGTAATGTTTTGCTCCAATGGTGAGTTATAAAAGGAATATCCTGTTATGTTTGTCAGAACCTTTTGGTATCAGGGATATATAGTGCATTTTTGCTTGACCAAAAACATGTGCTACCCAGAGCCAACAACTGAGCTGCATCTTTAAATTATATTTTATTGTACACCAACCATGCATCTATTCATAAGATAAAATATAATGATTGAAATATTGGTTTGAAATAAACCAGTGCATTGTTGAAATGTGCCCTTGATACTGACTCTAGGAATTGTGTTTATTTGTACAACTCTGAATTTGCAGTTACCCATAATATCATGTGATCCAGAGGACAAGCTGCAAAATGTAATATGTCCTGCACTTTGGCTTTTATTTGGGACCCAATAGTGGAGAGAAATTAAATTCATATCAACAAATGTTATTCTGTGTTCTCACACTTCTACCAATAAAAATGGTATACAACTTGTTTGGCTGGGCATAGCGCCTGCGAAACAAAGGCCCCAAACAAAACAAGACATCAGCATTTCTTTAAAAAAATGATCTGTTTTGGTGATCGGGTAGCTATACTATTTGGGCCAGGCTCAGCCACCACTCAGAAAAACCTACCAAACACAACCATTTTTAAAAACTAGATACCCTGGGTAGTCCATGGTGGTCTGACTTGCATTGATACCACAATGTTTTTTAACCCTCAATGCCTGCAAACTTTAAACTTTAGCTAAAATCATTCACTTTCTTCACATTTCTCTAATGGAAATGTCTGGAATCTGCAGGGATTCACAAAATTCTTAGCACCAAGTATTCCCACAAATTTCTCGATTTATATGCCGCTCTACTTGTATGGCTGGACCTAATGTCCGCGGCACCAAAGGCCCTAAAATCCAGCATGGAGAAATTAAAATTTCCTGGCAAAAAATGACCTGTTTTGGCAGTGAAAGTAGCTATGGAATTTTGGTCTGGGCTTGTTTGTCATCCAGGGAAACCTAGTCAATCCAGACATTTTTTAAAACTAAAGACCCATGGAAGTTCAGGTTGGTGTGAACTGCATAGATCCTATGACATTTTCATACCCAAATTGCTCTGCAAACCTCAAACTTGGCTGAAATCACACATTTCCATCACATTTCTGTGACGTAAAGTTCCAGAATCTACAAGGATCCACAATATTCCTACTATACTATATTCCTCCATTTTATCTGATAAAAACGCCACCACACTTGTGTCACTCTGTATTGTGCCCGCTATGCAGATGGTGGAGACATCAACATTTCCTGCCAAAAAATTACTGGTTTTGGCAAGGGAGGTAGCTGTGATAGTTGGGCCTGAGCACAGCTGCCAGCAAGGGAAACCTACCAAACTAAGACAATTCTGAAAACTAGCCACCCAGGGTAGTCCAAGATGATGTGATGTGCCTCAATTCCATGGCATTTTTTTATCCAAAAAACACTGCAAATCTCAAACTTTGCTTAAAATATTGCAATGTCATCACATTTCTGTGACACAATCTTCTAGAATCTGCAGAGGAATGCCCCCAGTACCAGTCAGAAGTGAAAGTATACCGCACGATTAGCACAGTCCAGTTTAACTTTGTTTTGCTGTGACATTAGTGCTCTGTGAGCACTGGCATTACAGCACAACAACAAAAATTTGAACTCGGACAGAAGGGAGGCTTCTCCTTCACATCTCTAAGTTCGTATTTGAAGAGAAAAAGCTTCTGGTATTTTCATCAGAAGCATTTTCCTTTCTTGTGTGGCCGTGAACATGTTTCGAAGGCCACACCATAAAATTAGTGTGGCTGTTGGGAACAGCAGAAGGTAAGCTGTTAATCTGTAAAACAATAAGTGCTGTGCCAAACGTTTCCTTTACATCTGTCCTCCAGTTCTGCTGAACACCAGGATTACTGAATACTAAAGAAGTTTAGCCTTCATTCCACTCCATTCCTCACCATCCACTCTCTTACCTTTTATCTAAGTGTTGCAAGTTCCTTTTCATCCCTACTTTCTCTCTTTATCACTGTTTTTCCATCTTTCTCTTCCTTCCCTTTCTCACTTTACTGCCTTTCTCTCTCGTGTTCCGAGTCAATGTCCCTAAAAGTTAGTGTTGTTGGACTCCACCTGCGACCACCAGCTCAAATTAGGCGCTGAATACAACTGTGACTCAAATTAAAAGTTCATTAAATTTAACTCAGGTTTCAAACCCATAAATTGAGATAAAAACATAAAGATGAAATTATAAAAATGAAAAATAATCATATATTGGCAAAATTCAATTAACAATTAATGAAACAATGCCTGAGTATCCAAGCTGCCAATCAGTTGTGTAACAAAGCGAAAACCCTTGCTAACACACAATTCTACAAATACCTTCAACTGCGACACACACTTTAATCCCACCCCGGAGTTCAGGCAGCTGGAAGCCAAGATCCTTATGTGTTAAGCTTCAGACAATTAGGACCACCTTAGAACCTGGTGGGAGGACTGGTTGGGTTCTCTTGAGGATGATGACTGGCAGGATGCCCTGATGGCAAATAGGGTCATTACCATCTCCTCCAGGCTGCGCCTGATTCAAACATACAACCCTTATGGAGCATACCTTTACCCGGCTAGACTATATCGAGCAGGTCTCCTCCCTGAAACCACTTGTCCACGCTGTAGAGCTGAGCACACCGATTTCTACCACATGGTGTGGCTGTGCTCCAGAATTCAAGTCTTTTGGTCCACAGTGGTGGGTGAACTGACTGATCTGCTGGGATGGGAGGTACCCTTTTAGCCCTTGGTCCTTTTGTTGGGAGTCCTTGATGGCTCTAAGGAAACTAGAGATGACCGCGCATTCTTAGGCACGACCCTTCTGGTCGCCAAATGAGACACTGCCACTCTCTGGAAAACCTCACACACCCTACACTCTCACAATGGCGATGGGGGTGGACTGGTGTGCACAACAAGAGAAACCAGACTATGAAGCTCGGGGTTGTCTTTTGAAACATGGTCGAGTATGGGAGAAATGGCTTGGTCAATTACCCTAGGGTTACGATTCAGGAGTGGCGAGCTCGTGTTGAATTGTCATTACATTGCTCAATTTAATAGCCTGCATGTGGTCAAATGCTGTATCATTTCTGTGATATGCTAAACTTGTGTCTTGTTAATGTTTACTGCAAATCCCAATAAAGTCAGATTATCCAAAAAAATAAAATAATAAAGTGAAAACTTCTCATTTAGATTTGCCCTTTTTATGTTTCCAAAACCTGTTTTAGCATACTGTGGTCAGTATTTCCCATCAGGTGGCCTACCAACATGGCCCTCAGTAAACTGGAGAGTGGGCACTACATTTCCTCCTCAATCAGGTTGGACCAATAAAAACAAAATATGTTGTGACTAGGGATAGGGCCCCAATTAGAAGTAAACTCAAAAGTAATCTAAATTTTATATACAGGACATTAGCTAGGTAGGACAACATTTTCCAGAAAAATCTCAAATTTCTTCTTCTGCCATACAAATGTATGGATCAAAGAGACTTCAGAGGCTTTTGTAATCAAGCTTCCCTATAGCTTTGGCTCAAAATATGGCTTTTGTTTTGCTATACCAGTAGAAATGGACTCCATGGGAGTACAAAGATGTGGCATGCCTATCTGGTTAGCACATTTGCAGACAGATCTAAATCAACTACGTAAGCTGCGCCCCCCACCAAGCCTAGAACATCAGTTCAGCAAACTCTGTAGTGGCTTATCCCTAGAGACGCCAACACTCTTACTCAATAACAAAGCATAAGTAAAGTATATCCACAATGCAAATTCCATCAACAGGGGAAGAAAAGGCATTCTAGACAGTAGACACAGAAGTAATTTCAGAAAGCCAGGGCTGTATTTAGATAGTTAATTCATATTACCTTACCCCCAACTTTTGCACTATAAATTGAGACATTTTGGCATTGTGCTCTATACTTTTCCAGGGCAGGAGAGACCATCTGTCCCTTATGCTTTCTAGCAAAGTGTGATGTTACAGCTGCACTCTGTACCAATACACTCCTTAAGACCATAATGTTGTTTCTCCATTTTAGATTTGATGAAATGATTCCTAAGTACCCAAAACATTTAATACACTGCAACAGAAAGGCATCCATGAAGCCCTTATGAGGTCTAACAGTAATTTGGTTTGGAGATGTACACCACCAGTATGCCAAAACTGGTGCGGTAACTTGCACCCAGTAGGGACTATCATCACCCCAGAGGATTTTGTGATTCTGGATAAGGAAACCTCACCCAGCCGTTTGCACCATGCTTTGGACTCAACCTCCTGGATATTTATAGCAATCTAGATATTAAAATTATCCCAAGGGTAAACCAGATAATTCTGTTAGTGGTATCCTGGATAAGATTACAAAGGGCTCCAGAGAAGGTGAATAGGTACATTGTCAAAGGTGGAGTGCAGGTCTACAAATACAACACCACTTTCCTTAGTGTTACATATTTCTCCAGGATCTCAAAGAACTTGAACACTTGATCCACTGACTTATTCTGACAATGTGAGAGAATGTTGTTGTTCTTGACCCAGGGTTCCAGTCTGTTTAATATGACATGTGAGTACATTTTTTGAGCATTGCGTAACAGTCTGATTGCACGATAATTAGCCGGATCATTTTTGCAACTATTCATGTAAAGGCACTATTAAAAGTTACATTGAGTAACTGTACCTCTAGAAACGGTGTTGGGAACTTTCTTGCTACTCTAGGGTGGACTAGAAACATTGAATCCAAAACTATGTTTGGTCTCACTCCAATAAGCTGACATCAATGAGTGTAATGTGTGTACCTTGGCTTTAATAAGCCTTACTCTCCTGGTCTCTCATTGCATTGTGGATTTGTAGTTGTAAATTTCACAGTTAATCTAAATCTGTTACTTCACAATTGTAGGATTCAAAAGCAAAAATTATCCTTTTTCAATGCATTATGATCACTATATTTTCTTGGTAGTAATACATTTCATCTTATTTTGGCTCCTAAAGTGTATATTAAATCATTTAGAGCCCACCAGAGGATTGAAGTAGGGCTGGTTTGTAAGCAGTTAACTAAGTCTGCAGCAGTGTGCTTCAGTACTTGTTCATACAAACATTGTCAAAGCCAATAATTTTGATGTTTGTACTACATGCTATTTATTTTGCCAGTACTTGTTTGTGTACTGGGGACTGAACGCAGATAAGAGGATCTGCAGAATGAATGCTACAGAAAAGAAAACAAACATTTTTCAATTGTTTTGCCAGCCCTCGCTCCCCAATGCAACTGGGTTACTTGCAGGCTGTAAAATGGTGACTTATTCATTCCAATGGTGTTGGAAGGACACACTAGTCAGTCAGTAGAAAACCTGCCACACCAACATACTCCAAAATACTCCGGAGGTCTGATTCAAGACGTGATTGACAATGGTGCAAGCCAATGGCTGAAGGTTCCAACGCAAAAGAAGCCAATGGTGGAAGAAGGCTGACTCAAAGTCCCATAAAGTAAGCATAGAAACAATATGTTTCCCATGAAAGGTACAAGCACTACACAGGTCAAACGTAAAAACAGACTGTGCTGTAA
Organism: Calotriton arnoldi; assembly: GCA_963921515.1. Classification (NCBI taxonomy): domain Eukaryota; kingdom Metazoa; phylum Chordata; class Amphibia; order Caudata; family Salamandridae; genus Calotriton; species Calotriton arnoldi. The sequence goes on from CAWUFW010004735.1 coordinate 255,014, forward strand.
AAGGTCATCTTCTTGCTATGTAGCTATGAGCCCTCAGCCGTAGGAAACAAAGGCTTGAATACAAAAACATGTTTTGTAGTTGCACTCCAACAAATCAGCATTAATGTCACTAAGGTGTTTATCATGTTTTAAAAGTCTTTGCTCTTTCAGGTTACCCTCTTCATTGTGGACCTTGCATGTCTCACAGTTCAACTGGTAAACAAAATTGTAAGTTTCAAGAGCACAAATTCTCATGGACTAGAACACGTGTCTTATTTTTAAAATATTTAAGTACTCTAATAAGGAAAGTAAAATAGGTGTGACCCTTCGGACCCACAGAGTATTTTACAAGGAAGCATGCCTGGTAAGAAAACGGGTGTCAGGCTGCTTAACTTTGACCTACAATACAGAATTGCTGCGCAGTTAAATAAACTTGGAACTGTAGGAAAACCTATCAGGGTGGGACTGGGACAGAAAATAGGCCCGGGCACCAAAATAAAAGTGGCCCCATTGGCAAATCAGACGGCTCAAAAGTGGCCCTCATTTGCAAATCAGGCCAGTTTTGAATTTGTAAGGACTCGCTGAATGGGTATTTTGCAAGGTTTGGTGGATTACATTCATCTGTGTTCACTGCAGGCAATGTTTGTGGTAATATCAGAGAAATCAACAGTAAAATCAGTCCAGCAGACCATAAAACAGGCCCTTAAACTGCTAAAAAAAAGATCCACGGACTGATCTGTTAGACCAGCCCACCAGGCACTGCCTAATTTCCCTATAGGCCAGTCCAACCTTGAAACTTATAGACAAAAAAATACCCATCTTGATGATCAAAGCACTTTTTTGCTCTACTGTGATTTCAATTTGTAATGAAAATGTAAAAATAAATGATGCGCGGGAGGTGTAAATATAAAGGGCTGCTCTTCACTCAATCCCTCTATTGTGTGAAGAATTATTTCAGTAATTAGGCTATGTTATTTCCATCCAGATGGATCTTACTGGCAGAGGAGGCTGCAGGCTTGAAATCAATCCTGAACAAATATTATATTAATTTTCAGACCCATTGTCTCTAAGGAAGAAGGCCCTGTGTGTCTTGCAAGCAGAGTTATGATGGGAACATTAATATTAGATCATTATTACTTTCAAAAATTAAATAAAAAATGTTGAGATTAATGGATTTCTTTCAAAATTAAATATGTTAAACTTTTCTCTTGACAGATACCGATTAAATAAAGGAATGGGGGAAAGCATGTGCCCTTTGAAGTGTGAATGAAAAACTATCAAAACGAAAATTTAGTAAGGAAGAGATACCGCAGCAATAAAAAAAGTGTTATAGGAGGTCGAAGCGCTCTTTTTTCTGGTATCAATATCTTCCTTACATCTGTTTATGGAGCCAACGCATGTGAAAACACACAGGAGAGATTTTTTGTTTATTTATTTTACTTATTTGAAATTAAGAAACACAACATATTTAGGCCCGGAAGTAATCAGAGTAGTTTTGGTAATTCTGCATTACTCTTTGACATGGAATCACTGATAATAGAGTGATTACACCCACTTACATAATTAAGAGTAATTTGGGAGAAAAATCCTACCTCAAGAGCACATTTAAGGAGATGAGCGACTGCCCACACTGCTGTTTATGTTCTGTTATATTTAGCACTTACTTCTTAGCGCAACATGCATCCTAACACCCATTTGGACGTGAGGGAGCATTTCAATGGTGTAAAAACAGTGCTAAATACAGAATTACTCTTCCACATATTTCTGGGCAATCAATTTGAATTTTTAGGTAAATACACATGATTATGCTACACAGAATTACAGGAGTTACGCCCACCTCTAGACATAATCCTTTCTATCAGAAATACTCTTCCAAGATATGCATAAGTACTTTACAAAAACCAGTGACTTTGGCAGATGACAGTAACCACATTTCCATATAATTTAAAAAAATGTTCGGTTAGACCGACAACGTTGGAAAGAGGATCTCCCAACATTAACGAGAGAATACCATAACACTTTTACTCCTCTGGATCCTGGAACTTCAGCCAAACATTTGAAAATTAGCATGCATCTGCTTATTGAATAAATAAACACACTTATGTAGAGTACATTATGATGCAGTGAAAATAAAGACAACAGAAAGGCCAGTCAATTTCTAAAAATGTATTTCAGGAAGACGACAAAACAGGACAGTCATTACTGACATTACACAATCTGTTCATCTCATAGGTAACCCATGCAATTAAAAGTCCTTTTGAAAACCATTTCAAGTGACAAAAATAACCTATTTGCCATAGAATAGTCTCACTCACCTTTAACATTAATATGCCATTGTTGCTGTATTCCATAGATGGATTTGTTTAGCTGAATATTTTTCAATTCCCCTAATGATTTCCCAATTAACAAAGCAGGGAGGGTTAAATGTGACTTAATGGAAACTGCAGATGCATGTGAACTAGTACAGCTTCATCTTGCATTTAAAGGCCTCATTTATGAAAACTGTCGCAGCGCTGCGTGAAAACAGCGATGCAACACTTTTCAGTGCGCCCTCCTTGCGACGCGAAGTATGCGCCATATTTAATGTACGGTGCTCCATTTCGCAAGAAGTTACAGATATGTCAGTATTGCTGACGTTTCTGTAGGTGCAGTAATGACGCATTGCTGGAGTGTATCGCAAAAGTGACGCAACTCCAGCAATGTAGTTTGGAAAAAGTAGGGACCCCTACATACAAAGAATGAACTTGTTAGCTGTAGGGAAAATGACATAAGGGGGAAAGGAAGCTAGCAACAAGTTTACAATAATCACAAAACTTGCAAATTCCAGGACAACATAATGATAATTATTCAACAAACAGTGTATTGTTGCTAATAAATGACTGTGTCTGTGTTCAATTATTATTTTATATCAAAAATCTTTTTATTTTCATTCTATTTATATTTTTCAAGTATCAAAGACCATTTTATCTTGTAATTAAAATCATCAATGCATCAAGACAGAAGTATATATATATACACAGTCATGTATTAGCAACAATACACAATGTTTGTTGAATAATTATCATTATGTTGTCCTAGAATTTGCAAGTTTTGTGATTATTGTATACTTGTTGCTGGCAACTCCAGCAATGTGCCATTACACATGGGCAAGTCCCATGTTAAATGTGCCTGTGTCAGTCTTACGCCTGCTGTGAGGCAAGCGTAAGATTTTGACGCAGTGGCATCCTAGCAGTGGCGCAGTGAAATCTGAAAGATTTCACTGCGCCACTTTTACGAGGCTTTTTACGGGAGAACACCCATCCTGCATACATTATACCTCACACAGGTATAATGTAGCGCAGGGCTTTACAAAGTGACGCATCTGCTTAGATGCGTCACTTTGTAAATAGGGCACAACATAGCACATTTTATACGCTGCCGGTGCATCACAAAAAGTGACGCAACAGCGGCACAAAAGTGTCGCAAGGCCTCATAAATAAGGCCCAAAAGGTTTAGGCCCTGAGGTGGCTCCCCAGGAAGCCCAGTCCAATGAACAATTAGCTGCTACACTTAAACTCCCTCTCCCTCTTACAGTTGTGAGATGTAATTCGACTGCTGCTCTTATCTGAAGGCACTTGAGCATCAATTTTGTATTTATTTTTAACCTGTTTTTATACCATTTAAGATTCATCTATTTTTATAATATGATTGGTTTTTATCACATTGTATATTGTAAAGGTTTTAACTAACCATACACAATAAAGATATTTTCAGTGGTACAGCTCTGAAAAATTGTTTCTCCATCGTTGGATCCTATTTAGAGTCATATGAAGAGTTCCAGCATGAAAATCAGCTTTAGAATTCTGGCCCCATCAGCAATGTTTCCAGAAGGTCGTGAAACTATATCTGTGCAGCTCGTTTGCAAATTGTGGCAATCAGAATATTACCCAATGAGGGTCTTAAAAAACGCGGGAGGGGGAGTTACCTCTGGAGCATTTGATTAGACCCTTGAAGAAAAGTTAATATCATCAACCCCACTAATCTTTCATTAGACAAAGATTTTACATAAATGAGTTATAAAGAAAACCAGATTAAATAGCGTTTGATATAAGTGTATATCCAGCCAGGGACGTGGGGATTTCTAATGATGGCACAGAATTTTTTTTAACTAACTCTCCAAGATTAAGTAACAACATAATAAAACCAGCCTTTCCCCCACCCATACATGCGTAATTTTCTTTGCTGAAATTGTACAAAGTGTCCTCCATTATGTAGTTTATGTGAAATGCCAGTCTGGCATTGCTCTAAAAAAGCAACTCAAAGTCGCACCTGACGTAAACAACGGCTGAGCGAACGAAATCTCAGGTACACAATGTGGCTTAATGAAGCAATTTTAGGCATTTCATGTAATAATCCTAACATGAGATGCCAGAAATGATTCAAGATTATGCTGGTGTACTCGAATTTGCGACGGGGCTTACATGTAAGATATGATTGCCTTCCCTCTCTGTCTAGTGCCATGAAGTTCTGTGAAGGCAATTGGTGCCTAGAATAATTGCAAATAACATAAAAAGACAGTTTAAGAAATATGTCTCAACTAACAACAGTGTATGTGGTAAAATGGCACACCTACTTGTAACAACCCCCCCCCCGCTTCAAACAAGGGATAGGCTTTCTGACAGCGCCTTGAGACCCTCAAAGGTGAGTAGTCGCACTATATAAGAAACCTGATTGATTGACTGACTGTCGTTTGAAAAGCCACTGTTATGAGCCCCAGTGTACCCCAATATAGGCTGAGGTAGCTGCACAACCTTTTACCTACATTTGTCCTACCTTGCCCTGCATAACGGCTCTGGCGCTGACCTTTTGCGTAGCAATGTGCCGAATAAATGTTGTGTGGTTTTCTTCGAAAACTAGCCTCATTTAATATGCATGATGATTCTTAGTATCACACAGCAGGATTACCATCTTCTGTATAATAACTCTGTACAAAAGTTACCGCTACCGTCATGCTTGGACCACAGGCCCACAGTACCATTTCACATCTAGGTAGAACCCCTGAGGGCACCTTTTGGGTATATAAGCACCACATCGTCGCTGGGCAAATTAGAGGAGAAGCTTTCACGTTGACACTAGATGCTGAAGTCCCTGCACACAGAAACTCCAGCACGCAGTGGTCTGACATCCCTTGCGGGGTGTCCAACTTGAGACCAAGATGGGGTTCTTCATTCTCTCCCATCAGGTAATGGGGTTGGCTCTCTCCTAGGGGATTCTTGGCTTTTCACCTACATGCATGCTAGGTACACCTAGATAGGGTTTGCATCTTAGGAGTACGCTTGATTACTGCTATGTATCTATATGCCTACATATATTCACTGTTTTAGCACCATGGTAGAATTCTACCTTTTATTTACTTTGTTGGTGCTTATAATCGTATATATCTGTTTCTGTCTAATGGTTGTCGCAGCACACGTATTTTATACTAGAATAACGCTGGTTCAATAAATGCTTATTGAAAACGTCCCCATCGTTTATGCTGTATATTTCTCTGAGAAGAAGTGAGCACGAGTGACTGAGCGAAGAGTACTGTACTGTTTCCACGATCCCTGAAGGATCAAGAGTTGTCATGTTTGATAGTTGCCAGAAACTATTCATGCCTTGGTAAGGTGAGGGGGCTTATGTTGGCACTGTGAGCTCGCTAGTCTAAAGGCTAACATATCCTTTCGGGGTGTCTGTAATCAGTCTGGACACCAATCCCTTGGTTTATGTTGTCTAAATGCACAGATCCTATATATATTTGTAGGAACTAAACGACACACTACTAGGGAACTTTAACGTGATGTGGCGGAACAAGGGGGAAGGGCACAAGAAAGAGGGGGGAAGGGACTAGGGAATGAAAGTGTATCGGAGGGAACGCGATGTTGTATCATGTTAGATTTCTGTATAATTCTTTGCACCCCACTCAAGGCCTGGTCCATTGTTTGGCAGATGGATTACTCCATCACACACACCGTATTACAATTGCATTATATCCAATAGCACTTGTGAAAAGGCGAACAGGGTATCCGTTATGTTTATGACTGAGTAGCTCTATCACACATTCTAAATCAGGTCCTTAGTCTGCTTTAGAGCACTTGAACAGAAACAGGAGCAGGAGACTGAGCAGAATATGAGAAGAAAAGAGCCAAATGGAACGATGGCTGAAGGCGGTAGGGCCATGATTTCATGTCATTGTGGTTCTTTGTGCAGTACTTCGGTACTTACCCCACTCTAAGGCCTCTCCACTGCACTACAGGAAACAGAAGACCTATAGGGGACATGATAGGGAAATAAGAGTCTTGAGAAACGAGGACAAGGAAGGATTTCAGAGAGACACTTTAAGAAGAGTAACCTGGGCATAAACAGGTTAAACAGCAATATGTATGGATAAAGCACAGGGAGACTGCCTTCTAAAGAATTAACTGGCAAAAATAACCAGGTAAGCAAGGTGACAATATTCCTTCGTTCACCACTTGCCTGTGGTCCCCCAAAACAAAAAGAAATGCAAACCCATGTGCAGAAAGCTACATTGTTCCCGATGCATGGTATGAACTTGCGAAACAGTGGGAGTGAGAGGGCCAATAACCCTTGCCCTAGTTTCCATAAAAGTGTTGGTTTCTGGGAGCTCAGTCCTCTGGGGCCTGAAAGGAAAGCAATCCCCAAGGAATGGCAGGGCAGTCCTAGCACCCTAATTTTCTAACGCTGGCCGGGGCATCTTGAGGTGTCATATTTCAGAATCCCATTAATCATGCTGTATGGTGCTGTGGTCCTACTAGAGTGAGGCTAGTAAGGTTATGGGTCTTAATGTGAACAGTAAAGACGATGGTAGTCCCTTTTGACCATTCTGGAATTAGAAGAGTTACCTTCTAGCAAGAGTAACTCAATGTTATTGTTTTATTCAATAGCAACAGTTTGAATACAGATAACAAGCAATGGTTACAGAATGAAATTTGTTTGATTAGGGATTGGAAGCAAGAATTCTGGAAAACAACGAGCCCTGAGCTACCATTGATAGATCATAGAGTAGTTGTGACCCTATTAATAAGCAGAATTACTGGTCATCAACAATGTTTAAATTCATTCTGTTTCAGAATATGCAACAAAAAGACAGACAGGCCATGCTTTATAAAAAAGGGCAAGAGATATCTGTTTGCATTCTGCATAAATCTGTCTGCAAAATGGCTATTCCTCATCCTAGTTTGGTAAAAATCAGTCAGTTATTTAAATCCTAATCTGTTGGCGTCATCATGATTAATGAAGACAAGTACAACGTACTCATCAAAGTCTTCCATGGCCTGTTTGTTCATCAGGATATACAAAAGACAGGAAGATGCAAAGTGGAATGTACTGGTTTTACCCTGCTTTGTACAACTGCTATGATCAGTTAATCACACAGTTCTAAGGTGGAATATTGCTAGAGGCAGACATTCAGATGCCATTTCGAACCTGATTTGCCCAGAGCCAGAACCTTTCTGAATTTGTCTCTGAATCTGCCCCATTCATGAGATATTTCAAGGTCCCAGGAATCATACCAAAGAAAATCGTACATGTAGTCCTAATTCGCCATCAAGGGAATTGTCAGTGAATTCACAAACAGTGAAGTTGTAACATTTTGTGGGATACCAGAAATATTAGAAGAGAAGGTTGTCTCTGTCTCGTTAATCCTCTCTTTCTCTCACTATCTCTCACTCACTCACCTACTCTCTCTCACTTCTCTCTCATTCTCTCTCTAGCCCACTCTCTTTCCCCTCTCTTTCTCTCTGTCTGTCTCTTTCTTTCTCTCTTTCTTGTTTTCGACCTTCCATGTACCTTACTCTCATTTCCCCAGGAGTTGGCCAGGATCTTGATAAATTTTCTTTTTAAACAAATCTTTATTGGTGTATAGGTTCAATCAGTGTACACAGCAGCGATAAACTACAATCCAGGTGACATGAGCATAGATCTACACAGAGGATCAATTGGATCTCGGCCGGCGCGGACATTAAGAATGCACCTACACATATACACAACCCTCGCTCCTCCTCCACCCATCTGAACCAAGCCCTACTACCCCCCGGTGCCAGCTAAACAATTCGAATGGTATTTAGTCCTTCTAGTAATGAGAATAAAGGAAAGGGTCTCTACATAGTATAGTCCCCGCAGAGCTCAGGGGTAGGCACGGGGTCTTCATTAATGCAGTGAATATTTGGATGATGGAGACATAGCATTTCAAGTGAGCATGTTTAAGTTCTGCATCATGGGATCTTCACAGATATTCATGTACACTGATTAGAGCAACCATCTTATCTTCCTTAATCAAGGCAGAATTTGTGAATCGAGAGAGGAAATGATATGAAAGAAGAACATAACCAAACAGGGTTTTCTAGAGAACCTTGGCCAACCCGAGCATCTGTTGTTGAGTCAGAATCTAGGAAGTGATTCCTTTGACCTGATCTCCAAGTAGCAGATCTGAATCACAGCAAAAAGGGATACTACTAAGTAGGGTTATGGCGAGAATCCTTCCACTTGTAAAATTGGCTTGAGGTTTACTGGAAAGGCATTTGTTAGACTATTGGTAACAAGTCACTATTGACACTATTGAAGAAGCAATCCAGCAGGTGAAGGACTCCTAAGATGGTGCCAAAACAGTTTGTAAATAATTAACATTTATTGGGACTTCCTAATCTCCTTTGTCTAGTCTAACCAATATCAAAGGGACTTCTTCACCAAAAGGAAGTGGAGAGATATTATTGACAGTGGGGTTGAATTTTAAACAATCTAGATAGAAATATGCTTTAAATTACATGTGATGCATTTTTTGCACTAGGGAGGAGGTAGCGTTTTGATGGGGAGAAGCCTTCTTAGTGCCATCCAAAAATCCTTTTTCACTAAAATCACCAAGAATCATGGAAATGAAGATTTATAAGGAATGGTAATAGGCTCTAGGTTAACTTATACCAAATAAAAGAATAGGCTGAATTTTGCTAAATACAGGAAGCAATGTTGTTTCTTCTGGTCACATCATGAAGTAGATTAAAATCTCAAGCTCTAGACATAGATGTTCTTCTGCTCAGATCTTCTGCTTGAGCTCTGCCAGAGGATGTTTTATGTCCTTTTAAATATTTATGTAGGCTGGTTGAAAATGTACATGGCCATATTGGAGGAATTCATGAGCCAGGCTCCCAAGCCCAGCACAGACCTTTGTCTATGACTTTCTTATATCTTTCTGTGTATGATATTGGTTTATTCATTCTTTGTTCCTGGAAGATGGGCCACTATTACGTAGAGGCTGCAATGAACAAGTGAATGCCGAATGATTTGATGCTCCCTCAAGAGTGTCATCCATCTCAAGGCTCTCTCACGAGCATAGCTTAGTCATTGAGATTCAAGGGGTATGAATGTCAAATTTCCCAGCTAAAAAAGCAGTGGGCTGCAGGGTGAGGGGTGAGATGGCTATGGTGCTGGAAGGACTGTTTATATGAGGAACAGGGTCAGTACTGATTTGCATTATTTGCATCTCTGTCTAGAATAGCACAGTGGGTGTAAAGCGATGTTTTGGAATGCTGCTCACGAGCGATTGCCACTGGGTACACTATTTGCAAGCATTCTTCCATTACTTTTTGGGTGATTGATTGTCATTTAGCGGGTGCCGCCCTCCATCTACTATTCACCAATTCCCAGCTCATGCAAATGGATGTGCCTGAACCTCTGACGTGGACAGATCACTTCTTATTAAAATTTTAAATTCAGGTAAACTCCATCTCTACCAAAGTTGCTCTGGGGACAGATAGGAGAACAAGACATTGGAAGCAGGCGACTACTGAAAGCTTTCAGTCCTCCTTCAGGGCCCCTGAAATGCACAATACAACAGACATCAATACAGACTGGGCCGCGTTTTCAAACTCCCTTGCAGATGCACTTGATATTGCCTCCCCTTATCACTCGTATAGCAATAAACCAATTCGACCTAATGCCCCTTGGTATACGACCGACCTGAAAACCGCCAAAACTAATTGTAAAAGACTGGAACGGAAATGGAGGCTTACCAAAGATGCTCTTGACAAACATCACTATAAGATTATGCTGGGTGCATGCCATACTCTGGTTATTAATGCACGTAGAGCATATACCATCAACAGTATTGAACAAGCTGAAACTTCTTCCAAAGAACCTTTTAAAGTTGTAAAGAAGCACACCAACCTGCGTGCATGCTCCTCAGCCATGGTGGCCTCCCAGACTCTCTGCGACACTCTTGCACTCCATTTCGTGGCTGAAATAAACAACATCCACTGCAACTTTCAGAACAACTCATTAGCCTCATCTTCTACCTGCTCAGCTAACTCCCGCCACAGCCTATCTCAAGCCTCACTTGAGAAATTTGAACCCATTACTCACACTCAACTGTTAGACCTTATAACCAAAACCAAATCTGGCTCTCCTGCTGACCTGTGTCCCCCTCACATTACATCTTTGCTAGCCTCATTACTTGTTCCATCGGTCACATTTTTATGTAACCTATCGTTGTCTTCAGCCACCGTACCCCGGAACTGGAAAATGGCCTATGTCACACCTATTCTAAAAAAAATACACTTGGATCCCACGAACCCCGCTAATTATCGTCCTATATCTCTTTTTCCTTTAATAGGCAAAATGTTGGAATCCCACGTAAACACAGCTGTCATCCTATGTGGAGGCCCATGCCCTCTTGGATGCCTCTCAGTCAGGTTTTCGCCCTCTACATAGCGGAAAAACCACCCTCGTAGCGGTGACAGATTCCCTTTGTCTTTTTCTGGACGCCGGCAAGCCAGCTATGCTGGTTCTTCTTGATTTGTCGGCGGCATTCCACACTGTGTCACATCCTATTCTGATCCAACGCCTACAGGAGATAGGAATACAAGGCAGCCTTTTTCTGGTTTACTGACGTTTTAAAAGACAGGACTCAAACTATCACTTTGGGCCCTTTCCAGTCCAAGACTGTCTTTCTGGATGTATGATGCTACATCGCAAACGTTTACATCGCAAACATTCACATCGCCGTCTTGACATCGCATACACATTCACAACGCACACTTTCACAACGCAAACCATTAGTTCGCTTCCCCATTGAAATGCATACAAAACACAATCACAACGCACACAAACACCCTGCATGCTTTAACATCGCGATTTTTTTCCAGAAATAACACTCCAAGCTAATACACTACACTAAACCCGAACTCCTACATCCTTAATTACTACCTGACACTACGACCCCCTGACCCGACCCTAAACTCTAAACCCTAATGCTTAATAAAATACCCTACAGTAAGACCCCCTGACACTACCCTAAAGCCTAAACCCTAAAGCCTAAAACACTGTCCTACACTACGACGACCAGACACTGCCCTAAACCCTAAACACTACACTCTAAGCACAGTCCCCCTTACGCCTAAAGCCTAAAACACTGCCCTACACTACGACCACCAGACAGTGCCCTAAACCCTAAACACTACACTCTACGCATAATCCCCCTTACCTCTCTCTCCTCGCGTCGTCCGTCCCGGTGCTCGCCACTGTCCGCATCCGACTCTCGTCCATTACACCACATGCGATTTAAAAGCGCATGTGTTTTAAAAGCGCATGCGATGTAATGGGACGCGTGGTAATGGTCCGCGTCGTAACGTCGCTTGCGTTGTAACGCTTGCGACGTAAACGCATACGATGTAACGCATGCGTTGTGATGGGTGTTCGCCGTCTTTCTGAACAAGAGTGTTCCCCAGGGCTCTGCCTTATGTCCGACCCTCTTCAACATTTATACCTCTCCCCTGGCTTGGTTAGTGAAGTCTTATGGCTTTGATATTCTTTCTTATGCAAATGACACTCAGCTGATCATCTCCCTCGAGCAAGATAGGGAGGATGTTAAACAGCGATTTATCTCCTGTATGAGAAAAATCGCCAATTGGATGTCATCAAACTGTTTACAACTGAATAGGGATAAGACTGAGATTTTACTCTCTGGCAAAGCTTTTCTTCACTGGACTGAGGACTGGTGGCCTAATGAGCTGGGTCCTGCTCCCTCTCCTAGAAGCACGGTGAGGAACTTGGGCATCCTCTTCGATGATAAGTTATCGATGAAGGACCATTTTACATCCACATGTGGCATGTGCTTTAGGACAATGCGCCTTCTCAGGAGGATTTTCCAGTGGCTGCCACTGGCCTCTCGCAAGACCCTCGTCCGGGCCCTGATTATCAGTCACCTGGACTATGGAAACACGCTCGTGGTAGCTTCAAACACATCTCTCCATGCCAAGATGCAGGTCGTTCAAAATACGGCAGCCCAACTGATTAAGAAACAGCCACCGGGCACCCCCTTCTGCCCCTCTACTTGGAGCCTTACATTGGCTTGCTATAAAAAAGAGAGCAATTTTCAAACTCCTCTGCCTGACGCATAAAGCTCTGGCAGGTAAGAGGCCCAAATACCTTTAGCTATTATAAAAAAAGCTAGGTTTTAAGATTGTAAAAAATTGTGTGCGATCAGCTATCCGAGCGAGGAAGAGTATGCCATAATATTTTTTCCTGCAACTGCTGCTGACCGCACTTCTCCCCGTATTGTATAAAAATTTGGAGGGAGGATAGAGAAAGTATCGGAGGATCTCAAATGTCTGCCTGGAAAGTGGAATTTAAATAGGTTTTTGGAGACCAAGGTCCAGATGTACGACCATTGTGATTTGCGAGTCGCAAATTGCGACAAATTGCGAGTTGCAATTTGCCAGTCGCAAATTACAATGTACAACAGTGTCTGAGACACTGTTAGCAATTCCTAATGGGGTCGCTAATTGCATGCCTCATGCATATTAATGAGGCACTCGCAATTTGCAACCCCATTAGGAATGGCTGGCCCTCCCAGGTACGGTGGCCTGCTGGGCTCAGCAGACCTCCATGTCTGGGACTGCTTTTAAATAAAGCAGTTTTTTTTTTAAATGCAGCCCGTTTTCCTTAAGGGAAAAAGAAAAATGAAATTTTTTCGTTTCTTTTTTTAAGGGCAGGTAGTGGTCCCTGGGACCACTGCCTGCCCTTAATAAATGTTTTCCCCGGCATTCACAAAGGGGAAGGGGTCCCCTGGGGACCCCTTCCCGTTTGCGAGTGCTTTACCACCCTTCTGAGAAGGTGGTAAACTGCAACTGTTTTGCGACTGCAATTGCGGTCGCAAAACAGTCTTACATAGGGCTCTGACTCGCTATTAGGTAGGGACGCCCTTGGAACGCCCCTTCCTAATAGTGAGTCGCTAATCCTATTTAGCGAGTCGCAAAAAATAGGGTTAGAACATGGCCCATTTGTATTTTGCATGCGCAAACGGGTCGCAAACCCGTTTGCGCATGCAAAATAAAGTCGTACATCTGGCCCTATGTGGACCTGAAAGATATATGACTCTGTGAATGTGAGTCAGAGTCTTAAAGTGAATCCTTGTTTCTGTCAGTAGCCGGTGAAGGTCCTTCAATTTATATGAGATGGAGCAATGTTTGGGAAGACAAATTATTCTGGCTGCTAAATTATGTACCGATTGAAGTTTGCTCATGAGTAAGGGTGGGTGGAATTGGCAGAATTTGTCGACTCTGCGTTACTCTTCTAAAGCAGAGTTCTGGCCGAATTTGCCCAATCATCGCAGAATTTTTCCCCGCATGGCTCCAGAAATGCGAGTGCGAGTGAGATTTGGCACTCCCAGCACCATTTCCTAATGCGGGCAGTCACGGTCAGAGTGCTGCTTCTTGAGTAGATTTCCTGCTGCTCCAGTAGATTTTCTACTCGAGTGGCAGCAAAATCAACTTGAATGGCTGCACGCTCTTGCCCACCGCATGGCACTGTTTGCGCTGATTTTTCGTGTCGGCGGAACTCCGCAGAATCTCACAGAGTTTTTATGCAACTCTGTGGAATTCCGAAGAGTGAAACTCCTACTTATGAGTTGCTTGGGAAGGACTAGCTAGAGACAGTTGAAGTAATCCAGCCTATAAATTTTAAAGGCATGGATCACAGTTTTCCTACCACTACAAGAGAGAAAATTGGAAACCTTGTGGAGAATATTTAATATCCTGAAGCAGGTGGATGTGACAGTGAGAATCTGATGCTTAAAGGAGAACTGGCTATCGAGAGCTGCAGAGCCGCATAGACAGACATTTATAAAAGTGATTTTTACAAATGCTTGTGGACTGCCCCCCAACGACAAAGCCATTAGTGAACTAAGAGTCAAGTCAGCAGTCATGTAAATCCTAAACTTGTCTAAAATTCATGTTATGGATGGAGGAACATTCCAATCTATTAAATGAAATAGAAGACGTTCTTTTACTGTGCATATCCTGGACTCATGTATTTTAAAAGTGCGCTCCTATGTGATAATGAAGAAAAAGTAGGCATTGTGAAATAAAATATTTGCCTCGGATCACACAATTTGAATAGGCAAGGAAGAGGGTATTGATTACAGGTTATCTGGTTTCACATTTTGAAATTCAGCCCCAGATTTGTATCTCTGTCTCTTTCTCTCTCCTGTTTACATCAAAGATAACAGTTTTGTCTTTTCTTTTTGGTTCTACCAACACAGAGATAGTAGACTCAACTCAGGCACCCAAGACCCAATTACCAAGCTTAGAATGAATTTTTTGGGGGTGGAACACGCCCCTAAAGCTGCGCCCCTGGCATCCCTGCTTTGTCAGGTTGTACGAGGATGTTATGATGTCTGCTTGCACTAACGCTGACTTGTCATTCATGGCTGACAAAGGTGTACCTTCAACTGGAGCATCACTTGCAGTACAAAAGGGGGCAATTGAACCCCAGTTATTTATCACTAAAAAGGTGGGCAAAGGATACATATTAGGCCCATGGCATTATTGCTCCATTGCAGTCATGGAAGAAGAGACTATAGAAGAGACTATAGAGTGTTATTCATGCCCAGAAGCACCAGCGAGCAAACTGCCATAAGAGAGGGGGCGAGGCTACCCTCCCAGATGCACCCAGGCAGAGCTCGGGCCAAGGGCAGGCCTATCCAAGCCTGTGAAAGCCAGTATAAGGCGGGGCAGGGCAACCCCCCCTTGATTCTTGGCTTGGAGATCTGAGGCCAGTGCACATCCTGATGATGTAAGATATTGTAGTCCTCTATATAGTTTTATCTAATTGTGACTATTTGGAGATTGATTTAGTGTTTTATTGCCTACTTTTCTGCGTGGGTCATTATGGGGAAAAGGAAGGTGACAACTAGCCCTACAGGTGCTTCTACTTAACCAAAGCCCCCTCCAAGCATGCAGTAGCAAACTGTGTGGCCAGAGACATTGACACTCTAATTGAGGAGGTGGAAAGTATACTAAAAACTAGTGCCCTCGCCATTGATAGAGTGTCTAAAGGGGGAATGTGGCAGAAATATTGAAGAAGAAGAAGCCAAGGACATCCAAAGTTCCTACTAATGTTGACCCTAATCGACCACAGGAGCGATCGTTACATGAATGAAGGACGTGACCACGGAATAGGTCACGTCCTTCATTAATGTAACGATCGCTCGAGGGCGGCGTTTTCATACCATGTTCTGACACGTCTCCAACCAGCTGGTGGAGCACACATGAACATAGCAGATTCAGACCACAACCTCCTGGTGTAGGTCTCTCAGCAATTCGAAATCGGAACCTTTTCGAACCTATTTACCTCATAGGATTCCAGTGAATTGATATTGGAACCCCTTCGGATCCTAAAACAGTTATCTGACAGGATTCTTGGCATTCATTCCTAGCGGCTGTCCAAATTTGGTTTTCTCACTCCCCAGTCCTGATGAAGACCCGCCTCTGACGCATAATAAACTGCGCTTCCACCCAGGTTCGAAACGTCGATGTTGCAGTCTTACTAGTCCACACAGCTTCCTTGACCCTAACATAAAGTCACTTTTGGGTCATGTATTCATGCATTAAGGAATGGACAGTATAACATAATAACTATTTGCCTTATGTGTCGCCTATTTGTATAGTATATGTATAGCACTTTCTTCACTTATCACCACAAGTCACTTTTCTTGCACTTTAATCTCTTGATCGCCGTGTATTGTGTTGTTTTATTGACAGCCTCATTTATTAATATGTGTATTGAATACCTTTATAATATAATTGTCATTTTTGACCAAATAGCATTTTGTCTTTGTGGTGTGTTCCGTACATTTTCGTTTGGTATTTGTAAAGAGCCATTGAAGCGGTAGTAATGGTTGCTACTCTTTATTGAATGTTCGAGATATATTAATTACATTGTACAAATAAATTATCACTTTCCCGACAGAACCACTTCTTTACATATCATGCTTTCTTTAGACCAGCACAATTCCCCGCCTTTAGAGACATAAATTTGCTTTAAGTTGAGGCTCCCTGAGAATGGCAAGATTGTGGGAAGAGATGGTCCTATCATCAGTAACACAAGGTGCAGCAAGGGCCAGAATGCTGTAGCTCTTTCTGTTTATCCTGTTAGTGGTTTGGCCGTGGTCGACGGACTGCGTAATCCCTATGTCCTCCTACTGGCTGTTAAACCCACTGCTGCCCTCGTCCCTATCAGAGAGACCTGCACCAGGGACAGCAACGATATTGTCTGCCCTGATACGTAGAAGAATCTCTGAAATTTGTTTGAGCCGAGGGACAACAATGTGGTTCTCGAATCTGGTTCCAATAGGTTGTATACCCATCCTAGTACAAACTTTACCCCACAACATTTGCCAACTAACTTATTGATAGTAAACTGGAATATAGCCAGAATTAGATCCAAATTGGTAGATGTGGACTGGGGAAGATTTATTGGCAGATTACATATTTGCATCTATCAGGAGACCTGGGCGGTTAATAGGGTATACAAGCAGGGCTTCACTATGTTTAATATTGAGGCCTTACCCTCCAAAGCAGGTAGGCCATCTGGAGGGCTTATTGTATGGATCAAAACATCCCTCAATTGCTCAGTTAAGGTAATTGATACAGATTCCTTAGACCTTCTTGTCCTTAAATTGACTCCGAAATCAGGGACTCCCTGTCTTTTGGTTAATATCTATAACAGGTCGTCTCCTTTTGATAAGTCCTTCCAGACTCTGAAATCCCTGAAAACACTTTTAGAAGCTTATGGGACAGGACATCATGTGGTCATTTCAGCTGATTTTAATACCAGCTTTGAGCCCTACTCTCCAATGCTAGAGCTTACTAGGGCAGAGGATGAATACTGGGGAATTCCCTTATATTCCAATTCTAGGAAAAATGTTAGGAGGAGCTCGGCTGCCCTACAGGTAGCAGACATAGTTGTATCCCATGGCCTGAGAGCGTGCAATGGCTGCTCAACCTCGGACTCTAGAGCCAAACCAACTTTTAAGAGGGGAGATTATGCAAGTAATATTGATTACATTTTGTTAGATGTGAGGATCTGTCATGAGATGACCGATATGGCGGTCATTGATCGCCAGGATAGTGATCATGTGCCTCCCTCACTTGAATTGAATGGATCTCAGATTAAGGATACATCATTCCCCGAGACAGTAACAACTTATGTAACAGCCCTATCAAATAATAGATGGATTTTGAGATGGGTGGTTATAT
The DNA here is from genome assembly GCA_963921515.1 of Calotriton arnoldi. Classification (NCBI taxonomy): domain Eukaryota; kingdom Metazoa; phylum Chordata; class Amphibia; order Caudata; family Salamandridae; genus Calotriton; species Calotriton arnoldi. The sequence continues at coordinate 272,560 of CAWUFW010004735.1, forward strand.
CCAAAACTGAGAGTGCTCTAAAAGAGATCTATGGAACTATCAGTGCAGCGCTGCTTACACTTAAGGATCAGACTGTACAGCTTCTCAGACTATGGTTGTGCATGACGATTTGTTTGCAAGTTTGAAAAAACTATTTGTGATAGAGGTCAAAACCCATAACAACCCTCCTAAATTACATGAATGGTTCAACCACCATTGTAGGGAGGACAAAATGGAATTGATGAAAGCCCTAAAAAGTTAAAAGAGGCCTGATATTATTAACTCTATATGGGAATACTCCAAGGATATTAAGACTAGTAAGTCCCAGTGGGAAGCAGAGCTTTTGGAGCGACCTGCTGAAAGCAAAGAAAGAGAAGGATATCAGATGGTTTGGGCATCTGGTTCCTCACAATGGATTTAGGGATGATGCATGCTCGCTCAGAATGTCACATCTCTGGAGGGGAGTGGATCAAGCACTTTACAGATTTTTACGCAGATCCAATACCTGAGGAGGGAAATAGCAGCTTCAGGGCTTCTCTTACCACCAAGGGCATTGAAGGTGACCTAGTGGAATTTACACTATAAGAAACCCTCAAAGTGATCTACGCCCAGAGAGATGAGAAACCACCCGGCCTCAATTGGATCCCCTCTGATCTGTTCTGCTATGAACCACTGATTTGGGGTCCCTACATAAATGGTCTGTCCAACGCCATAGCTGCAGGTGCCCCAATACCCAACTCATGGAAAGGGGCACATATTATACCAATTTTCAAAACGGGAGCTAGACAGGTTCCAGGAAACTATCGGCCTATTAGCCTTATTGATTATATCAAGAAGACTTAAAGTAAGCAACTCCTGACAAAACTCTGGGAGTGGATACTGTCTAAAAATGTGCTGTCTGACCTTCAAGCGGGTTTCATAGCTAAGACAAGCATGATCGATCAGGTCCTACGGAATTTGACTATAAAATGGAAAACCATTGATAAAGATCGTGTTTCACTATTCCTCGCATTTGTAGATCTGCGGGCCGCTTTCGATCTTTTAATAAGGTCCAAAGTCTGGAAGGTTTCGGGGAAAATTGGGGTTCCTGCTGGCTTATTTGATGTTGATCCAGCAATTATATAAAGACAATTTTGCTAGAGTCAGGTGGGGATCAGGTGGGGAAACCACAGAAGATATCTCTATCAGAAGAGGTGTGCGCCACTTCTTCTGTCTAAAACCGCACGGGCCTAAATACCCTATTGGAGATGTTTAGTCTATTTTGCAAAGACCACGGCCTAGAAGTTAATAGCAGTAAAACCAAATATATGGTATATAGCCCCTGGAAAAAAGCTAGGGCCAATGTTGTTTTAGAAGGTGTCACATTAGATAGGGTCTCTGAGTTTGACTACCTAGGGGTGAGACTTAATGACTCCCATGGATGGTCTGCCCACATTGTAAAAGCTCATTGACCTTAAAACATAGAGCTGGGTCTATCATTAGGTTTGCTAACCGGGCCTCTTCATACTCTATCTCACTGGCCCTGGAAATCTACAAGGCCCAAGCATATGGGGCGGACTTATATGGGCGGATTGGTGGGGCTCCTGCAACCTCGATATACTTGAAAGAAGTGAAAACTCTTTTATTAAATCCCTGCTGAGGCTCCCTAACAGAGCCCCTTTACTCTCATTATGGTATGATTTAAACCTTAGACAAATTTCAGACATTGCCTGCCTAAAACCTATCCTTTATTGGATCAGGCTCTGGACAACAGAGGAACTAGATCCGTATAGCAATTGTTCTAAGGAGGCAGTGGCTAAACAACTGGTACACAGGATCCCCTGACTATCGCATTTAAAGGGTAAAGGCCTGGTTGATTAGGCTAGGACTGATCGAATGCTGGCTGCATCCTACTACAAGACTGTGCAAGAGAAACTGTCAAAACCTGCTATTGGAACACATCATTTTGTTCTAGAAAATTGGCTGTTGTCTCAGGAAGCCTTATAGATTCTTATTTGTCCTTCAAATGTGCCCCCTAATTCAAAGAATGTTTGGATTATGTAAATGTTCCATTTTCAAGATCCCTTTTTATCAAATTCAGGTTAGGGAATTTGCCCATAGCATCTTTTACCTGCACATGGAACAAAAATGCCAATTCAACTAACCTATGTCCTATGGGCTGTAACATTGTCGAAAATGAAGAACACTTAGGGGCCGATTACGATGTCGATGGGACTGACACTGACTTGCCATCGGTGTCGTTCCCACAGACATCTATACCCGCGGTCAGTCCACTGCATTACGATGCGGTCGGTCATACTGCATCGCCTCAGGGACTGACCGACAGCAGCGGTCGGTCAGATTGTATTTCCCACAATGGAGGTTGTGCCTTGTCAGGCACCGCCATGGGAATTACGATCCATCTTTCCACCAGCCATTTCACGTTAGTTCTTTCACCCTGAAAAGGCTGGCGGAAAGACTTATTTGGGGCCCCTAGCAGGACCCCTGTCCCCCGCAGCCCTCCGCTATGGGCCCTGGGGGGGGCCAGCTGTGATGTCCCCCTAAACATCCCTGCATTGTGTGGTCGGCACCGCATGGTGCCTGCCACAGGGTGCAGGGATGTTTACAAGCATGCTTTTTGGCTTTGGGGCTTGTGCTGCGGCCATTTTCTGGGCTGAAGCACAAGCCTTATTGAAAAGAGGCATGTTTCCGACCACCTCCACGGCGGTCGCATCGTCATTTGGCAGGCGGGACCGCCGACTACCTGTCGGCCGGTCCCGTTCTTGCAACGATGGCGGTTGGACACTCGTCTGACCACCATCTTAATCAGCCCCTTATTGTTTTTCTGCTGTGCTTATGTAAAACAGCGTGCCTTTGGATTGCTCCTTTTTGTCGGCTCCTCAGCCTCAAAGACCGGCACAATGTTCTGAGAGTCTATAAATCAGATAATAGGAGTAGCATTGTGTATTCCATCTCTAATTATCTATGCTCAATTTGGCACATTACCAGTATCTCTTATGTACTGCAGACTATAGTGTCGCAACTGCATGAGGATCTGTTGTAAGGAATAATACCCCTTTCTATTTGTTGTTGCCTTTAACCAGGTGGAGTATTGTTGCTTTTATTGTAGATTAATTGAGGCATATTTCAACTGTGAGTTTCAGCAACATTGGACCAAACATGTGAGAGGTTTGTGAGGAGCAGCTCTTTAACATGACTTTTACCCTAGTATGGGGACCATCAAAAGGAACCCTGTGAGGTGTGATCTGACAGGTTGGTCCTGCCAGATTTTCCTGAAAAGTGGTGAAATCCTTGATGGAGATTTTGCTGAGAAACTGTGGAGTTTGTTTCCTTATTAACTTAAAAATCAAGTACAAGAAAGCAAGCTTCAGTGTGCTTTTAAGTGGGGCTTCCAAGCAGAAGTTCTGTCTCTGAGTTCTTCTAGGAGCAGTCGTTGGCATAAGATACAATGGAGGATGCATGTCCAGCGGGCACTCATGATCAGAATTTGACATACTCTTTTTTTCTAAGAACTCATGTGTCAACATAGTAGTCTTGCTCTTATGAGACTATTAATTTGTAGGCATTGGAACATATTCTGGTAAAAGAAATGTCTCATTTGCGGGTCAATTTAAAAAGAACTTCAAGCCCAACTGATCATCAATGTCATCAAATTTAAATCTCTCACCTATTCTTGAAGATGGTCTTGTATGACAGGCTGTGTTAGTGCCAGCCCACCAAACTTCCTGCAGGAAGTCACATCAAAAGAAACTGAAGGCCTGTCTCACCTGCTAATCTTCTGTTCTGGGGGTAGACCTGCACAGTTTGTAAAGTGACGCCTCAATTTCTGTTCATTCTGGAGCCTGATAGTTGGACCTGTTCTAATGCAATGGCAAGTAAAACGGTTCAACATTTTTGACCCTCAGACAAGTTTGAATCCAGGATATTGTACTGAAACTTTTAAGATAACTGTTCACCCTGTGGCTCACATGACCTCACTACTTTTATTGCAATTTTCTTTTTCTTTTTGCACTAAAGTATATTCTAAGATTTTTATCTTGACCTTCCACCCGAACTCCATCTTCATGATTTTGTGGAAGATTCTATGGCGTTCTTTAAATAGCATTTAAATCTCAGGGTGACCGAATGAGCTCTAGTTAATATGACATTTAGGCAACTGTTCCTGTATTTTGGACGATATTTTTCATGTTAAGACACAAACACATGCTCCATTGCTTATGCAGGAACCCACAATCGCAGTACAGTTCTCTTCCATCACCCAGTCCTATGGAGAGCCGTCTGCCCTATGCTCAGTCTTCACTTCCTCCACCAGCCCTGCCAAGTACCATGCTTCAGGGGCCAGACGAATGCATTTTAGTGTAATGGTCCACATCACCACACTAAAATGCATTATTCATGCATACAATATGGGACTAGGCGCTGCAGGATATTATTTGGAAAAAGTTGCCAAAGCTGCTGCCCCAGGCAGTTATCAGACAATCACTATCAGGCCTGCCCAGGCGCCTCAGTCTGCAACCAGCACTGTCTGAAAACCAGTAGCCCCAGCCAGGACTGAAGAGGCCCTCTGTCTCACCTTCAGTCACTGGGGAATCACTTTTAGTTGTCACAGGTGATTTCAGCAGAGCACTGATCTCATCCTGAGAGCAATGGAGGCAGTAGCAGAGTGGGGGGTCGTGGTCAAAGATATGAGTAAAAAAGAACAACATATAAACATTTTTGTTGGTCTTTCACATTCAGGGAACTGCATATAAAATAACGCACACACCTTAAATGAAAGATAAATGCAAGTTTACATAATCGTGGAAAATGCACTCTTGCATTGAAGAACTTTAATTAATGACTATTCCAATCACTGCAGGGTGTGTGTGTGTGTGTATGCGTGCATGGGTGCGTGTGTGTGTGTATGGACTCAAACATCACTATAATAACACACTGTCGTTGTAGGGACTTGAACATCACTATAATAACACACCATCTCTGTGGGGACTTAAAATTTCTATAATTACACAATCTCTGTTTGGACTTTAACACCATGATCTTCACACTCACTGTGTGGGGACTCCATTTCAGTGGAGATGTAAACACAAACTTATTCACACACTGTCTCTGTGGGGACTTGAACACCCCAATAATCACATACTATCTTTGTGGGGACTTGTGCTACTTGATCACATACTATCTCTGTGACCATTATCACACACCATCCAAATGCAGCAATGACATACCACCTCTGTGAGCATCTTCACACAAAATTCCTATGCAGATATTAACATTACATTCATTCCTAGGGAGATGCGGTATAATAGCTACTTTGACACTTATTTGAACAAATATTCAAACTCTGGGTTACACTTGACCATATTGCTTGATTCCATCTGTTAATTTCTTTGTTCCCTTATCAACTATGATTTTGAGCTCTAAGTAAACGGTTAAATACAGTTTTATGTGCTGTTCTGTAATCATTATATATGATTTTTTCCTGACACATTACTAGTATAATCCATATTTTGTATACCTCTTGGATATGTGCAGCAATTAATATATGAATAGATTGTGATGTTATTTGCGCATATTTCTAATAAAATAAATATTTCGCCAGGTGTCTTTGCCTGCTTTCAATCACAAATACTAATTATGAGTAGGTCCTCACAAGGATGGTAGCGCGTGTTCAAGTCCCAACAAGGATGGTACAGTGCGGGTAATTAAATAACAATATATTTGCAAATTTGAAGCAGGATTCTGTATCATGAATTTTTTTTTAACATTTTTCTGTTATTAGTATACTTTAAAAACATTGGGAATGGTTGGTCCCTACAAGGCAAGTATTCACACATAGTCCCCGCAAGGATGGTAACGTGTGTGTGTGTTTGTGTGTGTGTGTGTGTGTGTATGTGTGTGTGCGTGTGTGTGTGTGTTTGTGTCTCTCTAACCAGTGAGAAACAGAACTAAATCCTGGTTTGCGCAGTGTGGAATAGTGGTGTGAATATTTATGATGCCTGTGACTGACAAAGAACTGTGAATATGCAAGTCATTATTTTAAAGGTTCATGAACCACAATATGTGGATCACTTGTAGTGTCACACATTTGGATGTACTATGTCACTCATAAGTACACTGACACACGAAAACGTCACGCATAAACAATCTGAAAACTTGACAGCTATGCGCCACATAGCCCTTTTCCTTTCATTTCACAGTTGCCTCAGATGTGGTAGAATTAACACATATTTCATCGATTATCTCCCCACCATGGGCATTGGATAATACAGCAAGAACAACATTTTTAATCCTTTCATAAGACTAAGGGGTATATTCACAAGAACGTGTGCTAAACATCTCCCAAAAATGTTAACGCAACTCCACACATCGCAGCCTATCGCGGGAAAATAACCCCGTGTTAATGTGGAATTCACAACACGGTGGCACCATGCGATAGCCACCCGAAACCGCGGACAATGTCTGCGATACAACAACAGTGACGGTGATAAAAACACAAACCTCAACGCAAAAATCATGCGATGGGCCAAAGCGCGATGAGGAAATCAGTGATAAGCAGCGCCAGGCCTGCAAAACACACATGGCAGGCGGGAAAAATCACCATAAAAGTAGAAAAAACACACAAACACAAAATAACCAAAACCCAAGCACCATGGAGGCAGCCGGAGTAGGCACAGAGGACGAGCGCAACCCCACAAGCACCCCGGATGACCAGCCTGGGACCACGGGGACAGGGAAGGGCAAGGACAAGAAGAAGAGGAAGACGAAGTTCAGTCTGCAGGAAAACAGGATCCTGGACACGGAGGTGATGGAACACCATCAACAACTGTTCTTCTCCTCCAACGTGTCATTGGGCACCAAAAATGGAATATGGCGGGAAATCTTGGACAAGGTGAATGCCGTCGGAGAGCACAAGAGGTCAATGGACGAGGCCAAGAGGCGATGGATTGACATCAAGCGCAAGGCCAAGGAGAAACTCGCAGCCAACCAGAAGACAGCAATGCAGACAGGAGGTGGGAGCCCAGTGCCACAGCTGGAGCTGGGTGACATGGAAGAGCTGGTGTCGACAGTCATCAGTGTGGAGACTGTGGCCGGAGTCGGAGGACCGGACACTGCTCGACAGGACACAACACAACCGCAACAGGGTGAGTAACCACCAGGTACTGGGGGGACGGGTGGAGATGGCCATAATGGCACACATGCACATTCAAGCAGACCACAGTGCACACCCACAATGACTCTGGATCATGGCCCTGATCCACAGACTGTCACAATGTACAATGCCATGCTGTCTGAATGTGAACATGTACCATGCGGCTACATACATGTGGACACATTGTAATACACCATCTCCCCTACACATTGCAGGGACACCGTCAACACCTCCTGCAGAGCAGTCCCAGCCACTCTTCACTGATGACGAGGAGGACACCCCCAGCATCGACACCCAAGCCCTCCAAGACATCATTGACATCATCCGCAACTCACCTCCAGGATCAGGGCAGCCCAGCTGCATCGAGGAGACCCCACCCACTACCCAAACAACCCAGCAGGAGGCCCCCACAACCCCGGCTGTCTCCCAAGAACCCCATGAACAACACATGGCCTTCCAACGCCGTGTGCTGGAGGGCCAGAGGGAGACGGCTGAGCAGGTGCGGGTGGGTTTCGACCTCATGGCTACCAAACTGGACACCATCCATGGGTGTCTAGGTCCCATCAGGGACCAGCTCCAGTCCCTAACGGACACCCACGGCCCGCTCCATGGTCTCCAATGAGCCCTGGCTGACATCGCTGGAGTCATGACTCGGAGACAAGAACACCTGTCCGCCCAGAGTGGCTCCAGCGAACCCAGCCGTGAGCTGGCACACATGCGGAGGCTCATGGAGGACATGGTGCGGATGGAGGCGGAAAGGATGGCAGCCACCTCTGCACATCAGCGAAATGTAGCTGGGATCTACCATGCCCTGCAGATCCTCATCATGGCATTGCTGCCACAAGGCGTGGCGATGATGAATGCTGCTGCCCCCACTCCATTCACATCTCCGCCCCCTGGTGTGTCAGTGCCTCCCAGTGCGGCAGGCGTGTCCACTCCGGCACCTGATGTGCCACTGCCACACAGTGCAGCTGACAATCCTCCTCTGGCCCCTGATGTGTCAGTGGCCCACAGTGCCGCAGCCGGCACTGCAACACCCACAGGTGGGGTTGAGCACACATCCGAGGACGTGGATGGGATTGAGATCAGAAGGAGGCACTAGCATTCATTTCCACCACCTTGCCTGTTTCTGCCTGGTGCCGCACATGGCCCCATGACCTTCCACTGACCCCCTATACACTCCGCTGCACTCACCTTGGACCGTGACATGGACTGCCATATCCTGTTTGATGACCAATGACACGGCGACCAGACTGCGGACTGTACCCTTCCTCTTCCGCAATACTTGTCATCCCCGGATGGACTCTGGCTGGCCCTCCACGGGCCCATATTGTGTAGTGGGCTTGGCATGGCCCTGTACTGCTCCAGCTACAAAACTCCACTGGATGTGCATTAAACATCCAGAAATGCACTGCTGTGTCATGTCTGTCATCATTCATGTATGAATGTGTGGATGAATGTAGGGACGGTGATTTCCATTACGTCAATGATGCTCATCTAGTGGGATGCCAGTCACACTGTGCTACATTGCCAATTGTGTTCCGGGTGCCATAGACACCACAACAGAGACACACGCATTAGTCACTTCCTTGTCCGGACATGGACTGCACCACGCCCAGAGCCCCCGAGTCTTGTTGCATGCCCTGCGCTGGTCCGGCGTACGCAAGGCCAGACCACTCCGCTTACACTCAGAGTGGGGGCCCACATAGCTACATGTCGCAGGCATACACGCTGGTGGTATGCAGGTCACTGGTCTAGTTGTCAGCATGTCATGGCCACTCCCTGAGGGCAGGTTTGCACACACACCACACCCATCCGGCACAGGCATCACAGGCCATGTGACCCCGCCAATATAAGGGGCCGACGACGTCACATTCCCCACTGCCGGTGTTGACTGGATGACGGACGCTCCACGGTTCTCAATCATAAAGGGCCCATGAGTTGCTACGCACAGGGTTGGTCGCACCCGAAGCCTTGCGCCAGTCACGGGCCTACCACCACGTGGCGCTGACTGGGGTTGCACAGGGTTAGTGGCACCGAAATCGCTGAGCGGGTGTGCAGCCTGCGATGATGACGTGTGCACTGATGTGGTCTCTGCCATTGATGCCTCAGGACTCAGCCTCATTTGTGGGACCTGCTGTGCCGCGGGGCGGGTCCGGATGATGTGGACCATGCCATGGTGGCGGGACCGGGGCCTGGAGCTTGCACGGGCACGTGGTGTGCCCACTGGTGGACACACAGTTGGCGGCAGGTGAGCAGTGGGCCCGGGGTGCGCAAGTGCGGACAGCCAGTGCTGGCCGGCGGGAGGGGGTAGGGTGCGGCTGCATGCGTGCGCAGGGACGGACAGGCGTTGTTGCCGTGTGCATTGTGATGGACTCTGCCATGATTGACTCTGGCCTCGATTACAGATTGCAGACCTGGTGGCTTGCAGTGTATCCCGGAACGTGGTTGGAGACACACCGGTGGCAGCAGGTGAACAGTGGGGCCTGGGTGCGCGGGAGCGGGGTGTCTCTCTCTCTCCCTTACTTTCCTTCCCTCTCTCCCTCTCTCTCTCTCTCCCTTCCTTCCCTCTCTCCCTCTCTCTCTCTCTTTCTTTCCTTCTCTCTCTCTCTCTCTCTCTCTCTCTCTCCCTTTCTTTCTTTCTCTCTCTCTCTCTCTCTCTCTCTCCCTTTCTTTCCTTCTCTCTCTCTCTCTCCCTTTCTTTCTTTCTCTCTCTCTTTCTCTCTTTGCCTTTCTTTCATTCTCTGTGTCTCGCTCCTTTGATGTGCGCATGACACACGTTCTGATTTTGTGCTTTATTTTCCAGGCTGTGACATCGAGATTGTCCCGGACGGACCCGACAAGAGTCTTCCGCATTGGTGTTTTGTGTTGTATTTCAATAGAGTTTTTTGTTGTTACTTCAGTGATGTGTGACTGTTTCTCGTTCTTCTGGCCACACACGTGTGTTTTATTTTGTCATTGTGCGGCATCATGCGCATTTTGTGGCTCTTGTGTCGTGCACGGTATGTGTTTGTCCGGGGGGGGGGGCTGGGAGTGGTGGAGGCGAGTGTTGTGGCCCTCTTGGGTCTCTGAGCAGCATGTTCATTGTCTCCATGGCATCTGTGGGTCTTCCGGTGTGGCTCTGGGCTGGGCTCCCTTTCGTGCTGCAGGGAGTCGTCCTGCTTAACACCAGCATAAGGCAGGTGTTAAATCCCTGCTGCTACCGCGGCTTATCACCTGTTTTTGGTTCGCTTCGCAGATCTGGCAGTTTGTTGTGAAAGTGATGTTGTGGTTTTTTCGTGTGTTTTTACACGGGAACGCCTACTCTGCATCTCATTCGGGTTAGTTGGTGGTGTCCACCGTGGGGATACGTTTTGGGGCAGTTATCGCGGAAATACTGGCGTTGTCTGCAGTTTGCACCCGCTTGTGAATGGGGTGTTAAATCTATCTCCACTTTTGATGGGTTAAGGTGGAGATAAATCGGCGATAGGTCCTTGTGAATATGCCCCTAAGCCTTGAAACCAGATTTCCCAGTTTGCTGCTGTTAATGGTTTCCAATTTTATAGGCGTAAAATACGAGGTGGACAGATAGGCAGGTTATCAGGCAGGCAGGTAAATCACAATAATAAGACATGTTTGGAAGGTGCATCAGCACTTATGTGGGTTATTTTGTATAAGTAGTCTGTGTGTCAAAAAGCAGATTTTATTAGAGCTTCGCTTGACTCTAAAGGAGCAATGACCCAAGAGATGCCTTCTCTTTTCAAAATCAAACTTATGTGAGCCAAGAAACCTTTCTTTCTGTGAACGAAGTCCGCGGAGAATGAAATGACAGGTCAGCGCAATGTACTATAATGGAAGTCCTATTTCCTGAAATGTCCTGTGCCCGGCTTTGCAGCCAGGGGCTCGTTATTTATTTCAACAGCAGATTGTGAAAGCCCCGCGATCTCAGCCACTCACTTCGCGTCTTCAAACGCAATAGCTTAACCAGCACTTGTCATGAACGCCTTTCTGGCGCATTAGAAAATCATTCTATCATTCTTGGAGGCAAAGTGCAGAGCACAATGAGGCTTTAATCAAATTCATTCAATTGGTGGTACAAGTTATAAGTTATCTAGAGAGACGATTAAACTCGTTTCTCATGAACAAATATGCAATTTTTTCCTTCATCCCACTCACCCTTTTCTTAAACAAAGAATCTCTTGGACGTCCACGCCAATTTGAAATAACCCAACAGAAGCAGTGGCCGGTGCAGGTAAGCGGGGTGGTGCGGGGCGGGGTGGATAATATCGATAGACGACGAAATAGGGACAAATAAATAAATCCTATTCCGTCATCTGTCGAAATCCCCCTGCCCCGCCCTAACGCCCCACTGCGCTTACCTGCACCGGCCGCTGCTGAACAAAGTTTGGCAGAGAGGGTATTCCATAACAATGGTAGCAGAATGCCATCTGCGCCAAACTCTCGGTCCGCCCACCCATTTTTGAGGTGGGTGGACCAACAGCATATAGGCTCCATCCACGACATACTCTTAAGATGCCCTGACAGAGTATGGTCTATCAGAGGCAAGCCATCTGACCGTTTTCCTTTAGAGTGGGCAGCTGGGTGCTTTTTTTTTATCCATGACGTGAAGGGGGGCATTAGTTTTTCATTTTTCAAAACAAACTCCCAGGTAGGGAATTTGTTTTTGAAAAACGTAAAACTTTGAAACGTATGGCAGCTGGCCACCATGTTTGACAGAGCCATCCATCAAACCATGCTAACATTGACAGGAACAGCCTTGATGGTGGCTCATGCCAATGCATAGAAATGTCGGCGGGGTGGCAAACATCTCTCAGTTTTGTGAATGGGATGGTCCATTGGGGCGACGGAGTAAAACTGTCCGCAAAAGTCTAAATCAGGTCCTTTGTGATTTCGCAAATTAAAAAACAAAAACGGACCCGCAAATTAGAAATGATAGTCACCACGGGGAAGCCAACGCTCAATTAGCGGAGTCCTGCACCTGCTCCTTTCTCCTTCTCTCAGCTGCAATTCGTACACAAAATCGCTGTTTTTCTAAGTGCTTATAAAATGTTGTTTATTGGTACAGCTGGATTTTTCTTTCAGCTTTCATTCCCTAGACTCCTTAATTTGCATAGCTATGCTTCTTGTGGTACACAGCCCATGAAAAGCAAATGATGGTAGTCAACAAAACAGTAAAAAATGCAGACAATCCTGATCCAGCAAGCACATGTGTTACAACACCATTAAAACTGCAGCAGCTAAAAGGAAGAGAGATTTAAAAAAAAAAAAATTATTCACTGCTAAATTCACAATGTTTCATCTTCAGTCTGTGATAAATAGACCGGCGATTTTGCATTCCAGCCTGTTAACTCTACAACTCTAACATACCTCTAGAGTTTTATTGATGAAATATTGGACACCTCATTGCATTTGTTGTAGAAGGTGATTGAGATAGATAGAACAGCTGTTTCAATATCAGCCCATGCAAAAATAATGCTTGAATGTGCAGGCACAGTTGCAAAGAGTTGTAGATTTCGAGTCCGCCACCTTCCCTGAAGACTGAAAACATGCAGAGATCAACACCCTGCTGAAGAAACCCTCTGCTGACCTGACGGACCCCAGGAATTGCAGACCCATCTCTGCTCCCCTTCCCAGCCAAAGTTATCGAGAAGGCCATCGACGCCCAACTCACTGAATTCATCCAAACAAACCACACCCTGGCCCCTCCCAGTCAGGCTACAGAAGCAACCACAGCACCGAGACTGCAATCCTCACCGCAATTGATGACACTCGCACTCTCTTTGACCGAGGCGAAACCGCAGCACTCATCGTCCTGGACCTCTCTGCTGCCTTCAACACCTTCTCCCACAGCACCCTTTGCACAAGACTTCACGACGCCGGCATCCGTGGCAAAGTTTTAGCGTGGATCCGCTCCTTCCTCACCAGTCAAACCCAGAGAGTCAAGCTCCCACCGTTCTCCTCTGAACCTATAGAGATCAGCTGCGGAGTTCCCCAGGGCTCCTCACTGAGCCCCACCCTCTTTAACAACGACATGGTCCCATTTGCAGCCATCATCAGAAACCACGGGCTCAACATCGTTTCCTACGCCAATGACCCCCAGCTGATTCTCTCCCTCACCGACGAACCTACAGCCGCTAAGAGCAACTTTCACAATGTGATGAAGGCAGAAGCCGCCTGAATGAAGGAGAGCTGCCTCAAACTCAACTCTGACAAAAGCGAAGTCCTCATCCTTGCCACCACCTGCTCCACGTGGGATGACTCCTGGAGGCCCGCAATGCTCGGAACATGCCACACCCACTGACCACGGACGTAACCGTGGCATCATCCTCGCTCTCAATGAACCGCCAAATCAACACTGTCTCATCCTCCTGCTTTCACACACTCCGCATGCTTTGGAAAATCTCCAAGTGGATCCCCATCAACTCCAGGAGAAGGGTCACCCAGCTGGTTGTCAGCAGCAAGCTTGACTATGACAACACACTCTATGCCGGCGCTACCCAAAATCTCAAAAAGAAACTGCAGCTCATTCAGAACTCCTCCGATAGACTTATCCTGGACATCCCCCACTGCAGTCACATCTCCAGTCACCTGAGAGATCTTCACTGGCTCCAGATTAACAAAATAATCACTTTCAAGCTCCTCACGCATGCCTACAAAGCCCTCCACAACACCCGACCTGCATACCTCAACCACCGCCTCTCCTTCTACACACCCACCAGACATCTCCGCTCCACCCTTCTGGCACTGGCCACTGTCCCATGGATCCGCAAGTCCTCGGCTGGAGGAAGAGCCCTCTCCTACCTCGCCGCATAGACCTGGCACTCCCTGCCTCTGCATCTCAAGCAATCAATGTCACTGCCTCAATCAGGAAGGACCTCAAGACCTGGCTCTTCGACTGAACTGCAGAACCCCCCCCCAGCACCTTGGGACCTTAACAGGTAATTAGTTGTGCTTGATCTGGAATCCCAAAGCCAACCACATGACAAAGTTGAACTAGTTCCCAGGTAGGCCTCTTGTTTATGGGGGGAAATCGGTATGGGGAACTTGTGGGGATGGGCTGAGGAGCTCCTACTCCAGAAAGCCGCAAGCCGCCTCTGGAGGTCATCATCGTACTAGAGAAATAAACAGATCCCTTCTGGTTCTAGTGATTGATGTCACTTAATCACACTGTACCCAAGTAATTGAACAATATGGCCAATCCTCCATGAAGCTTTTGAATTCACAGCAACTCAAGTCTCAGACTGGACTTCGGTGGTTATGCGTAGCATGTGTCATTTTCTGGAATGGGGCTTCTCAGCCCATCCCCACAAGTTGTTCACCACCTGCGTTGCAGTGTTGTATTGAGGTTGGTCAATTTCTCTGTCCTGAGGAAGACCCTGATTTAAGGAACTACTGGCCTTCCGTGATTCTTTGGGGTCGAAACGTCGACTTTTCTTTTACCTTGACCTGTACTCTTAATTTATGCCCAGATGCGGATGATGAAATACGTATTCACAGCATCTTGCTACTTGGGATTTGACTAGTTAGCAATGCAAACATTGTTAGACTTGTCTTTCCATCATTGAAAATATTGTAATTATCAGCACTTATACCCTTCCATTTCCGTCCCGTCACGAGCACTTCCTTGAGCACTTGTTTCACTTCACATTCATTGCAGCAACCGTTGATGCTGTGAATTATGGATGAATTTACATTATAAAATCCTTGATAAATGTTCAATAATTTGTCATTGTTTAATTAACTTGTTGAATGTGGGTGTCATAAAAAGATTCCTTACAAATACTGGTCGGTTGGACAAACTGTTTTCTATACGACAAGACTCCTACACAGCAGTTGGAGGAAGTGTGGGTTACAGTCTGGTACATTTTCTTTCTCAAAATGTATGAGTTTGGCAAATTCTGCATTTTATAGTGGGCTAGATTATCTAAGCGTGGCCGTATTTCCTTTAGAAAGGCTCAGAAATGTATCAATAGAAAGCCACTTGTGTGATAAGAATTGGAGATATATAGTCAAACATTTACAAACCAGTGGCTAGCCTATCCAATGTGTAATGGGGTGTTTGGCTGATGGGGGGTGGGGGAGGGGCGGCTAGTCAGAGTTTTGGAATTTCTACAACTAGAAAGCTTACTGTAGTAAATGGAATGTCCATGGGCCAGGTATACAAAACAGGATAGATTTATTGAAGCTTAGTTACAAGGTAAGTTCAGTAGAAGAAGATAGATAGATGGAAATGTAGCCCCACCAGGAGCAGCCTCCCTGCCGCTCAGCCTGCATCCACCAACTGACACTCCACACACAAGCAGGCACTCAAGCATTCCGTGAGGTCATCAAACATTCTAACACTCATCCTGGCTGAGCAGCAGGGAAGACACAGCTAGAGAAAGGAATAGCACAAGTCAATTATAACATATCCCCCTTTCTTAGGGAAACAAAATGCAGAAATGAAGTAAGCAAACACAAACATCAATATATACAATGCATTCTCAAAGATAAACATTTACATTGCATTCTCAAAGATAAAAACATGGATTAACCCCATCCCCCTCCCTTGGGGAACCCACAACCCACAAGACCGAACAGGGCACTAACGACCCCACAACCTCCAGAACTGGAGCACACACCGCCCCACAACCTACGCGTAACAGGGTACACACCACCCTGTGGAACAGAACTGGGACAGTCATCGCCCCACAACCTACACATAACAGGGTACACACCACCCTGTGGAACAGAACTGGGGCACTCACCGACCCACAACCAACACGTAACAGGGTACACACCAGCCTTTGGAACAGCACTGGGACACTAACCGCCCCACAACCTACACGGGTACACACCACCCTGTGGAACAGAACTGGAGCACTTACCGCCCCACAACCTACATGTAACAGGGTACACACCACCCTGTGGAACAGAACTAGGGCACTCACCACCCCACGACCTCACGTAACAGGGTACACACCACCCTGTGGAACATAACTGGGGCACTCACCGCCCCACAACCTACACGTAACAGGATACACATCACCCTGTGGAACAGAACTGGGGCACTCACCACCCCACGACCTCACGTAACAGGGTACACACCACCCTGTGGAACATAACTGGGGCACTCACCGCCCCCATGATCCAGAACTGGGGCACTTAGCTCCCACAACCTCCATGTAATAGAGAACAGATCTCCCTATGATCCAGAACTGGGGCACTCAGCTCCCACAACTTCACACACCACCCCAAAAAGCTAAACTGCACTCAGCTTCACCACTCCACAACCTCCATGCAACAGGGAACACACCTCCTTATGAAGCCAAAACTGGGGCACTCACCGCCCCATAACCTATACATAATAGGGACACAAGACCTCCCTAATAACAAAACTCACCACCTTGCAACCACCCCCACAGAACAGTATCACAGTAATACAATGAACAAAAAGGAAGTCTCTTACTCCGGTGAGCGATCTCTCACCCGAGGTCCTTGTCCAAAATGCATCTGCAATTCTTTATTTTCAGGACATAACATCCAGCTTTTAAACAGTAATCAACTCGAGCACAGCTATTTGACCTTTACACCCGGTGATAACCACTAGATGGCATTGTTGTATCAATCCATAGACTCCGAGCCAGAAACACGACGTTTCAAATTCCCCATAAAAAGTGAGCATCGGAAAACGTGGCTGGTGCTGAGTCTCTCCTACACATCCCAAATGCCGACTCAAAAGACAAAGAACAAAATCTTGTAGTTGTGGGATACCAGCTGGCTGAGGTAAATCAAAGGACGAAGAAGATGGCGGCACGTAGTTCAGGCCGTCCCGGGTGGCTACAGGCACGTCAAGGCAGCAGAGCGTATCCCAGCAGCACAAGATTCCAGTGCCTCTCCGCGTGGGATCAATTGTCACAGTAACAGCACGCGAAACCGGTATCAGGTAAGGCTGCGCGCGCTCTGCCCTGTATGCGCAGGCTGTTGACAGCTCGTGACAAATTCAAATGGGTGACAACGGTTTAACTGCCATGGTGCAACTGTAAGCACTTAGGACAATAAAATCGGCAAAAAAAAAAATACTCACAGTTAATGAAAAAAATACCCCGCTGGTAGACTCTTACTGAAGTGTGAGTGCGGTGCCAATTTTCCCGACAACACTTCGCTCCCTTTCCTCTGGAGTGCCAAGGAGTAAACAATTCAATATCCTCAGCATTCACTTCAGTAGCCTCTCTCCACAGGCTAAAACAAACAGGAAAACACCACAGGATGCGCCACGCACGGAAAAATTAAAGTCATTGCACCTCTGGAAAACTCAGGCTAAAACTGTTAGTAGACCACCAGCCTCTGCCTATTTTTTCTCAAGTGTAACACCTCACAGGGGTGCCGGTTTTCCCAGCACACGTCGCTGGTGCCAATTCCCAAGCACCAGTTGCTACTGCCCATCCAAATCAGTAGCCTGTCTCACGACTGTGGTAAAGGCATCAGGGCATCAGTAACACTTCCAAGTCCGCAGGATGGCAGTAATCTCCACAGTAACTGTTTGCAGACCGGTAGTAGAAGGTGAAATGCCCTGGGCTGCAGGCTGTCCAGGTGGTAAAGGACACTGGTGGGGCTGACCAAGGCGTTTTCTTTAAGTTTCAGTTAACGTGTTTCAATTACTTAAGTAGGGTCCTCAGTTCCTTAGCTCCTTTCTAGACAGATTTCCTTCCGCAACACGTAGGTTCTTTAAATCGTTGCCAAAATGTAGTAAATGGAATGTCCATGGGCCAGGTATACAAAACAGGATAGATTTATTGAAGCTTAGTTACAAGGTAAGTTCAGTAGAAGAAGTTAGATAGATGGAAATGTAGCCCCACCAGGAGCAGCCTCCCTGCCGCTCAGCCTGCATCCACCAACTGACACTCCACACACAAGCAGGCACTCAAGCATTCCGTGAGGTCATCAAACATTCTAACACTCATCCTGGCTGAGCAGCAGGGAAGACACAGCTAGAGAAAGGAATAGCACAAGTCAATTATAACACTTACGTATTCCAGTCTAGAAAGAACTATTGATTGAATCACTAGTTAAGATAATCTTATGGGATAAAATGCTTACTTTTCCTTGGGAGCCTAATCTTATATTGTGCATCTTTAGTCAGTGAGGCGATGTGCGCTGGTAGATTCAGATTTTTGTTCAAGGAGAAACCTAGGGATTTTGCAAATCTCACAATGGCAGGGTTTCAGTTCAGCACAGTGAACTACTCAAGCCAAGTTTGGAACGGTGAGGAGGGAGTTTTGAGGACACACATCATAAGGAACGCTGTTTTAATTGTGTTGAGCGTGAGATGATGCTTTTTTGTCCAGCAGTGGGTATGTCAGAACTCCTTTCAGAGGGCCACGGGGCACACAGGGGTTACTGGGTCCACCCATGGTTGTTGAGGCCTTTTACTATGTGTAAAAAATAGGGGTACCCCTGAATTAATTTCCTAAAACAGGGTCAAATTATCGAATGTGAATAAACAATTAGGAAATGAATAAAAAAAGTGGACCTATTACTAACTAACAGTACTGGTGACCAGAAACAGTGAAGTATCAAAAATATATTTTATTTTAATTTTGTTTGTATATACATTTGTTAGGAATATTTAGATGTGATTTTTAAAGTAAACAAAAACAGTTTTTGATGACAAAATTACACATAGCATCAATTGTACATATCTATTATTCTTTGTCTATGCATATATTTCGAAAAAATGCATTTATAATTAGCATTATCTAATTGCACATGATCAATGTTATACAATTATGCATGGCCTAATGATGCATCATATTATTTAAAAAAGGAAATCAAAAATAAACCAATATTGTGATAGCATATGTAATTCTGAACCAGAATAAATTCAATACAGACAATACAATACAAACAATACAATAATGGCTAACATAATTCGCATCTACGCGCGTTTGGTCGGCAACGCCTTCATCAGGTAGCCATGTTTGGTCTGAGGAGAAAAATTTATGAAATGAAATAATTCCGGTCACATATAGAGGGTCCTACAAAACAGTGCTGCTGTAGATACAGTCAGTCATATTTATATAGCAATAAAATAATTAAAATTGTCACAGCAGGAGACAATGATTTGCTTTAAACTAGATCAACTAGTGTAAGCAAAAGATAAGAAGAAAAACAGAACGGTGAAAAAACAGTGCTAAAGATAAAGCTGATAACCCAGTTAATGTTAGCTAGAATCACCAAAAGATTGTGCAAAAAATAAAGAATATACCGTTTATTTTCAAACTCAAATAAAAATAGAATTAAAAACCACATAGGGGTCGATTCCGATTCGGGCCGTAAATTTCTCCGACCGAGCCGGACCCGGAGAGATTTCCAACCGAATCGGACCCGTGCAGTCCGACCGAACGAGTACGATGCGTCCGTATGTTATCGGACTCGAGTCGGTCGGACTCCCATTGAAGTCAATGGGAGCCGGTCGTACAACGCGTACGCGGGCTCCCATTGACTCAATGGGTGCGAGTCGGAAAAGGGCGCCCCTACAGCGGGTGCGCGGCGAAGCGGTTCGTGCCGTACACGCACAGGTAGGGGGACCCATGGGTCCCCCCTGTGTGCGACTCGCGCGGCTACGCGTACAGGGGGTCCGACACGGACCCCCAAAGTGCGGCTCCGACAGCTCTTACGAGCCGGAGTGCGCGGCTCGGTCGGACTGCTCGCGGCGCGCATCGTACTTACCCGGCCGGGAAACGTCTCCATTGCGCGGTGCGAGTCGAGTCCGAGCGAGTCGGTCGGAGCGGTCGGGACGCCCGGACGAGTCGGTCGGCGATTTCGCATCGTACTCGCTCGGCCGGACCCGCGTACGGTTCGGTCGGGAAACAGGGCTCCGACTCGGATCCGGTAAAGCCGAATCCGATTCGGAGCCCTACCGGCCGAGATCGGAATCGGCCCCAAGGTGTGATAAAACTGACACCGTCAAAACGCAGTTCCAGACAAAATGTGCGGTATATAATGAATGTACCTTAAAAACTAGCAAATATCGTCTTTTTGAAGAGAAGTTGAATATAAAGTAAACAATAAGAATGATGACGTGTCTGTAATGAAAGATAAGGGATTCTTAAATTCTATATATCACCAATATACAAAAAAGTATCCCAAGATCCTAAACTAGAGACAAAATGTATTACATCACCTGCTGAAATATAATGCAAGTGAATAGAAAATAATTTACAGGAAATGCCAATAGGCAATATGCAAATAAATGAAATGATTTAATTTCTAAATGGACTTTAAGGTAATGATTATAAAGACATATGGGTGCTGCCAAATGACAGTGCGCGCCCTTGTAACTAAACGCTAAAACACTAGAAACAATTTAAGATGTCCTAATAAACCTATAAAGGTCTATGCGCTTACCTCTAATGATGATAAGATGAAAGGTACAGAGTATAAATGTAGATTTTACTCGCAGTCCAAAAGTAGATAATTTTCCATGTTGCACATATGAATGAAAAGGACGTGATAGAATTCTAAACAAGAACAATAATGTCTGATGAGCGGCTGATACTTACATAGTAAATACCAAAGCATGATATGTAGAAATGAAATTTACAGCAATGGCTGTCAAAAATAAATGACATTCAATACCTTTAAATCAGTAGCAAGACATATGGTGATTGGTTGGCGATATTTGACCTAAAGTCAGAAGCCGCAGCTAAATCATAAATCTCATGCTGAGAATTGCGCTTCAAAATGAGAAAAACAATGAATATCTGTAAATGAAAAAAAGAAAAAAGACCTAGTCAATATATGCTCTCTAACTAAGGAAGGCCAAGTTTAGAGCAAAAGAAAGGAAAAGGGAATTAAGCATATTTGCCAAGCGTTTCCGTACCTAAAATGTGACGAAAAACTTGCAACAGCAGTATCACTAGTCTCGAGGCTGCGGCAATCCTGCTTCGGCGGGACATGGATATGGACGCTTCACGGGATCAGCATGCTGGGCCGCCGTATCACTCTGCGAGATGAACGCTAAATGATACGCGGCCACAGCTTCAAATTTAAATGTCGAAGGAGGCGGGAAAGTTGATTCAGCTGTGTCCTGGTATGATCAGCTAGTCCAATGAGTTCCGGGTATAGCAAAAATGTACGCCCGGAGACAACGGGATATGACGTCCGCTTAAAAAAACCGGAACTAAAACGTCCCAGGAAATCTATGCTATGAAAGGCTAAAAAGAAGCGCCATCTTTGATGATAACTATTATATATTAGATTACGAGTTCATAAACATAGCGTCTTCTTTGAAGATACAAGACTAAAATGTACCAGAATATTTTTGACAATAGTGAACTGAAAAAATACGACCTCTTGAAATAATATTGATAGTAATATATAGGTTTATATAATCGACAATCTCAAAATGGAAAAACAGCATGCCAAATAAGCAGCTGTTTTCAGATTGAACAAAACTCCGTGTCGAACCATGGCGTTTGCTTTGAAAGACGGAACTGTGATGTCCCTGAATTTCTGTTACCATAGGAAGCCAAAACAAAGCGCCATCTTTGACTAATGATGTTGGATGTAAATATTAATCCATATGATCATGTACAGCAAAAGGAAAAATGGGGGAAAACAAGAAAGCATGCTTGAAGCATACTACGTGAGTATATGGCTGTTCACTAAAGACCTCAAAATCACTTAACAATAAGATTGCTCATGAATATATCCATACCTATGAAGTTAGACTGAATAAACAGTCAATACAATGAAACCTTACCAGGGACAGAAGAAGGACTCATAGTATAGATGAAACTAACTCCAAGAATATTGGATATAAAATGGAAACGTCATGTATAATCCAGTTCTCAACTATTGTTATAACGAATCACCTGATCCCAGGGGATTTCGTTATTTAATCCATGTTTATATGTATCAAGAGTGTAGATCCAATAAACTTCCCTTCGTTTACGTATTTCCACACTCTGGTTACCAGAATTAATGCGTATCTTTTCCAAGATAAGCCACTGTATTTCCTGAGGGGTATGTTGAACTTCCATGTAATGTTTCACTAACGGCGCAGCCAGTTTTTTAGTTTTGATGGCCGACCTATGCTCGGTAAAACGTGTGGCCATTGACCGTGCAGTTTCCCCAACATATCCAAGTTGACATGGACATGGCTTACACTAGTTGATCTAGTTTAAAGCAAATCATTGTCTCCTGCTGTGACAATTTTAATTATTTTATTGCTATATAAATATGACTGACTGTATCTACAGCAGCACTGTTTTGTAGGACCCTCTATATGTGACCGGAATTATTTCATTTCATAAATTTTTCTCCTCAGACCAAACATGGCTACCTGATGAAGGCGTTCCGCCGAAACGCGCGTAGATACGAATTATGTTAGCCATTATTGTATTGTTTGTATTGTATTGTCTGTATTGAATTTATTCTGGTTCAGAATTACATATGCTATCACAATATTGGTTTATTTTTGATTTCCTTTTTTTAAATAATATGATGCATCATGAGGCCATGCATAATTGTATAACATTGATCATGTGCAATTAGATAATGCTAATTATAAATGCATTTTTTCGAAATATATGCATAGGCAAAGAATAATAGATATGTACAATTGATGCTATGTGTAATTTTGTCATCAAAAACTGTTTTTGTTTACTTTAAAAAATCACATCTAAATATTCCTAACAAATGTATATACAAACAAAATTAAAATAAAATATATTTTTGATACTTCACTGTTTCTGGTCACCAGTACTGTTAGTTAGTAATAGGTCCACTTTTTTTATTCATTTCCTAATTGTTTATTCACATTTGATAATTTGACCCTGTTTTAGGAAATTAATTCAGGGGTACCCCTATTTTTTACACATAGTTTCTCCACAGCCTGTCTGTGTGGGGTTGTTTCTCCTATCCTCTCTGTTTTTGTCACAGCCATATATATCCTTTAGTCTAACCTTTTCTTGAACTTTTCTCTTTATCTATTCTTTGTTTATAAATCTGACATCGCTTGTTCCGGCTATTTTATTTATTTTTGTATTCTATATTGAAGTACTTTTGAATACAACACTTGTCTGCAGTTTAGGTTAATTGTTACTATAATTTCTCAGTTTGACATTAACTTTGACCATCTTTGTACGCTGAGCCATGGATAAGTTACTTACTTTTGGTTTCTCTGAAGAGGATTTCGCCTCTCTAGTGGGAGAACCAGCCAGGGGTGGGATTGCATCCACTACTACCTTATCAGGTAATGATGATATATATAAATTGACAGCTTTAAAAAAGAAAGTCAGAAGAATCGAATTGCATGGCCAGTTCATGCTTGAATACCTGAAAGCAGGTGTGATTCCACAAGGGCTCAGAGTTAAAAACATACCTGGCCTTTTTATACAAATACGAAAATTTCTAGAACGCTGGTCATTAATAGCCAATAGATGTTCTCGTGATTTAATGATCCTCATTATCGAGACGGCAAAAGAAATAGTACAGACACTTCTTGAGGAGATACAATCATTAGAAGTAAAGATTAAAAATAACCATGTCTTAGAAGAAGCCACCAAATTACTTGAAGATGTTGAAAAAGATATGTCTTCATACAATGACTATCTATTAAAAAGAAAGACGGATAAATTAAAAAAAGACATTAGGTTTTTTAGCCAGGAGAAAGTCTATCCTTATTTAACTGAGAATTTTTATCACCCAGAAGCTACTGGAGAGGATCAATACCAATCCACATATAACAAACCTCCAAGAAAAACTACTACCTTCTCAGATACATCTGATTCGGACGGAGAAGGTCATAATTATTTCCAAGAACAGGGTCCTGGAAGGAACATGTCAGGTAACTCTAGGGGTGTACGTACTCCTTTTTTAGCCAGGCGAGGCAACCAACGAACTCGTTGGCGTACGAGATACCAACCCAGATTCAGAGGAAATAAACCACCAATTCAGAATCAGCAATACCCACCACCTCAAAATCAGCAGTATCCACTCTTGCAGAATCAGCAATACCCTACACCTTCAGGTCACTACCAACAGGGAGTGAATCAATATCCACATTACAACGAGAACCAATATTTGGTGACAAGACACGGCCAATATTGGCGCGATTAACGGATATTCCAATTTTCAATTTGAGTAGCCACGAATTGAATGATTCCACTGAGTCGCTTCTTACAAAAGGACTATCCTATGTACCCCATACCAAAACAAACGCATTTGAAATTCTTCAAGATCTAATGACCTTTTTTCGTAAAATCAGGTTACAATCTTTATTCGAAGGCGAATACACCATGTCTCAGACTACATCTAACATGTCTGGACTAACACCAAAGTCTACCTTTTTACCATCTTTGGAACAAGTTGCTCCGGAAATAGCCATTTTCGAACATGTGGTTTATAAAAAACTAACCACAGCAATGAAATATATTCCTGTGCCTACCTGTAACATTACTCGAGAAGAAAACTCTGCATTGCAGGAACTTGTTCACAATAAGGATTTAACTATAAAGGTTGTGACAAGGGTGGAGGGATAGTCCTTGTAGATACTGAGCAATATATCCTTAAAATGGAGGAAATGCTCAACAATAAGCAGCATTATATCCCTATCAAAAGTGATCCAACCAAAAGAATTCAAAAGTTAGTGCTCAATATTACTACGAAAGCACTCAGACACAACTGTATTTGTGATAAGGAATGGGAGTACCTTAATATGGAAAAACCAAAAATGGCTGCAATTTATGGTATTCCCAAAATTCATAAACATAGTACAGACCCTCCGTACAGACCAATTGTCACTACAATTGGTTCTGTCACAGAACCTCTTTCCAAATATATAGACACTCTATTAAGTCCGCATGTCTCCAAAATACCGTCTTATGTCCAGGACACCCGTGATATCATAAATAAAGTGGAAAACGTTCACTTCAATGCTTGCACTCAAACCATGGTTACCATGGACATTGAAGCGTTATACAGTAATATACCACAACAGGGTGCCATTGATGCTGTAAAATGGTTCATGGATATTTTTGATATTGATTGTCCTAGAACTTTCATAATAGAATGTTTGACGCTGGTCCTTCAGGAAAACACGTTTGAGTTCCATGGGTCTCTTTACAAACAAACTAAAGGAGGTAAGTATGGGGGCATCTTGTGCCCCCACAGTAGCTAACATCTACATGGCTTTATTTGAAAGTAAATATATTGACAATGAAATAGCTCCTTTTAGTGAGTCAGTGACCTCTTGGTCTAGATATATAGACGATGTATTTTTCATTTGGACAGGTAATCCTGAAGATATCTTTGAATTTGCATCTTGGATCAACCTGTGCGATAGTAATATCACCTTTATAGCAAACTCTAGTAACATCAAGGTTGAGTTTTTAGACATCGTCATTCAAAACAATGGAGACCATTTAGAAGTCGATTTGTACACCAAACCCACGGCTCGCAATACTCTATTACATTTTCAGAGTTACCATCCGAAGTCGCAAATAACTAGCATCCCTTTTGGACAGTTCCTGCGTTTGCGCAGGAATTGTACCAATTTGCAGGACTTTGATCAAAGAGCTATAGAGATGAAAGCCAAATTTGTGGCTCGTGGATACCCAAAACGCCTGGTGCGTGACTCGTATAAACGGGCTCGTTTTACGATAGGCAACATCTGTTGACACCACAAATCAAAACATCCACTTCCAGACTAGTGTTTGTTACACGCCATTCCACAATGAACGAAAAAATTCGTCATATTGTGAACAGTAACTGGCATATTTTGAATGCTACTAGAGAACGTGAGAATCTCATAGTTAAACCGCTGTTTGCCTACAGAAAAAATCGAAATCTCAAGGATCGGCTAGTACATTCTCGTATGAAAATTCCACAGAAATTGTCGATTCAGACATCTTTATGTGGCAATGATCCACCGATCGGGAATTTTAAATGCATGTCCTGTGTCACTTGTCAGTTTGCCATTGAAGCCAGGACATACAAAATAAATGGAACTAATATTAACTGGACTTCATTAACCAACTGTAAGACTACCAACATCATTTATCTTATTGTTTGTCCATGTCAACTTGGATATGTTGGGGAAACTGCACGGTCAATGGCCACACGTTTAACCGAACATAGGTCGGCCATCAAAACTAAAAAACTGGCTGCGCCGTTAGTGAAACATTACATGGAAGTTCAACATACCCCTCAGGAAATACAGTGGCTTATCTTGGAAAAGATACGCATTAATTCTGGTAACCAGAGTGTGGAAATACGTAAACGAAGGGAAGTTTATTGGATCTACACTCTTGATACATATAAACATGGATTAAATAACGAAATCCCTGGGATCAGGTGATTCGTTATAACAATAGTTGAGAACTGGATTATACATGACGTTTCCATCTTATATCCAATATTCTTGGAGTTAGTTTCATCTATACTATGAGTCCTTCTTCTGTCCCTGGTAAGGTTTCATTGTATTGACTGTTTATTCAGTCTAACTTCATAGGTATGGATATATTCATGAGCAATCTTATTGTTAAGTGATTTTGAGGTCTTTAGTGAACAGCCATATACTCACGTAGTATGCTTCAAGCATGCTTTCTTGTTTCCCCCCCCCCATTTTTCCTTTTGCTGTACATGATCATATGGATTAATATTTACATCCAACATCATTAGTCAAAGATGGCGCTTTGTTTTGGCTTCCTATGGCAACAGAAATTAAGGGACATCACAGTTCCGTCTTTCAAAGCAAACGCCATGGTTCGACACGGAGTTTTGTTCAATCTGAAAACAGCTGCTTATTTGGCATGCTGTTTTTCCATTTTGAGATTGTCGATTATATAAACCTATATATTACTATTAATATTATTTCAAGAGGTCATATTTTTTCAGTTCACTATTGTCAAAAATATTCTGGCACATTTTAGTCTTGCATCTTCAAAGAAGACGCTATGTTTATGAACTCGTAATCTAATATATAATAGTTATCATCAGTCAAAGATGGCGCTTCTTTTTAGCCTTTCATAGCAATAGATTTCCTGGGACGTTTTAGTTCCGGTTTTTTTAAGCGGGCGTCATATCCCGTTGTGTCCGGGCGTACATTTTTGTTATACCCGGAACTCATTGGACTAGCTGATCATACCAGGACACAGCTGAATCAACTTTCCCGCCTCCTTCGACATTTAAATTTGAAGCTGTGGCCGCGTACCATTTAGCGTTCATCTCGCAGAGTGATACGGCGGCCCAGTATGCTGATCCCGTGAAGCGTCCATATTCATGTCCCGCCGAAGCAGGATTGCCGCAGCCTCGAGACTAGTGATACTGCTGTTGCAAGTTTTTCGTCACATTTTAGGTACGGAAACGCTTGGCAAATATGCTTAATTCCATTTTCCTTTCTTTTGCTCTAAACTTGGCCTTCCTTAGTTAGAGAGCATATATTGACTAGGTCTTTTTTCTTTTTTTCATTTACAGATATTCATCGTTTTTCTCATTTTGAAGCGCAATTCTCAGCATGAGATTTATGATTTAGCTGCGGCTTCTGACTTTAGGTCAAATATCGCCAACCAATCACCATATGTCTTGCTACTGATTTAAAGGTATTGAATGTCATTTATTTTTGACAGCCAGTGCTGTAAATTTCATTTCTACATATCATGCTTTGGTATTTACTATGTAAGTATCAGCCACTCATCAGACATTATTGTTCTTGTTTAGAATTCTATCACGTCCTTTTCATTCATATGTGCAACATGGAAAATTATCTACTTTTGGACTGCGAGTAAAATCTACATTTATACTCTGTACCTTTCATCTTATCATCATTAGAGGTAAGCGCATAGACCTTTATAGGTTTATTAGGACATCTTAAATTGTTTCTAGTGTTTTAGCGTTTAGTTACAAGGGCGCGCACTGTCATTTGGCAGCACCCATATGTCTTTATAATCATTACCTTAAAGTCCATTTAGAAATTAAATAATTTCATTTATTTGCATATTGCCTTTTGGCATTTCCTGTAAATTATTTTCTATTCACTTGCATTATATTTCAGCAGGTGATGTAATACATTTTGTCTCTAGTTTAGGATCTTGGGATACTTTTTTGTATATTGGTGATATATAGAATTTAAGAATCCCTTATCTTTCATTGCAGACACGTCATCATTCTTATCGTTTACTTTATATTCAACTTCTCTTCAAAAAGACGATATTTGCTAGTTTTTAAGGTACATTCATTATATACCGCACATTTTGTCTGGAACTGCGTTTTGACGGTGTCAGTTTTATCACACTATGTGGTTTTTAATTCTATTTTTATTTGAGTTTGAAAATAAACGGTATATTCTTTATTTTTTGCACAATCTCTTGGTGATTCTAGCTAACATTAACTGGGTATCAGCTTTATCTTTAAGCACTGGTTTTTCACCGTTCTGTTTTTCTTCTTATCTTTTGCTTACACTAGTTGATCTAGTTTAAAGCAAATCATTGTCTCCTGCTGTGACAATTTTAATTATTTTATTGCTATATAAATATGACTGACTGTATCTACAGCAGCACTGTTTTGTAGGACCCTCTATATGTGACCGGAATTATTTCATTTCATAAATTTTTCTCCTCAGACCAAACATGGCTACCTGATGAAGGCGTTCCGCCGAAACGCGCGTAGATACGAATTATTTTAGCCATTATTGTATTGTTTGTATTGTATTGTCTGTATTGAATTTATTCTGGTTCAGAATTACATATGCTATCACAATATTGGTTTATTTTTGATTTCCTTTTTTTAAATAATATGATGCATCATTAGGCCATGCATAATTGTATAACATTGATCATGTGCAATTAGATAATGCTAATTATAAATGCATTTTTTTCGAAATATATGCATAGGCAAAGAATAATAGATATGTACAATTGATGCTATGTGTAATTTTGTCATCAAAAACTGTTTTTGTTTACTTTAAAAAATCACATCTAAATATTCCTAACATATGTATATATAAACAAAATTAAAATAAAATATATTTTTGATACTTCACTGTTTCTGGTCACCAGTACTGTTAGTTAGTAATAGGTCCACTTTTTTTTATTCATTTCCTAATTGTTGAGGCCTTTTACTCCTGGTGTCCCAGGGCCCGACCTACTGTGGATCCTGCTCAACTGGGCCAAGTACCCCTTCTGCACTTGACTCTCAGTGGTAGTTGTGGTCGAGCAGTCAAGGCTCTCTTAGGTGGATGCAAATACAGGTCAGGGAACACAACTCATAACTCAAAGTGCAAACAGTACAAACAATCAATCAATGTCCATCCAAATACTTGCTTTTGTAAGGAAAAGTAGTATTTTATTTTTAAGTCTACACTTTGAAAGAAATATAACATGCAAGAAAAACAACACAATCCCCATTGAGTTCGAGGCTCCAGTAGATGTCAGGCAAGTCCCTGTCCCACCCTCCTCCATGTAACATGCACAGGGTTATTCCCAGTACACTGGTGGCCACATTCAGGGAATGCTCACTATTAGGCCATACTCAAGAGTTCCCTTTGACTCTTCATCATTTTAATCAAAAGTGTCTATGGTGCTGCAGCACTGCTAGCAGTGAGTCTTCTGGGGCCCAACTGGCCCATTCATTTCTCACCTCCTCTCGCAGCACATAAGTGTTCAGCAGTGCCATGGGTGCCCTTAACATGAGCACCCATGAGTCCAGCTCAGTTCAAAGAAGTCAGCCTGCTCACGGCTCACACAGCAGGTCTCAGCAGCACAGGCTCTCTCTCTTGACCTCTCTCTGGAGGTCTCTAAGTTGTCGGAGCAGCTCCCAGCTTTCAAAGATGCAGTAAGCTGGCTTTACCCAACAGGGGAGATGGCATTCTTTCTTTAGCTCCCGACTGGAGCCAGCACGGGTGCCACGTAGTCCATGGCATCTTCGGTAGTCCTCGGTGGTGAGTTTGGGCAATTCCTTCACAGTGTGGGTCCAACCCACCAAACGCAGTCTCAGTCTCTTTTTCGGGCTGCAGCCCATATCCTTTGGTAACATTGGTACCGGCAGCCTCTCCTGTCATTCGGGGTTGCTGTGGTACATGGCAATACAGGTGCAGGCTCTTCCAGTCCAAGCATCCGTGCCCAGACGATTGCAAATCTAGGCACTACTCAAAGTAGCAACTTTACCAGTTTCTCCCTCTGGCATACGGAGTCACTGCAACACAGCGGTACGAGCTTAGCAACACCCGCATGACACTCAACACATGCCTTAGTCTACTGTGGCCCTCTCCTTGCATGCAGGTGTCACCGAAAACAATAGTGCACATGGGCTATGGCCTGATCGGTACACAGCTGAGTCCTCACACCTCGCACAGGGAGTCTTATCAGTAGGGCTCCCCACTGGACCTAGCTCCCTCAGTGCTCTCCTTTTCCTCACTGGGCACACTGGTCTTGGCAAGCAGGCAGATGCTGGTGATCCAGGGCAGGTGATTTTGGTTTCCTTGTGTGATGCTCCCTCACACAGCAGGGAGAATATCAGGCCGTTGCATATAGCCCTGGTCATAGCCAGAAGTCATACAGAGCTTCCCTTTCTCTCACTGCCCGTCTGGCTACTTGGTAGATGACAAAGTTTGGGGTCTTAATCTCCCTTTCTTATTGCCCAATTCTAGACACCAAAATGTAATTTAGAGTCTGGGTCCTTGACGCTTTATGTTGGAGTTCTGCTTCTTTTAAAGTAGTCACTTCTCCCTTTCTTCTTTACTCATGAAAGATGTCTGTCACAGCAGGCATGACTATGAAGCTGATTGCCCCACAACACCATTCATGGGAGTGACCAGGGTTCACACCTGGATGTCATCCATGGCGATATGGGCTTAAAAAGGTTAATGCCAAACCCTCAGTCCTACTCTTTATGATTCCCTTATCGGCCCCATCTCACTTCCAGATATGTGTCCAGTGCCCTTCCTTATGATGCATCACTGAATCAGAGAGCAGTTTTTTTAAGTATAAAGGGAGTTTCTTCCTTTTTCCTCCACTGTGTGTCCCACACAGCTCAAAGAATGCAGCAATACACAGGTCTGTCTGGAGAGATTCCTTTCCACCTCGTAACTTCACCAGGAAGGCCTGGGATTCCCATAATCGAGCCTAGGGTCCTCCATAAAATAAAATATTGCAGGCAAACCTACTCGGTGTACATTCATAGCACACTTTTCTGTCCAGCACTGTTCCTCCATGCATTGTACTATTACATGTACACATGCATTCATCACACACACACTCAGTCTGCGCTCACTGTACAGCACTGACGTTTTTCTATATTTAACCAGGGTGTCCTAATTACAAACACACACACTCCCAGCACACACACACACCATATGAGCACTGCACAGCACTTCACCCTTCATGTATTTTACTTCAAGCAAGTACACATACATCCAGCACATGCGCTCATTGCGCACCCACTGACCAGCACTACATCTTTCATGTAATGTTCTCCTTTCAGGCATACAAACACTTAGCACATGCACTCATTTCACATGTACTACATAGTACTGCTCTATCCCTGTCCAGTACCCTTCCCAGGCACAGATACAACCAAAGCAGAGTCAGAACTCCTGTGCTACACAGTACTCCACATCTACCTGATGTAGGCCAAGGGTGAGTTAAGCACACAGCATCGGAACATTTAAAAAGGTGAGTGAGCCTGCAGGCCTCACTCCAGTGACACTGTGTAAAAAGGTCCTGTTCACTACTATTGACCACTACATGGTATGCTACCACCACCGTCCCTCACGCTGCTTAACTCCTGGTGAAGGTGGTAGTCTTCCACCACTATGAGGGTAGCGCTTTGGGAGGCCGTCCCGGTTTTCAATCTATCAGACAGGCCTGTATCATGGCACACATGCATGATCCATGTTTTCCTATGGCACAAAAATCAGCGTTAGGTATCCAGACAAAACAGAACTGTTGGGCTTTCAGGACAGGCGTACACGTCTTTAGCATGCAGAGGACTTTTCCGTCTCAACAGGGTGTCAGGCAGTAACTGGGCTATAATTTCCATACCCTGGTGGAAGGAAATTTGCAGGTATATCTGGGAATTATCCATGTTGAAGAAGAAACATATTTGAGTGTCTGAGAGAATGCTTGAGAAGGTTGAAAATAATGGGAGATAAAAATGACCTTCGAGAAATGATTTAGTAGAGCGTTGAGGGGTCAGTTTACCTATTTTATGTACTGACATTGGTTTTCCATGAATTATTTAAACCAGCAGTTCTTCACGTGTTGTCTGCGGACCCCTGGAGGTCTACAGTGTGTATACAGGGGGTTTGTGGACATATATGACCTCTAATCATTGTTTTATGTCAATAATCGTAAGCATTTTGAGCTAAAAATTGTATAAAGGTGGTTTCTCCTACGTGAATATTAGTTTCATCAAGTAACAATAATTCGTACTTTACATTTACTGTATTGCCTCCTTTTGATACGTATTAGCAAAATCAATAAAGATGTTTTGAAAAATTATCATAAGCATTTTTTGAACATTTTTAACCAGAAACTGCTTATGGTTTAAAGAGTGAGTGTGTGTGCATGCCCATAGTCCCTGTTTGGATTCAAACGTGCTTCAACCTGAACTAGCCATCAGCTTCTGACTATAACCACTTTTGAGTTGCTTATGATTCTTCTACACTTAGAAAACCAGTGCTCTAATTGCTCAGTGATCTCTGCATGTACACTCGGATAGGCTGCCCCAAATGCCCTTCCAAGCTGTACATTCTCATCCGTTGTAAGAGCACACACTTACAGACTCAACACACCTATATTTCTTTATTGGAAAAGGGACAAGCCTGTACTTTTCAGCAGAGTTGAAATACTCCCACCCTAGATTATTATTTTTTAGTACACAGCATGGACTCTGCCATACCAAGCATAGGGGGACAGATTTATCAATATTTCACACACTGCAATACAGCAAGACAACTTGCTGCATTGCGTGAAAGGGCAGAAATGCACAATAATTGCCACTATATGCTGCATTCCTGCTCTCTGCTTGAGCTGGCGCACCGTCTCCTGCCTAGCACCAATGCAGGCAGCTTTGACCACAGTGCAAGGGTGACTGTGTTGCAGGCAGGATTGTTTTTGTGCAGGAATGGATACCTTCATGCGCACAAATAATCCTTAGAGGCTGTTTCCGAAGAATGCAGCACACTGAGGAAGAGAAAATAACAAGGAGAAATAAAGACATTTCTCCTCGTTGTGCCTCCCCTGGGAAGGCACAGCATTTTGAAGCATTCCCAGGATTACCAGTCTTGGTAAATCTGAGAATGTGCCACAATCCATGGGTGAATGCATGGGAACACCCACTCTCCACCCATGAAACGCCTTCCCAAGGCAGAGTGTTGCAAGACAGCGCCTTGTTCGCCTTGCTATACTCCAGATTTACCAAGCAATACAGGGATACGAAAGGGGTGGCCTTGCTTTGCTTGGCAAATGTGACTTAAGTATTCCATTGCCCTTGCGACGCCCAGTGGGACACAAGGGAAACACAATACAATAATAAATCTGGCACTGGGCCTTTTAGCTTTTATGCAATCACCTTTTGACACTAAGACCTTGCATGGTCTCCTGCCTTGTCAATGCCAAGCTCTATTGCTGTCCTGTGTCTGTCTGAGGCCAAAGTCAATCCATTTACTACTTTTGTTCCACCCCTTCTGCTGAGTATTCTGTTTCCACGTGATTACCTATTGATTTGTAAATATAACCAGGGTCTTATTCCCACGTATAGGCACTCTCATGTTTTAACAAGGAGTTGCAGAGGAAACTTGGGGCCTTATTTATGAGGGTTTGAACCGACGTTGTGCCACTTTTTCGTGACGCTGCTGTGGCGTAAACAATGCGCCACACTGTGCCCTATTTACAAAGTGACGCATCTAGGCAGATGCGTCAATTTGTAAAGGTCTGCACTACATTATACCTGCGTCAGGTATAATGTATGCAGGGTGGGTGTTCCCCCGTAAAAAAGCATCGTAGAAGTGGCGCAGTGAAATCTATGAGATTTCACTGCACCACTCCTACGACTTGACTCCATCACAATCCTTACGCATGCTTCAAGCAGGCATAAGGAGTGACGCAGGGCCTTTTACATGGGACTTGCCCCATGTGTAATGACACATTGCTGGAGTTGCGTCACTTTACGGACACTCTCCAGCAGTACGTCATTACTGCGCCACCAGATATGTCAGGATTCCTGACGTATTTGTGCAATCCTTGTGACATGGAGTGCTGTAGTGTAAATATGACGCATCCATGTTGTCGCAAGGATGGCGCTATGAAAAGTGCTGCATCGCTGTTTTCCCCCAGGGATGCAACACTTTTCACAAATGAGGCCCTAAATGTGCTGAGTTTATATACTCTGTAATTCTTTGTGTATTTCTTTTGTGATATTGTTAAGGTTTACATCGCAGAAACGGCTTGGGGGTCTCTGATTTCCAGTTGGGACTCAGTGGGGTACGCAGAAGTCAAAAGGCTCAGAACCACTAATTTATATCATCTGAAAGCTACATGATCATTCATTCCGCTTCCAACCTTAAGTATTCTCAGAAAAGGGTTATGATTTACCATGTCAGATGCTGTTGATTGGTCACCTTTGTCTAGGATGTGAAGAGCAGCGCCAACTGTTTTGAGAACTGGTTGGTCATCCTGCCCAGAATCCAGGTTGAAGCTTAACTCGTATATCATATTCCACTTTGAAAAGCTTCAGCTGGGCATCCATGCAGCTCTCCAGGATTTTTGCAAGGAAAAGTAAGTTACAGACTGAGCAGAAATCATTCAGATCTTCAGGATCCTTTCCTGTTTTTATTTTCAGAATGGTGGATACATAGCCTATTTTTAGACAATCTGTAACTGAACTTGGCTTAGCTCTACCAAATTCAAAATTCAAATTCAAAATTCTTTATTCGGTCAAGTAGAATAGACCATAAAAGCGCATGATATCAAATACAAATTCCACAATATAGCAATAATAAAAATCCAGACTTCCATTGATTTAAAAGCACGTAAAAATGCAGTTGCATCAGCACAATTTCGGTCGCCGAATTCATCATAAGACTAAGTTTAAAAAGAAACACAAAAGCTAAACTCTACCAGTAGTGAATAGTCGAAAATCATTTCCTTTGATAAATGTATAGGGGGGAGGTTTACAAGAACTGACGCATCTCTGCATATCAGCAGAGATGCATCAGTTAATCTGCGTCACGTAAAAAAACCTTTGCACCACCATGGATGCGTCGCATTTACAATGCGGTGCACCATGGCGCAAGGATTGACAGATGCGTGACGCACCTGTCAGCGTAAAAAGGTAACGCAGTGCTGGAATCGTGTTGCAAGCGCGACGCAACTCCAGCACTGCTCAGGGGCGGCATATACTTGCTGTGCTGCGTCACTCCTTATGCCTGCTTCAAGCAAGCGTAAGGTTTTGATGCAGCGGCGGCGTAAAAGTGACTCAGTGAAATCTTGTAGATTTTACTGCGTCACTTTTACGAGACTTTCCTGCGTGGGAACGCCCACCCTGCATACATTATACCTGACGCAGGTATAATGTGACGCAGGGCTTTACAGCGTGACGCATCCCCCTAGATGCGTCACATTGTAAATTTGTCGCAACGTGGCGCATTGTTTACGACGCAACTGCGGCGTAAATGTGTCGCAAGGGGCTTGTAAATCTATCTCAGGATACGTTTCCTAGAAAATGGTGGGGTGGCCTGGTCTTGGCTTCTGTGTGGAGCATTTCGATGTGTGTGACTTCTCTGAAGGATGACATAGACCCTTTACGTTTCTGGATGGTGGCACAGTGCTCATAGCTGCCAAGTGTTCAGTTTACTTATGAGTGACATTTTGATGTTTTCAGGGTACTTATGTGTGGCACTTCAATGTGTTATGTGTGACACTTTAAAGTGAGTAGAATGAAATAGTTAAGTTGATGTAATGATATGCATATCAGAAATTGTCCCTTAAACCAATATTTCTAAGGCGTTTACTAGACCACTGTATAATGGTCTAAAAAGTGCTTTATAAAAATGCAACACTCCTGAAGTGCCTATGGCAGGTCACTAACCAACTCCCTTTTTTGTCATGCACAAGGCACAGAGCAGGTATGGTACCAAAATGTTCCTCCTGCTGTATACCTTTGTGCCAGTGAATGGTTTTAAACCAGGGTGATGAATGACGCTCACAGGCTTTCCAAAATAAACACACTCATCCATGGTAAATGACTGACTGCTGTGATGGGCCCTGGCATTTACAGAGGTGCACCATTCCCCGTGCACTTTCAGTGGCTCATGTACCTCATGCTCCACAAGCAGTAAAAGGTGAGGCGGCTTGTTTTGCCCCAGTATGTCAGCATACCTAAGGCCTGCTTTAGAGGTAAACTTCAATTGAAAACAAATCACACCCCTGGATGAAGTACCAAAACCAGAGGATAATCCACCTTTGGTACCCATATTCACCATACAATTCCGATAGTAAAGGAAATTCATTGGGTACACCTTCTATTCCCCCAGATTGAGCACCTCTACTAGAAATTGGAGAACAGAAACCCACCATTTTTTTGTATTTCTTTCTTTCCTCCTCTCACCTCTTTCTTCCCTTTGTCTTTTTCTCTCCCCCTCTCTTTTTTTCTCTTCATCCATCGAAGTCTCTCGCCTTCCTCCCTTTGTTTCTCCCTGTCCATCCTGTTTTCGTTTCTCACAGTCTCCTCAAATGTCACTCTTCTTTTCTCCCCCCTCCCTTCGCCTTCCTTGGAATCTCTTATCCTCATACTGCTCTCCTCCATCTGTTTCCCCCTCTCTCTCATCACCCTGATTGTATTTTTATTCTCCGCAATTACTCTCTTTTTTTTCGCCTCTGTCTCATCACTCTCCCTTATTCCTGGGTCAGTTTCTCTTTCTAGTCTCCCTTCTCTAATAGCACCTAAAATTACATGATAGACACACATTTGGGCAGAACATTTCTCATTTGAAATATTAATTTGAGCTCATTTAGTCCAAAAATATAACTTGTTTTCCCGAATAATATTAATTTGCGAAAAGAATGCTTTTCATTTAGAAACATACGTTTGATATTCTTTACTCGTTATTAGTCAGTGCAAAAAGCACTGCGCTGATCAAGAATGTTGCTTGTTTAGGACAGGAATGAATTTTGGCCAACATATCTTTTCATTTTAGTAGGGTATTTTGGCGACGTTTGCTGTTTATTTCACTACTCCTGCAATCAAGCAAAGCGCAAGATTCTCGTGCCTTTAATAAATATACAACAAAACTCTGAAAGGCTCCAGCAGTGAAGGTACACAGGTGGTTTAATTGCAGGACAAATGCATTTCAGTGCAGAGATGCAGGGACAAGAACTGAAATGCGTTACTTTAACCCTTGATGCGTGGCACTTGGCAGGGCTGAGTGCTGCTGGACCAGGGCAAGTGTACGCACAGCTTCCTTCTTTTTCACCTTACCTGCAGAAAAAGCTCCAAACGCCACACACTTTTCTTTGGCTATATTGGCATTCTCCTCTATATGAAGCTGGGTTGATTTTTTCACAAATTCAAAGAGCTTCCTGGGATTTTGCGGCGTAAATCTCCTTTCTGATGAACATAGACTTTGCTTCAAAAATTGGTGTATTTCTATCTCTTTCTTCTCAGTTTGGCAAGGATAGTGGGTGATGATTTTCCTACCATATAGCCCTGGAAGACCTTGTTTCCTCATTCGAGTACCATAGTGCCAATTTTTTATGTTTTTTGCTTTCTAGTTTCTTAGGGGCAGATGTATCAAGCAAAATTGAGTTCGCAAACGCCGAAATTCGCAGAATTTCGGCGTTTGCGAACGCAATTTTGCTTAGTGGTATGTATTAAGGCAAAACTGCCTCGCAAAATAAGGAATCGCAAAATTTGCTATTCCCTATTTTGCGATTGCATTTAAGGAATCGCAAATTGCGATTCCTTAAAACCAATGTAAGAAGCACCAGAAAAGTGCAATTTGGCCTTAAGGAATCGCAAATTACCACCAACTTCAAGTTGGTGGTAATATGCGATTTCTTTGAAAAATGCACTTTTAGCATTTTTCAAAGTGCCATGTGGCGCACATACATGCCCTTAGGGCATGTATGTGCGCCACATGTGCACACATACATATTTCAGGGGTGCAACAGGGTGTCAAAGGACACCCTGGCACCCTTGAAATTGCATTCTCAATTTGCGATTCTCTAATTGCGATTCGCAAATTGAGAATGTCTTCCATTCATTCCTATGGGCCTCTACGCCCATAGGAATGAATGGGAAGAGTATTCCTTAATTGCGAATCGCAATTAGCAATTCGCAATTAAGGAATATTAAGGAATCACAATTATTATTGCGATTCCTACATACATAGCATTTTGCGATTCCTTAATAGCAATTCGCTAAAATTCGCTATTAAGGAATCGCAAATGCAATCCTTGATACATCTGCCCCTTAAGGTTACTGTGTCCTTGATTGCTGACTCTGAGTTCTGTGTCATTAGCCCACTAACATTATGAATGTATCGTAAGTATGAAGCTACGTTCTGTGTTAGGGAGTCTGGATCAATACTTCTAACATTGCTGACCTTTCTTTGTCTCTTCTCGGTTGACCAATGCTCATGTCTTTGGGGAAAACAAGAGAACAGAGATAAGATCCCCTTAGATTAGACTGACCAATAACTGGGGATCGGAATCTCTGTCTTAAGTATATTTTCCGCAGCAGTGATGTGGTATGAAGAGAAGCGGCTGAGTGAGTTTATTTTTGTGCAAAAACTAGGCAAACTGTGACACAGCAGACTCCTTTACATCTCACTGATATAAGTTAAATTCCCCTAGGACCATATAGTAACAAGAGGGGACTGAATTTCAAAGGTTTAGTGAGTAGTTCCACAAAATGTATGTTGTCACCTGGTAAATGGCAGGTGGATTGTAGGGTTTAAGGTTTTTACTTCCATATTTCCATAGAAAGGCATTGACATATTGAAATGTGGTCATTCTTTAGGCTCTTGCACTTTATTCTGTTTTAGTAGCTGTCTGCTGCCATCACTGTTTCTGGATCCACTCAAGGCGGGTGATAGAGCACTGTGGAAAATGAGATCGTCTGGCATTGGCTGAGAGGATTTATTATGCTATCTCGGGTCTATGTGTCACGCATGACCAATAGATACGCAGAAGGTGCAGGAGGGCTGAATATGCAGTGCCGCTTATATTGTGATTTGTCGTTTTCATTTTTAGGAGGCTGTTGAGGTCATTGCTGTTACTTGGATAAGATGTAGCTTTTTTCCTTAGGTTTTCAACATTTGGAATTGAGGACATCCAGAGTGCTTTATAGAAAGGTGTTTCTTTGTCATAGTCTCACAGAAGTTCCTCTGGGGGGTTTTAATGTGAGAGCAATGGTTGTGCATGATCAAGGCTCCATATGTCTTTGTGGTTTAGAGAACTTCTATGTTTTGGTTATGTAATCTGCATGAAAGGATACGAGTTGGCATCTCACAGTAAGGATACAAAATCACGGTGTTTAAGGTGATTGATTGGCTAGAGATCTTACTTTCCTATTTTGGATTAGAGAGCATTATGATCATGAAGCAAGTGATTGTGGTGCCAAGAATGATGTCCCAGGAGGGCCTCTGTCACGTCCCGTTGCAGCACAGGAAGTGCTGATGTCATGGAAGCGAATGCCTTAGCGGGACATTATGGGCGCGGTTGCCCACGCATGGGTCTTGAGGAGTGCCAGGATGTAAATCCAAAGGGTTATTTTGGTTTTGAATAAGGAAGAAAACTTGACAGTGGAAAGTGGGAGATGGGGAGGGCATCATTGTGGGTCTGTCAATAAACAATTCAGTGATCCCACTGGGCTTCCTTGGTTGGTGTGGCACATGACTGATCTTTTTATTTTCTGATCCACCAGTTCATATGAAATTATGTTGAAAGTTTTTTTTTAGTTCTCTTAAAATATACATGCAACTCTAAAACAACAATGCGTTGGTATGAAAGTCAAATTAAAATGGTGACATTTACAACTGCTCACTGCGACTGCTCTATCTATGTGCATTCTGGAAGTAATGATGCCTTCATAATAGTCAACACATGCCAGGGAAGTAACTATTTACCTCGGGGGATGAATCAAAATGCTGTTAGATCTAGAAATTCTAAACCGAATCATTGTTTAAAAGTCAATCATGGGCACTTTGAAAATCTGCAGACTCCCTCCAGGGAGTTTGAAGATTTCCAGTAAAGGACATGAATCATAGTGCACGAAATTCTTTGAAAACAATCATATAACTAGTTATTAATTTGACAGTGTACAAATGTCATTTTGCAAAGCCCCTTCAGACTTTCAGAACTGCTGTCAGCATAATTGAGAATGTACTGGTATGATGTACAAAGATTACATTCACAACCAGTGGTCATAAATGATGCACCAACTTGTTGCAAGTGCAATCTGATCTTATGAACCGACCTATGACTAGGTTGGTTCAAAAAGTACCAAATTTCAGGCAGTCGCAAAATGACCTACCTAATTAATATTCATCAGGCAGGTCGCAATTGGTTACAGGCACAGGGCCCAAAGAGCAGCCTTTGCCCTATTTGAATCAGTTACCACCTGAGCTTGGTAGTCGGTAACTGGTGAATGGTTTGTGACCAGAATTACGGTCCCGGTTCATTGATACAATAGAATCTGAATCACTATTTGGAAGGGACGCCCAAAACATGCATCTTCCTAATGGTGACTTGTAAACCACTTCTAAACCCATTTATCGATTCAGAAAAAACTTTCTGAATCATTAAGTGGGTTTTGTACACCAGAAAAAGCTGCTCACTTGTTTCGACTCCTCTGAGTTTAGCGAATCGGTGTGTTTGCGGCTGGTAAAGATTTTTGTACATCAGGCCCAAGTTCTCTCTTTTAGAGCTCCTACAGCTGTCTGAAGGATGACAGAGCGTTCTAAAAGCCTGGATGAAGTCCCTCACACGGCCTTAGAATTCTTCAGCCCTTCTTTTAAATAGATCTTAGCATTCAACATTGTGCACAGCTTCTCACCTTTCCCTCCTTATTCCCTTCAGAGTGCCTCAGGGGTGACAATGAGAACACAGGAGCTGCTGAAATTACTGATGATGCAAATCAAACACAGCTAGTTCTATGATTCATTTGAACCTATACTAGAAAAAAACAAAAAGCCCACCTCAGTGACATAGTGTGATAAATGTATAATTTAACCAATATCAAAAGGAAAGCCATCCGTCCGTGAGACACATGGTGTTGTATCATTTTTATTGTGGATGTGCGTGCTTATCCAACAATCGACTCTTGTTATATTAGAGTGATTTCTATAGAAAGCATGCTGCCATTAGTATGGCCTTCCAGTGCTGCATGTGTAAGTGCTTACATGTTTCATTTGTTCTACTTCCCCTGGGCATTCAGCATCAGAGCTATGCAATGTTGCGAAGCCTCTTGGGACCTACTTCACACTGAATAAACCTACTAAAAGGAATTCATAAATAAATGCATAACTCTCCATTTCCAAGAATTTCAAATCACCAAGAATGACTGCCCAAGGAAAGAGGGCTAGAAAACGTATATAGACCACAGAGAGATGGGGCTTGCAGGAGATACAGTACAAATACCAATAAATCAATCAACAAGCTAAGGGGCATATCTATCAAGTAGTTGCGTTCAGCCGTGGCCCATGCAGGTAAGAGCAGTGGGGCGGTGGGGCCGGGTGAGGGTGAATTTTGACGGACGATGACGAGGGAAAATTAAATAAATAATTAATTTTGCCTTGTTGTTTGTCGAAATCCCCCCACCCGGCCCCACCGCCCCACCGCTCTTACCTGCAAGGGCCATGGCTGGTTGCGTCTCCCTTGCACCACGCAATGGGGCGCAAGGGTGACGCAAATACTAAGTAAGATTTATCAAACCATGCAAGGCCACCTTGCGTGGTCCTGCCCTTTCCCTAGTGGCTTGCTGCGCGGCCTGATTTTTTGATAAATATGCCCCCAATCCTAAAACGTAATCCCAAACTATGTTCTATTCCTCCCACCAACATTCAGAAGAAGTAGTAACTATACTTTTCCATAGGACGTTAATGAAACGCTTGCCAATGTCTCTGCTCAGTTGACCCATCAAAGAACATTGTATGTGATGGTTACACTTGATCAGAGATGCCAGCCTAGATATCTTAAACTAACACAGAGTACCTGAACACATTTTATGCGAAACAATATCACCAGACTGTTGGGAGGGACAAAGAAGAATATGGATATGGGCAGAACACTTGGCATCTGATTTAAACCTCTGTTCCTGTTCCTCAATTGGGTAAACCACCAAAGAAAGAAGCAGTACAATTTGAGAGAGTCTGTAGATGATTCAGTCTAGAAGATGTGGAGGCCCATCTCCCTCAAGTCTTCAAAATGTTTACCACAGATTATTTCAACAATTACCTGTTCGTCTTGCAGGATGCCTTCCCTAACATGCTCACAAATGTCCTGGACGAATTACTGGAATTTCAAAATTGCAAAAAAATCAGGAACCATTTGTACCAAACCCAATAGGTGAGTCCCAGAAGTACTAGTGTGGTTCAAATTAGATGTACGTCAACATGAAGGCAGGGCCTGGGCGAAATTGTTATTACGATGGAGTAATTGGAGTAATTTCGGTATTCCACATTACTCTTTTAATGTAAAATTACCCACAATCACACAATTACATCAGTTAGTGTAATTATGAGTAATTTGGCACAAAAATCCTACTGCGGGAGCACAGAAACAATGAACTTAGTGAGCACCGTCCATTTTAGATTTTGTGCTAGGAAAATAATGCAAAATGCTGGGTAATGCTCCTCATGTAATTCTGCAAAATCTGATTTAGTTTTGAGGTAAATTCACGTAATTACACAACAGCAAATTACTCAAGTTACGCCCACCCCTTATTCTGCACCAATTGATATTTGTCTGGTAATATGCCTAGAACTTAAAAGCAAATATATGGCAATGTATAAAAGCCAGATTAAACCAGCAAATGTAGCATATTCTTAAAACCCTTTTAATAATGCCTCAAACTTTCAATGGAGCTTTACGGGATAATTGTGAACTCTAGAAGCCACATGGCAGGCCAGTATCTGGGATATCACCAGTATGACTCTGTGAGAGCTGGACATCATGTTTTGAGAGTAAAATAAGTCAAATTTGTGGTAACCTTTTCATACATGGCAGAGTTTTTGTATTCTAACAATGCATTTTACTTATAAGAAAGGCCTGATTGCATGTAAATATGATTGTATTTTATATTAGAGACTGGGTGTACAGGTGTAGGGTCCAGGAAGGTAGACTAACTCTTTGAATGGTAATGCTGACAAATGTGTGCTTGTTCTCCATATTTTCAGTTTATAAACTCCATGTTGTCTGATACCATTCAAACTAACAAGGCAGAGAACGGCATTTTTCCACCTCTCTGGTACACATGCTGTAATCATGGAAGCAATGAAAAATCACCTCTCTGAGATTCATCTTGGAAGGAAAAATAGAAAAGTAGCATTATCTTCCATAGCTTATGTATGCCTATGTAGAGTGGCCCCTGGATGCTGGATGTATCCTTCAGGGGATGTGTGAACCTGGTCTCTTCTCCCTATGCAATGGTAGCTGGACTGATACTTCTGAGCCAATTGTAGTAAGGTGTTTCCTGGAACAAGGGGTAACTTTTATGTTGGACTTACCCTCCATGGGGTGGCTAGATGTTGGGGGCCTGGTCTGTTGCCATGGGCCAGGTTAGGGCCCCCAGGTCGCAGCAAACTAGAATGGACCAATTGACAGAGTCCCCCGGATCTGCACTCTGCCACTCTGGGGCCAATAAGGGGAAGCCTTCGGGAGCCGTGGGCGAGCCTGTGGGCACCCAGATACTTGCAGCCATCGTATCCACAAAACAGTCACTGGAGGGAAAGGTTGACTCCATCTCTATGAGGTCAACATCCTGGGAAGGATGTGCGCAAAGTTACGGAGAAGTCCCAGCAAACAGAAACGAAGGTCAACAGCGTCCCTATGTAGATGAAAGAACTTTAGACCATGGTTCGAACAATGGCTGATGAAATATAGTGGCCTAACGGTCTCCTTTAGGACTCAGAGGGTAGGGCTCAGTGGAGTACCTTGAGATTCATTAGCTTTCCTGAGGGACAGGAGTGGCCCTCACATGAAGCATTCCTGGATGGTTAGCTCCGTAGCATTGCTGACCCCTCTCAATTGTTTGCCTTTTTGTGATAGAAAGGGCACATTGGATGTTAGCGCCCCAGCCTCCTCTGAGAGCCCCGCCACGGGCCATGATAGCAAAGGTACTTAACCACAAGGATCAAGAGAGTATCCCGCAATGTGCCCGAACTTACAGAAATTTTCCTGACTGTATGTGCTGGGTGTAGGCCCTAAGGCGCAAGTTCCTGTCTGCCATGCAGCAGCTCTGTTCTCTGGGCATCAGGTACATGCTGCTCTTCCCTGCCAAGCTCCGTGTGGTGCATGGAGGCCGGTCTAACTTCTTCACAAGTCCTGAGGAAGTATGGAACTGGCGCGACACGGTACACCCGCAGGACACTGGTGGTGTGATGGGTAGGTCGAGGGGCCAGAGTAGGGGCAAACAGGCCAGGCCAAGTGGATCTGCTGAAAGGAGATGATGGGGCATGGAG
Source organism: Calotriton arnoldi (assembly GCA_963921515.1). NCBI lineage: Eukaryota > Metazoa > Chordata > Amphibia > Caudata > Salamandridae > Calotriton > Calotriton arnoldi. The sequence goes on from CAWUFW010004735.1 coordinate 317,355, forward strand.
ACTGCCATAGGTGGCCCCAAGGTGGAGGTGCAGCAGGATGGCACGTTGGCTGTAGCGGTGGTTGACACTCAGGAAAATGCTCTGGGCGGGGATGTGGACGATGTTTAAACACATACCGCTGCTCCCTAACACTATTATGACTTGCGGAACATGAGTGGGGTTTCCGGGGTCCCCTTAACATTTGACCCTGTACTGCATGGAATAGGCTTCCTTTTTGATTCTCGAGACAGCAATTACTGGTGCTAGGACTCCTTTATACCGCAAGGTTGCATGTTCTGTTGGAGATTTTTGCAGCAGGTGGTGGGAGTGCCACATGGTGCCACGCCTTCCCACCTCTTGTTTGTTTCTTTTCATTATTGTTTTTTTCTTTACAGGTTATTGCTAGGCCTCATTCTAGGGAGGGGACAGGTTTCGGGGGATCTGGGTGTGCGAATTTGGGCTGGTTCCGACTGGTGCACGATTCGTGCTCCTGTAGGGTCCTTCGTATGTTCTCCTAATTGCTTAGTGTTACTTGTTTATAGCCCTTTACGTGGTCATTGAGTGATACTCATCAGCACCTCACATGGTAAAACATCTCTGGAGGGAAAGGTTCGCCATTTACCCTGGGGTGGGGTGCTTTTGGTTTTGTTGGTGTGCTTAGTTTGAATTTGTTGCAAGGCAGGCCATATTTACAGACACAGCGCACATACACAGACGTCTGTGGGGCTGGCGAGGAAGGTTGGGGGATGGATGTTGTTTTCTACACCTGCCACAGGGAAACAAAGGGTGGTGGGGCAGAGATGCATGGTGTGGGGAAGGCCAAGGGAGACCTGAGCACTTATGGCAAGAGAAGTGAAAATTCTCACCTGAAATGTTAGGGGCCTGCGGGACTATTCAAAACATTACAGGGTCCCTACTTACCTTAGACGTCATCAAGTGGGAATAGCCCTTCTTCAGGAGACTCACCTCACTGACCTTGAGGCGGATAAGCTAAAGAAGCAACGGAAGGCACAATTATATACTTCCACTTATTCTTCCTATTTGAGGGGGTAGCTATATAGATTGTATCAGGGGTGCCTTTCCTCTTGTGGGAGGTATGCGCAGATGTTGAGGGCCGTTATCTATTTCTCTCAGGTGCGTTGGATGGCAAGGACATGAGCTTCTTGAATGTATAATCCCCTAACTGTAATGATAGGTGTTTTTACAGGAAGGTGCTGAACAAGCTTATGCTGAGTATAGAGACGCCCCTCCTGTGGGCAGGTGACTTTAATTTTATCTTAGACAGAGAAGTGGATAGCGGTAGCAATGTCCAGGGTGGACTGTATTGATGCATGGAGAGTGATGCATTCAACATGACTGGAGAACACATACCATTCAGAAATGCATGGTATATGTAAAAGGTTAAACAGAATTCTTGTAGCGCGGGAATTGGCCACCCAGGTGGTGGCAGTGGAGCACCCGGGGCGTTTTTTGTCCAATCCTGCTCCAGTGCTCATGACATACATCGCATCTGAGTCCAGAGTCTCTGGGGGTCGGCGCTTACAGATCTGATCCAATATCCAGGAGGCCCTAAAACGCTTCTTTGAGGGCAACTGGGGGTCTAAGCAGACAGTGGGGGAGACTTGGGACAGGTTAGATAAATGTATGCTAAAGGAGTACAGACAATTGTTTCATAGAGAAAGTGACTGACCTGGCCGTCTCTGGGCCTGGCTTCTCTGTAGGGAAAAGCCAGCCACTTTGATCATGTCCCTAAGGACTGAAGGTGGCAGGCTTGTCTTGACACATGCTGCAATTAAGAGGGAGCTCCAACAATGTTTGGCATGGCTCTATGAGAGAAACAACGATTGTGCTGCCCTTGAAGTGCAAGAATTCTTGACCGGTTTGGACTTGCCAAAACTATGGGCTTAGCAACAGGAGGCCCAGGACCTGGCACTGACCAAGGAAGAGATACAGGAAGTGAAAGGGAACATACTAAGACACAAAGTCCTGGGTCCAGACGGGTTCGCCACGGAATTTTATGTTGCTTACTTTGATGTTCTGGCCGAGAAACAGCTGGAGGATTACAATGAGGCAGGGCGAGAGGTGTACACCCCCAAACCATGAGGGAGGCTCTTATAGTTATGCTCACTAAGCCAGATCGGGACCCGGAGACAATAGGTTCATAGCACCCATTGTCCATGATTAATGTGGATGTTAAAATTCTTGCTAAGATTCTTGCTAATAGATTGTGGGGGGTAATTGGGCAGCTTGTACATGATGATCAATGCGGGTTTATCCCACAGAGAAGTACCCTCATGAATATCCATAGGGTCACACTTCATGCACTCTGTGCAGGATTTGAGGACAGAGATGGTAGTGGTGGCACTCGAAGTAGAGAAAGCCTTTGATACGGTTGGCTGGGACTTCATGTGGGCAGTCTTGTCGCACATGGGATTTGAGGTGAACCTACTTAAATAGATAGCCCTCTTATAATATATAATATATATTCTTATAATCTGCCCCACTGCCTTATGGAGGGGGCTCGTTGAAAAAAAGGCGACCCATACATAGTGCAACAAATAGCGTGAACGTGGGAGTTGGTGATTAGAACTGTACTGGGTCAGCCCCCATTTTCTATGCAGCTGCCACTTTGGTGGTTGAAGCCTGTCTTGCATGTCAAACATTTTATGGCAATGTTGGGCTGGATTGCTGGGAGTTGTGAGACCTTTGGAGACCTGTACCCGGGGGAGATGTGCATTACGTTTGCAGAGACAGGAAGCATTTGGAGTCAGTTTTTATAATTTGCCAAACTTACCAAGACAGCCAGTGAAATCTGTCACACACGTTGGAGGTGCTGTTGGTTGAGGGCTCCGCTCGGGCTGGTCTCCTGTTTATATGGAGCGTTGAGGTGGGATAGGCCTGGTACCCTGAGAGTGGGAAGCTGGGGCCGGGACAATGATTGGTAGGAGCCTTTGATGGACCGGGAATGGGCAAAGACCTGTGCATTACTGAAAGGAGTCTCATGTAATGCTCTCTTCAAATTAGCACACTTCTATATCCTACACCGAGCCTACCTCTCGCCGAAAGGTTTACATGGTATATATAGGACTAGGGCGAACAAAGCAAACACAAGGAGATGATGGACGGAGTGCTGAAACTTTTCAGACACTCAACCCCAGTAACAGATCTGGGTTGAATCCATCATCGTTCTTTAGCTCACTACGCAACTCCAGTTCAGACCAAGCCATATGCAAATCATTCTTGACCCTGTGCCTCATGGGAACAGTCCAGCACGAACTGTCAAGCCAGGTCTTACCTGGAACGGAAACAAGCATCTTGGGACCTGTTTCAGGGTAACACCCATCATCAGCCAGGCTAGCTTGAATCCAGTGGCAAAGTGAGCAAGGGTATGGGTATGCCCAGACTTGGGTCCCTTGCTCACTTTCCCACTGGATTCAAGCTAGCCTGGCTGATGAGGGGTGTTACCCCAAAACCGGTCCCATGATGCTTGTTTCCCGTCCAGGGAAAACCTGGCTTGGCAGTTCGGGCTGGACTGTTCCATGAGGCACAGGGTCAAAACTGATTTGCATAAAGCTGGGTCTGAACTGAGGTGGCGAAGTGAGCTAAAGAACTATGATGGATTCAACCCATATCTTTGAATGGGGGTGAGTGTCTGAAAAGTTTCAGCTCTCCGTCTATCATCTCTTTGTGTTTGATATATAGGACTAGGTCCAGAGCTTGCCCAGGTTTGAGGTGGCTGAGGCAGATTTCCTGCATATGGGCTGGGGGTGTACAGGGTTGGCTGCATATTGGGACATGGTTACACGCCAACTTCAGGAGGTGACTGATGTACATATAGATCTTACGGTCTGCAACTGTTTGCTGCACCTCATACTGTGCCCTAGTGGGAGTAAGGTATACTATAAATTCAGATTGCTGGGTCTAGTGCTGGCAATAGAAGGATTGTCATCAAATGGATGTCACCTAGTGGGCTCACGTATGATCAGTGGAATAGGGACGTAGGTGAGTGGACCCTGGCTGTTGGATGCAGGAGGTCCGGACGGATGATAAGGTGGTGGAGGACTGTTTTGACTGGGCAGAATGCTTCAAGAATTGATCTCTCCGGTCTCGGAGGGGGATTCAGCTACCGAATCGGAGGATGGATAACATGCCCAGCGGACCCACAGGCCCTCTGTTTCTGAGTGACTATATCTGGGGACTTAGCTCTGTTGGTAACCTGGCATGAGGGAGGTATGGGAATGAGAGGGGCTTGTCAGTGCGCAGGATCTGTGCAATGGTGCTATACTGTATGTTGACCTGCCTGAGGTTCTGTAGTGCTGTTGCTACTTTGAAAAACTTGAAAATAAAGATACAAAAAAACTGATATAAAATAAATTGATATCAATTATATTTTAATGTCACGTTATAACGTGGGCTTTCATTGATTTCATTTAGAAATTAAAACATGGACGAAGCTCAAAATATCCTCTGGCCACCATTTAAAAAGGCACCTTCCATTAAAAGTCATGTTCTGAGCCTAATTTGACTGCAAAGTTCACAATCACATACTGTACACTTATCTATCAAATGGCGAATTCACCAATGGTTTGAACTACAAGCGTGCGCACTTGTAAAAAGATCACAGTGCCTCAAAACACAGATCTTGAACTTGGTCCACCAAGATTTCCACTAATTATACTCTCCTTGATTCTAAAGAAAAACATTTTTATTTTAGGAAAACAATCTCTGATTTATTACCGCAAAACCTGCTGACCATAAATTGCATCTAACATTGTTACACGTTCACGGGAAATAAATGTGCTTGCACACCAGCAAATGTCACTTCTTATTCATATATCTGCCACAACCGCAATTAGTTCAGCAGCATTTAATAATTTATCTGGATTTCACACGCAGTCAGCTGTTTCAGAATGAAAAAATATGTTCTCTGATAACTCGCAACAAGCACTCTTATAATGTGGCAGCCACTCTCGTCGAGAGTGCAAGGCCGTTTGTCATTCTGTGACACTCCATAAAACAATATGAAGTTGTGCTTTTCTGTGTCATAAAATGCACTTGCTTTCATCAACTACCTGGAGGTCCTGATAAGGAGTCATGAGGTGTGCCCAATGCAATGCCTGTGTCTGTAAAACGCACGTTTCATCCCGTGCGCTCTGTTACCACCTGAAAACTGCACACAATATTATTCACATGTAGAAAAAAAACATATGCGGACAAGACCTCCAGTGATGAATACCGCATGCGGAAAAATCTGTTAGCGACAAATGTTAATTGTCGCATGTCTTAAATTACTCGTGTGCTGGCTCAGTGTACGCCTGCAGAAATTACCCCCGAAAAACTCCTCATCCTGAAAGAAGCTGGTAAATGTGGACTTATCCCCCCAATTCGATATGTTGATTGGTAAATAGGCGCGGGAAAGTGTCACCAAATAGGGCATTGTGTAATAGTTGCTCCTGTGACAATTTGATACAAAATCAGGAAACCCACCCGTACAACCCGCAACAAGTGTATTCCAAATGTGTATTGTGGGTCATACTTGCAGAATAATAGACCGTTTTCCTTTATGAGCACTACTTTTACACCATGATGTGCTTTCTATAATGACCCGTGGGTGCTTGCAAGGGTTGCTCAACCCCCCAAACCCTCTGCAAATTACCCATGGTACACATCAGCAGATTAAATGTTGCAAAGAAATGTCATGCATAACTCCTGCATAGCAAATGCCAAAAAAGTCATGTTGCAAACCATTGTATGTTTTGCCAATGTGCAGGCCCCTAAAAACACATAAAAACATATAAAACCTACTGGGGGTCACCAGTAGGTAGTTATACTTAGGACCCAGTTTCCGTAGGAAAAGTGTTTTTAAACTTGCCTATATCTTTGGCGCCGCTTAATGAATCTTTACGAACGTTTCCTAAAAAAGTGTCCAAGTGAGTCTTATTCTGAATGGAAAGTTTTGGGGTGAACCATCAAGCGGGGGTCAAGAAAAAGGGGGGAGTCAAAAAAGTGTGATCCCCATGTTAATTCTCATAGAGATTTTAGACATGACTACAGCCCGAACCGCAGGATGGAATTACACCAAAATTGGGAGAAAGGTAGTTCTTGGTACAGAAATTGCCCTTTTTGTTATTTGGTGTACAACCATTCAGTAGTTTTGGAGATATTAAGAAAATCAAAATTTGTATATCTAGGGTCACAAAGTATTTGCAACTATTTTGTGTTGAATCCCGAATACACGTGCCAACAGGAATGCTGTCATTGGCTGGCCACAACCTGTGCGGAAAGTTGTTGCCGCCTTTTTAAGTAATGGGACACGGTCCCCGAGGCTGAAACTAAAGATGAAAAGTCATATAAGGGGCCAGGATAGAGGAACTCTGACCCCATGACTGCAATATAGGGGTGTTTCAGTGGCCCCTTCTGTGTAAAATAATGTGAAAACCAGTTTCTTTTTCCCACATGTGATATTCCCAAATTCGTCATGATCCTGAGCACGCCCCCCGTGTAATGTCACAACGAATTTGCAAATATTGCCACAAAAAATACATTCACACGCACTCACAGATGCACTCAGATACTCAGACACCAACTCACAGACTCATGCACCCACTTACAAGCCCACTCACAGACTCATACTCTCACTCCCAGACCCACTAAGAGACTAATGCACCAACTTACAGACCCACTCAGACACTCATGCACCAACTTACAGACCCCCTCAGACATTTATTCACCCACTTACAGACCCACTCAGACACTCACACACCCACTCACAGACCCACTCAGAGACTCACACACCCACTCATACCCACTCATACACTTGCACACCCATTCACAGACCCACTCAGCGACTCATGTACCCACTCACAGACCCACTCAGAGACTCACGCACCCACTTGCAAACCCACACAGACACTGACGTACCCACTCATACACCAACTCAGACATATGCACCCACTCACAGACCCACTCAGAGACTCATACACCCACTCACCGACCCACTGGGACTTGTGCACCCACTCAAACCCACACAAACACTTATGTATTCACTGACAGATCCACTCAGAGCCATGCATCCACTCTCAGACCCACTCAGACACTCACAGACCTACTCAGACACTTCCGCACCCTCTCTCACAGACCCACTCAGAAACTCACACACCCACTCACAGACCCACTCATACACTTACACACCCATTCACAGACCCACTCAGCGACTCATGTACCCACTCACAGACCCACTCAGAGACTCACGCACCCACTTGCAGACCCACACAGACAATGACGTACCCACTCATAGACCAACTCAGACACATGCACCCACTCACAGACCCACTCAGAGACTCATACACCCACTCACCGACCCACTGGGAATTGTGCACCCACTCACAGACCCACACAAACACTTATGTATTCACTGACAGATCCACTCAGAGCCATGCACCCACTCTCAGACCCACTCAGACACTCACAGACCTACTCAGTCACTTCCGCACCCTCTCTCACAGACCCACTCAGAAACTCACACACCCACTCACAGACCTACTGAGAGACTCATGCACCCACTCCCAGACCCACACAGACACTTATATATCCACTGACAGATCCACTCAGAGAGTCATGCATCCACTCACAGACCCACTCAGAGGCTCATGTACCCACTCACAGATCCACTCAGACACTCATGCGCCCACTCACAGATCCTCTCAGACATGTACACCCATTCACAGACCCACTCAGACACTCTTACACCCACTCACAGACCCATTCACACGCAAACGCAATCAGTCAGATGCACAGAGGCACTTATATAGTTGTGAATTTTAAATGTGGTGGTGTCTATTGAATGTCTGCTTTTGTTTTGCGTATTTGTGACATATTCAGGAATAAAAAAAAAAAATTGGTTTAAAAAGAAAATGAACCAATGTTTTGGAAATAGTGTGACTATTAGAAGAGTCTTTGGGGCCGATTCCGATCTCGGCCGGTAGGGCTCCGAATCGGATTCGGCTTTACCGGATCCGATTCGGAGGCCTTTTTTCCGACCGATTCGTACAGTTGTCCCAGCGAGCAAGTACGATGCGAGCGCACGCGAAATCGCCGACCGACTCGTTCCAGGGTCCGAACCGCTCCGACCGACTCATACGGACACGGCTCGCACCACGCAATGGAGACGTTTCCCGACCGAGCGAGTACGATGCACGCGTCGGATGGCCGGATCGAGTCGGAGCGTCTGGCTCGCAAAAGCACCCGGAGCCAGACTTGGGGGGTCCGTGTCGGACCCCCCTGCACGCGTAGCCGCACGAGTCGAACACAGGGGGGACCCAAGGGTCCCCCCTACACATGCATGTACGTTGCGAATCGCACCGACGCGTACCCAATCTAGGAGGCCCCCCTGTTCGCGACGTGCCCATTCAGTCAATGGGAGCCCGTGTACGCGTTGTACGACCTGCTCCCATTGACTTCAATGGGAGTCCGACCGAATCGAGTCAGGCAGCATACGGCCGCATCGTACTCGCTCGGTCGGACTGGGGGAGTCCGGCTCGGTCGGAAATCTCTCCGGATCCGGCTCGGTCGGAGAGCTTTCCGACCCAGATCGGAATCGGCCCCTTTGTGTTTACTGCGTGTAAATGATGACTACACATAAAACAGGATGCAATGTTTTAAGTTGCTGAGGAGCACCCTGTTGCCTTTCTCTGTGAAGTGAACTCCATCACTTCCATATATACCCTCCATGTTAAAGCGCAAATTGTTGTTGTAGATAGAGCCCATGTTAAGGTCTCTGAAGAATGCTGAAACAGTTTTATTGACTTGTTTCCCGGCTTTGTCTATCTGTGGATAGAACTCGTTTGACCACTTCCATTTCTGCCTTTGGCATTTGTTGGAGAATATCAAGGCAGTCTGATGGAAAAGTACCATTAGTTGAGCAAAGGAATCCTTCATTAGGATTTCCAATCCAAAGTGTGCCCAGGTCAATGACCTAGGCACCTAAGCATGCCAAGGTCATTGCCACACACAGTGCACTATCATGAGGTCATGGTGTTGCAATCCGCAATGCTTTTTACCAAAGGCAGCAATTGATGCCACTTTAACCCTCTCTGGACAATCCAAGTAATATCCACATTACTCTAAACCAACTCCCTGTTAATGCCACTCTTTCTAGCACACTCTCTAGCCCAAAACACAAAGCTGTGACCTACAACCACACTCTTACCATTTTGAAGGCAAGGAGGAGTAGCACACAGGAGATGGCTTTAGCAGAATGAGACTGTTTTCAAAATGAAAGGCAGTATAATTGGAGGATGGGACCTGATTGGATGGTTAAAATGAGATCATGATTTTTAAGAAAAAGTAAGTAGATCTGTGATTAGCTCTGGATATGCTTTCAATTGCAGTCAACCACACCTTCAGTTGAGTTGGAAAGTATTGTGCTGCTTCCAGAATGTGTTATGAACTTGTGACCTACCGATTCATGAGGGTGTTCTAAAGGGGGTTGCTATAGTAACTGGGCTAAGACAGTGTGAGGGAAGGGCATTAAACAGACTGTAGTCTGTTTGTTAAAATTATAGTGGTTTATACTCATTATTTATTAAGAAGGATTTATTTTGTTAGTGGCATGTATTTAACAAAGATTAGGGCAGTTGTCAAGTAGGAAGAGTGCAAAGCTAAATATGTTTTTGGACTCTCTTACATATTTGCAAATTCGTCGCCAACTTACAAGGGTGGCCAAGCTGAGGGTTGCGACGAATTTGCAAAAACGCCCAAAAAAGTCTACCACATTGGGCTTCGTACTGGAGTGCAATAAAGTGTTAATTAACACACACTCCATTTAGAAGTGGGTTAAGAAAAGTAAAATATGAAAGGGACTCTTTGATTTGCTACCTTCGACTGTATCACTGAGAGCAAAGTTGCGAAGGTTGCCATTAATGGTTGCTTTGCATGAGAGTGGTGTGCCATAGCTTTTACTCTGAGGCTACAGTCTAACTGAGAGCATAAAAAAAACATTATCAACCATCCCAATTTACAGGTATATGAATTACAGTGCAGTTTAAAAAAAATATGATTTTAAAGGTATGTGTATAAATTAAGTTAATAAAAGTGCGTCTGATCTACACAAAAGTTTTGTGAGTGTATGAGAGAATTAGTGAGTGGGTGTTTGAGTGTTTTTGTGGGTTTATGAATGTGTGTGAGTGTCTCTGTGTGTGTGAGTGAGTATGTGAGTGTCTGTATGGGTCTGAGAGTAGGTGTGTGAGAAGCCTTTAATCATGAGTTATTCTGGAACTGTAGAGAGTGTGTGTGTGTGTGAGTTGTTTTACTGCGTGGTCGAGTTGAAATTAAAAACTCCTTGCTGAGCTTTAATCTTTTGTTTTACTATGTAGTACTTACCCCTTAGGTAGGGTGTAGGTAAGTCATAGGCCGGGTGGTATGTGCTTAGATGGTTAGACATGCACTTTAAAGTCTCACTGACTCACATGTGAAGTTTGAGACCCCTAGGCATAGTTAAATATGCAGTCTTTCATCCATGCTGCAAGTTATATACTTATTTACAAAAGCAGAGTTACTCACCTTGCCTGTAAGAGAGAGACAGAGGCATGTTAAAATTCAGTGACATACCCATACAACACTTATGTATGGAGCAGTAACAAAGCAGTTGCATACACATTTATAAAACCCAACAGTCAGTAATAGAGGCATTAAGTAATATACAGCCTCTTATATAGACATAAAGACATTGTTACTTAGTTACTTTCACATTCAGTGACACAACCAGAGAGAGACTGATACACTTATTTAGGTGTGCACTAAAGGAGTGATACTCATAGACCCTCATCCAGACTAGTAGACCTTTAAATATGAGGCCTGCCTGCATCTGGAGAGGCTGTGTATGCAGTTTGTCTGCCAGGTTCATTTGGCATTCTAAGCTGCTACCACCTATACTGTGACTCACATGACTATTATGCTACATAAAAAGCATAAAGGCCCTCACCCACCTAATCAGAGAGAGACAGAATCACTTACACATTCAGCACTTATGAGTCCAGCAGTAACAGTGCCACTTGCACACACAGCTATATATCTCAACACTCAGTAATAGAGCCAATAAGTAATATATTCAGGCATTTACATACACATATTGACAGCCATAGAGATAATAAGGCAGCTAGTCATATAACTACATATACTTATTTAGATATATAGTGAAGTAGTGATACGCCTAATCACCCATGCAGACAAGTAGCACTAAACATATGTGTTGGGCCTGCTAATGCAGAACCTGTTTTGGCAGTTTTACTGCTAGGTCGAGTTGCCAAGAATTAAACATCCCTTGTGCTACATATAAGTCACCCCTAAGGTAGGGTTTACGTAGGCCATAGGACAGGGTGTTATGTGTTTAAGAGGTAAGACAGCATTTATGTTGTACAAGTAAAAAGCTGAGAACAGAAAAAAGGGAAAATGAAATGCTTTACTATAATGTGATATACTATTGCAGCATAAGCAATATGTACTATTTTGTTTCTGGAATTATGTAACTGTATAACTAACTTATATTTATGTTATTTTTCTTTCTCAACAGTGCTTGGAGTGGTGCATTTTTAGATGTTTCAACATGCTCACTGTGACACATGAATATTTCCCCGACGTATCCCCGGAGAGGGTCTTGTCACATAAAGAGCACTTCATATGCTTTGCCACCACTTTTTTTGCCCAGAGGGAATGGTGAAAAACCCCCATGCAATTGAGGGCTGCTTTGCTGGGGGTTGCTCCTCCAAAGAACTGTGCTCAACTGGGTGTGGCAACTGATCTTCACTGCTACCAGATGCCGTTTTATTGGTAAATGATGGAAAAGGCAGCAAAATTTAATTTAGAAAAGAAAGAGAGCAAGTGCTCAAATGAGAAAAGGCTGTTTTTTTCCCAGTCTTTATGATTGTTTTTTCCCCACTGTTCAAGGATGAAACTTTATACACTACATCGATTATGGTGTACAAGTTCAAAAGCTGAGAACAGTAAAAAAGGGAAAAGAAAAGTCTTTACTATAATGTGAAATATGATTACAGCATAATGCATTTCTAATGTTTGGTATATAGTATGAACCTATGCATTGCAGGAACTAAAAGTTTATCATGGAATATTGCAAAATGTAATACTAACTTATATTTAGGTTCCTTTATGTTTTGAAACAGATTAATGACACAGTCTATTGGAGTAAAGAAATTTCCAAATTACTTCTTTCCGTGTAGTTCTACAAAGTAACAATGTCTTGGTATACACCAAGGTACAGTGTCATAGAGCCACTGAGACATCCAGACACACACTGATGAGCCACTCATACACCCAGTCACTTACCCATTCAGCCAATCACACACCCACTAACTCACTGCCACAGTCAATAACACATCGAGTCACTTACCAACACATGTACTACCACATGCACTCACCTACCCATACAGATACTCACACATCTATTCACTCACTCATATAGGTAACAACTCATGCACTCACTCAAGAATACAGTCACTCATACATCTACTCAGTCACCCTTACAACCACTAACACACCCAGTCACTCTCCAATCTAACTACTGACACACCCACTCACTCACCCAAAAAGCCACTCATACAGCCTCTCAGTCACCTATACAGCTATTAACATAGCCAGTAACTGACATATCCAGCGATTCACACACACACACTTGGTCTCTCATACAGGCAATGACACACTCATACACTCACTCATATAGGCACTCACACACCCACTCACTTACCCATACAGCTACTAACATATGTACTGACTCACCCATACAGCAACAACACATTCACTTACCTATACATTCACTGACACACCCACTCAATCACCCATACAGTCACTAACACACCCACTCACTCACCTATACAGGTACTAACAAAGCCACTCACTCAACTATACAACCCCTCACATGCCTATATAGTCACTGACACAACCACTCACTCACCTATACAGCTACTAACACATTCACTTACTCGACCTTACAGCCTATCACACACCCACTCACTTACTCACCCAAACAGTCACTGGCACAGCCATTCACTCACCGAACAGTCACTGACACACACACTCACTTGCCCATACAGCCACTCACTCATACACACATACAGTCACTGACACAACCACTCCCTCTCCCATATAGCTACTAACACACACTCACTCACCCATACAGGCACTCATGTGTCCACTCACTCACCCAAGCAGCCACTCCTGTGCCTATTCACACATCTGTACGCCCACTCACACACCCACTCACTCACTAATACAGCCACTGATGCACCCACTCACATACCCATACAGACACTTACACAGCCAGTCAGAACCCATACAGCCACTGTCTCACCCGCTTACTCACCCATATACCTACTCACTCAGACCCCCACTCACTAATACAGAAACTCACTCACTCAAACTCTTTCTTAAATATACACACACTTACAGTTTACCTTTTTTAAACCAAGAAAGGTGGTTCTAACGAGAACCTTTTTAAAATGAATTTTAAGAACTTTTTTGTAATTTTTTAAATATTTTGTTTTATTTGGGAGTGTTTTTACAAATAAAATGACAACTGGTAAATGTTTTAAAAGAAAAAAAATGAAAACTGGGAAACAAGTGTCATTCAAAAACAAAAACAAAAAAGGAACACTTATGCACTTTTACAGCGTCCAAAATTACAGCAACAGATTGTTCTCCTACAGCTAGAACTTTTTTGCAGTCCAAACAATAAGTGCCAATTCTTTTGAGTTCTGGTGAGTTTTTTGGGAACTGTTGCTGGACCTCAGATGGTAGAGGGTCTCCCGGAGCAAATGGTGCTGCAGTTGAGGTAGACAGATCCCCTGCACTTTTCTGCCTCTGTGCACTGGTCAAATCCTTAGAGTGGTACATCTTCAGATGATACAACATACTTGTTGTGCCGCACAAATAATTTTTGGACGTACCCTTGGAGAGGGTCTTCTTGCATATTGAGCACTCCATATGCTATGAATCACTTTCTTCTCCCCAGAGGGGATAGTAAAAAACTCCCAAGTGATTGATTGCAGCTTTGCCGGGGGTTCCTCCTCCAAAGAACTGTCTTCATCAAGGAGTGGCTCCTGATCTTCACTGCCAGCAGATGCCATTTTATTTGGAAATAATCTCCCAAAAATAGACCAAATCAATAATCAAATTGAAACGAGCAGGTGCTGAAATGTGAACCTCCAATCTCAGCACTGGAAGTCTGAAGAAAAGAAAACTGGGTGGTGACCTCCTTTCTAGAAGAATCAAAAGTGTCTTGTCCAATGAAATCACTTTCTTTTGACATTTCAGCTCTGATGGAGTTAATGGCAATGGACGCCACCCACACGCGTCACTGCTAGCGCATTTGGAGGCCCCGCCCCCGTAAGTGAAGGAGATGCCGATGGAGCACTGAGCGAGGCACACAGAGTGAGATGAGGCCAGGCGCGGTTCCTGCATGAGGGCGTATGGGGCGGAGCACCACCAGTCTCAGAAGAAGGAGAAAGAGATTGAAAGGAGACTGGTCTGAGGCTGCGGCACTTATACTGTCTGGTAGCAGTGCAGCACGGCCGTGTACAAACACACCCTGCGCAGGTGTGGTGGATGACTTCAATATCGCCCAAGTCACGCATGTGCAGAGTGTGTCTGTGAGGCAGTGGTGAGGGCAAGCAGGCGCTACCTAAAGCAGCTGGTTTTCCAGGGCTTCGGTCGGATTTTCGGCTCGCCCGGATCTCTGTCGTAGCTCAGAACATTCTTCTAGGATCCCGCCTCCTCCTCTGACTGGATGACCGTTAATACAGTCACCCTATGACAATAGGAGGCGGGATTTCAAGTACTGCTTCCTGCGCTGGGTTCGTATTTCCCTCCTTCCTTCACCAGCTTCAACCCGGTCTGAGAGAAACCCCGTGAGTATGAGTGCGCCTTGCCTCGTTTGTCAAGCTGCCTTAGAGGCCTGGCGCACGTCATCTGCCTTCAATCGGATCATCAAGCCGGATCCAGGTAGGAAGAATGTTACTTTATTTAATACAGGCAGTCCTCTTCTTCTGCTTGTCTGTTTATGTATCCATGTACTTAACCCCTTCGATGCGCGTGACGAGCTCAGCTCATCATGCTGCGCGGTAGCGCTGTGCGCATGATGAGCTGAGCTCGTCACGACCACACCCGCGATCGGAATGTCCAGCACACGAGCGGAATTCCGATCGCGGTCAAGGGGTTAATGTG
This sequence comes from Calotriton arnoldi, assembly GCA_963921515.1. Taxonomy (NCBI): domain Eukaryota; kingdom Metazoa; phylum Chordata; class Amphibia; order Caudata; family Salamandridae; genus Calotriton; species Calotriton arnoldi. Next base: position 332,565 of record CAWUFW010004735.1, read on the forward strand.
CTTCTGGTTGTGAAAATAAGTGTGAGTCTGCAGCCAGGCCCGTGTGCTTCATCCAGGGTGTGCCAGTGTTTGAACCCTCAGTGCTGTGCTGGTTCTAGTTCTGGTTTCTGTTATTGTGTGTGGCTTGCCAATAGTCCCGTTATAGTGATAAATGTAATTTGTATTGCAGGGTTGATCGGTGCACATTCTATAGACGTAAAATGTACATATAAATAGAATGTCCCCCGATCACCTCTGCATTACAAATTTCAGCATGTCCTTCTTTCCAAAATTATTTCACTTTTACGTGCTGCACCCGCCCCACCACTTTCAAAAGTCACCAGCCGCTACTGAATGAGGCGGCCGAAAATGGCAGAGAAATGGACTGGCGTGTGAGCAGTGCGGTGGACAGGCAGCACACAACAGACAGCGTGGAAAAGATGTGGCGAGACCACTGTGGACTACTGGCAAAGGAAACACCACCCCAGGAGTATTAGGTGAGAGTGCGAGGCTCGAGGAGTCGGGCCGAACTGCTCTGCTTACCTCCGGTGGGGGGTATATTGAGGGCACGAGCGCAGGCTCTTTAAAAAAAATGGCAGAAGAAAAAAACTTCTAGAGGAGGACATGTGAAGATTCATGCAGCTTTGAGTGGCAATAAAATTAAAAATTAAAAAAGAAGGGGACTGCTACAGCTTTACATCTCTGACTCGCTGTATCACACAATATAGGAATACAGCAGGGATCAGTCAGGAAATCAGTGACTTTTTTTGGGACTTTGCCCTTCTTTTGACTCTGCCTCTCTTAGGCCTCCCTTAAGCTTGCATACACCACAAAACAAGCCTCCGAATAATAACACCGAATTATTCAGCCACTTAAGTCCGGCCCAGAAAGACTAAAAAAGGGAAGCAATCAAAAGCCACTGCTACAGCTCTCCCACAAAGAGTGGTCCAGCATAGAATTGATCTGAAAGTCCAGCAGCTGTTACAGGCTGAAAAAAATGAAGACCTTAAAAATAAAACACAAAATGAAAGGGGGTCAGAAAATAAAAGTGGTGGTGATATTTCGGATTTACAAATGACAGGTTCCGCTTCAGGGCTGGAGGAGTTAGAAAGCGCAGAAGGCCGGATTGATAATAGTATGAGAGCCAGAGAAAAGGAACCAATAAGCCCAACAGAACCATCTACAAGTATAATAGGGTGTAAGCAGTACCCGCTGGTTTATAAGCAGAATAAACCAAGTGTGACAATAGAAGAGCAATTGGTGCAGTCAAGTAATAATGGTCAGCAGTTATTTAAGGTAATAACAATGGAAGCTAAACAAGCCCATAGCAATGAAGATATAGAGAGAGAATTTTCACAAATAACTGCGTCAGGAGAAGGTATAGACAGATCTGGTAGCCATCAAGCATGCTCAAGAGATTCGGAGATCTCAATCAGAAGTATGTTTGAAAATATCCTGGTAGAAATAAGAGATTTCAAGGCTATTCAATCGCAGAAAATTGCGGCACTACATAATCGACTGATGAAAATTGAAGAGAATATCACAAAGTTTCCAGAAAGATTGATAGAAGCAGAAAATGGATTAGAGTGCTAGAAGATAGCGTGCAGATTATGCAGCAAGAAATTAAACAACTGGAGAAAAATAAAAGCTTATTCGAAACTAAAATTATGGATTTGGAAAATTATAATAGACGATCAAACCTTCGAATAGTAGAGGTGCCAAAAGGTAGTGATTATCTAAATGTGAGAGATTTGATGGGTGCTCAAATAAAAAAAGCAATACCAGAGTTGAACGGGGACCTGACTATTACAAGAGCTCACAGAGTCTCAGCGCAACGACATCCTAATGCCAGATATCCCCGAACAATTCTAGTCAATTTTTCCGACTATACCATTAGGGAATATATCCTATCTAAACCCATACAAAAGAAAACACTATCTACTCAAGAAATTCTGCAATTTAAGAACTCCTCAGACATGTCAATGGTCTCAGCGTGCAGACGAAGGGATTTTGTTAAAATGATTGACACATTTATAGAGAAAGGCGCTCAAGCATTGATTATACTGCAATCTAAGCTAAAAGTTATCGGAAAGGGCCGCCTCTATGTTTTTACAGAGATAGAAGAAGTGCAGGCATTTCTGCAGAATTTAGTAAATTGAGATATGGTCGGAGCCGGGTGTTAGGTGGGCAGAAGAATTCTCCGGATAGCCGGAGACACAAGTGCGCTGGGCTGCATATACATGGCAGCCGAGGTGATTAAAGTGGGAGAGGGAATGTGTGGGCAATCCTCGAGTTTTGGCGGGGGTTTGGAGGGAGGGAAGGAAAGGAGGGCACCGTGGGGTAACATGGAAAAATGGAAGAGCTGTGGATTAATAGCAGCAAGAAGGTCATCGGGCACGAATATGTTAATTTGTCAGTATGACACTGAACAGTATGGTATTGAATAGAAAGCAAGAAACAACACTGATGAAAATACTCCGATACATAAGAAAAGATCTAAGAAGCATAGGTAGCATAGGGGCTGCAGATAAGATGCACATACATATAGCACTTTTAGTTGAAATAGGTGGTCTAATAAGAAGAGTGAGAAGACGTGGCAAAAAAGCACAGCGCACTTTATTCACGACATATAGCACTGCACACTTTATACACAAATTAGGTGTAATGGTTAGGAAAAGGATAATATTAAGGACAGTAATGTGCAGGAATATATGGAAGGTATATGGCTCCAGTAATAAATGCACGCTGCACTTTAGGAGACAAAAGGTGCTTGTATAACATAAGGAGGGACATGATCCCCTCATGTGGGAAAAATGCGGCCATATAGATATGTTTAGATTTATTAGTAATATTTGAAGATAGGACAATATAGAGAATCAATTTGGATTGTAACACTGAATGCTAATGGCTTAAATAACAGAGCCAAGGCGAGGGCAATATATATATGGGTGAGAGGACACTCTCCGGATGTGGTTCTTATTCAGGAAACCCATTACATAAAAAAAGGAACCACATTTTAGAATGTTTAGGCATTGGGTAGGGCATCAATGTCTATCATCCACAAATGCAGCGCATAGGGGCGTAGCAATTTATATTAATAAACATTTTCCCCTACAAGTAACTTTTCCCCAATTAGATAAAGAGGGGAGATGGGCTCTTATTAGTGGCTACCTTAATAATAATAGACTAACGATAGCCACAATATATGCCCCAATAACTGATGACCCGATCCCAATTAAAGGTTTATATCAGGCCTTGCAGGATATTCCAGATTTTTTTTATCATAATGGGCGATTTCAATTTCCTACAATAACCAGAGGTTGACTCATTCACAGGAAAACGCAGGCAGAATAAACCACGAATGGCGGCCGCCATATCAGAATGTAAGAGAGGGTTAGGGTCTATCAGGTCTATGGAGGGAGATGTTTCCAGATAAATACGAATACTCATGTTATTCAGGTAGACAGGACACAAGTCAGCCGGCAGATTTGACGTTCTCCTCTCTACACAAAACTTGCAATTAAAGGAATATTCTCATATTCAAAGTGCATTTTCCGATCATAGCTTAGTAAAAATGGAAATAACAGGGATTGAAGTAGAAAGGTCGACTGGAAGGTGGGTTTTTAATAAAGTAAATCTCGAGGATGACGAATGGTATAATGAAATACAGAGATAGATAGCTAACTATTTTGAATTAAATAACAACTCAGCCTGTATTGAAAATACATGGGAAGCATATAAAGCCACCATACGTGGATGTATTACATTCAAGGAAATAGCAAAGCGAAAAGAAAGCGCGATAGTCAGGATGGAGCTGGAGAGAGTGCTAAACTTGGCAAGTGCAGAGACATAGCTCACCCACAATAACCAACAAAGACGCACTGAAGACGGCTAGATCTCACATGCAAGTGTACTATTATGCAAGGGGTATACAGTCAATCATGCATACCTACAAAAGGTGTTTGAAGAAAGTGAATACACAGGAAAGGTTTTAGCTTGGCAGATGCGAATTCGTCAAGAGATAAATAAGATAACATCAATAAAAGATCCAGTGACAAAAGGGAGTATTAAAGACTCACAACAAATTCAGGAGGGATTTCCTAAGCATTATGAATCCATATATAGTACCAAACAACAGGGGAATCCGGAAAAGCTTATTTTTTAGAAAAATAAGTTATTCCCAGACTAACCACAGATCAAGCTCAAACCCTGGTGGCAAAATGTACTCTTACCAAGACAGAAACAGTGGTAAAGTCGCAAGGTAATGGAAAGGCCTGTGGGGAAGACGATATTCGAGTAGAAATGTATACAAAATTCTCCTCAGTACTAAACCCCGAATTATTAAAATTGGCCAACCATATATTGGAAGGGAGCGCAATTCCGGCTTCGTTCCGTCTAGCGATGGTAGTTAGTTATTTAAAAAAAGGAAAGGATAGAGAGGATATCAATTCGTATAGGCCCATAAGCCTTTTAAATGTAGATTACAAGATCATCACAAAACTTTTAGATATTCGGATCAGTCAAGTTATGGGGACAATAATACAACCAGATCAGTGTGGATCTGTACCGGGCCAACAGCTATCTTTTAACTCTGTTTTTTAGCTGAAACCCTGGATTTTTTGCACAGAATAATATACCTGCACATGTGATGTTTTTAGATGTGGAAAAGGCTTTCGATCTAGTAAACTGGGAGAGCCTTTTCTTCATTCTTAAAAAAATTGGATTCCCTAGTGAGTTGATTCACCTATTATCTAGTCTATATAAAGGAGCTAAAGCTCAAATAATCATAAACGCTAAAAATATAGGAACATGTGCAATAAATAGGGGAACAAGACAAGGATGCCCCCTATCACCCATACTCTTTGCTCTTTGTATAGAGCCACTAGCCATTGCAATCCGCACAACACCCAATATAGAGCCGCCTGTTAGGGGCATGTCGCCTATCAAACTATATGCAGATGATATAGGGGCACATGCATCAAGTATTTTTGTCTTCGCAAATGGGCAGAGTCGCAGAATCGGCCCGTTTGCGAACGCAAAAAATGCTTTTCAGATGCAGCAAACCCTTTTTGGGATTCGGTAACCTGTTACCAAATCGCAAAATAGGTTTGAGATTCGCTATTAGGAAGGGGTGTGTTTAGGGCGTCCCTTCCTAATACCGAATTGCATCGGTATGCATGAATGTTTTGTGACCGAAATGCGGTCGCAAAACATTCGCATTTTACCACCTACTTCAAGTAGGTGGTAACCCATTCGCAAATGGGAAGGGGTCCCCAGGGACCACTTCCCCTTTGTGAATGTTTGTAAAAGCGTTTTTTAAGAGCAGGCAGTGGTCCCAAGGACCACTGCCTGCTCTTAAAAAATGAAAGGAAAACTTTAAATTTAAATTTTTGTAAAGCATCCCGTTTTCCTTTAAGGAATACGGGCTGCTTTGCAAAAAAAAGATTGCTTTATTTAAAATCAATCACGGACTTGGTGGTCTGCTGATCCCAGCAGGCCACCATCCCTGTGATTTTTGCGATTCCTAGGGGGTCGCAGATTGCAACTTACCTCATTAATATTCATGAGGTAGGTCATTTGCGATCCCCTAGGAATCGCAGAAAGTGTTCAATACACTTTCAAGCATGCCGTTTTGCTATTTCCTAATTGCGAACTGCAATGATTCGCAATTAGGGAATTGGAAAACGGTGTGTTGATGCATCTGGCCCATAGTGTTGTTTTTACAGCCAGATTTAAAAAAAAACAGAAAAGAGTTTTTGCAATCTTTCAAGCATATCAAGATTTGGGACAGTACAAGATCAATAAGTCCAAAACAGAGATTTTGTTAAGTAATTGCACGCGAGACACTTTATTACATGAATTTCATCCGTAAATTAACTCAAGGTCTAAACGATATTAGGGGTTGTATTTCACAGAGAATGTTGACTAGTCATGGCTATGATCATTTTTTTCTAGAAATATTTTTGCAAGAATATGATATTATAAATTTTTTACGTATTACCAAAACTCCCAAAATAGTTCGATATAAGACTTTACAGTGGTGTATAAAGCGGTAGGCACAGATATTCCAACATTGCGCAATTCCAATATTTAATGGTGCAACTCATTTAACAGATGTTTATGTGGGGAAAAGACCTCTTTTAGAAAAAAATAACGCCTTAAAATGGGAAAGGATTGGCTTTAGTTTAATATGCGATTTCCTAAATGGAAAGTATGGGAAAACATAGAACCTGGGATTAGGCTCCATAAGAATATTCTACAGTGAACCTTTATACTAATCGGCGGTTTTATAAGGGATTTAGATGTAAGCATTATACAGGCAAGCCAGGAGTTATGTGGGAAATTGCTGGAACCGAAAATGAAAAGATGTATTAGTGGGTGGGTTTTGCTGTTGAGATTTGATAAAACTATAATAGTACATGAGAAAGTTCGAAACAAGTGACTTGTCAAAGAAAATATTGATATTTCCCTTAATGCATGGGAAAAAAATAATGAATTTAATTTTACTTTGATAAAAGGGGCGAATTTGTACGTGAATGCAATTTTTTCCAAATGGCAGCTCTATAGAACACTTGTGTGTTTTTACAAAGAATAAACCCAGAGATCTCAGCGAATTATTTACGTTGTAACCAGGAGAGGTGGGGTCATGGATCCATATAATCTGGAGCTCACCGGGTATTAGAGAATTTTGGAACGAGATAGAATAATATTGTCTTCGTGTTTTAGAATTACCCCAATCCATAGATACTGAGACTGCAATCTTGGGGTATTTGTCGGATATAAAAATAGACCTTTTGCAAAGGAAAAGGATATACATTCTTGTATTGATTGCAAGATCAATTATTTTGCAAAATTGGAGATTGGAAGTAATTCCAAAATTCCGGCAATGTCGAGTAAAATTGAGCAAAGTTAAAGAAATGAAATGAAGATATGCTTTAAGATCAGGCTCATATGAGAAATTTTGCAGTATGTGGGAGGTTTTGGAATAGATAGAATCTAGTATTATGCAAAGCTGGAAAGTGTGAAGCTATGCAATGTAATATTTATGGCTTAGTATTTAATTTCTTAGTTGAGGAGTATTTATGACATCTATTGTTATGTATCTATTTGAAATGTTTCAAAGATTTGATGGCTTCCTTACAGAAATTAAGGTATTATATGACATGTATTTTTCTTCACTTTTACTCTTCTAATAAAAACAATAAAATAAGAAATCCCTTTCTTCCATAGTCATGTGATATTCATGATGTCATCGCAAATGCTGACGTATTATTTTACACTTCTAAAAATCACGCCGATTTTGTGAGTAACTGCACTAGCGGAATATAAGTATTGCAACTGTTCGTGGCAAATTCGTGAATATAAAAAAAAGAAAAGCCTTCTGGGGACATCTGTTTTCTGATGCTGAAGAAAAAGACATCTCCACCATAGTAAGAAGCACTAGCTTCATATAGTTAGGATAAAGTACCCTTGTTTGGCAGTGATTCACCTCTTTGTAGTCTTGTTGTCATCTGTATAGCAGGATTAATGTTATCACAGATTTCTGGAAAAAGACACATGGGGAACAATAACATTGCCAAAACGCAGAGAAGGTAGTTGGAGACATTTCCTCGTGAACCATTATGCAGTTATGCTATAGAATACACACCTGGCATTTACCAAATGAGGCAGCACTTACTAAATAACCAGTATAAACTACTCCAGCTTGGTAGAAATTTTATACAAAACTATAGACTCTTATTGGATAAATGAGTAGGTGATGTTCCTTTCTGGCCCAGCTGCTCATTTCACAGAAATTAAACCTCAATGAAAAGCACTTACAAATATAAACATAGCAGGTGTACCAGCTGAAGCTCTACTTCTGTAAAGGACAAATGATCCTAACTTCCTGGGCTTCGCAAAGGGAAACAAAGTGTGTTTTCTCAGCAAATCCACATTGAAAAAACAATATGATATCCTTGGTAAAGCCAAATGCATTATTCAAAGCACAATCTGTAGTGACTGTGGCGAATGGGTTCTTTCTTGACCTCTCCTGAAATTGACTGAAAACACCAAAGGTTACAGGGACAGTGTAGTTAGAAAATAGAATAAAAAATTCCCTTTGAAATTCACTAAACAAAACAAAGTTTACAGGGAAGTTATTGTTAGCTCACATTTCACTCGTACAAAACCATAGATATTCAGCAGTTATAGTTACCTGAGCTAACTATAACATACGCCCTAACAATGCACTGCCTATGACCTTGCATATTACACCATTCCTGACATGGTAAGTGACGTCACTGATGACATCTTAAATTAAATCACTGATTACACACTGATGACCTCATCCACAGAATCGCTCACATACCCACACATACCAGATACAGCCTCTCATACACTCACTCACACACCCACACAATCACTCACATACCCATTCACAGACCCATACAACTACTCATACACTCAGTCACTCATCCCTGGAGCCACTCACACACTCACCCATACAGCCTCTCATGCTACACTCACTCACCGATACAGCGACTTACACACCCACTTGTTTACTCATACAGCCACTCAGACTCCAATTCACTTACCGAGCCACTCAGTCATTCATACAACCACTCACACACCCACGGACACCCACAGAACCACTTATATTTCCATTCACAAATGCATACAACTACTCACACCTACTCACTCACCCTTACAGACACTCACACACACTCTCTCTCTCCAATACGGCCACTGACACCTGCTCACTTACCTATATACACACTTAAACAACTACTCACTCACACATACACCCACTTTCACACCCACTCCCTCACCGATACAGCCACTCACACTCCCACTCTCATACATACAGCCACTCACTTATCTATACAGGTACTCCCACACCCTCTAACACATCCATACAGCCATTCACACATCCACTCACAGACCCATACAGCCAGTCGGACACCCTCTCACACACTGATGCAGACAGTCACACAGCCACTCAGATGACATATATTAGAAATACAATCACTCATAATCAGTACAAATAAAATAGTAATTTAACTTGTGCAGTAGCTTGATCTCTATCTTTAAGCTTCCCAAACAGAAGCACTAACAATCACTGGAAGATGTCATCAGTGATGTCATTTGAGATATCATCCATGATGTCACTGACCATGTAATGAGTGATGTAATATGTGAGTCATAAGCAGTTCATTGAGGGCGCAAGATATAGTTAGCTCAGGTACCTATAGCTGCTGAATTTCTATGGTTTTGTGTGAGTGAAGTTTGAGCCTAACTATAACATTCCTATTACCTTTGTTTTTTTTCAGTGAGATATATATATATATATATATATATATATATGTATATATATAGGTTTTTTTCTTATCCTGTAGCATGAATAATTAAAAAAGAATTACGTTACTTTACCGGAGCTTTGCCTCTTGTCTCTTTTGGTCCCAATCCATTGTGTGAGACGAGACGGGATTCGGAAGCACCATCTTGGTGTGTATATATATTTCCCTGGATTCCGTTACTCATCCAATCCTCGAACAGACGGAACGGACCACCGAAATGTGCTTTCTCAGATGTTTATTTGAAAGGTGCAAGTCTCGCCACAACGCGTCTCAGCCACCACAGGCCTTGATCACATGACCTGCAAGATAAACAGTTTTTAGTTCATTAATCTTGCCCTCCCTCCAGTGGGTGCGTTCTCGTTCTGTTTGGACTTTGGTGAATCATATATACACGGCCATCCAAAGCCGTGGAGAACTGCACCACCGTTAATAATATACAGGGCCATAGGGCTTGAACGAATGAAAGCCTGAGTTATGGAACAGTAGTTTTGTCAATTATAACCGTGTCATTATAATCCCTGTGGCCCACGGGAGGGCAAGACTAATGGACTAAAAACTGTTTATCTTGCAGAACCTACTAAGGAGGATAAATGGATTCCCAGCATACTACAAATCCCAGAAGGCGATGGTGAAAATACGCACCTGTGCAGCCCACTGAGGGCAGGAATGAAGTAGTTATAAGCATGCTGGGAAATATCTGCAGATTCACAGCTGCGTCCATGAATAAGGAGCGGGGGCTCCGAAACCAGTCAGGAGGCAGAATATCAGGAGGATTAATGCCGGTTCCCCATGAATTAAGAGATCAGAGGAATCACGATTGCTGTTGAGTGCGTTCTCGTACCTGTTTGGACTTTGGTGAATTATATATATATATATATATATATATATATTCACTGAAAAAACCATAGGTTTCAGACACGTTATAGTTAGGAATTAGCATTTAAAAACCTTTGAAATTCACTGAAAAAACCATAGGTTTCAGGCACGTTATAGTTAGAAATTAGCATTTAAAAACCTTAGAAATTCACTGAAAAAACCATAGGTTTTAGGGACAGTTATAGTTAGTTGGACATTGCACTCGTACAAAACCCGTGAAATTCCCCGTTATAGTTAGTTCAGGTAACTATAACTCGTGCCCCGCAATGCACTGCTGATGACGTCACATATTACATCACTCATGACATGGTCAGTGACATCACTGATGACATCACTGATGACATCTCAAATGACATCACAGATGACATCATCCAGTGACTGTGTGTTTCTGTAAAGTTTAAATATGTTTAATATATATAGGGAAAGGCGTATTGAAGAATGAGTGGGTGTATAAGTGTCTGAATGGATGATTTAGTAGGTGCGTGACTAACTCTATAAGTGAGTGATTAAACGTATCTTACTGAATGCATGGGTTAGTGACTAAACTGGGTGAATGTCTGTATCCGTCTGTCTGTTGCTGTGTAAGTGGCTGCATGGGTTTGTGAATAGCTACATGAGTGTCTATATGAGTTCTTGATTGGTTGTCTGAGTATCTGTATGTGTGCCTGAGTGTTTGTGTGGGTGGGGTGTGTGCGACTCTGTGCATAGATGTGTGAGTGGGTGATTCACTGGGTGGATGGTTTCAAGAGTGCATCTGTGATAGACCGGGTGGGTAAGTGTGTGTAAGAGTGTGTTAGTGAGTGAATGTATGTCCCAGTGGTACATGTGTGAGTAACTACATATGTGAAAGGCAGTATATATGTGTGTTGGAGTATATAAATAGCTATAAGCGAGAGTGTGTGATTGTGAGAGTGACTGTATGGATGAGTGTGTGCTTGTATCAAAGATTGTATAAGAGCGTAAGAATGTGCTAGTATTTGTATGAGTAAGTGAGCTGGTGTGTGCATAACTGTATAGGTGAGTAAATGGGTGTGTGCTTAATTATTTGCATGACTGACTAGGTGTGTGAGTACCTCTATGGATGAGTGGCGGTGTGTGAGTGTTTATATAGGTGTATGAGTGCATATAATAGTCCTGTACTGAGTGACTATAAGTATGAGTGATTGTACGGGTGAGTGAGTAGATGTGTGTGTGTAGACCTAAGAATCAGTGAGTGTGTATATAGTAATTGGTGTTGGAGTGTCTATGGTTTTGACAATGGCAGTCTGTAATTTACAGTGGGTGTATCAAAAGTTATATTAGGGTGTGAGAAGATGCATCAAATTATCTTATGGATGATGTCATCAGTGATGTCATTTGAGATGTCATCAGTGATGTCACTGACCATGTCATTAGTGATGTAATATGTGCATTGCGGGGGCGCGAGTTATAGTTACCTGAACTAACTATAACGGGGGAATTTCACGAGTTTTGTACGAGTGCAATGTCCAACTAACTATAACTGTCCCTAAAACCTATGGTTTTTTCAGTGAATTTCTAAGGTTTTTTAAATGCTAATTTCTAACTATAACGTGCCTGAAACCTATGGTTTTTTCAGTGAATTCCAAAGGTTTTGTAAATGCTAATTCCTAACTATAACGTGTCTGAAACCTATGGTTTTTTCAGTGAATTTCAAAGGTTTTTTAAATGCTAATTCCTAACTATAACGTGTCTGAAACCTATGGTTTTTTCAGTGAATTTCAAAGGTTTTGTAAATGACAATTTTTAAATGTATTAATTGTTATATTTATTTTTTTGATACTGATTTACAACATTTTTTAAACTATTTATTTTTAGATATTTTATTTTTTAAATTACATTGTAATTACATTATACATTACATTACAAAATATACTTTCTCAGAATGAATTACTTTAGTTTAAATACTTTGCAAATAGGCAATAGACTTTTAAGTACAGTAGTTACAGTTGTTGCAATGGGCAACACAATTTCAAACACAATGCAACATTGAGCTCAATGTGAATTTCTAGTTAAATGCAATTAGTTACTTTATGGATTACTTTTCTAACCATAGGACTGGATCCTAGATTCAGTCCTGGGACATCTCCTGTAAACAGTTGAGTAAAAGCGTTTTGGTTACAGTAGTGATTTTTAAGGAATATTATTGTATTTTAAAAGTTGACACTTAGAAACTTTTTCACATAGAATCACCAATGTTATCCTATGGGAGGAAATTCACTTAGCAGGTAAGTAGTGTTATCGTTACTTTTCTTACTCAGTGGTGGATCCTGGATCCAGCACTGGTGCATCTCCTGTAAACAGTTGAAAGAATGCGTTTAAGTCACACAGGCGATTTTAAGGAATATTTGTAGTTTGTGAAAATCGACACTTTGAAACTTTTCTGCTGAAAACCAGACAATGGATTCCTATGGAATGAAATTCAAGTTACTGGTAAGTACGGTTAGAATTACTTTTCAGGGTCAGTGCTGGACTAAAAGATGCAGCACTGGGTTCTCTCCTGATAACAGGTGAGTAAATCGGAATTCGTAGTTCGGCTGATTTTAGAGGAATATTATAAAGTTCCAAAACTCCACACTTAGAATTTCCAAGTGAAACCAGTCAATGTTAGCCTATGGAAGGAAATTCAAGTTACTGGTAAGTACGGTTAGAATTAATTTTCAGGATCGGTACTGGGCGCAAAGATGCAGCACTGAGGTCTCTCCTGATAACAGGTGAGTAAATCGGAATTCGTAGTTCTGCTGATTTTAGAGGAATATTTCTAAGTTTCAAAAATCGACACTTAGAAACTTTTTCAGCAAAAAGCAGGCAATGATATCCTAAGGAAGGAAATTCAAGTTACTGGTAAGTACGGTTAAAATTACTTTTCAGGATCAGTACTGGGTTCAAAGATGCAGCACTGAGGTCTCTCCTGATAACAGGTGAGTAAATCGGAATTCGTAGTTCGGCTGATTTTAGAGGAATATTTGCAAAATGGTGAATAAAGGGGGTGGGGCCTGAGGATACATGTCTGCAAACACGCCCTGTGGCGTGTTTTAAGTTGGAGAATTAATTCCTCTCAATCCTGAGGGTCCCTAGGGGCCAACTAGCCCACCAGGTACCTCCAGTATGCGCCAGAGAGCTGCATTGCAGAGAGGTGTTCAGAGGCCACGCCCTTTTTACAACACTCTGCAACGCAGCTCCGTGGCGCTTACTGGAGGTACCTGGTGGGCTAGTTAGCCCTGAGACCCTCAGGATTGAAGAGGATTTAATTGCCCATCTTAAAACACGCCACGGGGCCTGTTTGCACACATGTCACCTGAAGCCCGCCCTCCCTTCACCACTGTGCAAACGCGCCCCGTGGCGCGTTTTAAGTTGGGGGATTAAGTCCCTTGAATCTTGAGGGTCCCTGGAGTCCAAGTAGCCCACCATGTACCTCCAAAAGCGCCACAGAGCTGCGTTGCAGAGAGGTGTAAAAGGGCGTGGCCTCTGTACACCTCTCTGCAACGCAGCCTGACGCATACTGGAGGTTCCTGGTGGGCTAGGGACCCCCAGTATTTAAGGGGAATGTGTTCCCCATCTGCAAACGCGCCAGGGGGCACGTTTGCAGAGTGGTAAAGGAAGGGGGCGGGGCCTGCGGCCCGATCATTTTTTTTTTTTTTTTTCGAAGGGGGGCTGTGTGGCCCCCCTTCCTTTTTCCTATTTTTGGGCCTTGGGGACCCCATCCCCCAGGGCCTTACCCCTTTACTTTTTCTTTTTTTTAAATTAAACGGGAAGGGGGCCGCGTGGCCCCCCTCCCGTGGCCGAATCCGGCCCGGGGACCCCATCCCCCGGGGCAAGGCCACACTTTTAAATAAATTTTTATGGAGGGGGGCTGCGTGGCCCCCCTCCTCAGGCCTCCTTTTGTCCCGGGGACCCCATCCCCCAGGGCAGGCCTTTATTTTTAATTTTTTAAAATTATTTTTGGGGAGGGGGGCCGCGTGGCTCCCCTCCCGGGCCACTACTTGCCCCAGGGATCCCATCCCCCGGGGCTGGCCCTATCCTTTGGGGTCCGTGGGGGGACCCCAACTCCCCCACGGACCCTGCCGGCGTCCCGCCTCCTGCGGGAGCCAGCATTGCTTTTCCACATGGGGAGCTGCTAACATGCAGCTCCCCATGTGGAAAAGCTAATTTGCTTTGGATATTGGAAGGGAGAGCAGGTTTCCTGCTCTCGCCTAATATCCAAAGCAGTTTGCTATGACAGGACGGGAGCCGCGAGGCTCCCGCCCTGCCATAGCAAACTACAGTGTCCCGAGGGTAGGCACCCGGGACACTGCAGGAGCCAGCCCTGGGGGTGGCGGTCCCCAGGGCATTACAGGCTCCAGGAGGGGCCGCGCGGCCCCCCTCCCTCCATCGACAAAGCCCCGGGAGGTGGTGGTCCCGGGGCTCTGGGGGTCCGTAATGGACCCCCATATTGAAATTTTTAGTGCCCCGGGAGGTGGCGGTCCCTGGGCGTGTGGGAGGGCTCAAGCCCCCACACAGGTAATTTTTAAAAATAAAAAGAAGCCCCGGGGGTGGCAGTCCCCGTGGCTTGGGGGCTTTCGAGGCCCCCAAAATTAAATATAAACCCACCCCCCGCATGCCCCCGGGACTTGGCCCATCCGGGGGCAAAATAGCATCGAGCGCGAGAGCCGCGCTCGATTTTCTTTCCGGCGGGATTCGCGCACCCTAAGCGCATCCCGCCGATTTTTTTCTTAAAAATGCTTTTTTCTGCCCAGGGGTCCTTGTGGGACCTCCTGAGCAGACCTAGGAGTCAGGGTGTTTCTACCCTGCCCCCTTTGTGCGTTTTGCGCACTTGTTTCTTTTTTCTCGGCGGGATCCGCGCACCCTAAGCGCATCCCGCCGATTTAAAAAAAAAATGCTTTTTCTGCCCTGACCCCTGAGCAGACCTAGGGGTCAGGGTGTTTCTACCCTGCCCCTTTTTGCGCTTTGCGCACTAGTTTCTGTCCCTCGGTTCTACCGAGGGACAAAATGGCTGCCAACACTTCCTGATTTGGAGTGTTGACAGCCAATTAGCATGCAACTCGTGATCGGGAGAGTACGCGGACCCTACTCGGCCATAGATATATATGTGACTTTACTTTTGATTTTCTCAGGAACTACTGAACGGATTTACACCATTTAAGCAAAAGGAATGACACTGAACCAAGGGCTACCTCTTTGCCAAATTTGGTGTAATTCCGTTCAGCAGTTCAGGCTGTAGCTGCGACTAAAGGTTCCTATGGAAAAATGAATGGGGAAAACGCGTTTTGGGACCCCCCTTTTTTCTCGGCCCCCGCTTGACGAATCACCCCGAGACTTTCAGGATAGGAGCGGACCGGAGCGCCCCAACAAGTTGGAAGCTTTCGCGAAGATTCGTCAACCGGCGCCAACGTTATTTCAAATAGAATGTTGCGGATTTCCTATGGAAAATAGGTCCTAACTATAACTATCTACTGGCGACCGCCAGTAGATAATATATATATATATATATATATATATATATATATATATATATATATATATATATATATATATATATTCACACACCAGAATCCTGTCTGCCTATCCCCGGCAGAACCAACAGGCACGGACCTCAGCCAAACTCGTAAGAAAGTTATTTAGGACTCGATGTCGTGGAGAAACAGTGCAGTTTATTTCCAAATTAATCCATAGAGATACACAGGCATAATGCCTGCCATGACGCGTTTCACTCGACACAGCGAGCTTGATCACATGACGCGCTTCATTTCCGGGAAACTTTTTAAAGGAGACACACCTAACACAATGTGCATGATTGGCTAGAAGCATAGCCACACCAGATATGTGAATAGAGAGGACAGACTAATGATCATATAGTAAGAGTGAAGTGATAAAAATACATATAAACAATATTTGTCATAATTAAACAGAAAAGAGCCTAGACACTAAATAATCTCAATGCATCCATAATAACAAGAGACAATGCTACAATAATAAAAATACATGAGAGACACTAAGCATGATTTATCCTAAATAGCGTACAAGTGCATCAATTAAATAGACAAAGAACTGGTAAAATGCCAATCACAGATGTTCAACTCACTTCTCATACTGCAAAAATATTCTTCAAAATGCTGAATATAAAAATAGGCACGGTCAAATGGTATACTAAAAACTGACAAGCCTGCTGACATATATAACAATTAAATAAATGGAATAAACAGTGCATCATGTAATCCTTAATGTTCGTTATAGTAAGCTATCAATAGCTGATATTACAGATGCATCAATTCGAACACAGGAGAAATAGACGCCTATTAATCCTTAAGTAGTATATTGCAAGTGCAAATACAGTTTACTAATCTCCTTATAGCAATAAATAACAGTAGCTGTCAGAGTATCCTCCCATTGTTGGGCAATTCCAGCCTAACCATGTGCCTATAAAGTTATACAGTATGTGAACAAAGTCTGTACTAATAAATAACAATATAAAGTGCAAAGTGCGACAAAGACGTGCAAAAGAGTGCTGTGCAAACTGTAATAGCAATAGCAGCTTTAAAAATATCATTGAGGCCTCAACGATAATAAAGTGCAAGTACCAATATAGTTATAAAATTCACAGATCCATAAAAAATACCACCAGTATACAATAACAATATGAGAGAGTGCAAAAATGCTTGATAAAAATGACAACATCTATAAAGATGGATAACACAGCTACCGTTTGAAGCAAAATAATAATAATAATAAGGCTGCAGACTGGAAAGAAAACATAATGGCAGAACTTGTTATGCAAAACCACTAAAGAAAATTGTGCAGATCTTCACTCATGTTAAGGCCATTTGGCATCACGAGTATCGAGGGCTAATATAAAATGAGATTCTCGTTGTCTAAGTATTTTCTCACGGTTCCCTCCCCGTCCGGGGATGGGAACAGCCCCTAATACAGTATATTGAAGATCTTTCAGTTGATTATGATGGACTAATTTAAAATGCCTGGCGACTGGATAATTAGGGTCTGAGTTGACAATGGCTCGTACATGCTGTAAAATACGTTTATGCACCGGGAGCTTAGTGCTCCCTATGTATTCGAGCCCACAAGTTCCAACTAAGTTTGTAGATTGCAAATTCCATACGGCAGGTAAGATGTTCCTTAATTTCCATAGCTTTATCACTGAAGGCTGTCACATAATGGGTTGCATTCATAGCAAAAGTGCAGCTGCGACAGGAATTACAGTTATAAAAACCCAATTTGTTGAGCCAAGTGCTCCTCAATTGAACTTCGGGCATCGGCCTAACTAAAGCATCTCTCATCGAAGGGGCCCTTCTGAAAGTAATAGATGGTAACGCTGGAAGAATCGAACCTAAAGTGATGTCTGTCAGTATGATGGGCCATTCTGAATAAATAATCCTACAAATTTTTTGTTCTTGTTGGCTGAAAGTTGTGATCAAACGAATAGTAGGTTTGTCAACAGCAGGAGCCTCATTAGTACTAGTGACTCTAGTCTGCTTGGACTGCAATAAGACTTCTCTAGATTAATTGTTAGCTTTTGTCAAAGCTTGGTTCAGGTGAGTTTTTTTTTATCCTCGTTCCACAAACCGGCAGAATGCTTCCTGCTGACATTGTTTGGATACCGCATCCACACTACAAATTCTGCGAATGCGCAGAAATTCACCATAGGGTATGCTTTTGATAAGATGGTGTGGGTGGGAGCTCGCGGCGTGTAAAATTGAATTTCCTGCAGTTGACTTGCGATGAAGCCTAGTATGTAACAGATCTTCACTGACATAGACTAAAACATCTAGAAACTCTACACTGGAATTGTCAATGGTGGCAGTAAATTTAAGATTGAGCCTATTGGTGTTAATAGCTTTCACAAACTCAATAGCTGACTCTTTAGAACCACTCCAGACCAAAATGATGTCATCTATATATCGCCAATAGTGTACGATATAATTGTAGCATTCCCTATGTGTGGTCATGAGGACACACCTCTCCCACCAGTCAACATGCAAGCATGCGTAGCTGGGGGAGAAGCATGCCCCCATAGCCACACCCCTTAGTTGATGGTAAATCTCCCGATTAAATGCAAAAAAGTTATTCAACAGACACAATTCGATCATTTCTAAAAGCATACAGTTATGATCTTTCAGGTTAATATCTCTGTTATCTAAAAAGTATTTAGTTGCAGCTATCCCATCCACATGATTTATACTTGTATACAGTGACTCAATATCCATAACCACAAACCAGTAGTCAAGATGCCAAGTCACTGTATTGATCTTGGTCAGAAAATCTGTGGTATCCTTCAAATATGAGGGCAAAGAAGTAACGTGTGGCTGCAAAAAGAAATCTACATATTCAGACAAATTTTCACTCATGCTTTTTTGTGCAGAAATGATCGGACGTCCAGGTGTAGGTGTCATCATTTTGTGCACCTTCGGGAGAAAATATAACACAGGAGTTACAGGGTGTTCAACAATGAGAAAGTTCATTTCATCTCTAGTCAAAAGTCCATTCCTTTTCCACTGATGACACCGTTTCTGCATCAGTTCATGTGCAGATTTCATTTCCAATCTAGACGATTTCCTATAGCAGAGGCCATCAGACAGGTGACGTGAAGCTTCAGCCATATATTGCACTCTTGACCATAAAACTGTATTACCGTCCTTGTCGGACCTATTAATAATAAGATCATAGTTGTTTTGAAGTTTTTTGATCAAGGCACGGTATTGGATATTTCTATAGTTTACACGCTCTGTTCAACTTTTTAAGTTCAGTTATCACTCTATCGCTGAACACATCAACTGCATCCTTCGGCATCATAGGAAGAAATGTAGATACAGGGCGGAACGGGCTAGGAGCCGATTTATTAGAGACAATACCTAATGCAGTAGATGATACTTGTGAAGCATTGCTGGAGGTATCAGTAGCTAGAGCATGTAAAAGTTGCAAATTCGGTATGTCCTTAACTTGAAGTATGCCATCAGTGGTCTCCGTCATCGGGCGAGTAACAACTAAACCCTTGGGGGATTTATTGAGCTGGAAGAACTTGATAAGCTTGATCTTATGAATAAATTTAAATACGTCAATCCTAGTAACATTATAAGAAAATTGATTGATCGGACAGTATGACAAACCAAGCGCAAGAAGCTGTGTTTCAGCCTTGGTCAAGATGGCGTCCGTAAGGTTAATGACTGTGTTATTATTCGTGGTGCTTATCGTTTCCAATTCCTTCGCACATTCCCCCTCGAGGTAGTGTTTCCGGTGTTTACTCCGCCTCTCCCTCCTGCGTTTATTAGCTGTTCCCCTTGCTGCTGAGGAGGTTTGCGGGGGCGCAAGGTGTACCTCCGGTCCTCGCTGATAAAATTCAATTCTTCTCCTGGGGTATAGTTGTTGGGCCCTATTGCAGAGGCTCCAGAAGTACCCACCCGTCCATCATCTGAGACACTGTTAGACGTTAAGGAAACTGTACCCGAATCTGCATCATTTACCCTTGCATCACCTTCAGCTTGTCTTTGTTTGCTACTAGGTGCTTGACCGGTAAGTGCTTGTCTCTTGTAATTATCGTATTTCCGCGCAAACGTAAAAATCCTGCCTGTGGCGTAATCATTTCTGATCACGAGCAAATTTATAGATTTTGCGTTCTTTGATGATGTCCTCATGTTTTTTAATGCGGATATCTTTGTCATTCGACCTTTGGTAATCAATTCAGTTTGTCCTGTAGCATCGAATAAGCCATTGATGCGATCTATTTCAATCAGTAAAGCATTACGATCACTATCAGCATATTTAATTAAAATATGAATCATGTTCATTGATGCCTGTAGGTTGTTTTCGGCCCATTCTTGCAGCATTAATGGATTAGGGTTTTCAAATGTGGGTGCAATAAGCACACACAACCCTCTAGGAACCCGATTAGCATCTCGGTATTTTTCTAGGGATTTCTTTTCCCACCATTTTGATAGTTCGTTTTTTAAAAGTTTGTCTAAGTTTCTCTAAGGTTTTCAATAGAGACTTCACATCTTTATTACTGTTGTCAGTAGAGGGAGCTCTCTGCTCATTATTAACAGTAGGTAAATTCTGAAACAGGGCCTCCACCGCTGAATCCCTTTCATGAAGCGCATCAATGGAGAACATTGTGGACTTGGAAAAATTAATGAATGCAACTGCAAATCCAAACCCTGTTAACACTGAGTGGAATCCCGTAACCCGTTATGATGACTAAAATGTTCAAACATATGGAGACTCTCCTTACCGGCGCTAATACATGCAGTTATTCCGGTCCTCCGACCGAACAGATTCCGCTGCTCCACGCCGTCCAGGGAAGGAAACCAAACAAATAGTCAATAGTCTCAACGGGGGGCACAACAAACGTAGAACTCCTCCGGAGTAACGATAAGTACGCCGTAGCGCAGTCGGCTGGACTTCAGTTGTGCCTCAATGAAACAGGAGGGTCCGTGAATCCGGAGACAGCTGCGACTAAAGGTTCCTATGGAAAAATGAATGGGGAAAACGCGTTTTGGGACCCCCTTTTTCTCGGCCCCGCTTGACGAATCACCCGAGACATTCAGGATAGGAGCGGACCGGAGCGCCCCAACAAGTTGGAAGCTTTCGCGAAGATTCGTCAACCGGCGCCAACGTTATTTCAAATAGAATGTTGCAGATTTCCTATGGAAAATAGGTCCTAACTATAACTATCTACTGGCGACCGCCAGTAGATAATATATATATATATATATATATATATATATATATATATATATATATATATATATATATATATATATATATATATATATATATATATATATATATATATATACATTACCTACTGGTAGTCACCAGTAGGTAGTTATAGTTAGGATGAAGTTTCCATTGGAAGAGCTTTTTTCATTTGTCAATAACTGTGGCGTCGATGGTGAATCCTCGCTAAATATTCAAAACTAGCTTGCCACTCATCATCATTAACTTTATTTGATCAGTTTTGATACCCATCATAAAAGTAAATTTAACAAAATTAAATGCACATTTACAAAATATTCGATCAATACGAACAGGGTATTTAAAAAGAATAAAATTATCTTTTTATGAAATAAATAAAAGCAATGATTCAATATGAACAAGTATACGAGTTCCTAATCTTTAACCTTAAAATGAACAGATAAAGACAATCATAATATTTCATTTTGAACAGTTGTGCATTTTCTCATCAAAGACATAAAAATGATGCAACACAGTAGCAAACCAGTCGATCATGCAACATTCTCAAGAAGAACAGTTCCGGGCGACATTGTGTAAATTTATACTTATGCATTATTGGAAGTAAAAACTTTCTCTGACAATCAATATAAAATTTAAAAAAAAGAAAATATGCAGATCAGATTGCGGGGACACCCCATCACAGGGACAACAGGGTAAAGCTTGGGAAGAAAAAGTGTTTGATGGATAACCCAGCATACAGGGGATAAAGTTTAAACGGAACCGTGTTAAAATAAATCTGTGACATGGGTTAGTCACCATCAACAGATAAGTTGGTTGTCCCACTGTAAACTGCGGTCCATCAAGGTATGCCTGCACCGTTTACTTACTTCTATTAATTTTGAGCCTATTTTCACCCATGAGGGATAGGAACCGAGTTTTTATGGTTTTCCTCGATGTGCTTAAACAATTACTCTGGGCTTCAAATAAAGTTCCCAGTCCCAACGCATAAAGAATTCTTTTTATGTACATAATCCATGGGATCATGTATACATATTCTAATGTGAGACAATCAACGATGAACTGCTTCGACAAATTAACGGATTCCCTTCGCACTTTAGAGCACCACAGAAGCATTGACGCCAAACCTATCCGATCAGATCTGTAAGGGGCATCCAATTCAAGATGGCAGTTAAAGTTTGAACAGCTATGAGGAAAGCTCACCATTTTTTTCAAAAAACTATCTTCTGTCATTTGTATGGCCACCAGATTGACATGGCCCCATATTCCTGCTACATAAGAGGCTACCGAACAGGATTTTGCCTGGTATACTTTTTTTAGCATATCAGTCTGTTTCGATCTTAGTTTTTTTGTGAACAATAGTATTGCACTCAATTCAGCTGCTGTCTTGAAAGTTTCGGGTTGATCTGTCAAGTGAGGGCCGCAAAACAATGGGGTCTCAAAACTGGTTTTACCCATGTTAATTTCCATAGGAACTTTAGACACAACTACAGCCCGAACTGCTGAACAGAATTACACTAAATTTGGCAGAAAGGTAGCTGTTGGTCCAGGAAGTGACCTTTTTGTAAATTTGAGTAATTCTGTACAGTAGTTGCAGAGTTATTTAAAGAAATTTCCAATTGTATATATAGGGACTCAAAGGATCCATGACCCCTCCCGATCTTGTGCTGTGATCTGATTGGCTGCCAACACTTCAAACCATGAAGTGTTGGCAGCCATCTTGGAACTCATCTTGAGCCGAGTCCCAGAAAAAATGTAAACAAAAAAGAAAAGGGGTCAGGGTAGAAATACCCTGACCCCCTAGGCCTCCTGGGTGGGGTCCCATAGAGATCCCACAGGGCCAAAAAAGCATTTTTTAAACAATTTTTGGCAGGAGTCACGTTGGATCTGTGGATCCCGCTGAAAATGTAAAAAAAAAAGAAGCGTGGTCTCCTGCGCTTTGTTAGTAATCGCCCCCTGGGTGGGCCAGGTCCCAGGGGTATGTTGCTAATAAAGGAGGGGGGCACGCAGGTCCCCGTCCTGGGACTTATTAATGTCCTGGGGCCTACGACCTCCCCAGGGTTTATTCATTTTAAAAGGAGGGTTCTCTCGGTACCCCTAGGCACCGGGGACCACCACCTTCCTGGGGCCATATGCCAAATAAGTAATTGGGGGGCCTCTTGGACTCCCCAGTTCCCTGGGGCCCACCACCTCCCTGGGGCTAATGTATTATTATTGGGGGACTCATAGACCCCCCCGGGGAGCACCACACCTTTGGGCCATAATGAATATGTAATGGGGGCCTCATGGACGCCCCAGGCCTCGGGGACCACCTCTTCCCTGGGCCCATCTTCTTTGTAAATAATTGGGAGGGGGGCTGTGTGGCCCCTCTCCCGGGCCATTCTCGGCCCTAGGGACCACCACCTCCCAGGGCCGGCTACTGCTATGTCCCAGGGTGTTCACCCCTGAGATATAGCTTTTTGCTCTGACTTGGTGGGAGCTTTATTGCTCCCGCCAAGCCACAGCAAACACTCTGCTTCCAGCAAGCGAGAGCATTAAAAATGCTCTCGCTTGCTGAAAGCAAAGCAGAATTGCTTTGACAGAGATGGAGCTGCCCTGTCTGTGAAAGCAATGCTGACTCCCACAGGAAGTGGAGAGTCTGCAGGGACTGTGGGGGCCTTCAGGCTCCCCTACGGTCTCAGTGGAGACTTACTCACTCATACAGCCACTCACACACCCACAAAACCACTCACACACCCACAAAACCACTCACAAACCCACTCACAGACCCATGCAGCCACTCACATACCCACTTACACAGCCATATAACCACTCACACACCCACATATCCACACTCATACATTCAGCCACTAACTCACCCATACAGCCACTCACACATTCATTCACTCATCCACTAAACCACTTACATACCCATTCACACATCGATACAAGTGCTCACATTCCTACTCACTCACCAATACAGTCACTAACACAGATACTTACTGGGCAAAACAGCCACTCACACAGTTGCTCACTTACCCATACACCCTCTCAAACAGATACTCACTTACCCATACATCTACTTACACACCCAATCACTCACCCATAGAGCCATTCACACAGGCACTCAGTTACCCATATAGCCACTTACATACACATACTCACCTCCCCAAACAGCCACTCACTCACCCATACATCCACTCATACACCCACTCACCAGCCAATACAGTCACTCACACAGTCACTCACTCACCTGTACGGCTAATCACACACCCACTTATTCACCCATACAGCCACTCACACAGCCACTCACACTCCTATGCAGCCCCTCAGACACCCACACCCACTTTCACACTGATATAGACACTCACAGTGCCACTCAGTTGACATATAGTAGAAACAGTATCACTCATTAGTAGTACAAAAAGAATAGTAATTTAATTTATGTAGTAGTTTAGTATATGTCTTTAAGTCTCAGAAAAACACTTACACTCACTGTATAATATCATCAGTAATGTCATCAGTGATGTTATTCGAGATGTCATCAGTGATGTCACTGACTATGTCATGAGTAATGAAATATGTGAGATCATAAGCAGTGCATTTCTGGGGCGTAAGTTAAAGTTAGCTCAGGTAACTATAACTGCTGAATTTCAAAGGTTACAGTAACATTATAGTTAGGTGAAGTTCTCAGTGACAACGTTAACATTTTCAACTAAAAAACCACAGAAATTCAACAGTTATAGTTAGTAGCACTTACTATAACTTCCCCTCACCATGTACTGCTTACGGCCTCACATATGACATCACTCATGACATTTTCTATGAAATCATTGATGACATCACTGATGACATCACCCAATGAGTGTGTTAGTGTTTAATAGATTACATAGTGGCGGGTAACAACTATATTACTTTTCTACCTAATTTTGTACAGCCTTTGTCCAGCTAATTGGTATAATTGTTTACAAAACGCATGAACTACTAATGCACAACAGATGTGTAGAGGCATTGAACACATTATTAATGCCTGCGTTCAAGAGAAACCCTGTGTGCAAGTGACAGTTGACTTGAATTCATTAAATTCCAGACAACTTTTTGGTTCTGCAGAAAAAGTTTCCAACAGTAGAAATATTCTTTGTAGTAGATACTAACTTTTGTAAACAGCCTTTTGCTATTAGAGAGAATCGTGTCAGCAGCATAAGCATAACTTATACTTAACATGGAAGAGTGTGTGCACCAAGTACTAACCTATTTCTGCGTGCTTATTTTGCTTCAGAAGAAGGACTATCTGTAAAGTTTACACCACAGTATGAAGGGTGCAGGTAGTATGATCTTTAGCACCTTCAGATCTTGGCTATTTTTTTAGCAAACAATGTTTTCTTTAGACAATTGTTGCATAGAATGCATACTGTTCTTTGTAGATTATTTTCAATACTCTGTGGTGTATTTCTCATGAGAGTTTCACTGTTTGGAAACAGTGTGGTATAGAGAGAACTCTCTCAATAGAGTAGACACTGTTTACAGTTCCTTACTGATTTCAACTTCATTTCTTAATGTAGGTTCAGTGGGTCACAGGGATTTCATACTAAAAAAAGGTATCCATAGCAGGGCATTTGTTTTAGAATTGGCATTCACTATTTGGGCTTTCTATGAACAGTTATATACAATTGAACACCGTACTCAATGAGGGTTTCCCATATATCTGTGGTTGATTGTGAATATGAACTATAGTACATGTAAATTCAAGGCAATTTATACAACAATGTGTAGGAGAACGAAGCTTGGATGATGCCATCAATGATGTCATTTTAGATGTCATCAGTGATGTCATAAATGGTGTCAATGACCATGTCATGAGGGATGTCATATGTGAGGTCATAAGCAGTGCATGGCGGGCGCAAAATATAGTTAGGGCTGCTAACTATGCTGGATTCCTGTGTTTTTTTTAGTTCAAAATATTGATGTTGTTACTGAGAAATTCATCTAACTATAATGCTACTCTGACCTTTGTTTTTTTCTGTGATTGTCTAAGGTTTTTTAATTAAAAACTCATATTATTATTACACCTAACTATAATGTTACTGTAACTTTTGTTTTTTTCAGTGAATTTCTAGGTTTTTAAAAAAAAATATACATATTTAAAAAATACTTAGGGGCCCATTACGATACCCGGCGTAAATAAATCCGCCAGGCATGGAAGCGGCAAAAATCCGCCCGCACACACCGCCTGAACACCGACCACGCCATTACGATTACACAAACCGAAAACCGCCATCGGCGGAAAAATCACACAAAATACCGCCCGCCATCGTCCGAGTCGGAGTCAAACCGCCCGCCACGGACGGAAACACGCACGACAACACAAAACCGCCCGCCCACACGGCCGACACACCGCACGTGAAATTACGATCGCACCGCCATGAGCGCGGAAAAACCACAAATATACCGCCCGCCAGCGCAAACAACGCCGATGAGAATCGACACGGCAGAAGCCATGGCGCCAACGTACCTGCACAGAAACCATCCGCACACAAAACCAATAGCACACAACATGGCCAACAAGTCCACACAGCAAGGCACGCACAAATACACAAGCACAGTACACATCCCGAAAACACCCCCGGACAAACAAAAAATACAAAGGCCAGAACCCCAGACACAACACACCTGAAAACAACAGACCATGAGGACACTCCCACATAGGTGAGTACAAAAGCAGCACTCCCACAGACCACAACCCCTTGCTACATTGCAAACCAGAGAGGAGAGGAGAGGACACAGTGACACAGCAAGGACAGCAGCACACCACAGAAACGCACACATCACTACCACCACCACCACCACCACCACCACCAAACACCACCACCACCACCACCACCACCACCACCACCACCACCAAACCCCGGCACCACAAACCCCCTGCACATTACACAACACACACCGCACCAGCACCACAAACACCATGGCACCACAAAGAATGCCCAAGTTCACGCCCATGGAGCTGACGGTCATGGTCGACGAGATCATCAAGGTGTACCCACAAATCTATGGGAACATGGTCCAGCACACACCACTAGCCACCAGAAACAGAATGTGGAACCGGATCGTAGACCAGGTCAATGCAGTCGGGACCCTGCCCAGGAACAGAGTCGAAATTAACAAACGTTGGAATGACGTAAAGAGCCTGGTCAAGAAGAAGGAGGGCAAAAACAGAGAGCTGGCTGCCGTCACTGGCGGAGGGAATCCCGCGCTCTTTAAGACCTTCAAAGCGTGGGAGGAGAAGGTGCGAGTCGTAATCCATCCGGAGATCCTCGCCGGATTAGCAGGGGAGTGGAGGCTGGTAAGTACAAACTAATGTATACCAGCACACCGCTATGTACTCACATGCACTACCACCATGCCACAGCTCCCAGGGACAAACACCCCCATGTCCAGCACACAATACACAACACATCACACACACATGCAACAGACACTACCACACACAGCCCAAACCGAACAACTGTAAGATGCGTGGGGACATGTGTACACTAAGCCAGCCACGTAACCACCAACAGGTCCCCAAATATGCCAGAAGCGCCACAACGAGCACCCACCACACCCATGTGTCCGCCACAGCTGCACTAACCGACAAGTAACAGGTAAGTGGCAGGAACACAAAGTGCAGTGGGTGGGACGGTGGACAGCCCAAGTACAACACACACCAGGCCCCAGTCCCACAGCACAGCAAGGAGGAGCATCCCCCACACCCCACAGCCACGTGTCAGCCACCGCAGTGCACAACGACAGCCGAAAGGCAGACATCACGGTCCACAGCAATTGGTGTCAGTGGGTGTCCAGCCACCCCACGACCCACAACACCCCCCACCCCCACAGACCTGCAACATGGAGCACCCCCGCTTAGAGCCATGTGGCATCCAGTACAGTGCACGCACGAACAACTTGCAGGTGGGAAACTGGACAGGGCTGGATTACTGGAGGCATGAGGACCATAACACGACCAACACATGGGACATGTCACGTAGCAGACGAACACGCAGCACTGCCCACCGTCACGAACAAGTGAACAATGTGCACACAGACATGAACAACAGACTCACACCCCACATGACCCATCACAGACATAGCAACACCCAAGGAGCCACGTCTGCATGCACAAGCCACACTGAATATAGTCCCACACGGCAGCCACTGTGCAACTCATCACACACAACCGAAACACCATTGAAGTCCTGTCCATGTAGCCCCTACTGCCTGTCAACCACACACCCCACAACTACGCCTATGTAAGACAAACAACACTAGACGCAACAGAGCGGAACAACAGAAATGCACACGAACACCACTGAACCCATCAAACTCACAGACACACCATGCACAAACAACATACCATCCATCCCATCCGTCAGCCCCAGTCTCATGAAAGGCATGTCATCCGCACAGCTGCCACACATACAGCAGTCACGCTAAGACACATGCCCATGACCAACCATGTGCCAGAAGTCAATTAAGCGCACGACACACTGTGAGCAACAACACACAACATGGGCCACACCCCCCGAGCACTGCAGTGATGCACATGGCACAGGGCAGCACGCACACCAAGGAGATGGGACAACTGCAATACGTTGGCTGGCACACAAGTATCACTCACTCATAACGATGCGTCCAATGCCATGTCCAGTAATCACAACAGACAGCAAATATGCAGGCCATGTCAAGCATGCACACACCTCAAACCATGCACTGTCATGCTGCCACAACACATGTCACGTTCGGCACCCATGGCTCACAGCATGTACCCCAAAAGCATATTCCCTCCCAAATGCGAATCTGGGGCATGGCCCCCATGTTGCCATATGCGTTCCTAAGCGTTCCATTTGAACCCCAAAAGCATATCCCCTCCCAAATGCGAATCTGGGGCATGGCCCCCATGTTGCCATATGCGTTCCTAAGCGTTCCATTTGAACCCCAAAAGCATATCCCCTCCCAAATGCGAATCTGGGGCATGGCCCCCATGTTGCCATATGCGTTCCTAAGCGTTCCATTTGAACCCCAAAAGCATATCCCCTCCCAAATGCGAATCTGGGGCATGGCCCCCATGTTGCCATATGCGTTCCTAAGCGTTCCATTTGAACCCCAAAAGCATATCCCCTCCCAAATGCGAATCTGGGGCATGGCCCCCATGTTGCCATATGCGTTCCTAAGCGTTCCATTTGAACCCCAAAAGCATATCCCCTCCCAAATGCGAATCTAGGGCATGGCCCCCATGTTGCCATATGCGTTCCTAAGCGTTCCATATGAACCCCAAAAGCAAAGTACAAACCAGACCCAGGATGGGCCAGGAGCCCGCATACACCAGAGTCACAATGAGTAGGGGCACAGCAACACACCCATCGGCATGGCCAATCCGTCCCATGCCACATGTGCACAGCACACAGTCCCATTGCCTAGCACACACAACTACAGATGCCACAGCCACACACTCGCCTCCGGGAAACCCATGTACGAGATTGCACGAACTGCCAATGTCAGACGACAAATACATACTTCGCCAGGTGCAACACAATAACAAATCTCATTCTCTCCACAGGTGAACTGCCGGATGCTGGGGATGGAGACAGCAGCCAGCACAGCCAGCCCACAAGCCCCCAACGAGGACACACGGATCTGGAGGATCTGTCCTCCTCTTCGGACACGGACCACCAAGCAGGCCCATCTGGTGTGGCAGGGCCCAGCCGCTCCCCAGGACCCCTCCTACCCACCAACCCATCATCCAGGGATGCTGAACAGTCCCAGCCCCCTGCTGCCACTGTCGTTGCGGCCACACCCACGGTCA
The DNA here is from genome assembly GCA_963921515.1 of Calotriton arnoldi. Classification (NCBI taxonomy): domain Eukaryota; kingdom Metazoa; phylum Chordata; class Amphibia; order Caudata; family Salamandridae; genus Calotriton; species Calotriton arnoldi. The sequence goes on from CAWUFW010004735.1 coordinate 362,298, forward strand.
TTGCGGCCACTACCACTGCCGCAACCGCCACCATCGCCGCACCGACCACCACCGCCACCACCACCACCACGTCTTCGCTGGCACCAGCCCCAGCGCAGGTGGTGGCCCGGCCGACTGGATCCACCCTGGGAGCCACAGCGAGGACCGTGGTGTGCAATGTGGCTAGTGGGCAGGCCGGTGGCAGCAGGACTGGTAGGAGGAGCAGGGTCAGGGAAACGCCAGCCTCCCCTGGGAGCCATGCCCTGCCTCAAATGGCCAGAGTCCTTGGGGCCTATGAGGAGGCCCAAGAACAATGGGTCAGGTCTGCTACAGACACGCGGGAGGTGCTGGGGGTGCTGAGGTCCATGGACGCCCATATGGGCCAATTCGTGTCCCGTATGGACCAACTCGTGGACCTCATGGGCCAGCTGGTGGTGGCGGTGGGGTCACAGGCAAGGCCAGCAACACCACCTCCGCCACCACCTGCTAGGGCGCAGGGTCGGGCAGCAGTGTCCACTTCCCCTGCGTCCACAGCCAGTGAGCACACCTCACCCACCACCAGCAGGTCGCCACCACACACCCCCTCCCAAACGTGGAAGGGGCCGTCCGAAGAGGAAACAGATCTCCCGGGAGGACTTCGCACGCTCCAGTCGCAAGTGAGGCAGCCAGCCAGCCTTCCGCCAGCCTTCCTTGACCAGCCACTGCATTGACTTGCTCTACGATCCCACTCCACACAGCCAGCTGGATGGCATGTGTGTGTTGGACTATGGACATAGAACCAGTGGGTACACCCTGAGCTTCACGCAGCCATGACCGACAGCTCATTGTCACTGCACGCACCACTTTTGTCATCACCTTACACACAATCACATGTCACAGTTTGGAATAAATGCACCTTTTTCACTAACTGCTGTTTGTGCCCTGTGTTTTATTTGTACGGAATACAACGGCCACCTTGGGCGGAAAGGCACCTGATGCGTGGCATGGCAATGGAATCCGGAGGGCCTGTAGGGACCTAGGGGTGGGAGACAGAACAGGAGCACATTCAATGAGTGTGTCACACACCCATCACACAGTACATGTCAACAACTACAAGCAATGTACACACATCGCACAGAGCAATAGGGCACAATGCCACAGTCACCAACAGTGGCATACTACCCTGGCCATGGAGCGTTGACACACTGCACGCAGTGAACATACGGCCACCCTGACACAGCACACACACACCTGCACAGATACAGACACATCATCCGTCGTACATGGACACTCACCGTCAAGTGAAGTAGCGGGCGATGAGCTGCTGGCGCACATTCCCAGCTTCCTCCTCTCCGCTGTCCACCTCACTCGAGCTGTCCTGGTCTGCGGGCTGGGGCCCTGGTTGATCTCCGTCATCCACAATGAGGGGGATCTGCTTCCGAATGGCCAGATTGTGCAGCATGCAGCACGCCACCACTATCTGGCACACCTTCTGTGGGGAGTACGCCAGTGCACCCCCGGTGCGGTCCAGGCACCTGAACCTGGACTTGAGGAGGCCAAGGTACGCTCGACCACACGTCTGGTCCTCCCATGTGCCTCATTGTATCGATCGTCTGCTGGGGTGCGAGGATTCCTCAATGGACTGAGCAGCCATGCCCCATTCGGATACGCAGAGTCACCTGGGTGTGAGGGACACAGAGAACCGTTGCTATTCCAACTGGACAGGGGACAGCATCGCACAACCAGCACGCTACACCACTCCACATACTCACCGACAATACAGGCACGATCCTGTTGCATATTGGCCATCAGTCGTGGCAAGATGCTGTTGCGCATTATGTGTGCGTCATGTGCCGAGCCTGGAAACTTGGCACACACGTGGGTGATCACCATGTCCGCAAGGCACACCACTTGCACATTCAGGGAGTGCGTGTGCTTCCTGTTGCGGTACAGGTGCTCAGTGGCCTGTGGTGGAACAAGGCCAACATGTGTGCAGTCAATGGCTCCCACGACGTGTGGGATTCTGCCAAGGGCATAGAATGCACCCTTCACTGCCGCCAATTCACGAGCCCTGGGGAATCTGATGTACCTGTTTCGGTACAGCATCATGGCTGCCAGTACATCCCTCAGCACCTTGCTGAACATGGGCTGGGACATCCCTCCTCCACTGCCCACTGTGTGCTGGAATGACCCAGTGGCGAAGAAATGCATGGCGGCCATCACCTTAGCCGTGGGGGTGACAGCAGTCGGATACACCCTGCGGGGACGGAGATGGGGCTCTAACATGGCACACAGTCGATGCAGGGTTGGCCTGTCCAGCCGAAACTTCCTGATAACCTCTGTATCGTCCATGTCCGCCAGCAATTGGTATGGGCGGTCAATGTTCGGTCTCCGCCTGGGTTAAATGGCAGAGGACACATGTCAAAGTAACACGGCACATAGCAATTTCGCATACACATCACTGACATGACTGAGCAAGCACATGAGCCACAGCCCAGCTGTCAAGCTGGGACGGCACGGCCACAATACACTTACACAGGTCTCCCAACAATGGCAATGGCAAGTGAGACATACCACTGCCATGTGCATGCACATGGGGATCTAGGCCCCAATGACTTGCGGGGCGTGCTGATGGGGACTGACTGCATATTCGTCAAGCGGCAACGCCACGGCAACATGAGTGTCTGCTGAGCATGGAACTGCTTCCGAGGCTGGATGAGTATGGCACACGACGACGACGATGTGGGCACGGGCTGAGCGGCCAATACAAGTGGGACCTGTGGCACGAGGGGATATGAGACAGTAGTAGGTGTCAGCACTGCACCCTATGTACAGCACTGTACGGATCACAGCTCCCGAAACATTGACTGGTGTCCACATTGACAGCCCCATGCCAAGACGGCTGTGTGCTTGCAGTCACACGTCACAGGTGAGAGGTTACATTGCACGTGCCAGGTGGCAGACGTACATAGTGGGAGCTGGCATGTGTGTGCATGTGTCTCCTGTTCAGGATCCACCAGATGGGCGCTGACTCTGTACTGAGCATTGGACACAGCATGTTCCGTGGAAGGCTTGTGTGTGTGGGATGGTGGCACTGGATGTGCCTCCGTTGGGTGGGGGGCCGTGCACAGGGCGGGTACGTCGATGATTGCGCATTGTTGGTCACGGTGGCTGCACCAACTAAGATGTGTTGCCCTGTGTTCAATTCCTATGTCCGCATGATGATGGACTGTGGATGTGGGCAGACTACACATTGGTCGATGTGCTGTCTATATGCATGTGCCTTCACACCAGGCACAGCTGCCCCTGCACATGTGACCCCTGCTGGACTCGCTGCTGGGTCTGTGGAGCTGATGCACCTTCTGCGCGTGGGGCGGACAGCTCTCCTCACTTCCCTCATTGCGCATGTCATGTCTTTGCCGCAGGTGACATGGATCATGGAGGGCCCACATGTACGCGTGGGTAGGCTACACATGATTGTTCACTGGTCGCCACCCCCAGTCAGTGTTTCGAATGGGACGGTTGTCGTGCTGGTGGTATGTTCGATGTGGCGGATGGGCGGGCCTAGGTGCGGGCTTACATTCCGGACATGGGGGTAGTTGGATTGGCGACTAGTTGCAGTACACACGGGACACGTCTCTTCCTTTCCACATCTGGGTCATCCCTTGTACTAACTGACAGTGATACAGTCATCTTCGCCCCAGCCCTCATGTCCTCCCCTCGCCCCCCAATATGCATGCTCACCTGCGAGGCTAGCGCTTGCACAGGGAGCCCCAAGCTCGCACCAGAGAGGGCAAGGAGTGTATGTGTGGGTCCAGTTGCACGAGTGGGCTGTCTCAGGGTATGATGTGTGGCGGGACGCCGTCCACCTGCGTGGTGCCCCAAATGGAGACCCGGCCTGCATGGACTATGCATCACAGTCTTCGCCTTCCGGATCCGCCACCTGCGACACCCAGTGGCTGTGGCTGCCCTTGCGGCCAGGCCGCGTCCGTCTGTGGCTGATGGCCCACACATTCACTCTTTGGCCTCTCTGGGGAGGGCTCAGGGGTGGTGGCGCACGCGCTTGCACTTAGTCGCAATGGCATGTGGCGTGGTTGGTATGATGGGCAATGGATGGGATGGTGCGAGCCACCTCCCGTGACGTCAGTGCTGCTCGTGCTGTGGTGCGTCCCCCTACACTTCCATTTGACTTTTGCCATGCTGGACGTTGAGGTTCTATTGCCTGCGTGATATGACCAGGAGGAGCGCGAGGAGACCTCTCACACACCATGCTCCACTGCCATCCCGTGCCCTGTATCGCCTGTGCGGATTGACTATGTTGGGGTTACACCTGGTCGACTGGGGCTGTGTGTGCCTTGTCAAGGGGCATGGCGGGCGCACAACAGGATCCAGCTTGTCCACAGAGGGTGGGCTGAGGTGCGCCTGGTACCGCTTTGTACGTGTGCCCGGCTGCTGTGCACACACGTGTTCACTCCCCCCGACAGGTGTCCTCTCACAATGCCCAGGGAAGCGGTGGTGTACTGTTCATGACCCCTCCCAACACAGCGTGCTCCAACTTGGCATGTGCGCATCTACCCGTCGCACCCACCCACCTGAGCACTGCGTCCATACGACTTCACATGACACATGTGTGTCTTCCACAGTAGTGCTACTCATTTGCGTTGACATCCAATACCAGTGGACTACATGGTCATGTCACGACTGCCGTGTACTTCACATACTCTCATCCTCTCTCATTCGTACTTGTGAAATGAGTCAGCGGAGACAGTTTTGGTTTCAAACATTATATTGAGTCTTCTGTCCTCTGTGATGCAGTATAGTGGACACTACTGGCAGCGGAATACATGTTGAGGATATACTGAGCATGATTACAAATTGGATAGGGTGTGGGGTTACATGTGATTGGCTGTTGCATGTGGGATGTGGGCTTCAGAGTTACATCTGCTTGGCCAAGGCTGTGCTAATGTACATTTACGTATAGCTGCGGAGCTGCGGACTTTGACACAGACGGTATACATGTAGCCTACCAGACCGCTCGGCATCATGGGCACAGTCCATCTCAGTTCCATGTGACAGGTTTGCTGCGGTTGTTCCTCATGCACGCGTGCATGTGAGATGACATCAGGGCATGTGCTTGCGTGCATGCAGCGGCGTGCCACTTGTTGTTGCACTGTGGTGGTTACTGGACATGTCACAGTCACTGGGGTCGTGTTGTTGTTGTATGCACTTGTCGTCCATGCAAAGGTCCTGGTATGGGATTCCCGGGCGGGGGTGGGAGGGGTGCAGCACCCACAGACTCCAGGCGACCTATTCATGTCCACTGAGCGGTGTGTGTGTCCATGTGCGCTGGATCCATGTCGTGTCCTGGTTGTTCGTGCAGTTCCGTCCATGTGGGTGCGATACACAGAGCCCATGCCACTGCCTCCCACGATGCATGCAGTGTTCCTGGATGTGATGGGGAACAGTGTGCATGTCCCGGTCATATCCGATGTCAGGCGATGTCGTTGATGGTGTGGTTACAGTTGCCGGTCGTTTGGTATGGCTGTTGTGGTGGTGACTGGCCAGTCCGTGCGGAAGCTGAGCATGGGTGCGGGGTTGGACTTCATAGGTCACTCGGGAACCTGCGTTGTGGTCCGACGTATTTACAGGTTGTCAGGTATGCGATGCCGTCCAGCAGGGCTTCCATGTCATTGGTGGTGTACATGTTTGCCAGCCAATGAAGCGGATGGTGGCTCTCAAGGTGTTGTTCGTAAGTTGTCCCTTGGAGGACCATGATGGGGCATGCTGGGTGACATTCGATGTAGCTGTTCTCGATGATCCGTCGTGTGGAGGCACAGTGGTCCCATTTCAGTGCGGGTGCGATGTTGGCCACATACGCCATGCCCCCATAGGCAGAGCAGGCCCTGTCGTGTGCGTCCAGAGGGAGGAGTAGTGGTAGCAGGTCCGCCTTCAGACATGCCGGGTTGGAGAGGCATATCTCGACGGGATGCTGGTAGGGACACCTCCGACAGTAGAAGACGGGCATGACGCAGCTGAACAATGTGATGCGGTAAGTCAGTCGGTAACCTACGTTCAGCAGGGACAGGAGATCGCATCCCAATGTATGTATCGTGTTGGTTTTGTACAGCTTGAGCTGTTCGGCGTAGTTGGGTAGGTGTGTTGCGGTTGCCATTTCGCAGCGGTTCGTTGAGATGGCGTGCTCCGGCTGTGTGTGCAGTCTGCAATGTGCACGCTCCGGGGTTGCTGTGAGCTCTGTGTAGTCGTAGGGAGACAGGACTTGTGTTCTGTTGGCTTGTTTGGAGGACACGGGCCCTCTTCCCACATGCTTCTCAGACAGTTCAAGGTCAGTGCTGTGTGACTCCTTCCAATTAACTTGCATGTGGCCGACATGGGGGAGTGTTTTCTTCTTTCTTCCCCGTCCGTTGTGTGCTTCTGTGATATGCGCTATCTGCCCTGTGGTCGGTCTCCTCGGCATGCCTGTGTTGGTCTATTCTTGGACAATGGCTGTATTCACCGGCTTCTGTCGTAGGGCTGTGGTTTCGGAGTTGGAATGGAAGGTCATTCAGTGCTGTCTGCTCTCCCTTGTGTGGGCGGCAGGCTGCCTTTCCGCTCTGCGTTGGGCCTTGTGTGTGGATGTTATTCTTGGGCCACCTGTTGTCGGTCCCCGGGCTCTTTGGTGTTCCGTTTCATATGTCTTGTTCATATGTGCAGGGTGGTATGGGTTTTTCAGTGTGGTACTGGCGTTCCTCTTCCCGAAGGAGCCCTGCTTCTCCTAGTTGGTGTTGCCGCCGCTGTGTGCTACGCCATGTTTATTACACTGGGGTGTGTCCTGCTGTTGCGTGACTTCACTGACATGTGTGCGTCGGTTGTGTGGCGTTGGGTGTTGTCCGTGAATTGGGCGTTGGGGACATGTCTGTGGCAGGCCTGTCACGTGTCATGTGCGTTCGGGTTGGGGCTGATGTGTGTGCTGCTTGGTTGTGTCCCTGTGTCTGTGTGCGACGCATGCATGGCGCTGCGGTTGGCCTCTGCGTTGTGCGCATGTGTGGCGGCGTCATCGGCGCTTTGGGGCCGTGACGGGGTGGTTGGTTCCTAGTCCCAGGTGGTGTGTACACATGTGTTCCGCGATGTTAGGATTTGGCCTGTGTGTCATATGTGGATGCAATGGTGGATGTGTAGTGTACACGCGCTGGTGGGGGTTGTCCGCTTTTCCGCCCTTGCACTGTGTGCGCTGTTTGCGTGCACTTGTTGTGTGTGTGCCTACCTGCGTCTCCGCGGTACGTTGCGTCCTTGGTGGTGCATCAGCAGAAGCATGGGAAGGGCCTGCAGTGCTGGATTCATGCCCGGGGTGCCGCTTCTTCGTTGTCCGTGCTCTGCGTCCGTGTTACCGCCTCTCTTTCACATGCGGTGTCTCTTAGCCGTGGGAGCCGTTTGTTTGCGGCATCGTAATTTATACGCCCGGGCGGGACGTGTTTCGTCGGACGGTGTGTGTCAATTGAGCTGCGCCGCTACGTGTACGGGCGCACTTTGATGGCGGACGGTGTTGCTGGCTTGCCGGCGGTGTTTGGCCTGCTTTTCGCATCGTAATTGGGCGGGCGTGTGGACTGCTGCGTGCCGGCGGTAACTGGTGGTTTTTGCATCCGCCAGCACGGCGGTTGTGCTTCCGCCCGCCATCGTAATGGGCCCCTTAGACACTAACTACTGCAACAATGTTTGGGCTGTTAATGTTTAACTTATTAGTTTTTGTAACTCGCATATACGGAAATATTACCAGCATAGTTTTCATGGTCTTTGTATCTATCTTTACATAAACTTCATATTTATATTTCAAAAAGACACTGATCATTTTTTTCTATACTGTAAATTATGTTTCTTCACTATGTACATCTATTTTTAAGCTGTGTGATCACTCTCACTGGAGGCTCACATGATCGCAGAGTTATACATGTTGTTCTAATCTGGGATGTGGCGAGATTTGAGAACTATGCACCCTGAACGCCTTTCTCAGGCTGAGTTAGCCCGTGCTGCAGAACTTGATAACTCATCAGGATCATACGCATCTTTTCAAACTGGTGACACTGTGCCTACCCAGACACTCACCGCTCAAGCATATAACAACTCTGCTTATCTGAACAAAGCCCTTTTTTTGCTGCTTATGCATGTAGATTATTTATTCTCCTGAGACAAGCAGGGCTGCACAGGACAGGCCTGTCCATGATCATAAATGTCCACCTAGTCAGTAGGTTTTTTAAACATTTATTTATCTTAATTTTTCTCCTCTGTTTTGAAGGAGATGTTTTTTTGGTACATTGACAAAATATCAACACTCTAAAAATTCCCATACAAAAATATCGTGACCAAAATATTGATGTCAAAAATATTTACATCCTATGCATATAATGGTAAGTACAAAAATATTGAAAAAAATATCGGTCATAAATATAGCTGTACAAAATATCGTTTTTATTTATATATATATATATATATATATATATATATATATATATATATAAAATAAATTCATAAATATTAATTATAGTAAAAAATATTTTAAAAATGTATTAGATTTAATATACATTTTAACAAATATAACAAATAAACTTAATTTAAAAAAGTAAAACACATAAAATAATTAATATATATATATATTTACTTTAACACAATTGTTAAAATAATAAATTTAAGGTATTTTATAATTTTAAAATTATATAAAAATTAAACAAATATATATACGCATATATATATATAGATATGTTATTGGTATATATATATATATATATATATATACCAATAACATAAAATCTATTTAAAGTAATATTCTATTATAAATTAAAACATTGAACTATTTAAAAATCTTTAAACTTAAATTTCCCATTCCAGTCAGTGCAAATTACTATTCCCACTCCCATCAGTGCAACAGTAGGTAAAGTGTTGGATAGCGGAGGGGTAAAAATTACTATCCCCACTCCAATGAGTGCAACAGTACGTAAAGTGTTGGATAGCGAAGGGGTAAAAATTACTATTCCCACTCCAGTGAGTGCAACAGTAGGGAAAGTGTTGGATAGCGGAGGGATAAAATCTACTATTTCCACTCCAGTCAGTGCAACAGTAGGGAAAGTGTTGGATAGCTGAGGGGTAAAAATTACTAGTCCCACTCCAATGAATGCAACAGTAGGGAAAGTATTGGATAGCGCAGGGGTAAAAATTACTATTCCCACTCCATTCGAGTGCAACAGTAGGGAAAATGTTGGATAGCGGAGGGATAACATTTACTATTCCCACTCCAGTGAGTGCAACAGTAGGGAAAGTGTTGGATAGCGGAGGAATAAAATGTACTATTTCCATTCCAGTCAGTGCATCAATAGGGAAAGTGTTGGTTTGTGGAGGAGTAAAATTGACTATTCTCACTCCAGTCAGTTAAAAATTTAAAACAAACAAACTATTATCAACAGAATTAAAATATTTTTTAAAAAGTAAGTAAAAAAATATAAATATGTTAAAAATAAAAATAGAAATATATTTCATATGAAAAATAAAAAAGAAGAACATATTATAATGTTACATACACATCACAAATATCTACAAATATTATATTAAATAAAATCAAAAAAAGTTTTGAAACAAATATATATTTTTATTTAGAAATTATTTATTAACAAAAACATTAATTATTACATAAATTTAGACTCTTTACTTCCTTGCCTATAACACCACACAACTCTCAACCCACATTGAAAATAAAAATAAATGTATTTGCATAATTAACATAATTAATTATCAATTAAACAAATATTATTAATTAAAAAACAAATTAAAACACATACAATTTAATTAACTTCCCACCCTTTGCACCTATAATCCCCACAACCCAAATTTCACTCAATTAAATAATTAGTAGTAGTTAACAACTCATTATAAAGTAAGTAAATTTAATTTACTCCCCACCCTTCACCCCGATAAACCTAAAATCCAAGCACAAAAACATAATTAAACAATTACCCTAATGAATTATCAATTAATTAATTAATAGTAATCAACTAATTATTAATTAATTCAAAATAAATTACTTCCCACCCTGTACCCCTAGAAGCCCCACAACCCACAATTCAAATTAATTGCACAATTTCCATATTTAATTGTCAATTAATTAATTAATAATTATTGATTAATTGCAATTTAATTACTTCCCACCCTTTAGCCCTATAAACCCCACAACCCGCACCTAAAATATACCCCAAAAAATAAAAACGCAATTAACAATATAAAATCTCAATTAAATAAATATTAATAAATAAAACATATTCATTAATTTATTTTAATGAAATTACTTCCCACCCTATTCCCCATAAACCCACAACCCGCTACGGAACTAAATAACTACTAAAAATGATTATATATATTAAAAAACATAAACATACATTCAAATATATACTAAAATACATAACACTAATTATAAAATTAATATTTTAAACAATTATATTTTTGCAAATTATATTGACTTCTATATTTTTGAAATCGATATTTCTTACTTTAAAGTCGATATTCTTGACCACAATATGCTTGCTGTCGATATTTCTGTGTCACGATATTTAAAAATCGATATTAGTGTAAGTCGGCATTTCCAACTCGATATTTTGACTGAAAATGTTTTTTTACTCCCAGTTTCTTGGTTTTTTCTATCACTTTTAAAAAAAAATACAAAAATGTAAAAAAATTGTTGCTTGAAAAAGCTTTTTTCAGAGCGAACTTATACTGTTTTTATGCATGTTGTTTCTACTATGTACCCATTTGTTTTCCTTCTTGATGATGAGACTTCCATACATAGCATGAGTAATTCTCGTGAGCCTCTCGCAAGAGTCAGACGTTTGCGTTGCGAGCGTCTCGCAAGACCATACCTTTCGATCTTGCTAGACTCTTGCAAGATCGTAAAGTTTTTTTACGTCACATAATGAAAACTCTCCTTTATTACAGTACTTACAACTCTTAGGGCCAGATGTATCAAGCTAAAATGCGATCGCAAATGCTGAAATTCGCACAATTTCAGCGTTTGCGATCGCAATTTAGCTGTGTGCAATGTAGGAAAGAAAAACCTACTCGCAAAAGAAGGAATCGCAAAATGTGCGATTCCCTATTTTGCGCATGCATTTAGAGACTCGCAATTTGCGAGTCCCTAAATGCTATGCTAGTAGCCATCGCAAATTGCGATATTACTTCTAGTTGGTGGTAGTTTGCGATTTCCTCGAAAAAGGCACTTTTTTGCTTTTTTCAAAGTGCCATGTGGCACAACCACATGTGCACACATGCACATTTCAGGGGTGCAACAGGGTGTCCTTTTGGAACCCTTGCACCCTTGAAATTGCATGCGCAATTTGCGAGTACCTATTTTGTCCCGCGGTTAAATACGACGTGGACATCGGAACATATATTTTAATTTCACAGTGGGATGGAATTATCACCACTGATAAAGGAACATTTTGGACTCTTGTAAGCCTTGAGAAAGTCGCGGGACAAAATTCCTTTATGATAATAAATGCCATTATTAGAGTATAAAGTGGAGTATACTTTCTGTTGACAACTGTATCATGGACAACCAGTGTACATATTTGAAGGTAAGGAAATACTCACTTCTCTCACAGACATCCCCTTATTGGAACAGGCATGTGTAGTAAGGTACACACACAGGCAGACCTCTGTGCTGAAACTTCTCTCAGGAGTGACAAGATTATATACTACGATGTGCAAAAGAACTGCCATCTCCCCCCGCTGACAGCAGAGCATAGTATACTATGATGATTCATTTGCCTCTCTTCCAAAACCTCTCTCTTGTACAAACATTGTTATACTACAGTGAGAAGAAGCACTCATCTTGCTATGGGACCTTATACATACATATACATCAAGCAGTACAGTTACAGTTCTTGAAGATGTAACTGCCTCTTTAAGTCAATAGTGCAAGACTGTAATAATATTAAAATCTTTAACAGCTATTAAGGAAAGAAATCAGTAGTAACTTTAAACTTTTTATTACAAAACAACTATTTAACAACCTTACATTAGCAAACTACAACTTCAACTGTAAAACAAACAAAACAACAAACTTAACTAATCCATAAAAAGATTTCCTCACTCCGTCACCGCAGGAAGTAACAACAACATCAGTTGTGCAATAAGTTTTGTTTCCTGGCTTTTCACAGTTACTTTTACCTCTTCTTCCAAATTGAAATTTTTTTTCCTCCTCCATATATTTTGTGACATGATATATCAGTTTTTTAAAACATCTGTTTTCAATTTTCCACCTAAAAAAGACAAGAAAACCAAAAAATGTACACTGATTAATAATTGATAACAGTGATACATCACTATATACTCTAAAGTTTTTTTTTAACATTTTTCACCCACAATCACATAGCTATATGTACTGTGCCACTATCTTAATATTCCTTTCTCTTAAAGAATTCAGCACTCTCCACCAGTGAATTTTTTTCAACAATTAAATTATAACATGTCATCAAACTTGGTTTCATAACAATTTTTAAAGTAACACATTCCTCTTTACATTCCTTTCCGAACAGTGAGCTCAGTGTTTTACTCTAGAGATGGCAGTATCTCCACTCCAAATCACATAGTGGTAAAATATGTACACAATAAGGTTAATAAAAACACTAAGGGGCCGATTCCGATTCGGGCCGGAAATCTCTCCGACCGAGCCGGACCCGGAGAGATTTCCGACCGAATCGGACCCGTGCCGCCCGACCGAACGAGTACGATGCGCACGTGTGCCATCGGACTCGATTCGGTCGGACTCCCATTGAAGTCAATGGGAGCCTGTCGTACAACGCGTACGCGGGCTCCCATTGACTCAATGGGTGCGAGGCGGACAAGGGCACCCCCTACAGCGTGTACGCGGTGAAGCGACTCGCGCCGTACACGCACAGGTAGGGGGGACCCATGGGTCCCCCCTGTGTGCGATTCGCGCGGCTACGCGTACAGGGGGGTCTGACACGGACCCCCAAAGTACGGCTCCGACTGCTCTTTGGAGCCGGAGTGCGCGGCTCGGTCGGACTGCTCGCGGCGCGCATCGTACTCACCCGGCCGGGGAACGTCTCCATTGCGCGGTGCGTGTCGAGTCCGAGCGAGTCGGTCGGTGCGGTTAGACCCGGGAACGAGTCGGTCGGAGCGGTCGGGACGCCCGGACGAGTCGGTCGGCGATTTCGCATCGTACTCGCTCGCCCGGACGCGCGTACGAATCGGTCGGGAAATAGGGCTCCGAATCGGATCCGGTTAAGCCGAATCCGATTCGGAGCCCTATTGGCCGAGATCGGAATCGGCCCCTAGGCCTTGTACTAACAGATTGCAGATGCTTTTTTTTGCAATTTCAGAAACACTCACTCTTTTACTTACAACTACATACAGATTGAATATTTCATTTTTTAAACACAATCCAATACTTGATGATATCTCTCCACATACTAAAGTCTACCTCTCAAAAGCTATATTAATAAACATGCACCTCTATAAACAGGTTTTGACTCACTAAACATTGTATAGAATAATTTTACCAACAATAGCACGCTTTCTGACAGCTCCCAGCAAAGTTCATAAAGTATATTTCTAATTACCTGAACTTAGAGCAGTTTCTTATATACAACTAAAGACATCAGTCTGTCTCAGCTCCAAATTCAGTCCCTTCTACTGAGCACAACTCCAACAAGCTTCCTTCTCCTCTGAATTACCAAGAACAAACTGAGCTGTCCCTGGTTCTACACCCAATCACATTACAGGATTTCTTTAACCATGCAATAAGAATGGTAACTATTGGTTGAACCTTGGCCCCTTTTTTCACTTCCCCTCATACGATCTCACAAGACTCTTACCGGATCATAAAACACCTTGTGGATGGTCCAATAATTTTCCATGTGAGTCTCGTGCGATGCTCTAGAGATTGTAAAACACCTAGTGGCAGGCTCAATGATTTTCCCTCGGGTCTCGCAAGTCTCTTACAAAATGCACCTGTCCATACAGGAAGCTTCACTCCCTGAAACTCGTGAGCTACTCTAGTGAGAGTCTCACAGAATCACAACAAAATTATAGGGAATTAGTAGTATGTGGGATGGAGTATGCTGTCCACTGAGACCTATCTCTTACATGACAAGTGTGTGTAGTAGGGTGTGGGGAGAGACTGATCTCTTCCCACAGACCTCTGTCTCAGATGACAGGTATACGTAGTAGTGTGTATGGAGGGATTAGCCTCTCCAGTGAGACCCTCTCTTAGATGATAGGTATGTGGAATAGGGTGTGAGAAGAGATTGGCCTCTTCTCTCTGACCTCTCTCTTACATGAGAGGTGTGCATAGTAGGGTGTCTGCAAGGACTGCCCTCTCTTTCCACACCTCTTCCTCAGATAACAGGATTGCGTAGTAAGGTGTTTATATATACTGTCCTCTCCTTCCAGACCTGCCTCTCAGATGACCGGTTTGCATAGTAGGGTGTATGGAGAGAGACTGCCTCTCCACTAATTCTCTCTCAGATCATGAGTGTACATATTAGGGTGCATACATGGACTGCCTTCTTCTATCAGACCTCTGTATCAGATGATGGCTGTGTTCAGTAGGATGTTACATGGAGTGCCCTCTCCTTCCAGACCTCTCTCTCAGATGACAAGTGTACGTAGTAGGGTGAATACATGGACTAGCCTCTTCTGCCAGACTTCTGTCTCAGATGATAGCTATGCATAGTAGGGCAGGTACACGGACTAGCCTTCCCTGTCAGACCTCTCTCTCAGATGACAGGTGTGTGTATTAGGCTGTGTACATGGACTGGCCTCTTCTGCCACAACTCTGTCTTAGATGACAGGTGTGTGTAGTAGGGTGCGTGGAGACAGACTGGCTTCTCCGCTGAGACCTCTCTCTTGGATGACAGGTGTGCATAGTATGCTCTATCCAGGAACTGCTAACACCCTTCTCTCTGATAATGGATGTGCATAGTGGGGTTTGGGCAGAGAATATGCCCTACTCACAACTCTTAAAAAGCCGATGGGCATAAATAGTACACTCTGACAAACACCATCTCCAGTAATACTCCTTCCTAGAGTAGCATGTGTGCATAACAGTAGCGGCTCGTGGAGGGAGTGCTCCATTGCCGCATTTGGCGCTGCATTGCCAAATGTGATGCAGCACGCGCAACAAAATTCGTTTTATTTATTTATTTGTTTACTTACCTCTGTTCGGCCATATGCCGTAGATTACTACCCCCCACCCTGCTCCTCCCCCACCGCCCCGCAGCACTCCCTCCACGAGCCGCTACTGGTGCATACTACAGTCTATTCAAACATCACCTACTCCTTTCTACTGTTCACGATCTCCCGTGAAAATAGGAATTAACCATCTACTCATCCCAGTACTTATCTCTTACACACTTCCTCTCAAAAACAATAACTACAATATGCATTCCTATTAAGGGAGTGTATTTAGAACTCATCTACCCCTTTTTACTATTCACGATCTCGTAAGAGTCCCACAAGATTGTAAAAATGAGTTAAAAACGATATACATTACAATATATATTTATTTTCTTCACAGTAGTTATCCCTTAGTCACCTCATCGCTAAACTAAGGGGACAGAAACCTTTCTGCTGCCCCCTTATAAAGCTTTTTTATTTCATTTCCATAACACCTCGAATTTTTTGATAGTAAACAGTAATGGTGGGTATTTAATTTCTAACATTCCAACAACCAGCCAATCAGAGCGCTCGCTCTCGAAAGACTAGCAGGAGCCTCTTGCTTCCTTGAGAGCATGAAGGCTCTAGGGAAAAATAGGCCTGTTGACGCGAGCTCAACTACCAAAATATACAATTATTTTGACCCTTAATTTCTCAAAAGCTGCTGAACGGATTTACACCAAATTACAAAAAGCACAATTTTCAGAACAAGATCTAGCTTCCTGCCAAATTTGGTGTAATTCTGTTCAGCATTTTTTACTAAAACCTGTCCTAAACAAGTCCATGGAAAATGTGTGGATATTTTACATTTTGGGGCCCTCGTTTTTCTCAGCCCCTGCTGGATTATACCATGTTGAAACTTTCCAGGAAGCAGCTGAGGTGGATAGACTCTTTTTTCAGAACGTTTTGTAGAGATTCGTGAAATTGGGGCCAAAGTTATTAGCAAACCAAAAAATGCTCAGTCTACTCTAACCCTCTATATATTATATATGTATTTTATATATATATATATATATGTATTCTTTTAAGTTTAAAATTAGACACAACTGGTGAAATTAGAAGTATATTCCTTGGTACAGCTGATAGACTTGCAAAACAGAAGGTCTCTGTGTCTTTGATAGGCCCACCAGTGTATTTGCATCCGGGACATAGTAACACCAGTAAAGAGAAGTAATGTCTGGATAAGTACTAAGGAGGAAAGAAGCGAAAAGGAAAAGTGAGAACATTCCAACAGAGCACTTAAAAGCTAGCATCCTTTCCCATCAACTGACATCTTGTCAGAATTAGCTTATTCAAGCATATGTACAGTTTGCAGTCATTAATGGGTTTTGGCATGATGAGTTGGGACAAATCTAGCTGTATAATAACTTTTGTCACTCCATTTGCTCACTACTGTTGTATTTGAATCCCCACAAGTAGACTTGCTCCAGAAGAGCTCCAGTACAAACGAAATAAATAACTGTGGGAATTGATTCAGGAGTCCCAGGGCAAACAAGGGTTTCTGGGCTCAGATTATGACAATCAGAATCTAGCGTCATGTGCTTCCCTGGTGCTTTTTAGTGTGAAACTCGGCTGGCTACAAGTTTCAGGTACCCTCATTCCACAGGGGTATGCGGTTCAATTCCAGTGTGAGGTAAATTCAGGATTTCTGGGTCTCACCCTTGCAGAATAGTGTAGGTTCATCCCAGAAGTGGCAGTGGATGTTTTTGACTCTTCCTGCCTCAACTCCTTCACAATATCTCTACTTCAGAGAAGCACATTCATTATTCAAGGGCACTTCCAATGCCCCTCTCGAGAACTTGGTCAGATCTCTGTCTGGCAGGCAGCCTCTCCTGAAAGTCTTTAATCGAAGTCCTCAGCTTACTGGTTCTGAATCTGGGAATAAGGGTTGGTAGTAGTTAGTACAACCCTAGAACTCAAAAGTTCGGCAATGGAAATATTAGCACACTGGCTGGAGGTTTCTTTCCCATCTTTATACCAAAGTTCAGGGAGTCAGAAGTGACAGTTGGACTACCCAACTATCACTTCTGAGTCCTGATCTCACCAGCTTATACTACTCAGATTGGTCCAGCCAAAGCCTTTCAAAAGGAGTGTGAGCAGGAAGTTGGGGTGGTGCTGTGAGGAGCAACCAGTAACAAGAAAAAAGAAAAGCGAGAGGCTGTCCCACGTAAATGTATGTTTGGGGAGAAGCTTTTCCAGAGGACAATGGGGCAGGACACAGAAAGCGGAAACGTCATAGCTTCAAAGGGACTGTCTAGCTCACAGGTCCGTGCAGGTAACAGCAGTGGGCGGTGGGGCAGTGTAAGGGGGGATTTCGAGGGACGATGCCAAGGGAAAATTAATTATTTATTTAATTTTTCCTCTGCATCGTGCCTTGAAATCCCCCCTTACACGGCCCCACCGCGGTTACCTGCACGGACCGCGGCTGCTAGCTCATCTCCTTAACACTCCTCATGCTGACCCACTACTAAATATCCCTGGAATGTTAATTGAGGAAGCCCTGCAATTCACATCTGCTCTGGGCTCGCCCTCCATCCCTTCATCTTAGGCATCACTTGAATGCAGTAAACACAATTGGATCCCTGTGTGGCCACAGCCACGTGTCATACCTATGATACCTGCATACTTTCATCTTGTACACACACAAGTACAGTGCTTAATTTGAGCCGGTGATTGCAGGTGTCATCCACTGGCATATATGTTTGGGAACCCGGGCTTATTTTTCCTCATCAGACTCTCACCAAGAGCAAAAGAGAGAAAAACACAAAACGGGGATAGAAGGGAAAAAATAAAGACAGAAAAACAGTGATAAAGGCAGAAAGGAAGTATGAAATGGAACCTGGAAGAGTGAGATAAAGAGGCAGGGAGTGCCTGGTGGGGGTTAAAGAGGTAAAAGGTGGAATCAAGAGATGCAGCCTAGGTATTCAGCATCCCAGATACCAATAGCACCGATCACAGGCTTCTGAATAAAGGTTTGGGCACTGGCACTTATTCTTTTACAAATTAGGCACTGCACAAGCATAATACACGCATGCAACATCCATGTTCCAAATGAATGGGTGAAGGGCCCAGTTGAAGGGGTCTGGCTCGCCAATTTAGAAAAATGTGGTAGAGGCTAGTAGGCCACTCGATCCAACAGGTGACAGGTAAATACATGTGTCCTGCTATTTTAATCAATATGCTACCACCTCTAGCAGTCGTGTAGGTGGCAGCAGTGACACTCGCAAAGAAGGTTCACATGGTTGTCTTTCTAGACCAGAGACCCCTGCTCTAGGGCTCAATTCTTGTCAAAAAAGTGCCTCCAACATATGTGCTGATGCAAGAGACAAAAACTGCAGCTTGTTTCTGGTGATTTCGAGGCATGGGTGTACACTCTCTGAAGACATTAATGGGGCCAGCTTGAATATGGTGATTTCGAGGCAGGGCGCACATTCTCTTAAGCCATGTACAAGACCTTTCTTCATCCCACAAAAAGTGATAAATGATCTCATCATTAAAACTATTGATGCCCTTCTACAGTAGGAGAAGGAGACATATTGACAGGTTGTTAGTCTAATTAAAGAAAGACACATCAATTTGAACCTATCAAAATTCCAGTGGAGTGAAAAGAAAGTGCCATTCACTGGTCACATCTTGAGACCTAAATGTTAGTCCCTGATCCGCTTGTGCAGTATGCTCTGCCTGGTTAGCTTTCCCGGCCCCTGTCATCTTGGGCCGAACCCTCCCTCATCCTCCCTTTGTCCCAACCAACACTCCTTCCATACCTCTGGGTAACATGGCCTTTCTTTGGCCCTCTTGTTTGTCCAATTTGCCCCCCCCCCCTCCTCATTCCACCTAGTTTAAGAGCCTCCCTTCTGCTGCTGGCCCCCGATTTCCCAGAAGACCCCGAATTTCTCAAATCTCGCCTGAGCTGGGATCTGTAGCCATCCTGGGCGCAGTTCAGTATAAAAGCCAAGTCCCTGCACATGCAGGCTGTTTGGCTTCAGTCAACCCGACTAGAGAGAGTCTGTTGGCCTTGTAGTCCTGCTTCCCCTAATACTGGAGCAACTTACCTGATTCCTACGGCCTAGGAGCGGCTTGGTAATCCTGAAGAACGCCCTCCTCCTTGACTTGTCATTCGGATCCCACCACATGCCCCACCCTGGATAAAAAGTGGGTGCGATCCTTATTGATGGCCAAATTAGAGAAAGCCAAGATTAAGGCAGAATCTCTGAAAGCAATGGTTGTAACTTATTTGATCTTTAACACCAAACCTCAGTTTTAATTTCAACTAGTTATGTATGGGAGCCCAGAAGTAATTAGGAGCGCTCTTTACTCTTTCGTTTTAGGGCAGGTACACTTAAGTTTTCATTATGTTTTCCAGCTGTGTTCCAACATAACCTCGAACTAAGAACATGCCCCTGCAACGGTACCGAAAAACAATCAATGATGCACTTTTTATTCTTCTGTGGTTTTTATAGACTTTTTACCCAAACGTTTTTTAGCAAACTTGCTGAAAGCAGAACATCTTAGACATTGTAGTAGAACCTATTATTATCTGAAACAACTAGAGGATGAAGAAACACGTCTGTGTGTGGTGCTCTTTCTTCATGCAGCTGTCTGCTCATGGGAATCAATGCTCCTTTAAGATAATTTGGCTGCATTATTTAGCCCACGTTGCGGACTGGAGGTTTCATAAATTGCTTCTCATGCCTCCTTCAGGCCTATTGATTGACTCTGCATTAGGCGCTTAATCTTTTTATGTAAATTGAATTCATGTATTTATTAACCTGTATTATACTGTTTTTGCGCTTTTATGGTTGTTTGCAAAAACAACAGTTGATGGACAGAATGCAGAACAATGTCATACATTC
This sequence comes from Calotriton arnoldi, assembly GCA_963921515.1. Classification (NCBI taxonomy): domain Eukaryota; kingdom Metazoa; phylum Chordata; class Amphibia; order Caudata; family Salamandridae; genus Calotriton; species Calotriton arnoldi. Next base: position 382,322 of record CAWUFW010004735.1, read on the forward strand.
ACCCCAGTACAGAGATCTGGGCCTAAATCCATCGTTTTTTTGCTCACCATGCCATTCCAGTTTGAACCCAGCCATATGCAAATCAGTCTTGACCCTGTGCCTCATGGGAACAGTCCAGCCCGAACTGCCAAGCCAGGTCCTCCCTGGACTGGAAACAAGCATCCTAGGACCGGTTTCGGGGTTTCACCCCTCTTCAGCCAGGATAGCTTGATTCCAGTGGCATGGAGAGCACGGGACCCACGTCTGGGCATACCCGTCCCACTCGGGGTGACAAATGCAAAAACAACAGTTGATGGACAGAATGCAGAACAATGTCATACATTCACCCCAGTACAGAGATCTGGGCCTAAATCCATCGTTTTTTGCTCACCATGCCATTCCAGTTTGAACCCAGCCATATGCAAATCAGTCTTGACCCTGTGCCTCATGGGAACAGTCCAGCCCGAACTGCCAAGCCAGGTCCTCCCTGGAATGGAAACAAGCATCCTAGGACCGGTTTCGGAGTTTCACCCCTCTTCAGCCAGGATAGCTTGATTCCAGTGGCATGGAGAGCACGGGACCCACGTCTGGGCATACCCGTCCCACTCGGGGTGACAAATGCAAAAACAACAGTTGATGGACAGAATGCAGAACAATGTCATACATTCACCCCAGTACAGAGATCTGGGCCTAAATTCATCGTTTTTTGCTCACCATGCCATTCCAGTTTGAACCCAGCCATATGCAAATCAGTCTTGACCCTGTGCCTCATGGGAACAGTCCAGCCCGAACTGCCAAGCCAGTTCCTCCCTGGACTGGAAACAAGCATCCTAGGACCGGTTTCGGGGTTTCACCCCTCTTCAGCCAGGATAGCTTGTTTCCAGTGGCATGGAGAGCACGGGACCCACGTCTGGGCATATCCATCCCACTCGGGGTGACAAATGCAAAAACAACAGTTGATGGACAGAATGCAGAACAATGTCATACATTCACCCCAGTACAGAGATCTGGGCCTAAATCCATCGTTTTTTGCTCACCATGCCATTCCAGTTTGAACCCAGCCATATGCAAATCAGTCTTGACCCTGTGCCTCATGGGAACAGTCCAGCCCGAACTGCCAAGCCAGGTCCTCCCTGGACTGGAAACAAGCATCCTAGGACCGGTTTCGGAGTTTCACCCCTCTTCAGCCAGGATAGCTTGATTCCAGTGGCATGGAGAGCACGGGACCCACATCTGGGCATACCGGTCCCACTCGGGGTGACAAATGCAAAAACAACAGTTGATGGACAGAATGCAGAACAATGTCATACATTCACCCCAGTACAGAGATCTGTGCCTAAATCCATCGTTTTTTGCTCACCATGCCATTCCAGTTTGAACCCAGCCATATGCAAATCAGTCTTGACCCTGTGCCTCATGGGAACAGTCCAGCCCGAACTGCCAAGCCAGGTCCTCCCTGGACTGGAAACAAGCATCCTAGGACCGGTTTCGGGGTTTCACCCCTCTTCAGCCAGGATAGCTTGATTCCAGTGGCATGGAGAGCACGGGACCCACGTCTGGGCATACCCGTCCCACTCGGGGTGACAAATGCAAAAACAACAGTTGATGGACAGAATGCAGAACAATGTCATACCTTCACCCCAGTACAGAGATCTGGGCCTAAATCCATCGTTTTTTGCTCACCATGCCATTCCAGTTTGAACCCAGCCATATGCAAATCAGTCTTGACCCTGTGCCTCATGGGAACAGTCCAGCCCGAACTGCCAAGCCAGGTCCTCCCTGGACTGGAAACAAGCATCCTAGGACCGGTTTTGGGGTTTCACCCCTCTTCAGCCAGGATAGCTTGATTCCAGTGGCATGGAGAACACGGGACCCACGTCTGGGCATACCCGTCCCACTCGGGGTGACAAATGCAAAAACAACAGTTGATGGACAGAATGCAGAACAATGTCATACATTCACCCCAGTACAGAGATCTGGGCCTAAATCCATCGTTTTTTGCTCACCATGCCATCCCAGTTTGAACCCAGCCATATGCAAATCAGTCTTGACCCTGTGCCTCATGGGAACAGTCCAGCCCGAACTGCCAAGCCAGGTCCTCCCTGGTCTGGAAACAAGCATCCTAGGACCGGTTTCGGGGTTTCACCCCTCTTCAGCCAGGATAGCTTGATTCCAGTGGCATGGAGAGCACGGGACCCACGTCTGGGCATACCCGTCCCACTCGGGGTGACAAATGCAAAACAACAGTTGATGGACAGAATGCAGAACAATGTCATACATTCACCCCAGTACAGAGATCTGGGCCTAAATCCATCGTTTTTTGCTCACCATGCCATTCCAGTTTGAACCCAGCCATATGCAAATCAGTCTTGACCCTGTGCCTCATGGGAACAGTCCAGCCCGAACTGCCAAGCCAGGTCCTCCCTGGACTGGAAACAAGCATCCTAGGACCGGTTTCGGGGTTTCACCCCTCTTCAGCCAGGATAGCTTGATTCCAGTGGCATGGAGAGCACGGGACCCACGTCTGGGCATACCCGTCCCACTCGGGGTGACAAATGCAAAAACAACAGTTGATGAACAGAATGCAGAACAATGTCATACATTCACCCCAGTACAGAGATCTGGGCCTAAATCCATCGTTTTTTTGCTCATGGTTGTTTGCAGCCGAATAAAGATTTTAAAATGAATGAATGAATTAATGAATTAAAGACTTGTCATCTCCTTTTGTCGACCCGATGTTCCTTCTTTTCTACAAACCTGTAAGATAAAAGAAGAAAAGACAGTTACTTAATGAACGGTAAGGCGAATTACTGCGGACACACACAGGCACCAAACAGTTGCAATAATTGTATGATAACTTGTTTATGAGACATTTAGCAGTAAAGGACAATTCTCAAAAGACAGTTTGGGACTTTGCAAAAGAAAGCCAAAAAGAGAGAAGCACAATAAGATCCTGAGGAAAGGCAGTCTTTGGAATGTCGAGCATGCTGATATCTTGTACTTAAAAAAGGTAAATAAGAGAAAAGGTGCATGTGCTAGGAGAGTTAATAATCTAATTAAGTGCTGTGAGTCAAAAACCTGAAAGTACTCACACCTTTTGCTTCTTCTAGAAGATTGGGCATCATAGGCCCTTGCAGATTGGACACACATCACTAACCAGTTCAATCACTAAGAAGCCATAAGGGTGCCTACTCTCCATATCCCTACTGAGAGAGGTATGTCAAGAGACTAAGGGGCAGGGTGGGGAAAACCGGGACACAGTTATTGTAGGATATATATCCTTTCCTCTATTTGTTTTTAATTTAATGAGATCTGTAATAGAGGGGATCAGACAGCGGAACTCCTGAACCACAGTGTAATTCAGATGACTCTCTTGCCTCTCTCTCTTCACATCCCCCTTTCCCTCAGGGCTGCTCCCTGGGCATGGTATAATAGTGCTGGGTGCATGGTAGCAGCCTTCGAGGGGCATTGTGGCCAATGCTTCGCTCCTGCGGACTCCAGAGATTAGTCACATTAGTGGTTCTTGTCCCTGACACTAAGGAAGTGAGAATGGACCCAGTTAAAGAAAAGCTTGTTGGGAGGAGATCATTTTGATAAATTTTCCAGAGGTGTGTTGTATGAGTTTGGACTAAAGCTCTCAAAATGTATTTGCAGTGATAAATGCAAAGACTTAATAGCACTCCATACTGAAATATTACAATCCAGGAAGAACATTAAAGATTCAATGTAATGTAAAAGATAAGGCATTGGAGGAATACTAATAGAAACGGAAGAGTCAATTGTCTTTGCAAGTGATGAAGACAGTGTGATGACATTCCAGTCTTCAGCTCCAGTTGGGAGGACCATTTTCACCACCTGGAGGAAGTGTTGAGGGCACTGCAGAGCACACACCTCACTATTAAGGCCAGTAAGTGCCAGATAGGGCAGGGGTTGGTGGTTTACTTAGGACACCATGGGCCCGATTCTGATGCGGGTTGGAAAAGCTTCCCGACCGAGGGCCTGATTCTGATGCGGTTAGGAAGGCCTCCTAACGGCATTTGCTCCTTCCAAATCGGATCGGGAACGTGTCTTCCCGACCGAGGGCCCAATTCTGATGCGGTTAGGAACAAATGTTCCCATTGAAGTCAATGGGAGTTCAACCAAATCGTATCTGGAAGCATCCGGATGCATCCTACTCCGCCGGTCGGACTTTCCCGATCCGAGTGGGTCGGACACCATTTCCCAACCGATTCGGTCGGGAAGCTTTTCCAACCCGCATCAGAATCGGCCCCCAAGTAGGGGATGGCAAGGTACAGGCCCTGCAACAAAAGATTGATACCATTCTGTCTTGGGCAGCCACCAAGACACAGACAGAGGTGAGGGCCTTCTTAGGTCTCACCGGTTACTACAGGAGATTCATCAAGTGATACAGCACCATTGTATCCCCCTTGACAGAGCTGACTTCCAAGAATCAGCCCTGTCAGGTGATGTGACAGAGGCATGCCAGACCGCTTTTGAAACCCTGAAAGAAGCCATGTGCACGGCGCCCGTGCTCAAAGCTCCTGCTTTCTCCAAGGAATTTGTGGTGCAGACTGATACCTCAGAGCATGGTGTGGGGGCTATGCTTTCACAGCTAAATGAAGAGGGCCTAGATCAGCCTCTAGCTTTCATAAGTAGGAGGTTACTTCCCAGGGAACAGAGGTAGAGCGCAATAGAAAGGGAAACTTTTGCTGTGGTCTGGGCCCTGAAGAAGCTAAGACGCTACTTGTTTGGGACTCACTTCCGGGTTCAGACAGACCACAGGCCCCTCAGATGGTTAATGCAGATGAGGGGTCAGAACCCTAAACTGTTGACGTGGTCCATCTCCCTACAGGGAATGGACTTTATGGTGGAACACCGTCCTAGAACAGAACACGCCAATGCTGATGGTCTTTCCAGGTTCTTTTGTCTTAGTGAAGAGAACTCCCAAGAAGTTTGGTAGTTCGCCCCACTTTCAGCTGGGGGGTACTCGTATTAGACCTGACACCTTTTGCGTGAGTTCCCTCTCTTTTGCTTCTGACCTCTTGTTTTTGACTGTGTGCTGAACTTTATTTTTGCTGGCTTTAGGACTCTGGGCACTTTACCACTGCTGAGCAGTGCTAAAGTGCAACTGCTCTGTGTCTAAAATGTAATGGCATTTGGTTTCTCCATGATTGGCACATTTGATTTACTAATAAGTCCCTAGTACAGTGTACTACATGTGTCCAGGGCCTGTAATTCAAATGCTACTAGTGGGGCTGCAGCACTGATTGTGGCATCCACATGAGTAGCCCTGCAAATGTGTATCAGGCCTGCCACTGCAGTTTTAAACTGCCATGTCGACCTGGCAAGTTCACCTGCTTGCCTAGCCCAAACCTTCCCTTTTACTACATGGAAGCCACACCTAAGGTAGGGCCTAAGTAGCCCCATGGGCAGGGTGCAGTGAATTTAAAAGGTAGTACATGAAATGTTGAATTTTACATGTCTTGGTAGTGAAAAACTGCTAAATTCGTTTTTTACTACATCAAGGCCTATCTCTCCCATAGGTTAGCATTGGAGCTGCCTTGTAACACTTTACACATGTATCTTCCAATTGGGATCAGATAGAAAATTGGAGTTTGGTGTCTCTGGAAAACACATCTTTTAGTGAAGTTGGTTTTTAAATTTTAAATTAACTTTTGGATTTGTCCCAGTCACGTGCGACCAGATAGCGCCAGTTGGAGCTATAGACCTCTAAGCCCAGCATTTTGATTTAATCTTTGAAAATTCATATCTTGACTTGTGTGTGTTGGATTTTTTTTCTTTTGATCTTGTTTTACTCAGATAAATATTGGCTATTATTCTAAACTGGTGTGGAGTATGTTTGTGGTGTTTTCTCTGTATTACTGTGTGTGCACAAATACTTTACACATTGCCTCTTTAGTTTAACCTGACTGCTCTGTGCCAAGCTACTTACCAGAGGGTGAGTACAGGTAAACTTTGGTGTGTACTACACTTACTCTGACTAGAGTGTGGGTCTCTACTTGGACAGGTTGCATTCCTCTGCCAACTAGAGACCCTATTTATAACAGTACTGCACAGGCAGTGCTCTTTTAAATGGTGTTTGAAATGTGTGATTCCTTTCAGGAAGCTCTAATAATCAATTACTGCTCATATTCTGAAAATGTTGCATATTACCATTCCTTCTTTGAAAGTTAATGCCACGCAAAAAAATCAGACATTGAGAATTGCATCACTTATTTCCTCTTAGTTCTCAGCAACAAATGTGTATCTTTTCTTTCAAGCAGCATTTGATGTCTGCGGCGAATCATCTTGATTTTCTGTAATCTCCACCCTCTTATAATGGCTGAGATAAATTCGCAGAAAGTAACTTCTAAGTCAAGCTATTTCTGGCTCTTCAGAGACATGTTCACTTAAAGCTGGCTTCCCAGCTGAGAGAGAAAAGTGCTTTTTAACTCAGCAAGTATCTGGAAACACCTATTTTAGCTTTAGAAACTGTTGATCAGTTCTGCATCAGTCCGACATGATTCATTCACAGATTCCAACTGAAATCTGACTCCAGTTATCACTGTGCAGACAACAATCTTGCACAATGTCTTTGATCTCATATGCAACACCATAGTTCATTGATGCGAAATGTGACCTTGTCGTAGTAGAGCTAACATAGGCCCATTGAAAAGCCAAATCATTGTCTAGAATGAATCAGTGTAAAATACAGGGGCATATTAGCAAGGGCACTATCGCCGCTTTAGCTGCACTTTTTGCCGCTAAAGCGGCGATATTTATATCGCCCTATCAGCAAACTGTCTCTAACAGCAGTTAGCGACAGTTTGCGGGCATTAGCGCCCGTTTTTACCGCTTTGCATGTCAGCGATATTTATCGCTAATGACATGCAAAGTGGGCGTTCCGACGAACAAACCTGGGAAACACTCGCTAACAGGCCTATCGCCTATTAGCAAGGTGGCCATGGCCCCAGTTAGCGGCGTGAAAAGTTGCGCTAACCGGGGTCATCGCCATTTATTTAACACCTGCAATTAGCAGGTGTTAGCCATACCTAACATGGGGGGTGGATTATGCTGATACGACCACAGGGTCGTATCAGCAAGGTGTTCTCCCTTCTCCATGCAACATCGCTGGTTTTTCAGCGATGTTGGCCCATTTCCCCCGCTATCACTGGAATATTCATCGCCATAGCGCTAATCGTTGCTAATACAGCGTTAGCGTGGCGATATATTCCAGCGATAGCTGGCGATAAAAAAATCACGCTAAGCAGGGTTAGCGATGATTATCGCCTCTTCTTGCTAATATGCCCCACATTTTTCAAAAGCGTTTTATCGCCAATGGCAGAATCAAACAACATAAAACAAATAACTTTGGGGCATATTAGCAAGACCGGCGATAAAATTATCGCCGTTTTAGCGGCAGGAAACTGCCGCTAAAGCGGCGATAATGGACTTGCTAATATGCGTTATAGAATTCCAATAGAAGCCCAGGTTAGATGTCCTGCACATCTAACCTGGGCTTCTATTGGAATTCTATAACGCATATTAGCAAGCCCATTATCGCCGTTTTAGCGGCAGTTTCCTGCCGCTAAAGCGGCGATAATTTTATCGCCGGTCTTGCTAATATGCCCCTTTGTTTTCAGAATTTTTAAAGAAGTCTAAAAATAGAAGCCTTAAAAAAATGTTTTAAAGTACATTTGTGTTTCTTCAATGGCAGCAGGCGGTCTGTTAACGAACTGGGCAACTATTTGATGTAGATGGGACTATCCCGTTTGACACATTGAAGCTCCGAGAAATAGACCACCTACACTGTCTTCAGATTCAACACAGGGTCACCCACCCTCAGTCAGGACAGGTGCTGAGGGAAAGATCACTCCCTTCGAGAAATGGATTTTCTGAAAGACGGGGATAAACGCATAATCACCAACATCTATGCCCTCCTACAGGGCTTCAAGTGGGATGAAAAAACTGGGGGTCTCTCAATGGGGTGGGGGGGCGATATAATTAAGGGCATGGCTTAAAAAACATAGGATAGAAATCTCTGCTTAGCATTATGTACCGCCCGACTGGTATTTTACTGCTTCTTACTGTCTTTGCATCCAGATATATAATACAACAAGTAACATCACACCTACAGCAAGCCAGGACTATTGGCTTTGTCAATGGTTGTTAGTTGCATAAGATAAAGAAGCAACAACAAGGGCATCTTTGAATAAACTAGTTAAATGCTTCAGTTCTGAAATTATGAGACTGTGAAAGAACTGTAACTAGTCCCTTTAAGGATACATCAAAGGCAGTAAATGGTGGTACTGCTGCCAAGTTCCAATTTTATTTTTCACACAATAATAGTGAGCCCGAAAGGGACCCGTCTTAGCACCTGCTTTTAAGAACTGTCGGTGCTGAGCGCCGTCAGGGCCGGCCCACTTAAAGCCCTACCCTCCTAGCACATCCTCCTCTGGGACAGAAACGTTAGCAGGCAGAATTAGGGCAATCCCTCTCACACAAGATACTGTCATGCACGACACACAGCACATAACATTGCTAGTGTATAAACAGCCACCAAGATAGTCATATATTGGTTTGTAACGCTGGTTCACCTGCACAAATGGTGCCTGGACTGCGGCTAGCAGTGCTGGCAATGGTGTGACACCACTGGTACACTGCTCCATTTATTATGGACCTGCCCAAAACTGGCTTGATATTGGGAGAAGAACCTAGATGACACTGATACCCATTTAGCAACGCAGATCCCACTCTTTCCTGCATATGTCATACTCGGGTTACCCAACCCCTTTACATAGCTTTTAAAATCACGGAGAGGCCGTCAAATTGCCTTGGTGCTGGGAGGCAACACAAGAGGAAATTCTCTCCCTCTGAGATACGGATAGAGCTCCCTTACATACCACATGGCTACACAAGATATGGCATATCCTAGGGATGGAGGAACTAACACTCTACACACCCTAGAACCCGGAGACATACGGGGAACCGCGGGCTCCATATATCACCCTCCTTTCGATTGAATTTAATGAGCTGACCTGTCCCAGATTTCTTAAGGTACTACACTTGCTGCCTCTTGACAGGGAACCCATACACACTGGATTCGACTTGGCCTACAGCGGATGCAGGGAGGATGCCCCCTTAGGAGCCTTTCATCTACAGAGACTGGGGATAGGTAGGGGTTGATAGCTAAACAATGCAGTGTGAATGAATGTGGGTTGGATGAAGGGGAGAGGGTAGCTGGATCTTAAACAAAGTTTGTTTTTTCTTTTTGCCTTTAAGGTAGTTGAAAAAGTTCATGTCGACAGAGCACTGAGGGCGAAGATCTACACACTTTGGGGTCGATTCCGATTCGGGCCGTAAATTTCTCCGACCGAGCCGGACCCGGAGAGATTTCCGACCGAATCGGACCCGTGCAGTCCGACCGAACGAGTACGATGCGTCCGTATGTTATCGGACTCGAGACGGCCGGACTCCCATTGATGTCAATGGGAGCTGGTCGTACAACGCGTACGCGGGCTCCCATTGACTCAATGGGTGCGAGTCGGACAAGGGCGCCCCCTACAGCGGGTACGCGGCGAAGCGATTCGCACCGTACACGCACAGGCAGGGGGACCCATGGGTCCCCCTGTGTGCGACTCGCGCGGCTACGCATGCAGGGGGGTCCGACACGGACCCCGAAGTACTGCTCCGACTGCTCTTATGAGCCGGAGTGCGCGGCTCGGTCGGACTGCTCGCGGCGCGCATCGTACTTACCCGGCCGGGAAACGTCTCCATTGCGCGGTGCGAGTCGAGTCCGAGCGAGTCGGTCGGAGCGGTTCGAGCCGGGAGCGAGTCGGTCGGAGCGGTCGGGACGCCCGGACGAGTCGGTCGGCGATTTCGCATCGTACTCGCTCGGCCGGACCCGCGTACGGTTCGGTCGGGAAACAGGGCTCCGAATCGGATCCGGTAAAGCCGAATCCGATTCGGAGCCCTACCGGCCGAGATCGGAATCGGCCCCTTTGTCTTATTTTGATTGTACATTCTGTTATCAAAGTTCTGAAATTCAATAAAACAGCATTGATCCATAAAGTACATTTTTGAACATATATAACTGGTTTAGTTAACTCATAGCAGAAACCATGCATCTTGAACATGACCTCTTGTTTACATTCATGTGCGCGTGGGTGCTACATATGTCAGAGTAGGCATTTTCTCTCTCTTCATCAGCCTCTGATAGTGCTGTATAAATCTTTCATTGATAAGATCAGGATCTGGTAGTACCTCTCCTGCCAGTGCCTTTCATGTGCATTTTTCTTTTAGCTCCCAATATGTTTCCACTGAGCCATTTTTCATCTGAGTGTGTCTGTCCACTCTGTCTATTTTTTACTCAATGAGTTTCCTAGCGTAGAGCTCTGTTCAGCTCCACATGTCCTTCCATCTCAGTTTTATTCCACCTCCTGCTCAAACTGGGACTGGCAACTGAGTTTCTTACCCACTACCAGCAAATCAAAGCGATTTGTTTAGTTGCATGACAACTGTAGTGGCAATCACTTGAGGTTTCGGACTATTCTTTGCCTAAATTATCCTTGCAGTTACCAACTTATTAGAATTTATACTGTCCAGATGACCCATTCATAGGTATTAGGACTTCTATCTTCATCCCCCTTTTAAAAACATCCAACATAGTTTACGTAGGTTAGGCAGAATGCAAATAAAGTGATGCTTTAATGGCACTTTACACCAACCCAAATGAAATCTGTTAGAAATTGGGCTTCTGGTTGGCAGAGATGTGCCCCCTATCCAAGAAGGAACCACAATCCTCTTTAGGGTAAGTCAGATACTCACCCTAAATTAACCTGTGCTCACCCTCTGGCAGCTTGGCACAGAGCAGGCAGGCTTAACGTAAGAGGCAACGTGTAAAGTATTTGTGCAATTCTTAAAACAGTAAAGCAGTGAAAACACCACACAAAAATAATCCACACCAGGTTTGAAAAATAGAGGCTTAATTTAATGAACAAAACAAGACCGCAATGGCAGGAATCCAATAAGTAGAACCAGACTTATGAGTTTTTATGGTATCTGCAAACATAGCGCTTAATTGCATAAAGCGCCAACCAGGACTAACTGGCCGAGTTTGACTGGGGTAAATCCAAAAGTTCAGGCTGACCATGATGGAGCGTTGGTCGGACACAGAGACCAACCTTGTCCTGCTGAAAAAGTACCTTGGTTGGAGGATGCGTCGACTTCTAGGGCGAGATGCGAGGAGCAGGAAGGCTATGCATCAGTTCTGATCCTTAGGATTCACAGGCGATGCGTTGACGTCGAGCCGCGCTCTTGGGGATGTGTCGTTGTCAAGCAGCACTGGATATAAGTGATGCTTGATCGTTGAGCGGCGCAGCCGGCAATGCAATGTCCTTGAAGCAGGCGATGGATGGCGCTGAAGGAGGTGCATTGGTTCCGACCGGCAAATCGATGGTGATGCATGGAATTTGAAGATGCAGCACAGAGAACCCACTTCCAAGGGCTCAGGACTGGATTGGCACCACTTGCAGGGCAAGACTCACAGAGGGCAGAGTCCAGGTGCTGTTTGCAGGTTGCTGGAAGTCTTTGATGTCCCTGAGACTTTAGAACAGGAGGCAAGCAGACAAGCCCTTGGAACCTTAGCACAAAAGGACTTTTTTCCCAACGTAACGAGGGATGGCGTCGAGAGAGGGACCCCAATCCAAGAGATCTGGAACGGAAAAGGAGTTCAAAAACGGGCGGGGGGGGCAAAAACAGTCCAGCAAACCACAATAATCTTTTCAGAGACGAAAGAGGATTGGGCTGGAAAATCGAGAACAAAAGTACTTTTAATTGGAGGTGGAAGATGTTGAATCCCAGAATAGAAGGGGCAGTTTTACTGCAGGGCCAAGGGGGGGGGGTGTCCCTGCCCTGTCTCTTCCTGATGCTCACGGGCACAGGATGGGCCCACTCTTGGCCTGGGCTTTTCCCTGGCACGGCCTGGTTGCGTCCCGCACAGCGGGAGTCAGGGCAGCACTTTATAGCGCAGATGGTGAGGCCTGCCCCCGGAGATGGCTGGAGGCACCTCCTGGCGCTTGGATTTCTGGGACTTTGAGTCTCCTTGTCATCAGAAGGATGGTTGCAATTCCACAGGGGCAACCATTTGGTCATACCACTGATTCATCACTTCCTGACTGGCCTCTAAGTTTTCTGAAGCTTGCTTCCACAACTTGTCCATCTGGCTTTGGAAGGCCAGCATGTAGCTAACTTCATCCTTGGGAGGTTTCTTGGGATCTTGCTTCCACTCTTCCTTCACCAGACTGAGAGGTCACCTTACAGGATGACCATACAGTAGCTCAAAAGGGCTAAACCCAACCCCCTTCTGTGGTACCTCTCTGTAAGCAAAGAGTAGGCATGGCATGATGACGTCGCACTTACACCACAAAGCCTCAGGCAGACTCCTGATCATGCCTTTCAGGGCCTTGCTGAATCTCTCAACAAGCCCATTGGTCTGTGGATGGTATGAGGTAGAGACCTTCTAAGTAACTCCACACTCCTTCCACATTGACTGCATGTAAGCAGACATGAATATGGTGCCCAAGTCAGACACCACTTCCTTGGGGAAACCGATTCAGGTAAAAAACCCCTTCAGGGCCCTAGCCACTAGGGGTGCAGTAGTAGACCTCAGAGGAATGGCCTCTGGATACCTAGTGGCATGATCCACCAGAACCAGGATAAACCTGTGACCAGAGATGGTTTGGGGATCTATGTGCCCTACAATGTCGATGCCTACCCTCTCAAAGAGAGTGCCAATGACAAGTAAGGGAGATGGGGGAGCTTTCAGGTTCTGCCCTGTTTTCCCACTGGCCTGGCAAGTCAAGCAGGTCCTACAGTAGGCATCTGAAGAGATCTTCATTCGGGGTCAGTAAAAGTGGGGGACAAGCCTGGCAAAGGTCTTGTCCTGTCCCAGATGTCCTGCCAGAGAAATTATGTTAGCCAGTCCCATTAGAAAGGCCCTGTAGCATCGGGGGACCACCAGGGACTTTTTTGCCCCATGCACAGGTGCCTTAAGCTCACTATACAGGAGGTTGTCCTCCCAGTAAATCCAGTGAGTACCCGAGGCTTCGCCTGCTGGCTGTGCTTTGGCCTGTCGCCTCATGTCCTCTAAGGCTGGACACTCCTTCTGAGCCTTGCAGAAGTTCTCCCTGGTGGGTCCTCCTTCTACTTGCCATCCAACAAGTTCAGGCAGGTCACCAAGGGGGTCGGTGTCCTCTCCACTGGACACTCGGGCGGCCTCCTACTGTGCCCAATCCACCTCATTTGGGAGACATTTAAGGAGTGGCTTCCCACACCCCTCACCCTTCCTTCCCTTGACAGATGTCTGGGTCATTCTTCTAGGTTCCAGACCTTCTTGACTCCCTTCCTGGGCAGCCATGGACCTGGTGGTTGCACACCCCCACTCAGGTACCCCCAACATTTCCAGGTGTTACTTGACCTCCACTTCCTTCCAGGTTGTATGCTATAGATCATTCCCTAGCAAACAAACCACAGGCATGGCAGGGCTCATAGCTACCTTCCGAAGTCCTGAGACCCCCACACTCATATGTAACAAAGGCCACTGGGTAGTGACCCTCATGGATGTCTACACAACTGGGAGGAAAACATTGGGTAAAATCTGCTCTGTGGCCACCAGCTGACTCCTTACCATGGTCCTGCTGGCACATCTGTCCCTCAGAGCCTCCACACCTTGTCTATTGATGGTAACCCATTGCCTATTCTTTGCAGTATTGGAGTCCATATGGATTTTTGGGACCATCTCCATGTCACCCAGGGTCACTAGGGCAACCTCATTGAATTCCCCCCACTAACTGGGACAAACTCTTCCCCAAGCACTATACTCGCCAGCCCTGGTGTCTTACCTCCAGTGTGAGGGTGTGCCCTCTTAGAATACGTGGGATCCCACTTGTGGTGCCGATACTCATAGCACTCGTAGCACATAAGGGGCATGTTCTGACTCTTGTCAGGGAAGCTCTTTTTCTGGTGGCTAGATTGGGAATGAGACCCTTTCCCTTGAGAACAGTTTTGAGGTTTTGCAATATCGCCTTCTTTTTATCTCCCCCCTCCTTCTTCTGGTGGGAACCCTGAGCACCCTTATGGGAGTCCGCCCCCAGATGCATTTTTGGATACTATGGTGCTGACCCAGAGGTCCGCCTCTTCAGCAAGCTTCCTGGGGTCAGTCAGGTTGCTGCCCACTAGGTGCTGGCGCAGCTCTGGAAAACACATTTCAAGCTTGTGCTCCCTCATATTTAGGTTGTACAGCCCATCAAAATCATCTACCTTGCTGGAATAATCAAGGAAATCCACCCAGGTCTGTGTGGGAGGTTTGTGGCTATTGCTGAATCTCTGTCTGTATCTCTCGGGGGTTAACCCAAAATTATTGATAAATATGGCCTTCATGGAGTGTAGTGTGTCTGGTGCTCCACCTCTAGTGTCAGGAGTGTGTCCCTCCCCACCATGGGCATATACCTCCACAAACTACCCCCAATACTCCTCAGGAACCTTGTGCACTCTTACAACCACCTCATAGGCTGAAAACCACTTATCTATTTCATCCCAACCACATAACGGGGCACCAAATCTTTTGGGATGCAGACCTTTTCTTCACCAGTGGACACTGCAGGTATGCTGACACCATTACTGTTGAACTCCTCTGCCATAGCCTTGATGTCCAACTGTCTGAGGCTTAGCTCTTGGTCCATCTTCCTTTGCTCTACATTCATGGCCAGCCTCTTTCCCTCCGTGGCATTCTCCTTCTCCATCAAAGCTTTCTCCTTTTTTATCAGCACTTTCTCTCTGTCCATCTTTAAGTTTGCCAGCTCCAACTCCTCCCTCTTGTCCTCCAGGCCCTCTGGGGCAGGCCCCTGGATGGTACACTGCTCCCTGCCCTGAGGGAACCACTGCTCCTGGCCAGATATTTCCCCCCTGTCCCACAGGCAGGTCCAGATTTTCCAGTGAATCCTGATCCAGCTCCTCATCATCACCCAGAACCTCACCCTCCTCCTCTGGAATCACAGGTTCTGCATCCTGAGCTTCTATCCAGGCCCTCAGTGCCTTTTGCAGCTCCACCTTCCAGGTGAAGGCTTTAGTAGAAAGCTCAAACTCCATGCAGAAAACGTTCAGCTGGGCCATGGTTTAACTCTCAAGTTTGGCCATCTCAGAGCCCATCTTTTCAGGTGCAGATGTGGAACTTACAGTCAGAGACATGATTTTAGGAGAGAAGGGAGAATAGAAAAATTAAAAATGCCAATCAGGAAGGGTAGGAAAAAATGCCAATCAAGGAGAATTGACTTGAATTGGTCTTAGGTATGGATTGGTAGTGTATACTAAATTCATGTAAGGCACTGCACAAACATCCCATCTTCACTGCCAATCACCAATGTTAAAAATTGGGTTTCCGGTTGGCAGAGGTATGCACACTATCCAAGCAGGGAACCACAATCCTAGTCAGGGTAAGTCAGATACGCACCCTAAATTAACCTGTGCTAACACTCTGGTAGTTTGACACAGAGCAGGCAGGCTTAACTTAAGAGGCAATTTGTAAAGTATTTAAAACAGTAGAACAGTGAAAACACCACACAAACAGAATCACACAAGGTTAGAAAAATATAGCTTAATCTAATCAACAAAACAAGACCAAAACAACACAAATTCAATAATTAGAACCGGAGTTAAGAATATCTGCAAATATAGTGCTGAAAAGCATAAAGCGCCTACCAGGGATATCTGGTCACGCTTCACCAGGATAAATCCAAGTTCAAGCTATTCATGATGGAGCACGAACCGGACACAAAGACCAACCTTGTCCCACTGAAAGAGTATCTTCATTGGAGGATGCATCAACGTTGAGGGAGAGGTGCGAGGAGCAGGGAGACAATGCTTCAGTTCTGATCCTTAGGATTCGTGGTCAATGTGTCGTCGTCGAGATACGCACTGGGTGAGGCATCGTCGTCAAGCAGCGCTGGATGTAGGCGATGTGGCATCGTCGAGAGGTGCAGCCAGCGATGCGATGTCCTTGACTATACCGCCTTGATGCCTATGGGTAATTGTTATGCATTCTAAAAATAAAAATCAACCAATCAAATCTTGAAGCAGGTGATACGTCGGCGCTGAAGGAGATGCGTCGGTTCCGACCGGCGCAGCGACAGCGATGCGTGGATTTTGAAGATGCTGCACAGAAAACCCACTTCCAAGGGTTCAGGACTGGATTGCCACCGCTTTGCAGGGCAAGATGCATAAAGGGCAGACTCCAGATGCTGGTTGCAGGGTTACTGGAAGTCTTTGGTGTCCCTTAGACTTCAGAACAGGAGGCAAGCAGACAAGCCCTAGGAGTCAGTCTGGGTTCAAGTTTAGTCCTTCTCACCCAGGTGGAGAGGGCAGCAGGCAGCAGGCAGGTCAGCACAGCAGAACAGCTGTTCTTCCAGAGCAGCAGTCCAGCAGAGTGGAGGTCCTCAGCAGCACAGCAGTCCTTCTTCCTGGCAGAGTATTCCATGGTACAGAATTGTACTGAGTTGGTAGGGTCAGAAATCAATTTTTTATACCCAGTGGTGACCTTGAAGTGGGACTTCAAAGAGTGTCATTGAAGTGCAAAGAGATCCTCCCTTCCTGCCCTGGCTCCAGACTCACTACAAGGGGTTAAGCAGTCCTTTGTGTGGGAGCAGCACACAGCCACAGTGTAAGTGTCAGCACCTCCCTCTCATCCTGCTCAGGATGACCCATCAAGATGTGAATGGCCCATCAGACACGCCTAAGCTTCCTTTGTGTGTGGCTGTCTAGAGGGGATGAACAAGGCCCACCCCAGACGTGTATTGGAGACAGGCAGCATGCACAAGGGCTTAAGAGCAGAACAATTTGCAACTTTCTAAAAGTGGCATTTATTAAAGTAATAATAAATCCAACTTTACCGTTAAAGAGGGTTAATTATTACAAGTCCATAGGTACCAAACATGACAGTTCTACTCCTCAATCAGAAATTACACATATTAAATGTAATAAGGAATTCCAAATGTTAACCTAAGAGAGATGTAGGCCTCACAGTAGTGAAAAATGAATTTGGGAGTTTTCACTACCAGGACATGTAAAACTAAAAAGTATATGTCCTGCCGTTTACTTACACAACACCGTGCCCTATTCGCTATCTAGGACCTACCTTAGGGATGACGTGTAAGAAAGGGGGAGTGTAAGTCTTGTCTGGGTTTTAAATGCCAAGTTGACATGGCAGTAAAACTGCACATAAAGTGTTAGAAACGGGTAGCGTGGTGCAGAGCAGGCGGGCCAAACTCCGGAGGAAATGTGTAAAGCATCTGCGCAGCACACTCACAGGCGACACACCAGGCACACTATAAAAGGAGACCACACCAGGTTGCATGAAAAATAACTTGTGTATTATACCAAATACAGTAGGATGCAATCACATGGTGAACACGGAGCCAACTGGCACCAGGTAGTCATTTACAGAGGGGGACTATTTACAAGGCAGGGCCAATCGGGCCACTGCCGGAATCATCACAAGTACACAGGATAAATGTCCAAGCATCAGTAACTGTGTAACAACCCGCACTTACAGGCAGGATCCTTGTGGGCATAACATTAGGCAACTTGCATGAGGCATCTCAATATGCATAAAAACACATTGTGGGCAACAATTAGGCATGGAAACATAGGAGACACTCTCATCAGGGGTAGGCCACCTTAGGCGGGGCATAAACCTCAGCAATGTCCACCCTAGGAAAAAGCATTAGGCACATTAGCATAACCCTAGGTATGAACACATCTGTATAAATCACTTTAACAGGAGGCCTGGGATGAGAACCTTAGGTTAGGCATGGAAATGCAACATGCATATTCAGATTGGCATTAGCATAAAATGCAACCTTAGGCATACCATCACACTGTGCATACATAACATTAGCATTACGCAAAACCAGGTGAGCATAGAGGCACCACCATCATTAGCGACACAGCATTAGGCCTGAACATGTGGGCATGGAGGCGACACCATTAGGGTGAAAGCATGAACAACACATTAGCAATTTGGGGGAAAATATTACCAGCATAAATGCATTAGCGTAGACCCCTTAGCGCAGGCATAGCCTTAGCATAAATCACCTGTACATAAATCATAAGAGGCACTAGGCCTCACAAGCATAAGCCCCAGTCGGGGGCACAACACTCTGAAACTGGGCCCTCTCTCAGGGGCTCAGAAGCCCTATATCCCGCAAAGTCAGGGCTGGCTGCAAGGGCAGCGAAAACAAAGGTGCGCAAAGCGCTAGGGCAGGAGGGTCCCTCACTCCTCTCTCTTTCCCTTCTGGGTAATCCAATGCCCCCAATGCGTGGCAGCTGCCCCCTGTCCTGCGGGGTAGCTGGGTAAACCCAACAAGCACTGGCGCCAACAATGCAGCGATGGAAGTCCCACTCCGGGCTCTAACAGGAATCTGCCCACAAGAACACTGGCACGGTGGAGCCCCTCTTCTGGGACTCTAGAATTTCCCAAAATGCCTCTGTCGTGCAGCTGAGGGAAGAAACAAGTACTGGGCACGTTGGAGCCCCCCTCCTATGGGACTCTAAACACAACCAATGCCCTCCAAAGAATACTGGCACCGGGTGCGGGCACCGACAATGTGCCCCGACATACCCCCCAACCACAGGATGACTGAGCCCCACTCACCGGCAGTCTGAGGCCCCTCTGGATGTCTCTGCAGTCTCCGGGCACTGGCAATGTGCCCGACAGGTCCCGCTTCTGGGACCTCTCCTGGCTTCACCCTCAGCGGAGCCTTCTCCTTGTCAGCAGCGCGGAGGGGCAGGCACCGACAATGTGCCTCGGGCCCCCTCCGCCGCAGGACGCCTCCTTGGCAATTTACATATATCGCTCACGAGGCACTAGGCGGCAGGAAAGTTCTTGGGCTGAAATTAAGTTGTAGCGCCCACAAAGCGCTAGGTCCCACACCATAAAGTGGTAGCGCTCCCCTTCACTGGCAATGAAATATAGCCCTCCCGAGGCACTAGGGAGCAGGCAGGAACGCACAGTCACTGGAACTATAGCGCTCTCGCAGCACCGCGCTGCAGATGTCAGGTCCTCACCTCCTGGGCAATAAGATAAAGCGCTCTTCTTCTCCAGGCGCTAGCCAGCAGGCAGGGATGGTCAGTCACTTCAAACGTAGCGCTCCTCTTCTGCTGGGCACAGTTATAGCGCTCTCGCAGCAAGCAGAGCACAGTCAATGCAAATATGGCACTCCGGCAGCCCAGCGCTGCAGGACCCACGCACCTTCTTCTCCTGGGCAGGGCTGGAGGCAGCGTGCTCCTGGTGCAGGAATAAGGTTGTAGCGCTAAGTCCCACAAAATAACGTTGCAGCGCTCCTCTTCCCCTGTGGCACAGTTATAGCGATTTAGCAGCACAGCGCTGCAGGCATCAGCTCCTCTCTTCTCCTGGGCAGACCACGTGCTCACAGGGTGCTAGGCAGCAGGCAGCTGGCAGTAAGATATAGTGCTCACCAGGTGCTGGGCTTAGGACGGCAGGAGAGCAGGCAGGCAATACTGGGCAAGATCAGCAGGCAGTGGGTACTCATCAGAACAGGACAGCAGCTCCTAGAAGCAGTCATCTCCCATAAAGTGGCACTCCTCCTGACACAGCAGTCTTCACTCCAGTAAAGGGCTCTCACTGGCCCTGTGGACAGCGGAGGGGTGCAGATGGGCACAGGGGCCAGCACACAGGCCCAATGTGGCGGTACCTCCTGGCAGAGTGTCCCCTCTCATTCAGGTCCACGCTCAGTCTGAGCACATGGAGGCACAGCCCCCTCACCCCACCTACCAGAAAGGGCTGGAAGCTTCTGGAAGGTTCCCTGGGAAACGGGACCCAACTGGTTTAGGGGGAGGTGTAGAGCACCCTGGGTGCCAGGCTTCCCTCCAAATGCTGGGGGTGCTGGGAAACAGACAACTAGACCGCCAACTCACCTCAGACAGGCGGCACATGTGGAGACAGGAAGGGCGTCCATTTTAAAAGTAACATTTTACAAAGGTGCATTTCAACAATGGTGGAAATAAAGGTGCGTACACCATTGCACAGCATTTATTATTTTCAGTTCAGACACACATGTCAGTAAAAAGGCTAGGGGGGAAAAGCGAAAAATTTTAGGACAATAAGGGCCAAGTCCAACATAAAGGTTCTGCAGTGGGAGGCCAGAGACATGTTTAAAGGGCTACTTAAGTGGGTGGCACAATCGGTTCTGTAGGCCCACACTTAGAATTTAATTTACAGGCCCTGGGCGCATGTAGTGCACTTTACTATGGACTTATAAGTAAATTAAATATGCCAATTGTGGATGAACCAATGTTACCATGCTTCAGGGGAGTGAACACATTCACTGTAGCACTGGTTAGCAGTGGTAAAGTGCCCTAAGGCCAACAAAAACAGTTCAGCAAAAAGTGAGGCGAAACAGGCAAAATGTTTGGGGGAAGACCACCCTAAGTCTGACAGCTCTAACAAAAGCAATGTGTGCAGTTCTGATGTTTGTTGGAGTAATTCCGGGGAGACGGGCACAAATCTACGCATGCATTGGACATGTGAGCATCACAAGATATTGGGGAGGACCTGATCCTAATTAAAGACATCACAAATACAGTTGTCATAATACCCGATTGTAGTGTTCCTGGTAGCTGTAGACAAGGAGGGGTTATAGCTGATGACATCTCCAAAAAGCAGGAGGGCACCTGGTAGCCCATTGGTTAGTAGTCACTGCATCCCCTGAGGGCAAGTTGTGAGCATAAAAGTGGCACCACTGGCGCCCAGATCTCAGATCACATTTTCAGTGGAGAGAGGATTGAAGAAGAACTGCCCTGCTGTTCCTTGGACCTGGCAAGAGAGGATGCATTAAAGACTGGTCTGCACCTGCTGCTCCTGGGCTAGCAAAGAGAGAACTGTACATGTGGTGCCCTGCTGCGAACAAAACTCATTACTGAGCCCTGGAAAGAAGAGATGAACTCTAAAGTCAGTTGGCTGACTTCCTGTTCCAGCACCAGGGACATGAAAACTGAAGAAGCCGCCTTGGCTACGTTGGTAGCCACAACTGCCTGTTCGTCTCTACCCACTGAAGTGCAAACTGGGAAATTGAACCCTGACACTCAAAAGTTGCAACTTAGTCTGCTGGACCAAGGAGAGTTGTCAAAGTGCAGTTTGATCCCCCACGATGGATACTAGCCGGAGTTAAAGAGAACCACTGGTTTCGCTGTGACTTGAGACCAGTAGACCTATGGCTATTGGTTTTTGTCTGGACTCCACCTGGCCTTTGAGGGGCATTGACCTTTGTGGCCAAAGTTGCCCCACTGTGCTCGTGGATCATGCAGTGGCTCCAGGAAGACTCTTGTCAACCAGCCAGCGTCCACAGCATCCTTAGCATCTTGTATCCCTTGCATCAGACCACTCCATTAATGACTATGGTGGTTTGCCCATAGAGTGTGCAACTGGGCTGGAGACTTATATGACTGCAAGGGAACTATCCTGCTAAGTCTTAAAGGTTTCCCTGACTTGCTCCCTGCCGGGGTAGGTCGCCGAAGCAGGGCCGTATTAACTGAACACAACTTTACAAGTTACCAATGCTTGTTTGCGATTAAGGTGAAAAAGCTGTGATTTCCGATTTGCTTAATGATTTGTATCTCCAGATCCCTCTGGTGATTTTGTTCATTTTGATGTATAAAATTCTTAAAAATAAGACCAATTTATATGGTACTTTTGAATGCTTTGCTCTTGCTTCTTTGATAAAGCCTGACTGATCAAAGCCACAGCTACCCAGGGTTGAGCTAGAGGTTTTACAAACGAGCCAGACTAGACCCCAACACTAATAATTAGTAGGTACAGCTGGGTCTGCTGTAGGTTGTTTTAAAACAGAATTAATAACTGTCTTCTTCCAACAAAAATGGCACCACTGCAGAATTTAATGAGATTTGACAACATTTCATTAGGATTGGTCCAAGGATAGTAGCACTTAAATGTAAAAGTTCTGTAGAGAAAGGGTCCTCAGGAGATTCAGAAAGCAATACATCCTGCAGCACATACAACTCAAGTGGTTCAAAATAAATCAAGAAAATGCACCACATCTGCATATTTAGATCTTGCTTAAGGGATAAACCTCAATCTAGCCTCTACCTTATCAGGATTGACTGTGGAACATATCTTAATAATTTTCTGATGAAAGACATTTGCAAGCTTATCACATGTCTCTTGTGCATTCTGAAAACTTAAACTTACACAAGTAGGCTTAAGAAAGGAGTTTATAATTTTAAATAACTCCTAAGTTGAATTGGCAGATTTCAAGACACGGGCAGCATAAATATACTTTTTTTGGCTATCAAATCCATTTTTTATATCTATGAAGAGCCTCCATATAAGAATCTTGCTCGTTCTGATGCATACTCCCTATGCCACATTCTTTTCAATTTCATAAAGTTCTTCTTGGCTAGGCATAGTTCCTCTGAAAACCAAGGCGCTGACACTCTGTTCTCTGAGATCCTGTCTCTTTGAGCATGTGACCACCTTGCACATGCTCAGTCTGACCCCAAATGATTAGAATGCTGCCTCAGTTCTTAAAAGCTAGTTAACAGTGAAATGAAATGAAAAAACATTTATAAAGCGCATGGCTACACGGGAGCATCCCAGCGCTAGGACTGACACGCGGGGAGGCGGAAAGAGCTAAGGAAACAGAAAGGTCTTCAGTTGTTTACGGAAGGCAAAATGATTGGGAACTATGCGAAGATGTAGTGGCAGAGAGTTCCAGAGTTTAGCGGCGTTATAAGAGAAGAGCCATCCACCACTTCTGGCCTTCTTGATCCTAGGGACCTCGGCCAGATGCAATTCATCTGACCGAAGTTTCTTATTGGCTTTGTAGGGACGGATCATGGCTGAGTTGATAGGAGGCCCGTTCCCCTGCATGGATTTCTGTACTAGGCACAAGGCCTTGAATCTAATACGTTACTGCACTGGGAGCCAATGAAGGGAGAGGAGTGCAGGTTTCGCCGATTGTCTGTTGGTAGCTCCAGTTGAAAAGTCTGGCGGCGCTGTTTTGAACAGACTGTAGTTTAGAAACTACTGTTGTGGGGGCACCCAGATATAGTGCGTTACCATAATCCAGTCTGGAAAGTATAAGTGATTGGACCAGTACTTTTTTAGCTTGAAAGGGGAGGCGGGGGAGGACTTTACCTGCCATTCTAAGCAGGCCATAGCAGATGGCTGCCGTCTTCCTAGCCTGTACTCTAAAGTTCAAATCCAGGTCCAACCAGATGCCCAGGCTCTTGATTTCTGACTTAGGGACCGGGGGAAGACCCATACCGACTGGCCACATAGAACTGGATTTAAAGCTAAGGGGGTTGCCCAATATCATGAGCTCAGTTTTTCCGCCATTAAGCTTGAGCTGAGACGCGTCCATCCAGTTCGAAACGTCCTCTAGACAGGAATAGAGGCCGTTAGTTTTTTGATCTGCTTGGTTTAACGCTACCACCAATTGCGTATCATCGGCATAGGTCACCATGCGGATTCCAGAGGGGGCTACAATGGCTGCCAAAGGAGCCATATACACGTTAAAAAGGGTCGGGCTAAGCGATGAACCCTGAGGGACTCCGCTCGGTAATGAGGTAGGTTTAGATGCGATGTTCTCCTCAAATACCTGAAAGGATCTTCCTCCAGAAAGGAACACAGCCATTGGAGCACCGTGCCTGTTACTCCTATATTCCTGAGATGATGGGCCAGGATCCTATGGTTCACCGTGGCGAACGCTGCACTCAGGTCAAGGAGTATGATGGCAGACGAACCTCCTGAGTCTAAGATTTTTCTACTTTCCTCCACCACTGCTAACAGGGCCGTCTCGGTGCTCTGACGCGGTCGGAATCCTGTTTGCGAGGAGTGAAGCAGGTTGTAGGTTTCGAGGAAGCCGGAAAGGGTTTGATTAACGTATTTCTCTGCCATCTTACCTATTCCTGGCAGAAGGGAGATATGGCGATAGTTGCCCATATCCGCCGGGTCCAGATTAGGTTTCTTAAGTGTAACAGTGCAAATGTTATCCATTTTAACATAAAACACATCCACTTTAAAAATTGTCCTTCAGTCTCCGTCCGTCTGTAATAAAATACCCCTCAACAAACATTAAATAAAATATGTGAAAACACTTGTGAGGTATGTGCACCAATCCAATCCAATTACTGCTTTATTCGACAATACAAGTCATATAAGCGTATAACAAATACAAAACTACTCATAAAATGCAACCTCTATAGGGCATGATAAAACAATGTAGAATAAAATAAAAACAATACTTTACAAAATGTCATCAATAAAAGAGATAAAAAGGTTTGTTAAGAGATTGATTAGACAGCCTCACTCTCTATTCACATACAGAAAACAAGGCAAATAGAAATGGATAGTAACAAGTTCCTTTGGGATCCAGAGGGTATGTATACAGGTATGAGGGTGATCAGCACACATATTCACAATGAATAAACATGGGCAGCTAGTGTAATAGTTGCTATAGCAATTCAAAATATATCAGTGAGATCGAATGGCACTTATAATTGCCTTTGTGCGTGCGACCCACATTTTGCCCAGAAACTTGGCAAGAGCACATACAAAAGGTGGCAACACAAGTGTTAATCAGACAAAACAGTAGACATACAGGCAAGAAAACCAAATGTGACCAGTAAACGTACAAAAAAATAAGGGTCACTTATTTCAAAATCAAAACACTTCTGCACCCAACCAAAAGGTTTATTCAAAATCAAACGGGTCAGAGTGTGGGCCGACGGCGTTTCGATCCGTTAACAATATGGGATCATCATCAGGACAACATATAGTTTGCCTAAGACATAAACGACTAGTACAATAAGATTATTAACACCTGTTGAGGTAAAAAAGTAGGGGGCAGAAAAAGAAAGGAAAATGGTTTTAATACATAAGAACTACCTGTTTGTAATTCCCTGTAATTAATGTACTTTAGGAGGCACATTCAGGTTTCCTTCATGTAATACCCCTTATGAATTCCTCTTGCTCCTGTTTAACACTTGTTTTGGAACTACCCCTGTGGGGGTATACTTCATATTTTTTAGAAATATTTAATAAACATTCCTTGTTTATTGTCATTGGAACAACCATTGGGAACTATTATGTTTCTTTAAATATTTAATGTGCATTTATTAACTAGGGACCACTATTTGTCTAACTCATCAGTGGCAAAAAACTCTGTTGTGGTAGGAGGCCTGAATCTTCATACAAGAATCTGTATCCACTCAGGTAAAAGGAACTTTCTTTATTACATGTTAGGTCCTTAGGTGACAGCACCAGCAGGAATGTTTTGCTAGGGCCTCTGTCTGTCTCCAAATGTCCACTCCACACCATGCACAGTGTGAGAGGTGTGGTGCAGCGGCCAGGGCAGCTGACTTCGGAGCACAGGGTTCACGGTTCGATCCCCAGCTCCGGCGGCAGCTCAGCACCATGTGACTCTGGGCAATAGCTCACTTAATTTCCACTCCGGCCCCCAGCGCCTTGAGACCTGTAAGGGTGAGTAGCTGCGCTATTTAAAAACGGACTTACATTTTTTTTTATATATATGCACAAGCATTGAATTACATAATTTACTCTCAGCATTCCAGACAACCCAAACAGAGAATGGAGACACACAGGATACTACACACCTCCCTTTCTTACAAACAACAAAATAAAGAACAGTCATTCCCTAGCACAATAAGTTCAAGGATAATCAATTACTATCACTCATTCTCCAACATGTCTTGATTGCACATTCAGCCAACAACAATCTGTTAAACTCCTCAACACCCATGCAGACACACAAAACAACACATAGCAGTCATAGAACTCTGAAACGGGTTGAGGGAAGCCTCACAACCCTGCAAGACATGGGGCTCCCCAGAGCTCATGTTAAATGAAAACAAAATGAGACAGCTGTATTGCAACTACATAACAGAATGACCCAAGACCAGAAAGTCTTGTGGTCTCCTAGGATAGGAGGTCCTACCACCACACGTCTGCACCTGCACTCTCAGCAGGACTTCATACATCATTGTTATACGCTAGACCACACTTAGTCACAAGATGACCTGGAACCTTCAGTCCTGCTTCAATAATGGGTTTCTTCGTCATCTCCAATTCACACATTTAAAGCATTAACAACGCTAAACTGGAAGTTTAGCTATACATTACCTTAACTCAAAACTCCCTTGACTACAGTTAAACAAAATCAATAAATACACATGTCACACAGACACAACAAACACTCATCCTTCTCTATTATCCGCAGAGTGCACACATCCCCGCAAGGACACCTTACCACACACTCACAAGCACAAAAGTGCAGCCCAGTACTCCAGCACACCTCACTCCCAGTCACTCTAGCTGGCCAGACTAATATGAACAAGTGTCAGGCCGAAGAAAGCACCTAATTTGCACTAATTACCAAGCACACTAGAAACTGCACAAGCAAATGGCAGGATGCCTTCCAAACATAATGATGACAGACTCCAGTACATGCATAATGAAACATTAGTGACATAACACAACAGTCAAACCCTAGATCAGTTTAACAATACAGCCTCTGACACCAGACCACCATGTCAGCAGTAAGAAAGCACTCACCTACCACTCAGTAGAGCTACAGCAAACACTACCATTCAAACACAATACTGAACGACTCCATTATGTGCAAACTGAATAACATGCACCGCATGACAACCACAAACAA
Organism: Calotriton arnoldi; assembly: GCA_963921515.1. Classification (NCBI taxonomy): domain Eukaryota; kingdom Metazoa; phylum Chordata; class Amphibia; order Caudata; family Salamandridae; genus Calotriton; species Calotriton arnoldi. Next base: position 409,072 of record CAWUFW010004735.1, read on the forward strand.
GCTCTGCCTCCTGTGCCATGCACCTATCAAATTTTCCAATTTGTGAAAAATGATGACTGGTCCCAGAGCACACTAAGGTGAAACTTATTTCTATCACCCACAACACCCTGGGGTACTACTCTTCCCTACATTTTCACTCCATGGAGTGCTGTTCATGCAACCTATTGTGACATGATGCTGCCCTGCTCCCATATCACACACCGCCAGGGGACTCCCCCATGCAACCTCTCACAACAAAGTAGTACACTTCCTCACATTTTCACTCCACATGGCACTTTCCAATGCAGCCTCTCACAACAAAGTGTTACTTTCCTTCAACTTAGCTCACCACAGAGAACTCCCTATTCAACCTCTAATGACAACCTACTGCCCTTCCTCAGTTTGCACCAACACACGCAAGTGTGTTGCACTCTTGACTCTCGCTATAGGGTATTACTCTTCCCCACATCCTTAACATTTGGAAATGCACAACCAGCACTTATCTTCTTAATACACAGGTGAGTCCTACACCCTCCTCCCCAAACTGCTGACTAGACTCCACCATACGAAAACATATAGACAGAGATTTACTAAGATTTTGCGCTGTGTTTGCGTCACAAAAGTGACACAAAACGGCGCAAAATCTTTTTTTTCTAATTTACTTTCCAGCGCTAAACTTGTTTAGCGCTGGAAATAACAGTAAAAGTAATGTGAAGCAGCGCTTAGCGCTGCTGCGCATTACTTTGCGCCATGGGGGCATACCAAGGGTGGTGCATGGGCGTTCCCATGCAACCACCCAAGGTTTCTCACACTAAACCCAATTTACTAAATACAGTAGATTGGGATTAGCGTGAGAAAACTGCGCCCTTTTAAACTAGGCACAAGAAAGGAGAAATGCTTTTATTTCTCCTTCCTTTTCCGACATAGCATGCGTGCTGCACTGTGCTGTATGCCTACAAAATGGGAGAAGATTTCCCTCATGTCTAAGCATAGTATTCTGTACAGGAAAGGTATCCTTCCTGTACAAAACCTATGCTAGACTCACACACACACACATTCTAGCGCTATGGCACTAAGGTGGTGCATAGCGCACGGCAGCTGTAAGCAACACTGGCGCTAGGGAAAGGTGGAAGAGAGCCATATCTTTGAAAATATGGCACTCTCCTGCTCCTTCCATGTTGCGCAACGCAGTGCAGCCTCGCGGGAGGCTGCACTGCGCTGCATGGAGATTTGGTAAATCTCCCCCTTAGAATCGAAAATATATGTTCACACTGCACTGCAAGAACAACACAGGAGGAAATAATAATTTTCCAAACGTTTCTTGCAGTACTAAACCTTCAGGACACCACAATCCTCCACACATTGCATAACTAACTTATTCATAAACTTATTAATCAGACACAGACATCACCCACAATATGTATTTGAAAACATCAATATGTAAAAATCATATACCAAAATGTTTGGCTATCTTTCGAACCTCACAGACAGTTGGAACCAGGAACAACTTCTTAACAGAAGAACAATGAATAAACTGAACACCTAGAATGCCCAGTATTCCAGCTGTATAATTAGCTGAATTACATTTTTTTTTTCAATCGACTAAGTGTCAGACAGACCTAGGATCCATCTTCCACGATTTCAGGACACATTTTCATTAGAACACAACAATCTCAGTTCTTTTTCCATTGCTCTGGAACAAGACCAACTTCATTTACCCCTTTGTGGAAGACACCACGTCATTAGGGACTCAAACTGCGAGAAAGCAGAATGCAGGGGTATGCCTGGTTGGGGGCGGGCGGGAGGATATGACTGGTTGGGGGCTTCGGGGAGGAGTGGCTTGCACCACTCTGAGTACCCTGACTGCTTTGGTCGGCTCTGGGGCCGGCCGACCAAAGCAGTCATGCGCACTCTACATTTTCTCTATGTAGGCTGAGAAAATGGCCTCCCTACAGGTGCCCGGCTGGGCGCTGTCCGGGACTCCGAACCAATCACAACGCTGCCATTGCAGCATTGTGATTGGCTACAGGAGGGGCGGGAGCATGCCTGTTCCTGTTCAGGACCGGCTCAGGAGCAGAGGCGGCGCGGGACCGGGATCAGGTAAGTTTTTTTTTATTTTTTATTTTACCCACCTCCCCCCCGCGGTAACACCCGTGCAATAACCCCCGCGCGACCCCCCCGCCCCACCTCACCCACGAGAATTGCGAGCCGCGACTGTTCACTTCAGTCTTGTGCTTCACTCACGGCTCTCACAGTCACATTTCACTGGGTTCCTTTCACAATGTGATCATGGAAGACACATGCCATATTTGTTTACTCACGTGGGCACCATGGAACCAGTGGTGAGTGCGTTGCCATGGAGCTCACCGGAAGGCATAATGGCTTTCTATGCTGGGTTGCTCACAGCAGCTGCGCTCTGACCTCTCTGCAATCGCATCCCTGCAGATGGTGACACCACGCCCTGAGGTTAAGCACTTTACCCTTCACGCCAAAACAAGCACTAACAGTATATTTCTGAAAAACAAACTGACACAACCACGAACGCTTCCAGTGCCCATGTTAACACACCCAAAAGGGGACATTGAGAGGATAAAATACCTGTAACTCCAACTTCACTACACCTCCTTTTGTACCATAACACGAGCATAGCAGGCAATCTCCACCGAAGACCTGCCACCCCCGTTTCACTCTGTCTTTCAGCTGACTGGGATTTCCTCCTGGTACTATTATTTAATCCACAATCTACATTACGGTTGATCACTGTTTACCAGAACATACTGCCAAAGCTCTAACTAAAGACATATGATGTGGTGTATTCATTTATTTCCCTATACTTAAGTCCTTATCAGTTCTTTCCCACCCTCCTCATTGGGTTCCTCCTACCCAGCAGCAAGTGCTGACAACACTTGCAAGGATCTGAAGGTGGGTGGCCCCAAACTAGTCCTCCATAGTCACAGGACCTCTCTCCAATTCTGGGTAGGCCTCCTCCTCTGTAAGAAATGTCTCTTAACTCCCACCAGGCTCTTACTGCATCTTCATGTAGGTTCCCTTCACAACTTGCCCCCAAAATGTTGCAAATGAATGGCAGGGTCTTCATATAAGAGTTGGAGGCCACTCAGGTTGGAGGTAAGTACTTTGTTACATGTTAGGCACTTAGGTTACAGCAATCGCTAATAAGTCCGGTTAGGGCCACAGTCTCCCTCCAGATGTAATACTCTCTCAGCTACCACGTCCCACACACACCAACATTCCATTACATCATTCCCTCTCAGCATTCCAGACACCAACTCTAACATACAGGCAATGGGGAAAAACAAGATACTGCCTGCCCTGAGGTCCTTAGGAGAAGCTGGTGAAGATAAATATACAGGCATGAGAGGTAGCTCTTCTGACAGCATTAGCAAAGCCCCTCTGGAAGACTCATGTGAATTCAGTGCATGAGGTGACCATATGTAAAGCAGAACAAACCTACAATGGCACAGAACGTGAAAGCACTCATTCTTATATGTCTTAGAAATAAGAAAATGAAGCCAGTGGCTGGAGACTTCCTTGGGAGGCTTCTGACCTAGAGACCCCTGCTCATAAGACACAAAAAAAGTAAATAAGCATTGACGAATTCAATTGGTCTACTCCATGAGAGAGCTACTGGCTCTGTCAATGTTTTTAGGCATGTTGTATAGAAGCGCAGCTGCCGTGCAAAATAACTAGCCGTGTCATATCACTTTATCCTTTATTGCAGGCAAAAGGAATCAAAAAGGGAACAAGGAGTGCGCGACACAGAGGGTGTTGTGAAAAAAAAGCACTAAAACACGGCCAGAGGTGTCTGCGTCAAAGCACATTTGTTTTTATTTCTGGTGGGTGTGGAGAGCAACATGGAATGTGAGTGGAGGCAAGCAACAACAGATAGGGGCATATTCACAAGGAGCTATCGCCGAATTAACGGCACTTTATCGCAGCCAAAGTCGTGATAAATTTACCCCCCCATTCACAAGCCGGTGTAAACAGCCCACAGCACCAGTTTACCCGCAATAGCAGCTGCAAAAAACATCGCCACAGCGGACCCCCGCAAATATTGCTAATGAGATGCAGAGTAGGCGTTCCCGTGAGAAAAGCCGAGACAACAGCACACCTCAACATTCACAACGACCAGCCACATCCGCGATAAAAACACAAAACAGGCGATAAGGCGCGTTAGCACCAGGAAATCTACACCTGCTCTGACCTGGTGTAAAGTCGGACGGCAGCCAGCACCACAAGAGGGAGCACAGCCCAGGGTCACATCTTAAGGGCAACAGATGCCATGGAGCCACCCATCATGTGGCCCAGACACCCAAGAGGGCCACAACACCCACCTCCACCACCCCAGGACCCCAACCCACACCCGGAACACCCCCCCCCGGACCACCACAGACGCAGCACAGACAAAGACAGCAGAACCCCAGGAAACGTACCAGCCGCACAGACCCAACATCTGACAATGTCACCGTCCAATACAGGCTGAAAGGGATAACCAACCTACGCATCCTGACCATCATCGCCTAACAGGCCTACGGCAACAACACAACGGACAACCAACATCCCACCCCACACAAAGCTGATGGCGTGGCTGCACCTGTTGGCCCCTGGGACCCCCCATCCAACACCCGCCAGAGTCGGAGGAGTCTCACAGCCAGGCACATCCAAGTCCCCCACACCTGTCCTGGACATCACCATCACCCAGTCCCCATACGTACAACACAATGCGCAGGATCCGCAGGAGACCAAGCAAGGACCATACACCATAGCAGGATGCACGCACGTGTTGGGGGCAATACACAGCACACATGTACTACCTGTGCCCCCTGGTGACACAGCACACAATCACCGCAACAGGAAGCACACGTCTCACACCAATGTGCAGGCAACAACAGAACACCATGGAACACCCAACAATGTCGCCTTCAAATACACAGCCAGTGTGCATGATACCTTCATCCTCCGACAGTCCATCATCAACCAGCGTTCCCAGGATGGCAACAAGGGAAATGCACAGCCCCTTGGCAATATCCAAATGAACACCCCACACACCTCAACTCCACAACCATGCAAATCACAACTCTGGCAATGCACACGTCACAAAATCACATACAACAGGCACAACAACACCCACCAAACACGACAGAACAACTTACAATGTTCCCATGGGCAAGCCCTGAACATGAGCCAGCAACGGCATGGCACCACAGCCACATAATAGCTCAATGTGTGGAGAGGTGGCAACCAGGCATGTGTGAAGGATGCAGTAGAACCATGATTGGGAAAGTACACAATGCCATGGGTGGCGGAGATGTGCTGGACAGACCGCAGTATGCAGAACACACCCCTATCCATGGCGACATACACCGCTGGTGTATGGAGTGCAGTGGACAGTGGACGCAACCATGTCACCCCAGCCATTGGGGTACCTCGCGGAAATGTTGCCTGTTACGCCCCCCCTAAGCGTCACCAGAGTGGGATGGCCCGGCGTACGCCACGCCAGCATAGGGGTGTGAATAAAAAGCACATAGGCCTGGGCGTGGTCCTCTTCCGGAAAGACTCACGTCTCTGCCAGGGCAGCACCTCCCACCTCGCCACGAGGCCGACGACGTCCTCGTGAGCGGAGTTGCCAGCGATGCTGTGCGCCTGCCGGACCCCGGCACGCTGGACCACGAACCTGTCAGGCCCACCCCTGCACAGCCAGGCCACACTGATCACCTGCCGACACCGGCGTGTGTCAAAGAGGGCCCACAACATGTCGGCGCAAGCTCCAAGCCCGAGGCCCGTGACCTTGGCAGCCACTTCAGACCACCACGGCCTCCACGACACAGGCCCGCTTTATTCCTTTCTTGTTGACGTACTCCACTGCCGCCTTCGGCCTACTCTTTGGACCAGTAGGTCCCATATGTGAAACTGTGTCCTGAGTCATGAATGGCAGTGACCCCAAATCCGGGACAGCGGCCACAGCACCAGACCCCCCTCGATCAGTGAGGCATAGTTCCATATGGGCTTCTTGTGACACGTGGTGCCACTAACCCTGCTCAACGTCAGCCGGCTACACGTGGTGCCACTAACCCTTTTCAACATCAGCCGGCTACACGTGGTGCCACTGAACCTGAACTACGCAGGCCGGTGGGGCCATCCAACCTATCCCAGCGACACTCGGCGAATGGGCCGTGCTGACCGCTGTCTCAGGCCTACACCACTGACAGGTAGGTCACACATTTGGAACTGAGTCTTGATTACACCATGGCAGTGAGCGGATGCCTACTGCATGGGTGATATCACTGAACTCCCTGCTTTCAGTGAAGCAAACCAACGCATCACAGGCACACGACACGTGTCTGTGGGCCCATGCTGACTGCTGCCTCCGGCCTACACTGCGGTCCAGTAGGTCACAGAGTCTTGATTTGGCAATGTTGGAGTTCACATCTGTGTACCGGCATCATCGCAGACTGCATCCCCTCTCAGCACCTGTGCCACTAAGTGTGTTCCCCGACATTCATGGACACTCACTGGTCGCACATTGGTGGCGTTTGAGTCTATGGACTAGGGACTAGTATTCATCCTCATGTAGCTGATACCGAATTGTTGGTGGAAACGAGGGTTGCGCTTTCCACTCCTCCATTTGCTGCTTCCAGATAACATCAGACCTTCCGCATCATGCCCTGGAGGACACCTTCCACTGTCCCCCGAAACCCTTCGCAACATACACCTCGGACATTGATGGGGACCCGCTCAGGTCGCTTGGCCCATCTGGCTGCACCGCAAGTCACCGTCCCGTGGCTGGGTGCCTGTGCTGGCCGCAGTGCATCCGGGGCCACTAACTCTGTGCTGCTCAGGCCTGGGACCCCTCCTTCTGTGACATTGAATGGCCTCTGTAGCGATGGTCTTAGGGTCATCAACGCCATGTGTCTGTGGCCCTGCGCTGTCCGCATCCTCCGGCTTCAACTGCGGGCCACCAGGGCCCACACAAAGCATCGAGTCTTGACCGGCCCGGACGTCGCATCACCGCAGGAGGCACACGCCACCACCGCAAGGACCACCTCCAACCGCCATCTGCCAGAGTCGAAACGGTGGTCCTGACAGACCTACGGAGTTGCTCAGACCTGTCGTGGATGCCATCATCGGCCTGATACCCTGCTCAGCACTCCAGGTGCCAGTGACTCAGTGCACCGCAAGCCATTGTCCATTACTGATTGAGTTTTGTGCTGTTGTGAGGTTGCGTAGCAATGTCACCTCATGCAGTGGGGAAGACCTGGGACCATGAGGAGGAGGATGTGTCAAGTGTGCGGACGGGAGAAGGCACAGACATTGGGAGGGCAGGTCGCAACAGCCCCAAGGCAGGAATGCAGACTGGTGGCAGTAGTCAAGCTACACACCTGGATCTAATACTGGGTATTGCGCTGTGGACTGCGGACGCAACTGTCACCTCAGGCAGTGTGGGAGACCTGGGACGTTGATGAGGAAGTTGATGCAGGTGTAACACACCCCACTGCATCTGCATCAGGACTAACCCGAAGGGACACAATCCTAGCAATTTCTTCACATGAGCGCGCTCTTCTCTAGTGCCCCTACCTCAGTGCACTGCAACTCACGGAACCTCCTGACTGAATATTGGGTGACCTCTGTCCTTACTCCGGATCCCTCCATGTTGCTCTGCATTTGACTCTGTTATGCTGGTGTTTTCTGTTTCCATTACACTGGTGTCCACTGTTCAGGTTGTTGGCAGCACCAAGCACTCCATGCGGGCTGGCTTATACTCACCCCACACACATCCAGCACAGGCATCACTGTACATGTGGCCCTGCCAATAAAGGGGCCGGGCGCACGTGCCCGTAGCCAGTTCAACATGATATGTGCATGTGTCTCTGTGGAGGTGTGGGTCTCCTTTGTGGGGTGTAGGTGGTCCCTGAAGGGTATTGGACACCCACGTCTGTGTTCTAGTTCGCATTCCATGGGTTCGGCAACACCCTCACCTGTTGGGCCACCTCCTTTTGGCGTTCTGCCACCTGGCATTGGGGTGCCATGTGTGGGTGGGTGAAGTGTTGTGAGGCAGCCGTGATTGCGGGTGCTTCATGCTGTGTTGTCTGTTGCAGGGGCTGGGTTCTCCTCTGAGTAGCTTGTCTGCCCTGGTCCTGGTGGTGGGTTGTGTGGGATGTCCATTGGCTGTTATAGGACGTCGGTGTCAGGGGTGTGGTGTTCGTCTCGGGCATCACTGATGGGTTGTCTGTTCTGACCTGCTGGAGGTGTTGTTTGTCCCTCTGCATTGTGAAGGGGAGGTGCATGTTGGCATTGTGTAGGCGCCTTGTTCTTGTCGACATGCAGACTGTGTGACAACGTACATTGTGACTGTTTGGGCGGTGGTGGCTATTTGAGTTGGGACTGTGTACTTTTGGCCTACATGGCTGATGTGGGGTTGTAGGGGTAGATGTGCATCTCACAGTTCCCTGCTCTGTCCAATGTGATTGTTCTGTTTCTGCGCCTGGGTGGACCCAGTTGTGTCCCCTGTTCTACAGTGTGGGTGTTGCACTTTGTGCCACATTGTCATGGTATGTGCTGTGATTGCTATGTGTGTGTGCTGCAGTGTGCCAGGGGGATGGGGACATGTCCCTGGGTAATTGTGGGTCTGCAGTGTGTTACACCTCATTGTGCATGTGTGGCATTGTGCCCATCACCCCCCGTCCCCCCAATCCCTGTTGGATCCTCACCCTGTTGTTGTTGTGTCAGGTCCTCTCGAGCTGTGTCCATACTCCCTACTCCTTGCACCCTCTCCACACTGGTGACTGTGGCCTGGGTTTCCTCCATCTCCTCCTGTGGCGCTGGACTGCCACCTCCTGTCGCTGTTGCTGCTGTCTTGTGGTTTGCGGCGGCCTGGCCCTGGCCTGCCTTGCTGGGTTGTCTTGGGCCTGGCTGCCATGCTGCTTTTCTTTGCACACGTTACTCTGAGCTGTTGTTCTATCGACCTCTGCTCTTGCCATGTTATTTTAGCGCTGTCTGCATTTTCTGTCTCTCGCCTTTTCTCCTGTTCGATTTGGGCTCAGACTGCACAACATGTACAAGGTCGAATAACAGCATCTCCTTGTTCTTGCTGATTTGACCTGTCCCTCGCACCTAGACATAACACCATGTACAGCTGCCATGGAGAAATTAGTGTGCTTTTAATATTGCGGTTCGCCCGCTCTAGAGACAGTTGGAGAAAACCTTTCCAGGGAGAAGAGCTGTGATTGTCTGCTGATGTAGTTTTGCATCTAAAGACTGAGGTATGGGGGTTAGCTAGTCAAAGCCCAGAGGTCTTCTATTTTTATAATAAACTAGCTTACAGCACGGGGAGGGTGGTAATGTTAGTTAGACATATATCCACTGCTTTATGAGATGCTTTCCCCGTTTGTATTCTATGGAGTTGTAACCATGCTGATTATATTATTCATATGCATTATGATAATAGTACTGACACGTGTACTGTATCTTAGAGCACGTAAGTTGAAATAAACATTTTGAACTACACAGTGTCTCTTATTACGCACGTTGTGGACAGGTACCAGTGTGACGAAAGAGTGTTCTTGCCTCTGCGAGTCCTGAGAGAGAGATACTGTGTTCTGGGTTGTCTAATCATTGGTACATTGGTGCTAATGGGACGCTAAGGCTAGTTGGGTTGGGGTTTTGGGTGCTAAGGTCTATGGTTGGCTCACCACTATATTCCGAGGTCCTATAATCCTGTGCATAGCTCTGTATGTGCAGAAACCCTATGACACTGCCTTCCTGTTGGCAGCGGGTTTGTACCCGGGTTAGGTTGTCACGTCCTGCCGGCGCCTCTTGGCCTCCTGGATTGGCCTCCTGGGCACTCCGACTGCATTCCAGGTGGTCTGCTTGTGGGTCAGTTGCTGGTAGTGTTCTGTCGCCTCCGTGGCCTTGGTCTTGTTTTCCTGCGGTCTGCACCCCGTCTTCCTCTCCCTTTTCTCCTTGCCTTCCCCGACCCAGTTGTTCCTTGCTGGTGGTCTGTGGGGGTTGTGGGGTTCGCGTTGCCCTCTGCGCTGGGTCAGGGTGCATCCATGTTGCTACGTGCTTTGGCTTGTTTCTGGTGTGTTGTGTCTGTGGTTTTTATGGTGCAATTTCCTGCCAGACGCGTGGGATTTGCAGGCCTGAGGCTGCTTTTCGCTACTTTTTGTACCACGATTGGCCTCATCGCATGATTTCTCGCGTTTCGCATTTTTTCTGCGTGTCGTTGATTTTCACGCTGACATTTGACCCGTTATCTGGTGACTATCGCATGGTACCGCCTTGTTGTGAATTCCACGTTGACATGGAGATATTTTCCCGTGATAGGCTGCGATATTGAAAGTTGCGTTACGCTACTCTTGCGGTAGTTATCACACGTTCTTGTGAATATACCCCACAGGGTGGTAAGTGCAGTAGGGGGCAGGAGGAGGCAAACAACAACATGAGTGCAGAAGGGAGCATTATGGACCAAGCAACAACATGAGGTGTGGAAGGGGGCAGCAGAGGGTAAACAACAACATGGAGGGTATGAGGGGCAAGCAACAACACATAGAGTGGGACGGAGCAAGGAACATCACAGACAGCGACAGGAGGGTGGGAGAGGGCAAGCAACAATACAGGCAGCAGGAGGCAAACAACAACACAGATAGGAAGAGAGGAAGGAAGCAGGTATGGAGGAGAGGGATGGGGGCAAGCAACAGGAAGGACACAGGATTGGAGGGGACCGATGGGAGTAAGCAATGTAAAGACACATGCCCTCTCATGGAGTGCTACAAAAATGTAGCACCCAAAGCTCAAGCAGTGGAAGGACATAAGTACTTTGACCATGCTCTAAGGGTGGGTCAAACAGAAGAAGAAGACTTCAAGCCTGCACTCATTAACAAATCAGAAGCAAGCAAATAAAAATGTGATGATGAAGCCAACCAATGGTAAGCAATGGGTGAATTTAAGCCGATTGTAATCTAACAAAATGTATTACAAGCGACAGTGCATGCGCTATCTCAGGAGATACCAAACAATGGAACAGAGAGGGGATACTTTAGACTGTGATGAGGAAGAGGAGTTAATGTTTAATTTTATTGAGAGTCATTTCCAGGGGCGGTGCCTCCGTTATAGTGGAGGAGTGTCGCCCCACTGAAATGCCCCCAGAGATGGAAAAATAAAATGGTAATGAAGTTAATTTTATTTTTCATCACCCCATCCCGAACAGAGTGTCAGGACACGGGCGAGACCACTTCTGAATGGCAGCAGGGAGGAGGGTGGGCTGCCTTTTGCACTTGTGCCCATGTCTCTTTGGCCAGACGTCTTGCGACGGCCACCCACACATGCACACTTTAAATCTCTTTAACCCAGCTGTTGTTAGAAAAATCAAAAATCTCCAGTGCTCTTGTGAGCGCTGTTAGAGGCCACTCCCACCAATCCTGGCGCTGCTCTGATGATGTGAGAGCAGCTCCAAGCTTGGTTAAGAGAGTTAGTTGGGGCCCTGGAGCTATGAGGGAAGAAGACGGAGCAAGGACCACTCAGCAGCAACCACGGGAAGTAAATTTTAATTTTATTTACTTAATTGTTTTCGTTTTATAAAACCTCACACCCATTTGCCTGCTCTCCACTCACCGAAGTTGGCAGCTGCCACTGGTCAGTTCATATGAGCTAGATAAGTCTGTGTAAATGACGAAAGTCCAATACTTCTACGTCTTGCAGGAAATTCCTTAATATGGTCCTTGTCAATCTTTATAACTCTCTCTTTCTTCAGAAACATTCACTTCTACAGAGACACTTGTATTGCTCTTCTAACGTTTTGCCATGCTGCATTCCAATAACCTATGTCTTTTTAACTTTGGTCCTAATATCACCATCCGTCCTGCCCTGGATGTCTCCCAAAGCAGTTTCCCAACTTTTTCTACAATAACAAAATCCACATTTACCTTTTGTCAAGCTGATGATTTTCCCATAGATCATAGGCAAAATGCCAAATTTGACTTTTCTGACGCCTATTTTCCTTGTTAGTGGCTCTCAAAACCCTCTTCTTGTACATAGACTTTTGTCTCCAGGTACATTTTTCTAATGAGATTTCTACTGGTAATTGAATCATTCTGTTCATGTTATTCTTTTGAAATGCGGTACTTAGAAACGAAGGGGCTGATGTATCAAAAAGTATTTGCTGCTATGTAGGGTCTTATAGCATTTTGCATGGGCTAGATCCCGATGTGTATGTTTTCATTAAGCTGTTGCATTATGTAGCATGGAATGTGGGCTTATTTGATGCTTTCTTTACAGGGACATGAGTCTTCAATTTGTTTGGTTTGTGTTGTATGCCTTATATTCAATAAACAGAATTTACATAAAAAAATATTTGCTCTTGGAAAGCCTGCACTGCACAAAGAGGCAGGCAGAGATAGAGCAACACAAAATGCAACATACCAAAGAAAATTCAAAGTCACAACTGTTATTGCGACTCGCAATACACACGTTGCAAATATGTGAAAAACTGAAGGAAAAGTGGTTGCAGAATGCTATAGAAGCTTCTTTAAGATTCACGATTCCATGCTTTTGCCAGTCAGTATTTTTCAGGAATGGAAGCAGTCGCAGCTGGTGCAGGTAAGCGTGGTGGGGCGGGGTGGGGAGGGGAGGAGTTGACAGACGAGGGAATAGGATTTATTTATTTATTAATTTCCCCTATTTTGTCGTCTGTCGACTTCCCCCCCCTCCCGCCCGCCCCACCCCACTGCGCTTACCTACACCGGCCCCCGCTGAATGGAAGGTGTGAGGAACTGCTTCCTCTTGTGTGCTGGGGCCTCGGTGGCAAAAGCAGGAAATAGTCGCATTGAAGGCCGCATGCTGCCCACAATTTTCCTTTCATGTTGAACCTCTTTTTAAGGTATTGCATTCCCTCTCTATGTAAAGACCAGGATCCGAACAATGGGCTACATGTATCAAAAAAGCATTTTGCATTTTCCAAATAGCGATTTTTACCGAATCGCTATTTGGTAATCGCAAAATGCTATGTATGTAAGGAATCACCAAAGATTTAGCGATTCCTTAATATTCCCTAATAGCAATTGTGTAAATAGGTAATCGATATTAGGTAATACTACTCCCTTCGTTCCTATGGGCCTAAAGTCCCATAGGTGCCAATGGTTTTCAATTAGCTAATTTGCAATTACCTAAATTGTTCATTGCAAATTAGGTAATGCAAAGCCAAGGGTGCCCAGGGGGCTAAGGCGCCCCTGAAGCACCCCCCCCAAAAAAAAATAGTGCACATGAAATTCGCACACATGCCCTAGGGGCATGTAAAGTGCATGTGTGTGCTACATGGCACTTCGAAAAATGCATTTTTGTGCATTTTTCAAAATTTGCACATGGTTACCATCAACTTGGAGTCCATGGTAATAGCATTTTCCTAAATGCACAGTTTGCATTTAAAAAATGCTTGGCACAAGTGCTAAGGGAATCGCAAATTGCAATTCCCTATTTGTAGTCACAATTTTAGGTAATCACTATTTTTGCGATTACCTAACATTCGGACTACAAAGCCTTTCACACATCTTAAAAGTCTAATTTGCATTCATAAATGGCCGAATTTTGCGATTCACACTGTTTGCGAATGCAAAATTGTTTCATACCTGTTGCCCTAGGTCCCTAGAAGAAACTGGGTTCGCTAGGCCAGCATTTTGAAAAAAGGAATGCAGAGATGTAGATCTGCTCTCTCTTGCAGGCCTCAATTTCTGCATTTGAGACCATCCTCAAAAGAGCCTGCCTCGTGAATATTTATAATGCACGATTTATGCTGGTGCTCTTAAATGTCCCCTTTGCGCTGTGCAGTAGTGATACATCTGGTGCAGCGGAAATACTTGGCCCATTTGAATAGCAGATGTTTTGCAAACAAGGTACTGTTGGCATATATTTTCATAGCTTTCAGTAAGCTGGTCTGCTCTCCTGGTGGTTTTTGGTGAGAGCTGCACAGCTATGATGTGTAGAGCACAGCTTCATTTATTCAACAACGGAGCTCAATTTATTTACAGAAGTAGAGACGTTCAATACATTATTTAAACAGTATCCTCCCATTGTGCACTGTGTTAGTCGTGCCATATGGAAAGGGATTCAACTCACTATATGACAACATCATCGCAGAACGTTACTTCTTATAAAAGGATGGATATAGCATGTGCTGACTATATATCTGGGGTAATAACATGATTTTGTGGATGAGAGCCATAGCACAGCGGAACAGCAATAAGGTACTGTACGCGATCTTCATTTTAACACATTTCTGACAGCTTCAGAGTGTGCTGAGGTATGCCACATTAGTGGCAACCTTGTTATAACTAGGAATGTGCAAGGTTTATGAGGCCTGCTTGGCTGGTGTGATTTTGCATCAAAAAAGAATATGTGGTTCATGGATGGACACAGAGAGGCACTCCAATATTTGGCTATTGGCTGTTTGTGTCTTAACATTTAAACTTCACTGGTGAGGTTTTGGGCAAAATGTGATTAAAAAAGGAACTAACATTATCTGGCAGACGTTTTGCCGACATGGGCTGCAGGTTAGACTCTGCCCTGGGTAGGGGAGGTGGCTGTGGCTGCTGATGGGAGCCCTGTCTGTGGAACCAGACTCAAGCATCTGCATGAGCTTCATGGACATCTCCCTGGGGCTTTTTTAACCTGGTTGTCCTGAAGGAGCCGGCTCAGGGGACCAGGCCCCAAGCATCCTCAAGAGCTTCACGGAGGTTTATTTGATTTGGTCGTTGTGTAGAAGCACAGGATTCATCACGGGTCTGGTGGCACCATATACTGGTTCAGGAAGGAGGCATCTGCACAGGCTTAATGAAGCTTCCACTGTATTCTGGTCTGAGCTTGACATGCCAGAGGAGAAAAAGACTCCTTCCTGGTCTGCTTTGGAATTTTCAGTCTATCCAGAACCTGGAACTTTAGCTCGCGATGGGGGGCAGGCCTATGGCACCCGTTCAGGCTTCAGAGATCTCTCAATGTGGGCTGTTTGAGAGAGTTGCATCCTGTCCCTTCCTGGATCTGCCAGCCCAGTCAGTCGGCCACTGGTGCTTGATGATTTAATCTACTTTCTTGGAACTGAGGTCTGGGTAGCCAGGGTGTTTTGAGCCCCCTGAGCCGACTGGATGCTTTTCAGTAGATCCCAGTGAAATACCTACTCTGCTATTTATGAAACCCTGACCAAGAATTGGATTGTTTACAATTTGTTAGCAGCAAGGGCATCCATGCTCCTGTTTCAAAAAGAATGGCACTACATTCTGGCCTAATCCGGCTATCAGCAACACTGTGGTATCATTAGGGTTTAGGAGTGATCCGACTTAAAGGCACTCAGTCATAATCACACAGAAGACAGCTTTGACTCATTTGTACTTCTGCCATCCACATGCATAACATTTCTGAATCTGTGGTTCCTCTTGTACTGAACAGGATTACTACTGCAACGGCACATCATAAGTAGGATAAAACTAGTCTCATGGCGGTCTAAACTCAGCTCACATTACCCATTAGTGAGTGAACATTTCAATGCTTGATGAATCCTCCTTCACAATAACAGGAAGAGCCAACATCAAAGTATCCAAAAGCTGTGTCGCTATGAACGCTTGGCTACCACCAGCCAAGTAACTTTTTTTGACTTGAAACCTAAAAACAAAGAGGAAGTACCAAATATTGCCACAAGAGTTGTGTCATGACCACAATAACAACAAACAGCAACCCGGAGGTTCAGGTTTCAGATCAGTATCTTTTCAAAATCCTATTAAAAAAAATATTACTATACCTACCCTGCCTGGTGTAACCAATCAGCAACTCAAATGTTCTTTTTATGGGACTATTAATAATTAGACAGAACGAAATACTTAACAAAAAGAATATATATATATATATATATATATATATATATTATCTACTGGCGGTCGCCAGTAGATAGTTATAGTTAGGACCTATTTTCCATAGGAAATCCGCAACATTCTATTTGAAATAACGTTGGCGCCGGTTGACGAATCTTCGCGAAAGTTTCCAACTTGTTGGGGCACTCCGGTCAGCTCCTATCCTGAAAGTCTCGAGGTGATTCGTCAAGCAGGGGCCGAGAAAAAAGGGGGGTCCCAAAACGCGTTTTCCCCATTCATTTTTCCATAGGAACCTTTAATCGCAGCTACAGCCCGAACTGCTGAACGGAATTACACCAAATTTGGCAAAGAGGTAGCCCTTGGTTCAGTGTCGTGCCTTTTGCTTAAATGGTGTAAATCCGTTCAGTAGTTCCTGAGAAAATCACAAGTAAAATCACATATATATCTATGGCCGTGTCGGATCCGCGCACCCTGAGCGCACCCTGCGCGCACCGTCCCGATCACGAGCTGCATGCTAATTGGCTGTCAACACTCCAAATCAGGAAGTGTTGGCAGCCATTTTGTCCCTCGGTAGAACCGAGGCACAGAAACAAGTGCGCAAACGCACAAAGGGGGCAGGGTAGAAACACCCTGACCCCTAGGTCTACTCAGGGGGTCCAACAAGGACCCCCTGGGCAGAAAAAAGCATTTTTTTTAAAAACAAATTGGCGGGATGCGCTTAGGGTGCGCGGATCCCGCCGATAAAAAAAAAAATGCTAATTTGCCCCCGGGTGGCCCAAGTCCCGGGGGCATGCGGGGGGGGGGTGGGTTTAGATATAATGGGGGGGCCTCTAAGGCCCCCCAAGCCCCGGGGCTTTAAATAAAAAATGGTGCGGGAAGGCTCTCCGCCCTCCCGCAGCCCCGGGGACCGCCACCTCCCCGGGGCTTCTTTTTTTTTTTGTTAATTACCTGTGTGGGGGGGCTCCAGCCCCCCCACACGCCCCAGGGACCGCCACCTCCCCGGGGCACTTAGAAAACAAATGTGGGGGTCCGGTTCGGACCCCCGAAGCCCCGGGGACCACCACCTCCCCGGGGCTGTGCAATTGAAGGGAGGGGGCTGCGCGGCCCCCTCCTGGAGCCTGTGGTGGCCCTGGGGACCGCCACCCCCAGGGCCAGCTCCTGCAGTGTCCCGGGTGCCTACCCCGGGACACTGTACTTTGCTATGACAAGACGGGAGCCTCGCGGCTCCCGTCCTGTCATAGCAAACTGCTTTGTTTTTTGAACAGAGAGCAGGAAACCTGCTCTCTCTTCCAAAAACCAAAGCACATTGCTTTTCCACACAGGGAGCTGCATGTTAGCAGCTCCCCATGTGGAAAAGCAATGCCGGCTCCCGCAGGAGGCGGGGAGCCGGCATGGTCCGTGGGGGAGTTGGGGTCCCCCCACGGACCCCAAAGGATAGGGCCAGCCCCGGGGGATGGGGTCCCTGGGGCAAGTAGTGGCCCGGGAGGGGGGCCACGCGGCCCCCCTCCACAAATTAGGAAAAAAAAAAAAAAAAAGGCCGGCCCCGGGGGATGGGGTCCCCGGGGCCTAAGGAGGCCTGAGGAGGGGGGCAACGCAGCCCCCCTCCATGAAAATAACATTTTTAAAAAGGTGGCAATGACCCGGGGGATGGGGTCCCCGGGCCAAAATTGGCCACGGGAGGGGGGCCCAGGCGGTCCCCTTCCCGTTACTTTAAAAAAAGTATGGGGTCCCCAGGGCCCAAAATAATTAAAAAGAAGGGGGGCCACACAGCCCCCTTTAAAAAAAAATCAAAAAAAATAATCCGGCATCGCGTTGGAGGCCACAACCCTCCTTGGCAGCACTCTGCAAACGCGCCCTGGCGCGTTTGCAAAGGAGGAACGAATTCCCTTGAATACTGGGGGTCCCTGGGGCCAACTAGCCCACCAGGAACCTCCAGTATGCGCCAGGGGCTGCGTTGCAGAGAGGTGTTCTGAGGCCACGCCCTTTTACACCTCTCTGCAACGCAGCTCTGTGGCGCTTAATGGAGGTAGCTGGTGGGCTAGTTGCACCCCAGGGACCCTCAGGATTCAAGGGGAGTTAATCCCCGACTTAAAACGTGCCACGGGCGCGCTTGCACAGTGGTGAAGGGAGGGGGCGGGGCTTGAGGTGACATGTGTGCAAACAGGCCCCGTGGCGCGTTTTAAGATGGGGAATTAAATCCTCTTCAATCCTGAGGGTCCCTGGGGGCCAACTAGCCCACCAAGGTACGTCCAGAAAGCGCCACAGAGCTGCGTTGCAGAGAGGTGGAAAAAGGGGCGTGGCCTCAGAACACCTCTCTGCAACGCAGCCCCCTGGCGCATATTGGAGGTTCCTGGTGGGCTAGTTGGCCCCCAGGGACCCCCAGTATTCAAGGGGAATTCGTTCCCCCTTTGCAAACGCGCCAGGGGGCTGGTGGGCTAGTTGGGCCCCAGGGACCCTTGGGATTGAGGAGGAATTAATTCTCCAACTTAAAACGCGCCACAGGGCGTGTTTGCAGACATGTCACCTCAGGCCCCACCCCCTTCCTTCACCATTGTGCAAATATTCCTCTAAAATCAGCCGAACTACGAATTCCGATTTACTCACCTGTTATCAGGAGAGACCTCAGTGCTGCATCTTTGAGCCCAGTACTGATCCTGAAAAGTAATTTTAACCGTACTTACCAGTAACTTGAATTTCCTTCCATAGGATATCATTGCCTGCTTTTTGCTGAAAAAGTTTCGAAGTGTCGATTTTTGAAACATACAAATATTCCTCTAAAATCAGCAGAACTACGAATTCCGATTTACTCACCTGTTATCAGGAGAGACCTCAGTGCTGCATCTTTGAGCCCAGTACTGATCCTGAAAAGTAATTCTAACCGTACTTACCAGTAACTTGAATTTCCTTCCATAGGCTAACATTGACTGGTTTCACTTGGAAATTCTTGTGTGTGTGGAGTTTTGGAACATTATAATATTCCTCTAAAATCAGCCGAACTACGAATTCCGATTTACTCACCTGTTATCAGGAGAGAACCCAGTGCTGCATCTTTTAGCCCAGCACTGACCCTGAAAAGTAATTCTAACCGTACTTACCAGTAACTTGTATTTCCTTCCATAGGAATCCATTGTCTGGTTTTCAGCAGAAAAGTTTCAAAGTGTCGATTTTCACAAACTACAAATATTCCTTAAAAATCGCCTGTATGACTTAAACGCATTGTTTCAACTGTTTACAGGAGATGCACCAGTGCTGGATCCAGGATCCACCACTGAGTAAGAAAAAGTAACGATAACACTACTTACCTGCTAAGTGAATTTCCTCCCATAGGATAACATTGGTGATTCTATGTGAAAAAGTTTCTGTCAACTTTTAAAATACAATAATATTCCTTAAAAATCACTACTGTAACCAAAACGCTTTTACTCAACTGTTTACAGGAGATGTCCCAGGACTGAATCTAGGATCCAGTCCTGTGGTTAGAAAAGTAATCCATAAAGTAACTAATTGCATTTAACTAGAAATTCACATTGAGCTCAATGTTGCATTGTGTTTGAAATTGTGTTGCCCATTGCAACAACTGTAACTACTGTACTTAAAAGTCTATTGCCTATTTGCAAAGTATTTAAACTAAAGTAATTCATTCTGAGAAAGTATATTTTGTAATGTAATGTATAATGTAATTACAATGTAATTTAAAAAATAAAATATCTAAAAATAAATAGTTTAAAAAAATGTAGTAAATCAGTATCAAAAAATAAATATAACAATTAATACATTTAAAAATTGTCATTTACAAAACCTTTGAAATTCACTGAAAAAAACCATAGGTTTCAGATATGTTATAGTTAGGAATTAACATTTAAAAAACCTTTGAAATTCACTGAAAAACCATAGGTTTTAGGGACAGTTATAGTTAGAAATTAGCATTTAAAAAACCTTTGAAATTCACTGAAAAAACCATAGGTTTCAGACACGTTATAGTTAGAAATTAGCATTTAAAAACCTTTGAAATTCACTGAAAAACCATAGGTTTTAGGGAAAGTTATAGTTAGTTGGACATTGCACTCGTACAAAACCCGTGAAATTCCCCGTTATAGTTAGTTCAGCTAACTATAACTCGCGCCCCGCAATGCACTGCTGATGAAGTCACATATTACATCACTCATGACATGGTCAGTGACATCACTGATGACATCACTGATGACATCTCAAATGACATCACTGATGACATCATCCATGTGAGAATTTAATGCATCTTCTCACACCCTAATATAACTTTTGATACACCCACTCTAAATTACAGACTGCCATTCTCAAAACCATACACACTCCAATACAAATAACTACATACCCACTCACTGATTCTTAGGTCTACACACACACATCTACTCACTCACCCGTACAGTCACTCATAATTACAGTCACTCAGTACAGGACTATCATATGCACTCATACACCTATATAAACACTCACACACCGCCACTCATCCATAGAGGTACTCATAGACCTAGTCAGTCATGCAAATAATTAATCACACTCCCATTTACTCACCTATACAGTTATACACACCAGCTCACTTACTCATACAAATACTAGCACATTCTTACGCTGCTATGCAATCACTGATGCAAGCACACACTCATCCATATAGCCACTCTCACAATCACACACTCTCACTTATAGCCATTTATATACTCCAACACACATATATACTGCCTTTCACATATGTAGTTACTCACACATGTACCACTGAGATATACATTCAATCACTAACACACCAATACACACACTCACCCACCCATACAGTCCATCACAGATGCACTCTTCAAATCATGCACCCAGTGAATCACCCACTCACACATCTATGTACAGAGTCACACACACCCCACCCACACAAACACTCAGCCACCCATACAGATACTCAGAGAACCAATCAATAACCCATATAAACACGCATGTAGCTATTCGCAAATCCATGCATCCACTTACACACCAACAGACAGACGGATACAGACATTCACACAGTTTAGTCAGTAACCCATGCATTCAGTAAGATACGTTTAATCACTCACTGGTAGAGTCAGTCACGCACCTACTCAATCATCCATTGAGACACTTATACACCCACTCATTCTTCAATACACCTTTGCCTATATATATTAAACATGTTTAAACTTTACAGAAACACACAGTCATTGCATGATGTCATCAGTGATGTCATCAGTGATGTCACTGACCATGTCATGAGTGATGTAATATGTGACGTCATCAGCAGTGCATTGCGGTGGCGCGAGTTATAGTTAGCTGAACTAACTATAACGGGGGAATTTCACGGGTTTTGTACGAGTGCAATGTCCAACTAACTATAACTTTCCCTAAAACCTATGTTTTTTTCAGTGAATTTCAAAGGTTTTTTAAATGCTAATTTCTAACTATAACGTGTCTGAAACCTATGGTTTTTCAGTGAATATATATATATTTCATATTTTAAAAAGCAATGAGAGACAGGCTGCACAAAATACACCAAAAGCATGTAGTTTCAACCAAATTAACAGTCCGCCTGCTCTCTATTTAGTAAGGGAGGGCTATCATGTTTATCCTGTCAGTGTCCTTCATCGGCTCTGCACCAGAAAACTTACACTGGCAGCCCAGTGGACTTGGGGTGTTGGTGTACATGAGACCATCAGCTTTATTTACAGGGGTTGTCTGGTGTATTTTTTTCTCTTCGGGACCTTCAGGAAAAGCTTGACAGCCCCGAAGAGAAAAAATGAAAAATTATCCCTCAATCTGGGAGAAAACTCCCAGGTTATCATGACCATTAGTTTTTCTTATACAGAAAAAAATTCCTGCTTTGGGAGTTTGTTTTGCAGAGTGGCTGCATAAAACATGGTGGCAGCTCAGAGATCTTTCACAGCCTTCAGAGGAGCCACTGTGTCAGATGCTCCTCTGGAGGCATTGAGGGGCAGATTTTCAAGCCCCTTGCTCCACTTTTGCGTCACTTTTCCCATGTTAAAAGTGACGCAAAAGTGGCGCAAGGGGCTTGTAAATCTGCCCCTGAGATCTTTGCCAGGCAGACGGAGATGTAAAAATGGCTTGGCGGACAGCAAACCATCTGCCAAATTTTTATTCAGACCCAGATTGCTGCTTTGTCTAAAGGGATTGGTTGTCCATGCAGTACTTTCGTACTGTTGCATCATAAACACACCATGTGGTCAATTGTTCTACTGTAATGCCACTTCATTTTACATATTGAAAAGTGATAAATTACTGTAACCCCCATGATGGGTATTTTAACTCTGGGGGGCCTCACACCTGACTTTTCCTCAATGACGATCCCAGTGTAATTCTGTGAACTTCAAAAGGTAAGATTCCAAATGAGCAAGCAATATATTCACTATTATATTTTGTTTTCTTTTGTGAATAATTGAATCTGATTTTCCTGCCACCAAGGACATAGTAAGTAAATTTTTTACGCAATCATTTTTGCTCTATTTATCAACAAAAAGACAGTTTTCAGTTCGATGTGGGTTAGATACATCAAATGAGATTTCCAAAAAACAGTAGAGAAACCAATCATTCTTCCTCTTGTTATTTCTGGGAGGCTGCTGATTGTCACAGGTGCTCTTCTTACTTCCCAAGAATCCCTGAGGACTCTCGCCCTTTGATCTGTTCATTCCATCTCCCTCATGACAACTTCTGATCCTCGTCCACAGTTTTTAGGACTTTTCGCAGTCTTAATTCAAAAATCAAACCCAGACCATTTGTTAAATGATCATGAAGTGGTCTATTTCCTGATATGTTTTTTTCCAGGTGGGGACTTATTTCTCCAACAGCAGTGTCAAGTGCCTTATTAACCCATGAACAATAGGATCACATCATACTCTTCCTTATTTTCATTTATAGCTTTTATTTGGTTATTTCCAGTCACTTCGTGTTGATGTCACTAGCCAGAAACGGTACTGGACGGCCAAAGGCCCATCACTTGATAAGGTCAGTACAATCAGTCCTTGATATACATTGTGAAAATGCCCAGGGTCACCTGTTTAGGGGTGTGTAAAATTCGCATAATTTGATTTCATCTGAAGTTTTAGGAAAATTGCGCGTAATTACACATTTTGTCACTTGGCGCTATATATTAGTCAGAATAAACCAATTGCTGTGAACAACAAGGGCTCGCATTGCAGTTGTTCTCGTTAGCTATAATTTTGCCACGAACAGCGGTGTAATTGCGCACCATGCCATAATGGCATAATCTCAGGAATTTCGCATAACAGACATAATGTGAAATTGCTGGAATTATGCAGCGGACCTCCGGGGGGTTTGTGGGGTTCTGGTTGGCCTCTGTAGTTGCTCCGGCTTCCTCCATGGTGCTTCTCAGTTGTTTGGGTTTTGTTATTTATTTTTATTTTTTGCAGCTTTTATGGTGATTTTTCCCACCTGACGTGGGAATGGCAAGCCTGGCGCTGCTTGTCGCTGATATTTTTATCGCTGTTGGGCCCATCGCCACTTTTTTCACTTTCGGGTTTCCTTTTTTATCGACGTTCCGGTAATTTTAACGCGGACATTTGACGCGTTATCGGGAAACTATCGCCTGTTGCCGGCGTGTTGAGAATACGCAGTTAACATGGCGTTAGTTTCCCGCGATAGACGGCGTTATGTAAAATTGCGTTATCCTAGGTTGGCGATAATTATCGCCCGTTCTTGAGAATATCCCCCAAAATATTTTTTACAATGGAGAAAGCAGACCTTTTACACCTTAAGCAAATCTGGGCCATAAAGAAAACAGCATAAAACAAGCTTCCCTAACCCTAGCTCCACCCTGTGCTTAATTTGAATTTGATCTCCAGGATTCTGCACTCCAACAACAAATTATATATTGGCAAAACGAAGCGAGAAATCTGAAAAAAAAATTGCACAGCGTGAATCTAAGATCTGCTGCAAAACAATAACAACAAATTATATATTGGCACAACAGTCCCATAGTTACAAAGTGTATACAAATCGGTTACACAGAGAATAAAATACAGTGGACTGTACTTGGTATCATATTTAAGAATCCTAGACGAGGTTGTACCGAACATTTTTAACTCCAGAGAGTACATACACTTAAGTTGAAGTTTAACACCAATCCTTTACCCTTCCCACCCAGAAATAGGAGTTATCCCTGGTTGGAGTAAATCTATGATGATTTCTAGGGAGCGAAAGGAAAGGAGTTTGTGAAAGCCAACAATCAGCTATATTTTTGCCATTTCACTAAGTCCCAAGGCTAACCACGCATTGCAGTGCCCACTTCCCTTCCCTTCAGTGGGATTTACAGCTGTGAGATCTGTGGCGGAGAACTATACACAGATAGATAGGTTCACACCTGCCAAGAAACTGTTGGTGAATTCCCGACAGGCGTAAATCAGCTACATTCAATTGTATAGTGTGTTTATGAACAATTCTTCCTTTGTAAATCGGCCCCAGTCTGCTTATTCCGTGGCTCTTCTTGGCCGGGCTGATGCACACGTTTCAGTCTACATATAGGCTAAAGTATTGCACATTCACTTTCCTGCTTAATAAGAAAACCTCCGGTCTTTTCCTTTCATATTCCTTTCGTTTTATTTCTCTGGTTTGCTAAGACTTTATCCATTCTTTAGGACTCCTGCCCTTTCAGTCCAGCCAACGCATCAGACCTACAGAGACCTTTATCTAGGTTCATTTTTTCTTCTTTTATGTGACCATCTAAAGTTACATACTTTAATTAGCTTCCTTTCGTGTTATGTAGGCTTTCTTGAAATGTATTTGCTGCGCTATAAACTTAGCTTCAGAATATTTCACAGCAGTTATATTTGAGCCTATCATGTCAGCGAGTACTCATTATATGGAAGACTTAGTTATCGATGTCTGTATTCGATGTGTAAGCCTCACACTTAAAGAGGGTTTCAAGTACATTTTTGATATTATCAGAAATTGATAATAGTTTTACCACACTTGGTAATTATTGTAATCTGTCAGGTATAGTTTAAATTAGCAGTGCTTCGACAGTGCTTTCAAGAGTTTTGTCATAATTTAAAGATGCATATGTAGAGCCAGATTGTTAATGAGGCTAATGGTATTGCCTGTCCCCAATTGTACTGCTGTTTTACTGCATAACATAATTCATCTTGCCCTAACTATGTTGAATTAACGACTCATTAATTTAAATAATGAAAACGTGACCTTTTCTAAATGAGGAACCAAATACAGTTCTGTAGGTTTTAGAGCTTAAGATTGCTCCTGATCAAATGATAAATTCACTGTTGTGTTGTCTTTTGTGAAAAATTGTATCTGATTTTCCCTTTTTCCAGTAGAACCAGCCTCTCAAGCTTGATGAACACGAGGAGCCTATCCAGGAATTTAGAAGAAGATTTTTCAGGAAATAGTTTTGCTGTACTACTCTAGGAACCAAAAAGAGCTTCCTCGATCAGTGTGTGTTAGCTACATCCAATGAGCTTCCTAAAATCAGAATAGAATTATTATATAACCGTGTTCTATATTTTGGCTAATTGTCACTGGTGATTTTCTTCCTTGCGGAGAATCGCTGAGGGCTCACACTGTTTGGTCTGTATATTCCAATTTCCCTTAGACGGCCCCATCATCACTTCAAGTTCTTAAACTCAGTTTGTGGAACATCCCTTTTTAACAACTCTTTAAAACAGAAAAAGAGAATATTCTTTAAATGCTCATACAGAGGTCCACTTCGCAAAGCCAAATATATCATACTTGCGTCTGTCCGCCCCCTGAGTGACCAGACTGCAAGTGAAACTGGTGTCCTGACTTGTTGGCTCAGCTAACATGCCAATCTGGCATGTGCACTGAGGACTAATCTTGTCCATGGTGAAATCAAGTTGCAGAAAGTTTTCTGTTACCTTGAGGGTGCACAACGCAAGTCCAGCCCATGTCCCGGGTTGTTCACTTGAAGCAGTGGTGGCAGTGTAGCATATAGTGCCACCATTGGCAACACACCCCACCCACACAAACACATAGCATGCATGCTAAATAAATAAATACACAACACAACTTTTGTTTGGGTAAATATTGCTGCAGGTTTATTCCATACAAAAGTATGCTATATGGTGGGTTATCTTACGGGCGATCCAAGGGCAGGCAGCTGTAACCAAACTGTGCTGCCTGCCCGCCTGATGAGCCAAGCAGCACTGGGGAGAACCCAATCAGTGCTACACCTTATGGGGTGATCCTCTTTCCGGATCACGTGACACATTGGTCCCTTATTACTCATGCCCCTTTCAGGGCGGAGTGTAGCAAGGCAAGCCCCGGTTGTTCAGGCCCACAACCGCCCGAAGGACTAACGGGACGCCGACGCGGTTTTCCAGGAACCTGCTATGAGGCTCCTGGGATTTGGCTCTGGCACCCCTATTGTGCCCTGCAGAGGTACCCTTCTGTACCCATTTGCTTCCAGATCGCCCTGTAACTCCGCCACAGCTCTGGAGGCGGCCTCCGTCGCCGCCAGAGCCCCCCACCAACAGCTATACTCTCACCTGCAACCTCTCATCTCTAGAGCCTCCTGCAAATCTAGAAGGAAGAGATCCATCCCTACTGGTGATAAATGAACCCCATCTTTATCAGAGTACCCTTTCACATTAGCTTAATCATCTCATGTCTGATGAAACCCAGACCCCTCAGATCTGTGAATTTACGCGTTGAACTATTACTCTCTTCCGGGAATGTTCAACGGCCTCCTCTGACTTAGCCCCGTGCCACACTCTGCGGGGAATAATCTCAGACCCCAGAGCTCACATTGACCCATGTATTTGCTGATCTCCCCTAAGTCAGCTTTCATGGCTTGTAAGAGTGACCTCCTCCCCATGGCAATGAGGTTGTTGCCCCCTAGGTGTATCACTAAGAAATTGGGGGGAACCCCCCCTTGGGCCAATCTCTGAGCAAGGGTGTCCCCCTGCACTTGCCATGCATCCCTTATTCCTTATGGGAATTTCGCCTGCTCAGCTCCCTCTGTGGTGAAACCCCCTAGGCATACCAGCTTAGTTAACCTGTCTGCTTTAATACAGTGCGCACTGTCTGCAATATGGTGCCTAACATTCAGGATTGACTAATTCCTACCTTCCCCCCATACTAGATTATTCCCCGATAGGGGGGGGGGGTTCACACTGCCCACCCTGTGCAGCCCAAGCAGTGGAAAAATTTCCTGCCCCGTTAAATTTTAATTTTTGTTGAATACTGGCCGTGCCAAATGTTCTTTTTACATAGTAGCCTTTTGTGCTTGACACCCAGTTTTCCCATTTATTGGGACAGCAGCACACTATGTTGGCTGACAGCATTCCCACCCAGCATGGCTAATATAGCTAACCGGGCGGGGCATTTGAGCTTAACTGCAGCAACATGTCACCTACCCTCGGTTGTGGGGTGCACTTACTTCGCCCCGTTGACCAGACAATTGCACAGATCCCTTTGGTTGCTAAACCCTGGTGAACTCCTTATTGGTGTCAAATCTGGTTTGAAACAATATATGCATTGTGCCCACTATTGGCGACACCTCACCCTTTCGTGTAGTGACAACTTACGCAGTGCACCCCGCTTGCTTAACTGCCGTCGGATCACAGATGCCAGCACCTGCTAACCATCTCTGACCCTGGATGCTTTAACCCGCAAAAGTGTCGGACTCCCAGATTCCCAGTTTCATGTTAGCTGCAGTACACCTTCAGTGGATCCGCTGGGAGATACCACAAACCGCATTGGTCATGAGAACCTTAAGAAGCACCCAATTTTCACCTGGGCGTACCTCTAAATGATACTGGCTCCACACAGCTGTAAGGCCAGAGACACACATATATTAAACCTATTTACTGGTTTTTGCCACTTGGCACCCTTCTGGTTGAAGCTCTGTTTTTGTGAAGCGCGCGTGCCCCCGGGGCATGATGTCGCTGAATAACCGGTGTATGTTACCCACTCGCTGATACTATGTATCGCTAACTGCCCTACTTGGATTGAAGGAATGCTGAATGCTTCCTAAGGACTGTAGACTTACTGCTCCAACCCAGTTTGACCCCAAAACTTTGGGACAACCGAAGTAGTAACTATGCCCTTCATGGTACATCTACCCCAGTGTTGACTATCAACGTATTTGGGACACAGGTCGCAGAAGATGCCCCTTCCAGTCTCTGGTTCTAGCCCATAGAAGGATAACCCAGGGGGGCAGACAAGTCTGTGGGAACCGGAGGGGAACAATATGTGCAAGTATCTGCCCCTGTCTGAATATTTGGAATGCCAAATGGTCTGTAATACCTTGTTGTCATTTGTGCTCTAACGCCGTATTTACCAAACTTTTTTCCGCCGCAGTCCACTTGTTAGATGACAACTGCCACAACCCGCCTGCTGCCCTGGCTAAAGCACGGGTGAATATGTCTTAACTGAGGCGACCTGTAACCTGCCCTTGTTTGCAGAGGGCACATTTTAGCTGCATCGACCAGACATAGCAAGATGCGACGAGATTGCGAGCCCCACTCCCACACAACTAAAATTAAACATAGTCCATCAGGGGCCGAGGCCTTGCCTTTGCCCTCTGTGGTGTGACCTGGACTGCTAAGACAGGGCGTCATGCGGTCACACATTCACGTGTACCCATTCCTCTTGTGCTACACCCGCGGGGGGATTAGTATGCTCCACCCCTACTTGCTCGGAATTAGTGATGGTCCCTCGAGGGGTGAAAGGTCAGAGCCTTATCCCTGAAGCTTGTCCATCCAGAATTCTACAGGAAATCTACAACATTGCTTTGTAAAGCTGTTCCTGGTTCCACTATTAATCATGGTCGACATGCTCTACCAGGTTTCAACAACATCTTAGCTAATCGTATGCCTGCCTAATTCCCAGGGCTGACTGGTTTAATGCTTTACAAATGAAATTGCCCAACCAAATGAGGCCTTGCACTGAAACTCTACTGGGTTGTCTCAACTTTCTTTCAAAGCTAGAAATGCCCACCAAGTGTACATGGTACCTGTTTCTATATGGTGCCAGCAGATGTTCCTCATGAAGGCCCTTGTAGCCAATTGCACAATGCAATCTCAACAACATTTCGCAGCACCTCTCTTTGCGTTGTGATTGCCCAGAGTAAGTGTAAAATTATACTTTCCCACCATTGGGCTGGTAACCGGCTGCAAAGAAAGACAGAACCTGGGCATAAGATCCCAGTTTCCTAGAGTAAAACAATAATTATCCTGCACCATTATCAAATGTGCCACATGCACCCCTGCCCTATCCACCTGTGGCTATGCAGATATCATCCAATTCAATGACATAGGCGACAGTTCTTGCCTTCGTGGTCAACAAAATTCCATATGCCAGGATTTCTCCACTAGTACCTATGATGCTGGACCTGGATTTGTAAGGCGCACGTGAGGTTCGGCAATCGTCCCAATGCTAGTCGCCATGTTTCCAACTTATCAATATAGTCCGACTTGGTGAGGGCACTACGAGGACTCGTGGGACGGAATAGCGGTCTTAAGCATTAGTGCCAATTAAGAAACCGCCAGGAAACATCGACATCATGCCGGAACTAGCCAATGGGGCCACTTCCCCGAAAACCGGCCACAATCCAGTACCCCCCATAATATTGCAACCCAGACATACACCCGGAGGGGCATACAGGCGACTCTGGTAAAGGTGAAAGAACGTGCAAATTCCATCCCTGCAACCCAGGCATAATACTAAGTTAGAACCGCACATCAATATAGGCAAACAAAAGGACAGCCGAACACAGCCGTGCCTCATCCAAGAAGAACCATCTACAGTTTAAAGCCCACTGAGGGGAGAAGAACAGTTCCCGCGTACTTCGGAACCAACAACACTGAAGAGAAGGTGGACCTCTCTGGAGTGCCCCACCTTGGCCCCCAGACATGCACGAGTGCTAGGGGGGTGGGGGCAGAGAAACAATGACCAGCTGATGCCCCGGGTGGGCGTGCATCCCTAGTCGCAGCGGGATCGCACACAGCGTCCCTGGGAGAACCTGGCTCCGCACAGCCCCCAGCGTCGAGGTGTGGGCATACCCTGTGCTCCTGTAGGGGCAATTGGCAGCAGAACTAGCTGCTGCTGTGTTACATTCAATTGCTGGCTGGCTGAATGTACCTTGCGTATACCTGTTAGTTCGTCGTAAGTGCAGCTGAATGTTAATTGTTTTCCAATTATTCAATTAGCGCCTGTGTTTGCACCCCCCTGTTAGCTCTGCCATACCTGCGCAACAGACCTCCCACCCACGTGTTCCAGAGGGAGGGTGGGGGGGCAGACGCTGTGTACCCCTGATTGGGGAAAGTTAAAAACAGTGCGCTATGAGAATGTCTGGAGAAAAGGAGCCCAAAACAGGGGTGTGGGCAAGTGAGCTGTACGATCTATCCGTGAGGGCCCGGGCACCCGACACCGGCCATGCCTGACCTGAGCTGGCCGCCCCCATCCATAGCTGCCAAGGTTTCTGATAGCTATGTGTGGCATTTTCATAATTTCAGTGCAATTATGAATGGCATTTCAAAGACTATGAGAGACACTTTCTAGCGAGCGAAATCAAACAAAGACGATGGGGGAAACATATCAATATCAGTACTTACACCCATAGAGCAACGAAAATTCTAATAAGACCAGGTTTTAAGGCAAAGTAGTTGTGTGAAATATCACCCCGCACAAATAGCTCGACAAATACACTAAAGGGACATACCGAACCGCTTTAGCCTTAGGTGCCACAAAGGATTGGCCAGGCCCCATCTGTTCGTCATTAGCGAATACCTGTACCCAATAGGCCCCAACCTGGGCGCGGTGGCTGACATCTTGTAACATGCGCTTGAGGACGGTCGCGACTTTGCTGTAGGGACCCCAGTGCACGGCCCAACTACCGGAGAAATGTTCGCCGCGAAAAGCACAAGACCTCAACTGATTCCGATACGCTGTGCCGCCAAGGCGCCAAACAACAGCGATGACCAGCCATCTCTGCTCTCTTTCACCTCTGGCAGGCCCTAGGCCCAAATGGGCCCTATGGGGAACCGCGACCCCGGCGCCACTAAGGTAAAGTGCCGTCTCTAGGGACCACCCCAATGCCAAGGCACCCAAACTGCCAGGGTTGCCCCGCCCCTTCCCCCACCCATAGAATCGCCTGGAGGAGTAGGGAGGCAAGCACAGAAAACTCGGGTCAAGGCGCCCGCACACCCAGGCAGACCCCATCGCGCACATTGTGGAGCAGGGTATGGAGCCCCGCCACCCAGGTCAGACCGCGCCGGCTCTCCGCCTAGCCGCTGATGCTTGAGGGGGGGGGGCAGCCCAATCCCCAGTGCCCCTCTCCCGGCCGTGAGCACAGCGCTAACCATCAATGCCAGACCTGCAAGCGGGCCACGGGCAGACTAGCCGCCCCGCCAAGCCCACCAAATGCCTGGGCACAGTGAGGCAGTCCCAAGCACCCGCAAACAGCACTGTGAGCAACAGGCCCAACTGCGCTTACCTCACACCAGCAAAGACGCCCCACACCAGTGAAGGACCCCACCGCCCGCGGGGTCGCGGGCCACTGCCGTGCTGTTAGTCAGTTCACAAGCACCAGGAGGGAAAAACAACCGCCTAACGGACCCGAGCTCGCCTCGAGAAAACCGAAGTTGCTTGCAGGCACCAGAGCGTGGCGCGACGCAACACAGCAGACAACGAATTGTGTACTATTACCCCATTTAAAAGTTCTAAATTCACTGCCCTGGGAAGGGATGATGGATGGTCGAGGCTGCCTTTCAAGATCCGAACTCGTGGCTTTCAGATCACCGTGACGATTAACTTACTTGGCTGTATTATAAAGGCTGCTCGTCTTATGTACTGTGTGCCTCTTCATAACAAATAGGGCATGTTTAACTTTACGGGCAGATCCAGAAGCCTTGCCAAAGGCTTAGCCGAGTGAAACTATAAGCACATGGACGGTCCTCTGGTGTGCCCTGATCCTGTCCCTAGTGCACCCCGCCAACACTTGTGCGCCACCCCCATAACTTAATGATCATTCAGCACAACCGTACGGGTCACTGTAAACCCTATCATTTATATCCCCCTTTTAGTTGTATTGTCTTCCTCGCATACTACCACTTCCGTGCCTGCCTCCAGTTTGTTCCATTTAAAAAAGCTCGTTGCACTCGACCTGGGCCTCTCCTGTAGATCCTACTCCTAGGGGTCCTGGGAAGCAGGAAATGGTTGACCAAAGAGATGACCCCGCGCCATACTTCATTAGCGAGGGGCCGT
Source organism: Calotriton arnoldi (assembly GCA_963921515.1). Classification (NCBI taxonomy): domain Eukaryota; kingdom Metazoa; phylum Chordata; class Amphibia; order Caudata; family Salamandridae; genus Calotriton; species Calotriton arnoldi. The sequence goes on from CAWUFW010004735.1 coordinate 441,159, forward strand.
CAGTAGCGTACTATTAAGGGAAACAGGGTAGCCATTGTTCCAGTCTATCCAACCAATGTGAAATCTTATCAGTTGATTTACTCTTTGCCTACTGGCCGCCGCAGTCCAGAGACGAGGAAGAATGTGATTGTTGGGCTCCCATAAAGCACTGCAGTAATTGTTTAACGTGAAATTATTTCGGCCGCTGTGGCCGCCTGAGTAAGTTTCACCAAGTGAATTGGGGGGGGCATGTTCGACGGCATCCCTCGGCAGCCTGTGGGCTCCCACGCCCCTATACCGCCGTCCAGTCGACACCCCTCGGGGCTTCCCGCGCTATCTTGGCTGCCCGGCTGCAATCTCCCTACTCCGCAGGGGGCTGTGCTGCGACAGCGGTCCTTCCTCAAGTCTCCCCAGTAAACCTGGGTGCTAATGGAGACAAACACCACCAGCACTCTCGCCTGGGCCCGCTCCATTTCATTAGAGATGGTAAAGTATTCCATGGAGACCCCTTACAAGAAGTATCGCCAGCCCCACTAAATCCCTTGAAAATGAGCCGCCATACTGCTGGAGAGCAGTGGCGAGCACAACACAGTGTTTTGAGTGGCACGGGCGGGGGTTGGCTGGCAGGCCCCAGCGTAGCCGGCGATAAACACCACGACTGACACTTGTGGGATTCTAAGACGCGTCGCTGGAGAAGAGCAGGGATCGCGCCAGTCGGGTACTAGAACTATCCCAGGTGATGCGGGCCAAAAGCAAATTACGCGCCTGCTCACCTCCTATTCTATAGGGGACCCGACACAGCCTCTGCTCTTCCTCTGCTGCTGGCCACCCAGGCGGCGTGGCCAGGAGGAACCGACGGCGTGTAAAGGCGGTAAAGTCATGCAAGGCCTAGCATGGCCGCTGAGGCCGACCCCCGTGGGGGTTCTATCACTAGCGGTCGGGCCCACTGAGCCGCTTGCTGCCTCTTGCAGCATCGCCACTGGAGCCCTCAGGGGGCTGCTAACAAAACGGGCCGTGCATGGAGGGTGGAACGAGGAGACCCAGGACCTCGACACGGGGACGGCCAAAACCAGTCTGAGGGCCAAGCCTGTTAACTGTTCCGGGCGGGCCCTACTCCCGAGACGGTTTACTGATGGCGGGGCCAGTTACCCCTGCACCCGTCGGCAATGTGCCTCTGCCCACGACAGGTGGCTGCACTCGCCGCGCTGGTCTACGTCGGCACATTGCCCCCTCGCCACCAGTAACACTATTGAGATGGAGGAGGAGGGGGATCAGCGACGAGCTCTATTAAACATGCCTATGGGCAGGGGCCTCCAGCCCGAAGAGAGCGTCTCAAAAGACTGCACAAGCTGCCCCAATAGCTCGGTCTCACCCCTGAACGACCGACGCTGCTGATCCGACGCAGGCGACGCGGAACCAAGATCCACCCACAGACGGCGTATGGAGGCGACCTCCACTCTAGACGGCGTGTCCAGCGCAACAGAGGATGCCAGGATGGCGGGGGAAGACCTATATACCTTCCCCCAATCCTCGGCGCGCCGGAAGTGTCACGCCTAGTGCTCCACAGGCAAGGAGGGGGGGGTACTCCTCCCTGAGTCCCCGCATTAGAGAGGGGGGTGGGTTGGTGCCCAGATGGCACTAGAGGGCCGCCCGTTTGAATGGCCCCCTGCGTGGGCCGCGGGCAGCCGCATTTTGTGGACTGGTTGTCCTGAACAGACTTTTTTCTTTTCTAGGAGGGAGTGCTGCCTACTGGCCCGACTCCTTTAAAGTTTCCTGAGATGTAATACCCAGACCATTGCTTTGACATTCCATACATGTGACAAGTGCATGTATGCATGTGTCAGAACCCCTTTCAGAGGGCTACATGGCAGCAGGGGTTACTCGGCCCCAGCGGCGACTTGTCCGCTAAGATGGAGGAGCGTCACCCCACTGCTCTCCGAGAAGTTGAAAGAGGAAAAATAAAATAATAACACAGCGTCATTATCATTTTATTTTTCCTACTGAAGTGGCTCAGTTGGTCATGTGCGGGCGGAGCTGGGCTCCATGACGCCAGAGCATTGCGGGAGGAAGTGGTGGGCACTCTGTAAGTGCGCATGATGCTTTGGCCGGCCGTCTCGTGCCTACTAAAGCGTCACGCACACTTTGCATGTTCTCCACCCAGGCTGCAACAGCCTAGGTGGAGAACATGCCCAAGCTCCCACTGCCTGTCTGAGCACAGAACCACAGTGCTCAGACCAATCACAACGCTGCATTGCAGCATTGTCATTGGCTGTGAGGAGCCTGGGAGCAGGGCCGGACTGGGAACGTAAACTAGCCCTGGCAATTAAGTCGGACAGGCCCCGGGAAAGGGTGAGGGTGGCGGTGGGAAGCACTGCTGCTGCTGCTTTTGGTACACGGGGCATCACCGCTGCAAAAACGGCCCCCTGTACCAAAAACAGACCACTCCGGTCCAAAACTGGCCCAAACCCTTCCAGCCCACCCGGAAACACCCGGTGCCCGCTACGGCCGGTCCGGCCCTGCCTGGGAGTCCGGGTGCTTCCTGCTGCCCTACTCGAGGAAGATGAAGAGGACCGGGTAGAGTCAGTGGGTGGCACAATTTCAGGTAAGTGTGTTTTTAAGAAAAATCTTTCTATCTTTTTCATCCCCCCACCCTCTGCCCACCACTCCTATCCAGTAGCAGCTGCTACTGCTGGGCCTCATGTGGTGGCTGGGACCTTTTCTTTTTCGCCTGCTGTCCAGGGTACTAACCTACTATGAATTCTGAGCATATGGGCTAAGTACTACCTCTTAAGCACTTGACTCTTCATGGTAGTGCGGGTCGAGAAGTCCAAGGTTTTCGTGGGGGAGGTAAAGTGTCAGTGTAGATGTAAAGGTACAACTCAACGCGCTCTCCAGCAACCCCCATAAATCAAGTCCAGCCTAATACTGAGCTTTATGGAACAACAAGTATTTATTACACACAACAGTTAAAATCCATCAGAGTGAAATAATCGACACAGTCCATTCTAGAGTTCATTCTAGCGCTTAGGGCGAGTTCTCCTGAGTTCCTCCCATCTAGGCCCATTACCCTGTTCAGAAGTGTCTAGGTCATATGTGCAACACTCTCTGCCCTAGGCTTCTGTTCGCAAAGTTCATAGCTAGTCTAAGCAATTCTCTGACACGGTTCCCACATGTGGCGCATCGCGCCTTGATCCCCATTTCTTAATGAGCCCCTGCTTTATGCGTTTTTCCCAGGCGGTAGCAACAGTGTAACAGTCCCCTTCTATGCTCTGCATGTTCCGGTGAGTCATCGCTGAAGCGGAAGAGCTGCAGACTGGCGTCAGGTAGAGTAGCTTTGGCGATGCACGGACCTTCTCTGGCGGTGGAGGACCTCTTTGGCAGGAGTTAGCAATCTGAGGGAAGGTGGGAGTCTCCAGATCTTGCAGAATCCTCCTGGATGGGCAGGTCCAGCAGTCTACAGCAGGTAAGGTCCTCAATCATCACTTTGAGACCTCATCACAGACTGTATATGAAAGTATTATAAACTTTATCCAGATTTTCATGAACTTTGTAGAACATTTTATATCTTTAATGGCTTTTTAAAATAAAAGAATAGATTATTTTTAAAATGCTCATACAGGGGCCCATCTCCCAATAACCAAGGGCACTTTCGGTGGGTGTGCATTTTCATTCCTCTATGTCTCAGAATTCTCGATTTACTATCACTCATTCCTCCACCAGCAAGGACAGAGAAGCCAAGGGCCTTAGCAACCCTGTAATCTCATTATAGATTTCTATGAAGTAGTTGAAACAAGGAATAAAGTAAGGGGCAAAATATTCTGCCTGGCACCTTCTGCTGATGTCTCTGCCGAGGGTCAGGGTCAGAAAACCAAAGATCCATCACATGATAAGGTCAGTATATTCAGCTAGACCTCTGTGAAAATGTTTAGAATATTCTTTTCAACAAAGAGACAGTTATGGTTATCAGATAAATACAGAACTAGACACACGTTGGCACTCTTCTACATGAGACTATAGGCCCAATTCACAAAGAAAGGTATAAATCTGCCCTTGCAGATTTACATCTATGTGCTGGTGTAGATTTACAACTTTCTGGATTTCACAAACCATCCTGAAAATATGTGTAGAATGTGCCAGCTACATGTTTCATACATATTCCTGAGAAGTCCATGTGGCATTCCTTGCGGGGTCCTATCCGTGATATGCGGAGTTGTCCATACCAAAGACATGCATACCACTACCGTACCACACTCCCATACCATTCCTATATCACCTCAGTACATTTTTGGTTGATATTTCCTCTTTCAATGAAGGAAGGAGTGTTATGCAGCCTTTGCCTGGAATAAATCTGATTCTTTCTAGTGTGGAACTAGAAAGGACAGGAGTTTTGCCCGCAAACATCTATGTTTGTGAACATTCACAATCTTCCAAGACTAACCACACCTCAGAATGTGCATTTTCCACACCATAAGTGGGATATACAGGTGAAGAGAACTCTGCATTTGTGGCAGATATTTCCACACAGGTAAAGGGGCTTACACTGGCCAGGAATCCCTTTGTAAATTCCTGGCAGGCATAAGTAAGGTAAATTTGTTCATAAAAATACATTTACAACCAATTTTACCTTTGTGAATTGGCAACAATGTGCTTATCCGGTTGCTAAGTTTTAAAGTATTTGGACCTTCTCGGCATTTCAGTTGCACTCATTTCAGTGCACATAAAGGCATAAGTATTACACATGCACTCTTCAAATTAGCAAACACAGTTCTAGCCTTTTCCTTTCATTTTATCCTTTTGCTCTTTTATTTCTCTGGTTTGGTCAAATGCATCCATTCTTTATGACTCCTGTCTCTTTAGTCAAGTCAACCAATCAGATCTGCAGAGACCTTTGTCTATCCTTATTTTTGTATGTCTTTATGTGGCCTTTTACAAGTACACACAATATTTTCCTCCCTTCTTTGAAATGTATTTGCTGCATTGTAAACTCAGTTTCAGAGTTGTTCACTATCGGCTTCCAACTAAACTTCCAATTATCTTTTTATCTTAGTAAGAACACTTTACTATTTGTTAGCTGATGACAAGGATGATCTAATGCAGGGATACTCAAAGTACTGCCTGAGGGCCGCATGTGGCCCTCCTGACCTATAATTGCGGCCCCCTGGTGAACAGCAGCACTGGGCTGTTGTTCACTTGACAGAGCAGGAATATTAAGGAAGCTGTGAAAAAGCATACTTTATTTGCACGTTAATTAAACTAAAGGTAAAGAAGCAAAGAATGTTTTCTAGACAACTTATCTTCAGCATGCATCTGTTTCGTTTCCCCCTGCGCCCACCTTTCATCACCCCGACCCATGTTTACTGGCATCGGTGTGGCCCACGGGAAGCCACGGACAGTACTTTGTGGCCCCCAGGGAAATGTTTGCGAGTACCCTTGGTCTAATGGCATTGTTTCTGGATGTGGTTTGGGCGAGAATAATGACATGTTAACCCAGGAAAAGATGGGGGGAAATGCTTGAGCCAACACCAAAGGGAACCTCAGTGTGTATCTTTCTATTCCGTTATTATTGGAGCTCAGATGTCCCATTGGTGGAGGGGAATAATCGCATGCAAATCAGCATTGCCCTGCCTCAAAGGCTTATTCGAACCAGAACTGATAGTCCCAAATATTCTCTGTAAAGAGACGCTCTTAATTTTCATCAGCATTATTAAACTGCATCAGGTGTAGCCTGAGCCCCTGGTCACAACAAGACCTATGTCTGGGCCTATTTCTCCATATAGTCTCAAGAGGCAAGAAGACTTATAGGTGCCATGGCTAGGGTACCAAAACCGCTCTGCCATGGGGACTAATGAGAGGCAAACCAAAGGCTTCCACCTTCTTAATCTGAAACTCTCTGAGCTACAGCAGACCTGCTTGACCAACTATCCTGGCACAGGGCCGGACTGGCCATAACAGGGCTGGACTGGCCATAGCAGGCATCGGGCATTTCCCCAGGAGGCTGGAAGGGTGGGGGCTGGTTTTGTTACTGGTGGCCGGGTTTGCAGTGATGCTGCAATATCGGGAACAAAAACAGCAGTGCTAAGGCCTGGTTTAGTTATGGAGCAGTGCTTCACACTTGTACCCACGCCCACCGCTTGCCTGCCCCCAGAGGGCCGGTCCGATAAAACTGCCAGGGCTGCTTTGTGTTCTCGGTCCGGCCCTGTACTGGTACATGTCCCTGCAACATCCTTGAGAAGCCCAAGACAATGAGAACAAGTCAGCCTTTTCCACACTATTGTAAAAGTGGCAGGAGGTGACTAGACATCTGGTCCACACTAGCCTCTGCTCAGCAGACTCTAAGCACGGCAATCTGATGCAACATCAGTAGGACTGTGGTTGCAGTATGTCATCAGATATGTGTACAGGTTCCGTTACCTTCTCTTGATGGCAAAATAAAGTGCTTGAATCCACTCTCAATGGCCAATCAGTCTTTAGGAAAAAGATAGTTGTAGGAGTTCAAGCATAGGAAGGAAACTGTTTCTGCCCTGCATGCAGTGGATTACCTCAACCAGTGGGATTGCACCTGCTTCCTATGCATGATTTAGTCTATTCTTCCTCTGATGTACCAGTTCAATGTCAATTCAGTCCCAATGTGACTTCTCACGGAACTTACATCTAACTCCAGTCCCTTTTTCCGCCATCTCATTAATTGTGACATCTAAGAAGGATGGGTGCAGAACCAGTTGAAAACAGAAAAGTAATCCAGTGTCTTAAAAGGTCTGTGCTGGAACATTCAGTATTAGCCAGTCACAGGCCCAGTACAAACTTGTAGGTCATGGTCAAAATACTGGAAAAGTCATTGTGGCTGGATCTCCAGGAATACCTGGACTATAACCATCCTCATTCAATCAGGATTTTGTCCACGATAAGGCATAGGATTATCCTTAACCTGATTCTGGAAGATGCCCTACGTTTGGTGATGATGGTGCAAGATAGTTGCTAATACTTGACCTGTCTGATTATTCAACAGTGCGGATAATCCATCTCTGCTGAGTGGGTTACGCTGAGTAATACATTTTTAAATGATTTGAATCATTCTTGTTACAGAGATTGCAAAGAGCAATGTTAGGCCCAAGCCTGTCCAATGAGGCATCCCCTTGGAGTATGGTGCCATCGGCTCGCCTTTGTCGTCATTTTTGTTCAACATTTATCTTGCACCCTTCACATCTTTAAAAATACTATTGTATGATCCCAATATCATGCTGATGACACACAAGTGTATAATAAACAATTCCTCAGGGCTTGTTACAAAACATCCTTCTCTATAAAGAGACATGACTGCACAAAAATCTTCTTCCATTATTCAGCTTTAAGACAGAGATAATCAGTTTGGGCTTTAAAGGTAGCGCTTACCTGATTTTGATTTTGACCTATCAAGGATTTAGACATAACATTACCGTTTCTACAAAGATTAGAATATAGACTTTATTCTGATTCTGTTCACATACGGAATCTCGGTCCACAGCTGCTTCCACCTGCTGGTCAAGTTGAGGCCTGATCTGATCCATCTTTTTTGCACACACAAGTCCTTGGTGCTGAGAGCAACTGTCAATTCAACAGCATATTTAACATGTTATGCAGCTTGTTGTTCAATAGGGCCACTCTGTACTGCTCAGGGGCTAAGATTATTAACCACTCAAATGAAGGGGTCATTCTCCCTGACAGCCCCTGACTGCCAAGACCAGCACTTTATCGAGGTGAGCCACCAAAAACCGTGGACAACGAAGCTGTCTTTTAGCATTTTTTTAAAGTGAACAACGCCCTTATTTCAGGTTTCTATATTTATTTACGACTTTCATAAAGCACCGTACTTCACCGTGGCGACTCCAGAGCGCCAAAAAAGCGAACAATGGGTTAATTGTTCCAGCAAAAGCTCATATAGTGAATTAGTCAAAGACAGACATGTCTCAAAGATTATGAACAATTACAATCTTATTTGGTCTTGTATGTACCAGAACGAGTACAAGATGGCCAACAATCACATGCATGTTTTGCCCTCTTTTAAATAGATCACCTGTTTCTCATTTTGATTTCTTGATCCAAGCTCCCATTTTTCTGTTTGAATCAAGTTTTACTCATTGCCCACTCTGCACTGAGCAATGAAAGGGAATATACAAAGTACGATTGGTTACTTGTGGCAGAAAATACCCAACTGTTTTAACGCTAAAATATTGTTGGTTATGCCTTGTAAAATTCAGTGAAAAATAACGCTGCTTTGAGATTTTCCTCTTTATGTCACTAGTCAATTGGCTAAAGCTTTCGTACTTCAGATTTAAAAAAAACCCTATCACGCTAGCCAGGAGGAAACATATATCTTTTCTTGCTGTTTTCTAGTTTAATTGTGCTGTTTTATCTTATAATGTTCTCAGGGGGATATTCTCAAGAACGTGTGATAATTATCGCAAAATTAGCTTAACGCAACTTTGCACATCACAGTCTATCGTGGGAAAATAACGCTGTGTTAACGTTGTATTCTCAACACAGCGGTACCATGCGATAGTCTCACGCCAACGCGTCAAATGACCGCTATAAAATTACCGCGAGGGCCAAAAAACGCGAAACACGAACGCGAAAAAAGTTGCGATGTGGACAACCGCGATAAAAAAATCTGCGATAACCAGCAACAGGCCTGCAATTCCCTCGCATCATGCGGGAAAATGCACTATAAAAGCACCGAAAAACACAAACAAAATAATTCAAACTGCGTAGCACCATGGAGGAAGCCCGAGCAAGTACAGAGGACGACCAGAACCCCACAAGCCCCCAGGAGGACCAGCCTGGGACCTCGGGGTCACGGAAGGGCAAGGAGAAAAAGACGAGGAAGACGAGATTCAGTCCGCAGGAAAACAGGATCATCATCACGGAGGTGATAGAACACGACCAACAACTGTTCGTCACCTCCAACGTGTCATTGGCAAATAAATATGCAATATGGCAGTCCATCCTGGACAAGGTGAATGCAGTCGGAGTGAGGAGGAGGACAATTGGAGAGGTCAAGAGGCGCTGGAATGATGCGAAGCGCAAAACCAAGAAGAAACTCGCTGACAACCATCAGGCAGCAATGCAGACTGGAGGTGGCAGTCCAGCGGAACACCAGGAGCTGGATGAGATGGAGGAAATGGTGGCCACAGTCATCAGTGGGGAGACGGTGGCAGGAGTTGGGGGTCGGGACACTGCTCGACATGACCTGACACAACAGCACCAGGGTGAGTACCGAACAGGGACTGGGGGGACGGGGGGAGATGGGTACAATGGCACATATGCACAATTAAATACAGCACACTGCACACCCACAATGACTCTGGATCATGTCCCTGATCCTCTTGGCACACTGCTGCACACATACAAACAGCAAGTAGGCCCCCGTCCACTATGGGCACTAAGGGGTCCCTCCCCACACAGCACCAATCTCACAACCAACCCATGCACACGTGTTAAAACCAGCAAAGCTGCGTGTCTGTGAGCCACACTGACAATGCAAGTGACACTGCATGACGAACAGCATGGCTGCAGTCCAATAATCATGACATGGTGCACGCCACGACACTGAGGTGGCTGAGTGTGGAACACATCCAGAAAGGAGCAGGCCACACTCTGACACATCCACGTGCACAAACAGCCCCTGACGTCAACAACACATCTGCGGATAAACCATGCCCAAGAGTCCAAAATCCGAACTAGAGCCAAAATTAGCCAAGTCTGCAACATCTCAGCACTGTAGAAGCACAGAAGTCAAAGGCACACCACCTCAAAGGGATAAGGGGCAGCAAAATCACAGCTGCAGGGGCGACTCTCCCACAATGCAGCACACACACATAGCAATAACACCACAACATCATTGACGACAATGTGGTACAAAGTGCAACACTCTCACTACAGAACAGAGGACACAACTGGTTCCGCTTGTGCGTAGAAACTGGCCAATCACATCTGGCATAGCAGGAAACTGTGAGATGATAATGTACGTGTACAACCTCACATCCGTGATGTAGTTCAAATGTCCACTGTCCCGCATCAAATACTCAGCTCCTCCCAAACAGTCACAATGTACATTGTCATGCAGTCTGTATGTAAACTTGAACAATGCGTCAACATACATGTCAACACAATGTTAAAAAGCATCTCCCCTTCACATTGCAGAGGGACAATCAACACCTCCTGCAGAGCAGACCAGACAACTCATCAGTGATGATGAAGAGGACCTCCACACCTTCGACACCGATGCCCTACAACAGCTCATGGACAGCTACGGCAACCCACCTCCAGGAGCAGGGCAGTCCAGCTGCATCGAGGAGACCCCACCCCCTGCACAGACCACACAACAGGAAGCACCCACCACCACGGCTGGCTCCCAGCACCTCACCGAAGAACACTCGCATTCCAAGGCCAGGTGTTAGACTGCCAGAAGGAGGTGGCTGAACAGGTGCAGGTGGGGTTTGACCTCATGGCAGCCAAACTAGATGACATACGTGGGTGTCTAAGTCCCATCAGGGACCACTTACACTCCCTAAAGGACACCCACAGTTCGCTCCATGATGTCCAACAATCCATGCCCGACATCGCTGGAGTCATGACTCTGAGAGGAGAACAACTGTCTAGTCAGAGTGGCCTCAGCGATGTCAGCCGAGAGTTGGCCCAGATGCTGAGGATAATGGAGAACATGGAGCGGATGCATGCGGAAAGAATGGCTGCCACGATGCACACCAGCGAAAAGTTGTTGGGATCTTCCATGCCCTGCAGATCCTCATCATCGCATTGCTGCCACTAAGGCAGTTGCTGATGAATGCTGCTGGTACTTTTACACACACATCTCCGGCCCCTGATGTGTCAGTGGCACACAGTGCTGCAGACCAAACATCAGCACCCACATGTCAGACAGATGACATAGAGGACGAAGATGCGGGTGAGTCCACCTTTGTAGTAAGAAGGAGCCAGGAGCATTCTTCTCTGCCATATGCCCTGTTTCAGCTTGGTTCTGCCCTCTGCATCATGCCCTGTAACAACACCTCCCACTGTCCCCTGAAACACTCTGCGACACTCACCTTGGACCTCGACATGGGCTGCCATATTTTGTTTGCTTACCAATGACACAGCAATCAGACTGCGGACTGTACTCTTACTCTTCCGATGAACTTGTGAATCCCTAAATGACTCTGGCTGGCCCTCCACTGGGCTACAATGTAATGTGGGGTTTGCATGGCCATGTACTGCTCCAGCTCCGACACTCCACCAAATGTGTATAAATCATTCAAATTCACACAGATGTGTCATGTCTATAATCGATCAAGTATGAAAGTATGGATGAATGTAAGGACATTGATTGCCCAAAAAGGTACACCCTGGGAAATTAAAGCAATGCGCATGTTTGACCCTGACACACATGGGAAGTGGGATGACTGGGAATGGGTGCACTAGCTGTGGCCTCATTGCTCTGAAACAACAATCGCGCAATTCCTCAACTTTGCCCCACGCAATGTTAGAAATAGGGCTGGGTATGAAATGTCAAAGTCGTTGGCAGGCCTAAAGTAGTGTCCCCCATCACATTTGACAACAGAACATCTCTTCGCATACCTACTCACACTCAACTGGGTGGACACAGCCTGTAGTGACGGATCACATTGATCCACATGGCAGGAATATGGACACCATACTCACATTGCTGAAGACACGTAAGAGCACAGGTCTATCAGCAACTATCCCAACCACTATGTCTGGCTCACAGAGGTGGAGCTGGCAATAGGGACTCACCCCTAAGTGAAATGCGTCAGTCAGTCCCTCCCTGTGTACGGACAATGCTCATTGAGGCACACGATTTGTCATTCTAATCAACACTCATCACAGTTGAACACTAGTGAAGTTGCGTGGACTTTATTGCCATGTGCGTGTCTCTCTCTCTCTCCTTCTCCCTCTCTCCCTCTCTTTCACTCTCTCTCTCTCTCCCTTTCTTTCTCTCTCTCTTTCTCTTTCTCTCTCTCTCTGTCCTTTGATGAGCGCATGACACACCTTCTTAGCTTGTATTTTGTCTTGCAGACTGTGTCTTACAGATTGTCCAGAGAAGACCCGCCATGACTCTTCCGAATAGTTGTTTTGAGTTAAATTTGAATGAAATAATTTGTTTTGAAATTCAAAGATGAATGAATGATTTTCCTTTTTCTGACCACATATGAATGTTAATTGTTGTACTTGTGCGACATCAGGCGAATTGTTTTGTTCATGATTTCGTAAAGTTGATGTAAAATATCTTTGTCCGGGGTAGGGCCCCGGGAGGGGGGGGGGGTCCTGGCGGGGGTGGCGGTGGGTGTTGTGGCCCTCTTGGGTGTCCGGCTGCATGATCAGAAGCTCCATGGCATCTGTTGTTCTTCTGGTGTGGCTGTGGGCTGGGCTCCCATTTCTGGTGCAGGTTATCGTCCGATTTAATACCAGGTAAGAGCAGGTGTTAATTCCCTGCTGCTAACGCGCCTTATCGCATGTTTTGTGATCTTATCGCCGATCTGGCTGGTCGTTGAGAATGTTGCGAAGTGGTGTTGTCGCGGCTTTTTGCACGGGAACGCCTACTCTGCATCTCATTAGCGTTAGTTGCCGGTGTCATCCGTGGCGATGTTTTTTGAGGCTGCTATCGCAGGAAAACTAGCGATATCGGCTGTTAGCACCAGCTTTTGAATAGGGCGATAAATCTATCGCCACTTTGGCTGTGATAAAGTGCCGCTAACTCGGCGATAAGTCCTTGAGAATATGCCCCTCAGTTTTACTGCATGCTTCCATTAGCACTACTTTAATGTAAGCCATACTTCGGAACCCAGTGTCACGTGACAATCTAAGCAGAGCGTTTGGAATCTACGTACTCAGTTCGAGCAAATTAAAGACAGGAGGGTTCGATAAATATTTTCACAAGACCACAGGATTTGGACATGTGTGGAAGCCGAGTTAGCATGCAAGAGCCACAGTACATATATTCAGTATTAGATCGCGTTTCATTCTCAAAAGTATCTCTAAAGTTGTGTAAAGCCGCGGGTAGGAAAGTCTGGAGATGTTTCCTGCTGTCGAACCCTGCAATGTTATTGTTTCTCCAAGAAAGTCACCATGCTCACGGCTGATGGTCTGTAAAGCAAAAGGTGACCCAGGTACCAGCCGAAAAGTGCCACTGGGTACATATCTACAGAGAGAGGCACCAACTTCCACCTCCCAGTTCACAAACAAATGTTTTTTGGTAAAAGCACCAAATGCCCTGCTTTCACTTTAATGGTGTGCACACCCCTATCTTTAGACACGGCTCGCTGTAACCTGAATAAGGCAGCAGTGTCTAAAGAAAGGGGTGGGGCCACTATGCAAGTGAAAACATGGTATGGGGGCTTTCACTGAAAGAAAAAAAAGTTGATTTGACATTTTTTTTGCAGATTTATATAGCGCGAACTCGACTCAAAGCACCAGTTACATTACATAAGGACACATCTATTTTTTTTTTGGTAGGCACAGGGAGATTAAGTGATTTTACCAGAATCACAGGATGGTGAGCGCGACGCCGAGGCTCGAATCCGGTTCCCCACCTCCAAAGTCGGCAGTTCTTGCTGTGAGGCCACATGCTCTCCCCATTGACATTGCAGAATACTGTGCCCTATTAAAAAAATGCCCCGAAAAATATGAAAGCGGTGCCATGCTTTCACAAAGCGCGGCACCGTGCACATAAATAAATGTTAGCAGCATGGCGGCCCGTAAAGCGGGCGCCATGGCGAAAAAATAAAAATAAAGTAGTCCCAAAGCTAAACTGATGCAGCACTACAGTGTAACTAAACTGTAGTTGGTCGATGCTGCTTCCCATGAATTGGAAGTGACGTTTCGGGAGCAAAGCCAATAAGGAGCCAGGAATGCAGAGCAACATTGGAGGGAACCAATAGCAAGCAACAGGCGGGATTTTACTCTGTATACGGATTACTCCAGGTCTTCCAGACAGCGCATGTGCGCTGCCTAGGCTCGACATAAAAACAGCCACATCTTACATTTACAGGTAGGTGTATGATACATCCTGTGTTATAACAGACCTTTTAGCATGTCTTCCAGGCAGCACACTCAACTCCTACATGTACACCCACAGTGGGATTTGTAATCAATTTAGCACATACAAATAGGCTGGGTTTATGGGAATATTTAAAATAATATAGTTTTGTTTTGTTTTAGGAGACAGTAGTCTGCTTTATGCCCATTGATAAAGACACTATGTATAAGCGTCTATCGCCACCACAACGTCACTTTTATCGACGTTGTGGTGGCGATAGGGGCTGCGTCTTATTTACAAGGCAGTGTTAAGCCACTTGACGTGGCTTAACGCTGCCTTGTAAATAAGGCACCCTTTCACGCTATGGTTAGCGTGAAAGGGGTGGACAGTGGGTGTTGCGGTGGCTGATCCACTGCAACACCCATTGATTTTGACACTGCCCCCTATGTACAAGGGCAGCGTACATAGGAGGCAGCGCCAAAGTTAAGACCAGGTAAAACCTGGTCTTAAGTTGGCAAAACGAGGAGAAATGCATTACTTCTCCTCGTTTTTGCTTTTTCCATGTGTGCTGCCTTGTGCAGCACACATGGAAAAAGCAAAATGCCATGGATTGTTTATGTACAGGAAGGTCCCCCTTCCTGTACATAAACAATCTATAAAAAAAATGCAATTTTGTGACTTTCATATGTGCTGCATTAACCAGCACACATAGAAGTGACAAAATGGCATTTCAGGATTGTTTATGTGCAGGAAGGTCCCCCTTCCTACATATAAACAATCCTCCCCTGCAGGCAGACACCCTTGCACTCTGGTGCAAGGGTGCCTGCGTTGGCGCTAAACTGCTAAGTGTAGCGCCATCACAGGGGGAAACGCAAGGCTGCACCATATCATTGTAAATATAGTGCAGCCTTGCATTTCAGAAGTGGCGGAGTGAGGCGTTTAGCCATGACGGCTAACGCCACACTCCGCCACTTCTATTGTACATATCCCCCATATCTCAATCAACCACCAGAAGTGAGCACAGGTTTATCAGCGCTCAAAAGCGCGTACATTTTCTACTATTGCTCACATCTGTACTTCTAGAAGAAAGACTCCGGTGCTTTGCTTTTTAACAACAAAATTAAGCAAATGTTTTTTTATGGTTTGTTATGTTATATGTTTTTTGTATAGTGCACAACTCACCAGGGAGATTATATTAGCATCTTATATGCAAATATGTCTGTTATTGGAAACATCAGAAAATACTAAGGACAAAATATTTTCTTAATACATCTCTTTGCCTTTACCAGCACTTTCTTCTTCATTGTTCAGAGATGTAGTGTTGCAAACACATGAGTACCTGATGTTTGTCTGCCTGTGCACCACACATTCATGTCTCCAGACTCTATAGGCTGCTAAGACTTGAAGACTCTTTGCTTCCTCTCTCCCCCTTATCACTAGTAGTGGGTCACCATGTTTGTATATCTCCTAATGCACTGGTGACTTCCACAAGCCCACGTGCCACATCCCTACTATAGTGTCCCATCTTCACCTGATTATTAACCATATACTGAGATAACGTGGTAGTAGCATGGGCAAGATGGTTTACAGACCTGCTAAAAACATCTAACCAAGAGATTGTGAGAAATGATGCCTGTGCCTGTAATTGAGATTGTCTTGCTGCACGAAGTAGGTAATGCCTCAGTAAGTTAGTCAAAGTTTTTTCTAATGACTCTGGGCCTTATTTAGATCTTGGCGGATGGGTGATTTACAATATCCTGTCTGCGAAATATAAATCCCATAGGAACCCGTCTGCCAAGATCTAATTCAGGCCCAGAGTCGATAGAAAAAAATGGATCCCTCTGTGTCCCTCCTCTACATGTCTCTTGGTGTTTCCTGCTCATGTATCATATGTGCCATATTTGGATTAATGGCAGCTAAGTGTATGTCAACAGGATAATGTTTTCATTCTGCATATGCTGCACCGACAACATTGATACCTCTTTGCCACCAAAAAACGTCAATATTTCATCACTATCTTCAGCTGTTACAAGCCCTGCATTGCTTGAGCTGGAAGCAACACATTGACACTGCAGAAGTCTAATTTACATGCGTTAATCCCTCAAAGCAGGTGGTGATGTGTCCATGGCTGTTGTTGGTTCCTTTGAGACATCTGGGAAGTTTGGCAATTGAGAAACCACTGGACTGCGTAGGATTGGAACAGTTTCCGTTAAATCACTGGTTTCCTCTTTGTCTGAGGAACTTTCTTGAGGTGCCTCGATGTGAGTTGTGCTCTCTGGGATGGTACATCTGTGATGTATAGATATATATGTTTCTATGCTGAAGTTAAAACTTTTTTTGTTTTAATCTAAATTAAAAGGTTTCCGTTATTACTGCATACTTTTAAGTGTTTGCTTTCTGAGGTTAAAAATTCTATTATTATGGTGAAGCAGCATTTGGTGGTTCTAGTCTAATAAGGTGCACATAACCTATCTCTCATAATGCATCAGAAAGTAAAATGTTAGTGCTAATTTTGGTGTACATCCAGTATCCAATATGTTATTATCTTTCTAAATATAGGTTAAAACTGATCAATGCAAAATTCAGAGTTAACCTATAGATGCACTAGGTCAGTGGACAATGTCAATTTCAGTGAGTCCAGCAATGCTCTCTGGATGCAGACGAGACTCAATAAGGTCTTCCAGCTGAGTTGGTGGTGGCTGTGTGGAGGATCACACACCTGTTTAGAATACCTCAGAGGGATGGTTGGCTACCTTCTGCTTTGTTCTGTCTGATTTCCTCTATGTTGCGCCGTGTGACTCCCACTAAACTGATTATATCTTGAATGCCCTTCCAGGCTCTTTCTTTTTTTGTGAATCCGGGATATTAAAGGGGCTTTTGACGCAAACCTCTTCAACATTCGGTCTAAAATCATGAGTTGCCGAGTACTTCCGCCTTTAAAGGGTTTTGTTTTCAAAAGGGCATTTGTCTTTGTTGTTGGTAACATACTGACCTTTGCAGGTATTGATGGGACTCGAGCGCCTGATCTTATCCTGCACTGTTGGTTTCCAAGGAGGAAGCAGTGTCTGCTTTAACCCTCCATCTGCCTCCATGAGACTAAAACCCGTGAGTGAGGCTTAATTCCATACCTAACACTTGCTTTGAAGACAGCTATTGTTTTTAGTGCAGCTTTTTTAGTATCGTGCTCTCTCCTACAACTGCATATATTCATAATTTATTGTCTCTTACATGTCATTGAGTTCTTTAAAGCAGAAGTACTGGCACGGTTCACGATTTACTATCTGCTGCAAGGGTCTGTGCCCAGATTACTGTGATAAAGGGGAGATGCTGTGGCATAAGGGCCAGAGCTGCCGACTTTGGAGCTGGAGAACCAGGTTCGAGCCTCGGTGTCGTCTCAACATCCTGTGATTCTGAGCAAATCACTTAATCTCCCCTTGCCTACCAAAACTGAACGTGTCCTTGTGTAATGTAACTGGTGCTCATGTAAAGCACGCCAATACTTTCAGGTCAAGTTCGCCTTATATCATACAACAACAAAATAAGCATTGGAAATGCAATCCGTCTCATATTTGTCTGAGTTGGAGCTATTGGCAATGTATTTTACTTATGTGTTATGGAATGTATGTATCTGGTGTGTAGAGGAACTATGTGGGTTGGATATGATTATTTAGTTGTGGAATTGTGTGGTGTGGAGTGGATTTGTGTAGCGGCGTTATGTGGCATGGTGTGCTGTGGAAATATATGGTTAGCAATTATGTGGCATTAAGTGTAGTGGCATTATGTGGAGTGGGATTGTGTGTTGTGGAGTGGTAAGAAGTACAGTTTAATTATGTGTTGTGCTGTTGAATTTTGTAGCACAATGTGGAATTGTATGGTGTGGATTGGATGTATGTGGTGTGTTGTGTAATTGTGTTGAGTTGTATTATGTGGTTTGGTGTTAAATTATATGGTGTGGATTTGAAATGTGTGGAGCTGAATTGTGTGTCATGGAACTGTGTTTATAGCTTTGCATTTTTGGTGACAGAAAAGAACAAGTAGGTAGGAGCTAAGCATCAGATCTGTGTGTTTAAAAAAAGGAAAGAGTTGGCACTATTGGCATTGTAAATGTCTCTTACCTATGTGTTATGGATTGCAGTGGATGTATGTGGTGTGTACCAATTATGTTTGTTGGATTTGACATGTTAGTTGTGGTATTGTTTGGTATGAAACTGTGTGGTGTGGATTTGTGTAGTGGAATCATGTGGCATGGTGTGCAGTTGTATTATGTGGATAGTAATTATGTGTTTTTGAGTTTATTGGAATTATGTGGAGTGGGACTGTGTGTAATGGAGTGTAAGTATGTGGAATGGTATTTTGTGTTGTGGAGTATTATGTAGTGGAATTTAAAGAAGACAGTGGGGCATATTCTCAAGGACTTATCGCCGAGTTAGCGGCACTTTATCACAGCCAAAGTGGCGATAGATTTATCGCCCTATTCACAAGCAGGTGCTAACAGCCGATATCGCCAGTTTTCCTGCGATAGCAGCCGCAAAAAACATCGCCACGGATGACACCGGCAACTAACGCTAATGAAATGCAGAGTAGGCGTTCCGTGCAAACACCCACGACAACACCACTTCGCAACATTCTCAACGACCAGCCAGATCGGCGATAAGAACACAAAACATGCGATAAGGCGCGTTAGCAGCAGGGAATTAACACCTGCTCTTTCCTGGTATTAAGTCGGACGATAACCTGCACCAGAAATGGGAGCCCAGCCCACAGCCACACCAGAAGAACAACAGATGCCATGGAGCTACTGATCATGCAGCCGGACACCCAAGAGGGCCCACAACACCCACCGCCACCCCCCCCCACTCAGGGCCCCCCCCGGGCCCTACACCGGACAAAGATATTTTACATCAACTTCACGAAATCTTGAACAAAACAATTCGCCTGATGTCGCACAAGTACAACAATTAACATTCATGTGTCGTCAGAAAAAGGAGAATCATTCATTCATCTTTGAATTTCCAAACAAATTATTTTATTCAAATTTAAGTCAAAACAACTATTCAGAAGAGTCAAGGCGGGTCTTCTCTGGACAATCTGTAAGACACAGCCTGCAAGACAAAATTCAAGATAAGAAGGTGTGTCATGCGCTCATCAAAGGACAGAGAGAGAGAGAAAGAGAGAGAGAAAGAAAGGGAGAGAGAGAGTGAAAGAGAGGGAGAGAGAGAAAGAGAGAGAAAGGGGGAGAGAGGGAGAAGGAGAGAGAGAGAGAAACAGGGGAAGAGAGAGAGAGACAGTGAAAGGAAGAGAGGGAGAAGGAGAGAGAGAGTAACAGAGGAAGAGAGAGAGACAATGAAAGGAAGAGAGGGAGAGGGAGAGAGAGTGCCGACACTGCCGACCCAGGCCTCACTGCTCACCTGTTGCCACCGGTGTGTCTCCAACCACGTGCCGGTATACACTGCAGTCCACCAGGTCACTTATCTGAAACAGAGTCCAGATTTATGAATGGCAGAGTTCATATCATTGCACACGCCATCATCGCTTGGCCGCCCCTGCGCACACAGGCTGCTGCACCCCAGCCCCTCCCGCCGCCCAGCGATGTTTGCCCGCCCCTGCGCACCCAGGCCTCACTGCTCACCTTCCGCCACCGGCGTGTCTCCAAGAGGGCCCACCACGTGCCGGTGCAAGCTCCAAGCCCGGGGCCCGCGACCTTGGCAGCCTCCACATCATGCAGCCCCACCCCACGGGCCACCAGGTCACACACGTGATTCTGGGTCTTGATTTCGCAATGGCAGAGATCATATCAGTGCACACGGCATCATCGCAGGCTGCACACCCGCTCAGCTCTATAGGTGCCACTAACTCTGTGAACCGCACTGCCCACTGGCTCAGGACTACACTGCGGTCCAGCAGGGCTCACACAAATTCTTACCAGTCCGGACCGCCAGGATGGCGCATCATGGCAGGCTGCACACCCGCTCAGCACCTAAGGTGCCCCTACCTCAGTGCACCGAAAGTCACCGTCCCGTGGCGGTAGGCCCGCGCCGGCCACAGTGTATCCGGTGCCACCAACTCTGTGCAAGGCAAGTCATGGACCCTTCATGATTGAGTCTCGTGATATGCCAGGCGGACGCAGCCATGTCACCTCCGGCAGTGGGGAAGAACTGGGACATGTAGCATCGTCGTCCTCCCCTTTATACGTAAGCCGAGTGGGCTGGGTCGGCATATGCCAGGCCAGCGTAGGGGTGTGAATAATTATCCCTGGGCTCTGGGCGTGGGTCATTTCTGGGCTGGACAGGAAACCAACTGATGCGTGTGACTCTGTTGCAGTGTCTGCGCCACACGGCCCGCAATCGACAATGTTGCAATGTTGCATGCACCCGAAGGGCGGCCGCGCACGAAGGGATTGTACAAGGAGCGCAAGGCCGCTCGGGCTCTTGGCTCATGCATGCCAACTGTTGTGTGTGTATCGCTATTGGTGCACCATAAGCCTAAGGCCTAGCTTCAATTGCAGCGCGAAGGCCACATCACATTCCCAGAATGCAAGCAGTAGTCAGACTAACATTAGGGATGAAAGCTCCTTTGTCTCAATACATAAGGCGGAAGGACATCTGCACCTCCGACCTTGGTCTTGCATGCGGCAGGCACCCCCTGAGAGAGATACCATAGCAGATGATGATGACTCCCACACTACACACAGCGCTAATGAAAGACCAAAGTATCCACACCCCACACACAGAAGTTCTTGCTCGAGGTACTCTTGCATGGAATGCCGTTGACACTTACGTACACAACAACCCATATGTCCAAACGTTGCACACACATACGACTCATTGCTCCGAGCTGTGGCATATCATCTACGTAACTGCCACAGGTCAGAAGAGTGCCGGCTCTACGAGAGCCACCAACGCAATGGCAGAACATCCCGGGCGCATGTCACATGGAACTGTACCTTGACCGAATGCTACCTGTTAGTGTCTGATGCATTGGTCTGCATGTTGTGGCCCTTGTCTTGCCCGTACTGACACGCACATGCTAATAAAGTCTACGCAACTTCACTAGTGTTCAACTGTGATGAGTGTTGATTAGAATGACAAATCGTGTGCCTCAATGAGCATTGTCCATACACAGGGAGGGACTGACTGACGCATTTCACTTAGGGGTGAGTCCCTATTGCCAGCTCCAGCTCTGTGAGCCAGACATAGTGGTTGGTATAGTTGCTGATAGACCTGTGCTCTTACGTGTCTTCAGCAATGTGAGTATGGTGTCCATTTTCTTGCCATGTGGATCAATGTGATCCATCACTACAGGCTGTGTCCACCCAGTTGAGTGTGAGTAGGTATGCGAAGAGATGTTCTGTTGTCAAATGTGATGGGGGACACTACTTTAGGCCTGCCAACAACTTTGACATTTCATACCCAGCCCTATTTCAAACATTGCGTGGGGCAAAGTTGAGAAATTGCGCGATTGTTGTTTCAGAGCAATGAGGCCACAGCTAGTGCACACATTCCAAGTCATCTCACTTCCTATGTGTGTCACGGTCAAACATGCGCATTGCTTTCATTTCCCAGGGTGTACCTTTTTGGGCAATCAATGTCCTTACATTCGTCCATGCTTTCATACTTGATCGATTTTGGACATGACACATCTGTGTGAATTTGAATGATTTATTCACATTCGGTGGAGTGTCGGAGCTGGAGCAGTACATGGCCATGCAAACCCCACATTACATTGTAGCCCAGTGGAGGGCCAGCCAGAGTCATTTAGGGATTGACAAGTACATCGGAAGAGGAAGAGTTCAGTCCGCAGTCTGATTACTGTGTCATTGGTAAGCAAACAAAATATGGCAGTCCATGTCGAGGTCCAAGGTAAGTGTCGCAGAGTGTTTCGGGGGACAGTGGGAGGTGTTGTTACAGGGCATCATGCAGAGGGCAGAACCAAGCTGAAACAGGGCATATGGCGGAGAAGACTGCTACTGGCTCCTTCTTACTACAAAGGTGGAATCACCCGCATCTTCGTCCTCTATGTCATCTGTCTGACATGTGGGTGCTGATGTTTGGTCTGCAGCACTGTGTGCCACTGACACATCAGGGGCCGGAGATGTGTGTGTAGAAGTACCAGCAGCATTCATCAGCGATTGCCTTAGTGGTAGCAATGCAATGATGAGGATCTGCAGGGCATGGAAGATCCCAACAACTTTTCGCTGGTGTGCATCCATGGCAGCCATTCTTTCCGCATGCATCCGCTCCATGTTCTCCATTATCCTCAGCATCTGTGCCAACTCTCCGCTGACATCGCTGAGGCCACTCTGACTAGACAGTTGTTCTCCTCTCAGAGTCATGACTCCAGCGATGTCGGGCATGGATTGTTGGACATCATGGAGTGAACTGTGGCTGTCCGTTAGGGAGTGTAAGTGGTCCCTGATGGGACTTAGTCACCCACGTATGTTATCTAGTTTGGCTGCCATGAGGTCGAACCCCACCCGCACCTGTTCAGCCACCTCCTTCTGGCAGTCTAACACATGGCCTTGGAATGCGATGTGTTCTTCGGTGAGGTTTTGGGAGCCAGCCGTGGTGGTGGGTGCTTCCTGCTGTGTGGTCTGTGCAGGGGGTGGGGTCTCCTCGATGCAGCTGGGCTGCCCTGCTCCTGGAGGTGGGTTGCCGTAGCTGTACATGAGCTGTTGTAGGGCATCGGTGTCGAAGGTGTGGAGGTCCTCTTCATCATCACTGATGAGTTGTATGGTCTGCTCTGCAGGAGGTGTTGATTGTCCCTCTGCAATGTGAAGGGGAGATGCATTTTAACATTGTGTTGACATGTATGTTGACGCATTGTTGAAGTTTACATACAGACTGCATGACAATGTACATTGTGACTGTTTGGGAGAAGCTGACTATTTGATGCGGGACAGTGGACATTTGAACTACATCACGGATGTGAGGTTGTACACGTACATTATCATCTCACAGTTTCCTGCTATGCCAGATGTGATTGGCCAGTTTCTACGCACAAGCGGAACCAGTTGTGTCCTCTGTTCTGTAGTGAGAGTGTTGCACTTTGTACCACATTGTCGTCAATGATGATGTGCTGTTATTGCTATGTGTGTGTGCTGCATTGTGGGAGAGTCGCCCCTGCAGCTGTGATTTTGCTGCCCCTTATCCCTTTGAGGCGGTGTGCCTTTGACTTCTGTGCTTCTACAGTGCTGAGATGTGGCAGACTTGGCTAATTTTGGCTCCAGTTCGGATTTTGGCATCTTGGGCATGGTTTATCCACAGATGTGTTGTTGACGTCAGGGGTTGTTTGTGCACGTGGATTTGTCAGAGTGTGACCTGCTCCTTTACGTATGTGTTCCACACTCAGCCACCTCAGTGTCATGGCGTGCACCATGTCATGATAATTGGACTGCAGCCATGCTGTTCGTCATGCAGTGTCACTTGCATTGTCAGTGTGGCTCACAGACATGCAGCTTTGCTGGTTTTAACACGTGTGCATGGGTTGGTTGTGAGATTGGTGCTGTGTGGGGAGGGACCCCTTAGTGCCCATAGTGGACGGGGGCCTACTTGCTGTTTGTATGTGTGCAGCAGTGTGCCAAGAGGATCAGGGACATGATCCAGAGTCATTGTGGGTGTGCAGTGTGCTCTACTTAATTGTGCATGTGTGCCATTGTGCCCATCTCCCCCCGTCCCCCCAGTCCCTGTTCGGTACTCACCCTGGTGCTGTTGTGTCAGGTCATGTCGAGCAGTGTCCGGACCCCCAACTCTTGCCACCGTCTCCCCACTGATGACTGTGGACACCATTTCCTCCATCTCATCCAGCTCCTGGTGTTCCGCTGGACTGCCACCTCCAGTCTGCATTGCTGCCTGATGGTTGTCAGCGAGTTTCTTCTTGGTTTTGCGCTTCGCATCATTCCAGCGCCTCTTGACCTCTCCAATTGTCCTCCTCCTCACTCCGACTGCATTCACCTTGTCCAGGATGGACTGCCATATTGCATTTTTATTTGCCAATGACACGTTGGAGGTGACGAACAGTTGTTGGTGGTGTTCTATCACCTCCGTGATGATGATCCTGTTTTCCTGAGGACTGAACCTCGTCTTCCTCGTCTTCTTCTCCTTGCCCTTCCGTGACCCCGAGGTCCCAGGCTGGTCCTCCTGGGGGCTTGTGGGGTTCTGGTCGTCCTCTGTACTTGCTCCGGCTTCCTCCATGGTGCTACCCAGTTGGAATTATTTTGTTTGTGTTTTTCGGTGCTTTTATAGTGCATTTTCCTGCATGACGCGTGGGAATTGCAGGCCTGCTGCTGGTTATCGCTGATTTTTTTATCGCGGTTGGCCACATCACAACTTTTTTCGCGTTCGTGTTTCCCGTTTTTTTGCCGTCACAGTAATTTTATCGCGGTCATTTGATGCGTTAGCGTGAGACTATCGCACGGTACCGCCGTGTTGAGAATACAACGTTAACACGGTGTTATTTTCCCGTGATAGACTGCGATGTGCAAAGTTGCGTTAAGCTAATTTTGCGATAATTATCACACGTTCTTGAGAATATCCCCCTGTATGTACAACTGAAAGACTCTATTAAAAAAGAATAAACAAAAAATGTCTTCTAGTTTTTTTATCCTTACAGTGCTGGCAATCTCTTCCTGCCTGTTGTAATGTTTGTTTGTTATAGCTGTTTTTTTTGTTATGAATGAAGGGACATATACAATAGGAGGGTGGAGATTGAGAAATAGTACCTGAATTACAACACGAGCAGCAGACGGACACTAGGAGAAAATCAACAGATGTCAGATTCCTAGGGCACACTGAGGTAGTGCTGAGTAATGCTGAAGTGGTGCTGAAGTGGTGGTGTGCTGTTGCAGAGGTGATGCTCAGGTGATGCTGAATGATACTCAGGTGGTGCTGAGATAGTGATTTGCTGGTATGGAGGTTATACTGAGTGTTACTGAGGTGTGCTGAGTGATGCTGAGGTGGTGCTGAGTATCGCTGTGGCACTGAGTCATGCTGAGGTGATAGTGCTGCGCTGGTGCTGAGGTGGTGCTGAGTGATGCTAAGTTGGTGCTGTGTTGAGGTGATGCTCTACTGATGCTAAGGTGGTGCTGCATGGGTGCTGAGTTGCAACTGAGGTGGGGCTGCGCTGGTGGTGGTGCACTTATAAGGGAAATTGTGCTTTGCTGATGTTTATGTTGTGTTGCGCTGGTGCTGAGGTTGTGCAGCGCTGATGCTGAGTTGGTGGTTAACTGATGAGGAGGTGATGCTGAGGTGATGAGGTGGTGCTGAGTGATGTTGAGGTGCTGTTCATGCTAAGGTGGTGGTGCTGCACTGGTGCTCAGGTGGTGCTGAGCTGGTTCTCAGGCGGTGCTGAGTGATGCTGAGTTGGTGCTGTGCTGAGGTGATGCTGCGCTGATGTTGAAGTGGTGCTGAAATGGTGCTGAGTTGCTGCTGAAGTGGGGCTGCCTTGGTGCTGAGGTGGCGCTGAGCTGGTGGTGGTGCACTGATGCAGAGATGGTGCTGTGTCAATGCTGAGGTGGTGCTGCACTGGTGCTGAGTCATGCTGAGGTGAAGCTGAGTCATGCTGCACCAGTGCTGATGCACTGGTGCTCAAGTGGGGGGCTGAGCTTGGGCTAAGGTGGTGCTAAGTGATGCTGATGTGGTGTTGTGCTGAGGTGGTGGGGCACTGATGTGAATATGGTGCTGTGCTAATTCAGAGGTGGTGCTGTGCTGGTGCTGAGATGGTGCTGAGTGATACTGAGGTGGTGCTGAGTGATGTTGAGTGGTGTTGAGTTATGCTGAGGTGGTGGTGCTGCACTGGTGCTGAGGAGCTGCTGAGTGATGCTCGGTTAGTGCTGTGTTGAGGTGATGCAGTGCTGATGCACAGGTGGTGCTGCACTTATGCTGAAGTGGTGTTGCATGGGCCCTGAGCTGCTGCTGAGGTGGGGCTGCACTGGTGGTGGTGGACTGATGTGGAGATTGCGCTGTGCTAATGCTGACATGGTGCTGTGCTGATGTTGATGTGGTGCTGCGCTGGTGCTGAGTTGGTGGTGCACTGAGGAGGTAGTGCTGTGCTGAGATAGTGCTGTGCAGATGCGGAGGTGTTTCAGCACTGGTGATGCACTGGTGCTGAGGTGGTGCTGCACTGATGAGGAAGTAGTGCTGTGCTGATGCTGAGATGGGGCTGTGCTGATGCTGAGGTGGTGGTGTTCAGGTGGTACTGTGCTAATGCAGAGGTGCTGTGCTGGTGCTGCACTGAGGTGATGCTGAGTGATGCTGTGGTGGTGCTGAGTGATGCTGAGGTGGTGCTGGGCTGAGGTGGTGGTGCGCTGATGCTGATGTGGTGCTGATTTGCTGCTGAGGTGGGGTTACCTTGGTGGTGGTGCACTGATGCTGAGATAGTGCTGTGCTAAAGCTGAGATGGTGCAGTGCTGTGGACCATCGCTGCATCCACTTCACCTTCCAGAAAGCCACCACGCACCACCGCACCCAACAGATACCTCGCCGCTGCTGGAGCAAAGTCACCGAAGACCAGCTAACCACCACCCTCGCCCGGAGCCCACCCGCCGACCCCACCGACCCCGACACCGCCGCCCGCAACCTCAGACAGTGGATCGACGACTGCGCCAACACCCTCGCCCCACTCAAGAAACCCTCCAACAGCCACATCAGCAAGAAAACCAGCTGGTTCACTGAAGACCTCCGGGCCTCCAAGCAAACCTGCCGAAAGCTAGAGAAGAACTGGCACCGTGAACAAACACCGGACAGCTACGCAGCCCACAAGAACGCCACCCGCAGACACCATCACCTCATCAGATCCGCCAAAAGGGCGTCCTTCAAAGACCGCCTAGACAACAACCCACACAACAGCAAAGACCTCTTCAACATCGTGAAGGAACTCTCCAACCCCAGCTCCAACACCAACGACATCCCACCTTCGCAAGACCTGTGCAACTCGCTGGCCACCTTCTTCCATTGCAAGATCGCTGACATCCACAACAGCTTCAACACCACGACCGCCCCGACAACCACTGAGACCTCCGCCCCCACGACCAACATCCACACCAACCGCCTGCTCTCCTGGACCAACATAAACGACGACGACACCATCAAGATCATGAACACCATCCACTCCGGATCTCCGTCAGACCCATGCCCACACCACATCTTCAACAAAGCCAGCACCGCCATCGCACCCCATCTCCGGAAAGCCATCAACATTTCCGTCGAGGCAGCAACCTTCCCGGAAAGCTGGAAGCACGCCGAGATCAACGCCTTACTCAAGAAACCGAAGGCGGACCCCAAGGACCTCAAGAACTTCCGGCCCATCTCCCTGCTCCCGTTCCCGGCGAAGGTCATCGAGAAGACCGTCAACAAACAACTGACCCGCTACCTCGAGGAGAACAGCATCTTGGACCCGTCCCAGTCCGGGTTTCGCAGCAACCACAGCACCGAAACTGCCCTCATCGCCGCCACCGATGACATCAGGACCCTGCTAGACAACGGAGAGACCGCGGCCCTCATCCTCCTGGACCTGTCAGCCGCCTTCGACACGGTATGCCACCACACACTATGCACACGCCTCCACGATGCCGGGATCCAAAAGAAGGCCCTGGACTGGACCACCTCCTTCCTCTCCGGCAGAACACAGAGCATCCGCCTCCCCCCCTTCCGCTCCGAAGCTACCGAGATCATCTGCGGCGTACCCCAGGGCTCATCCCTCAGCCCAACGCTGTTTAACATCTACATGGCACCACTCGCCCACGTCGCCCGACTGCACGACCTCAACATCATTTCTTACGCCGATGACACCCAGCTGATTCTCTCCCTCACCAAGGACCCCCACACTGCCAAAACCAACCTCCACGAAGGAATGAAGGCCGTCGCCGAATGGATGAGGAACAGCCGACTGAAGCTGAACTCGGACAAGACGGAGGTCCTCATCCTCGGATCCACCCCCTCGGCCTGGGACGACTCCTGGTGGCCGACCGCACTGGGAACAGCTCCAACACCCACCGACCATGCACGCAACCTAGGAGTCATCCTCGACTCCACCCTCTCCATGACTAAGCAGGTCAACGCCGTCTCTTCCTCCTGCTTCAACACCCTCCGATTGCTCCGCAAGATCTACAAGTGGATCCCCACTGAAACGAGAAGAACGGTCACCCAGGCCCTCGTCAGCAGCAGGCTGGACTACGGAAATGCCCTCTATGCTGGAGCCTCTGCCAAACTCCTGAAGCGGCTGCAACGCATCCAGAACACCTCTGCACGCCTGATCCTCGACATCCCTCGCCGCAGCCACATCACTCCCCACCTGAGAGACCTGCACTGGCTCCCCGTCAACAAGAGGATAACCTTCAAGCTCCTCACCCACGCACACAAGGCACTCCACAACACCGGACCTGCGTACCTCAACAGACGACTCAGCCTCTACACCCCCGCCCGCCAGCTTCACTCTGCCGACCTCGCCCTCGCCACAATCCCCTGCATCCGAAGAGCGAGCTCCGGCGGCAGATCCTTCTCCCACCTCATCGCCAAGACCTGGAACACCCTCCCCATCCACCTACGGCAGACCCAAGACCTGCTGACCTTCAGAAGACTCCTCAAGACCTGGCTCTTCGAGCAGTAGCAGCACTCCCCTCCCCCCCCCAGCTATGATTGATGTTACGGTGGTGCTGCGCTGGTGCTGAGGTGGTGCTGTGCTGATGCTGAGTTGGTGCTGCACTGGTGGTGGTGCACTGATGAAGAGGTGGTGCTGAGGTAATGTTGAGGTAAGGCTGAGTGATGCAGATTCCGTCGCCACCAGCCTTTAACAGTGTCCCTTAAGGCTCCATAACCAATAACGTTCAGATGCATTTAATTAGTTATAAAGCATCACTCATACCAGTGTAGGGTGTCAGAGCACTTTGCATCACACACAAATTACACAGAGACAAACAATCATACGTGCATAAATTAGCATAAAGGAAATGTTACATAATACAGAGGACTACAGGGTGTAGGAGTCACAAGTCATGCATATTGGTAGGCAGCATTGCTAAAGAGTGCTTGGGCCCCAGAAGCAGAAACTCAGAATTGAAAACAGAACACCGTAGTTGGGGGTTCTCTTGAATAACAAGCATTTACAATGCAATAGGTCCCGCATTTGCGAGAGTTTGAGCTATTGGCATTGTAAATGACAATGCCTTTTATTTATGTGTTTTGAAAACCTGTAAGTGGTGCTTAAACACGCACTTTGTACTTATAGTCATTGCTTACGAGAAGCAAGACTAGCGGTAACTGCACCTCTTTTACTGCCATCCTTGCTTCTCATAAGCAAAAACTATATGTACAAAGTGCATGTTTATGCACCACTTACAGGTTTTCAAAACACAAAAATAAAAGGCATTGTCATTTACAATGCCAATAGCTAGAACTCTCGCAAATGTGAGACCTATTGCATTGTTAATACTTGTTAATTTTACAAAGAAGTTGGGGAATAAGCCCGTCCCTGAAGTTTCACACATCTAAGCAGCAAAAACAAAGACTTTAGCAACATATGGGGTGGCAGTATGGGGTATCGTAGACATAGACCCTCTACAACAAGTGGCGGATGCTTTTGCCAAAAAATTGATACCATTGCCCCAAAGTTGCTCAAATTACATCTGCCATGGTGAGTTGGGACTCCCGTACCTTAGTGATGTAATTTGCCTAGCCCCAGTGTTTCTGTGGCACTCCATTTTGAGGAGGGTGGCGGTCCCTTTAAACCAGGAAGTGTTACGAGACTGTCTTAATTTGGATCTTGCTAAAAAGATACCCTGAATAATATATGTTAGTTCCACACTAGCAAGGTTGGGTTTGCGTGAATTTTTTTATACCCCCACAGAGTGCGCTATCTTTCTTAAGGCTAAATTGAAACAGATTTTTCTGGCAGATGTTGCTGCCATTAGATGAATGGAAAATAAAAACAAAAGTGTTAGTGTACATAGTATGTCTCCAACAGTAAATTCAGATGCACAATTTTATTTGGCTTTTGTGCATAATTTGCAGCATCGTTTAATTCTGGTTAGGTTTCATTTAAATTTTATACCACTTATGTTGGGATTTCTGGCAAATATCCGCTTGCAAAAAAATCTTTCCTTTGCCCCAGTGATGGAGTATCTGTCCAGTCAGTTCAGCACATATTATTCTTTTGCTCGTTCTACTCCCATCAATGGAAAAGAATAATAGGTCCTAACTTGCTCAGCGCTAACTTTACTCATTATAGGCTAGCACTGGTACAATTCCAACAGCTTGAGAATCTTTTGGTGTGCTATGTACTTGCGGCTTTGCTTTGGTCCGCTGTGAAATGCAGGAAAGAACTTTAGACCTATGGGATGGGGAATGTGCGTCCTAAGATTGCAACTTTTAACGGGTTCCTGGGAAGCCGAAATGAACTGTTTCCGATTAATTATAATTCCCTCTCTTGCATTATGGCTAAGTAAAAACAAAATGTACAAAGTAGCCCGAACAGATGACTATAGATTGCTGAGCCAAAATGTTTTAATGTAACTTATAGGGCTATTGGCTATTAGCCCCAGAACGCTAGATCGAGGTTTTATGAGGATTAATTAATTACGCATGTAGTGTGAAAGTTGCCAGGCATAGAAGGACTGTGTTTTATTCGCTGTAAATTGTTTTACCATCTTGTATGCATTACAACTCTGATTGTTTTAAGATATACAGACGTTGCAATATGTTTGTATTAATTGCAATCTATGCCGTTTTTATGCAGCGGAAACAATGCGAAATAAAGTTTGTAAAAAACAAAGTACTGAGACATGGATGAACACAATTTTTCTTTAATGAAGTATTATGTTATTTTGCAAAACCCTGATAAAAAATTTTTTTAAAACTGTTAGGTCTTACACATTAAAATGTTACAACCAGTATACAGTATATCGCTCACATCTTATTGCATTTAAGCTCTGGAACAGATCTACTTAAAGGAGCATCGAAGGCTGGCTGTTAAGGTCTGTCATTTGCCACATCTTTTCCTAAATAGTCCATACTGGGGCTGTCCAAAATAGTGCCCTGTGAGCTGGATTCACACCAGTTTTTCATAACAATCACCAAGTATGTCAATGATTTTCATGGAGACTCATAAGTGTAAATTTATCTTCTGTGGGTTTCCGAACAATCTGACATGGATCTGGCCGTCCAGAGCCTACGTTGGACACTCTGGAGACATTGTCCTCCTTCATGTTATAGGTTCAACACTCAATCAGGGTAATATGAAATGTATTGGGATTAAATTACACCTCGATAATTCATGTGTCCTTGTACTGTGAATGCACTTTAGAACACATTACAAGAGGGCTCTTAATATCGATTTGGGGGAAACAAACGTTTCTCCCCAAATTAGTATTACTGGCTTTGCAGTAATTGCGCATGCGATATTACCACATTCAAAATTACAACAAATGATAATAAGGACAAACTCCCCAGGTCAATCCAGGTGGAATTTGCCCCTGCAAAAAGGTCAGAAATTCAGGAATGACATGCATAAATCGGTGCGGTAGATTGCCAGTAATTATGGTATCAGCAATAACGGTTCCAGTATTACCACACTGCATTATCATGACATGCGTGATTCAGGCATCTGAGTAGGAAGTTCTGTGCTGCTCCGGTATACTTAAGGCTTGCTATTTCTCTAAAGTAGATGGGATAACAATCCAATCCCTTTCTTATGTGGATCATATGCTCCTGGTAGACCTAAGCCCAAGTGGGTTACAATGGGGATTTACCACTGCCCTCGGGCTTAAGTGTAGAAATTAACAGTTAAGCACCAATCTACAAAAACAAATACGATTTTTTGGTATGGGCTTGAGCAGATTTTACATGTCCTTAGGTCGAGAAATATTAGAGCATTCTAAAAAAAGCCATTGAATGTATGAAACCACCACAATTTAACATAAACTATGGAAAACGTTACTTCATATATGAAAATGTGCATTCTTGCTGAAAATGAAACTGTGTTAAGGCCCCTGAAATTTGGTACCCCTCTGGATGTCTTAAGGGAGGCTGGCACCCACTCCAGCATTGTGCCTTCTTTTCATTCTGCAAGCACAGTAGGGTCAGCAACTGGTCTCAAACCCGAACTGTGTCCTGCTAAACACAGACTTCCAGAACATCCAGTGGCTTTGTTAACTGGACTTGAGTGAGATCCATGTTCCAGTTTTTCTTGGTGGATTTTTGAGCTGTGTTTTGTTGGGATCTGAACTGAGTTGGTTATCCATGCAACCGGAACTCCAGCCATATTAGGGCACTGACCAGATCTATCTAGATGGATACATTGCTTTTCATCGTCTGGTCCTCTCTCCCATCCTCTGTCCAGCTGACCACTTGAGAGTTAGCAAACAAGACCCAGGAATTCCTGGTTAATAGGTGATTTCAACTATTGGGCTAATGACACACAAGGTGGGCCCCACTCTGCCGAGCTGACCGACTTACTAACCAACTTAAACTTTGCTCAGCAGGTATCTTCGGCCACACACATTAAAGGGCACATATTGGACCAAATATGGACCATTAATCTGGTAGTGTCCGCACTCTCGATTTTACCGTGCATATGGTCGGACCATTACCTAATAAAGTTCACCTTAATGAACCCTACCATGGGTAAAACCCCCACGATTGAAGGGGGATTGGCCAGGAAATGGAACACCATTGATAAAAATGAGTTTCATACCACACTGGCTAACACAGCCCCAAACACAGAACCCAATGTTAACCTTCATGAGGAAACTATTTCAGCTTGGTTACTAGTGGCTAGCAACAAACATGCCCCACTCAAAAAAATAAAACTGGCTCGCCGTCTAGAGGGTCAGAGATGGTTCTCCCCTGAACTAAAATCACAAAAACTTGCCCTCCGCCAACAGGAAAGGAAGTGGAGACAGAATTACTCACCAGAAGGAAAGTACACCTATCTGTCGGCAATGAGAGAATATAAAAAGGCTATCTTAATGGCTAAAGCCGCGCACTTCTCCTCCAGAATTTTGACCTCCAATAACAGATCTAAGGAAATCTTTACAATTGTAAATGAATTGTCCAATTCAGACAGAGTCCTAATTAAACCCACACCCACTCAAGCACTCTGCGACTCCCTGAATAACTTTTTTATTGAAAAGATCTCCACCATCAAAGCCAGTATTCCCACATGCACCTCTCATGAAATATCTTCCCCTATGCTTGGGAACCCCTGCTCTCTCGAACGCTTTCCGGCCATTAACACCCAGGCCTTCCAGGACCTTCTGTCCAAAGTAAAATCTGGATCCCCTACGGACTGCTGTCCACCACACGTCCTAAAAGATGCCCTCACCGTCTTCCCGGGTCCAGCCCTCGCTCTTTTGAATGGTTCCCTATCCCAGGGTTGTGTCCCTAAGGCCTTTAAAGAGGCAATTGTGGTTCCCCTTCTGAAAAAACCAGGGGCAGACCCCCAGATCTTGTCAAACTACCGCCCTATCTCCTTGCTCCCGTACCTGGCTAAGGTACTGGAGGCCCATGTGGCAAAGTGTTTGTCCAATTTTATGGAACAAACCAACTACCTCGACTCACACCAAGCTGGATTCCGTTCTGCCCACTCAACGGAGACAGTAATACTGGCAGTGCTGGACTCCCTGCGAGAGAAGGCTGACAGAGGTACTCCTCAGGCCCTGCTGCTGTTAGATCTCTCGGCCGCCTTTGACACGGTCGACCATGGTATTTTGGCGGATCGTGTCAGGGAGGCTGGCATCCAGGGCTCAGCCTTCGGCTGGATCAGCTCTTTTCTAGAAGATCGCTCCCAGTCAGTCCGCATAGCCCAGTTTACGGCACCTAGGTTAAGAACTACGTGCGGGGTTCCGCAGGGTTCCTCGCTATCCCCTCATTTGTTTAACCTCTACCTCCTCCCTCTGATCCGGTTCCTGAAGGAAAGGAAAGTGGCCACCTTTAATTATGCCAATGATTTACAATTAAGGTTTACCATCGACAACTCACTGCAATCAGTCTCTGAATTTCAGTCTACCATGCTGTTCATCCGCCACTGGATGGACTGCAACCATTTAAAGCTTAACCCTGGCAAGACCGAACTAGTCCTGACGGGGGGCAGCCACAATTTCTGGGGCCCACATTATTGGCCAATGGAACTAGGACCCTCCCCTACCCCTTCCTCCTCTGCCAAAAGCCTTGGTGTTATAATAAATAACGACCTGTCACTAAAATCGCAAGTTGGCTCTGTGATCTCTACTTGCTTTTTCCAGTTGCGAAAGATTAGAAAGATTAGCAGACTACCCACCCAAGCAGCACTGATACAGGTCATGATAGCCACGGTTCTGTCACACCTAGACTACGCCAACTCAGTCTACCTTGGTATGCCACGTTTCTTAACCAAACGGTTACAGATGGTACAGGATCAAGCGGCCAGACTGATTTACCAGCAACCTAGGTGGCGACATGCCACCCCACTCTTGAGGAAGCTGCACTGGCTCCCCATTCCTCAACGCTGTGCCTTCAAAGTAGGTTGTTTGGTGTTTAAATCTCTACATGGCCGGAGCCCCAAATTCATAGATAGCCTCATCTTAAGGTACACCCCCTCACTCAACCTATGCTCGGCTCACCTCCAATTATTGACAATTCCTGCCTTTAAGTTGAAGCGACAAGGGGGCTGCAGGTTTGCAACTTTGGCTCCCAGACTGTGGAATTCCCTTCCTCTGGAAATTAGGTCATGTACTGACCTGCTGAGCTTTAGAAGATCACTCAAGACATGGTTGTATATCCAGGCCTATGAATAAACTCCTACTGGGTTCGGCATCTCCTAGAATAAGCGCCAAGAAACCAACTGGTGTACGTGCGCTTTATAAAATCCTTATAACATAACATAACATAACATTCCTGCTGGCTTCTATAACACCAAAAAGCTTCACGTGATTAAACACTGCCCATATGCAGGGACAATGTTTTTCTGAGGCAGTGGAGGGCAAAAGTATCTGGCAGGGATGTCTAAATACAGCAACAAAGCGTATTTATACAGAATAATGAGGCAGCCGTATTATTTTGCTATTTTGTCATTTCACATATTGTCTGGTCAAACGTTTCATTCACCTTCTTAGCACGTGTTCGATACCGGAATGCGTCAATCAGCAACTGAAAGGTGACCAGTTAACCTTTATAAATAATCTTCCAGTGCACTCCACCATGCGTGACACTTTTTAAAGTAACATTTAATATTTATGAGCTAGACAATGATTCACAGAAGTCGGCAATTAACGCAATAGATACTACATCTTTGGATATGTGTCAAATGCCCTTATTCCATAATTGTACGGCAAACACAATGGTAGCAGAAGAAAATGCCTCTCTGTGCCAGGAGAAATATGCCATGAGAATGCTGTGCAGAGAGAAAAGATACGCCGTTCATTACTGTGCCAAGATACATGTGAGCTGGGATATTATGCCCGGAGAACTAGGGCCCCAAAATATAATGGAAACTGACTAATCCCCAAACAGAGTCTGCCTCTTCCACCTCCCATTCCTCAGCAGTGGGACAGGCTCAAGGACAACCCCGGGTCTATGATGAACAACTCGCTTGCAATTTTATATAGAGCGAGCTCGACCAGAAGGTTTCAGAGCGCTTTACACGAGCACCAGATCCATTACAGACGGACACATTCATTTCAGTAGGCACGGAGAAGTTAAGTAATTTGCTCAGCATCACAGGATGTTAAACCGACGCCGAGACTCGAACCTGGTTCCCCAGCTCCAAAGTCGGAAGCTCTGGCCGTTATGCCACTTGCCTAGCATTGCAGAAAGCTTTTATCCCGTTTTCTTCCAAAGTGCTGAAACCCTGGGAATTCAGCTGCTCTACTAACCCATCTCTTTCCTGTATTAACTATGACCCCCTGAGGAGTAGGGACACACCCTGATTAGTCACAGACTTCTGTGAACCCACAGGCGACATTTATGCTCAGGATCTCACCGAGGCACTAGAACGACACCCCCTTCCTTGCTAGTCCATTTAGGGCTCACGGACCCAGAAACACATTGAGTGGTACGATCAAGAAAAGCCACGATTTCCGTAATAATAATAATACTTTATTTATATACAGTGCTACAACGCCACTGGATTTTTGATACACCATTAATAACTACCGCGAATGAACTACATTTTTATAACTGCTGTATCGGTCTCATGAAAATGAAAGAGTTATGTATCAATGGGGTAACCCGTAAATCCACTGGATTCGGGTGAAATGAGGTACACAAAACAAATTGTCACAGTGGAATATATTCAATACGGCATCAAACAATATACATAAATGATCTTTGTTACTGAGGCATTTAAAGACACCACCATTAGATATGCCATAAATGTTTATACTTTTTATTATATCATCACAAAGAATCAATTGATTGATTCTTTGTGATGATATAATAAAAAGTATAAACATTTATGGCTTATCTAATGGTGGTGTCTTTAAATGCCTCAGTAACAAAGATCATTTAGGTATATTGTTTGATGCCGTATTGAATATATTCCACTGTGACAATTTGTTTTTTGTACCTCATGAAAATGAAATGCAGTGTCAGTCCTGCTCGGAGACAAACTGTCCTTCCGTTTATGCGCCTGGGCAGGCTAGCGGCTCTGCACCAGGCTCGTTTTTCCACTGAGCTAATTTACAACTCGTACGGCCAGCACAGCCTGTACAGCCAGTCCTAGCTCAAATATACCATTCATTCCTGCCAGGCCTCTTACTCCCCGTGCAGCTGACCCACGACCACAAACTACCAAAAGACGTATTTGAAAGAATTACCCCCAGAATTCTCAAGCCTCGACAGGAAGCAACATTCCCTCCTGCTCCTTATCGCCCCTCCTCCCCAAACAGAAGTTTTCTGTCTGACTTGGGTCGTGCCTGAAATGATATATTTACTTGCCAAAATGTTTATTTATTGTTGATTCTTCTTGCTTTCGATGGCGCCATACGTGAGGCACTGCACCTACTACGCAGCATTTTGTGACAAACTAATTTGGTACTAGAGATAAAGTTGGAAATTAGAGATTCGGCCTTCTAAGGGCTTCTCCGCATTAGCAAACAAAAAACATTTGTACGCAATTGCAGAAAAGCATCAGCAAGAGCAAGAAGATAAAGGCACTCATGCAGCGTGCGCGTCCCTGCTTGCTCCCGAGGCAATACTCCATGGGAGTGAACTTCCCAGAAAAGGTGGGACATGTAGCCACCATTAACCATTTGCAGGCTACGATTTTCAAATGACACACCCAAAAGCCTATCGCAAACGTGGGAGGAGTCATACCCCACAAAGTAAAGATAACAGATCGCCTACAGCGCAAGCGCTGTTTATGCTCGACCTAAAAAACATAAAAATTCATTGAAAAAAACAAATGTTACAGTGATTATAGTTAGGAATTAGCTTTTAAAAAACCTTTGGAAATTCACTGAAAAAACCAAATGTTACAGGGATGTTATAGTTAGCAAACAGAATTTAAAAAACCTTATAAATACACTGAAAAAGACAAAGGTTACAGGGACCTTATAGTCAGGGTCAGATTTCACTCGTACAAAGCCAGTGAAATAACTTACGACCCCACAATGCACTGCTTATGACCTCACATATTACATCACTTATGGCATGGTCAGTGACATCACTCATGACATCACTCATATGACATCACTGATGACATCATCCACAGAGCACTCACATACCTACTCACACCCCATAAACTTCTTGTACACCCACTCCCGCACACATACAACCACTGACATACCCATTCACAGACCTATACCAGTACTCACACACCCACTCAATCCTCCATAGAGCCATTCATACACCCACTCACACAACCATTCGTTCACTCATACAGCCACTCATACAACCAGTTACTCACCCATACAGCCAACCACTTAACCATACTCATCCATACAGCTACCCACACACCCACTTATTTACCTAAAAAGTCACACACCCACTCACTCACCCAATCAGCCTCTCAACACAGCCACTCACTCACCCATAGAGCCACTCACTCACCACTTAACCATACTCATCCATACAGCTACCTACACACCCACTTATTTACCTAAAAAGTCACACACCCACTCACTCACCCAATCAGCCTCTCAACACAGCCACTCACTCACCCATAGAAGCCCTCATACACTCACTCACACAATCACATACGTACCCATTCACACATCCATACAAGCACTCACACATTCCTATACTCACCATACAGCCATTCACACAGACACTCACTGTCAAATACAGTCACTCACACATGAAGTCACTTAATGAAACGCCTACTCAAAAAGCCACTCACTCACCCATACAGCCACTTACACACTGAGTCACTTACTCATACATCCATTCAGACACCCACTCACTCACCCATACAGTCACTACACACCCACGTACCCACTGATAGAGCCACTTACACTGTCACTCACCCACCCATACATCCACTGACACACCCACTCACTCACCCATACAGCCACACACACACACTCATATACACAAGGATACATACAGTCACACAGCCACTCACATTATATTTATTAAAAGTAGTATCACTCATTAGTAGTACACCCAGTATATTACTTTATGTTTTGAAGTACTTTAGTATATATGTTTAACAATCATAAACTCTTACAAAATACGTACACTCACTGGATGGTGTCATCACTGATGTCATTTGAGATGTCATCAGTGATGTTATCAGTGATGTCACTGACTATGTCATGAGTGATTTAATATGTGAGGTCATAAGCAGTACATTGGATGGGTGTAAGTTATAGTTATCTCAGGTAACTATAACTGCAGAATTTCATTGGTTTTGTACGTGTGAAATCTGACCCTAACTATAAGGTCCCAGTAACCTTTGGTTTTTCCAGGGAATATATATATATATATGTATATATATATATATATATATTTGTCCTCCAGTTCCAACTTCCCAATAACAATCGGAAACCAACACAAGGTACGACACTCCAGTAGATGTTT
This sequence comes from Calotriton arnoldi, assembly GCA_963921515.1. Lineage (NCBI taxonomy): Eukaryota > Metazoa > Chordata > Amphibia > Caudata > Salamandridae > Calotriton > Calotriton arnoldi. The sequence goes on from CAWUFW010004735.1 coordinate 480,150, forward strand.
TCGCACTTTTAATTTATATCACTGTAACGCGTTTCGGCATTGCTGCTTTGTTCAAACATCAAGCGTTTTACAATTAGTGTGTTTAAAAACCCTCGGAGACCTGCGGTCACATGGGTGGAAATTTCCAATGCAACTGAAAACAGACTTCATTCGCAAATTTGTCTTTCAACTCTGCCGAATAATCACATATTTCGTCATAAACCTCTGTTCAATGGACATTCATGATTATTATGTTTTAAATATTTCACAGAATAAATTACAAATCTTATTTATGTTATTTTATATTTTTTCCATATAACACACATGATTTTACCTCGAAGCCTTCCGCTTCAGTTCCTGATCATTCAGTTAGGGACCATGTATATTTACAAGATAAAGTGCAAGTGCATGATGTACTATTTTTACCCAACACTCACTATGCCAAAAAGATCCAGCATTAGGCACTTATTTACGTTACACACTAGTTCTGTAGATGCCTCTATTGCTCTAGTCTTATTAGTCATGTCTCCAGCGATACCAGCCAAGTGGCAAATATTAATATAAACATTGTGTGCATATGCAAATATCGCTTTCATCCTCTACATACATGATTAATTTCAAGAACAATTTGTCATTTTAGTCATCTAAATCAAGTGAATGTTAGCATCACATTTCATTTGTTTCCATAGTGTTAATCATCCTTTCTCAATTCATGGTCTAAGGTCACGAGGGTGAATTTAAAACTTATTTGATCTAAAAACTGGGGAACTAATCACTTCATTGTCTGGATACTTAAGTGCACAGAAAGATCCTCATCTCTATTAAGTCCAAAAGGGATCTTGGTGTTAAATAAAATGATGTATCGAGACTCAAGTTGTCTTAACCTCCGTTCACGATTTCCACCCCTTCTGCTTTTGTCCACCTGGTCAATTACAAAGCACACAAGGTCCTTGATATTGCCCCCATGGTCTTCATTCATATGCCTCGCTACTGGGTAGCTCTTGTCTTTATTTGTGACTGCTCTTAAATGTTGCAGTATTCGTACATGTGCCAGATGAATTGTACTGCCCACATAGATTTTGGGGCAAGTACACTGTAGCATGTAAACAACAAATTCACTCCTACAGTTCAGGTGGGTCCTGATGTTCCAAGGGCTTTTCAACAGGGGCGTTGTAATCTGTTTCATATTTTTCCCTATTTTACACGCTTTGCACTTTGAGCATTTATAAAAACCGGTGCTTGCCCTCAACCACCCTTCTGTATCTCTAACTTCCGGACTGCTGCTGACTAGGTCCTGCCTTAAGGACCTAGCCCTTCTAAAGGTGATTAGCGGTCTCCTAGAGACTAAATCTCTCAAGATAGGATCCCTTTTGACCAGATGCCAATGCCTACTCACACAGTCTCTCACTCTGCTATGGTAGGCATTGTAGGTGGTAATCATACGTGTCTCATTTCTATTCCGGTTTTCCTTCACAACCCTGCTCTTTCACAAGGGTAAATTAGGTCTGTTCTCTTCATCGTGTTAACTTTAATAAGAGCCTGATTGAGTACATGTGGACTGTAACCTCTCTGCAGGAATCTAGTAGTAAGATCCCTCTGTGCGATCTCCAGGGTAGAGGTTTCACTGCAATTTCTCTTAATTCTCAGGTGCTCTCCATATGGGATACCGTTCTTGAGTTTCTGTGGATGGTGGCTCCTGGCGTGTGATATGGTGTTTCCTGCTGTAGGCTTTCTATACGCTCATGTGTGAAGTATATCTTCCTTTACGAAAACTTCTAGATCTAAAAAGTTTACATGTGTATTGCTGATGCAGCTGGTAAATGCTAAATTCAGAGAGTTGTCATTTAATCTCCTTATGAATTGTTCTGCAATGTCCATAGTACCATCCCACACTACAAAAAGGTCATTTATGAACCTAGTCCATAGAATAATGTTAGTCTCCCATTCATGTTGGAATTTCACCCTGAGCACCTGCTCCTCCCACCAGCCCATATGCAAGTTCGCGTAGCTGGGGGCGAAGCAGGTGCCCATCGCAGTCCCTCGTACTTGTCTATATGTCTCTGTGCCGTACATAAAAAAGTTGTTTTCAAGATAGATTCTGCCCATTTCTACTAACATAGCTGAGTGTTGATGTAGTGTAATAGATCTCTTGTTGAGGTAGTACCTCATTGCCCTTAATCCATCTTCGTGGTGTATGCTTGTATATAAAGATGACACATCCAATGTGATTAAGAGGAATGTGTCCTTCCATTTTATGTTCTCTATTCTTCAAAGGAAGTCCCTTGTATCTTGGATATATGCTGGCAACTCCCTCACAAACGCGTGTAAGAAGAAATTTAAGAATCTAGATGTTGGGTCTAACAAGCTACCTATGGCAGAAATTATCGGTCTACCGGGGGGAATCTCTAAGTTTTTATGTGCCTTTGGAATAAGGTATAGTATTGGTGTCACTGGATTGTCAACTTTAAGAAAGTGATAATCATATTGGGATATCATGCCCAAACCTCTCCACCTTGCCAAATCTTTGTGCAATTTGTTTTTTGTTTCTACAAGATTGCTATTGGGTACTTTCTGGTAGCATTTGTTATCCCTTAATTGGAGCATAGCTTCATCATTATACATTATACAAGATCCAGAGAAAGGACCGCCCCCACCGCCCTGGAGGGGGACTCGCCATCGTACACAAGACCTCCCTCTGACTCTCCACCTCCAGCACGATCGACCCCGACTCCAACACGGAACACCTCCATTTCCAGATCAGACCTCCCCCAGGACCACGCTACGCGGCACCCTCGCCTACAGACCACCTGGACCTCGCACCCAATCCTCAACCACCATTGCCGACCTCATCGCACCACACGCCATCACCTCTACGGACTACATCCTACTCAGAGACCTGAACTTCCACCTCGACAACCGCAGCGACCCGGACTCCACCACCCTCCTCGACAACCTCTCCAACCTCGGACTGAAGTAGCTGTCACCACCCCCACCCACAGAGCAGGACACACCCTCGACCTCATCTTCGCAGGAGGGACAAACATCCCCTTCAGCCTCACCTCGCAGCCCCCCTGGACGGACCACCACTGCATACATTTCACCTTCAACACCACCTCCGGACCCAAACCCACCCAACGCCCACCACGAAGAAACTGGAGCAAGATCACTGAGGAGCACCTTAACACCACCCTCCTCCTGGACCCTCCCTGCATCAAGACCAACGCAAACTCCGCAGCAAAGGAATTTCATTGATGGATCTCCTGCTGCGCCGACAAGCTAGCACCCCTCCGCCACCCCACCAAACAACACCCCCTGAAAGCCACCTGGTTCACCACCGAACTCCAAGAAGCCAGACGCACCTGCAGACGCCTCGAGAAATCCTGGCAAAACCGGAAAACCACAGAAGACCTGAACAACTACAGGAGCGCCCTAAAGTAATACCACCAGCGCATCAGAGACACCAAGCGGACCTTCATCAGGAACAAAATCCACACCAACGCAGCCAACGCTAAAGAACTCTTCAACGTCATACAGCAATTCACCAAGCCCCCCAGCGAAACCACAGACGTCACACCTTCCCAGGAACTCTGCAACAGGCTCAGCTCCTACTTCCACCTGAAGATCAAGGCCCTTTACGATGATTTCAGCGAACAGACGCCAGACACCACCCCCCCACCACCACCGACATAGAGCCTACCATCACAACCTGGAATCCAGCCACCGTCGAACACACCACCGCGATCATGAAGAACACCCACCCAGGAGCCCCCACTGACCCCTGCCCACCACACATCTACCACAGAGCCGCTGCCGACTTCGCACCCGAACTTAGACGAACCATCAACACCTCCTTCGAATCCGGCACCTTCCCAGATGACTGGAAACGGGTGGAGGTCAAACCCCTCCTCAAGAAGCCCACGGCCGACCCGACAGACCTGAAAAACTACCGGCCCATCTCTCTCCTCCCCTTCGCTGCCAAAGTCGCTGAGTGACTCGTAAACACTCAGCTGACCACCTTCGTCGAAGGGCACTCCATCCTAGACGCATCCCAGTCCGGATTCCGCAGCAACCACAGCACCGAGACCGCCCTCCTCGCCGCCACCGATGACATCCGCATGCTACTCGACCAGGGACACACCGCAGCCCTCATCCTACTAGACCTCTCCGCAGCTCTCGACACCGTCTCACACCGCACCCTCGCAGCCAGACTCCACGATGCTGGGGTACGAGGAACAGCCCTCAACTGGATCCGCTCCTTTCTCTCCGGCAGAACCCAGAGGATCAGACTCCCCCCCTTCCTCTCCAAACCCACAGAGATCAACTGCGGAGTACCACAAGCATCATCGCTCAGCCCCACGCTTTTCAACATCTACATGGCCCCCCTCGCCGCCATCATCAGACAGCATGGGCGCAGCATAGTATCTTACACCGATGACACCCAGCTCATCCTCTCCCTCACGAAGAACCCCGAAGACACCAGACTCTGCTTCCAGGAAGGAATGAAGGACGTCGCAGCCTGGATGAAAAACAGCTGCCTGAAGCTCAACTCGGAGAAGACCGAGGTCCTCATCCTCAGACCCTCCACCTCTGCCTGGGACAACACCTGGTGGCCCCGCGCTCTCGGGAGTCGGCCCACCCCCACAGACCAGGCTCGGAACCTCGGAATCATCCTTGACTCCGCCCTCACCATGACCCGCCAGATCAACTCCATCGCCTCCACCAGTTTCAACTGCCTTCGCATCCTCCGCAAGACTTTCAAATGGATCCCCCTGAATGCAGGAAAACAGTCACCCACGCTCTCATAACCAGCAGACTGGACTACGGCAACGCACTCTATGCCGGAATCAACAGAACTCTCCTACACAAGCTCCAAACCATCCAGAACACCGCAGCTAGGCTCGTACTCGGAACCCCACAGCACGAGCACATGACCCAACACCTACGAGACCTCCACTGGCTCCCCGTCGAGAAGAGAGTAACCTTGAAACTGCTTACCCACGCCTACAAATCCCTCCACAACATCGGACCCAAATACTTCAACGAAAGAGTCTCTTTCCACGTACCCAAAAGGAACCTCTGCTCCGCCGACCTCGCACTTGCAGAGACCCCCTGCATCCGCAGAACCAGAGCAGGCGGAAGAGCCTTATCCTACGTCGCAGCCAGAGCGTGGAACAAGCTCCCAGTCACCATCAGACGCTCCCCGACCCTGCACACCTTCAGGAAGAACCTCAAGCCCTGGCTCTTCGACTGAACCGGAGCTGCGCCCCTCCCACCCCCCCAGCACCTTGAGACCCTCACGGGTGAGTAGAGCGCTTTATAAACCCCTGATTGATTTCCAGTGGCCACAATACTACATTCCCCCCCTTATCAGACTGGCGTACCTCTATGTCTTTTCAATTTTTTATTTTTTGTACAAGCATTGCAAATTTTCTGTCCTCTCGCCTGTTGCCACGCAAAAATTCTTTACTCAATTCAACTGATAATACTTGCAGATCTTTTACAACTAAATCAACAAACACATCTAGTGAGTCTTTTGATGTCATCGGAACAAAGGTAGATTTCGGTTTAAATGGAGTTCTTATGCTGTTATAAATGCCCAGGCCCATCATGCCGGCAGTTTCTTTTACAGAGTCAAGAGGCATGCCATCTGTCTTATCTGGTTCTTTAGCTGTTGCATTTACAGATTGAGTGTGAAAGAATTTCTTTAATCTTAGATTTCTTTCAAATTTGTAGAAATCTATATGAGTCTGGGCATAGTTAAAATGTGTCCTAGTACAAAATGATTATCCTGCTGAAAGTGCATTTTCTTCATCCTCTGTGAGCGGTAAATTTGATAAGTTGATTACTGTTGCTGGGTCGCTCTCTATTTCTTTTGGTTCATGTCCCTGGTTTTGGCACCTGAACGCAACTCCATGCCCTCCCCTTCGTTTCTTGCATTTCCTAATCGCTTTTTTCTTATCCATTGGGGCTTTTGCTGTATATTTTGAGTCCTGTCTAAGCGTAAAAAAGGCAATTCATCTATAACAGAAGGGGGGTCTTGGGGGTCCATATTTCTCCCTTGGTTCCCCGCACCGTTCTCAGATTCTATTTGAGCCTCTGAACTCACATTGGAGCTTGCTTCTGAACTGTATTCCGACATGACATGTTGCTCCCGTGTTCTTTTATCTTTTCCGGTGTTGCCTGACAGCCTTTGGCTATATATATTCCCTAAAAAAACAAAGGTTACAGGGACCTTATAGTTAGGAAATAGAAAAATAGAATTAAAAAACTTTACAAAGTCACTGAAAAAAACAAAGGTTACAGGGATGTTGTAGTTAGGCTGAGATTTCATACACACAAAACCAGTGAAATTCAGCAGTTATAGTTACTTGAGCTAACTATAACCTACGCCCCCACAATGCATCTCACATGTTACATCATTCATGAGATGGTCAGTGACATCACTGATGACATCTCAAATGACATCACTGATGACATCATCCTGTGAGTGTGTTTTGTAAATGTTTCTGAGACTTAAAGATAAATACTAAACTACTGCATCAGTTTATTTACTATTCGTTGTGTACTACTAATGAGTGATACTATTGGTAACATGTCATCTGAGTGGCTGTATGCCTGTCTATCAGTGTGGGAGTGGGTGTCTGAGTGACTGTATGGGTGTGTGAGTGGCTGTATGGATCTGTCAGTGGGTGTGCGAGTGGTAGTATAGGTCTGTCAGTGGGTATGTGAGTGGCTGTATAGGTCTGTTAATGTGGCCATGTGAGTGGTTGTATGGGTGTGTGAGTGGTTGTATGGGTGTTTGAGTGGGTGTGTGAATAGTTGAAAGGGTGTGTGAGAGGTTGTATGGGTGTATGAGTAGATATCTGAGTAGCTGTATCGCTATGTGAGTGGGTGTGTGTTTAGTTGTATTGGTGTGTGAGTGGTTCTATGGGTGTGTTACTGGGTGTGTGAGTGGTTGTGCGGGTGTGTGAGTGGTTGTATGGGTATGTAAGTGGGTGTGTGACTAGTTGGGTGAGTGGGTGTGTCAATGGTTGTATGGGTGTGTAAGTGGGTGTGTGTGTGTGGCTGTATGGGTCTGTGACTGGGTGTGTGAGTGGTTGTGTGGGTATGTGAGTGGGTCTGTCAGTGGTTGTATGGGTCTGTGAGTGGGTGTGAGTGGCTGTATGAGTGTGTGACTATGTGTGTGAGTGGTTGTATGGATCAGTGAGTGTGTGTGTGAGTGGTTGTGTCAGGGTCTAAATCCCTTTTGCTGTCTGAACCACACAGGAGCAGAATGACGCTAGGTCCCAATACCCTTCTCAGAACCAACCCTGCTAGGTCTTTTAGTATTCCATTGCAGGTAAGTTCTAAGGGGGAAAAGGGGTTGGGGACAGAGAAGAGACTGCTCCAATATTCTGCCTGTTCAGCTACGTCTTCTTCTTCTTACTGGACTGCAACATTAACATGTAAAAAACCTTTATTTATTGTGCCTTTTAACTTACTGTTTTTTCTATGGTGTATAAATAACTTATCTTACCAGAATGTTTACTGAAGCTTACTTCTCTTCTACTTCTCATGTATTGTTTGCTAGGTTGTATGAGAAGTCTTCACTCAGATCTCTTTCCTTTTCGTTCTCAGGTACAATCTGCACTTGATCCTGCTATTCCTTAATGTAAGAAAGATAAGGTAAGTATTTATTTCTGTATTCCTAATTTATGTATTATTTGGGTTTCTCTTTCTTTCTATTAACTCACTGTTAAGAGACTGGAGTGGGCCTTGAACTGGGGTTTCTGTAGTAGGATGACTGGTTTTCTCTCTTTAATTAGTTTTTTAAACAATGCTTCAGAACTTAGGTTAAATGTTAAAAGGAAGCGTTCCTTTTATTCAGGCCTTTGGTTTTAATGTTTGCTGGAAGCACTGCCATACGTGAGGAGAACATTACTGGAGTTCTTTAACACATGGCATGAGAAAGAAACATGCCGGGCCTTTGACCCTGACTTCACCTTTTAATTAATTCTCAGAAGAGTGAACAAGTTTCAGTCTAAGAAGACACTGCGTGTTGAAAGGTCACGCCTGCGTCTGACAGATTCTGGAACAGCTGAAAAAGACAGCTGATTCAAAAAGCTTTTTATTTAATCTTCTCAGCTAAGGAAAGCAATTACTGAAAAAAGTATTTCCAGTTTTCAAAGGAAGGAAAATATATTCTGACTTGTTTCCTTTTTTCTCTTTAAATAGAAATTTACCTCTGACACAATAACCTTTTCTCACAGAATGTTTTATATTAGCTACAAGTTTAACACTAACCTGATTAGTGAGGGAATGTAGTTCCGACGAAGCTAACCCCGATTTTATCGCAACTACCCTAACTGACTTCCACGACGCTGGGAAAACAGGTGCTCTTCAAATTATTTCTTCAGTGAAGTGCACAGTGGAATGTTGAAGCACACTTCACCTGATGTCATGAAGCCTAAAAGACTAGACTGCTAACAGTGGTGTGCTGTCGCAGTATGTGCATGTTGGCAGCCATCTTGGAGTTCCATCGGTGCCAACAAGCACTCCAGCTTGAGGGATTATCTGACTTTTGGTAAGTTTGTAGGGGGAAAATGGTAGCCAGCATACAGTTAGAAGGAGGAAACCTCCCGTGAGTCCTGACAGTACCCCCTCCCAACGGGGTTTCCTCCGGTCGTGGTTTGGCAGGGAATTTGGCATGAAAGGCTCTAATTAAACGGGGGGCATGGACATTAGTACTCTTTTCCCAGGAACGTTCATCAGGTCCATAACCTTGCCAATCAATGAGGTAGAAAATTTCATTGCGGATGAGTTTTGAATCCAAAATTCGTTTAACTTCGTACTCCGCCTCACCATTAACCATCAGAGGATCAGGAGGGGAAACCCTACGCAACCCCGGTTGAATTGGTTTAAGGAGAGAAACATGAAATACTGGATGAATTTTGGTAGAACCAGGAAGAGATAGTTGATAAGTGACTGGATTTATGACCTTCTCAATTGGATAAGGACCCATAAAACGAGGCTGAAATTTACGGGGACCTTTGAGTCTGAGATTTTTTGTACTCAACCAGACTAAGTCTCCTACATGAAGCTCAGGTTCTTTTTACGTTTTCGGTCAGCGAAGTGTTTGTAACGATCCTTCGCGATCGACAAATTCTGGGTTACTGAGTGATGAATTTTAGTTAACTGTCGGGCAATATCTTGAACAGCAGGAACATTAATATCATCAAAATTAGCATGAGAATTGGGATGTCTGCCTGAGTTTATAAAGAAAGGGGAGTGGCCAGTGGATACATTTAGAGCATTATTGTGAGCATACTCCGCAGTCCATAAGTGGTCAGGCCAGTCACCCTCCTCATCTAACAAATAAAGTCTGAGGTGTTGTTCTAGGTCTTGGTTAATGCGTTCAGTCTGACCATCAGTTTCTGGGTGAAAACTGGTGGAATAACGATGGTCAATATTAAGGCCTTTGATGTAAGCCTTCCAAAATCGTGATAGGAACTGAGAGCCCCTGTCTGAAACGAGGACCCTAGGAATCCCATGAAGGCGAATAACATGTTGATTGAAAAGTTGGGACAATTGTTTAGCAGTGGGTGTACCTTTGAAGGGTATATAATGTGCCATCTTACTAAAAGTGTCGACAACTACAAGAATGGTATCATACCCATGGGAAGAAGGTAGATCAACAATCAAATCTAAGGAGACTGTGTGCCAAGGATATGGGGGTTGGCATGGGTTGTAGGAGACCTTTAGGAGCTTGTCTGTCCGATTTTCCCCGTGCACAAATTTCACAGCCTAACACATATTGACGGACGTCTCGGCACATGTATGGCCACCAGAAACGACGTTTGAGTAATTCTTCGGTTTTCACAACACCTTTGTGGCCAGCCAGAGGGTTGTCGTGACATTCCTGCATTGCCTTCAGCTGAAGCTCCTTGGTGGGTAAATACAGGGTGGTACCTAAATAGGGGAGGCCATTGCGAATGAAACGTTGTGGATCTTCTGTGGCCCAGTTCTCCATTTCAAGGTCGGTCATCAAATTTCGAACGTGATGTTCAAAAGGTTCTAAGGAGATAGTTCCAATGAATTTTCCATCAGGTATGATTTGCTGGTTTTCAATGACTGAAGTTTGATTTTCTGTGTCGAGTCTAGAGAGGACATCAGCCTTTCCATTCTTGGATCCGGGACGAAAAGTGATAACAAAATCAAAGTCCGCGAAGTAAAGAGACCAACGCAGCTGACGTGGTGTGAGAGTTCGAGCAGATCGCAAAAATTTTAGGTTGCGGTGGTCCGTAAACACCGTTACAGTGTGTTTTGCCCCCATTAAGTAATGCCTCCAATCTTTGAAGGCATCTTTGATTGCCAAGAGTTCTTTTTCTGTAATCGTATAGTTGCATTCCGCAGGGTTGAGTTTGCGGGACCGATATGCCACCGGGTGTAACTGTCCCGTGTCCTTGTGCCTCTGAGAAAGTATTCCCCCGATGGCTAGGTCCGATGCGTCTGTCTCCAAATAAAAAGGCTCAGAGGGATCTGCATGAAGCAGCACCGGTGCTGTGGTGAAACTGTCCTTCATCAACTGAAAAGCTTCTTCTGCTTCTTCTGACCATTGGAACGGAACTCCTTTCTTCAGAAGACGAGTCAGCGGAAGTATCTTATTGGAGAATCCATTAATGAATCGTCTGTAAAAATTAGAGAATCCGATAAAGCTTTGAACCTCTTTGATACTGGTAGGAGATTTCCAGTCTGTTATCGCCTTCACTTTTTGCTCATCCATTCGAACTCCTGCAGGTGATAACACAAAACCTAGGAATTCTACTGTATCTGTGTTGAAGAGGCATTTCTCCAATTTAACGTATAGAGAGTTCTCTCGTAGACGTTGTAAAACTGCTCTGACCTGGTTGTGATGTTCTTCAACCGTGTTGGAATAAATCAGGATGTCATCTATGTATACTATAGCGCATCGGTCAATGAATTCACTTAAAACATCATTGATAAAGTACTGGAAGGCCGCTGGTGCGTTACAGAGACCATATGGCATCACAAGATACTCATAAAGGCCAAATTTGGTCCTGAACGCAGTCTTCCACTCGTCGCCTTCCCGGAGTCTAATCAAGTGGTACGCTCCTCGTAGGTCTAGGCGAGTGTATATCTTTGCTTCCTTCACTTGATCAATTAGTACTGAAATGAGAGGCAATGGATAACGATTCTTCACAGTTATCCTGTTAATCGCTCTAAAGTCAATACAAGTCCTGAGATCTCCCCTTTTTCGGCACGAAAAAAAGTGGGGAAGAGACAGGGGACTGCGACGGTCGGATAAATCCGTTCTCCAGATTCTTAGCTAGGTATTCCTTCAAATGGATGTTTTCCTTCTCCGTTAATGCGTAAACTCTGCTGCATGGTAGATTAGCCCCTGGTTCTAGATCAATTTTGCAGTCATAGGGCCTGTGGGGGGTAACGTCTCTGCCTTTTTCTCATCAAAGACGTCTGCAAAGTCTTGGTATTCATCTGGTATCATGGTAGTTTGGATCGCACATACCGAACCTCCACCTTCACACAATTGGGTGGCAGCGCAGATTACAGAAGAATGTGTCTGGTCGTCGAAACAATTTTTGGTGCAGTAGTCTGAATTTAATTGAATAGTTCGGGCTCCCCAATCAATTAACGGGTTGTGTTCCGTTAGCCATGGTAGACCTAGAATCAGTTGAAATTGGGGGCGTCTATTAAATTAAATTGCAAGGTCTCTTGGTGTCCTTCGACAGTAGTCATGTGTACCAATTCAGTATGACTGGTTATGGGCCCTGAAGTTAAATCCGTACCATCCACCGCTCTGACCTTCTCACTTTTCTCCTTCTTGATAGCTTGTAAACCGATCAGGCTAGCGAATTTGTGGTCGGAGAAATTACCTGTTGCCCCAGAATCTACCATGACGATGATTCCTGTCAAAACCACATCTCTAAACCTTAAGGTCACAGTCATAACCAAATGGGGAGAGGAGACTTGTAGTGTGTTTGCCAATTGGTGATTTGTTGGAGTCGTTTTTCCATTCGCATCCACAGGTCCAACTCCCCTTACCTGTGGTGCCTCTAGTTTTCCTTCTCCTTAGCAGGCAACTTTGGTCTTTTTAAGCAATTCTTGACAAAATGTCCACTTCTTCCACAATATAGGCACAGTTTGTTCAGCCTTCTCTTTTCTTTTTCTTCTTTAGAGAGTGGACCTCTGACTACACCGATTTGCATGGGTTCAATTCCCGAAGAACTCTCTACTGTCCGTGTGGATTCTGTTTTGACACGGTCAAAACGAGGAACACTTGGTCTAAGCTCCTTCCGCCGTTCTCCTTTCCGCTCACTTTGCCGATAATCGATCTCTAAGGTTAAATCCACTAAGGCAGAGATGTCGGTGGGTCGATTAGGGATTTGAGATAGAGCGTCCTTCAATTCCTCTCGCAATCCTCTATAGAATACTGCTGCTCTTTTATCCTCGGGCCAGTTGGTCTCGACCACTAGTTTATTAAATTGGGCTAGGTAAGACACGAGTTCTCGGTTTCCTTGCTTTAATTCCAACAGTTCGTTGTCTGAAGCTTGAGATGCTGTTCTTCTATCAAAAATTCGGAGAAATTCCTTCTTGAAGTCATCTAAACTGTACAAAATTGGGTCATCCTTGGTTACTAGTGGCATGGACCATGAGGCGGCGTCCCCACTAAGGTAGGACAAGATAAACGCCACTCGGGATTGAGCATCGGGGAAGATCGTTGGACGGCACATAAAATGCAGAGAGCATTGGGTCAAAAAATTTGCGCTTTCTGCGGGTCTCCATTAAATCGCTCTGGAGGGGCAAGAGGAATTACTGGGGATAATGAGTGGATTACTTGTGTGGGGGCAAAGGATGAAGTGCTGATGTTAGGACTCTGGGTTTCAAAGGATGCGGTGCTTGGCCTAGATCCCAAAGCTGGTGTTCCCGTTTTAAAGGTTATTATCTCCTGTCTTAGTATTTTATTTTCCTCTCTGACTGCCTCCAAGTCCCTTTGTATATTACTCAAAATCTCGCCCAAATTTTTTAAATCAAGTCCTTCTGCCATTCTGCTCAGGTGCTTGTACCAACGTGGGCACTTCACTCTGTCAGGGTCTAAATCCCTTTTGCTGTCTGAACCACACAGGAGCAGAATGACGCTAGGTCCCAATACCCTTCTCAGAACCAACCCTGCTAGGTCTTTTAGTATTCCATTGCAGGTAAGTTCTAAGGGGGAAAAGGGGTTGGGGACAGAGAAGAGACTGCTCCAATATTCTGCCTGTTCAGCTACGTCTTCTTCTTCTTACTGGACTGCAACATTAACATGTAAAAAACCTTTATTTATTGTGCCTTTTAACTTACTGTTTTTTCTATGGTGTATAAATAACTTATCTTACCAGAATGTTTACTGAAGCTTACTTCTCTTCTACTTCTCATGTATTGTTTGCTAGGTTGTATGAGAAGTCTTCACTCAGATCTCTTTCCTTTTCGTTCTCAGGTACAATCTGCACTTGATCCTGCTATTCCTTAATGTAAGAAAGATAAGGTAAGTATTTATTTCTGTATTCCTAATTTATGTATTATTTGGGTTTCTCTTTCTTTCTATTAACTCACTGTTAAGAGACTGGAGTGGGCCTTGAACTGGGGTTTCTGTAGTAGGATGACTGGTTTTCTCTCTTTAATTAGTTTTTTAAACAATGCTTCAGAACTTAGGTTAAATGTTAAAAGGAAGCGTTCCTTTTATTCAGGCCTTTGGTTTTAATGTTTGCTGGAAGCACTGCCATACGTGAGGAGAACATTACTGGAGTTCTTTAACACATGGCATGAGAAAGAAACATGCCGGGCCTTTGACCCTGACTTCACCTTTTAATTAATTCTCAGAAGAGTGAACAAGTTTCAGTCTAAGAAGACACTGCGTGTTGAAAGGTCACGCCTGCGTCTGACAGATTCTGGAACAGCTGAAAAAGACAGCTGATTCAAAAAGCTTTTTATTTAATCTTCTCAGCTAAGGAAAGCAATTACTGAAAAAAGTATTTCCAGTTTTCAAAGGAAGGAAAATATATTCTGACTTGTTTCCTTTTTTCTCTTTAAATAGAAATTTACCTCTGACACAATAACCTTTTCTCACAGAATGTTTTATATTAGCTACAAGTTTAACACTAACCTGATTAGTGAGGGAATGTAGTTCCGACGAAGCTAACCCCGATTTTATCGCAACTACCCTAACTGACTTCCACGACGCTGGGAAAACAGGTGCTCTTCAAATTATTTCTTCAGTGAAGTGCACAGTGGAATGTTGAAGCACACTTCACCTGATGTCATGAAGCCTAAAAGACTAGACTGCTAACAGTGGTGTGCTGTCGCAGTATGTGCATGTTGGCAGCCATCTTGGAGTTCCATCGGTGCCAACAAGCACTCCAGCTTGAGGGATTATCTGACTTTTGGTAAGTTTGTAGGGGGAAAATGGTAGCCAGCATACAGTTAGAAGGAGGAAACCTCCCGTGAGTCCTGACAGGTTGTGTGGGTGTGTGAGTGGTTGTATGGGTGTGTGAGTGGGTATGAGGGGTTCTGTGGGTTTCCATGTTAATTTCCATAGGCTACAGACCCAACTGCTGAACGGAATTACACCAAATTTGGCAGAAAGATAGCTCTTGGTCCAGAGTGCACTCTTTGCTTTAAATGGTGTAAATCCATTCAGTAGTTTTTGAAATATTAAAGGAAAAAGTAATATTAATATCTGGGCGGAGCCTAACCACACATCTCATCGTGAGATCTGATTGGCTGTTAGCACTTCATCCAAGAAATGTTGGCAGCCATCTTGGGACCAATATACATGATAGCACCCCATTAAAATGCATTGTAGTGAATGGAAGGTTTTGAGGGTCACCAAAAGGAGAACGTGTAAAGGGTGATAGACTTTAGTTACATTATAAATCATTTGTTGATGGTACCATACTAATTTTAGGAATTGTGGTGTGTTATAAGGTGATTTTTCCCTGTGAAAAAGCCTTCTACTGGGATATCATGAATTATGTTTGAGAGAAAACTATTTTCTCATGCTTTTCCCATAGAGGTTTGGAAGGCGCTCCAGAAGCTGAAATGAGAGCATATTTTCTGTAAAGTCACATTATCTTTCTCAGTCATGTGAGAATGAAGTCAGACATTCTCAGCAAAACTTGTACATCCAACAAGGGCAGAGACTGTCAGTTGATTCCTTTGTGTTCTACTGCAGCTTCCCAGAGTGTTCTAAAGAACAACTAGAGCGCTAACAGTCTTACTTATGACAAAAGTATGGCACACCTGAAGCCATCTTGATTGGAATAAACTGGTAACACTTAAAACATTTAATTTAAAAAGGAACAAAATGAGGGGGTTCATTGTGCCACAGAAATTATGATTAGTGCTGCAGAAAGAAAAATTAGGGCACATTTTGAGTGACTTCTCAAATCCTCTTCTATTTCATTAAAAATTCTGACATGCAGACTGAAACATGCACTTTCAATACCAGCAGCAGACTTCCAGTTAACTCCCTGGTGAGCAGTAGCTTTACTACAGTGATCTAATGAGCAACTAGAGTGCTAACATTCAGAATTTATGGCAAATGCGTGACGCATCTGAATGCCTTCTTGATGGAATCAAAGTAAAAAACTGAAAGCATTTCCTACTGAGAAGACTGCAGTAAATGGGAAATTAGGAAACTTATAACAAATAAGTCTCCCAAGAAGGCCACCAGAGAAAAAAGAGCCCAAATGTAGCACAAATATCACCCAGATGTAGCCCACGTATAGGCCACTGACAGAAGTGTGCAAACCACTTTTTATTTTTTGTTTTTTTGCAGTCTTTTATAGTGCAGACTGGTCAGGTATTGAAGCGTTGCATCTTACTTGGACCCCTTCTTGCGTATTTTTCGCGAAGTACTTGAGATTGATCTTGCGAAACATTGAACTTTACTATTCTGTTAAACTGAAGTTGCTCCGAGCTGGGCTTTGTAATACCCGTTTTTACCTACAGGTTTTAATTAATTCTCATTGTATTGTATTAGGAAAGAGGATTTACTGTTTTTATGTACACGTTTATGATCTATGTTTCTAAATCAGATCGAATAAAGTTTATTGAATTGAAGTCTCCCAAGATGGCCACCAGAGAAAAAGGAGCCCAAATGTAGCACAAATATCACCCAGATGTAGCCCATGTATAGCCCAATGACAGAAGTGTGGAAAACACTTTTTATTTTTTGTTTTTTTGCAGTTTTATATAGTGCAGACTGGTCAGGTGTTGGAGTGCTTTACATGAGCATTGGTTACATCACACAAGGACAAATTCATTTTGGTTGCAGGCATGGGGAGATTAAGTGATTTGACCAGAATCACAGAATGTCGAGCTGAAGCAGAAACTCCAACCTGGTTCCCCAGTTGCAAACTCAACAGCTCTGGAAGTAACACCACATCCTCTCCCCTAAGTGCAACATTTAATCAAGTGGTCAACTGGATAAAAAAACATAAAGATAACAAATAATTTAAAAGTGCTTTGTTGCTATTTGAGAACTCAGAAAATATGTCCTCATTTTAGTTTTTTAGAGCACTAAACATAATTTCGATGCAAATAACACCCTCTCATTTCTATAATTTCTAAAGGAAATGCTTTAGGTATTACAATTTTGATTACATCAAGATGACGTCAGGCGTGCCACACTTTAGTAATAAATATAGAATGTTAGCAATCTAGTTGTTCATTAGGATCAGTGATGTCATTTGAGATGTCATCAGTGATGTCATCAGTGATGTCACTGACCATGTCATGAGTGATGTAATATGTGATGTCATCAGCAGTGCATTGCGGGGGCGTGAGTTATAGTTAGCTCAGCTAACTATAACAGCTGAATTTCTCTGGTTTTGTAGGAGTGAAATGTCAGACTAACTATAACGACCCTGAAACCTGTGGTTTTTTCAGTGAAAAAAAAAATATATATATATATATATATTCACTGAAAAAACCATAGGTTTTAGGGACAGTTATAGTTAGTTGGACATTTCACTCGTACAAAACCATAGAAATTCCCCCATTATAGTTAGTTCAGCTAACTAGAACTCGCGCCCCGCAATGCACTGCTGATGACGTCACATATTACATCACTCATGACATGGTCAGTGACATCACTGATGACATCACTGATGACATCTCAAATGACATCACTGATGACATCACTGATGACATCATCCAGTGACTGTGTGTTTCTGTAAAGTTTAAATATGTTTAATATATTTAGGGAAAGGCGTATTGAAGAATGAGTGGGTGTATAAGTGTCTGAATGGATGATTTAGTACGTGAGTGACTGACTCTACAAGTGAGTGATTAAATGTATCTTACTGAATGCATGGGTTAGTGACTAAACTGTGTGAATGTCTGTATCCGTCTGTCTGTTGGTTTGTAAGCGGCTGCATGAGCTTTCTGAATAGCTACATGAGTGTCTACATGGGTTATTGATTGATTGTCTGAGTATCTGTATGGGTGCCTGAGTGTTTGTGTGGGTGGGGTGTGTGTGACTCTGTGCATAGATGTGTGAGTTGGTGATTCACTGGGTGCATGGTTTCAAGAGTGCATCTGTGATGGACTGTATGGGTGGGTGAGTGTGTGTATGGGTGTGTTAGTGATTGAATGTATATCTCAGTGGTTCATGTGTGAGTAACTACATATGTGCAAGGCAGTATATATGTGTGTTGGAGTATATAAATGGCTATAAGTGAGAGTGTGTGATTGTGAGAGTGGCTGTATGGATGAGTGTGTACTTGTATCAGTGATTGTATAAGAGCGTAAGAATGTGCTAGTATTTGTATGAGTAAGTGAGCTGGTGTGTGTATAACTGTATAGGTGAGTAAATGGGTGTGTGATTAAGTTTTTTGCATGACTGACTAGGTGTGTGAGTACCTCTATGGATGAGTGGCGGTGTGTGAGTGTTTATATAGGTGTATGAGTGCATATGATAGTCCTGTACTGAGTGACTAAGTATGAGTGACTGTACGGGTGAGTGAGTGGATGTGTGTGTAGACCTAAGAATCAGTGAGTGCGTATGTAGTTTTTGGTGTTGGAGTGTCTATGGTTTTGAGAATGGCAGTCTGTAATTTAGAGTGGGTGTATCAAAAGTTATATTAGGGTGTGAGAAGATGCATGAAATTATCACATGGATGATGTCATGAGTGATGTCATTTGAGATGTCATCAGTGATGTCATCAGTGATGTCACTGACCATGTCATGAGTGATGTAATATGTGACGTCATCAGCAGTGCATTGCGGGAGCGAGTTATAGTTAGCTGAACTAACTATAACGGGGGAATTTCTATGGTTTTGTACGAGTGAAATGTCCATCTAACTATAACTGTCCCTAAAACCTATGGTTTTTTCAGTGAATTTCAAAGGTTTTTTAAATGCTAATTTCTAACTATAACGTGTCTGAAACCTATGGTTTTTTCAGTGAATTTCAAAGGTTTTTTAAATGCTAATTTCTAACTATAACGTGCCTGAAACCTATGATTTTTTAAGTGAATTTCAAAGGTTTTTTTAAATGCTAGTTTCTAACTATGCCTACAGAGGTAGGACATGTGAAGAAAGAAGAAAAAACGCACAGAAAGAAGCAAAAGATGTGCAGAAAGAACCAACAGAGGAGCAGAAAGAGGCCTTGTTGCAAAATCATCCTGTGCCCACAACTTTTTCAGACGGGTACTGGTGGTAACTGACTCTGACTAACCAGAGCCAGTGCTATGCTAAAAAACACTTAGAATACAGTGAAAACACCTACATACACTAGGGAACACTATGCGTTGGGGTACCCCTGTGATTAGCATGACCTGCTCTGCAAGTCCCTAGTACATAATAGGGCAGGGGGATTAAAACTACCTCTTAAAACGCGCTACAGGGCGCGTTTGCACAGTGGTGAAGGGAGGGGGCCTGAGGTGACATGTGTGCAAACGCACCCCGTGGCGCGTTTTAAGTTGCGGGATTAAGTCCCCTTGAATTCTGAGGGTCCCTGGGGCCCAACTAGCCCCCCAGGTACCTACAGTTAGGACCACAGAGCTGAGTTGCAGAGAGGCGTTCCGAGGCCACGCACCTTTTTCACCTCTCTGCAACGCAACTCTGTTGTGCTTACTGAAGGTACCTGGTGGGCTAGTTGGCCCCCAGGGTCCCTCAGGATTCAAAGGGAATTAATTCCCCAACTTAAAACGCACCACAGGGCGTGTTTGCGCACATGTCACCTGAGGCCCCGCCCCTCCCTTCACCACTGTGCAAACGCGCCCCGTGGTGCGTTTTAAGTTGGGGGATTAGGTCACCTTGAATCCTGAGGGTCCCTGGGGCCCAACTAGCCCACTAGGTACTTCCAGTAAGCACCACAGGCCTGCGTTGCAACGCCTGTAACAAATTGTGCAGTTGTGTTTAGGTAGTGAAGAGGGTCATGCTGGGGGTAGTGTTTTAGGGTTTAGGGTAGTGCAGTGGTGTTTGTGTAGTGTAGGGGGTCATGCTGGGGGTAGATTTAGGGTTTAGGGTAGTGCAGTGGTGTTTGGGTAGTGTAGGGAGTCGTGCTGGGGGAGTGTTTTAGGGTTTAGGGTAGTGCAGTGGTGTTTGGGTAGTGTAGGGGGTCGTGCTGGGGGTAGTGTTTTAGGGTAGTGCAGTGGTGTTTGGGTAGTGTAGGGGGTCATGCTGGGGGTAGTGATTTAGGGTAGTGCAGTGGTGTTTGGGTAATGTAAGGGGTACTGCTGGGGGTAGTGTTTTAGGGTTTAGGGTAGTGCAGTGGTGTTTGGGTAGTGTAGGGGTACTGCTGGGGGTAGTTTTTTAGGGTTTAGGGTAGTGCAGTGGTGTTTGGGTAGTGTAGTGGTTCGTGCTGGGGGTAGTTTTTTAGGGTTTAGGGTAGTGCAGTGGTGTTTGTGTAGTGTAGGGGGCAGTGTTTTAGGGTTTGGGGTAGTGCAGTGGTGTTTGTGTAGTGTAGGAGGTCGTGTTTTAGGGTTTAGGGTAGTGCAGTGGTCTTTGGGTAGTGTAGGGAGTCGTACGGGGGTAGTGTTTTAGGGTTTAGGGTAGTGTAGGGGGTCATGCGGGGGTAGTGTTTTAGGGATTAGGGTAGTGCATTGGTGTTTGGGTAGTGTAGGGGGTCATGCGGGGGGTAGTGTTTTAGGGTTTAGGAAAGTGCAGTGGTGTTTGGGTAGTGTAGGGGGTCGTGCTGGGGGGAGTGTTTTAGGGTTTAGGGCAGTGCAGTGGTGTTCGGGTAGTGTAGGGTGTCGTGCTGGGGGAGTGTTTTAGGGTTTAGGGCAGTGCAGTGGTGTTCGGGTAGTGTAGGGGGTCGTGCTGGGGGGAGTGTTTGAGGGTTTAGGGCAGTGCAGTCGTGTTCGGGTAGTGTAGGGGGTTGTGCTGGGCATAGTATTTTAGGGTTTAGGGTAGTGCAGTGGTGTTCGGGTAGTGTAGGGGGTCATGCTGGGGGTAGTGTTCTAGGCTTTAGGGCAGTGCAGTGGTGTTTGGGCAGTATAGGGGGTAATGCTGGGGGTGGTGTTTTAGGGTTAGGGCAGTGCAGTGGTGTTCGGGCAGTGTAGGGGGTCGTGCTGGGGGTGGTGTTTCAGGGTCTAGGGCAGTGCAGTGGTGTTCGGGCAGTGTAGGGGGTGGTGTTTCAGGGTTTAGGGTAGTGCAGTGGTGTTCGGGCAGTGTAGGGGGTCATGCAGGGGGTGGTGTTTCAGGGTTTAGGGCAGTGGTGTTTGGGCAGTGTAGGGGGTTGTGCTGGGGGTGGTGTTTCAGGATTTGGGGCAGTGCAGTGGAGTTCGAGCAGTAAAGGGGGTCGTGCTGGGGGTGGTGTTTCGGGGTTTAGGGCAGTGCAGTGGTGTTCGGGCAGTGTAGGGGGTGGTGCAGGGGGTGGTGTTTCAGGGTTTAGGGCAGTGCAGTGGTGTTCGGGCAGTGTAGGGGGTGGTGCAGGGGGTGAAGTTTCAGGGTTTAGGGCAGTGCAGTGGTGTTCGGGCAGTGTAGGGGGTCATGCAGGGGGTGGTGTTTCAGGGTTTAGGGCAGTGCAGTGGTGTTCGGGCAGTGTAGGGGGTTGTGCTGGAGCTGGTGTTTCAGGGTTTTGGGCAGTACAGTGGTGTTTAGGCAGTGTAGGGGGTCGTGCTGGGGTTGGTGTTTCAGGGTTTAGGGCAGTGCAGTGGTGTTCGGGCAGTGTAGGGGATTGTGCTGGGGCTGGTGTTTCAGGGTTTAGGGCAGTGCAGTGGTGTTCGGGCAGTGTAGGTGGTCGTGCTGGGGCTGGTGTTTCAGGGTTTAGGGCAGTGCAGTGGTGTCCGGGCAGTGTAGGGGGTCATGCTGGGGCTGGTGTTTCAGGGTTTAGGGCAGTGCAGTGGTGTTCGGGCAGTGTAGGGGGTCTTGCTGGGGCTGGTGTTCCAGAGTTTAGGGCAGTGCAGTGGTGTTCGGGCAGTGTAGGGGGTCTTGCTGGGGCTGGTGTTTCAGGGTTTAGGGCAGTGCAGTGGTGTTCAGGCAGTGTAAGGGGTCGTGCTGGGAGTGGTGTTTTAGGGTTTAGGGCAGTGCAGTGGTGTTCGGGCAGTGTAGGGGGTCGTGCTGGGGCTAGTGTTTCAGGATTTAGGGCAGAGCAATGGTGTTCAGGCAGTGTAGGGGGTTTTGCTGGAGGTGGTGTTTCAGGGTTTAGGGCAGTGCAGTGGTGTTCGTGCAGTGTAGGGGGTGGTGTTTCAGGGTTTAGGGCAGTGGTGTTCAGGCAGTGTAGGGGGTCTTGCTGGGGTTGATGTTTCAGGGTAGTGCAGTAGTGTTCAGGCAGTGTAGGGGGTCGTGCTGGGCGTGGTGTTTCAGGGTTTAGGGCAGTGCAGTGGTGTTCCGGCAGTGTAGGAGGTCGTGCAGGGGGTGGTGTTTCAAGGTTTAGGGCAGTGCAGTGGTGTTCGGGCAGTGTAGGGGGTCGTGCTGGGGGTGGTGTTTCAGGGTTTAGGGCAGTGCAGTGGTGTTCGGGCAGTGTAGGGTGTCATGCTGAGGGGTGGTGTTTCAGGGTTTAGGGCAGTGCAGTGGTGTTCGGGCAGTGTAGGGGGTCATGCAGGGGGTGGTGTTTCAGGGTTTAGGGCAGTGCAGTGGTGTTCGGCCAGTGTCGGTGGTCTTGCTGGGGGTGGTGTTTCAGGCTTTAGTGCAGTGGTGTTCGGGCAGTGTAGGGGGTCTTGCTGGGGGTGGTGTTTCAGGGTTTAGGGCAGTGCAGTGGTGTTCGGGCAGTGTAGGGGGTCTTGCTGGGGGTGGCGTTTCAGGGTTTAGGGCAGTGCAGTGGTGTTCGGGCAGTGTAGGGGGTCTAGCTGGGGCTGGCGTTTCAGGGTTTAGGGCAGTGCAGTGGTGTTTGGGCAGTGTAGGGGGTCATGCTGGGGGTTGTATTTCAGGGTTTAGGGGCAGTGGTGTTCGGGCAGTGTAGGGGGTCTTGCTGGGGGTGATGTTTCAGGGTTTAGGGCAGTGGTGTTCGGGCAGTGTAGGGGGTCTTGCTGGGGGTAGTGTTTCGGGGTTTAGGGCAGTGCAGTGGTGTTCGTGCAGTGTAGGGGGTCGTGCTGGGGGTGGTGTTTCAGGGTTTAGGGCAGTGCAGTAGTGTTCGGGCAGTGTAGGGGATCGTGCAGGGGGTGGTGTTTCAGGGTTTAGGGCAGTGCAGTGGTGTTCGTGCAGTGTAGGGGGTCATGCTGGGGGTGGTGTTTCAGGGTTTAGGGCAGTGCAGTGGTGTTCGGGCAGTGTAGGGGGTCGTGCAGGGGGTGGTGTTTCAGGGTTTAGGGCAGTGCAGTGGTGTTCGGGCAGTGTAGGGGTCGTGCTGGGGCTGGTGTTTCAGGGTTTAGGGCAGTGCAGTGGTGTTCGGGCAGTGTAGGGGGTCTTGCTGGGGGTGGTGTTTCAGGGTTTAGGGCAGTGGTGTTCGGGCAGTGTAGGGGGTCTTGCTGGGGGTGGTGTTTCAGGGTTTAGGGCAGTGCAGTGGTGTTCGTGCAGTGTAGGGGGTCATGCTGGGGATGGTGTTTCAGGGTTTAGGGCAGTGCAGTAGTGTTCGGGCAGTGTAGGGGGTCGTTCAGGGGGTGGTGTTTCAGGGTTTAGGGCAGTGCAGTGGTGTTCGGGCAGTGTAGGGGGTCGTGCTGGGGGTGGTTTTCCAGGGTTTAGGGCAGTGCAGTGGTGTTCGGGCAGTGTAGGGGGTCGTGCTGGGGGTGGTGTTTCAGGGTTTAGGGCAGTGGTGTTCGGGCAGTGTAGGGGGTCTTGCTGGGGGTGATGTTTCAGGGTTTAGGGCAGTGCAGTGGTGTTCGGACAGTGTAGGAGGTCTTGCTGGGGGTAGTGTTTCAGGGTTTAGGGCAGTGCAGTGGTGTTCGGGCAGTGTAGGGGTCATGCTGGGGGTGGTGTTTCAGGGTTTAGGGCAGTGCAGTGGTGTTCGGGCAGTGTAGGGGGTCGTGAAGGGGGTGTTGTTTCAGGGTTTAGGGGAGTGCAGTGGTGTTCGGGCAGTGTAGGGGGTCGTGCTAGGGTTGGTGTTTCAGGGTTTAGGGCAGTGCAGTGGTGTTCAGGCAGTGTAGGGGGTCGTGCAGGGGCTGGTGTTTCAGGGTTTAGGTCGGTGCAGTGGTGTTCGGGCAGTGTAGGGGGTCGTGCTGGGGGTAGTGTTTTAGGGTTTAGGGTAGTGCAGTGGTGCTTGTGTAGTGTAGGGGGTTGTGCTGGGGGTAGTGTTTTAGGGTTTAGGGTAGTGCAGTGGTGTTTGTGTAGTGTAGGGGTTCATGTTTTAGGGTAGTGCAGTGGTGTTTGGGTAGTGTAGGGGGTCGTGCTGCGGGTAGTGTTTTAGGATTTAGGTTAGTGCAGTGGTGTTTGGGTAGTGTAGGGGGTCGTGCTGGGGGTAGTGTTTTAGGGTTTAAAGTAGTGCAGTGGTGTTTGTGTAGTGTAGGGTGTCGTGCTGGGGGTAGTGTTTTAGGGTTTAGGGTAGTGCAGTGGTGCTTGTGTAGTGTAGGGGGTCATGCTGGGGGTAGTGTTTTAGGGTTTAGGGTAGTGCAGTGGTGTTTGTGTAGTGTAGGAGGTCATGTTTTAGGGTAGTGCAGTGGTGTTTGGGTAGTGTAGGTGGTCGTGCTGGGGGTAGTGTTTTAGGATTTAGGTTAGTGCAGTGGTGTTGGGGTAGTGTTTTAGGGTTTAGGGTAGTGCAGTGGTGTTTGTGTAGTGTAGGGGGGTCATGCTGGGGGTAGTGTTTTATGGTTTAGGATAGTGCAGTGGTGCTTGTGTAGTGTAGGGGGTCGTGCTGGGGGTAGTGTTTTAGGATTTAGGGTAGTGCAGTGGTGTTTTTGTAGTGTAGGGGGTCATGTTTTAAGATGCAACGCTCCAATACCTGACCAGTCTGCACTACATAAAACTGCAAAAAAACTAAAAATAAAAAGTGTTTTTCACACTTTTGTCATTGGGCTATATGTGGGCTACATCTGGGTAATATTTGTGCTACATTTGGGCTCTTTTTTCACTGGTGGCCATCTTGGAAGACTTCTTTGTTATGAAGTTTCCTAATTTCCTCATTTACTGCAGTCTCCTCAGTAGGAAATGCTTTCAGTTTTTTACTTTGATTCCATCAAGAAGGCATTCAGATGTGTCACACATTTGCCATAAATTCAGAATGTTAGCACTCTAGTTGTTCATTAGATCACTGTAGTAAAGCTACTGCTCACCAAGGAGTTAACTGGAAGTCTACTGCTGGTATTGAAAGTAATTGTTTCAGTCTGCATGTCAGAATTTTCTAATGAAATAGAAGAGGATTTGAGATCTCACTTAAAACATGCACTAAATTTTCTTTTTGCAGCACTAACCATAATTTCTATGGCAAAATTAACCCCCTCATTTTGTTCCTTTTTAAATTAAATGTTTTAAGTGTTACCAGTTTATTCCAATCAAGATGGCTTCAGGTGTGCCATACTTTTGTCATAAGTAAGGCTGTTAGCACTCTAGTTGTTCTTTAGAACACTCTGGGAAGCTGCAGTAGAACACAAAGGCATCAACTGAAAGGCTGCTCCTGTTGAAATATAACAGGAAGATATTTGAGATCACACTTGAAACATGTCCTAATTTTTCTTTCTACAGCACTAACCATAATTTCTATGACAAAATGAACCCCATCATTTTGTTCCTTTTTAAATTAAATATTTTAAGTGTTACCAGATTATTCCAATCAAGATGGCTTCAGGTGTGCCATACTTTTGTCATAAGTAAGGCTGTTAGCACTCTAGTTGTTCTTTAGAACACTCTGGAAAGCTGCAGTAGAACACAAAGGCATCAACTGACAGGCTGCTCCTGTTGAAATATAACAGGAAGATATTTGAGATCACACTTGAAACATGTCCTAATTTTTCTTTCCAGAGCACTAACCATAATTTCTATGACAAGATGAACCCCATCGTTTTGTTCCTTTTTAAATTAAATGTTTTAAGTGTTACCAGTTTATTCCAATCAAGATGGCTTCAGGTGTGCCATACTTTTGTCATAAGTAAGGCTGTTAGCACTCTAGTTGTTCTTTAGAACACTCTGGGAAGCTGCAGTAGAACACAAAGGAATCAACTGACAGTCTCTGCCCTTGTTGGATGTACATGTTTTACTGAGAATGTCAGACTTCATTCTCACATGACTGAGAAAGATAATGTGAATTTACAGAAAATATGCTCTCATTTTAGCTTCTGGAGCACCTTCCAAAACTGTATGGGACAAGCATGTGAAAATAGTTTTCTCTCAAACATGATTCATGATATCCCAGCAGAAGGTTTTTCACAGGGTAAAATCACCTTGGAACACACCACAATTCCTGAAATTAGTATGGTACCATCAACAAATGAATTCTAATGTAACTAAAGTCTGTTAACACCCTTTATAGTTCTCCTTTTGGTAACCCTCAAAATCTTTGATTCACTACAATGCATTTCAATGGGGTACTATCATTTATATTGGTCCCAAGATGGCTGCCAGCAATTCCAGGATGAAGTGCTGACAGCCAATCAGATCTCACGATGACATGTGTGGTTAGGCTCCGCCCAGATATATATGTGTTTTTACTTTTGATTTTCTCAGCAACTACTGAACGGATTTACACCATTTAACAAAAGGGTTCTTTCTGAACCAAGAACTACCTCTTTGCCAAATTTGGTGTAATTCCGTTCAGCAGTTCGGGCTGTAGCCTTGCATAAAGTTTCCTATGGGAAATTGATTTTCTGACTCTTATTTTTTTAATTTCTCCGCAACTACTGAACGGATTTACACCATTTAACAAAAAGGGTTCTTTATGAACCAAGAACTACCTCTTTGCCAAATTTTGTGTAATTCCGTTCAGCAGTTCGGGCTGTAGCCGTGTCTAAAGTTTCCTATGGGAAAATGAATGGGGAAAACACGTTTTGGGACCCCCTTTTTTTCTCGGCCCCCGCTTGACGAATCACCCCGAAACTTTCAGGGTAGGCGCGGACCGGAGCGGGCCATAAAGTTTGAAAATGTCGCGAAGATACGTCAACCGACGCAAGAGCTATTTCAAATAGAATGTCGCGGATTTCCTATGGAAAATAGGTCCTAACTATAACTATCTACTGGCGACCGCCAGTAGATAATATATATATATATATTCAGCCCAAA
Source organism: Calotriton arnoldi (assembly GCA_963921515.1). Classification (NCBI taxonomy): domain Eukaryota; kingdom Metazoa; phylum Chordata; class Amphibia; order Caudata; family Salamandridae; genus Calotriton; species Calotriton arnoldi. Next base: position 506,713 of record CAWUFW010004735.1, read on the forward strand.
CTGCTGAACGGAATTACACCAAATTTGGCAAAGAGGTAGTTCTTGGTTCAGAAAGAACCCTTTTTGTTAAATGGTGTAAATCCGTTCAGTAGTTGCTGAGAAAATCAAAAGTAAAAACACATATATATCTGGGCGGAGCCTAACCACACATGTCATCGTGAGATCTGATTGGCTGTCAGCACTTCATCCTGGAATTGCTGGCAGCCATCTTGGGACCAATATAAATGATAGTACCCCATTGAAATGCATTGTAGTGAATCGAAGATTTTGAGGGTTACCAAAAGGAGAACTATAAAGGGTGATAACAGACTTTAGTTACATTAGAATTCATTTGTTGATGGTACCATACTAATTTCAGGAATTGTGGTGTGTTCTAAGGTGATTTTACCCTGTGAAAAACCTTCTGCTGGGATATCATGAATCATGTTTGAGAGAAAACTATTTTCACATGCTTGTCCCATACAGTTTTGGAAGGTGCTCCAGAAGCTAAAATGAGAGCATATTTTCTGTAAATTCACATTATCTTTCTCAGTCATGTGAGAATGAAGTCTGACATTCTCAGTAAAACATGTACATCCAACAAGGGCAGAGACTGTCAGTTGATTCCTTTGTGTTCTACTGCAGCTTCCCAGAGTGTTCTAAAGAACAACTAGAGTGCTAACAGCCTTACTTATGACAAAAGTATGGCACACCTGAAGCCATCTTGATTGGAATAAACTGGTAACACTTAAAACATTTAATTTAAAAGGAACAAATGATGGGTTCATCTTGTCATAGAAATTATGGTTAGTGCTCTGGAAAGAAAAATTAGGACATGTTTCAAGTGTGATCTCAAATATCTTCCTGTTATATTTCAACAGGAGCAGCCTGTCAGTTGATGCCTTTGTGTTCTACTGCAGCTTCCCAGAGTGTTCTAAAGAACAACTAGAGCGCTAACAGTCTTACTTATGACAACAGTATGGCACACCTGAAGCCATCTTGATTGGAATAAACTGGTAACACTTAAAACATTTAATTTAAAAAGGAACAAAATGAGGGTGTTCATTTTGCCATAGAAATTAAGGTTAGTGCTGTAGAAAGAAAAATTAGGACATGTTTTAAGTGAGATCTCAAATATCTTCCTGTTGTATTTCAACAGAAGCAGCCTGTCAGTTGATGCCTTTGTGTTCTACTGCAGATTCCCAGAGTGTTCTAAAGAACAACTAGAGTTCTAACAGCCTTACTTATGACAAAAGTATGGCACACCAGAAGCCATCTTGATTGGAATAAACTGGTAACACTTAAAACATTTAATTTAAAAAGGAACAAAATGAGGGGTTCATTTTGCCATAGAAATTATGGTTAGTGCTGCAAAAAGAAAATTTAGTGCATGTTTTAAGTGAGATCTCAAATCCTCTTCTATTTCATTAGAAAATTCTGACATGCAGACTGAAACAATCACTTTCAATACCAGCAGTAGACTTCCAGTTAACTCCTTGGTGAGCAGTAGCTTTACTACAGTGATCTAATGAACAACTAGAGTAAAAACATTCTGAATTTATGGCAAATGTGTGACACATCTGAATGCCTTCTTGATGGAATCAAAGTAAAAAACTGAAAGCATTTCCTACTGAGGAGACTGCAGTAAATGAGGAAATTAGGAAACTTCATAACAAAGGAGTCTTCCAAGATGGCCACCAGAGAAAAAAGAGCCCAAATGTAGCACAAATATTACCCAGATGTAGCCCACATATAGCCCAATGACAAAAGTGTGCAAAACACTTTTATTTTTAGTTTTTTGCAGTTTTATGTAGTGCAGACTGGTCAGGTATTGGAGCGTTGCATCTTAAAACATGACCCCCTACACTACAAAAACACCACTGCACTACCCTAAACCCTAAAACACTACCCCAGCACGACCCCCTACACTACACAAGCACCACTGCACTATTCTAAACCCTAAAACACTACCCCCAGCATGACCCCCTACACTACACAAACACCACTGCACTACCCTAAACCCTAAAACACTACCCCAACACCACTGCACTAACCTAAATCCTAAAACACTACCCCCAGCACGACCCCTACACTACCCAAACACCACTGCACTACCCTAAAACATGACCCCCTACACTACACAAACACCACTGCACTACCCTAAACCCTAAAACACTACCCCCAGCACGACCCCCTACACTACACAAGCACCACTGCACTACCCTAAACCCTAAAACACTACCCCCAGCACGACCCCCTAGACTACACAAACACCACTGCACTACCTTAAACCCTAAAACACTACCCCCAGCACGACCCCCTACACTACCCAAACACCACTGCACTAACCTAAATCCTAAAACACTACCCCCAGCACGACCCCCTACACTACCCAAACACCACTGCACTACCCTAAAACATGAACCCCTACACTACACAAACACCACTGCACTACCCTAAACCCTAAAACACTACCCCCAGCATAACCCCCTACACTACAGAAGCACCACTGCACTACCCTAAACCCTAAAACACTACCCCCAGCATGACCCCCTACACTGCCCGAACACCACTGCACTGCCCTAAACCCTGAAACACCAGCCCCTGCACGACCCCCTACACTGCCCAAACACCATTGCACTGCCCTAAACCCTGAAACACATACCCTAGCACGACCCCCTACACTGCCCGAACACCACTGCACTGCCCTAAACCCTGAAACACCACCCCCTTCACGACCCCCTACACTGCCCGAACACCACTGCACTGCCCTAAACCCTGAAACACCACCCCCAGCATGACCCCTACACTGCCCGAACACCACTGCACTGCCCTAAACCCTGAAACACTACCCCCAGCAAGACCTCCTACACTGTCCGAACACCACTGCACTGCCCTAAACCCTGATACATCACCCCCAGCAAGACCCCCTACACTGCCCGAACACCACTGCCCTAAACCCTGAAACACCACCCCCAGCACGACCCCCTACACTGCCTGAACACCACTGCACTGCCCTAAACCCTGAAAAACCACCCCCAGCATGACCCCCTACACTGCCCGAACACCACTGCACTGCCCTAAACCCTGAAACACCACCCCCTGAACGACCCCCTACACTGCCCGAACACTACGGCACTGCCCTAAACCCTGAAACACCATCCCCAGCACGACCCCCTACACTGCACGAACACCACTGCACTGCCCTAAACCCTGAAAAACTACCCCCAGCAAGACCCCCTACACTGCCCGAACACCACTGCACTGCCCTAAACCCTGAAACACCACCCCCAGCAAGACCCCCTACACTGCCCAAACACCACTGCCCTAAACCCTGAAACACCACCCCCTGCACTTGCCTAAACCCTGAAACACCAGCCCCAGCATGACCCCTACACTGCCCGAACACCACTGCACTGCCCTAAACCCTGAAACACCACCCCCTGCACGACCCCTACACTACCCGAACACCACTGCACTGCCCTAAACCCTGAAACACCACCCCCAGCACGACCCCCTACCCTGCCCGAACACCACTGCACTGCCCTAAACCCTGAAACACCACCCCCTGCACGATCCCCTACACTGCCCGAACACTACTGCACTGCCCTAAACCCTGAAACACCACCCCCAGCACGACCCCCTACACTGCACGAACACCACTGCACTGCCCTAAACCCCGAAACACTACCCCCAGCAAGACCCCCTACACTGCCCGAACACCACTGCCCTAAACCCTGAAACACCACCCCCAGCAAGACCCCCTACACTGCCCGTACACCACTGCACTGACCTAAACCCTGAAACACCACCCCCAGCATGACCCCCTACACTGCCCGAACACCACTGCACTGCCCTAAACCCTGAAACACCACCCCCAGCACGACCCACTACACTGCCCGAACACCACTGCACTGCCCTAAACCATTAAACACCAGCCCCAGCACGACCCGCTACACTGCCGAACACCACTGCACTGCCCTAAACCCTGAAACACCACCCCCAGCACGACCCCCTACACTGCCCAAGCACCACTGCACTGCCCTAAACCCTGAAACACCAGCCCCAGCACAACCCCATACACTGCCCGAACACCACTGCACTGCCCTAAACCCTGAAACACCAGCCCCAGCACGACCGCCTACCCTGCCCGAAAACCACTGCACTGCCCTAAACCCTGAAACACCAGCCCCAACACGACCCCTACACTGCCCGAACACCACTGCACTACCCTAAACCCTGAAACACCAGCCCCAGCCCGACCCCCTACACTGCCCGAACACCACTGCACTGCCCTAAACCCTGAAACACCAGCCCCAGCAAGACCCCCTACACTGCCCGAACACCACTGCACTGCCCTAAACCCTGAAACACCACCCCCAGCAAGACCCCCTACACTGCCCGAACACCACTGCACTAAAGCCTGAAACACCACCCCCAGCAAGACCACCTACACTGGCCGAACACCACTGCACTGCCCTAAACCCTGAAACACCACCCCCTGCACGACCCCTACACTGCCCAAACACCACTGCACTGCCCTAACCCTGAAACACCCCCCTGCACGACCCCCTACACTGCCCGAACACCACTGCACTGCCCTAAACCCTGAAACACCACCCATCAGCACGACACCCTACACTGCCCGAACACCACTGCACTGCCCTAAACCCTGAAACACCACCCCCAGCACGACCCCCTACACTGCCCGAACACCACTGCACTGCCCTAAACCCTGAAACACCACCCCCTGCACGACCTCCTACACTGCCGGAACACCACTGCACTGCCCTAAACCCTGAAACACCACCCCCAGCACGACCCCCTACACTGCCCGAACACCACTGCACTGCCCTAAACCCTGAAACATCAACCCCAGCAAGACCCCCTACACTGCCTGAACACCACTGCCCTAAACCCTGAAACACCACCCCCTACACTGCACGAACACCACTGCACTGCCCTAAACCCTGAAACACCACCTCCAGCAAAACCCCCTACACTGCCTGAACACCGTTGCTCTGCCCTAAATCCTGAAACACTAGCCCCAGCATGACCCCCTACACTGCCCAAACACCACTGCACTGCCCTAAACCCTGAAACACCACCCCCAGCACGACCCCCTACACTGCCCGAACACCACTGCACTGACCTAAACCCTGAAACACCAGCCCCAGCAAGACCCCCTACACTGCCCGAACACCACTGCACTGCCCTAGACTCTGAAACACCAGCCCCAGCAAGACCCCCTACACTAACCGAACACCACTGCACTGCCCTAAACCCTGAAACACCAGCCCCAGCATGACCCCCTACACTGCCCGAACACCACTGCACTGCCCTAAACCCTGAAACACCAGCTCCAGCACGACCACCTACACTGCCCGAACACCACTGCACTGCCCTAAACCCTGAAACACCAGCCCCAGCACAACCCCCTACACTGCCCGAACACCACTGCACTGCCCTAAACCCTGAAACACCAGCCCCAGCACGACCCCCTACACTGCCCGAACACCACTGTACTGCCCTAAACCCTGAAACACCAGCCCCAGCACGACCCCCTACACTGCCCGAACACCACTGCACTGCCCTAAACCCTGAAACACCACCCCCTGCATGACCCCCTACACTGCCCGAACACCACTGCACTGCCCTAAACCCTGAAACACCACCCCCTGCAGCACCCCCTACACTGCCCGAACACCACTGCACTGCCCTAAACCCTGAAACACCACCCCCTGCACCGCCCCCTACACTGCCCGAACACCACTGCACTGCCCTAAACCGTGAAACGCCAACCCCAGCACGACCCCCTTTACTGCTCGAACACCACTGCACTGCCCCAAACCCTGAAACACCACCCCCAGCAAGACCCCTATACTGCCCGAACACCACTGCCCTAAACCCTGAAACACCACCCCCTGCACGACCCCCTACACTGCCCGAACACCACTGCACTGCCCTGCCCTAAACCCTGAAACACCACCCCCTACACTGCCCGAACAGCACTGCACTGCCCTAAACCCTGAAACACCACCCCCAGCACGACCCCCTACACTGCCCGAACACCACTGCACTGCCCTAAACCCTAAAACACCACCCCCAGCATTACCCCCTACACTGCCCAAACACCACTGCACTGCCCTAAACCCTAGAACACGACCCCCTACACTACCCGAACACCACTGCACTACCCTAAACCCTAAAATACTACCCCCAGCACAACCCCCTACACTACCCGAACATGACTGCACTGCCCTAAACCCTCAAACACTTCCCCCAGCACGACCCCCTACACTACCCGAACACCACTGCACTGCCCTAAACCCTAAAACACTCCCCCAGCCCGACCCCCTACACTACCCAAACACCACTGCACTGCCCTAAACCCTAAAACACTCCCCCAGCACGACCCCCTACACTACCCAAACACCACTGCACTGCCCTAAACCCTAAAACACTACCCCCCGCATGACCCCCTACACTACCCAAACACCAATGCACTACCCTAATCCCTAAAACACTACCCCCGCATGACCCCCTACACTACCCTAAACCCTAAAACACTACCCCCGCACGACTCCCTACACTACCCAAAGACCACTGCACTACCCTAAACCCTAAAACACGACCTCCTACACTACACAAACACCACTGCACTACCCTAAACCCTAAAACACTACCCCCTACACTACACAAACACCACTGCACTACCCTAAACCCTAAAACACTACCCCCAGCAGTACCCCTATACTACCCAAACACCACTGCACTAACCTAAACCCTAAAACACTACCCCCAGCAGTACCCCCTACACTACCCAAACACCACTGCACTACCCTAAATCACTACCCCCAGCACGACCCCCTACACTACCCAAACACCACTGCACTACCCTAAACCCTAAAACACTCCCCCCAGCACGACTCCCTACACTACCCAAACACCACTGCACTACCCTAAACCCTAAATCTACCCCCAGCATGACCCCCTACACTACACAAACACCACTGCACTACCCTAAACCTTAAAACACTACCCACAGCACGGCCCTCTTCACTACCTAAACACAACTGCACAATTTGTTACAGGCGTTGCAACGCAGGCCTGTGGTGCTTACTGGAAGTACCTAGTGGGCTAGTTGGGCCCCAGGGACCCTCAGGATTCAAGGTGACCTAATCCCCCAACTTAAAACGCACCACGGGGCGCGTTTGCACAGTGGTGAAGGGAGGGGGCGCCGGCCTCAGGTGACATGTGCGCAAACACGCCCTGTGGTGCGTTTTAAGTTGGGGAATTAATTCCCTTTGAATCCTGAGGGACCCTGGGGGCCAACTAGCCCACCAGGTACCTTCAGTAAACACAACAGAGTTGCGTTGCAGAGAGGTGAAAAAGGTGCGTGGCCTCGGAACGCCTCTCTGCAACTCAGCTCTGTGGTCCTAACTGTAGGTACCTGGGGGCTAGTTGGGCCCCAGGGACCCTCAGAATTCAAGGGGACTTAATCCCGCAACTTAAAACGCGCCACGGGGTGCGTTTGCACACATGTCACCTCAGGCCCCCCTCCCTTCACCACTGTGCAAACGCGCCCTGTAGCGCGTTTTAAGAGGTAGTTTTAATCCCCCTGCCCTATTATGTACTAGGGACTTGCAGAGGAGGTCATGCTAATCACAGGGGTACCCCAACGCATAGTGTTCCCTAGTGTATGTAGGTGTTTTCACTGTATTCTAAGTGTCTTTTAGCATAGCACTGGCTATGGTTAGTCAGAGTCAGTTACCACCATTACCCGTCTGAAAAAGTTGTGGGCACAGGATGATTTTGCAACAAGGCCTCTTTCTGCTCCTCTGTTGGTTCTTTCTGCACATCTTTTGCTTCTTTCTGTTCATTTTTTCTTCTTTCTTCACATGTCCTACCTCTGTAGGCATAGTTAGAAACTAGCATTTAAAAAAACCTTTGAAATTCACTTAAAAAATCATAGGTTTCAGGCACGTTATAGTTAGAAATTAACATTTAAAAAACCTTTGAAATTCACTGAAAAAACCATAGGTTTCAGACACCTTATAGTTAGAAATTAGCATTTAAAAAACCTTTGAAATTCACTGAAAAAACCATAGGTTTTAGGGACAGTTATAGTTAGTTGGACATTTCACTCGTACAAAACCATAGAAATTCCCCCGTTATAGTTAGTTCAGCTAACTATAACTCGCGCCCCGCAATGCACTGCTGATGACGTCACATATTACATCACTCATGACATGGTCAGTGACATCACTGATGACATCACTGATGACATCTCAAATGACATCACTGATGACATCATCCATGTGATAATTTCATGCATCTTCTCACACCCTAATATAACTTTTGATACACCCAATCTAAATTACAGACTGCCATTCTCAAAACCATAGACACTCCAACACCAAAAACTACATACCCACTCACTGATTCTTAGGTCTACACACACATCCACTCACTCACCCGTACAGTCACTCATACTTAGTCACTCAGTACAGGACTATCATATGCACTCATACACCTATATAAACACTCACACACCGCCACTCATCCATAGAGGTACTCACACACCTAGTCAGTCATGCAAAAAACTTAATCACACACCCATTTACTCACCTAAACAGTTATACACACACCAGCTCACTTACTCATACAAATACTAGCACATTCTTACGCTCTTATACAATCACTGATACAAGTACACACTCATCCATACAGCCACTCTCACAATCACACACTCTCACTTATAGCCATTTATATACTCCAACACACATATATACTGCCTTTCACATATGTAGTTACTCACACATGTACCACTGAGATATACATTCAATCACTAACACACCCATACACACACTCACCCACCCATACAGTCCATCACAGATGCACTCTTGAAACCATGCACCCAGTGAATCACCAACTCACACATCTATGCACAGAGTCACACACACCCCACCCACACAAACACTCAGGCACCCATACAGATACTCAGACAATCAATCAATAACCCATGTAGACACTCATGTAGCTATTCAGAAAGCCATGCAGCTGCTTACAAACCAACAGGCAGACGGATACAGACATTCACACAGTTTAGTCACTAACCCATGCATTCAGTAAGATACATTTAATCACTCACTTGTAGAGTCAGTCACTCACGCACTAAATCATCCATTCAGACACTTATACACCCACTCATTCTTCAATACGCCTTTCCCTATATATATTAAACATATTTAAACTTTACAGAAACACACAGTCACTGGATGATGTCATCAGTGATGTCATCAGTGATGTCATTTGAGATGTCATCAGTGATGTCATCAGTGATGTCACTGACCATGTCATGAGTGATGTAATATGTGACGTCATCAGCAGTGCATTGCGGGCGCGAGTTATAGTTAGCTGAACTAACTATAACGGGGGAATTTCTATGGTTTTGTACGAGTGAAATGTCCAACTAACTATAACTGTCCCTAAAACCTATGGTTTTTTCAGTGAATTTCAAAGGTTTTTTAAATGCTAATTTCTAACTATAACATGTCTGAAACCTATGGTTTTTTCAGTGAATATATATATATATATATATATATATATATATATATATATATATATATATATATATATATATATATATATATATCCACCAAATCCTCTTTCCAGAAGAAAAACGGTCCGCACTCTTGCAGGTTTTGCGATTTTTATTTTTCTATCTCCTTCGTTAAGTGTTCATATATACAAACAAAATTTACAGGTGAAACAAAAGATCTACGCGTTTCGGTATTACAAATACCTTGCTCACGATATATATTATCTACTGGCGGTCGCCAGTAGATAGTTATAGTTAGGACCTATTTTCCCTAGGAAATCCGCAATATTCTATTCCCAATAACTTTGGCGCCGGTTGACGAATCTTCACGAAATTTTCAAAACTCGTGGGGCACTCCGGTCCGCTCCTATCCTGAAAATCTCGGGGTGATTCGTCAAGTGGGGGCCGAGAAAAAAGGGAGGTCCCAAACATGTTTTCCCCATGCAATTTTCCATAGGAACCTTTAGTCGCAGCTACAGCCCGAACTGCTGAACAGAATTACACCAAATTTGGCAACAAGGTAGCCCTTGGTTCTGAGTCGTGCCTTTTGGTTAAATGGTGTAAATCTGTTCAGTAGTTCCTGAGAAAATCAAAAGTAAAATCACATATATATCTATGGCCGCGGAGGATCCGCGCACCCTCCCGATCACGAGCTGTATGCTAATTGGCTGTCAACACTCCAAACCAGGAAGTGTTGGCAGCCATTTTAAACATTTGTAATGCCCTCCAGTGGGCGTGGGCTTCGCTTTAGCCTTATGGGACTCGTAGTACTTTCCATCATAAATAAAACCCTTCAGTGTGTTCTGCCGCATTGTAACATTGATTTTATGCAATTTTTACAACTCTCCAGTGAGTCTCAGGGCAACTGGAGGGCGTTACAAATGTTTAAATTGAGTAAAATGCCAAAAAAAGAGGACTTGAACTTTCACTCTTTCTGCCCTAGGTGACATGCTGATGCCCGTGAACAAGTCGCAGGAGCGTCGAAGCGCGTAGGGCTTTGAACTATTCAGGACACCCTGTGCCGGTTGCCAAAATAAAGGATACTGCTTCAAAACAGTGGCATTCGCCTGGTTCTTGAGTGCGCTCTCAAATGTTGGGGCAACCTTGTTTGATATATATATATAAGGTTAAAGTGGACTTTATGAAGGTCTTCTAATATTAAGAAAAACTAATGTTCAATTACCAATAAAATATTGAAATTCACCACTTTTATGTAACTTTCATAAGTATAACTTGCACCATGGCAGATTTCAGAGATCATCTGTGATGTAATATTTGTGGCTATAAGCAGTGCAGATAGTGGTGCAAGTTATACTTAAGTTGGTTACGCTTAACAGAATTTCTGTGCTTTTCTGTTTTTTTTTAAATGTTAGTTGTATTTATTATTAGTAGACCTATGTATAGCTGCACTTTAAACTTTTTATTTTTTTTTAGGAATTTCTGAGGTTTTTTTAGTGTAAGTTAAAATCTTATTATCTTACTTACATAAAACTTAACTTTAACCTTTGGTTATTTCAGCGAATTTCAGTGTTTTTTAAGGTAAAAATATATTTTGTCTGCATTATGACTGCGCTTGGCTCTGCACCCAAAGCCCCGCTAGCGGCTAACCTCCCACCCCCTTGGGCCATATGTCATGGGTTGTTGGGCACAGGACTTGGCCTGTGGCCAGGCCCTGCACCCAGCCCCCATTGACGGCAACCCCCACCAATGACAGACACCCAACCCTCATTATTTTTTCTTTTTTTTTCCAGTCCCGCCAGAGTCCCACTGGAGCGCAAGGGGCTGTGGTGGCTCCCGCAGGTTCTCAACGACCCAAAAAATATGATTTTTTTTAAATTTTGACACCCACATAAAGGCTAGGGGATCAGGGGATCCCTACCCTGCCCCATTCTATGTGTTTTTCATTAATTGTTCAAGTCTCGGAGACTGCGTCCCTGAGTCTTGTAATGGCAGCCACAATATTTCTCCACAGGTTATGGTCAGCTAATCACAGCTCTCGGTTCCGCAGGCCCGGTCTTGATCCCGCCAATCAAGCATGTGCCCTGGTTTTTTCTGCACCTATTGGAGCTCCAAGACATAAGTGACCCGAACTTATGGGAGTTCTTTTCTGCAGCAGTTGGCCTGACAGCCTCTCATATTTTGTGTTGCTTAACATCTTTTTCCTCACGTATCAGTGCTTTATAGCTCCATTTCAATCTTGTAAAGATTGTGTCGTGGTCTCTAGGTTTGTGGTATCTCGCTAGTGCACAGGACAGCTCTGACACACCATGCCTATACTCTCTAGAACTACTTCTTGGTCTACATATGCCTCAAAGCTTACTTCCTGAAGTATGGAATGGGCTTAAAACACCCCAGTTACAGTGTGCATATGGACCAAATTATCAATAATTTGTATGCCCATATCGATCTGCAGTAACTGCCTGTTCATTCTGTAAATGGAGTTATTTACCCCCAAGTACACCACCTAAGACATCAGCACTGAAGGACTGAAAGGAATGACTGCTTTGCAAAACGCTTTTGCTCAATTAATAAACTCCAGTCAGTGAAATAGGGCCTGACGTACAATGAAATAACTGATAAATAATTATTAACAAATCAGTTTGCCACCAATATACAAGAGGATTATTATGTATGAATTGCGCACTGATAAAAGAAGAGATCACCAAAATGCAACTCTTGTGTTTTACTTGTAAAATGTGTATCAGTAACAGTGATTCGCGATTTAACTGTGTGAAAGGTGTCGTGAAACAGCCAAATAGCATGTGCAAATTACCATCAAGTAGTAGCAGGTTGCACCCAGTTGGAAGTTCATAAACCCCTCCTCTGTTTGTTACTTCCTGGCCACATAAAATCCAGCACAAATATCCACAATGACTGAATGCTATGCAATGGTGGTGAGGAGGTCTGAACTGGGAGCTCTACAGCTCAGAAAGAGAAGACAGGAGGGTAGTGTTTGAACAGGGAGTCACCTGGTTTTGACAAACAGAGCAGTGGCTTATGGCAGATAAAGACAAAGGGCCTGATTCTGATGCGGGTTGGAAAGCTTCCCGACCGAATCGGTTTGCAAATGGTTTCCGACCCACTCGGATCGGGAGAGTCCGACTGACGGAGTACGATGCATCCGGATGCTTCCAGATACGATTTGGTTGGACTCCCATTGACTTCAATGGGAGCATATGTTCCTAACCGCATCATAATTGGGCCCTGGGTCGGGAAGACACGTTCTCGATCCGATTTGGAAGGAGCAAATGCCATTAGGAGGCCTTCCTAACCGCATCAGAATCAGGCCCTCAGTCGGGAAGCTTTTCCAACCCGCATCAGAATCGGGCCCTGAGTAGTGAGAGCCACAAACCAGCTGCCTTTGCTGCTGCAACCTCAGGGGATGGAGTGGAGACTCCAACCCCCAGCTTTCCCTGCCCGGAGGAGGGCCGTAATGTCTGACTTGGCGCAGGAGTGCCTCTTAGCTGCCTGAGGCATCCGGCAGCATGGGCGCCACAAACCAGCTGCCTTTGCTGCTGCAACCTCAGGGGATGGAGTGGAGACTCCAACCCCCAGCTTTCCCTGCCCGGAGGAGGGCCGTAATGTCTGACTTGGTGCAGGAGTGCCTCTTAGCTGCCTGAGGCATCCAGCAGCATGGGCACCACAAACCAGCCGCCTTTGCTGCTACAACCTCAGGGGGTGGAGTGGAGACTCCAACCCCGAGCTGTCCCGGCCCGGAGGAAGGCCGCAACATCTGACGTGGCGCAGGAGCACCACTTAGCTGCCTGAGGTGTCCTGCAGCATGGGAGCTACAAACCATCCGCCTTTGATGCCGCAACCTCAGGGGGTGGAGTGGATACTCCAGCCCCCAGCTGTCCCGGCCCGGAGGAGGGCCGCAATATCTGACGTGGCATAGGAGCGCTTCTTAGTTGCCTGAGGCGTCCGGCAGCGCGAGCCGCGCGCAGGCTGCACCCGGGCCAAGAGCGGGCCTGTCTGTGCCTGTCAACGGCCTTCCAAGGCTGGTCCGGGCCCCCCTCTTTGTTTTCTCGCAGGATCCGCAAGAAACAGGTGATGGGGAAGCAGAGAACTGTGGGAGGAACAATGAGGGGGTCGTGTACGCCCTTCAGTGTCCCTTGACACAACGTTAGAGAGAGTGGTGGGGATTGTGACAAATGAGATTGAACTAACAGGGCAGCAACTCTCACTTGATTGTGGGGTCTCACTTCCGTCACTGTCACCAGGGGAAACTGTAATAACCGTGGCCTAAATGAGGGCGAATCATCATCGTCGATTGCCCCACCCCACACTAACAGGAGCAGTAACGCCAACATAAGCATCAACAAACAGATGATGTCACTTAGCCACGCAAAAGCATGCACAGACTCCCCCTACCCAAAAATACAGCAACCAAGAGGAAAAGGGCACTTAATAAACAGTCAACCAACAAAAGGAAACACCGCCTAGAGCTGCGTCTAGCAATAACCAATTGCTCGAATGGCCACAACCCACCCTGTTGGATAAAGCCCCACAACCTAAACTGCAATTAAACCCACAGACCATGCATAGCGTTATCACATCTAGCAGTGCAACTCCAGACCCTCCACAAGTTGATTCCTCTCTCAGTGAAGTTTTGTGGAACAGACTCAGTGACATTCTGGGGGAAAAGTTAAAACCACTGTTGGAGCGACTGACTGCTTTTGAAAGGAAATTAGATCTTATTGGTTGCCAATTTGAATCGCACAATGTACACTAATATACTGATCGCACTACCAGTACTTTGCCTCCTTTAGCAACCCACGCTCTGCAAAGATCCCTCAACGTCGCTCAAGCTGGCAGCACTTTGAATAAACTTCGTAGACCGGCCCCATCGGCCTCATTGGATGTATGCAACCCCACAAGAGATAGTAGACCAATAACCTCTTATCCCTCGGATAAAGACCCAGCCTTCAATTTCACATGCACTACCCGTAGAACAAGTCATAGTGCTAATTTAGGTAGCGGTAACATACGGTGTGTAACCGTATCTCAGGAGGTGTTGGAGAACCCAGATACATTAGATCACCCCCCAGCAATCCGTCCCTCTGTGGCAGTCCTGGCAAGAGTGCCACCATTGAGGATTAATCAAAGAGAATCCTGGGAAGAATTAAAAAACAAAAGTGCTGATTGGCTCTCCAAACACAAGGCTTTAACTTCACCCACAGTAATGATATATTGATGGTCCGAAGGGTGAACTGGATCGGTCGTTCTGAGAAAACATTTGCAGGTGACTGTATTGTGGTTAACTTCCAAAGACCATCACTCGCACACAACTTAAGACAGCAGGAAGACAGCTGCAGTTCTGTGACTAACATTTGCTGCCTCCCCATATGCTACTTTTATAAACCCCGACATCAAGGTCTACGAACCCCTTCCCACACCTCACAATGGGAAACAGGTTCGCCACTCTAGAGGTGGATTGGATTGACTGAGACCTACCCCTGTCAATAGGACTGGCTCAGCCACTACTGAGTCATTCTCAGTTTCTGCTCCAAAGAATACTATAGGTTCCAGTGTAACCGATAACTCTATAGATAACACACTAAAAAAATTGAGCTGGAACATAGCTGGGTTACAATTCAAACTATCATGCCCCGACTGGCTTACCATTATCACCCATTATGAAATACTGATGTTCCAGGAGACCTGGCTAAGAAACGACGTACATATAAATGCCTTTGTCTGCTTTCATAACCCAGCATCTCCATCAAGGTCTGGGCGAGCGATAGGAGGATTGGCAACGTGGGTGAATATCAAGGCTGGAGACAGCACGAAGGCCCTTGATACAGCTGATATCAATTTTCTGACAGTAAAGTATAAAAGAGGACTGACATTATACTTAACAAATTTTTATAACAATGATTTTACTAGTTTGCCTAATACCAAATGTATATCCTTATTTGAGCATATCTCTGCTCTTCAGAAAATCACAGCTGATAGTGGCAAAATCGCGGAGTTTTGTATAGGGGGCAACTTTAATGCAAGATTTTGCCCATTTTCTCCTTCTTATAAGGAATCTTTATTCTAATTCTATGGAGGGCATTGCCGAACCCAAGAGCTCAAACGCAAGAGGGAGTGAGCTGGCCTCTTTATTGGCCGCCCACGACTTTGTAAATGTCATGGACACCACTTATAACGACATCGGAGCACCCCCCACTTTCAAGGGCGGAGGTCAAACATCTACAATAGATTATACTTTTATATCCTCCTACTTTGTAGACTCTCTATTACATGGCAAAGTGATCTCCTCCAGCTACAGCGACCACAACCCTATCGAAACGCTTTTTGCCTTAGCCCCTAAACCATTATTCAATAGGGAGATCGGGGCTTGCCATCTTGACCCCTCCTCAGCTGGTCTAAGGTTAAAATGAAGAGCTGTAGCACCCGAGCACTTATTTCGGAAAGTGATCTGTGAAAACCTCCCTCTTGTGCAGGCATGCCTTACCGAGGCTGATACTTCTAACCCTGCAGCTGTCACTTTTGTTCATCTTTGTGACAAAATGAAAAAAGAGCTTATGGTACCAACCCACGAACCAACTGGCAGACCACATTGGTTCAATCGGGAGTGTTCCGTTGCTAACCATCAGCTGTGATGGACCCTTAAAGCTCCCCCAAAGAACCCCTTGATAGTGGCTGAATTCCGTAAGCAGTATAAGCGGGCCATACCTACTAGGAAAGCGGAATTACTTGATCAACAATGGGACACCCTTATCAAAGCAGTAAATATTAAGAACAGTAAACTTTTCTGGGCTGCTGTTAAAGAGATGAAACAATCAAAGCAACTAGAGTCCAAGATTAATTGTAACATTTCAAGTCAGGACTGGGAGGCCCATTTTACTAGAATATACGCCTTGGAAAGCCCAGACACTGACACTATCTTTGACCTCAACCATATCTCAGTGCAATTTTCTCTGGAAGAGGTAGTGGAGGCACTGCATCAGAGTGTCGGTGGCAAGGCACCCGACCCTAATGGGGTTCCAATTGACCTCCTGAAGCAAAATCCCGACTTTTGGGTACTACTATTGCTGACTGTTTTTAATAGTCTTGCTTTCGCCCCTCTTTCTACGACTTGGTCAACCTCCATAATTGTACCCATTTTTAAAAATTCCCAGCCCAGTTGTTACAGGCCCATTTAATTAATCGATATTTCTTTAAAAGATTTACGCAGGGCCTTATATAATCATATTAATGAGTGGGTTCAAGAGAAATCAATACTCCATCCTAATCAGTATGGTTTCAGACGAAAGGTGGGTACGATAGAGCAGTGCCTTAACCTTGAGTTAATCATTCGGGAATATACTATAGCCCAAAAAATCTCCTGTATACCTGGCCTTTATGGATGGTGTCCACAGCATTTGACCGTGTAAATCGTTCAAAACTGTTGATCCAGCGGGTAACTAGCAACAAGCATTCATACCCCGAATACTCACCTGGGCCCATACATTCATACTACGCTAGCAATTTCCCGTGGGGGTCAGTTGTACTCTTATCAAGAATCCCTGCTACCAATCACTTTTCTGAATGAAGAGTAATGACTTACCAATGGACCCTTTGCTAATTGGGAAGTTTAAAATGAGTGACATTCAATACAATTCATAATCCTGAAATAATCACTGAGTCAGGAAGTTTTAAAATGTTTATCTAAAGATTTAGCAGAGTAAAATACAGAACCACAAGATACTAAATCGTATATCAAGGATGAAGCACAATAATCAATTATTGATCAATGACGGTCCCTCAGAAAGGAGAAGATAGAGACAGCAGCGCAACTAAAGTTGCATTTATATTTACCTAAAGGTGCGAGAACCAAACCCCTTGGCCAAAGAGTTGGAAAGATAGGACCCAGGAAGGATGAAGAGCAAAGACCTCCTCCAGGTTCAGGACAGGTCCGGTGACCTCTCTATCAACGACGCCTGCGTCGTTCCCCTCTCTGATACTTCGCTTCTCCTCGATTTCTCCCGAATCTTCCTTCTAATGGAATCCGCCGCCCCCACCTCAGGACCTCTCTGGACAGCGGTTCAGTCTGCAATCGATCAGCGCCAAAGCCTGGTCTCCATGTGTCTGTGCTAGCATCTCCTCTCTAACTAATTTGCTAATTCTATATCTATTATACCATTCTACGCCCGTGTACCTCCCATTAATGTTGCAAAAATATGGGCCCACTACTTCTGATTGGACGGGAACAGGGGGTTGATCCTCACACCATACCAATTTAGTTCAATTTCTTTAAGCCCATTGTCTTTAAAATACCGCCCATCACAATTAATACATTTGCTTTATTTCCCACCCGTTTCTCATTGATTCAGCAACATATTATATATACATTTGTATCGAGTGCAGGTACATTTCGGATGAACTTGTGAACCAGGCTTCACGACCTTGGAGGGCTTCCAAGTTGACTTCATCGCATTCTCTTGTCAGCCTTTCATGGCGCATGTGCAGAACCAATGTCTCTCGAGCTGCAGTTCAACCAACCCAGGCCCATTTATGAACTAATAAAAGTCAAAGAAGAAAATATTAAAATCACAAAATAAATGGTTTCACTGTATACCCACTATGTCTACTCTATTCCCGTTTAATTAAAATTCTATCCCGTATTAATAGCGTTAGAATACCACAGTTTAATTGCAACATATGAGCAAGCTGTAGCACGTGAAAACATTAAGCAGCCATTTTAATACACACTGCGCAGAAGCAAGGATTTCCCTCCAAGCAAAGAAAGACGTCACACCATGTGATATGGTTGACACATGCGCAATAGGTTTCCCGCGCTTTAGCGGTCATTTTGGATTAGACAAGCGTTATTTGTTAGTTAAAACACATAGGCAAGCTTCACTCGTATAATGTGCATGGGTGCATTTGTTAGTATAGACATTACAAAGTGTAATAAATTAATACTGTGAGAGGATTGCTTTCGAGCAAGTCTCATTGTGAGTTCTTGCTCCATCAATCCCCTCTCTGATGGCGTTTCTGAGCCATCAAATACTACCCACAACCAGATGCCAACTTTTAGCATAAAATTGTCTCAGCTTCATTTTTATACTTTCTATTTTTCACATCTCCTTTCAGTTTCTTATATAATTCACTTCTCAGATCTTCTAGTTCAATTTCATCAAACTTTCGCTTCTTTCCTTTTCCTGTCACTCTATACATCTCATTCTTTCTACAACATTTGCACCATATTATTATTGATAGTACTATTATTGCTTTCCCTGCTAAGGGTACTAATATTTTACCTATAAGTCCTTTCCCTATATTAGCAAACCAGGTACCAATTGACGTAATACTATTTGTCAATCTTTCCCATACACTATCAACTTCCAGTGGTTTTAGTTCCTTCTCAAGTTTGGTTATATTCTGTATATATGTTCCAATTTCTGCACTTTTGTCAGGTATGTAAGTGCAACAGTGTTTCGTCTTCAATAATTTACAGACTCCGCCCTCTTTTGCTAATATTATATCAAGAGCAAGTCGATTTTGCATAACCATAGATCTAATCGCAACCATCTCTGCATTAATCATTAGAAATCCTCCAGCAGTGTCTGTTGATAAACGATCAACCACTGTAGATAATTTACATATTTTCCTTGAGTTCAGAATTATTCCCACTGAAGGTATCAATGCACCAAATATATCACCTACAATTTCAGAAATTCTAACTCTTTTACTACGTGTTAATTCACTATTATTTTCATTGCTCCCAGTGTTTCTTTTTACGTGGTATATTTTTGGAAATACTATTCCAAAATAGCAACTTCCATACCACCGTGCAGGAAGCCTAAAGTAAGCCTTATTCCCAAACACATAATAGATCCCTGGAAAAACTGAATCCGTTCCTCCTTTTAGTCCCCAGCCTCCAAGAATTAAGAAATTATGTTCACATTCACTGGTACCGATGAAAACATTGTTATAATCAGTCTTTAACCTATGTAGACAAATTTTCCCTGTCTTTACAAAATCCAGAGCCATAGCAGCTTGAGCCTTGCCAGGTGTGTAACTACCCTCTTTCTCAGCCCAAGGTGGCAGGTGAGCTTTATGCTCAGAAGCTTTCTTTTGGAAATCTTGTCTTCTATTTTCTACTAAATTCAAAAATTTATTTTCTTCTTCATGTAACGAACATGTTAGATTGCTTCTATGTGCATGTGTTATATCTATCGATTTCATTGTTAGGAAAAATTCTCCCATAAACTGTGCGTCTTTACTACTAAGCACTGGGTTCATTTTCTTTCGAATCGGAACCTCAGAAAATATCACATCTTTATTTGAATAGTAATACTGAAGTCTCCCTGTTTTATAAAATAAACTAGCCAATACACTACATGATATACCATAAGTTAATGGCAAATGATGATATGTTAACCCTTCTGCTACTGATTCGGGTAACTTCATACAGACATAACAATTACTAACTTCCATGGTATCTACATATTGAAACAATAATTTTGTGAAAACATTCAAACTAGTGTCGTTATCTGTTACTTCATGATGAAATTCTGGTTCATCTTCTGCCTTTAGTTCTACTCTATTACTTTTCAAGTTATCTGTCCTTGCCTTCGTTTCGTTGTTAATCTTTTTATCCATTATCAGAAGGTAAGGAATTGCTATGATCACAACTAACCACACTATAAGTACCACTACCAGACTACATATGCATATAGTACAGCATCTTTTACAACATTTCCGTTTCGGTCACCCAGAAACTCTGTCGTCAGGCATTTTTGACAAGGAAGATTTCTCTTGTTATCTTTGTTTCAAGTCTTTACGTTATCAGGGTGGTTTTATTTCTTTCTCATAAGTCAGTTCCGCACTTGTTCCTTCGTCACCACTTTCACTTGACTCTGAGCTCTCGTAGTCTTCAAGGATGATATAAGTCCAATCAGGACCTTTAAATTTGCTGTTCACAAGTTTCAGTCTTTTGCTTTTTTGTTTTTCAATTCCACTTGTTTGTCCCGTTACGCTTGTTACTTCATTTACTTGTTCTGGATCTTCACTTCTGGTTGTTATGTGGTATTTTACTCTTTTAATGACACTAGGCCAACGATCACCTTTTCTGAGCTTCTTTGTTTGCACTCTCTTCACTTTTTATTTCTTCTTCTGAAATTCTTTTATTTCCAAGTTGTGGCACAATTTGTTTTTCTTCGATTTCAGTTTCTTCTTCTATTTGTTCTTTTTCAGGTCTTATTGGTTTCTCTTCAGCTGCTCCACTGTGAGTTTCCAGTAACTGACCTTGTTCAGGATTTACGTCTTCATGCTTGAGATTCTCGTGATATTCTTCTTGAATGTATTTTCCTAGACCTAACTGGTTCTGATCAGGGCTTATTGCACTTTGTACTTCTGCAGCCTGACCGGGTTCTTCTAGACCTGTCTGTCCCTGCTCATAATTTGTTGTTTCATTGTTGATTTGAGCCCAATTTCCTCTCCCTATCTGATCCTGCTCAGGTTCTCTTATTGTTTCATTTTCCTCCTCCTGAGCTGCTTCTTCTTCGCCTATCTGATCTTCTTTTATTTCTTCTAAATTTGCTTGGCTTCTTGTTCTGTTGTAGACTTCAGGTATTTCCACCACTGGTATCCAGTCCTGACTTGTGCTCGGTTGTTCTTCTTCAGCTTCCCTCGAATCTCGCACCTGAGATTCTTCAGCTGTGCAACCTTCAGCTTCCCCAGTTATCGATACTGTCTGAGGATTTTCCTCTTCAGGATCTGGTACTCTTTTGGTGTGGCTTACATGAATCCAATTAGGCAATCCTGCACACTTCACTGCTGTGTTCGTAACTAGTATGACCTGACAAGGTTCGCCCCACCTGGGTGATAGACACGTTTCTCTCCTGTGATGCTTCACAACCACCCAGTCTCCGGGATTCAGATCATGCTCTTGCTCAGGCTGCCTGGAAACTGCGTCTTCCCCAACCTGGTGAGAGACAGAACACACTAGGTCAGCCAATCCTTTGCAATAATCCAGAACCATATCATCAGTTATATTCAGCAGTTTATTTGTAGGAACATGTGCTTGTCTCATTGCTCTTCCCATGATTATTTCGTGCGGACTCAATACGATATTTCTATCCGGAATGCTTCTGAGTCCCATTAAAACAAGTGGCAATGCATCCGGCCAATCTAACGATGTTGATGCACACATTTTTGCCAGTCTTGATTTTATTGTGACATTCATTTGTTCAACTACTCCAGAAGCCTCTGGACGATATGCACAGTGCAATTTTTGCTCAATTTGGAATGCTTCACATATTATTCTGATCACATCATTGTTGAAGTGTCCTCCTCTATCTGATTCCAAAGTTACTGGGAAACCAAACCTAGGAATGAGTTCTCGTAGCAACAACTTTGCGACTGTAATACTGTCATTCCTTCTGGTAGGGTAAGCTTCCACCCACTTTGAAAACAGACACACTATGACAAGGACATATTTCAGTCCTCTACATGATGGTAACTGAATAAAATCAAGCTGCAATCTCACAAATGGACCCTCTGCCTTTCCGATTTTTCCAAAACCAATTATTGTCTTTCTTCCTGGATTATGCATTTGGCAAGTTAGACATCTCTGGCAAAGACTCTCTGCTGCAGCCCTAGATCTTGAATTGTACCAATTTTGTCTGAAGAGCCTAATCATTTCATCTCTCCCTACATGTGTGTCTCCATGATACATTCTGGCCATTTGTGAAATCAGACAGTCGGGCATGACTGGTCTGCCATCGGCATAAATCCATACATCGCCGTCTGCCCTTTGAGAACATCCCATTTTAATCCATGCATTTCTTTCACTCTCATCAGCATCATCTTGCAGTCGTTTCACATCATTCCATGTTTCAGGTGGTGCATATAGCATAAGTTGGCAGCTGATTCCCATTCTTTCAACCCTTTTATTTACTGACAACCTGTTTTTGGCACAGTGTTGAGCCACCAAATCTGCATATCTGTTACCGACTACTACCCAGTCATCTCCTGACTGGTGTGCGGCACATTTCTTTTGGTGATTGTATTGCTTCCAGCAGTTCCTTTACAAACTGTCCATTTTTAATAGGGGATCCTGAAGAAGTCATGAAATCCCTCTGCATCCATAGTTGGCCAAAATCATGCACAACCCCGTAACCATATTGACTATCTGTAAATATAGTTACTTTCTGATTCCTCCCAATTTTGCAGGCTTTAATTAAAGAAATTCATTCAGCTACTTGTGCAGATTTTACTCCTGGTAAATAGGATGCTTCGACTATTCCAGTTAATTCACATACCGCATAGGCTGCACTTAGTTTACCATCTTCATGTCTTTGACATGAACCATCCACAAACAGCTCCCTGTCTGGATTTCTGAGGGGCAGTTCCTGTATATCAGGACGCGGTTTTGTGCACAATTCTGTGACTTGTAAACAATCATGTTCCTCTTCATCATCCTTGACTTCCTCATGATACGGATCTGGTAGTAAAGTAGCAGGGTTTACAATTGTGCACCTGACAATAGTTACATTTTCAGCACCTAAAATTATTCTTTCATATTTGGTCAGCCGACTAGGAGTAAGATGCTGAGTTCGGGTTCTTGTCAACAAAATCACAACTGAGTGTGGGACAAACACCTTTACAGGATGTCCCATTACAATTGATTCACTTTGTTCAATGCTCAAACAGGTAGCAGCCACTGCTTTTAAGCAGCCTGGCAACGCGGCTGCCACTGGGTCCAACGTAGCAGAAAAATATGCTATAGGACGTCTGTCTAAACCATGTCTCTGAGTTAGGACTGAAAGTGCACAATTTTCTCTTTCATGACAGAATAATGTGAATCCTCTTGTATAGTCAGGCATGCCTAGGGCAGGTGCTTCGCATAAAGCACTTCTCAATTTTACAAAAGCTCCTACATTTTCATCATCCCACTCAACTGGATCCTTTGCCTTCTTTTTCATCATTTGAATTAAAGGCTTTGCTAGCAGAGAAAACCCTATTATCCATTGTCGACAATAACCCACTATTCCAAGGAACATTCTCACTTCTCATTGGGATACAGGCATTTGCATTTTCTTGATTAATTTTACTCTTTCAGAGGTTATCCTTCTTTTTCCCCTCTCAATTTGGTGTCCTAGATACTTAACTGCTGTTGTACAAAACTGCAACTTTTCAGGTGAAACTTTATGCCCTTCTTCAGCTAAGTGATTTAATAGTGCAATGGAGTCGACAACACAGTCCTCTCTAGTGTTAGATGCCACCAGTAAATCATCTATATATTGTACTAAGACTGAACTTCCTGGCATCACTAGTTTCTCTAAGCACATTTTCAATATCTGATTAAAGATGGAAGGACTTTCCGTGTACCCCTGAGGAACACGATTCCATACATAAACTTTGTTTTCAAATTTAAATGAAAAAAGATACTGGCTATCCCGGTGCAATGGTATTGAAAAGAATGCTTGGCATAAGTCAATCACAGTAAACCATCCTGCACTCCAAGGAATCTGGTATAGGATTACTGCAGGATTTGGCACTATAGGACAACAAGGTTCAACAATCTTATTTATTTTGCGTAAATCTTGAACAATCCTATACTTTCCACTTGGTTTCTTCAAACCCATGATTGGTGAATTACAAGGGCTACTCATTACTTCTTTTAATATGCCTTGTTTTACCATTCTGTTAATTTCCTCAATAACTCCTGTTTTTACTTCTGCACTCATCTTGTACTGTCTGGTATTTGGGAAAATTGCACCTTCCTTTAAAGTGATTTTTACTGGATCTATCTTGGCCATAAGTCCTACTTCTTTCCCTGTAAAATCCCATACCATGGAATTTACTGCAGTTTTTAATTCTTCTGACAATTTGTCTTTTGTTATCATAGAGAACATCTCATCTACTTCTGTACCTTGCTTTGCAATCATAATTTTTTATACATGGTCTTCATCTGGGGTCTGAACTGCCACACCATCCGGTGTGCAGAAAATTGTGCAGTTCATTTTGCACAACAAATCTCGGCCCAATAAATTTACTGGACTGGAATCGCACACTACAAACTGATGCATTTCTCTAAAATTTCCAATTTTTACTTCCATTGGTTCGGTAAGAGGTGTTCTAATCTTTCGATTAGCCACACCCACAACTTGGATAGCTTCTCCAGAGAGAGGAAGGTCTGGGATGTCTGCTGTTCTCACAGTAGACCTGGTAGCACCAGTGTCCAAAAGGAAAGTAATATCATTACCTCTCACCTTTCCTTCAACATATGGACCTGACTGGTCTACCGGTAAGGATGCGCCAAGTACGCACTCCTTCTCCCCCTCTCCTAGGCACCGTCATTGACTATATGGACAAAAATCATCCTGTAAAAGAAATTGTGAAGTTACATAATCATTCTTACCACTTCCTTCTTGATATCCGACGTCTGTACCGTGCTTTTCTCTGCTTACATTACCCTGTATAGGTGCAGGTGGCAACTGACTCTGAGGACTTACACCCTGCTGTGAGTCATTCTGCGTCTGTGGATTTAAATTTTGATTTGGGCCATTATTATTTTGAATCTTTTTACATTCATCCTTCCAATGCCCCAATTTTCCGCATCCATGACAAGGAAATTTCTTTTTAGCCTCTTCTATGCTCATTCGTCCTCTCACTTTACCACCATTCCCAGTGTCACCATTCGTGCCAGAATCTTTTCCCTGATTATCATTCGGATTATCCAAATTAATTCCCTGTCGCTCAGCCATTTTCACCTGAGCCCACATAACCTTCTCTTGTAGTTTCTTATGCCTATCTTCAATGTCGTCTCCACAATATTTTGCATATTTCAAAATTTCGTCAATGGGTTTCCCTTGCCAACACAACATGTGCTGCTTAATCATCTGACAAATCTCTGGTTTTAATCCATAAACAAATCGGTAAACAAACTGACTCATGTTTTTATCTCCAATGTCCTCAAATCCACTATACTGTTTAAATACCTGCAATAAACGTTCATAATAGGCATGTACTGATTCACTGGCTTCTTGGGTAGTCCTGTCTATTTTCACCCAATCTGTCTCTTTTGGTGGTATTTTCCCTTTCAAATAAGTTATTACTTGCTGATACTTTTTCATTACATCACTTGATGGAGCACCTGTCTTTGGATCTCTAGGATACTCTTCACTCGGCCAATAAACTGTGATTTTACAATCTGTCCACAAATCGGCAGGTACCACTATGTCGAACAAACCATCCAAGTCCTTCAACAATACTTTTGACACTTTCACAAACCTCTCAACCTGCTTGTACCATTCAATTGGTTTTTCTCTCAACTTTGGAAAATCATTCGTAAATGACAAGATATCCTGTCTGCTCCATGGGACATGTACATATCCTCCTCCTGGAACTTCTCGCATCGGGTACATTTGATCTGCTTTCCCTGTTTCCTTCATTAAATATTCAGAAGCGGTTCTACTGTACCGTGCCTCTTCCTTTTTCTTTGTCCATCTAACTTTCCATTTATCTAGGTCTCCCCATTTCTGTAAAACTGTCATTAATTCCTTTACTTGTAATTTTCGACCAGAGGCATTCATGTTTTCTAAATCTTTGTCAGAAAAATCTGCTCTATAGGGTTTCTGTAGTACTTTTGACTTTCCTATTTCAATTCCCATCTGTAAGGCAAAATCTGATAATTTTTCATGAAATATCTTTACATTTCTTGTGATACTCCTGCATACAAACAATAGTTCTTCTTCATCGTAAGTATTTAGACGATCTACTCCTACATTACCTGCTATCATTTCTTCTAACTCAACCTTTAATTTGTAAATGTCCATGATCTTTGGGGGTGAACTCTGTCTGTCTGATCCTTGTGCCCACCTTTCTAAGTCTTCTGGTGTAACTACTGTGGCACTTTTGGTTCCTGATGAGGTTACTATGTTTACATCTTTGGAGCAACCAGGTGTTACTCTTCTAGGAGTACTATTTATAGATCCTCGAATAGGTAAATCCATTAAGGATATCATGCTTTCACAATCACTGATTTGATCATCAACTATTACGGGTTCAGGTTTAGGAATTTCTACCGGTGTAGGCATTGCTAATGGTTTTGGATAATTTACCTTATCACCATATAAAGGAACCACTGGACCAATTGTTACAGGTATGGTCAGAGAATCAGGATGTGCATTCAACTGTGTTATCTTCTGTATCAATTCTGCTCTATTTCTGTCTATAGCTTCCTTTTCCTTATCCTGAAGTACCCTATTTACTGGGGGATTATGCAATACTTGCGGTACCAATGGTGTCTTCAACAGTGGTGCGCTTGGGGTGCATCCACTTGTCCTTCCTGACATAGTGGCGGGTTCTTTAATATTTCTTCCATAAATTCATCTTCGGAATCTCCAAATCCTGTCAAATGTTTTGTCTTTTCTGTACATTTGCTCCCTAACGATTCTTCTACCATTAATATTGGATACAGACCCTCTGTAAGCATCGCTCTTCTCCACTGTTTCATTTGACCGTCCCTTGACTCATTTTGGTATCTAGGAAAAAATCCCCGATAACGCCTACTACTTCTGGATCGGTCACTTTCGAATGCCTCGGTTTCCCACTCTTCTAAGGCTTCGTATTGAGTTAATCTTGGTCTGGGTTCTAAGTCATTCATCCTCAATCTCAAATTTTGAAGAATTCTCCCATTGAAAGTGCCATTTTCTGGGAACGCTAATATTCCATCATTTTTGGTATATTCTATCCAATTCTCTAACCATACGCAAGTATGATAACCTCTCTCCATCATCATGAATGAAGCGGGCGTTTTAGCTGGTGGAATGATAATTCCTTCTCTAGTTTTGATGGGTTTATCCTTCTTAAAATAATTCTTAATCTTTTGTAGAAATTACATTTTTCTCTTCTCTCCGTACATTTTGGGTAAATCTCGGTGTATAAAATTATATTCTGCAAAACCTAGGAATCTCCTATCCGGACAAGTTCCTATTAAAGTTGGATCACGTTTCAACATACAATCTCCACTATCCACTAGGATTTCGACTTCTATGGTAACAACGAATCAAATTCCAGCTAACTTTTGTCTCTGAACCAATCCTAGCGCGGCTTTTTTGTGACGTTTGTCTGCCAACCCCTCCTTTACAATCTGCGCTTCTCTGTCCCTCGCTGTTTCGACCAATCCCAGCGCGGCACTTGTGACGTCAGTACTACTCCTGACTACTGACCCCTCCTTTACAAGAGTCGTTCCACGCCCGCTGGTTCAACCAATCCCAGCGTGGCGTTTTGTGACGTCAGCTTCCTCTCCGGCAGCTGACCCTCCCTTTACAAAATCGTATGCAAAACTTTAATTTCTCTACAATTCTTATTAAAATTCAGTAACAACATAAAACATTCGCTATCGTGTCAGTTTCGCTAATTTGAAAAGATAGTCTCTCTCACACTTAGTAAAACCTTTCCGTTTACTAAACATACACTACGAGTAAAACCCTTCCGTTTACTCTTCACGTAAGCTTCAGAAATACCTGCTACTTCTTCAATGTTTCCCTTTCTAGGTGATATAACATAACATTTTTACCAGCATATTCCTTTTGCTATTACTCACACTCATAGAGTCCCTAACAAGTACTGATAGCCCTGCTTAACTTTTCAGTATTATTTCTGCCTGACAGAAAACCTCACTACAGTGTGGCTTCCACTTACCATCCGCTATTCAATTTTCCCCGGGGAATTCTGGACAACGTAAAACAAACTTTTGAACAAACGGATGTTAGTTTATAAAAATACAATTCTCATTACCCAATCAACAAAGTACAACCATCCTCTGAACCAGATAACTGATCCAGCGGGTTACTAGCAACAAGCATTCATACCCCGAATACTCACCTGGGCCCATACATTCAAACTACGCTAGCAATTTCCCGCGGGGGGTCAGTTGTACTCTTATCAAGAATCCCTGCTACCAATCACTTTTCTGAATGAAGAGTAATGACTTACCAATGGACCCTTTTCTAATTGGGAAGTTTAAAATGAGTGACATTCAATACAATTCATAATCCTG
Source organism: Calotriton arnoldi (assembly GCA_963921515.1). Lineage (NCBI taxonomy): Eukaryota > Metazoa > Chordata > Amphibia > Caudata > Salamandridae > Calotriton > Calotriton arnoldi. The sequence continues at coordinate 535,302 of CAWUFW010004735.1, forward strand.
AAATAATCACTGAGTCAGGAAGTTTTAAAATGTTTATCTAAATATTTAGCAGAGTAAAATACAGAACCACAAGATACTTAATCGTATATCAAGGATGAAGCACAATAATCAATTATTGATCAATGACGGTCCCTCAGAAAGGAGAAGATAGAGACAGCAGCGCAACTAAAGTTGCATTTATATTTACCTAATGGTGCGAGAACCAAACTCCTTGGCCAAGGAGTTGGAAAGATAGGACCCAGGAAGGATGAAGAGCAAGGACCTCCTCCAGGTTCAGGACAGGACCGGTGACCTCTCTATCAACGACGCCTGCGTCGTTCCCCTCTCTGATACTTCGCTTCTCCTTGATTTCTCCCGAATCTTCCTTTTAATGGAATCCACCGCCCCCACCTCAGGACCTCTCTGGACAGTGGTTCAGTCTGCAATCGATCAGTGCCAAAGCCTGGTCTCCATGTGTCTGTGCTAGCATCTCCTCTCTAACTAATTTGCTAATTCTATATCTATTATACCCTTCTACGCCCATGTACCTCCCATTAATGTTGAAAAAATATGGGCCCACTACTTCTGATAGGACGGGAACAGGGGGTTGATCCTCACACCATACCAATTTAGTTCAATTTCTTCAAGCCCATTGTCTTTAAAATACCGCCCTTCACAATTAATACATTTGCTTTATTTCCCACCCGTTTCTCATTGATTCAGCAACATATTTTATATACATTTGTATCGAGTGCAGGTACATTTCGGATGAACTTGTGAACCAGGCTTCGCAACCTTGGAGGGCTTCCAAGTTGACTTCATCGCATTCTCTTGTCAGCCTTTCATGGCGCATGTGCAGAACCAATGTCTCTCGAGCTGCAGTTCAACCAACCCAGGCCCATTTATGAACTAATAAAAGTCAAAGAAGAAAATATTAAAATCACAAAATAAATGGTTTCACTGTATACTCACTATGTCTACTCTATTCCCGTTTAATTAAAATTCTATCCCGCATTAATAGCGTTAGAATACCACAGTTTAGTTGCAACATATGAGCAAACTGTAGCACGTGAAAACATTAAGCAGCCATTTTAATACACACTGCGCAGAAGCAAGGATTTCCCTCCAAGCAAAGAAAGACGTCACACCATGTGAAATGGTTGACACATGCGCAATAGGTTTCCCGCGCTTTAGCGGCCATTTTGGATTAGACAAGCGTTATTTGTTAGTTTAAACACATAGGCAAGCTTCACTCGTATAATGTGCATGGGTGCATTTGTTAGTATAGACATTACAAAGTTTAATAAATTAATACTGTGAGAGGATTGCTTTCGAGCAAGTCTCATTGTGAGTTCTTGCTCCATCAATGTGGTCCATATTAAATTCCCTTGGCCTGGATGAAGCACTAGTGCACTTTTTGGCATACTTGCACAGAGGCATGAAAGCAAGAATTAGAATTAACACTAAAGGGGAAGTGTCAGAAGATGTTGACATCATGAGAGGCATGAGACAAGGCTGTGTTTTAGCCTCACTCTTGTTTGTTCTGTATGTTAACAATCTCCACCCTTTCTTACTCACTACCACTCCCGAGGTCCCAAAATCCAAGGTTCTTTTTTACCAGCATTATTATATGCTGATGATGTCGTGTTGATGGCCCGCACTCCAAAGGCGCTCTCTCTTTTAGTGAGCGCCTTTGTAAAGTTTATGGCATCATTAGATTTGCGAACAAATTTTAATGAATCTTTTATTATGGGGTGTGGCCCAAAAAAACATAACATGTCGTCTCTAAAAGCTGGTGACTTTAGTTTATATTGCACACACACTTTTTCTTATCTTGGCCTAAATTTTAGCAATAATGGCTCCTGGAAAGCACACATAGTAAACAGTGGGAGTAAACTCTCTAGAGCCACAGGTTCGCTACTTAGCTTACCCCACCCTAGGAAAAGGAGAGCTCTACTCCAGATTTACAGGTCTCAATGCCTTCCCATTACCACCTATGGGGTCGAAGTTTGGGGGATTGAAAACTGCCACCAAATCCAGCTTGAGGAGCACAGATTCTGCAGGAAGATTCTGGGGCACCGATCTCCAGTTCTAGCTTTGTATGTCACAGCGAGTTAGGTATCCTTTATGTAAAGGATTACATCAGTGCCCGCCCATTGCTCCTTTGGTTGGCAATCTGAAACAACACAGAGTGAGCCCTCACGAAAGATGTTATAAAATATTGCCTCTACTGCGAGAAAGGTAGAAAAATTCTGAGGCTGAAGTATATTGAATCTCACTTGCACAAGATAGGCTGCAAACAACTGTTTGAGAACCCAGGGGGCCTACACACCATTAATAAAAAACAGTGACAGCCTGTCTGGGCAGAACCCTGGAAGGGCCATCCCACCCCAGATTTACTTGATTAGTCCTATGGGCCACTGGGAGCACAGTTTGTTGCTCCGTGTTAGGGAAGGCACAATTAAGTACTTTTATAATGAATGGGGGTGCGCAGCTCAAAAATTCCACTAGGCCAAGATTAATAGAAAAGTAGCTTCTTTATTCCAAAATATTCTTAAGATCAACAAATATAGAAAGTCCAGCCTACGCGTTTCATTCCCTTATAGGGAACTTCATCAGGGCAGAGAAATATATCATTTGTAAAGGTACAAATTGCCAAAGTGCCAACAAATTTAATTGATAGCTACAGAACAGTTGGCTTCTCACAAAAGGCAGTGTGTTCCTATATGTGCCTGATTGTAACAGTTTGTAAAGATTCCAACAATCACCAGGAAGACAAATCCAAATATGATAAAAAAGCCCAACGAAAACAAGTCGACGGGCAGATGTAATCTGTAATAATAGTCCAAAAGGAAAACTCCCATGCAATTCTGCTCGACCAATCGATATGACACAGTTAAAAGGCCCCACAGAGAGAAGTCAATGAAAAGATATAATTAATAACACCTCTATATCCACTATGTATCCTAAACAATTTCCAAAGATTCATAAGGTCAAGTGTATTGCACCATGGCCCTTATTCACTCTAAGCAAATACGAAGATTCCTCAGTATCGTGACCGAAACCTCCTCTCTCTTCCGTGTTCAGCTGTTTAGGACTATTATTACAGATTACATCTGCCCGTCGACTTGTTTTCGTTGGGCTTTTTTATCATATTTGGATTCGTCTTCCTGGTGATTGTTGGAATCTTTACAAACTGTTACAATCAGGCCTACATAGGAACACACTGCCTCTTGTGAGAAGCCAACTGTTCTGTAGCTATCAATTAAATTTGTTGGCACTTTGGCAATTTGTACCTTTACAAATGATATATTTCTCTGCCCTGATGAAGTTCCCTATAAGGGAATGAAATGCGTAGGCTGGACTTTCTATATTTGTTGATCTTAAGAATATCTTGGAATAAAGAAGCTACTTTTCTATTAATCTTGGCCTAGTGGAATTTTTGAGCTGCGCACCCCCATTCATTATAATAGTTTCTGATCTGGAGCACAGTGACGTCATTCAACGGCTGGCGCAGGGGTAGATTGCACGGCGAACTTACTTATAGGAACTGGCACGAGGTGCGGCACAGGAGGTCCGCCGTTGTTGAATTTGGATAAACAATTAAGTACTTACTTAGCTTCCCACTGGGCTTTCATTAAATCTGGATACTTGACCCTTCCCATGCAATGGGAGGTCTGGCCAATTTACATTACACTTTTTATTATTCTGTGATTTTTATTCATTGTACACTAAAAGTATTCTATTGCCACTAATTAAGATGCTACACATCACTGCTTTTAGAGAAGCCTATGATGTATTGCTCCAGCTGAATAACAAGGATGTTTTTAATTGTGTTGGTTTGTTTTTGAAAATTGCTGTGCGGGCAAGGCAATCAATGTTTGCCTTGCAATTTTAACACCACACTGTTTTAGAGACTCTTAGATCTTTTTTTTACATAGGAAGATAATGACTGACAAGAAAGAACCCGCTGTTCTGAATTATTTACTTATTTTTTCACGTGTGTACTTTTATGGTTGCTTATGTAGCCGAGTAAAGATTTTTGAATTTAATTGAATTGAATTAACTGAGTAAGGCTGTTGTACTATATTTAATTAATGAATGAACACTTTTTGACTATTAGATAGTGGTGTAAGGACTCTGTAGTGCACTGGGCCCTGCTGACCAGTACTCAGTGCCAGTGCTCTGACCCTTAAAAGGTATAATATGTTTAATTGGTTTACCCACAGTTTGTATACGTTAATTTACTTATAAGTATATTTATAATGTACTCATAAGAATATAACAGGCCTAGAGCCTGTATATTAAGTGTCTCTCATGGGCTGCAGCACTTATTATGCCACTATGAGTGTGACAAAGCAAAGCAAGACTCTGAGTCTTTTTTGCAAACTGACAGAGCAGTTTTAAACTGCTGACTCAACTTTGCCATTTAAACCAATGGAAAAGGCCACACCTTCCTTTTAATATTTATAAGTCACTCCTAAGGCAAGCTTACTGAGCCCTAAATGACATGTGTGTTATTAACTTTAAATGTCCTGACATTAAAATCCTACATTGTCCTTTTTACTGTGGAAAGGACAATAGCCCAATTCGCCAGTATGAAGATGCAGGCTGACAACTCAGCTGTGCTAACTTCCAAAGGACTAATAAATATGGTACTTCAAGATATCAAATGAATTGTTGCAATAAACCTGACTTGTGGTTCAAGTTTAATTTAAATGAAATATTTTACAAATGGCAACTTTAGAATTCTGCTTCCATGTTGTCCAAAGTTGTCCAGTACCTGGTTACGGTTGCACACAGTTGCTGTCCTCAAGACAGCCTTCTAACCTTCAGGGGAGAGTTGAGAATGGATCTCAGGAAGAGGAACAATGGACCTGCCTAGGGAAGATGTGCAACCTCATGCTGGCAGGATGACCAGAATGGGTGTGAGCCCAAAAGGCGAGTTTCAAAGGGAGAGCCACCTTTGATGGGCAAGGGTGGACACACTAGGAAGGGGCTGCTCTTTTGTTTAGGTAGTCAGGATGGCATCTAGGACAGCGAGGGAGAAGCTGTTGTCAAACCAGTTTTGCACGAAGAGTGAAGTTCCCAGATAGCCATGCCTTTGGGCTGAGCTAGGGAGCACCACAAACTGAGAGATGGGTTCTGCCATATTAGGCAAGATGCCACAATTCACAAGAACTCATCATCAGGTGGGAGGGGACCTAGTAACGCCCGTGGGGTCTCGTGTCAGAGAAAACTAAGAATCGGATTTGGAAGCATGAGTATGTGGACCTGTTTAAATTACTCCACAGGGACATTCAGGGCAAAAAAGGGTCGCAAGAGGAGGAATAGGAATTTGCTAGGCAGCCTAGGGTGTCATCCATTGCAATGGATAATTGGACATCAGCCTTCTTGATATTTGCCAGCATCTATTGTACAAAGTGTGTGGAAAAGGTCATTGACTTATTCAAATACATGGACATAATTCGTAAGGTGCAAATGCACTTGGGGGGGGGGTACGCTGGCTCAGTTACGAAGAGGAGTTCAGGGCCAGGGTCAGTCTTAATCCAGAGATACCTTGGGGGGACATTGATTCTGAGTTGTGGATGCAGTAGATGTCCTCAACCCAGTCTACGGCATTGACGCATATGGCCAGTGGCATGTCCACTGCTTAAAAGCCCTTTCAGCCCCGTCCCACCCAGCAGGGGACAGGTGCTGCAGCCAGAACTCTGGGCAATTCCCGAGCCTGTTGGAATTTTAAGAAGGATTTCTGTTCAAGGCACCCATGTAAGTTCAAACACGAGTGTTCCAAATGTTGCGGTAGACACAGCGTTACATGATGTTTTACGCTGGTGAGCCCCTCTGAACACTGGAGGGCGTAAAGGGTAAATGGACCTCAAGGCCCTCCTGGACCGAAGGGCACCTATGCCAATTAGGCCGGGAGCTCTACTGCCATGGCTGGCCCTTTATCCTGACAAAGGAAGCTGCATTGAGAATGGAGTGGGATTTTCTGGAAGGCTTCAGTGTGGGATATAAGGGACCCAGGACTAGGAGGTGGGCTGACAATTTGCGGTTAGCCAAGGCTGCCCCAAGTGTGGTGGTTGCCAATCTGCAGACTGAGATTGTGGGAGGAGGATTGTGGGTCCTTTCCATGACTGGCCATCGTCTGATTTGATTGTGTCTTCTATGGGTGTGGTACCCAAGATAAAGGCAGGGGAATTCAACTTGATACATCATTTTTCTTGCCCTGAAGGGTCCCCAGTGAATAATTGTATTGCACCTGTGGATTCAAGAGTGGTGTATGCTTCTGTTGATGATGCAGTTCAATAGGTCAGAGCCTGTGGTGGGGGGTCAGAGCTGACTGACATCAAATCCGCATTTCGACTTTTGCCTATTCACCCTGTGGATTTCTCCTTATTGGGGATGCAATTGAATGGGGAGATTTACGTTGACAGAGTGCTGGCTATGGGTTGTGCCATCTCCCTGTGCTCTCTTTAAGACCTTCAGTACCTTCCTGCAGTGGGTCTTTGTGAGGGACAGCAGGCACCGTGTGGTGTCTCACTATATGGATGACTTCCTGTGTGTGGGCAAGGTGAGATCTTTTTGAGGTCATGGCGCCGTCTTTTGGGGTCCCGCTGGTGCCTGAAAATACAGAGGGCCTTTCCACAGTTTTGACTTTCTTGGGCATTGAGTTGGACACGGTGGACATGGTGGCCATACTGCTAAGGCCCAAGGTGATGGAGATCCTCGCCTTCCTTGAGGGGGTCTTGGGAGTGAGGAGATTGGAATTCAGGATAATGCAGCAGTTGGTGGGTTTCCTGAATTTCACCTGTAGGGTAGTGCGGGGTGGTTGGACATTTTGCAGGAGGTTGAGTTTGGCCATATGGGGGGCTGTTCTGCCACATCACAGGATCTGGATTTCCATGGGGGTGAGAGCGGACCTGCAGGTTTGGAAGTCTTTCTTACAGGATTTCAATGGAGTGTCAATGCATTTTCTTGAGGAGGATACAGTGTGGCAGGTCCATATTTTACTCTAACGCAGCAGCGGCCCAGGGTTTTGGTCTATTTTGGGATAGACGATTGTGTGCTGAGGTCTGACCAGTGACCTGGTTGGTTCAAGGGCAGAGCATTGTCTTTTTTGAATTCTTCCCGCTGTTGGAAGCGTTGGCTGTTTGGGGCACGGAATTTGCGAACAGGTATGTGCTGTTCAATGTGGACAATATGACTGTGGTTGATTTGGTTAAGAAACAGAAGGCGAGGGATTTGAGGGTGTTGCGTTTGCTGAACAAATTCATGTGTTGTGCTTAAAGTTGAATATAGTTTTCAAGGCCAAGCATGTACCTGGGGTCAACAATTCTATAGCTGACTCCTTGTCTTGTTAACAGTGGCTGCGTTTTTGCAGTCTGGCACTGAGAACGGAGCTCACAAGACACCAGTTCCTGCAGACATCTGGGAGTGGGGGGCATGAGAGCATTTAGGCTGACCACAAAGGCCCTGATTTTGATGTCAGTCGGAAAGCCTCCGACCTGTGGTCGGAGGCTTTCCGACAAACATCTTTGGTTTCAATTCCGACCACCGTAATATGAATATGGGGGTTGGAATTGAAACTGGCCGTTCATTCCGGCTGGCTTCCGACAGGCTCAAGGAGCCCGTAGGCCAGTCGGAATCGACACGTAATCCCTTAAGGACAGCGTTTCCGCCGTCGGGATTACGATGTCGGTTTCCCACAGGCTTTTCATGTCAGGCTTTCCGACATGAAAAGCCTCTCAGAAAGCGGCTTTCGGGGCCCCCAGCAGGGCCCCCTTGCAACTACGGCCTCTGGTTGGGGGCCTGGGGATCACATATGTTGCCCCCCTGTCAATACCTGCATAGAGTGGCAGACATTGCGAGGTGCCTGCCACGCGGTGCAGGGATTAACAAAAACTCCCATTTCTCTATGGGAGCTTGTGCTGCAGCCAGTTTCCGACCGAAGCAAAAGCTCCCATAGAGAAAATGGAGTGTGCGACCGCACTATGTGCTGTCGCATCTTAATACTGCATCAGGTCCGACGACCGGTGGTCAGTCGGTCCCGATTACGCAAAGGTGTCGGGCGGACGTGACCCCCACCCAACATCGTAATAAGGTCCAAAGTCTTTAGCTGAATCCACCAAGAAGAGTTATCGTTTGGTTTGGAGTGACTTTGAAGCTTTTGAGGGGCATCAAGGGAAGTTGTCAATTATGGGCCGTGAGGAGCTGGAAAGGAAGGTCATGAGTTTTGTTTTATTTTTGATTGACAAAGGTTTGTCACCTGCCACTATAGCAAGTAAGCTGGCTGGTTTATCCTTTTATGGTAAGCTGTATTGGGGATTTGACCCTGCTCAGGAAGACATCTTGGGTAAAGCTTTAAAAGGTTGGGGTAGGGAGAGGGTGGGGTTGGGGTTTGGAGACAGTTGAGGGAGGCGATTACGTTTGAGTTGCTAGTTGACATGTTGAGAGTTTTGCTTGAGTGTTGTGTTGATCGGTTTGAAGTTGTGTTGTTTCGTCTGTTGATTTTTTTCAGTGCCTTTCGGGTGTCTGAGCTTTTGGGGTTGAAGTCGCAGGGGGGCATGTTGTGGGGGAAGGTGCATTTGGAAGAGGATCACTTGGTTATCTGGCTGAGGAAGTAAAAAAACGGACCAGTTGGGGAGGGGTACGTGGATCTGATTGCAGCAGGGTGGTAGTGTGGGGGCATGTCCGGTGCAGGAATGGCATAGTTTTATGGCCTGACCAGGGCTCAGGCAAGTGGCAGTGTCTTGTCATGAGAAGGGTTCTTTTGAGTGTGCTCCGTTTGACCCTGAAAAGGTTAGGTAAGAACCCGGCTCATTTTGGGACTCATTCTTTCCGGATTAGGGCGGCAACAGCAGCTGCAAGGTTAGCTTGGAGTTGGGCTCAGATTTGTAAGATTGGCAAATGGAGGTCTAGGTGCTGCAAGAGATATGTACGTAAATAAGAGTGGGAGGAAGTGGTTTTGACTCTGGAGGTTGAGGGGTGTACTGTTAACATTTCTTCCTTTTTTCATAGGGTGCATAAGCTGCCCTGAGAGAGAGAAAATGGTTATTGTGGATGGTTGGACACTCTTTTATCCACTTGGCGGAAAAATATGTGGAACACCAGAACTATGGATGAAACTTGGGATTGCCAGCAGTCGGCATGAGGTGCTCTAGTGGGGCAAGAGTGGGATGAGATAGGGTAGCCTGCTGCCATTTTTGGCAACGGTGGTCCCCAAGTGGGGTTGTCGGGCCATGCTTCTACTCCATTTAGGGGAAAATTATCTGGTGCAGCTATCGGGGTTCACCCTCCAGCAACACATGCAAAGAGACTAGGTTCTGATTCAATAGAAGTTGGCAGGGACCTGCCTCCTATTGACAGAGTTTGTGCCCAGACGGAAATGGAGGAGTGTTATTAAGCATGAGGTTATTGATAAGGCCAGGAGGAAGCTGAATCGGGCCATGAAGGTTTTTTGTGGCATCTCTGTTTTGTCACATGTGGGCATTCAGGAGAGTGAAGCAGTGCTGTACTGGATGGATGGGGTACATCTCTGGGAGATGGACAATGCTTATTATCTGATAGAATTGAGGGATTTGCTGATGGGTTTATGGTGTGAGACTATTTGGTGCTGGTGATTGATAAGTGTTTGGCAGGAGTTGCAGGGGATTCACGTGTGGGGCAGCGAAACGCCCTCTGGGGTGTTGCTGGGTGGCAGTAAAGTGGGGTGGTGGGGAGTCAGATTCGGGCCTAGCCACCCCTTGGGGGGGTATACGTCGGCAAAGGATGACAATGTGCAGGATGCCCAGGGATAGGGCAAGGACGTTTTTTCAAGGAGGAATGCTGGCAGAAAAGAAGTGAGAATGAGTCTGGAGATGGAAGGATCTCATGGAGTAAGAGGTGTGAGGAAGAGTGAAGCTACATGATGGGTGAAAGTAGAGGTTAAGAGAGAATAAGGGTGAGGATATCAGAAGGTGTTGTCTAAGATGTTTAAGTTAATCAGTGTTGAATTGTTTTTGAGTTTATTGCAATCCTGTCCTAATAAATAGCCTTTTTCACCTTCATGGAGTGTTGAGTGTGATTACCTCACGAATCGAACCACTGCTTCTGCATTTCTTCGGTGATACTGTTTGTGATTCCTACTACATTTAGCGGACACAAATTCTACCCCAAATACGTAGCTGCCACGTTTTCACACAAGTGACATTTCTATGTTTTCAAGGCACCTATGAGTGACATTCACGTCTCTAATTTGTGACGCCGTCAGTGACAATTTATCACAAGCAGTGGATTAAGAAAATGTATGGTACAGAACAAAAATCTTGTTTTATTAAATGCAGTGCAGTACTTTAATTAAATAAACCAATGACACCTGACATAGGATACTTTGTGATTTGTGAAGTTGCCCTGCATCCTGTCCTAGCTTACCATACCTTCCTCTAATATGTTTAAGTAGCATTAAAAAATAAATGCAGCTGGTAATCTATACCAAAGAACAGCTGTCTTTTCTCACTGTGGCCCTGCATATACCCTGTGTTCTGTGACTTAGAAATACATTTTGTAGTAAAAAATGTTATGCTAGTTTGGTATTTCAAAGTGCTGCAATTGATTTGCATTAATATTAGCCAAATTAATGACCACAATTTTCCAATCTATGAAAGGTGACCGGTGATTGTACTCTTGAACTCCATTTATCAAGAGACATCTGCTTTGAGCGTTCAACTTTGTGAGACACTCCCACTTTACTTAAATAGTTGATCATGACGACCACAGTCCTCCCCACACCATAAGAAGCTGTGGCACCACTACCAGTCCTGCAGCCACAGTCAACTTAGCTGCCAGTCAGTGCGCTGCACACTTTTCACTGCTCACTGGCAAGTTGTTGCTGTAGGCAGGCTGCATCCGCACGCTTGGCTGGGCTGTTTCCCAGGTTCTACAGTGCAGCCAGCCTTCTTCATGGGGCCGGGCAGAAGCCTCAAAACTCGGGTTGTTGACAGGGATGCCATGCTTAAACACTTGTGCGCTCTGCCAACTGAAAAAGGCCTGGGATCAGGTGAGCGGACAAACACTGTGCCCCCATTCCCTAAACCACATTTGACCGGAGGGCAAGAGATGAGAAGCTGACTTTTTTACAAAAATCTCTGGCAATAGTGGAAAGGCTGGCCCTGGGGAGGAGGTGCCTAATTAGGACCGCACCTCATCCCAGTGTTGTCCCAGGGGCACTATAATGAGTGACTAATGCATTTTGCTGCCATGTTGTAGACACCAGAATTGAAATGCGTTAGTCTACCCCTGATGCGTCGCTGATTTTTCCTATTTTTCAGCTGGTGTCTTCTACAGCATTAGGAGTAGTCTTTTGGATGGATTTGGATTTTGAATCCACAAAGAGTGATGGTTTCTTCTTCCCTCCTCTCTTTCCCAGCACTGCACATGGCATACTTCCTGGTTTGATGATGTCATCAGCGAATTCCAGGGCCACATTAAAAAACTGCAACTTTTACTAGTTTGATCATTTTAATCCTGCATTTTGGTATTGCGAATTATAAAGGTTTATTATTATAATACATGGGGCACTATTTCATCAGCATGAATGAATCACATTTTGCTGGTTGTTATGTCATGCAAATTATGGGGCCCATTACGATGACGGACGGAAGCCCATCTGTGCTGGTGGCGGAAAACCGTCATGTCTTCCGCCCCAGGTGCGGTCATTGCGACCAGCAAATCACAATGGACCCACAGAGGCCATTTCCCGTCCGCCGCCGTCCGTCAGGCTCCGCACGTTACCTGCGTATGCAAGGGTGGCGGACGGAGCCAACAGGGCAGGACCGGCATGCAGAAACACGTTCTATCCACCCACCAGATCACGATGTTGCAAACAGCGCTTCCCACCGCCGCGTAAAAACCACCATGTTGCGGATGGCGGCAAATACAACATCGGAGAGGAAGATCCGACACAGTACCCATCTAAACCCCCGGACCCGCCATGAATCCTGCGCCACAGGCCTTCCCGCTGCACTACCGGCTGCACCTCCGGCAGACAAGACGCTGCCGCGCTCAATAGCAGAGGTATGTAACAAACATCGCCATGCATGCAACCCCTGAACAACTACAACTCCCAGCAAGCGTGGCGGCACAGCGAAGAATGTGGCAACCTGCCAAATGCAAAGTGTGCGGCCCACCCAATCCCCAAGAGTGACCCTCAGTGCCCCCGAAGGCAATTGGGGCCAATGACGAGCCTCGCAGTTGCAGAGCGCGCACACCGCAACATCCAAACATGTATGCTGAAGGCACCCATTGGCTGATGGCTTTTCCCCATTGTGTGTGCCACACCCTGGTGGGCCGGAATCTGCGACCGCAACCCTGCAACATTCAAGTGGGGCCAATGCGTGTCATCGCTGCGAATGCCAGCTACAGCGCATGCAAACACATACTGCATTTGCATGTGCGCGCTGACAATTACATCACACATCACAACTCATTTGCCCAAAGTGATTGGTGCACCCCATGTGTAATGCCGTGTGCCACGAGGCCCCCATGCATACAAAGTAACCACACAGACACCGTACATGAATAGGCGAACCGGCCCAGGGCACGTGCATCCTGCTCCGTCTGTTGGCAGGGTCACATGTCCAGTGACGCCTGTGCTTGGTGGCTGTGGGGTGGGTGGTAAGCCAGCCCTCTGGGAGTGGCTGGTACACCAGAACAACTAGAACAGTGACCAGCTGGTCACCACACTGTGAAGGGATGAGAGAGTGTTACCCGTGAGCCAAGTCTTCACACACATGGAATGTCCAAGGAAAGGAGAGTGAAATTACATACATAGCCATGCCTCGTGACCAGATGGACTTACATGAGGGAAGGAGTCAAAAAGGACAAAAGTCTCCCGCACTGTACCAATGTTGTGCAACAAAACATCCAACCTGTGAACCCCGCTTGAATATCCCATGACATCGGGCTGGCGTCTCCTGGCCAGGGGTCGTCTTGTGAAGGGCCAGTGGCGTAGGCAGACAATCAGAGGTGTCCATTGTCTGCAAATCAGACATAGGTGTAATCCCTTTCACTTCCAACACACGTACCGTTGTGGCGTGCAGTCTGCCTAGCTGCCACTGCCTGTAGATGTCCCCACACACGTCCCGAGTCAGTGCTCCTCCAGACCAAACGCCCTCCAAAGTTCCTGCCCACCAGTATGGATGACATGTGATTACCACACCCTGCAATCCCCATTGACTTTCGTGACATCCACTGTAGACTGATGTACCCACATACTTGCATGACTGATTGTCTCTGTACAATGTGTGCGTGATGCAAAGTGCTGTCACACCCTACACACACATCAGTAGCGCCATGCGACAAATTAAATGCACATGAGCGAGTGGCCATGGAGAGATGAGGGGCGCCGGACGAGGGTGGCAGAGAGAGAATCCGAGGAGTAGGGCATGAGTGAGAGCATGAGAAGTGTCACTTGCCTGATACTTACACCTCAGGAAACCTCCTCCTCCCATCAGGAGGACCTTTTAAGGAAAAAACACACTTCCCGAGAGTTGACAACATCTAGAAAGAGAATTTTAAGGAAAGAATGCGTCTCCCTGGCCCTTGTAAAACTGAGGAGAGAAGAAGGAGGGCCCAGAAGCAGACCTGGCAAGAGACATAAGTGACAAATCGGGCATGCAGTGGCCCACCCGAATGGCTCGTAGGACAACACAAATAAAGATTCCTTGAGCCGGCCCTGCCTGGGAGGCATTCCAAATGTTGCGGGAGCCATTGATGGTACCCACATTGCCCTCGTACCACCACAGGCAAGTGAACCCATCAACAGGAACCGCAAACACTACCACTCCATCAACGTGCAAGTGGCATGCCAGGCGGATCAGATCATCTCACACCTGTGTGCAAAGTATCCTGGCGCAGGCACATGACTGCTACACCCTGCGGAACAGCACCATACCCCTGCTCCCAACCCACACATGCCCAGTGCCGATGACAGTGGTGAGGAAGAAGGCCTTGACCAGCATCAACAGCTCATCGTCAACTACTTCCGTCGAATGCGATGCAACAATGAGCGACTATGACTGTGTCTGCGTGCCTTGCTGTTGTCTCACAGACTTTCACAAATGTTCCAGAGACTTCGTACACATACTGGACAATGCGCCGTATTAGAAAACACATGCATGCAGGGACTGAGCACCCCGAAGCACCCTTGCGCACAGGACACCATTGCCATACTGCCTCACTTGCTCCCCTACTCACCCTGAGGCATGCAAACGCCTGTACACAAGCCGACAAGTTGAAGGCAAGAAACGTTTCCAAAAGTGAAGTTTTAATACAGTGTCAAAGCATGCAACATACATGCCACAACAGGTTGGAAATGCAGGAGTACCCAACCAGTAACCACAGCGACATATCCATTTGACATGAAGTTGGACCGCGATCCACGTGCACATCCCCCACCCCTTGTAGGAAGGAGTTGTATGGGATGTCCCTGGCCCATGCCCTTCGTCAGCAGTACCCATCCCTCTGCCTATGTATGGTGACATTTGCATCACATTTGCTGTGCCGCTCTCATCACTGGATGCATCACTCCCCAAGTGTGGGGCATCTAGCCCGCATTCCCATTTCATCCAAAGGGGATCCGTGTCCTCTTGCAGCTGTGAGACTTGGTTGGGTCGGGGTGCCAGGGCCACACCAGAACAGAATGACAAGGGACAATGTCCTCCGACCATGGACAGAATGTACAGACAGTACTCTAGGACTGCGCAGAGGACAAGCTCTGCGGACACCTCTCATGTGACAGACATATACTAAGGTACCTGCAGGGCACAGGTCCCCAAAAAAGAAGTGGGGGGATTGACCAAGTAAGACAAAATGCAAATGACCCCACAACGTTACGACGTAGCGCTAAAAAATAAGTAAAATAGTGCGACTGTAATGATTTGTGCAAATACGGGGACAGACTAACCCATCTGACAGTCTTACACTGTCTGCATTGACACACATGGACAGAACACAGGCAAAAGCATGCCTCCCTTAACTACCTGTGAACAGAAGGCAAGCTGTGTGCCTTTGTGTCCCTCGGTGGCATCCACATTCAAATGTAAGGTCCAAGGCGGACCCCAGCCAGCATGTACAAACAATAGGAGGTCGGACGGGCCCTTTCCTTCGGCCCGGCTGGAGGTGAAAAAAGGCTCACTTGCTGCCTGTACGTTGCTGCAGGGAATGGAGAGCAGTCAACGTGCAGGTGCTGGTGAACGTGTACCAGTAACTGGAGAGTACACCGGGACAAGTTATGCATATTCCTGTGGGGACCAACGTCCTGGCAGGGGGGACGGCGTCCACCCCGTGTAAAGAGGGGGAGGACGCCGTGTACCTGCATTTACACCTGACTCAATCCCTGGGTTACTCGCAATACAACAACGCCATGTAATCTCCGTGCGCTACATCTGCATGATGGAAGCCGGGCTCATGCCAGGCGACAATGTCCACCACGGTCAGATGACAGACTCCACTTGCTCCGGTCTGTGGTACCAAGCGGAACAGCCCGCAGAGCTCAGAATAGTCCAAGCCAATGTGGACAGGGCCAAAGTCATAGAGCTGGATGACAATTCCCGTCAGGAGGCGTGGAGAAAAATAAACGGAAATTGAATCAGTCACCAACAGTTCATGTTGCTGTTACGTAGTTACGAATCCAAGAAGGCACAGGCAGCTTCGAAGGCAATCAGTTCCAAAAGAATATCCAAATCATCCTCAGCAAAAAGGACCGCCATCCAATCCAGCAGTATGAAGGAACAGATGTGCTCCTCGCACCACGAGGTTGATAGGGGCATCCCATCGCAACCTGGGAGAGGCTCAATGTTGGCATTGCACAGGAACCATTGCGCTAACACACAGGCGCAGCTGTCAGCCTGCCTGACACATTGCAAGGCATCCCATAAACGTGTCTCACCGAAGCAGTCTTGCAAGTGGACCAACAAAGGAGTCACCCACAGCTCATGATCCAGGTCGGCAAGGTATGTGTTTGAAAGGCAGACATCCATGGCCCACTCAAACAGACATCTCCCGCAGGAGAAGACAGGTTGCACGCAGGTGAAATACGCATAGCGGAACGTTAGCCCATAACTGATGCCCGGCACAGCCAATGGGACACATCCAAAGAGAAGCTGCATGCGGGCATGGTACAGTTGCAACTGACTGGCCTGGACCTGGACCACAGGACGGTCAGACATGGCGTGAGAGCAATCTCAGGACCAGCGCTCAGCTGTACAGCAAAAGTAATGAACTGAGACCGCCAAATGCAGTGTGCAAATTGAAGCAATCACACCCGGTGGTACTCCCGGAAAAGCATGGAAGGAAGGGACAAGGCCAGAGCCCACAAGTCTGATAACAAGTGTGCAACGGCCTTCAGCATCAGACGCTATCAATGATTTGTGTGTCAGTTCAACGCAAAAATAGTGGGAGAGCCGTGTTCAGCAGTGGCTGGATAGCGCGGTACTGTCAAGACACCTGCAATTCGAAGGTTTCCGGTCTGGTGTGGGAGCGACTACTTGTCTCAACAGAGGCCCATTGTACAAGCACACTTATTGAAGTATGCTTTCGCTGTATGAATGTGACGCCACAAATGACTATCCACAATCACCCATGGGGTAGTTAGCTGAACATTGCCACAAAAAGGACATGTTGTGCAACAGATCTGATATACATGATGCCTGGACTGTGCACGCAGCTGTTGTGCTCATGCAGGAACAGCGAAGTGCGTTTTGGAACTAGATTTGGCGTGTGCATGTTGTCAGGGACTGGTATTCATGTGGTTGGACATGCATAATTCGCACGTGTATGCAGTAAATCACTGTGCAACAGTACTTGAGTGCGTTGATGCGACAATGTCCACATCGTCCACATGACAGGATGTGGTGTGATGCTTGCTCCTGTGGGCACACTGCTAAGGATTTCATCGGTCTGCGCTATGTGATCTGTGACAACTACCGTCATGTCCATGTTGATGTTATTGGGGGTTGGGAGCACACTGCTGCACCTCCCAGCACAGTTCATCCCTTAGCATTCTGGTACATGCAGTTCAGTCATGATGCTTACTTCTCATGGGACTGAGGTGTTTCCCCTGAGTCGGGCAGGGAGAGGTACAGTGACCCGAGTGAATTGTGGCAGCTTCCTCAGCAGACACCGTTCACAATGTATCTTACCCCTACTGTTGTGGGAGGTTGACGCGATACACATGTGTCTAGGGAATCACAGCACTGACCTGCACCAACCTTGCTGACACACAACAACAGTGACACGACTAAGCATTTCAGCAGGACTGCATTTACCAGGATACTAAGGGCCAAACGGTGTTGGGAGGTGCAGTCGTGTGCTCCAGTCCCCCTGCTGTCCATGTTGATGGTGTTTGCCGGTGTTCTATGGAAGGCATATTGTACAGTGTTGCCTAGTGGTGTGCTTTTGCGATTGTTCCAGAATATGTCAACGCACTGTTATTTCCTTATGTCTTTCCAGGTTCCTCCACTCTCTCAATGTATTTTCGCTTTTACATATTCGGATACATTGCAATGTGAGTTGACATGCCACTTTCTGTGATGGAAATGCTCTTGACACCAAGGCATACTGTTGTGAGTTGTGTTCCCTGGCCAATGAGTGACAGGTGAGAGGTGAATTTGAAGGTGACGGTACACGGATCGTTGGCATAGGACACACAATGGTAGAGTCCAACAGTAAAACATAACACTCCCATCCTCGTGGCAATGTTGGTTGTGATTTACAACAAAGTCAATGTGCGGTGTTACAGTGGTGACATCAGCGGTTGCTCCGGGAACTGGTACGGCACGGTGCTGTTCCACGTGATCGTCCAGGGGTCTTTTTGGGATGCACACTCAGCCGTTAGCCGGGGGGAAACCTGCTGCATGCTCAGAGGTGTCTGAGGATTCGCTGTGGTGTGACTCACCCCTCCCTGTGGCCGCTGCTGCGGTGGTGTGACTAACATCCGGCTGGCCACGGGGGGTGGCCAGCTATTTGGGATGCATGCATGACCCTCAGGGCACCCACAAGCTGGCCCATGTACTCGGCACTTTGTCCCAGGCGAGTGTCCATGGACCTCTGCAGCAGGCGGAGTTCACGCAGTTCTTTGAGCCCTGGGCCATCTGTCCCTGGTTCGGCTGGTATGCACCAAGGACAGTTAGCACGGTGTCCAGGGCCTCTGTCTCATTGTCCTCCTGTGACTGTCCCCCAGTTGTCCTCCAACCTGCCCTGACATGAGGCGTTGCTTGGCGCAGCCTCCGCACACCGTCCCCAGCATCCCCGGTGTGCCTGGTGTTGTTCGCAACTGCTGGCAAAGAGACAGTGTTGGAGGAAGCGGTGGTGATGGTGGAGGTGGCTGTCATACAGGTCGTTGCTGCAGGGGTCAGCGTTGGCGGTGCAGCTGTTGTGGTAGTTGTGGTGGCGGTGGGGGTGGGGGTGTCAGTGAGGGACAGAGCATGGCATGCCCGGGGCACGCCAGATGGGCCATGGAGGTCCTCCCCACATGAACAGACTCTGCATCCGAGGGTTCACCTTCCGAGGGGGGGCCTGGGCTCGCCCATGGCACGGTCGCCTGCTGTCGCTAGCAAGTCACCTGTTGGAGTGAGGTGATATTGTCAGCATGTTCGTCACACAGCACAACTTTGATGTTCATGTTTGGCACATTTGATTTGAGATGACATGACTTCTACCTTGGCATTACTGGGCATTCATGTCAGTATGTCATCAGTCGCACATGATGTTGAGGTACATACCGGGCTTTAAGTGGGCCGGTTCGCACCGGTGCTGTGCAGCATTAAATTTTTGAAGGGGGCCTCGGTAAGGGTCTCTTTCGTGCTCTGCTTTGTGCCCTGCCACGGACGGTCCGTTCTCCCTGCTGGAATGCATTGCCAGCAGGCACATCGTGGGGGCATGGTCAGACTTCTCACTTCTCACTGGTGGAGTAGTTACGGCATTACATCATGCCAGGTGAGCGTTGTGGGTAAGTGGAATCCTTTGTGGATTCATGTTGTCTCTGGAAATCACTCCTTTGTAGACTCATGTGCAGCGACATCGTCATGGTGTCATCAGGGTTTAGAGTGGAAGGTTTACCAATGTTAGATGCAAGCCATGGTTGCTGCTTCCTTATCTTATGCAACTGACAAACACTGCCAAGGCCAGTAGTCCGGAGTTGTAGTAGGTGTCATGTTCCTTGTTGTCTCATATATCTGGGTGCAATGGCAGTGACAGGAAAATGCTTGTGGGGTGGCCCAATATGCTGATACCAGATTGATGTCTGAGGTTTTTGGGCCACACACTTAATTACATTGGCCAGGCTCCTTTGAGGGACCACCCCAGTTTTTTCATCCCACTTGAAGCCCTGGGTACCTACATTGCTCATTAGAGATGTGACATGGCTGAAGGGCAAATTTCATATGTACCGATGTTGTATTTCTGGGGACATGTCCTCTGGTACTGACTTCTTGATCATCCGATTCAGTTCATGCTTGGGCATTAGTGTCTTTTCTGTGTGTATCTGACTACTCTGCCGCCACTTCATGCTTTGTGTTGTGCCTTTTTGTGCTTGCCCACTGTGGTTTGACAGAGTATCCATGCATGTGTTGTGTTGACCAGGGTTTTTCTGCTTTGAGGCAATGGGACTTGCACATTGGCTTTTTGTGATGGAGATCCGAGAATCCTGGTTCCCCAGGAGAAATGAATATCGATGAACAGCGTGATGTATCGTAGCTCTATAGTATCATCAACGAAGAAACGTGGTTGTAGGGTGCATAATGGAGCGTTGATGGTGCTCCTTCATGGGTCCTACACTGCGGACCTGTGAAGGAGCACCATCAACGCGCGGCTTTGAAGGCCCATCTATCCTAGGCCCTTATCAAGGAGGCCCACATGGAATGCATCATTATGCACCCTACAACCACGTTTCTTCGTTGATGATACTATAGAGCTACGATACATCACGCTGTTCATCGATATTCATTTCTCCTGGGGAACCAGGATTCTCGGATCTCCATCTGTTCACAGCTACCTTTGCCCTGATGAAGTTCATTCCTTAATGAACGAAACGCGTTGGCTGGAGTTCTTGTTGTTTGATGACGCTTGAAATAAAGGATTGCCTTATATAAAGGAATTGGTCAGTCCTACTTATTGGAAAAGACACTTTGGGTGGTGCACCTCTCCACGTTTGTACTGAAACCTTAAATATGGCAATTTTGAGTTCGCTAGATGAATGCGTTCCTCTGAAAATCAATAAATCTACTAGAAGCCAGCATTCTGAAAAATGGCATTCTGCTGAACTAAGAATAACCAAAAGGAAATGCAAAAGCTTCGAACAGAAGTGGTGGTGTACTAGAAACAAAATAGATCATTTAAAATATAAAGAAGTTACTCAAACAATACCATAAAGCTCTGAGGAGAGCCAAGAAGGACTATTTCATTAGAAGAATTGAAGAAAAGAGCAGTTCTTCAAAATAATTATTTAAAATTGTGAAAGAGCTTGTTTAGATGACATGTGTATCTCAATCGATTCTCTCCAGTGAGACCCTCTGTGAAGAAATCGGAAGCTACTTCACAGACAAAATTGAAAGATATATTTGTCTTTCAAGGCCCAACCATCTCCAGAGGAATCTCCTTGGTTTTCTATGGGCCCCCATCCATATGCCATCACCCATCTTGGAGCCTTTGAACAAATTAGGGAAGATCAGGTCCTAAAACTGATGACGGAGGTCAAATCTTGCTCCTATTTTGATCCCTGCTCGCATTTTATCTACTCTCGGCTAACCGCTATTTTATGCCCCTATTTTTTACAGATTCTCAATCAATCCCTTGCAGAGGCAACCTATCCAGAGATCCAAAAGGAAGTGATCCTCCTACCCCAAGCCAGAAAACCTGGATTTGATGCCTCTATCCTTTCCAATTACCGGCCTATATCGCTCCTTCAATAGATGTAAAAAATTCTGGAAAAAATTGTGAATAGGCAATTAACTTTTTGGACTCCTCACAGACTGGATTTCTAGTCAATAATAGCACTGAGCCTACACTGTTAGCTGTTCTGGGTGACATCAGGTTAGTAGTTGATCAGGGCAAGGCCGCTGCCCTGATTCTACTTGACCTTTCCGTGGCTTTCAGTACCGTCTCACATAGCCTGCAGATCAACAAACGCTTTGATATTGGCATACACTCTAAAGCTCTTCAGTGGTTTGGCTCTTTCCTAAAGAATAGATCATATACTGTCCTGAATGCAGAGTTTTACAAGGCTACTCGGTGAGTCCTACTCTTTTTAATGTTTATGTGACTCCATTGTCAGAAATTGTAAGGAAATGGGGTTTTGAGGTCTGCTCTTACACTGATGACACTCATTTGATTATTTCATTAGGTGAGAAACAAAACAAAACCTGAGGCAATTTACGTGAGTGCCTCACTGAAGTAGCAGAATGGATAACTAATCATTGTTTAAAACTAAACGAAGACAAAACTGAGATCCTGCTATTCGGTGGGGCCCGTCTGATTTGGGAAGCCTCTTGGTGGCAGGACTCTGTGGGGGACATGCTGACCCATAAGAAATCAGTCAAAAATCTTGGGATCATTATTGATGACTCTTTTTCCATGCAACAACATGTCAAGGTCACCTGTGGTAAATGCTTCGGCATTCTCAAATTCTGAGACGGCTGTTTAAGTGGATACCAATAGCCTGGCAAAAAACCATAGTCCAAGCACTGATTACTAGTCAACTGGACTATGGTAATGCCCTCTTTATGGGCATGGTGGATTACCTCTTCACAAGATTTCAAGTAATTTAAAATGCCGCTGCCGAGCTAATTTGAAACATGGACAGATTTTAGTTCTGCTTCGGCTGTTTAACATCTTTACACTTGCTGCCAGTGCAGAAAAGAGACGCTATAAAACTCTTAAGCCATGCTCACAGAGCCTTGTACAACACCAGACTGGAAATCTTACAGGTCAGAGTTGAATATTATAAGTCTTCTCATGACTTGGGATCCCCCAATCTAGCCTTAGCCAAGGCTATACTTAAAAGGAAAGCCAGAACATGCGGTCGTTCATTTTCGCATCTGGCTTCGGCCCAATGGAACCCTTTACTCCGGGATCTCCACCTTGCCTATAACCATTTTCAGTTTAGAAAAAAAGTGGAAACCTGGCTGTTTTCAGGATAATGTCTCTTCTGTATATGATATTTTTCTGGGGGGTTCTTTCCGTTGAAATGATAGAGAGCTTTACAGCACCATGATATCCCCAAGTGGAAGTGTTGAGCTTTATAAATATCCTAAATAAATAAGTAGTAAACTTATATGTGTGCAGATCTCCCCATAGAAATCACAGGAGAGGTGGAGGTGAAGATTTCCACTTATAGGTTTGTGAATTGCATTTTGTATTAACTAAGTAGTAGTAATTTAGTACTACTTTACGTACTACAAAATGCAGTTTGTGAATCGGACCAATTCTTTACTGCATGGTTTGCAGTACCCCTGCACTTCTGCAGACAGGCTAAATTATGTACTAAAATATTGTCAAAGAAAAGAAATATTTCTCCCATTTAGTGGATCTCAACTGAGAAAGCAAGCACACATCTCAAAAACTTTCATGACTTTTAGGAAAAATCACATTATTTATTGAGTGAGCAACACATACCAATAATTTGTTGGCGAAGCAACCATAAATCCTCAACACATAACTTAATAACATTCCTCTTATTACAATTACGTTAACATTAGTGGTGATTAGCAGAATTTACATAAGTGTTGGATTTGCAAAATGACACTGGCAACAAGCCTGTTAGGCAGAGGAAAATACATCACAGCGCATCTCAAAGGACAGCTAGAACACTCAAGCTGTGCAATCATTAGCAGGGTGTGTTAATAGCAACAATAATCATCTTAATCAGAAAGCCAGTCACTTGATTAGGCAAGTGAGCAAGGAATTCATCCAGTATGTCCTTGGGTGCATATTTGGAGAGAGAACTTATAGCTAATATCCGCCGAAGTCGCTGCAACATTCAGCCTTTAAGGAGAGAAGAATTGCTCCTAAAATCAATAAAATGCAATGTGTTGTTATGTGAGGGATGCACCTGGGTTTATGGGTAGGTTTTGAATGAAAGAATACATTTTAAGCTTCCCTTGAAGTCCAGATCCCATCTCCTTCTGCAAGTTACCAATAGATGTAGGGCCATATTTACCAAGGGTTGCGTCGCTTTTACACCATGTTGCGTGGTGCAAAAGTGACGCAGCCCTCCCTTCAAATTTGATTTATCAAGCCACCAAGGCCACCATGCATGGCCCTGAGTGGCTTGCTAAATCCAGAGTAATGCAACGCAGCGCAATCACTGTGTTGCATTACTCTGCCCCAGGGAGGGTTCACTGATAATATGGCGGTGGGTAAATCTCAATGTGATGGCGGAACGATCGCCACCGCCGGCCCGGCGGTGGCGATCGTTCCGCCATCGTAATGAGCCCCCAAGAGACAAAAACTGAAAGCAGACATTACAGCTAGCCTAGAGAGTCTGAGGACAGATTTATACTCCAGAGTAGACATTTTTACAACGGAATTACATTCTGTGAACACTCGCCTTTTGGAGATAGAAACCAGAATGGACAAATCTAGAGGGAGAATGAGTGGCTCCAGAAAGAGAACTACTTCAACTGGCATAGGTAAAAGAGTGGCTGATGTGAAAGAGTTTGGATTAGGAATTTAGCAGAGGGAGCAGAAGACGCAGATTTAAAGGATTTCCTCTGCAGTCGTTTTGCCCATATTCTTGATGAACCACGCGTGGAGCTCCACATCAACGGAAATCACATGGCTCCAGATGCACAGAAAGCATGAATAGAACCAGAGCTTTCCCAATTAAAGCCTGATTTATATCTTGGCAGTCAGGCTGTCCGTCCTCCGCAATGGAGGTTTCAATCGATCTGTCGAGCTTGCAGAGTAGATCCTGCCTGACATATAGGACAGGAGAACTGCCATTAGCAGTGACGAAGGTATTACTGTGCTACCAGCGGTTCCCCTTCGTCGACAGCATATAATCCTCTGTCGTCGGACACTACTCAGCCGTTGTTGTGGTGCCGGTATACCGTCTACTAATTTTATATATGTCCACCATGGAGGCAGCTTTCCAGCAGTGTACCAACGGAGTTATTATGTCATGGACCTATTTTTCCATTCCATAGCCATTCATGGTGAAGGTGGATGCATAGATCACACAGCTGAAATGAATGCACACACTTTCCACACCCGCACACTACACTATAAAGCACACCTCAGTCAATACCATGATCCTTTGCCTTTCCCATTGTTGAAGTGCAACTCCCATGGGTTTGTTTGTGTTGCTATACTATATCAGTGTAGGTATTTTTGTCCAAGTGTAAAAGAAATTTTGTCAGAAGTTTTTTTTGCAATACTATATTCCAGAGTTAGGTCCATGTAGCGAAGCAGCTTGTTTCTTACATTGTCCTCACAAATAACATTTCCAGCTGTGACCTTTTGCACATATTTGCATGCACGACAATGTTTTCACATCTAGCTCGACCGCTGAGCCGAGCCGCGCCGCACCGAGCGAAGCAGCCGAGCAGAGCTTTCACCTCCGTCCCTGATCTCGGGGGCCCGGTACAGCATGGCTCTCACGGCTTTCACGGCTCTCACAGGGCATTGAGGTGGCAAGACGGCGGCTTGGTGCCCAGGAGGTAAGGTGGGCGGCGAGCGCTGCCGCCAAGGCGGCAGAGTGCGAGCCCAGCGGACCCACGGAAGCGGCCCAACTAGGTTGGGGGCAGCTTGTGGATCCGTCCGTGAGCCCTGCTCGCCAGGTCCCCTCCCCTAGTGACTGCACACCCCAAAGCGGCATCAGGACCCCAGCCCGTCCCCCGCTCCCGCCGCCGCTCCCCCGCTCCCTGGTGCCAGCAGGTTGGCAGCAGGGTGGGAGTAGACGGCAGGCACGGCAGGAGCCGGTTTGCGCCCAGGGAGCTCTATGGCAGGGGGAAAGGGAGGAGGAGGAGGTCGCAAGGGCGTCGGGGAAAAGTGCAGCGTTGCATAGCCTGTCGCCCCCTCTCTTCTGCCCCAGTTACAAAGCCTAGCAGTACCCTTAGAAACCGGGCTCCTACAGCTAGCTCCGCTTGCCGCCAATATGAGAGGAGTCCCAGGCTTCTGCGGGGCTCTTGCGGGGGTCCCGCCTGCATCTGCCTACCACCAGAGTGCCTCCAGCGCCTCCCCTTCACCTCCCCCCGCCTCCCTTTCACCTCCAGGGCTCCCAGCCAGAGCCCTCTTGGCTCTGGCTATTGCACTTTTGCCATTGCGTAGGAGACCCGCGGTGGGGGATAGCGCCTCAGTTCTCCTTGAGCTCCAACAAGGGAAGAAAGCACGGCCGTGGGAGACAGCAGCTGCAGGATCAGGAGCCCCCTGAATTCTCCCGGATTCTCCATCAAAAGGTAAGTCTACCATAGCGGCCAGGGCATGAGCACATGAATGAGGAGCAGATAGAGGAAACAGAGGAGGTCGGAGACTTTGTCCAGTGGGGGGGGGGGGGACGTCCAGGTCCCAGCCAACCTCTGAGCAGCCGTCTTCAACCTAACCCACAGGCTAGCAACCACCTACTCCGTCGACACAGTACCAAGGCTTGGTTACCGGGACATAAGGACAACTCAAGGAAGACCTAGGCCGTCCGACTATCTCCCTTGCACACCGGCTAACCTAATCCCAGGCATTCACCCACCGGTCCTCTGGTCACCTCAACTGCAGGTACATCTGGGCCGGCAGGAAACAGAAAAAGAAAGGAAAACCGGCACCAAGCCTGGTGCTTACAGAAAATTAAGCCTCAGGCCCCCAGACCAGAGGAAGTCCAGCATTGTTATTGCTATGAGGTCAGGAAGGAATACGGGTCAAGCGCTCGCCCCGCTGCAGAAATCAAAATGCAAAGGGAACACCAGGGTAACCAAACCCGACCCAGCGACCTCCTCAGAGGTCCTAACGGACACAGCGGAGACAATTCCCTCTGGCTCAGTTCCGCAGTTACAAGAGCCACAAGCGCAGTTACAAGTGGCCCCTGGAGACAGGAGTTCTTCAGGGGGAAGGCCTGCACTACATTTCTTTCAACCAAAAATGTACTCAAAATTTTATTTCCTTAAAGATGCAGCCTCTTCCATATTCTCTTCCAGCCGCGAAATCCAAGGCCTCCAGAATTCACTTCTCCCGCTACAGCCAATCACTAAACTGGCTGCTGCTCAAACCAGTGCCTCACCTCCCACAGATCAACCTGTGGCTGCCCTACAACCACCAGAAAAGACACCAGAACTTACGGATTTTACTGAACACAACATTACCAACTCACACATGAGAGCAGAGGAAGAGGTAGAGGCAGAGGGAGTTAACTCTTCAACTCGAGCCACCCAAGTTTCTTCTAATTCACCTTCCAGGCAGCCGCCCCACGGGCCAGACTCTCCAGCTCATTTGTCCACCCAACCCAGCAAAAGCAAGGATGGGGTAGTACCCCAAGATCCCATCCAATCGGGAACCACAGTCTATGGCCCTGACTAGGGCACAGAAATTCAAACAGCACTGAGACTTGCCGGTATGGAGAAAGGGCCAGTACACGACATCTCTAGCGAATTGCAACTGAATCCGTCACCCTTATTATATCTCCAAAAATACTCTCCAGTCCGGCACCCACAGATGCCAACAAACAAGGCTGTAATGAACCTCTCAGACGTCAAGAGGGCAGAGGACGTAGTCACTCAAGAAGCAACCCCAGAAGCCCGAGGAGGCGAGCACGACGCTTTATCTTATCTAGGATCCCAGGAGTGGGCCGATCTAGTTGCCTCCTACACCTTGGACACCCCGAAAAAATCCTCCCCGCACACAGGCAGTGCAGGCGCAGAACAATGCAAGGCCCACATTGCAGCCAAGACTTCACCCTCTTCGTGTTACAGTCCCAGAACCCACATCACGGACTCGACAAGCCGAGTTTCCAAATCCTGGGACACTTTACTAAATACCATGCAAAGAACCGTCGATGCCTTGCACTACCAGTCTGACAAAATGGACTTGCAATTGTCACTACTTGACACCTTGGCTCTTTTTGTAGGGGGGATAGATGAAAAATTGGGGCAATTAAACTCACTAATCAGCAGAGCCCAACAGGAGGCCAAACTGAGCTGCAGCTGTGGTCCTATTATTGACAAATTGTCTTCACTTCCTTCAATTGTGTCTACACTTCTAGAGGGCTTACCAAAGGCACAACATAACAAAAAAGACACTGTTAATTCTGAAAAAATGGCACCCAAGAATTCAACCACGAAGGTTCCTGCTGTTAAAAACCACATATCGACAATGCCAGAGAGCGGCCCGGGGGGGCATCCCGGCCGCGGCGGCAAATCTGCCCCAAAAGGCACTAACTCCAGCTCAAAACGCTAAACAACGACGGCAACTCCGGAGGAAAGGTCGCATCAAAACAACAATCACCAGTCACAGAACGGTATACCCTCTCTTTGACATCAAAAAACAACCACAGGCGATAATAGAACATGAAACAATAGCAAACGAAACAACTAATCAGCCAACGGAAATTTCAAATGCGGTTCAACCGGCAACAGCGTCCTGCCGGGCTTACACGGAGGCTCTGAACAGCTCAACAGGAACATTAGTCACCAAAAATACAGCCATACAGACTCAGCAAGACAGTAACCACAGCCGATTCCTATCGACAATAGAAGAAAGGGAGACCCCTACCATGTAGGAACCGAAGCAGATGCGGGTACCAAACAAAAACCCGAAGGAACACGGGGATAACTTATGGGACAAGGCTATCTCCAACTTAACCCCACCGCAACCACAGAACAGTCAGAATAACATAATAACTATGGTAAACGA
Organism: Calotriton arnoldi; assembly: GCA_963921515.1. NCBI lineage: Eukaryota > Metazoa > Chordata > Amphibia > Caudata > Salamandridae > Calotriton > Calotriton arnoldi. Next base: position 563,151 of record CAWUFW010004735.1, read on the forward strand.
GCCCCTAGTGCTCCGCCCCGCCCAGCCATTAACTCTATTAACAAAGACAAAGAAAAGAGAAAACGACGGTGAAAATCCGGCGCCAGATACAGCACAGGGAATGCCCCGTGGGACACTAACAACGACAACGGGGAACTCGGACATCCCCTTATCTCAACATCAAACCAGAAACAGAGAACTTGTCTCAGAAGACTCCTGGGGTCTTTGTTGCTGTGAAAGTTCAAAGTCTAATAACTATAACGGGCCAATTTGGCAGCACTCCTGTCCCTTCGGGCAAAATTATCCAGGGGAACACCCTCCCAGTGCTCCTGCAGCCGGGCAGCAAACAAATTCCAGTATCACTCTCTTCACCCCAGAGTACGACTCCAAAGGGATCTGTGACACCCTGAACAGAGGGAACATTCTCCAACTACTGGCCACAATACCAACCTTAAGAGACATCAACACAACAGATCTTCTCTCCATAGAATTTATAAAGGCAGACAGGGCCCAGGGTAGAGAATCCACTAAGGCCACCTTGGGCTCAACGAACATTGCAAAGAAAGTCTTGAACGAATGGTAAATTTTTAAATCATGGGGCATACGAATCTCACAGTATGACAACATTGGATACCCTCTCCCACTACTTGTCAGCAAGCAGCAGGGAACCACCGGCAACAGAGAAAAAACATCCTCGGTGCTTAGGGGAGCTTTAGGCCTTTCACCCCAAAGGGAGCAGGCACCGGGGACCCAACCAGGCCACAATTACCATCATCCAACGCTTCCCGTAAACACTCAGATTCTCAGAACTATCAACATAACCGGACCGACGCAATGACAAAAAACCGCACACAACATCCGGGAAAATGATGACAAAACAACTCTGAGACTATGCTCATGGAACATCAAGGGGCTGAACAGTAAGGTAGCCGATGCTGAATTCCTCGCATACTTAAAAACCTTCGACATTGTCCTTTTGCAGGAAACATGGTCAGTGGATCCATAGCAACTACAGGGGTACATTTGCTTCCATGCTCCAGCACTGAGAAAATCCAAATACGGTCACCTATCTGGGGGCCTAGCCACCTACATCGCCATAACAAAATTTGATATTGCACAAGAAATTCAATCTCCACTGCCATCAGTAAACTCAGTCAAGATCCACCTAAACCTCAGTGGCTCTAAAGACGAGGTGCTAGTGGTCAACACATATATAAATCCGAGACGGAAAAAACAAGAGTCAAAACAATTAATCGATCATCTGCTCACTATCTTTAGCTCTCAAAATACCACCAACCTCATCCTCTCCAGGGATTTAAACCAGCAAATCCTAGGCTCAGTCTTTCTACTGGAACATACCAACCCAAAATAAAGGCAATTATGGCAGACCAACCAAGGTAGGGAAAGAGTTGCTAGAAGATCTGGAGCACATAAATTTAAGGGTTTTAAACAGAAGATTTACTGACGACTCCCCTCCGGCCGCTTCATTCTACTCGGAAACTGCAAACTCCATCATAGATTACACTTTAGTCTCCCTTTCACTCTTCCAATACGTACCAGGATTTCACTTAGGAGACAAAGGGGACAGTGATCACCGGTCCCAGGAAGTCTCAATCCAAGCATTCCCACACAAACTGACGCTTAATCCAGTGGGCAGGCATGCATGCCACACAATAAACTTAAAAAGAATCAAGTCCTCTCTTGTAAATTCCGGGGAGGTGCTCCTGGCTGCAAAAACACTGCTACGTGATCATACTAATTTCAGTGCCACCCCAATCAGTTCACCTTCACAGTTACACCTTCACAGTTACACCTTCACAGTTACACTTGCAAGTTCCTTTTCGACTATAGCCAGATATACCCCTTCAAGTGATCCAACAGTTGAGGGGAGGGCCACGAGAGCACAGCGAACCGAACTAAAATTGCTAAAGAAATTGGTAAACAAACTTCTTAGAGCGCTGAGGCTTTACCCTGGGGACGTGGGCCTAAACCACCAACTCCACCAAAGGAAAGCCCAAACCAAAAAACTCAACGAAATTGCATTTTGGGCAAAACTCTATCATGACTCCCAAGCCACCAACAGCACGCGTTTCTGGGCCACCGTCAACAAAATTTTACAACCGGCACATGGAGGCCTTATATCGTATATCACAGAGAACTCATGGACAACTTTTCTAGAATCCCATTTTAATCAGCAAACATCTAGTCAACAAGCAATTCTGGATAACCAACTGACCCATCAAATAGAACCTGAAAGGAACCTAGAGGAAGAGGCAAAGGGAAACAAAGTGACAACAATTAAAAAACAAATCTCAAAAGGAAGGAGAGAAGGGGCCCCGGGGCTTAACGGAATTCCACCAGCTCTCTTTAAACAAGACCCTGAGTACTGGTCAGAAATATTGACCCCCCTCTTTCACACCATCAGACAGTCTGTACTCCTACCCGCTTCATGGAAGGGTTCCATAATTTCTCCAATTTTCAAGGCCGGCGACAAAACCTCAACAAAAAACTATCGTCTGATTGCTTTATTAGACATAGAGGCAAAATATTTCGCCGGTACCTTCCTCACAGAGCTCCAGGACTGGACAAAAGAGAAGGAAATAATACCCCCTCACCAAACAGGGTTTTGCAAAGATACAGGAACATCAACCAATAAACTAACTATGTCACTGCTTATTGAAAAGGTGAAATCATCCAAACAGGGGATCCACTTTTGTTTCATTGACTTCAAGGCAGCCTTCGACAATGTCAAGCGAGCAAGAATGTGGAGAAAGTTGGCCTCCTGGGGAATTCCGTCATCTCTTTTGAATCTTTTAATACAACTCCATTCCAACACATGGATACAGGTAAAACTAGGTAACGGCTCACATCTTTCAAGGCGTATACCAACCACCAAAGGGCTCAAACAGGGATGCGTGCTTGCGCCAACACTGTTCAACCTGTATACAGCGGATATGACATCAGTCCTCGGCACCTGCAATGCGCATGCCCCACGGCTTGGAGGCACAGCTATCTCCAGCATCTCGTACGCCGACGATGTTGTCCTAATAAGCCACACTCAAGTCGGCTTACAACGCTTGCTCAATAAAATGCATGAGTACGCTACGGAAAACCACTTAGAAGTGAACATCAATAAAACAAAAACTTTGACAATAAACGGCAAACGACGGACCCACTCTTGGTACTTGGAAAAAACTCCAATCGCGAACACCCCTGCTTACAAAAACCTAGGCGTAACCATCGATGAGGGCGGTCGGTTCCCTAACAAACTGTTGTATTCCGTTTTAGGGGTCCGTATAGGTTTTCCTGAATCATGTCCTTATATAGACACAATTCGCCTTGCCCTTATATAGGCATAGAATCCCTGTCCTTATTTAGGCATTAACCGTGCACTCCAAATACAGGCATGGTCACCGACATCCGTCCACCCTAACGTCACAACGAGTTCTTAGAAACCAGACCCTTAAGCTTCTGGAGTTCCCCTAGCACAAGACTATTGATTTCTCCAAGAACTCATCTATTATGTATGAACCGTTATACCTTAAGGGTTCATTCCTGACGTCTTCCTCTGTCCGACTTCACGTCAATGCTAACATTCCTCGACACCTACCAGGTATAAATATACCTTCCCTTGCCCAAGCAAGTCAGAGGAGACCTCGACTTCAGAGGAGCCCGTATCCCGGCCTGACGCACTGAGAAGACGCTGTCATTCCTGCACGCAGACGAATCCAGCTTCCAGTGTTCTGACTCCCTTCGCGGGGTGTTAGAGTTCCAAGATCCGGCAGGAGATTCCCACCTCTCTCATTCTCAAGGTATGGAGCTGACTAGATCCTAGAGGGACTCTTGGCATACTAGACTTAACAAACTCTTAGTCTACCATACTAGAGAATACTCCACCTACTTCTACTCTTCCCTACACCTAGACTAGGTTAGGTACACTGGGGTAGAACTAGCATAGAGACGCATCATATGAGTACTCTCATTCTTAGCTCATGTTATTTATGTACGTGAATATATACTAAAAGATAATGCTAGCGCAGTATTATTTATTTCTACTGCTTACGTTGTACATTAGTTATCTTGCATACTGTCTTGTGATTATAACAGCACATATCTCTTACACGAGAAACAAGACTGGTCAATAAAACCCTTTTAATTGAAACGCCCGTCTTTCCTTTCTGTGTATCTCTGCAGAAACTAAGCATGCACGATTGAATGAGTGAAACTGTTATCTATTGTTTCCACGATTCTGAGACATGTTCCGCTTCTAAAGGGAAACAAAGTTGTCATGTTTTTCGGTTGCCAGAAACTACTCCTTCTTGTTCTCAAGGAGTTTCTAGTGGCCTCTGAGCTAGCTGGCACAGGTAATTAAGTTTAATATAATCGATAGGGACATACCGACCTTAGTCCTATGTCAAACCTATAGGTTATATTATTCCAATGCGCAGAGCCTATTAGGGAAATAGGAATTACACTACATGGCGCCCAACGGTTTGGTAAGGCAGTAGTTTAACGCTAGATACTGAGTAACTCATTCGTGCTTTTCTCAGAGACCCCTACTCACATACTCCATAAGACGTCCGGAGTGGGTAGGGTTAAATATCCGCCATAACTAAATAGGGAAGCACCCTATATATTAGTTGTTTGGTTTGTTCAACGTTGAAGGATACAGTGTTCCAAAATATTGTGCACCTTATCTTTTTGTTTCCTTGAAACTTGTTCTACATTTTTCAAAAAACAAAATGACCGAAACCGGTGGAGCTGCGGCTGACCCAGCCATGGCAGTTTTTAACTTTACAGGTTTAAATGAACCTGAGGAGGGTGTTATAGACATCGCTCCAAACTTAAGAAGAGCCATCACTTTAAAACTTATAAAACACGGCCTACCACCAAGAGGAGGTAGAGCAGTTTTTGTGATAGAGGCACACAAATCCTTTCAGACAGAGGTATTCTATTCATGGGTCATATTTCCTGAATCAAATTCAGTAACAAAACTAATTCACTTCTACAAAGAAGATGATCCACCAGAGGAATATATTCCTTTCGAGGATATTGAAATTCCACTAACATACCAGGAGCATCAGCTCTGGTTTAAAGGCGCCCTAAAACATCACAGAAACATAACCAGGCTCGGTCCACTAGGTAGACCAGGAGCAACATGGCCGATTCTAGCCGGCTACACTCCTCATCCTGAACTGGATATAATATCAGATGAGGAATTACTTACTCAACTTACAGAGTTAATAAAAATCTACAGACAACTAGTCCAATATGTCATGCAGACTTTTACAGTCCAACCACCATTAACCATTCCAAATCAAACTCCTCAACCGGGGAATACACTAAAAATTACACCAGAGACTCTATACGCAGTCATGGGTAAAATACCCACAAAACGTGAGCAAATTCCATTTTGGATAGCTCAAAAAATTACTCAAATCGAAGCAGTATTTCCAAATACTAGCCCTTATGAGAAACACAGAATCCTAACAATCTGTTTACCGATGGGGATCACACCACAACTGGAAGACTGTACCACTTGGGGCTCAGTCTTTGCTGCCATCTATACTAAAACACATGGTATTCCATCAATTGTAGTAACACCAGATGTCCTGAAACAAATTCAAAATGAATACGGGGCAGAGCCTGCTCTAAATTTAGGTATGAAATTACTGAAAAATTTCGACCAGGTCTCAACAATAATATTATCTAATATTAAAGGGGAGGCAGCAGCAGTGGCGATCCGCCAACGATTAAGGGAATTCGATGTTACAGAACATCAAACTGAGCTACCCAGAATAATAGAACAATCATTTGCAGAATTAGGCAGAGATAGTTTGGGTGGAAGACCAGTGAAGCCGAAACTATCTGAAAGTCTTGAGAAGGACTCTATTAAACAAACTCCTACATCTTCTAAAAAGAAGTGGGAAACTAATAAAAATAATTCAGAGAAACGTTCTCAATCCCGAGGTAGGTCTCCTCAAAAGGAGCCCTCTGAAAGGAGGTATAACCTCAGGAATAGGGATAATTTGAAAAAGCCTGACAGGTATCAAGATTCTGATACACGTTCCTCTCGTACCTTTCAGATCTCGTCACAGGCATCGGAAAGAAGAGGACGGTCCGAACATAGAGAAGAACGCGTGAAATCGAAAGACGACAAACACGTTCCGAAAAATAAATCAAAACTTCAATTCTCTAAGAAGAAAGTAGCAGGTCTGAAGGTCAGACATGCAGAGGATACTGAGAACACAACTCAAGAACGGAGAATGGGCTCAGACAATGCTGGACAGTGCAGCAGAAGTCACAATAGCTCGCCAGAACCTGAAGGAACTTCTGGAGATAGTGGACTTGAATGAGTACATTACAGTTGAGACTGTAGACACCAGGGTTAGTACTCCACAAAAGTTATATGAAATAACACTCCGGATGGAGGGAACATACCTAGACAGGTGAAAGCACTCTTTTGGGAAAAACTTTCAAGGGGCTATGACATACTTCTAGCAGAAAAAGACTGGCCACCACAATTTGTCAGGGAGTGCCCACATGGCGAGGACATTATTATGCCTGCCTTCTCTAACCATATTCCAATTCATCTAAAATATACTTATGCCAGGAAATGGGCAGTTGCCCAGGCCCCAGCATTATACAAAAATCATGTAGGATGGGATGAGGATTCACCTCACCATAAAATACATCTAAAAAATGAACCTACTGCACAAAGGCAGTACCCAATAAAGCAAGAAGCTAAAAAAACAGGTCAGGGAGATCTTAGATCAACTTGAATACCAAGGGGTGATTGAAACATGCACCTCTTCCATGAACAATCCTTTGTTTCCTGTCTCCAAACCAGACAATACATATCGTCTAGTTTTGGATTACAGACACCTAAACACTTGTTCAAAAACCTTTGCAGTGCAAAATGCACATAGCACAGCATTAATGAATAACATTGGGCGTAAAAAATACAAAACCACATTGGATATTTCAAATGGTTTCTTTTGTCAAAACATAGCACCTGGAAGCAGGTACTTAAAAGCTTTCTCAATAATGGGGACCGAGCGTCAATTTTGTCGATTCCCACAAGGGTTCAAGAACAGCCCGGGGTTATTCTCAGCGAGAGTAACGGAGTTACTACAAATTTATGATAATGAGGTATTGTCATATGTCGATGATATTTATCTGACAGACGATGACCTGGACAAACACTTGAACAGGGTGAGCACCATTATACTGGGCTTCGCCTCTGAGGGCTACAAATTCAACTTCAAAAAGTCCAGAATTGTCCATCTCACCGCCTGTTTCTAGGATATGAGCTTTCAAGTGAAGGCAAGAGCTTGGCAGCCAACTTTTTAGAAAGGTGTGCGCTGCTCCAAACTCCAAAGACGCTGAAAAATTTACAATCCATCCTGGGTTTCCTAAATTTTGGAAGAACTTACATTTTAAATTACGCAGAGAGGGTTAAACCTCTCTACGCACTAATTAAACCTGATTTTTCAATCAAAAACTGGACACAAGAACACACAGAAATCTTGCGTTCACTCCAGGCTAACATGTTAGCAACAAATCACTTACAATCACGCGTAAGTGAACGCAATTTAGTGATCCGAATAAATTCGGGTCAATGCGGATTCACCTACTTAACATTTAATGAGGGCGAAAAAGTACCAATTGCATACAAATCACACTTGTATACACAAGCAGAAATGCGCTTCACTTCGACAGAAAAAATTCTGACAGCAGTTCAAACCGCTGTAGCAAAAGAAAGAGCTCTAGCCCAAGGGAAACGCATTATTGTCGTAACCCCAGTTCCGGCCTTAGAGGCGGTAACAAAAGCGAGCATTCCAAATGCTAAAGCATTACATCCAAGATGGATACAATGGGTTAATTCTCTTGCTGCAACAGATGTTGAATATGTTTTTGATCCCGATTTAAAATCACAAGCATTCCTGCAATATGAACATGAATGTCCCCTGCCTACTGAGATTCTGCCTCTCGATCAGTATGAATTTATAATTTACACTGACGGATCCGCACAACCCGCAACAGGGAGTAAGCAAGCTTACAGTGCAGCGTGCGCAATCGTTAAAGGTCGCATGCGCGATGGCAAATTCAGACCTATGGTCACAAAAACCCAGTCTCTAGGAGATTGCACAGCTCAGCGAGCTGAACTATAAGCATTCAAACTGGCACTTGAAAGTACAGATCGAGAATTCCCCACACTAATAGTGTGCGATTCTTTCTACTGTGTGCAGTCGTATAATGAATATATACAAACTTGGCTTGAAAACGGGTTCAAAGATGCAAAAGGTGGCACAATAAAGCATAAAACGCTTTGGGAACAAGTAGTTCAGTTAAAAAGCGAACTACCAAAGGCTCACGTGATCCATACACTGAGTCATCAATGTGATGGCGTTCACGTTGCAGGGAATTCATTGGCTGATGAAGCCGCAAAGGGGGCTGTTCAGACGGCTTCCGTAGCTGCGATCACTAGTTCAAAAATGAAAATAGACAGTGAGATAATGTTGGCTGTCAATGCTACGAGCAAAGGCAGTGGTGCAGCGTTACCAAAAAAGTTTCCACTCAAGTACTCATATGTAATTGATGCGAACAACGTTCCTTTTGCTCGAATCCCTGGAGTGGGGGATAGGGTAATTCCAAACAAGGAACGCAGATTAGGACTAATCCTAGCAGCACACGAAGGGATAGCCTCTGCCCATGCAGGCATTTCTGCAACAGTATCTTTACTAACACAAAGATATTGGTGGCCTGGCATTAGGAAACAGACCAAGAACTATGTTCTGGAATGTGAAATTTGCCAACAGATGAAAGTCTCCACAGTGAAACGTCCTGCGCAGACACCCCTGTTAATTTCAGACAAACCATTAGCTTGTGTTTACCTGGACCACTGCGGTCCCTTGCAAAGGGACGGTAACTATAAATATATCATGGTCGCAGTGGATTCTTGCTCTAGGTTCCTATGGATATGGCCTCAGCGCTCGGCTGACGCTCGAACTGTTATAAAAGATTTGCGAGTCTTTATCGGCACATACGCAATAGGCACGCTACATTCTGACCAGGGCCCTGCGTTTAGCTCTCTGGCTTACAAAGACTCCATGGCCAGTCTGGGCGTTGCATTGCGGTACTCCTCTCCGTTTCATCCTGAGGGAAATTCTGTTGTGGAAAGGAAAAACCGGGACATAAAGCAGTCTATAACAGCTAGGGTATTAGGTTCGGGTGAGGGGTGGGTCAAACATCTTTATGGGGTCCAACGCTCATTAAACAACTTGCCAAGAAGTTCTCTAGGGGGGTCACTCCATATGAGGTCCTATTTGGGACAAGAATGTGGGTGCCAGATCTGGAAAGCAGTGGCACAGTGGTGGAAAATAAACCCTTTGATATCAAAGATCGTTTGGCTGTTTTACAGGACTTAAATGAACTAAGAACGAAACAAAGCAACGTATTCCTGCAGCCAACCACCCCTGGGGAAAAACCGGTGGTCCAAGCAAGGCCTGTCTGGATTCCAAAAGTTGGGGATCTAGTCAGAGAGAAGATTGCGGACAAGAAGGAATTTGGACCTTCTAACAGACAACCAGTACCTGTCCTAGCCATACACGGAACAAGAACAGTACTTCTGCCGCCCCTTGTTGGAAAAAAGGAGAAAAGATTTGTGTCCATCGACCTCATCAAACCACAGTATGTGGCCAATACTAAATAGTAGGCCTCGTGGACTCCGACCTAGTAGCAGACACACTCCTCTCGCTACTATCCAAGAGGTTCAGACTGAAAGACTGATAACCATCGAGAATTCAGCAGTAACAGATGAAGGACTGAGCAACAATGCTATGGAACTCATCCCTCTTGAAACACAAGTAACAGTTCGTCCAAATACACCTGTCTACACCAATGTAACAAGTGATCAACTAGTCCCAGCGATTTCTACAAATCCTGATGCAATTCAAACAATTGACAGAACTGCTTCTGGCTACTTCATTAACTTTGATATGTTTTCTGAGGATCCGAGTGAGCCCGAGACGTCGCCAGCATCAAAAACTTTTAAACAGCAAGTACAAGACTTTTTGCATTTTTTGAAAAAGACTTATCTAGTTTCACCATGGATTGAACTATGGGTTATTTCTGGAATATTTTTCTTCCTGCTTTGGCTAGCTTTGGTTATGACTATGAGTGTGCTTATAAATGGGAGATACATCCATTTGGACATTGAAAGAAAAGAAGTGAACTTACTTTTGAAACCTCACAAATCATCCCATCGTGAAACGAGAGACTTGTCTGCAGTGAACATCACAGCCATTCCTATACAGGATGGTATAGTGTGGGACAAAACAGATTTTGATATTTTTGGCCCGACGGAACATTTGAACATTCAACATATATTTAAGATCTCACTAAGTGATTTTGTTTCATCCAGTACCTTTTCTGATGATTGGGACTTTGAAACTGTGAATGATATGATGTTTGACCTAGAAAAATCTGCTGCATTTTCTAATAATGAATATTTAGAGGGTTCATCAGACTATGAACAGCTGTATTGCTATAACCACTATGGTCATAATTTTTTGCATAAATCTGCAACACCTAGAAATGTGTATATGTTTAACCAATGGGAGCATTGTCCTACACCACCAAAAGGTAGTTCAAAAACATTTGCTAAAAAGTTTCCATATTTTTCAGGATACAATACATCTGATCCAGAAACGTTTTACTATAGAAATGTAAACAAAACAGGACTGAAAATTATGTTAACTAATACAAAACAGATTTACTCTGCTGCATTTATTGCCCAACTGTCTAGAAAGGGTTTCGACTTATGGAAAGACACAATAGACACAAAATCTGTCTGGGGTACTAAAGATTGGCAAGTGCAGAGGATAGAAGCTTTATTTAGAGCCTGTATCGTCCCCCAGCAAATAATGTTTTTGAATGACACGGTCCAACAAACCTCTTGCCTTGGGTTAGCCAAGATTAAAGACATGAAAAATCCTTCTGTACCAACACCTGAAAGTGATAACAATACACAGGCAGCGGTTACAGTTGACACCATACTACAACTCAACAGAACAAATCCTGATTGGAGAAAATGGTTGATCTGGCCCACAGACACAAACAACTGTCAAGAGAGATTCCTGAATAAAACACAGGGGTTTACTATTCATAGGCCAGACCCACGATACGTCCAAAGACAGCATCCGGGGGTAGTAACAATATACAGTGTAGGAAAATTATGCCTCGATTGGCTGCAAAAATCTACACTTAAGGATGTGAAACAACACTTATCTTTACTTAAAGAAGACGCAGACCTTAGGGAATTCTTGCTTGGACCAAGAAAACCGCGTCAAAAACGTTTCATATATGCCGGCATTTATGCTGCTTACAATGAAGCATGGAAGGTGTCACAGATGGAGGCCGCAGAACGAATACGTGAACTTGATCGTATTAATTTAGAGAAAACTCTCTCTGTGGTCGACAATGGGTTAACAACTTTGTCCTCCAGAATTTATTCATTGGACAGTATTGTATCCTCTGCTATCGACATACTGGAACAAGATTTAGCCATGTTACAGCAAGGCCAGTCTCAGTTACGTTCTATTATGTTATTAAGCTGGACGCTGCAATCTTTGCGTGCGGGCTATGTGCCTTGGCGTTTCATCAACACGACGGCTCTGTTTGCAGAATACAATCTAACTGATAAACAGATCGAATTGACACAAAGGGGAGCAAAGTATACAGTACTGAGCATTGAAAAACTTGACAAGTTACCATTCACAGTGGCAGAAAAACCAGCTACAGAATGGCTTATTCATGGCAAAATGAGTCTACCTGTGACTACTTTCCAGTTTCAGTATTGCCTTAAACAGATGCAATCAGGCAAATATGAAAGGTTGGGTAAAGAATACATTAAGACATCCTGGAATTTACCTTACACCTATAGATGTTGGAGTGGGGATCGTGAAGTGTTTCTAAGCGGTACACACTGTGAAAGTACACTAAGCGGTTCACTGATTTGTCAGGACATTTCTTTACACGGGGCTTGTAATGGTTCTGTGGCAAACTTGTCCTGCCACCAGCAGGGTACACCAGCTGCTGTGATTAATAAAAAGTTTGGACAACTTTCTAATGGGAGTTACCTCATGTCGAATGATCAGAGTTGCTGTGGCATGTTGCCAGGCATCCCATATCTAGTAACGGTCAACTCCAGGGTCACTTGCTGTATGCAAGTATTGTTTGCCCCAATAGACACAGTCAGGGGGTCGCCTCTATGGCCTTCGTTGAATGTCTCTTTTATACGATTTGATACTTTAAGCAGAATGAAAGCCATGCTTATACAACAATCAGTGCCTTTGACCTCGGCCAAAGAAACCTATGATCTACAAGTTGCAAGGACTTCGACTGAGATTCAAGCTTTAATTCGTACAAACTGCCCTATACATTTCGTAGAAATGATAGGACGTATCTTTAACATGTCAGATACAAGCGGAATTGTACATGTATTTAAGACCATCTGTTCCGGACTATTAGCACCTTTCCAGGCTGTCCTCGGAATCATCCCAAACTTCGCACATTCGGTGTTTGGTGGTGTGCCGTTAATTCTAGCACTTGTTGCAGGAATTCTGTTTCTATTCCTCCTACTACGCTATGGTAAGCCTCTTCGCCAACATCACTCCGAGCGATGTGGAGAGAGCCCTCCTTGAACGGAAATGCCGTGAGAGAATAGTACAGCTTTTGGGCATGCCTCGTCTACGGGAACTTAATACAACGTGGTTCCTGTCATTCAGACCAATCTGGCAAGATTGCATCTTACCTGTTCTACGCTGCCTGTTTTGCGGTGAAGAATGCGTGCTAGACATCTGTCTAACACTCTCATCAGTCATGCCAACGGATATCGATACTCTGCTGGACCCGATAACGGCCCACGCTGTGTGTTGTCCCCAGAGGCTTCCAATCCTGTTGGCGGCATTCATTGAGATCTCACAGATGCTTCCGGCTGCTGCTGAGGTACGAGATGGATCAACGGGCACACAGGTAACAACGGACGCAAACATTGCTACGGCATCCTCTGCTGACGGCGATGCTTCACATCTCTGTGCAATTAACCTTCTGAACGAGGTGTTCCAAATGTTATTTTGGCTACGGACATAGATGATCTAATGTTTACGCCAGACCCATACACTGACTTTGATTCGGCTCACAGTGTACTAGGGCAACAATGAAATTTGGCCTTCATATTTTTTCAAACTTGGAACTTTTCCCAGAATTGAACTTTTTCTTTTTAAATTTTTTGACATGGCAAATGAACAATCTGCTTACAGTAGAACTAGTCTTATAAAACAGACTTCTTTGTATACTTCCAGGGACACATTGTCGCCTTACTTGTCTAACATTTCATTTACTTCCATGATATGCAATGGCTTTGATTGTAAGAACTTATCGACCATTTCATCATATGTATATATTACTGTTTCATTCACGTTGCATTCCACTTCCGTTATATGCTTAGAATGAAAACAATGCTTTAAATCTACAGTACCTATGGCATTTCAACAGTTTTAAGCTTCTTTTAAATTTGCTTTTAGAAATGTTTTTAGTAATATGTGGTACTCAATTTTATGTTTAGCATTTAAAATGTTTAGCATTTAGTATTATCGTTCACTCGAAGATGGAGTGGGTGTTGTATTCCGTTTTAGGGGTCCGTATATGGGTTTTCCTAAATCATGTCCTTATATAGGCACAATTCGCCTTGCCCTTATATAGGCATAGAATCCCTGTCCTTATTTAGGCATTAACCGTGCACTCCAAATACAGGCATGGTCACCGACATCCGTCCACCCTAACGTCACAACGAGTTCTTAGAAACCAGACCCTTAAGCTTCGGGAGTTCCCCTAGCACAAGACTATTGATTTCTCCAAGAACTCATCTATTATGTATGAACCGTTATACCTTAAGGGTTCATTCCTGACGTCTTCCTCTGTCCGACTTCACGTCAATGCTAACATTCCTCGACACCTACCAGGTATAAATATACCTTCCCTTGCCCAAGCAAGTCAGAGGAGACCTCGACTTCAGAGGAGCCCGTATCCCGGCCTGACGCACTGAGAAGACGCTGTCATTCCTGCACACAGACGAATCCAGCTTCCAGTGTTCTGACTCCCTTCGCGGGGTGTTAGAGTTCCAAGATCCGGCAGGAGATTCCCACCTCTCTCATTCTCAAGGTATGGAGCTGACTAGATCCTAGAGGGACTCTTGGCATACTAGACTTAACATACTCTTAGTCTACCATACTAGAGAATACTCCACCTACTTCTACTCTTCCCTACACCTAGACTAGGTTAGGTACACTGGGGTAGAACTAGCATAGAGACGCATCATATGAGTACTCGCATTCTTAGCTCATGTTATTTATGTACGTGAATATATGCTAAAAGATAATGCTAGCGCAGCATTATTTATTTCTACTGCTTACGTTGTACATTATTTATCTTGCATACTGTCTTGTGATTATAACAGCACATATCTCTTACACGAGAAACAAGACTGTTCAATAAAACCCTTTTATTGAAACGCCCGTCTTTCCTTTCTGTGTAACTTTTCAGAAACTAAGCATGCACGATTGAATGAGTGAAACTGTTATCTATTGTTTCCACGATTCTGAGACATGTTCCGCTTCTAAAGGGAAACAAAGTTGTCATGTTTTTTGGTTGCCAGAAACTACTCTCTTCTTGTTCTCAAGGAGTTTCTAGTGGCCTCTGAGCTAGCTGGCACAGGTAATTAAGTTTAATATAATCGATAGGGACATACCGACCTTAGTCCTATGTCAAACCTATAGGTTATATTATTCCAATGCGCAGAGCCTATTAGTGAAATAGGAACTACACTACACAACTTGAGGCTATCAGGAGGAAGGGGATGACTATAGCAATAACACTAAAACAGTTAAAAACAAAGCTTACAGGACCTATCTTCTCACCTCTCCTCTGGGTCGCCCAAGCCAAAATCCTACTCTCCTCACCTATGGCAGCGAGGCACTGAGAGGCAGGGACGCAAAACTGTTGGACACCACCATGGCCAAGGCCTACAGAGTTATGTCTAGCCTTCCAACCTATGCCTCACCCGCACAGATACGTTTGGAGTTCGGCCTAACTAAGCAACTCTTGGCAAGGCAAGGTTCATACATAATGTGCTGGCACAAAATTAAGAACTCTCCACGGAACACATTGAACCATCAGCTCTGACAAGAATTCTCTAACATACCCAACTCACCGGCCAGAAAGTATTTGGAGGACTCACTTGCTACTACCAGGCTAGTCAATCTATGGTAAACTCAAACTACCCACTTGCTCTTTAAGCACGCTGTAAAAAAAGTAATAAAAAAAATCTCCCTTGTCGAAGACAAAGCCGCCTTTGCCCGCAGGACACACGCCTGGATGACTCTGAGCGGTTACAAATCACTTGGGCCACAGTCATACTTCAATCTGGGGTACTCCAGGAAGACCAAAGAACAATTCTTAAAATATAGGCTTGGAATTCTGCCAGCCAACCCACACCTTCCACCTTGGCAAAGGGAGAACTGTGGAAACACATGCAGATTATGTGGGAACGGCACTGAAGACATGGAACATGTAATCTGCTCCTGTACCGAACTAAAGGAGGAAAGGACAGGATTACTTAAAGCCCACTTTAATGAACGACGGATTCGAACCCGGAGACAGGCTGTGATTGCATGCTTTGACTCCAAGGACCCGCAGCTAAACGGGAAGCTTGTGAAATTCCTGTCACTAGTAGAATCAAAGCAAGGGAGAGCAGCGTCACGCGTAAATGCAAGAATCACATAAATTAGTTTTAATCCACATAATCGGAAACTTAGAGCACACACCTTTGAACCTCTCCATAAGAAGCTGAACAAAGGCGCCTTTTCATCAGAGACTTTTAAGTTTTTAGAATTGCACTTCTCCTGTCTTATTACGTACGAAGTCTTTTTAACATGTATTTTTGTAATGGTTTTAATTAATCAAAAACAATAAATGTTTTACTTACTTACATCTAGCTTTGCGCAACATTATCACAGCGCCCTGAACACCATGTACAAGGTCTCGTTTCACAGTACGTACAAATGTCATCACTATCTTCATCCACGGGGCGACAGGGCTCTCTACATATCCATAACATCACTAATCTATGCGCACATCACAAGGCTGCTTTTCTTATAAAAGATGAGCATCCCGATAGATTAGTAGAGGAGGTACTACCGCTGACACCGAAGGTCCTTGCATGCTGAGAAATCACCATGCAGCGGTCTGACATCTCGTGAGTGGTGTCCCTTTCGTGATCAAAACGGGGTCCTTCACTCTCTCCCATCAGGTAATGGTGTTGGATCGTCCCTTGGGGAGATTTTTGGCTCCACACCCACACACACTCTAGGTACACTTAAAGTAGGGTTTGCATAGTAGGACAACACTAGATGACTGCCTTGTTTATATGCCTGCATATATACATTGTTCAGCACCATGGTAGAACTATATCTACTATTTACCCTTTTGGTTCTTGCAATCACGTTTATCTGCTTCTGTCTACTAATCATTGTAGCACACATATTTTATGCAAGAATAATGTTGGTTCAATAAATATTATTGAAAAAGTCCCACTGTGTATTCTCTGTATATTTCTCTGAGAATAAGTGAGCACGAGTGACAGAGCGAATGGTTCTGTACTGTTTCCACGATCCCTGAGGGGTCAGGGTTGTCATGTTCAGTGGTTGCCAGAAACCATTCGCTCCCTGGTAGGTTAGGGGGGCTTACAGTGGCACTGTGAGCTTTTTGGTCTATAGGCCAACATATCTTGCTGAATCAGACTTGACACCAAGCCCTTAGTTTATGTTGTCCGAACAATGAGCAGGTCCTATGGATTGGTAGGAACTACACGACATGGCGCCGCCAACGTTGGTTAGGCTCTTATTTAATGGTCAAATCTGAGTAGTTCAGTCGTGCTTTCTCAGAGACCCCTACTCACATTTTAACCTGGAGATGTCCGTAGTGGGAAGGGAAACAAATCCGCCTCAGCTGAGTAGGCATACCCTATGTATTGGCTGTAGGTTAAATCAAGCTTGAAGGATTATAAGTTCCCACATTGTGCATACCATATCTCTATAAGATTTGAGCATAAATATTACTGCTCTAACAATGACCAAACAAGATGAATACATTGGAGAACAGATAGATGAACTAAATATTTCAGAAAATTGCAGACAGGCAGTTGCCCTGAAATTGCTACAACATGGCCTCCTGGCAACAGGTGGAGATGCTACCTTCATGGTTGAGGCACACAAAGCATTTAGAACAGAGGTATTCTATTCTTGGGTTAAATTCCCCCCTGCAGATGCACACACACGGTTATTTCATGAATACATTGAAGATGACCCACCTGATGAATATTTCCCATGCGTGGACATAGAAGTCCCATTAACATACCCAGAGCACATTAATTGGTTTAAAGGCGCCCTACCCCATACCACAGAACATGTGAGACTCTGTCCGCTCATCAGAGAAAGAGTGACTTGGCCAGTCTTAGCATCATACACACCGCATTGAGACGTTGAAGGAACCCCAGATTTTGAAACACAGAACTAACAATAATGGTTAATGAGATAATTAAGGTAGAGCCATACTTAGGGGCTCATTATGATGGCGGAAGGACCGCCACAGCCGGGCCAGCGGTGGTGGTCCTTCCGCCATCACTGAGCATTTTACCCACCGCCAAATTAGGATGGCGGTGGGTATCGCGGCAGACGCAAAGTCCGTCCGCCGCTTTTCCCCCGGAGGCAATCGAACCGATTCCCTGGCGTACGGAAAAGGGCCACTAATATGGTGGCAGTGCCTAGCAGGCACCGTCCGCCATATTATGATGTGCCCTGGAAGAGGCCTTTCCATGGCAGCGCTGCCGCCATGGAAAGGCTGGCAGGGATTGGTTTTGGGGGCCCATTGCGGGCCCCCTCAGTGTGGGGGGAGGGTGAAGGTGAACTGGGGGGTACCCATGGTACCCCCCTACATTCCCATGCACAAGGTGGCCTGCCACGTTGTGCATGGGAATGCACATCGTGGCATTTTGGCATTGCGAACGATGCTGCAGCCAGCACCAACGCCCGCAATGTTTAAAGGCCAGGATGCGCCCGCCATACTGGCGGGCGCATCCTAATTGGGCAGGTGGGACCGCCGCACATCTGGCGGGCGGTCCCATCACCGCTATGATGGCGGGTGGACTGATGTCCGTCAGCCATCATAATGAGCCCCATAGTTTGGAGCACTTGTATAAAGTACCACCATTACTCAGAAAAGACTAATATCGGAGAGAATTGTCACAAGAGTAAAACCAGTATCTAACAAAAGGAGCTCACAGGAAGAAATTAGGAAGCGCTGGAATAATCTATGTGAGAGAGTGTGTAGCTTTGCCTCCAAAGCATACCTAAAGGCCCAGCAGACTGGTGGTGGTTCACCCAGGCCAATTAACCTCTTTTATTTTAGTTTGAAATATCTTAATTGAAGAGAGTCAGCAATACAAAGTATTACAATTGATAGGAGTATTTAAACACACTTATATATATCAAAAAGGGATTTGAATTGATCATGAAGTGTATAACAAAGATAAAAAATACAAAGATGTTGCTATAATAAGTTAATTCAACCAATTAGCATTTTATAAATTTTTGGAGTAATAGGAAGGAAAAAGAAGACAGAGATGGAGGAGGAAGAAGAAACACGTCATAATATAAGTTAAGAAGTGTAAACCCTAACAGTATGATTATAATACATAATGCAGCATAGTAATCCTAAAAAAGAGATAATGTGGTTCAAATATAGTTGTGGTAACTGAAGAGGTAACATATTTCTGGATAAGAAGGATGTGAGTGTCAACCACAGCAGGTATGGTTCTGTTGTGAGGTTTTAGCTCTATCTCTGTCCAGTGTGTGATTATGGCATGGCATATTCCACAAGCCGAGAAAAGACATTTTGATGGTATCCTTCCAATTAGACGTCATAATTTGCAATGCAATAGCGATCAGTAAGTCAACAAATTTTCCAACCATAACTTGAGAATGCCATACATAAGAAGAATCTGCTAAAAATATGTAGTTTATCAAAAGTTATTTTCAGAGAACAGATTTTAGTTATCTTATCCCAACCTTATATCCAAAATACTCGTACATGTGGATCGTACATTTGGATATTCCCAAAACATATGTAGAAGGTCACCATTGTCCTTAAGACAAGACCAACATCTGTTATCAGTGGAGAGTTTGAACCGGTAAAGAGACATGGGGGTAAAAACTAGTCTGTTGTAAAAAATATATATATATTTGTATTGTGCTAGCTAAACAAGAGGATTTTACACCTAATTTTATTACATAAATGAGGAGAAAAAACTGTTGTATATAATTTTCTGATTACAATTCAACAGCAGACTTTGGTGTGTCAACAGGGGATTTGTTTAGGATTTTATACATGTAGGATGTGCATACTTTGGAGGTGAAATTAAGGGGAGAGAATGAGGTTTGAGTGTTGGATTGTAGGAGTGGGGGTGAGAAAAAAGCTTGTTGGAAAATTACCTTGAGGTGTTTGTATCTGGCAGCATAATGGGAGAAATGTCTGAATTTGTGTTGTATGTCATGAAATTCAAGGGGGGCCTTCAGAGAAAAGCTGACCTATTGTTATAATCTTTTTATTTATCCATTCTTTCCAAGAGAGGACCCTGTTGTTTAGTTTGATATGTTTATTATGCCAGATAGGGGACAACACAAGATTAGCTAAGCTTAAGTTGGAGCAGGTGAGCAAGGAAGAAGCTAAAGAAACAAAGTAAGTATCTTGTGAAATGTAAACCATGTATCGAAGAGAAAAAGTTATTAAGGAGTGTTCCAAATTGCCCCAATGGTAGATTTGTATTGGGATTCGGATTCATTTGAAAGGGGAGTCCAGATCTGTTTGAGGGTAAAGGCAGGATAATACTTTTTAATGTTTGGAAAATTCTTCCCACCCGTATCTTTAGAATGTTGTAACTTAGCTAATGAGATGCGTGCTTTCTGCTTGTTCCATAAACACTGTATCAATAAACTATTGAGAATTTAAAGAGCGCATGCGGGAGAGTAACAGGAAGCATGATAAGTAGAAATTAATTATTGGCAACATCATCATTTTACTGGTAGCTAGCCTACCCACCAAGGCAAAAACATCAGACACCATCTGTTAGATAGAGTTGATATTTTTGATTTAACTGCATTAAGATTAACCAAAATAGTATCTCTGATAGTACTGTAATCTAAAATGCCTAAACATTTAATATTTTTAGAATTCCCTGTAAATCCTGTATCTTTAAACATTTCTTAAAACCAAGGGGCATATTAGCAAGACCTGCGATAAAATTATCGCCGCTTTAGCGGCAGGAAACTGCCGCTAAAACGGCGATAATGGACTTGCTAATATGCGTTATAGAATTCAATAGAAGCCCAGGTTAGATGTCCTGCACATCTAACCTGGGCTTCTATTGAATTTTATAACGCATATTAGCAAGCCCATTATCGCCGCTTTAGCGGCAGTTTCCTGTCGCTAAAACGGCGATAATTTTATCGCCGGTCTTGCTAATATGCCCCAAACTTTTCCATACAGGGTCTAGAGATAAAATAAATAAATAAAAGAGGTGATAGCCTCCTCATGATATTGTACCAGAGAACTCAAGATAGGAAAGTCGTGAAACAAGCAGCAGCAGGAAAGCGAATAAACCATCTGTCAAATATTTTAAAAGTCATCTCTGCTCATAAGGTGTTTTATCAAATGATGTTCTACCTGACTATCAAAGTAAATCAATTGATAGCTCATGTTCTTTTCATGAAATGAATATCTTCTTACATTGCTTTCCTAGAATTGCTGTAAAAGAGTGTTCCCACTTCTGCAATATTATGAGAATACTCCTATCTGGGTGCGCTCCACAGTGACATGATTAAAATTCCCCTTCACCTTGTGACCTAATTTCGGGTTCTAGTAGCCATGAGGTTAATAATGGCAGCAACAGATAAACAATTTGTGTGAGATGTAAACAAAAACTGCAGGGCAGAAGCCCTAACAAACAGAATTGTGGGACAAACCCTGTTAGGCAGTATGCAAGTGGCTTCATAGCACTCAACATCATGTTTGGCATCACAGAAAGTGACATCACAGGAAGTGGCATCACAACCTCACAGGAACACAACATCACAAGAAGTAAAATCAGATCTTTAGATCTCACACATAAGTTTAGCAGGTCTATCATGAGTACATTTGAGAGCATTTTAAGATTTAACAAATGAAAGTTGATCAGTACATAAGCCTGCGGTTTGAGTTCCCTGTCTGAAGAAATTAACATTCCCAAATGTGAATAAAGTTGGTGTCTGACAAGCTACAGTAGACAAGAAACTATACTTTATAAGCTAGGTATACATAACTTGGCACCAAGACCGAAGCACAGTTCATGCATTGCATTAAGAATGCTAGAAACCTCAACTGTGAATGTCAAAACTACAAAGTGTATTAACCCACCAAGCACACCACCATTATATACACAGAACATTTTTGCACTTTTACCATTATACAACAAAATGCAAGTTGTACACTGCATTTTGTATTCTGAGCATGGCAAACAATGTTCCCTAAGAAACATACAGTTATAACTGTATATTCTGCACACATATTATTTCAGACATTATAGACCATGATGTATTGACACAGGATGTTTAACCATAAGAAATACAACATTTGTGAGACCCTTTACAGAATTTAATCCCTGCCATGTGGTTAGCAAAATCACTTAAAAAAAATCCAATGCATCTGGTATCTTTTGTTGTGATGGGCAGTAGGATCCACCTAGGTTGAGTATCACTGGCATGGCGATGAGCAGTCAGCAATCTGTTAACATAGGTCTCCATTTACTGAACTGTGACCGGCCAATTTAGTAAGTAGAACCATCGTTAGTCTCTCCACCCCACCCTCCCAGCTGTCCCTGCAAGTCCCTTATTTATCCTTCCATTTGTTTTCTCGCCCTAGATTAATTCCCCGGCACAGCACATTGCCATTTAGCGGCGAAGTGGTTTAAGAAATCGCTCCCAGCAAACCAAGTAAGTCTGTACCCCTTTTCCTACATACTGCGACCCAATTAATTCCAGGCTCTTTTAAACAATATGTGTACTCTTCCCTAGGTTTGTTTTCCCCCCCACCGGGCCCCACCAAAACGCGCATTAGTTCGCAGTCTATCCCGGTCACCTTAAGAAGCACAGCGCTACGCAGACGCCTCTACCAAGGATATTAATTACAATTCCTTCTTCAGCTCAGTAAGTGCCCTATTATACCGCTGGCACTCCGATTTGCTTATAGATGTATATCTAAGCTGCGGCGTTTATACACAAGCTGACAACACCGAGGTACCTTAGAGTGCATAGCCGCCCTGTGTTTAACTATGAGTAATAATGCTTCCCGCACCTATGCCGCCTGCAGGTACCCCGGCACCCCAATGTCAATTTGTAATTGCCTTGTATTCTGCAAACTCAGGTTGTGTGTCTATAAATATCAAAATATAAGCACTACTACGAATTGATTTTGCACTTTAATATTCAGGGACCGTAATACATCCAATGTTATTATGTTTCTCCTTATTAGGTACTGTATGCATAACCTAACTGTGCTGTACCACTCACTAGAGTGCACAATTCTTCTTTTTTAATATTGACCTGAAAATGATGTTGGTATATCTAGGGACTAAACTATGATAATTATTTATCCTTTATTATTTCCTTTCTCCCCTCGCTCCCATTAATTTCAGATTCAAGGTGCTCACACTTTTTGTCCTGAAGATGAACTCGAATAATTGAGTTCGAAACGTCGTCGAATCTCCTACAACATGAACTCCTTATACTCTGTAAAAATCTTTAAAGGAGTTTCTATTATTGTTGTCAATGCGATGTCATTATTTTAAGTTCACCCTCACTTCTCACGTCACGCTTATTGTCACTTACTGTGTGAGCACCTGAATACCTTCATTGTGTAATAAACACTTGTCATACATTGACCTATATGTCCCTCGTTATATTTCCTACTGCTCTCTTTTGTGAATTAAGTTCCTATTCCTTTACTTACCTCAGTGCCCTCTACAGGGTTACTTCCCCTTGGACCCTTTAGGCCACTCTAGAACCATTGTTCCTTTAAACTATCTGTTAACATATGGCAATGGATTCCAAAGCGGCAGAGGAGGGTCCATGCGATCTATGAACATTAGTGTTGAAAGACATATGATACCAAATAGTTTTGTATGGGTGACAATATCAAGTTCATGGTGTTGAAACCCCTTTCACAGTCACTAGCTTTTAGGCAGCAATGGATCACAAGCAGTCGGAAGACAGAACACTCTGGTTAAAGAGTTGCATAATGCACATACAATCCAAATCCAACAAAATGTTGCCTATTTTTAGCCCAGACTGAAGAATCTTCTCAAATATTGCTTTTGCCCAGACTGAAAAACCTCTCCAGCCCCATGTAAGCACACATGAGTGCTTGTTGCCCTCAAATCAGGTTGCAATTGTTCTGTAATGTCATTTCCACCATTGCCAATATAGTCTCTTTTTTTAATTTTTTTAAATATCTGTTTTATTGGCATTTGGAAAAAGATTAACATTAACACATTCAGTACTTTTTCATATCCACAGCAAGGGTATCATTTCTAAAACAGTTTCTCACAGCTCTCTTACTGTCACAATATTCATGTATCACTGAGTCAGGATATTATGTCTCTACATCATTGAGTTCATGGTTATTGACTCCAGCGTGACCATCGCCTCCGGCTTTATGGTAATGATATATTAAACCCTTGCTATTGCAACGTGCGTGAGAGGGAGCGGTTGGGTTTGTTATCAACACTATACATCACAGATATACATGTATTTAGGGTGCATACATGACTGCCATACAGTAACTCAGAAAATAAATAGAAAAAAGGAAAAAACCTAAAGGGAAAAATAAAAATGAAAGGAAAACTAACTCAGTGCATCCATAAACTTGATGCACAATTAACAACTGTAAAACTACCAGGGGTCTTCAGTCAATTCCATTATCAAACACAATGTGATTAGCGCTACTAATGAGTTGGGGGCCTCCAGAGGGAGGGGGAAAGAAGAGGGGAACGCCAAGAGAGCCCCATACAAGTAAGGGTAGTGACCAGCAACAGACATATCCAGGGAGGTATCCAAATAGCGGCCTGATATAGGGGGGCTAACCCAACCTGTTCCCTCGGGGCTCAATCACCCACATGCCAATATAGTCTCTTAAACCATCTGATATGAGTTTATAATTAAGAGAGAATCTCCTGCACAGGTCTATACACAAACTGCACAAACTCAAAATTGCTCTCTTGTGCATATGTTTAAGGGGCCTGCTGCCCTTAGTGTAGCCAGGGTTGTTAAAAAAAATAAATGGTCTTAAAAATAAGGGAGGGAGGGTCGCCCACCATGAGCATGGCTATGCCCCCACTCCCCAAAAAATGGGAGATAGTCTTTCAGCCTCACCCCCCGGGGGACAGATTAATGTTAGTCACCCCCATCCACCCCGTGGGGTAGAAAAACCTTCAGCCTTTTTTTTGGGATGGTGGCATGGCTATGTCTATTGTGGGCAGCCCCATCCCTTTTTTATTTTTAAAAGAATCCCCTGGTGTCTAGTGGGCTTTCTGCCCTCCAAGTGGAGAGATTGGAGGTAATCACCCCCATTTGCCCCGGGGAGGCAGAAAGAATGTTGCAACATTTATTTGGGGTGTGTGCATGATCATGCCCATGGTGGGCAGCCACTACACCTGATATCTAGTTGTCTTTTTGTCCTCTCGAGGGGCAAATTGGGGGTAATCACCCCCATCACCCCCCTTTAGGTGGCCCTGAAAGACTATCTCCCTTTTTTTGGGGAGTGGGGGCATGGCCATGCCCATGGTGGGCAATCCTCACTCCCTTATTTTTTTTAAGAAAAACTTCCCTGGTGTCTAGTGGGCTTTCTGCCCCACCTGAGGGATAGATTGTAGGTATTCACCATATCTGCCACCTGGGGGGGAGGGGAAGACTGTCAGCACGTTTTTTTGGGATGTGGGCATGGTGGCCATCCCACACCCCTACGTTTAAAAAAAACCTAATAATCCTTGGTATCGAGTGGGCTTTCTGCCACCCCTGGGAACAGATTGGGGTTAATCACCCCATCTGCCCCCCTGGTGGGTAGAAAGTCTGTCTTCCTTGTTTTTGTGGTGGGGGCATTGTTATGCCCTTGGTGGGCAGCTGCCACCTTTCTATTTTTTTTGTTTTTATTTATCTGGTTCCTAGTGAGGAGCAGATTGGAGTTAATCACCTCCACCTGCCCCCTGGAGGGAGCAAAAGACTGTTGCCACATTTATTTGGGATGGGGGCATGGCTATGCCCATTGTGAGCAATCCTCACCCCTATATTCTTTAAAAAAAAATTCTCTGGTGTCTTGTGGGCCCAGAGGCGGAAGATCCGGGGTAATTCCCCCCATCTGGCCCCCCTGCGGAGGGGGCAGAAACACTGTCTGCCTTTTGGTGGGGGGGGGCAATGCCCATACCCATGGTGGGCAGCCCCAGCCCTATATTTTGAAAAAAGAAAATCTTTTGTATCTATTTCACTTTCTGCCCTCCCCTTACCTTGGGGGGGACAGATTGAGGGTAATCGCCCCCATCCACCACTCATGGTAGAAAGATTGTCAGCCTTTTTGTGGGTGTTGGGATGGCCATGCCCATTGTGGGCAGCCCCCACCCTGGTAATTTCCCTTGCATCTAGTGGGCTTTCTGCCCCACCTCCCCCGGGGGACAGATTGGGGGTAATCACCCCCATGCACCTCCCCAGGGAACCATAAAGACTGTCGCCACATTTATTTGTGGTGGTGGCATGGCCGAACTCATGGTAGGCAGCCCCAATCAATATATTTTTTTACAAAAAAGGTTCCCTGGTATCTAGTGGGCTTTCTGCTCCCCAAGTGGGCAGATTGGAGGTAATCACCTCCATCCGCCACCAGAGGGGAGGGCAAAAGACTGTTGCCAAATTCATTTGGGTGGCGGCATGGCCATGCCCATGTTGCGTAGCTCCCACCCCTACATTTTTTTTCTTTTCTTGAAAATGTCCTGGTGTCTAGTGGACTTTTTGCTGCCCTGGGGGCAGATTGGGGGTAATCACACCCATCTGCCCCCCTGAGGAGCAGAAAGACTGTCTGCCATATATATATACAAGTAAATATCAGCCAGGGTTTGCCAAAGGATTTTCCCGTGTACTTCGTGCTGCTGATGGATATCGGTCTTTCAAGGCAAGTGACAGAAAACTAAAAACGAGGTGGTAGCGGTATTGGCTTGTTTTCTACCGTGCCTACTGTATGCAGCTGCAATATGGAACTGTTCCCTGTAAAGGCGTTTAAGGCATGTGGCACATGGAGAAATCGAGATGAATTGCTGCCAAAAACAACATTGAAGAAATTAAGTTTTGTATAACAATCATGAGGTATTGTGGGTAATGCAGTCCTTAAACAATGGATTACGAGAAGAACACAGAGCAGGAATGATCACGAAAGAAAGAAGAAAATACTTGATTTTCCAAGGACTTTCCTTTACAAACAAATAATAGTACTCTTCATTTCTGCAAAATAAATGCAAAACAAATTATTTGAATTATGAACTGCATCTTTAATTAAATGAACCGGACATTGGTCCCTCTTCAATGTTTAGCTACGTTTTAAAAGCTAACGAACCCACCCCTGATTAGTGGCATATGATTAAGAGGCTTGGAGCCTCAAAACGCGTTATGCTGAGTTACCTGAATGAATAAAAGAAACTTGCAGCACGTTGGTGTGGCCTGTATGCATTGCTGAAAGGAGCGTGTTTTCTGTGGAATGTTAGAGGTGTCTGACACACCTTAAACAGGCCCTGACCCGAAAGGCTGTGGCACCCCTCACTGTCAGAAGATTTGTTTTGGAGTTCGCCATAAGGAGTGCCCGCCGGCTGAGATACTAGTTGTGGAAGAGGTACAGATGGAAGGGCCCGATTGCAAGGCCCACCTCGCTTTGGAAATAAACAAGTAAATATCAGCCAGGGTTTGCCAAAGGATTTTCCCGTGTACGTCGTGCTGCTGATGGATATCGGTCTTTCAAGGCAAGTGACAGAAAACTAAAAACGAGGTGGTAGCGGTATTGGCTTGTTTTCTACCATGCCTACTGTATGCAGCCGCAATATGGAACTGTTCCCTGTAAAGGCGTTTAAGGCATGTGGCACATGGAGAAAACGAGATGAATTGCTGCCAAAAACAACATTGAAGAAATTAAGTTTTGTATAACAATCATGAGGTATTGTGGGTAATGCAGTCCTTAAACAATGGATTACGAGAAGAACACAGAGCAGGAATGATCACGAAAGAAAGAAGAAAATACTTGATTTTCCAAGGACTTTCCTTACAAACAAATAATAGTACTCTTCATTTCTGCAAAATAAATGCAAAACAAATTATTTGAATTATGAACTGCATCTTTAATTAAATGAACCGGACATTGGTCCCTCTTCAATGTTTAGCTACGTTTTAAAAGCTAACGAACACACCCCTGATTAGTGGCATATGATTAAGAGGCTTGGAGCCTCGAAACGCGTTATGCTGAGTTACCTGAATGAATAAAAGAAACTTGCAGCACGTTGGTGTGGCCTGTATGCATTGCTGAAAGGAGCGTGTTTTCTGTGGAATGTTAGAGGTGTCTGACACCTCTTAAACAGGCCCCGACCCGAAAGGCTGTGGCACCCCTCACTGTCAGAAGATTTGTTTTGGAGTTCGCCATAAGGAGTGCCCGCCGGCTGAGATACTAGTTGTGGAAGAGGAACAGATGGAAGGGCCCGATTGCAAGGCCCGCCTCGCTTTGGAAATAAACAAGTAAATATCAGCCAGGGTTTGCCAAAGGATTTTCCCGTGTACTTTGTGCTGCTGATGGATATCGGTCTTTCAAGGCAAGTGACAGAAAACTAAAAACAAGGTGGTAGCGGCATTGGCTTGTTTTCTACCGTGCCTACTGTATGCAGCTGCAATATGGAACTGTTCCCTGTAAAGGCGTTTAAGGCATGTGGCACATGGAGAAAACGAGATGAATTGCTGCCAAAAACAACATTGAAGAAATTAAGTTTTGTATAACAATCATGAGGTATTGTGGGTAATGCAGTCCTTAAACAATGGATTACGAGAAGAACACAGAGCAGGAATGATCACGAAAGAAAGAAGAAAATACTTGATTTTCCAAGGACTTTCCTTTACAAACAAATAATAGTACTCTTCATTTCTGCAAAATAAATGCAAAACAAATTATTTGAATTATGAACTGCATCTTTAATTAAATGAACCGGACATTGGTCCCTCTTCAATGTTTAGCTACGTTTTAAAAGCTAACGAACCCACCCCTGATTAGTGGCATATGATTAAGAGGCTTGGAGCCTCGAAACGCGTTATGCTGAGCTACCTGAATGAATAAAAGAAACTTGCAGCACTTTGGTGTGACCTGTATGCATTGCTGAAAGGAGCGTGTTTTCTGTGGAATATATATATATATATATATATATATATATATATATATATATATATATATATATATATATATATATATATATATATATATATTTCAAATAGGATCATTCATCTTCAATAAAATAATCATCCAGCACTCCCAAAGGAATTGGCCACTCAGTAGTTTTATTTTGTGACGCTTAACATCAACGCGTTTCAGCAGTCTCTTGCTGCCTTGTTCACGATGCCTGAGCGCCATTTTTTCAACATTAAAATAGTCAATACAAACAAAGAACATTAAAGAGGGACTTCCTTTCAATAGCTAACAGGTAACCCGTTATTCCTTCCAAAACGGCTACCATCTTAACACATGTCTTTTTACTTAAATGAACATTCATTATTCAGAACAGTTATACTCAATCGCCTGTTTAAGACTCCTCTATTCTGCAGAAACAAACATTTCTTGAAAATTATAGTCCCACAATTATGGCGATCAAATTATAATTGCAAAAACTGCTCTCCATGAATTCATTATTTCGTAACTCAACTCACCAATATTACCGCATATACAAATCTTATTTAATCATTAGTGTATATTGGCGGTACTTCAACATGGTAATCACGGTACAATTATAAATAATAAAGTGCTAGTGCTTTTTGTGTAAACTTTGCTTTCAAAGTGCAAGTGCTTCAAGTATATTATGTCTTAATTCCATAAAGACATATAATTATCATATACTTTCAAAGTACACATATGAGACACTTAAACAGATTCATCACGATATAAATAAATAAATACCAAAGTGCTAGTGCTTTTGTATATATCTAAAATACTCATGTAAAATCAGAAAGTATCAATGCTTTGTAGTATATTCATTTTCCTATTAAAACATATTTCATATACTGAATAAAAAGCATATTAAAATATATTTTTGTACCATTCTCAATATATACTAACAGTGTTTAGAACAAATTTCATCAGGTATTCATAACCTCTCCCCTCTTACTTCGGTCATTTTAAAACGAAAAAAAATGGTTTTACATTGTGCAGCTTTACCTTCATTCTCTCTTCTTGTTTTTATATCTAATATAGACAGGTATATAGATCCTCATCTACATTTAATCCTTGAGGTTCCTTACTATTAAACTCTAATATGTAGTAAGTCTCCAATTTTCTGAGTTCCTTTTCCCTATCCCCACCTCTTCTTTTTCTGGGGATTTCTGCTATACAGCTATACTCTAAACTAGAAGGATCACTTTTATGATGAGTTTCAAAATATATATATTACCTACTGGCGGTCGCCAGTAGGTAGTTATAGTTAGGACCTATTTTCCATAGGAAATTCACAACATTCTATTTCCAATAACTTTGGCGCCGGTTGATGAATCTTCGCGAAATTTTCAAAACTTGTGGGGCGCTCCGGTCCGCTCCTATCCTGAAAGTCTCGGGGTGATTCATCAAGTGGGGGCTGAGTAAAAAGGGGGGTCCCAAAACGTGTTTTCCCCATGCAATTTTCCATAGGAACCTTTAGTCGCAGCTACAGCCCGAACTGCTGAACGGAATTACACCAAATTTGGCAAAAAGGTAGCCCTTGGTTCAGAGTCGTGCCTTTTGGTTAAATGGTGTAAATCCGTTCAGTAGTTCCTGAGAAATTTGAAAAAGAAAACACATATATATCTGGGCGGAGCCTAACCACACATGTCATTGTGAGATCTGATTGGCTGACAGCACTTCATCCTGGAATTGCTGGCAGCCATCTTGGGACCAAAATAAATGATAGTACCCCATTGAAATGCATTGTAGTGAATCGAAGATTTTGAGGGTTACCAAAAGGAGAACTATAAAGGGTGATAACAGACTTTAGTTACATTAGAATTCATTTGTTGATGGTACCATACTAATTTCAGGAATTGTGGTATGTTCTAAGGTGATTTTACCCTGTGAAAAACCTTCTCCTGGGATATCATGAATCATGTTTGAGAGAAAACTATTTTCACATGCTTGTCCCATACAGTTTTGGAAGGTGCTCCAGAAGCTAAAATGAGAGCATATTTTCTGTAAATTCACATTATCTTTCTCAGTCATGTGAGAATGAAGTCTGACATTCTCAGTAAAACATGTACATCAAACAAGGGCAGAGACTGTCAGTTGATTCCTTTGTGTTCTACTGCCGCTTCCCAGAGTGGTCTAAAGAACAACTAGAGAGCTAACAGTCTTACTTATGACAAAAGTATGGCACACCTGAAGCCATCTTGATTGGAATAAACTGGTAACACTTAAAACATTTAATTTAAAAAGGAACAAAATGATGGGGTTCATTTTGTCATAGAAATTATGGTTAGTGCTGTAGAAAGAAAAATTAGGACATGTTTCAAGTGTGATCTCAAATATCTTCCTGTTATATTTCAACAGGAGCAGCCTGTCAGTTGATGCCTTTGTGTTCTACTGCAGCTTCCCAGAGTGGTCTAAAGAACAACTAGAGAGCTAACAGTCTTACTTATGACAAAAGTATGGCACACCTGAAGCCATCTTGATTGGAATAAACTGGTAACACTTAAAACATTTAATTCAAAAAGGAACAAAATGATGGGGTTCATTTTGTCATAGAAATTATGGTTAGTGCTGTAGAAAGAAAAATTAGGACATGTTTCAAGTGTGATCTCAAATATCTTCCTGTTATATTTCAACAGGAGCAGCCTGTCAGTTGATGCCTTTGTGTTCTACTGCAGCTTCCCAGAGTGTTCTAAAGAACAACTAGAGCGCTAACAGTCTTACTTATGACAAAATTATGGCACACCTGAAGCCATCTTGATTGGAATAAACTGGTAACTCTTAAAACATTTAATTTAAAAAGGAACAAAATGATGGGGTTCATTTTGTCATAGAAATTATGGTTAGTGCTGTAGAAAGAAAAATTAGGACGTTTTAAGTGAGATCTCAAATATCTTCCTGTTATATTTCAACAGGAGCAGCCTGCCAGTTGATTCCTTTGTGTTCTACTGCAGCTTCCCAGAGTGTTCTAAAGACCAACTAGAGCGCTAACAGTCTTACTTATGAAAAAATTATGGCACACCTGAAGCCATCTTGATTGGAATAAACTGGTAACACTTAAAACATTGAATTTAAAAAGGAACAAAATGAGGGGGTTCATTTTGTCATAGAAATTATGGTTAGTGCTGTAGAAAGAAAAATTAGGACATGTTTTAAGTGAGATTACAAATATCTTCCTGTTATATTTCAATAGGAGCAGCCTGCCAGTTGATTCCTTTGTGTTCTACTGCAGCTTCCCAGAGTGTTCTAAAGAACAACTAGAGCGCTAACAGTCTTACTTACGACAACATTATGGCACACCTGAAGCCATCTTGATTGGAATAAACCGGTAACACTTAAAACATTTAATTTAAAAAGGAAAAAAATGAGGGGGTTCATTTTGCCATAGAAATTATGGTTAGTTCTGCAGAAAGAAAATTTAGGGCATGTTTTAAGTGAGATCTCAAATCCTCTTCTATTTCATTAGAAAATTCTGACATGCAGACTGAAACAATCACTTTCAATACCAGCAGTAGACTTCCAGTTAACTCCCTGGTGAGCAGTAGCTTTACTACAGTGATCTAATGAACAACTAGAGTGCTAACATTCTGAATTTATGGCAAATGTGTGACACATCTGAATGCCTTCTTGATGGAATCAAAGTAAAAACTGAAAGCATTTCCTACTGAGGAGACTGCAGTAAATGACGAAATTAGGAAACTTCATAACAAATAAGTCTCCCAAGATGGCCACCAGAGAAAAAAGAGCCCAAATGTAGCACAAATATCACCCAGATGTAGCCCACATATAGCCCAATGACAGAAGTTTGCAAAACACTTTTTATTTTTAGTTTTTCTGCAGTTTTATATAGTGCAAACTGGTCAGGTATTGGAGCGTTACATCTTACTTGGACCCCTTATTGCGTATTTTGCACGAAGTACATGAGATTGATCTTGCGAAACATTGAACTTTACGATTCTGTTAACCTGAAGTTGGTCTGAACCGGGCTTTGTAACACCCGTTTTTACCTACTGGTTTTAATTAATTCTCACTGTATTGTATTAGGAAAGAGGATTTACTGTTTTTATGTACACTTTTATGATCTATGTTTCTAAATCAGATCAAATAAAGTTTAATTAATTCTATGGCAGGACGGAGGCGAGGATTATGCATATCTTTCCTCACTTTATTTGTATAGCAGTTCAAAGAAAACGTAACACAACAATCATTAAACAAAAGACTACACAACCCATGAACCATTAGGGGGGTAGTCTCCAAGGCAACTATAGTCCAATCATATCACAGTCCATCGTATATAATATCGTGACGTCCCTTCCACTTACTCTTTCTTCACTGCTCGTCAGTTAAGTGCATTCCTTACATTCTTGGCTTAATCTGACGTTGTTGCTGTTTGTATAGCGGTTTCTTGTGCACGTTATTAGCATTATTGCCTTGGTATTGTTTCATATTCCCTGCGCAGCAGGCTCTTGCCCGAGCGCGTTCTCCCCCTCGCAGTTTCTCCCACTGTCTGCTCTGCGCGCAGTGAGATCCAGTCAGGCGCGTCTGGTCCGAGCGAGGCAGCTCCGTCGAGCGCTCCCGCTGGTCTTTACGCACGTTTGGGAATCCGGTCACTCCTTTAGTGTCCACTTGATTCCCGACCAACCCTCGCCTAATTTTGACACCGCTACGCGGTGATTTCCCCACATGGCCACGTTAGTGACCAGCGCCACCTGGTGGTGGTAATTGGTATTGCGCCTCAGTCTATTCTTATAACAGCTTCGGGGAAAGCCCAGCTGTTGGAGCACCGGCGAGGGGGCTGTCTTAAGGATTTTAAGGGCATTTGTTCTGTGCTCACACCCTCTGCTATCATGTCTTCTCCAGAAGACCATTTTTACTCCTCCTACCAGGAAGTGGAGGAGGAATGGCCCCCAACTTCTCCCTCCAGCAGTGGACCAAGCCTCTCTCTGGCTATTTCTAGGGCGCTGGCTCCTCTTAGGGATCAGGTTGATAAGCTGGCGAAAAGCATTCCTGGGGTGTTCAGTGACCCAGATCTGGTGGTGGCGGGTCCAAGTAGCTCCCAGATGGGGAATAAAAGGGCCATTAAGCATAACGCGGGGCACTTGGAAGGATTTGATAAACTTACGGAGACCTTCCTCAAGAGTGCGCGAACGCTAAAACATGCACCCTGCCGGGAGAAGGAGGGGCCCGGAGAAAAGTGCGACACTGTCACCACTATTGTAGACCCCGACGGCGGGTTTCCCTTAGAGGGAGAGGGTGTATCGGAGGACGATTTCTCCTCCAATGAGGATAAGGACTCGGGGCGTCCCTGGCGTCCAGAGTCCCACTCCTCTCAGTCCCCGGTTGGGGATGGGGTCCACTCGGACATGTTCGAGCCTACCCACATTTACCATCCTAGGTCGGCAGAGTGGACACCTGACGCCAAAGTGGCAGAGTATGTGGTGGGGAAAATCCATCAACCCCTTGAAAGGGAGGTCAGGAATAGGATGAGGGGACAATGCCCCAGGCCCTCACTGAAGGGGAAGGTGGCACACACGCCTGAAATTGATGAGAAACTATGTACCTTTTTCTCCAAGTATATGAGGGATCCCAAGAAAGGAATTGATAGGTCTTGGACGTGGTAGGGCCCTTGACCCAAATTATTCAATTGACGGAGCGTTCCAAAGAGTCAGGATCCCCTTTGTCCACGGATATTGTGGCTGGTTGGGCGCACTACCCTAAACCCTAAAACACTACCCCCTCCACTACCCAAACACCACTGCACTACCCTAAACCCTAAAACACTACCCCCAGCACGACACCCTACACTACCCAAACATAACTGCAGTAGCCTAAACCCTAAAACACTACCACCAGCACGACTCCCTACACTACCCAAACACCACTGCACTACCCTAAACCCTAAAACACTACCCCCAGCACGACTCCCTACACTACCCAAACACCACTGCAATACACTAAACCCTAAATATACCCCCAGCATGACCTCCCACACTACACAAACACCACTGCACTACCCTAAACCCTAAAACACTACCCCCAGCACGACCCCCTACACTACCCAAACACCACTGCACTACCCTAAACCCTAAAACACTAACCCCAGTATGACCCCCTACACTCCCCAAACACCACTGCACTACCCTATATACTAAAACACGACCCCCTACACTACACAAACATGACTGCACTACCCTAAACCCTAAAACACTACCCACAGCATGACCCCCTTCACTACACAAACACCACTGCACTGCCCTAAACCCTAAAACACTACCCCAGCACTACCTCCTACACTACCCAAACACCACTGCACTATCATAAACCCTAAAACACTAACCCCAGCACAACCCCCTACACTACACTACACAAACACCACTGCACTACCCTAAACCCTAAAACACTACCCCAGCACGACTCCCTACACTACCCAAACACCACTGCACTACCCTAAACCCTAAATCTACCCCAGCACGACCCCCTACACTACCCAAACACCACTGCACTACCCTAAACCATAAAACACTACCCCCAGCATGACCCCCTAGACTACTCAAACACCACTGCACTACCCTAAACCCTAAAACACTACCCCCAGCACGACCCCCTACACTACCCATACACCACTGCACTACCCTAAACCCTAAAACACTACCCCCAGCACGACCCCCTACACTACTGCACTACCCTAAACCCTAAAACACTACCCCCAGCACGACTCCCTACACTACCCAAACACCACTGCACTACCCTAAACCCTAAAACACTACCCCAGCACGACTCCCTACACTACTCAAACACCACTGCACTACCCTAAACCCTAAAACACTACCCCAGCACGACCCCCTACACTACACAAACACCACTGCACTACCCTAAACCCTAAAACACTACCCCCAGCACGACTCCCTACACTACCCAAACACCACTGCACTACCCTAAACCCTAAATCTACCCCAGCACGACCCCCTACACTACCCAAACACCACTGCACTACCCTAAACCCTAAAACACTACCCCCAGCACGACCCCCTACACTACCCAAACACCACTGCACTACCCTAAACCCTAAAACACTACCCCCAGCACGACCCCCTACACCACGCAAACACCACTGCACTACCCTAAACCCTAGAAAAGAAACCCCCACCCCATGCCCAATCCCCCTTACCTCTCACTCCTCATGGTTCCTCTCTCCTCGTGGTTCCTGCTTCACGTCATCTCTGAGGGGCGGTGCACATCGTTGTGAGGAAACGGAACAGCCTCTGTTTCCTTACAACGACATGGATCGTCTACATGTTTTTAGAACGCATGGTCATTTACCATACATACCTTTACAACAAAATTTGTTGTAAAGGCATGCGTGGTAAATGACCATGCGTTCTAAAAATGCATAGTAATGACTTTCGTGATGTACAACGCATGCGTGGTAATGCATGCGTTGTAATGGTATCGCAAAGTAAAAAGTCGTTGAAACGGCTGTTTACCGATCGAAGCTGGCCCCTGTTCTTCAGTGAGACGTTTATTTGATTAATTAGGAGGAAGGAATGTGGTTTTTACCGAAAAGTGCATTCCCGGCTGTTGTATTGTGAAAGTGTCCGCGTGGCCTGGTTTCACTTCCGGTGAGAGAGTGGAAGAGTCTGTTTGGATCTAAAGGAGTTCTGTTGTTGGACGGGGCCGGCGCGACATGTCATCAGAAAACATAGCTAATGGAAAGCGCCCTCCCTGAAGTGTGGAGCAGTGCCATGAGAGGTCAACGAGTGTGCGTCCCACCGCAGTATGACCGTACTGCGTGACCCATGTGCCGCCTCCAGGGTACGGGAGGCAGAAGCAGCATCGCAGGTCCTCTTGAAGACCGTTGTAGCACTAATTCTACATTTTGGTACTAGGGCATTTTAACTTCGTTGTTCCTGCCAGATACAAAGAGAAGATCCTGTGTTATTCAGTGCCCTCGTTACCTTTTTTGTGGGTTGTGGTGCTTGTCACTTCACTGCCCCGCCGGTGCACACGACTGGGCACCCCACCTCGTGTGCCATCTGCAGGGCCTCTGCCCTCGGATCACTGGTTTCGGTTTCTGGAGTGGCAACATAAACAGTTGCTCCCAAAGGACTAGCCTGAACACTTAGGTGAATATACCCTGCACCAGCATTCCACGGAAATTCTTTCCTAGCTCTCCCACGTCAATGAGCACGGCTCCGCTCGCGACACCGTATGACATCATCGGAGCCATAAGAGGACCTCGTCGGCGTGCTGACGTCAGTTCCACCCATTTTTCCGTGCCACCGAGGCAAACAGGGGACCGAGACATTTTCACATGTATACATAGTATAATAAATATATATATATTCACTGAAAAAACCATAGGTTTCAGGCACATTATAGCTAGAAATTAGCATTTAAAAACCTTAGAAATTCACTGAAAAAACCATAGGTTTCAGGCACGTTATAGTTAGAAATTAGCATTTAAAAACCTTAGAAATTCACTGAAAAACCATAGGTTTCAGGGGCGTTATAGTTAGTTGGACATTTCACTCGTACAAAACCATAGAAATTCCCCCGTTATAGTTAGTTCAGCTAACTATAACTCACGCGCCCAGCAATGCACTGCTGATGACGTCACATATTACATCACTCATGACATGGTCAGTGACATCACTCATGACATCACTGATGACATCGCCAATGACATCACTGATGACATCACTGATGACATCATCCAGTGAATGTGTGTTTTTATGAAAATTAAATATGTTTTATATATGTATATCTCAAGGTCGATGGAAGAATAAATGGGTATATAAGTGTCTAAATGGATGATTTTTTTGTAAAATTGATTGTATAACTGACTAAGTGTATCTTAGTGAATACATGGGTTAGTGAGTAATGTTTAAATATGAAAATATCTGTATCAGTCTCTCACTTTGTGTATAAGTGGCTGCATGGGTTGGTGAGTAGCTACATGAGTGTCTATATGGGTTATTAGTTGGTTTTTTGAGTATCAGTATGAGTGTCTGAGTGTCTGTATGGTTCGGTGGGGGGTATTACTTAGTGCATAGATGCATGAATGAGTGACTCACTGTTTGTATGTGTTGAAGACAGCATGTGTGCAGGACTGTATAGGTGGATGAGTATGTGTATGGGTGTGTTAGTGAGTGAATGCCTGTCTCAATAGTGTCTTTATGAGTAACTACATATGTTTTAAACTAGTATATGTGAGTATTGGTATATATAAGTGAGTATATGTGAGAGTGAGAGATTGGAAGAGTTCCTGTACAAATAAGTAGGTGTTTCTATAAGTGATTGTTTAAGAGAGTAAGTATGTGTAAGTTTCTGTAGAAGTAAGTGTGGTAGTGTGTGTATAACTGTATATGCAAGTAAATGGATGTTTGATACTTTGTTTGCATGTGTGACTATGTGTGTGAGTAACTCTATGGATGAGTGGCGGTGTGTAACAGGATGTATAGGTGTATGAGTACATATGATGAGTGAGTACATGTATGAGTTACTGTATAGGGACCGTTGGTGAATGAGTGGATGTGTGTGTAGATCTTGGAATTACTGAATAGGTGTGTCGTAACTGGTATTGGTATGTCCATTGTTTTGAAAATGTTAGTTTGTATTTTTGAGTGTGTGTATCAAAGGTTCTATTAGGGTGAGAGGAGGTCTGGCACTCTATCACAAGGATGATGTCATCAGTGATGTCATGAGTGATGTCACTGACCATGTCATGAGTGATGTAATATGTGACGTCATCAGCAGTGCATTGCGGGCGCGCGAGTTATAGTTAGCTGAACTAACTATAACGGGGGAATTTCTATGGTTTTGTACGAGTGAAATGTCCAACTAACTATAACGCTCCTAAAACCTATGGTTTTTTCAGTGAATATATATATATATATATATATATCTCTCAAAACAATACCCTTTCAGGCATAGAGTGACGCATAAATTATGCAAAAAAGAAGCAGAGAACTCTGGGTAGTTCTCAAGTTTAGGTGGATAGCAGCTCCAGTATTGAGCACTCTCAACACCAGCAACACTCTAGATCTGCTCACCTCAAATGTCTGCTTTTCTATCAAAGTCTTTAAGCATAGGATTAGCACAGTGCTATCCACGCAGAGATAGAAAGGGACAAAGTCTTTTGCCATTTCTACAGCAAAGTCCTTGAGCATAGGACTAGCAAAGTGCTGTCCATGCCGAGCTGTAAAACGACAAAACCCAATCACCACTCCAGGCACAGTATTATAGCTTTGAAGTGGTAAAATACCAACCAAGCCAACCTGAAATGAGTAAAAGCAACCCCATACACAGTGTTTCGCTCTACTTAGAGCTCTTCAGAGAGGTATAGCTTTGTCCAGACACAAGGGAGCACCCAGTATAAGTCAAAACAATACCCTTTCAGGCATAGAGTGACGCATAAATTATGCAAAAAAGAAGAAGAGAACTCTGGGTAGTTCTCAAGTTTAGGTGGAAAGCAGCTCCTGTATTGAGCACTCTCAACGCCAGCGACACTCTAGATATGCTCACCTCAAATGTCTGCTTTTCTATCAAAGTCTTTAAGCATAGGATTAGCACAGTGCTATCCACGCCGAGATAGAAAGGGACAAAGGGGCATATTAGCAAAAAGAGGCGCTAATCATCGCTAACCCTGCTTAGCGTGATTTATTATATCGTCGGCTATCGCTGGAATATATCGCCACGCTAACGCTGTATTAGCGACATTTAGCGCTATGGCAATAAATATTCCAACGATAGCGGGAGGAAAGGGCCAACATCGCGACAAAACCAACGATGTTGCATGGGGGAGGTGGAAAACCTTGCTGATACGACCCTGTGGTCGTATCAGCATAATCCACCCCCCATGTAATGTATGGCTAAGTCAGGAAAATAGCAGGTGATAGAAAAATGGCGATGGCCCCGGTTAGCGCGACTTTTCACGTCGCTAACCGGGGTCAGGGACTCCTTGCTAATAGGTGATAGGCCTGTTAGCGTCTGTTTACAGGGTATGTTGGTCGGGAACGCCTACTTTGCATGTCATTAGCGATAAACATCGCTGACATGCAAAGCGGCACCCAAACCGATCACCTTCGTCAGAAAGTTGTCGCTAACTGCTGTTAGCGACAGCTTGCTGATAGGGCGATAGATTTATCGCCGCTTTAGCGGCAAAAAGTGCCGCTAAAGCGGCGATAAATCGCTTGCTAATATGCCCCAAAGTCTTTTGCCATTTCTACAGCAAAGTACTTAAGCATAGGACTAGCACAGTGCTGTCCATGCCGAGCTGTAAAATGACAAAAGCCAATTACACCTCCAGGCACAGTATTACAGCTTTGAATTGGTAAAATACATACCAAGCCAACCTGAAATGAGTAAAAGCAACCCCTGACACAGTGTTTCGCTCTACTTAGAGCTCTTCAGAGAGATATAGCTTTGTCCAGACTCAAGGGAGCACCCAGTATAAGTCAAAACAATAACCTTTCAGGCATAGAGTGACGCATAAATTATGCAAAAAGAAGCAGAGAACTCTGGGTAGTTCTCAAGTTTAGGTGGAAAGCAGCTCCTGTATTGAGCACTCTCACCACCAGCGACACTCTAGATCTGCTCACCTCAAATATCTGCTTTTCTATCAAAGTCTTTAAGCATAGGATTAGCACAGTGCTATCCACGCCGACATAGAAAGGGACAAAGTCTTTTGACATTTCTACAGCAAAGTCCTTCAGCATAGGACTAGCACAGTGCTGTCCATGCCGAGCTGTAAAATGACAAAAGCCAATTACCACTCCAGGCACAGTATTACAGCTTTGAATTGGTAAAATACCAACCAAGCCAACCTAAAATGAGTTAAAGCAACCCCTGACACAGTGTTTCCCTCTACTTAAAGCTCTTCAGAGAGGTATAGCTTTGTCCAGACACAAACGAGCACCCAGTATAAGTCAAAACAATACCCTTTCAGGCATAGAGTGACGCATAAATTATGCAAAAAATAAGCAGAGAACTCTGGGCAGTTCTCAAGTTTAGGTGGAAAGCAGCTCCTGTATTGAGCACTCTCAACACCAGCAACACTCTAGATCTGCTCACCTCAAATGTCTGCTTTTCTATCAAAGTCTTTAAGCATAGGATTAGTACAGTGCTATCCACGCCGAGATAGAAAGAGACAAAGTCTTTTGCCATTTCTACAGCAAAGTCCTTAAGCATAGAACTAGCACAGTGCTGTCCATGCCGAGCTGTAAAATGACAAAAGCCAATTACCACTCCAGGCACAGTATTACAGCATTGAATTGGTAAAATACCAACCAAGCCAACCTAAAATGAGTAAAAGCAACCCCTGACACAGTGTTTCGCTCTACTTAAAGCTCTTCAGAGAGGTATAGCTTTGTCCAGACACAAGGGAGCACCCAGTATAAGTCAAAACAATACCCTTTCAGGCATAGAGTGATGCATAAATTATGCAAAAAAGAAGCAGAGAACTCTGGGTAGTTCTCAAGTTTAGGTGGAAAGCAGCTCCTGTATTGAGCACTCTCAACACCAGCGACACTCTAGATCTGCTCACCTCAAATGTCTGCACATCAGCAAGGACACGCTAAAGTGTGTTCCTATGCCTCTTCGCCGGTTTCCCTAACGACTATCATGGTAACGCCAATGATATGCAAAGTGGGCATACCCGAGTATAATAACGTGGGAAATGTCGCTAACTGAGCTATCTCCTATCAACAATCTCGTCACTAACCTGCCTAGCAACGAGAAAAGTAGCGCTAACCGCGCCTATCGCAGGTTTCATTACGCCTGCTTTTATTCTGACTTAGCCATATTAACCTATGGTAGGTGGATTGTGTGCATAAGCACACCCTGCTCTATTAACAAGGAATCACCTATCGCTGTGCGATTATCGCTGGATTTCCAGCAATAATCGCACATTTTGCAGCTATCGCTTGGATTTTTATCACTTTGGAGATAAGCGTCGCTGATAGCGCGCGATCTCTGCGATAAAATCCAGCAATAGCCAGCGATAATTATCCTCGCGCTTAGCGCGCTTAGCGATAATTATCGCCGGCTGTTGCTGATATGCCCCTTAGTCCCTTTCTATCTCGGCGTGGATAGCACTGTGCTAATCCTATCCTTAAAGACTTTGATAGAAAAGCAGACATTTTAGGTGAGCAGATCTAGAGTGTTGCTGGTGTTGAGAGTGCTCAATACAGTAGCTGCTTTCCACCTAAACTTGAGAACTACCCAGAGTTCATTTGAGATGCCATCAGTGATGTCACTGACCATGCCATGAATGATGTAATATGTGACGTCATGAGCAGTGCATTGCGGTGGCGTGAGTTATAGTTAACTGGACTAACTATAACGGTGGAATTTCTATGGTTTTGTACAAGTGAAATGTCCAGCTAGCTATAACGTCCCTGAAACCTATGGTTTTTTTCAGTGAATTTCAAAGGTTTTTTAAATGCTAATTTCTAACTATAACGTCTGTAAAACCTATGGTTTTTTCAGTGAATTTCAAAGGTTTTTTAAATGCTAATTTCTAACTATAACGTCTATAAAACCTATGGTTTTTTCAGTGAAGATATATATATATATATGTTACCCTGTTGTCTAGTGGGCTTTCTGCCCCCACAGGTGGCAGATTAAAAGTGATCACCTCCATCCACCTCCTTGGAGGCCAGAAAGACTGTCTTCCTTTTTTTGGGTGGTGCAATGTCCATGGCCATTGTCAGCAGCCCCCACCCTTTTTTTAATAATGTTTTCCTGGTGTCCAGTGGGCTTTCTGCCGCATATGGGGTGAGGCAGATTGAGGCTAATGACCCCCATATGTCCCCCAGCGGGCAGAAAAACTGTTCCTCGTTTTTTGGGGGGGTGAGGGCATATCCATGCCAATGGTGGGCAGCTGCCACTCCTATATATATATATTTTATAATGTTTCCCTGGTATCTAGTGGAATTCTACCCCCAGGGTAGCAGAAAGACTGACATTTTTAGGGGTGGTGGGGGAACAAAAGCCCTTGTCCAAGTGGACGCTATCCAAAAATCCCTGGTACTCAGTGAGTGGATCCCTGCTTGGGGATAACTCTCCTGTGGTGAACCCCAAGCAGGGATTCACTGGGCAGCAATATCATTGGAAAGGGGAGATTTTCCCCTTTCCAACTATACCTCTTCCAAGAGAATCAGTGCGAGCCCATTGGCTCATTGTACTTTAACTTTACTGTAATTATATCAGCAGGCCTTTATATACTTCCCCAGTGTCGGCCACTAGTCGACGGCCAAACTTGTTATTCATGTAAAAACTCATATAAACTGACATATCTGACATTCCAGTGCATTCATATCTCTTTCTATATGATTGAGCAAAGTCAAAAGCTTGCTTCCAAATCGTAGTTTCTCTTTAGTACTTGTGAAGCGATAACAAGCTGTGT
This sequence comes from Calotriton arnoldi, assembly GCA_963921515.1. Taxonomy (NCBI): domain Eukaryota; kingdom Metazoa; phylum Chordata; class Amphibia; order Caudata; family Salamandridae; genus Calotriton; species Calotriton arnoldi. The sequence goes on from CAWUFW010004735.1 coordinate 606,175, forward strand.
GCATTTGTTTCCCCTCCATTGCTCTGACATCTAGGTGATAGGCTTGAGATAGCTCCCAGCAAGGATGCCACTCGAACAAAAGGATGACTGATGGCCGTTTAAATCAGGCCTTTGTCTTTGGACTAGCTGGATGGGAAATTAAATAAAAACTCCTCACCGCCTGCACTTTGCTGCTCGGAACGGTAAGCAGGCAACATGCAGGCACATCTGAAAACAACACAGGGACAAGTTCAGGATATTTCACTGGGGCCCTGCCAACTTTTTGGCAGGGGGGACGGCGTCCACCCTGTGAAAATAGGGGGTGGGCACCATCCACCCACATGTAGCACTGATTTGTGCCCTGATAAACTGTTTGGGAAAAATATGAAAGCTTTCAAAAACAAAAATTAATTTGCACAACTACATGAACTGAGTGAACTTAACCAGCATTCCTTTAAATTGATTTACCTTGTAATGTGTCCCTCCTAATCATCATATGACCCTCCTCCCCATGAGCTTGTGACCACTTTATGGATCAGCATGTTTTGGCCTCCTACTGGTGGCTTGTGGCCAATCAAATGTGATGCATTGGCAGTATAAAAAAACAAAACATTGAATATTAATCTGTCTCTTTGAAAACAATACAGTAAATGCATTAGATTTCAATAAGCACTAATTTACCACGACTAATTCACAAGGAAACAAACAAAAAACACCTTTGTACTAATATACTAATTTCTTATTTCTAATGAGACTTCAACGCCTCGTAAGGGGCAGTAACCGCCATATGAATACAATTTACGATTACTATATTAAAAATAATGAAACTGCGGCAAATGCCTGATGCTTTAGTTGAAATGGTCCACTTTGAAGTCTTCACACCTTATAAACAAAGGATTCCCATTTTCAGGCTCACAGCCTTATTATGGTGATGTCAGTCAGTAAGTCAACATAATTTATTAGACGGAAATTTTTTACTGTTTGTGCCTTGAAAAGAAGATGTTTGAAGAACATTTAACACAGCATGAGTACTAACAGTGCAATTTGTGCAATAAGGACGGATGGCAAGAGCCCCAGAAAGGCACGTTGAAAAGAAAGGAAGAGCAATAATAAACCTTCCCATCCTTCCCTTCTGTAGTAACGTAATCCACGCTGGTAGAAGATGTTCAAGTAGGTTTATTCAAGTAGATAAACAAGTAGCTTAGATCTTGTACAGCAGGTAGTTAAAGTGTGTAGAGCAGCCCCACCAGGAGCAGCCTGCTAGCTGCTCAGCCCTTCCACCAACTGTCACCACTCATACCCAGTCACTCAAGCATTCCACTCATGGCCCACACACCAACATTCCACACAGAACACTCACACTGGCTGAGCAGCTAGGGGCAAGATAACACAGTACATAATAATACACCATGAAGATACTACACCTTCCATATAGATTACTCCGCGTAAAGTTTTGCATCACAGTTTACCTCAGAGAATCTTGAAGCTTAGCCCCAGCTAAATTATCGAATATCACTCCTTTCCCGTATTTTATGCAACAATTAATGGATACCACTGTGAGAACAAACCCAGCGCCGACAAACAAGATGTCAGTGACATATAATTAAATAAGGGTCCCCGCTATTAAATGTTCCTTCTAACCAATCCATTATCAAACTATTCCTCGGTCTCGAGTTCCACTCAGTGGCGGCTCCTCCGCTAAGTTGGAGGAGCTCGCCCACTGCTTTTAGTGCAAAGAAGGAAAAATAAAATGATAACAACCCGATGTTGTTATCATTTTATTTTTCGTGTTGAAGCAGGTTTTGGGGCAGGGCATGGATGGCAATGCATAAGAAAATAACATTCCTAGGCAACAATGGACTAAGTGAATATCAAGTCCTAAACATGACACATTGTGAATCAAATGGACTCAGTGTACTAACAAAAAGTTAAAATATTGATCATTTTATTCATATAAGTTAAAAATTTGGATATACAAATCCATACCTACATATAACAAACACCACATACGAATATCATATAAACATAAATTCTAAAGTTGAGGACAAACCAAAATACACAAAACAGATAACCTAAATAACATGATGTGCAACAACATTCAAAGTGGCTAAAAAAAATTTTTATAATTTTTTTGTAGACAGATGGTAGTTTTCTACGCGCGTTTCGGCGTACTGGACGCCTTCTTCAGGAAATGCCACATAAATTCCTATACAACAAAGAAAAAGACAATAAAATATATATATATCTCAACACACAATAATAATACGCGTACACTGAGGCCATACATGATAATAGGCTGTCCCAAACACCAAACCTACAACATACAACATAGATAATAAAATTGGCTCTCTTTAGATGAAAACTAAAATGAAATAAACCATAACAAAACACCGTGCTTACAGAGAAACAAATGTGAAAAGATAATATCCCAATTATACCCATTTTACAATCCTACCAAAATTTCTCAAAACGGACCACTAAATGATATGGTTCTACAGACAAATGAGGGAAACCTACTTGGGAGTTAATAGAATGCAAACTCCAGCTATTGAGAACGTAGGCTGATATGAAGGAAAGGACCCTTGAGAGAGATCACCCTAAAGAAATATATCAAAATTATTTTTAGAAAATGTAACTCGAGGGTTCATTTAATTAGAATTCAAATCTGATCTCATAAATGACGCCATTTACCTGAAAATTGGCTGGCAGAGATGATAATTCAAAGCTTGAGGTCTGATCAAGAAACTGCGATCGTGTCAAATATAGCTACAAAATTTAAATGGAGAACATATCATGTTTAAGGAGGGATATATGCCTCTACTCGCGTGCAGTTAAATGATATAGCTAGTACTGATAATTACCTAAAATTTCTTCAAGTCAATGTTCGTGATAAAATCGAACATGAAGGGTGCTTGAGTTCAAGTCACCAACAGAAGGCAATCTATGCTAGCAAGAACCACGTATATGTTCTGAAAGGAATATAGATAAAAAATAAATCATAATCAAAACAAAAATAATATTGAGACAAACTCCAAGGGTAAAATCAAAATCAGACATCTAAATATCAAGCCTGATGAGACCAACTATAAGATTGAATCAGTAGGAAAACCTCAAGTATATGAACACAAAACCCCAGTAGATTTAGGGTGCAGTGTATATGAAAGTAATATATTTCATAGAAGTTGGTAATTGGAATTACAATTAAATGTGCACCAAATGGGACACATAAAGAGCTGAAACATTTACCTGTAGCTGTATTGAATCATGTCCGGATATCCAATACAGGTCTTGGATACTGGATGTGAAGAATAATAAACTAAAATGCCCAAAAAGATAATGGATGTAAGTTAATTACATGATATCTAAAAAAGTGCCGTTTTCGAAAAAACGGCAGCTTTCGACATCACGCAAAAAGACATATGCCAATATATTTTATTTAAAGAGTATAACCGCTATATAGAGCAGTCAACAAAGATTTACTACCGAGGAAGGTAGTTAGATATTTAGACCAAAGTTTTACCTCAATTACACAGTTCTACTACATAGCCCTTACTCCCGTGAAAAGCGCTGTGCGCCCCTCTCTCCTCCAAGGTTCAGGGAAACTGATTTACGCAAGGAAACATATGCCGATGTATTTTATTTAAGAAAAGAATAACCACTGTATAGAGCAACCAACACAGATTAACTCCCGGACGAGGTGGTTAGATATTGAGGCTACAATTTTCCTTCAATTACACAGTTCTACTACATAGCCCTTACTTCTGTGAAAAGCGCCGTACGACCCTCTCTCCTCCAAGGTTCAGGGAAGCTGATGTGTGCAGTGTGCCTGCTATTTAAAATGGAGTCGGCGTATGACGTAAATAATTATAGATGCTTGTTTGACGTGCTTCATAGCCATAGGGTCAAATGGATCACGTGCATCAGTACCATAGAGCTGAATAGGTCTGAGTCAAGCCGGATGTCTATGGTTTCACCATAACGGGCAACAACTAGAATGTTCACTGGTGACATATTTGTATACTAGAAGCTGCCGATCTCAAAAATACAAAGCAGCCAACCCGGATCTTTACAAAAAACGATTTATGCATCTAAAACTGCCGAAAAAATAAAGGCAATAAAACAAAAGGTAATAATGTAAACGAGGACTAGCTTGTATATCGTAATATCTCAATGGTTATGTCTCTCAATATAAAGTGAAAATACATCTTTCTGCTCCAAAGTGATGTTTAAAAATTCACATGTAGAACAATATGCATAGATTAAAATTGCAATTGAATCACATGTAGCAAACCAAATCAAATAGAACAAGATACAGAGTCATGTAGTAACTATTTGTAGATTGGCTAAATAAAGCACCTTCTATCTAGAATTATAGCGAATCGCGTTTTCCCAAGGGATTTCGCTATTTAATCCTTTTTATATGTGTCAAGAGTAAATATCCAAAAAACTTCGCGTTTTTGCGAACTTCGTCAGCTCTTATGGCATCTGGTATATCCAATTTCTCAATAATAAACCAGCGAAGATCGTTAGATGAATGTTTATATTCGACAAAGTGTTTAACTAAAGGGGCACTTATTTTGGATGTATGTATAGCTGATCGATGTTCAGTATAGCGGGTACAGAAAGTGCGAGATGTCTCGCCCACATATCCCAGATTGCATGGGCATATCAGCAAATAAATAACATTCTTGCTCTTACAATTAGAAAAACTACGTGGTGTAATGAGGTAACCATGGTAATTATGAGTAGCTCCCACTATAGCAGTATCACAAGCTTTACAGCTCGAGCATCTGTAGGTGCCTTTGACTGGGGCTGATCCATCAATTGTCTTTTGGATGAAAGGTATGCTTTCCACAAAGCGGGAACGTGTTACAAGATCTTTAAGGTTCCTATTCCTACGATGTGCAAAAAGGGGTTTTGGAAGTTTTTCTGTGAGGTCAGGATTGCTATTCAAGATGTGCCAATTTGCATTGATAATTTGTCTGACTTTATTATTCATAGTAGAATGCTTGATAATGCAGACCAGTGGATTTTTAGTCAAAGGGGCTTTAGATGTCAAAAGGCAGTCACGATCGTAAAATCGAGCACGTTTAAAAGACTCACGGATCAATCTATGAGGGTAGCCTCTGGCAAGGAATTTCGCTTTCAAGATTGTAGCTTGTGTATCAAAGTCCTGGATATTGGAGCAATTCCGTCGCAAACGGAGGAACTGCCCAAAAGGGATACTCTGTTTCTGGGCACGTGGATGATAGCTGTCAAAATGCAGCAACGTATTACGTGCTGTATGTTTGACAAACAAATCCACTTCTAACTTGTTACTATTATTCCTAATAATAACATCAAGGAACTCCACTTGGGTTTTGCTACTATGTGATGTAAATCGAAGGTTACCATCACAGAGGTTGAGCCATGTAAGAAATTCTGATAAACTCTCCTCGCAATCAGTCCATATAAAAAAGATGTCGTCGATATACCGGGACCAATGTGTCACAGATTCGAAAAAGGGGCTATTTCATTGTGTATAAATTTAAGTTCAAAATAGGCCATGTAGATATTCGCCACAGATGGGGCTACAGAAGCCCCCATACTGACGCCCTTGATTTGCCTGTATAAGGTGTTCCCGAACTCAAAAGTGTTCTCTGTGAGTACTATTTCTAAACATTGTAGGAGAAATGTTTTAGGACCTACAATATTATATTTGTCAATAAACCATGAAACTGCATCAATAGCTTCGCACTGGGGGATGTTACTGTACAAAGATTCAATATCAAGAGTGACAAGAATATGTCTAGCTTGATTAAATGAAAGGTTTTCAACCTTATTGATAATAGCCCTAGTGTCCATAACATACGATGGTATATTGACAATATGTGGTCTCAAAATGTTGTCACAATATTTCGAGAGAGGTTCTGAAACTGAACCTATGGTGGAGACAATCGGACGATATGGAGGATCCGAAAGATCTTTATGGATTTTTGGAATGCCATAAATACATGGCATTTGAGGTTCCATTCGATTCAGATAATCATGTTCCTTTGGACAAATGAGCCCATTGTCCAAGGCCTGTCTAGTTAAATGTTGGATTTTAAACATAACTTTAGGAGTCGGATTCTGATTTACTTGAACATAAAAGTTACGATCATTTAATAAACTTTTCATTTTATGCTCATATTGAGAGGTATCAAGTACAACTATACCGCCTCCTTTATCGCAGCTTTTAATAGTTAACGATTTTTCGTTGGATAATTTCTGGAGGGAGTCATATTCAGCTTTGTTTAAATTGTACATAGGTTTAGGTATAAATTGTGTAGCTCTTTTCAATTTATTCAATACTGTGTGTTCAAAAACAGCAACTTCAGGGCCAAGTTGATCTAGAGCTGGAGTGAAAGTAGAAGGGTTAGACACTATAGGTCCAGTTAGGTTAGCATTAGGTAACGCTTCTTTGTCCATAAAAAACTTTTTTAATCTGATTTTTCGAAAAAATGTAATGATATCTTGATATAGTTCAAAGATATTAGTTTTAGTATGGGGGACAAATGATAACCCTTTGGATAGTAATGAAGTACTAAATATATCTAATGTAGTAGAAGATAGATTGAAAATGGGTATCATGTCCCTCTCTTCCCATACCCGTTCGGCTGACATCATGTGCCTCTTCTCCAATACTGAGCATTGCGAGTCTCCAGCATAAGATGGTTGCCCTGTTGATACTGTGGGTTCTGATAATTTCCTCGTGATTGAGTCTGAAATCGGACTCTTTGTTTGCTCTTCCGGCCACCTCGCTGGCCTAAAAAAGGTTGCGGGGCACTGGAGTTGGAATTGAAGGTTCTATATGGTCCAGGTTGATCATATTGGAAACTGGCATTGTCTCCATCTGAATCAGACGTATCTGAAAATGTATGGACTCGGCGATTACTAGAGTGTTCCTCATTAGTATAGTGATTCTGTTTGTAAAAACTCTCAGCCAGATAAGGGTATGTCTTTTCCAGTGAATAATACCTAATATCTTTATGCAATTTATCATTCTTGCACTTAAACAGATAATCTCTAAATGATGCTAGCTCTCTATCTGCCTCTTCAAGTTTCTTTTTAGCTTCATCTAGGGCATTGTTTTTACGTATTTTGTCTTCCAATTCCGCTAATTCATTTTTTAATGCTGTTACTAATTCCTTCGCGGTTTCGACTATAAGCATCATTAAGTCACGTGAACATCTATTCGCAATCTGAGTCCATTTTTCTAAAAATTGTCTAACATGAACAAATAGGCCAGGTATATTGCGTATTTTAAGGCCCTGGGGAATAACTCCTGCTTTCAAATATTCAAGCATAAATTCACCATGAGCTTGCATGCGTGTAAGTTTCTTTCTAAGGAAGATAAGCTGACTAACTTCCTCATTTCCTCTAATGCTTGAATTAGTTGCATTACCAAAACTGGTACTTGAACCTACCAATGTTGCAAACTCCTCGTCTGTAAAACCAAACGTTTTCAATTGGTCCATACTGAGACTAAAGATGATAAATAATAATTAAAAACAAAAACAAAAATTTATAAAGAGAGCATGTACGAATAGTGAAAGGACAGCCAACCAATAAGATAGATAAATATGATGCAAAGGACAACCCCACACAGACAGGCTGTGGGTAATTTCAATGACTAAGACAAAAGGGCCCCCTGTAATTACTAGACGCTCCTAGGACAGGGAAATAATTCATAAGAAAATAACATTCCTAGGCAACAATGGACTAAGTGAATATCAAGTCCTAAACATGACACATTGTGAATCAAATGGACTCAGTGTACTAACAAAAAGTTAAAATATTGATCATTTTATTCATATAAGTTAAAAATTTGGATATACAAATCCATACCTACATATAACAAACACCACATACGAATATCATATAAACATAAATTCTAAAGTTGAGGACAAACCAAAATACACAAAACAGATAACCTAAATGACATGATGTGCAACAACATTCAAAGTGGCTAAAAAAAAATTGTATAATTTTTTTGTAGACAGATGGTAGTTTTCTACGCGCGTTTCGGCGTACTGGACGCCTTCTTCAGGAAATGCCACATAAATTCCTATACAACAAAGAAAAAGACAATAAAATATATATATATCTCAACACACAATAATAATACGCGTACACTGAGGCCATACATGATAATAGGCTGTCCCAAACACCAAACCTACAACATACAACATAGATAATAAAATTGGCTCTCTTTAGATGAAAACTAAATGAAATAAACCATAACAAAACACCGTGCTTACAGAGAAACAAATGTGAAAAGATAATATCCCAATTATACCCATTTTACAATCCTACCAAAATTTCTCAAAAAGGACCACTAAATGATATGGTTCTACAGACAAATGAGGGAAACCTACTTGGGAGTTAATAGAATGCAAACTCCAGCTATTGAGAACGTAGGCTGATATGAAGGAAAGGACCCTTGAGAGAGATCGCCCTAAAGAAATATATCAAAATTATTTTTAGAAAATGTAACTCGAGGGTTCATTTAATTAGAATTCAAATCTGATCTCATAAATGACGCCATTTACCTGAAAATTGGCTGGCAGAGATGATAATTCAAAGCTTGAGGTCTGATCAAGAAACTGCGATCGTGTCAAATATAGCTACAAAATTTAAATGGAGAACATATCATGTTTAAGGAGGGATATATGCCTCTACTCGCGTGCAGTTAAATGATATAGCTAGTACTGATAATTACCTAAAATTTCTTCAAGTCAATGTTCGTGATAAAATCGAACATGAAGGGTGCTTGAGTTCAAGTCACCAACAGAAGGCAATCTATGCTAGCAAGAACCACGTATATGTTCTGAAAGGAATATAGATAAAAAATAAATCATAATCAAAACAAAAATAATATTGAGACAAACTCCAAGGGTAAAATCAAAATCAGACATCTAAATATCAAGCCTGATGAGACCAACTATAAGATTGAATCAGTAGGAAAACCTCAAGTATATGAACACAAAACCCCAGTAGATTTAGGGTGCAGTGTATATGAAAGTAATATATTTCATAGAAGTTGGTAATTGGAATTACAATTAAATGTGCACCAAATGGGACACATAAAGAGCTGAAACATTTACCTGTAGCTGTATTGAATCATGTCCGGATATCCAATACAGGTCTTGGATACTGGATGTGAAGAATAATAAACTAAAATGCCCAAAAAGATAATGGATGTAAGTTAATTACATGATATCTAAAAAGTGCCGTTTTCGAAAAAACGGCAGCTTTCGACATCGCGCAAAAAGACATATGCCAATATATTTTATTTAAAGAGTATAACCGCTATATAGAGCAGTCAACAAAGATTTACTACCGAGGAAGGTAGTTAGATATTTAGACTAAAGTTTTACCTCAATTACACAGTTCTACTACATAGCCCTTACTCCCGTGAAAAGCGCCGTGCGCCCCTCTCTCCTCCAAGGTTCAGGGAAACTGATTTACGCAAGGAAACATATGCCGATGTATTTTATTTAAGAAAAGAATAACCACTGTATAGAGCAACCAACACAGATTAACTCCCGGACGAGGTGGTTAGATATTGAGGCTACAATTTTCCTTCAATTACACAGTTCTACTACATAGCCCTTACTTCTGTGAAAAGCGCCGTACGACCCTCTCTCCTCCAAGGTTCAGGGAAGCTGATGTGTGCAGTGTGCCTGCTATTTAAAATGGAGTCGGCGTATGACGTAAATAATTATAGATGCTTGTTTGACGTGCTTCATAGCCATAGGGTCAAATGGATCACGTGCATCAGTACCATAGAGCTGAATAGGTCTGAGTCAAGCCGGATGTCTATGGTTTCACCATAACGGGCAACAACTAGAATGTTCACTGGTGACATATTTGTATACTAGAAGCTGCCGATCTCAAAAATACAAAGCAGCCAACCCGGATCTTTACAAATGGCAATGCAGCCAGCAGGGGGAGGAGGAAATTTTAGTGCACATAACAGTTTGGCCAGACAGGCTCCCACTGCCTCCTCTGAGCGCCGAGTCCCAGCGCTCAGACTCATCACAGCGCTGCATTGCAGCGATGGGATTGGTTTAGGGGAGCCTGTTTGTGCTTCCTGAATCGGCCGGACCAAGCAGACGATGACGAGGATGGAGGAGAGTCGTCGGCCTTGTACGGTAGGTGCTATTTATTTTTTAACCCCCCCGTCCCACCACCCTCGTTCAGTACCAGCCACGACTGGTTCCACTGAGTGAAAGCAGATCTCTTTTCTTGCACTGAGAGGCAATGGCCAGTTGTGTCAGTCAGTCAGTCAGTCAGAAATACTTTATTCGACAGCCAAGAGTCATAAAAGCTTACAATATTATTAAAAGAAGATACACATTCCAGCCAAATACATAGCAATAAAATAATCCCACATATCAATCACAATATTCACATCTAAAAACATTCATAAAAAGAGCCAATATCATATAAAGTGCACTGTGCTTAAGCAATAGACCAAAATCTTATTTAATATCACGTTTAAAAATAATAATCAGGAAGGAGAAAACACAATTGAACCAACAGACAGCACAAGATTTCAATTACGGAAGTAGTCTGTTCCTATGTCTAATGGCCCCAGTTAAAAACTTGCGACCCCGAGGCAAACCATGGGTGATGCCAGCATTTGTAAATAAAGCAGGGCTGGCCTCACTTGGACAAACTGGCATTCTCTAAGTAAAGGGAGGATATGCTGCCTACGCAGGGACTCATAGTAACTACAAAAAAACATTTGGTGCAAGGTATCCTGTTCCGAGAAGTTATCACAGGGACAGGGTTTTAACAATTCAGATTTTGAATATCCTCTCGGAAATGCCAGCAACCAAGGAACCATATTTAAACGAAATCTTGTTAAAACAAAACGATGGAATGGTTTATTAACATAAGATAAATATGGTTGCAATTGCGGGCCTAGGCTCAGAGTAACATACCTTCTCACCGAAGGCTTGCCTAGCTCAGCCTCCTCCCTAAGGCATTTCCGCCTATCCACAAACTGCCGTTTAAAATTTATAATCGCAGTCTTGCCCAAAGGCTTTGGGGTCAAAAACAAATCTGGGCACCCTAGACATTTTGTTTCTTCCTTTATATATTTAAGCCAAGGGATATGCTGGGCTCTCTCTAGCGCCATACAGTCCGAGATTATAAGTTGATTTAAATTCGGAGGGGGTTGAGTCCAGATTCTAAGCCATCGTAGCAGGGGGAAACTGCGATCTGGTCTGCAATATATCCCATCCCCAGCTCTTCATGCAGGCAGTAAACAGGGGTGGCTACAGAGACCCCAAGGAGTTTGCGCATAAAGTTATTCTCTGCCACTTGTATTTCCTTTACATCTTTATAGCCCCAGATATCGCATCCATACGTGGCCATAGGAATGCATTTTGCAGTATAAACTTTCAAGAGTGCGGGCAGGGTTTTGACCCTAATCTTTTTGCAAAATCCATAGTGGCCCCCGTTGCTCTTGCCAAAATATTCTTTTTAAGTGTTCGTTGTGCTCCCCATGTACCTTGATCATCAAAAAGTACCCCAAGATATGGAAAAGTGGATACTTTAGTTAATTCATCACCATTACAATAAAATTTGGCCTTGGCAGCCTTACGCGAACCAATCGTCATTGCATGAGATTTCTTAAAATTCGTTATCAAATCTAGTGAATTCATAAAATCTATAAAACAATTTAAAAGTTGTTGCACTTCCAGGCTACCAGTATTGGTATTACCATGCTGTCCTGTTTCTACCCTAAGGTGTCCCCTCCAGAAGTTGGGACTCCCCCTCACGCCTATGAAGTAGTGCCCTCGATCCACTAAGGTAAGCTATACAGGATGTTCCTCCCCCCTGTGTGGGCTTCTTCATTGGATTAGGATGGTGTTTTGACACATAGTTGGTGGTCCAATTCTTGGGCTAATCCTTGCGCTTTTTTAACGTTTTAACTTACTCTACCCATTCATTTTTACTTTCCTATGCAGCTAGTTAGCTTGCAGTGCTGGACTGGCACTTTTGTCTTGTCCAGGTTCACGCAGTCTCTATGTAGCGTCTACATCTGTGAGAATTGCTACTGGTCTGCTATCATTGTTTCTAATTGACAATATGAACTACTGTTGAAGAATTTATTCCGCGCTTTTCTCTTTTCTCTGCCTTTTCTCTCCTTTTAGGTGGAGAACTTTGTCTGGTTTCACCTCTGGGACCAGTCACACACTTCATCCGGTCATCCTCTAATAGCAAGGAGACCTACCGCCCCACAAGGGGCCACAAGTTTTTCATCTAGGTCCTGAAGAAGTGCCGCCCGACGGTTGGGCCACCATGGCACGAAACATGTTGACCACACACCGATAACGTTATCCTGGTACCTTAGGACCACAAGATAGCACCACTGTTTTTACCTGGTCCCGGACCCATACACCATATTAAATTAGTTTTTTGGGGGATCCGGTACCTATTTTAATCACTTTTCGCACATTAACACTCACTGTTTTTTGCCTTCATGCTACTTTCACATACGGCATCCTCAGATCAGAAGATCTCCGCCAAAGAAGCCACCAGGCCCGTCAGACATTGAAGCGCCGGTCTGACGAGGAGCGCCCTATGATGAAGCATGACACCCTAACAGGTGTGTGAGGGCATTACGATCTGAAATTCAGATCTCCCAGCGGCATATTCTCTAGCCAGGCAGCACCCACCAGTGCACCGGCTAAGTAGAGGAACTAACTCCTTATTGTGTTACACTTGATATTGGCACCCAGAGGAGCTTAGGAGTAGGACCTCGTTAAATATCTTGCTCTTCCGTCCCCCCCTCTTTGATTTAAGGCTTCCAGGCATTGCCAGATTAACACCCAGATATCACAACATTTCCCTAATCACAATCAACAATTCTTTCCAGAAAGACTCAAGGTGGAGTCACTGAATGCCCACAGGTCCTCCAGTTTTCCTTTAATAAAGCACACTGAGAGCTCAAGGGTTACCTCAGTGGCATAATATGTATACTAAGGACGGTAATATTCTGAATGGCAATAAAGTGCATTTTATCTGCTGTCCTACGAATAACGTCATGTTTTTATATGGTTTAGACCTTTGCTTCATTTTGTTTTAGTTTTAAAAGTTGTTGATGGTTTCAATTAATTTATAATGTGCAACCCAGATCTGAAAGAATGCTGTAGTCATGTGACCAGTGGGCACCCTCCGTCATCTTCAAGTTTACAGTTTAACAGCAGTGGCAGCTGGCATCTATGGGGGGGGATTGGAAGGGGTAGTTCAAATATTTTAATTGAAGAAAAAAAACTTACCTGAACCGACGCCCTCCAACCTTTAGCTCTGGACCTTTTCTCAATCGAACCTCTTCTCAACTGGATGCTGCATTGCGGGAACCAATCCTGGCACAGCTCTCATGCTGTGAGAGCAGCGCCCTGATTGGAAGGAGCGGCCTCACTCTCCGGCCCAAGGACACTGGAGCCCTACTCTTACTCTGACCCAGCTGTCTTAAGACAGCTGGGTTAGAGGTTTCAAAGTGCGCATGTCTGGCTGGCTGTCGCAAGACAGCCGGCCAAAGGGACATGCACACTTTGAAAGGTGCAAACACAGCCCACTCTTCTACCTGCTGCTGTCATTCAGCAGTGACCACACCACCATCCTGACGCTTGGTTCAGGATGGGAGGATGAAAAATAAAATGGTATTGTATTACCATTTTATTTTTCATCTTTGTGGAGTAACTCAAGTGGAGCGACGCTCCAACACTCCAACGGAGAAGCCGCCTCTGTTTAACAGTTCAACAAGTGATATGTAAACAAACAACATCCCATATTGTAAAACAGCTTATCGCCAACTGGCCAGCATTCCTAACTGCGATGTAAATGACTGTACTGCACTATAATACATGGGACCCTGGAATCCCTGTCTAAAAGCTTATCTCTAATGTCCTTAATGCAGGTGATTTGTGATGTCTTTAGGACCTGTAATAAAGAGATGATGTAGATGCTAAATTGTATGAACTTATAACGGTAGACTTCTGCCCTACAGCGCCTGCTGCAAGAGGCAGTAGCCAAGAAGAAAGGCAAATCAGGAAGTATAATTAATGCTGCAGTTTAAAACATGAAAACAAAGCCTGTTTTTTTTCTACTTCTGCTCTATTTCCAGATGAACAGTGATAGGTAGAAAGGAGATATTTATGGCAACATGCACTTTAAGTAATTATAGGAAAGATAGAATCTTGCTACGGCAATTTTTGGAGGGTGACGGTGTGACCATGTATTTTAAGGAAGAAAGTACCTCCTACCGTCGATTATAAAAAGATATTGCAAGACACCTCAGAGTTCCATGACCTTATAAAGGAACTCAGCCTGTGGTCTCGTTCTTCTTTATGGTCACAGAACTCCTCGATGACTTGCGATATCCTTATAATGTACAGCATGGGGTACTTTATCCCTTATATACTAAAACAATGTCCTTCCTCTGCAGCATGATTTCTCAAGTGCTCTCGGCTTTCTCTGAATCCTACAGGTAGCAAAGTTGTTCATGCCGGGAATGATTTTTTTATCTCCTCCGATGTTTTTTCATTGTAAATATGCCCTTGCCAGTGGTACCTCAGGTATTCCTACTCTCCCCCTGGTTGTTCTCTGTCTCTCAGGCTCCCACTGGTTGTAAAGCCATCCATGCCACTAATAATGTCTGCCTCCCTTGGCTTTTGTTTGCAGTGAATTGTCTATGCCAGCAGTCCTATGGTCTTAACTTTAAGACCTGTCTGGTCAATATCTCGACCTGGATGACAGAATCTGCCTCAAATTAAATACTGATAAAACAGAGGTGTTGTTCTTCAATCAACCCTCTCCTCCTTCCTCCAATCTCTGGTGGCCTTCGGAGTTGAATCCCCCTCCTTCCCCAGTTGAGGTGGCTAGAAATCTTGGCTTCAAATTCGATACTCACCTTTCCTGCAAAGCTCAGATCTGCCAAGTCTCCTCGGCTTGCTTTTGGAAATTAAAAGCCTTGCGGAAATTTCTACACTTCCTCCCCATGGACTGTCAGAAGACTGTAGTCCATGCCATGGTGACATCAAGGTTAGACTACGCTAATAGCCTGTACCTGGGTCTTCCTGCCTATTTGACCCATAGACTGCAGGTTGTCCAAAATGCGGCAGCTAGACTTATTAGAAATGTGCTGTTTCGTCACCACACCTCCCCACACCTGAGGAGCCTTCATTGGCTGCCTGTCCTAAAAAGGATAGAGTTTAAGGCACTTACCATCACCTTTAGAGCAACCAGGGATAGGGGCCCGCTATACCTGCATCAGAGACTCTGGAAATACCAACAAGCAAGGACCCTCAGGTCTAATCTTCAGCAACTTCTTTGGATCCCTTGCTTCTCTAAAACCAGGATTGGTGGCAGAGCTTTTTCAGTGAGAACCGCATCCTTGTGGAACTCTATGCCAGTCCACCTTCGGAAGACAGAGACTGAACAAGCATTTCGGAAAGCGCTGAAGACCTGGCTATTTACCTGCCCCTAACATGCAGTTCTTCTCTCTCCCTCCTCTGCAGGTTCCGCTGTCAGCGCCAGGACACCTCCGTCGGAGGTAGCCGCGCGCTTTACAAGTGCACTTGACTTGACTTGACTTGACTTCCCTGGATCCAACTGCTCCTGCAGCAGCCCCTACCACCCTCCCTTCTTGTCTCTCCCAGCTCCTACTGGCTGTAGAGCTGTCCATGCCAGCTGTGCTCTTTGCCACACTTGGCTCCTACAGGTTGTAACTCCAGCAATGCCAGAGGTGCTGTGTATTTCCTTAGTGCAGACTGTGTTCAAAGCATTCCATCCCTGTGGTACCCTTACCTTCTAACAGTAGAAAAGTTGTCCATGTCAACTATTCTGCCACTCTCCCCAACTTCAGCTGGTTGTCCAGATGGCCAACCCACTGGTGTTCTCTGCCTCCCTTGTCTCCTACCAGTTGTTACGTTTCTACTGATTATAAAACCATCCAAACCAACACTGGTTCTTACAAAGATGCACATGCCCGCATGCTGTACCTCCTGGCTGTAAAGCTGCTCTTCCCTTGTGGCTCCTACTGGATGTAAAGTTGCCCATGTACCGCTGTACTCTTTCTTCCTTCCTCTTAATGGTTGTAAAATTGCCATTGCCAGCAATGATTTCTGTCTACCCAGTGGCTCTCTTTCCTTCCTACTCCTCCTAGTAGTAAACCTGCCTATGTCCGTAATGCTGTATATTTCCCTTGGCTCCTACTGGTTGTAAAGCTAACCAAGCCATCAGTGCTACGTGTTGCAAAGTTGGTCATGGCCGCTGTGACCTCTGCGTCCCTGGCCAGTGGCGTAACATAGGCCCCCACAGCCCCTGTGGTGCAAGTGGGCCCCCGAGCTCCAGAGCCCCCCGCACCACAGTACCCAGGCCTGAAAGCTCTTGACTGAGTCCGGAGCGGGCCCCTCCGTCTAGTTTGCAAGGGGGGCCCTCAAGGCTCGTTATGCTAGTATCCCTGGCCCCTTTCAGTTTTAAATCTGTCAGTGTCAGTCTGGCCTTGTCTCTCCATTGGTTCCTGCTGGTTTCAAAGAGATCCTTGTCATCATTGCTATCTCTGTTTCTTGCTTCTTGCAGGTTTTGAGGAGGTTCATTCCAGCAGTTTGTTCTGTCTCCTTGGTTCCTTGTGGTTTTAAATCTGTTCTTGGGATCAGTGCAGTCTCTCACCTTTGGTTCCTACTGGTTTTAAATGGGAAACAGCAAATACCACGACCGCCGACCAACGCATTGCCTTTGCAACGTAGGCAGAACAACAAATTCATCTGAACCACGAATTCCACTTACAACGCAAGCTGTTACAACGATAAGTGTTAGGTAAAGCGGCGTTGAAAGTTAATGTGCAACGCTTTCCCTACTGCTGCGGGGACTGGAGATGGAATGGCAAATTACACTATTCCAAAGTACAGCTCCCCCGAGGCAAGTCCTAGCAACAACTTGCGTTGTAAATGGAATGCGTGGTTCAGACACATTTGCTGTCCAAACCGTGGGGCAGATTTACAAGCCCCTTGCGCCTTCTTGCGCCGCCATTGCGTCCCTTTTTTTGACGCAACCGCGGCCCAAAAAAGGCAGCCTATTTGCAACGTGACGCATCTAGGGAGATGTGTCACGTTGTAAAGCCCTGCGTCACATTATACCTGCGTCAGGTATAACGTATGCAGGGTGGGCGTTCCCACGCAGGAAGGCCTCGTAAAGTGACGCAGTGAAATCTACAAGATTTCACTGCACCACTTTTAGGACGCCACTGCGTCAAAACCTTACGCCTGCTTGAAGCAGGCGTAAGTAGTGACGCAGTGTAGTGGGAATAGGCCTCAACACGCATTGCTGGAGTTGCGTCGTGCTTGCGACACGACTCCAGCAATGCGTGATTTTTCCGCCAACAGATGCGTCAGAATTTCTGACGCATCTGTCAATCCTTGCGCCATAGTGCGCCGTATTGTAAATACGGTGCATCTATGGTGGGGCAAGGGTTTCTAAGGGTGGCGCAGGGAAAGTGACGCATCTATACAGATGCGTCACTTTCTTGTAAATCTGCCCCCGTGTTGTTAAAGAATGCGTGGGAAAGTAAAGGGTGGTTGTGTCATAGTCCTTGCCGGTTCCAGACTGTTGAAGTTGATGGCAGAGGAAGGGATATATCTCCAACCACTGCCTGCCCTCTCCCTTCAAGTAGCTTTGTAAACCTGTCTGTGACGGAGGTGCTGATTAAATTCAGCTTTCAATCACAGGGAATAATCAATGTGTAATTAAAAGGATTTTTTTCCTGTCCCTTGCAAACCTCTGCCAACTTTCTCTCTCCTTTCTCGCCCTCCGGCTTCAAATCTTTTTAATGTGATTTTTAATAATAAACGGCTAGTTTGTGATAATTATATTTCTGCAGCAATGGCTGTAGAAATGGATTTTACACAGTAGACCCTGCAATTTATTATTTCTGAAATGTTCTGTGAACTTAACCAGCAAAAAATGCCTCCGAGACCAAAGAAGCAATATTAGAAGCTCTCTGATGAGTAATATAAATGAAATATGGATTGCTCCATGCTCTGAACATTAACAGAGATACTCTAATCTCTTACTAACCTATCCTTTTTCTATAAACGCTGCAAATGACATACACAATCAGAACATTTTCAATACATCCAATTAATTTATTGCTTGTCTGTTTTTATGCATCTTTTTTTTATAGTAGTGGCACCGCCAGACTGCATAAAATGTTCCTGGGCCTAACAGGCCCAGTACAGGCCCTAAATTACACAATGAAACCAGGTTAGGCTGGCGCGCAGAATGCATTTATTTACCTAAATTAAGAGATGGGACTATAGTCAACTTCTAGTCCCACTGCTTCAGCCAAATTACAGTACCAAGTCCACAGATTTCACAAAGATCCTGCATATTTCGATCCACTCTTTCTTTATGAGGCCGTGCGAAATATAAATTACGTCTGCTGAATTCACGTAATTTTGGGAATTTTGCATTATGCCTGATATTTAAAATTCCTGATATTGGGCCGTTATGTCACATTGCGAAATGACGTCACCATTCAAATTCAAATTATAATGTGGAGCAAAGTGAACCACCAGAACACACGAGTGGCTGTTGGTAACTGCAATAGTGTTTTTTCGTGCTTTTTTTTAGCGAGAGATGCAACCTCATGTCAAAATTGAAGTGAGGGCTCGTTTTGTGTTAAAATGTAGGGCTAAATGACATATTTGCATCTCGTGTAATGACATGTAATTTTCCGTGATTTCCTCAAAATGTTGCGTAATGACACGAAAGCAAATTACGCAAATTTCGCACACTACTACTCGTTATGCAACTCAAATTCATTTGCAGATAGACTAGTTCCTCAACAATACCCACCCCACTGCTCTCTGATTTTGACCTCAGCCCTAAAAAATGAATGTGTCTCAATGTGCCTCAAAACTCCCATGTACACTGAGGCTACCACGCCGGGTTTAGCGCTGGTGGCGCCCTGTGCGACAATGTCTGTTGGCGCCCCCCCAATGACCACCTCTGCCACGGATTCCCTCACTAGCACCCTTTAACAGTGCCTCTCAAGTCTCCCTAACCAGTGTCTCTCAGATTCATTTAGTTTTATAGCACCACTAATACCAGTGTAAGGTGTCAGAGCACTTTACACCACACACACATTGCACAGAGACAGTCATAGGTGTGTAAATCAGTGTATAGGAAATGTTAGATCAGACAGTACTACACGGTGTAGTGTAGGAGTGACATGTCATTGATACTGGTAGGCAATATAGTTAAAGTTCTTTTTCAGGAAAGGCACAAATTCAGAATTTAAAGCGTAACATCATTGCTAGGGGTTCTCTTTCATAATAAGAATTGTTTCCTACCCAAATGAACCCTTTTCACAAGATTAGGATAATGAAAGACTGGGCAAAAAAACATATAGCTCTAACATATACCTTGCAGTTTGCAGCAGCTCTAGGGTGACAGTTAATAGCTCAAGGTTCTATATTAGGATTTTTGACTTATAAACGACAGGTAACAAAAGGAGCTCTCTTACAGAAGCAGTAACCCACTGCCCTATTTACATTATATGCACTTCGTTATCTGCATGGTACATGTTCTTAGCAGCAGGCATTTTAACCCTCTGCGCTACCTTAGGATGAGTCAAAACTTCCACTAGACAAACCTCTGGTCTCTTTCCTGAAAGACGATTAATCACCGGACTTCTCTTGACATTTTAATTGATGTCTGAAAGTTTCTGGAGGCCAGGAACGCGGCAGCAGGTGCTTTTAAAATGATAGTATACTTTTTTTTAAATGACGCCCCCACCCCACGTCAACGCCCGGTGCGGTCGCACCGATCGCACCGCCATAGAGCCGGCCCTGTCGCCACCAGCCTTGGGCCACAGCTATTACTAATGCAGCAGATGCACTGGCCTTGAAGTCTAGAGTTGTGAGTAGTCAACTGCACTGCACTTATGTGTATTTTGCTCTTAAACAAGAGTGAAGGTAGCACCCTTGCAATGCCACTCACATCAGCTTAAACACCTCCATGGAGTGCATCCTACTTCTGGTGCCCCACTGTAGAGCATTTCACTTGCTTCCCCTGGCTACTTTAACCTCAGCACCAATGCTCAAGTAGAAGGCATGTACCTCTCCATTCTGCACTCCTACCATCCCGTCCCTCATTTACTTACTCACAGCAGCAGAGACTAGATGGACCTCATTATCTCACAAGCTTAGTACGACTCAATATACTTCAGCACACAGTCAAGCTGTCCCCACTCACATCTCATCACTCATTCATTCACTTATTCATTACCGCTATCTCCCTGCCACACTAACAACCCTCGCCCAATCTCCATGTGCAAATTTACCCGATATATTCCTGAATCCATAACCCATTTGCATATCATCACAGACTTTGGGGCTTTATTTATGAGAGGCTTACGCTGCCGAATTTTCACTTTTTCTGACGCTCCAGTGGCGCAAACTTTTCACCCATATCTATGAGGCCACGCAAAGCCACTTTGCTTGGCTTTGCATAGCCTCATAGATTCAGAGTAAGACAAAGCAGCGAAGACAGTGCGTTGCCTTACTCTGCGCCAGGGAGGCGTTCCATGGGCGTTGCAGTGGGTTTTCCCACGCAATGCCCATGGATTTTGTCGCTGTCCCAGATTTACTTAATCACATAAACCTGGGGCAGCTCCAAAACCGTATGCCTCCCCAAAGCAGCTGTAACAAGGAGAAATATTTTTATTTCTCCTCGTTTTTTCCTCTTTCCATGTGTTCTCCATTCTGCAGCACACATAGAAAGAGGGAAACGCCTCTCGGGATTGTTTTTATGCAGGAAAGTGCCCCTTCCTGCACAAATACAATCCTGCATGCAACGCAGACACCCTTGCACCATGGTGCAAGGGTGCCCGTGCTGACGCTGGGCAGCAAAGTGTGCGTTAGCACAGGGGGAAAGGACAAGAATGCACCATGTTTAAAAAACATGGGGGCATATTATCAAGGGCTTTATCACCGCTTTAGCGGCACTTTTTGCCGCTAAAGCGGCGATATTTTTATCGCCCTATTAGCAAGCTGTCGCTAACAGCTGTTAGCGACAGCTTTTAGGCGATAGCGACCGGGTTGGGTGCCACTTTGCATGCCAGCGATATTTATCGCTAATGACATGCAAAGTAGGCGTTCCCAACCCGGCAGCGACTGGAAATAGTCGCTAACATCGCTATCGCCTATTAGGAGGCCAGCAAGGCGATAAAGAAACCAGCACTAAACACTATTAGCGCTTGTTTTTTACACCTGGTCCAAACCTGACTTAGCCATGTAATCCAATGGGAGGTGGATTACATGGCTAAATCCCCTTGCCCTATCAGCAAGCTATCGCCGGTCACAGTGGCGATTATCGCTGGATTTCCAGCGATAATCGCACTGTTTTCCAGCGACAGCAGGGGTTTCTATCGCATTGGAGATAAGCGTTGCTGATAGCACGCTATCTCCGCGATAGAAACCGGCGATAGCCGGCGATAATTATCCTAGCGCTAAGTGCGCTTAGCGATAATTATCGCCGGTTATTGCTAATAGGCCCCACGGTGTGTTCCTGCCCTTTCACATTGGCGAAGGGCAGCACAGCAAGAACATTTGCAGCGCTGCCCTATGCCAATTCCGCATAAATGAGGTCCCTACTTTCCAAATCCTACTACACATTCAGGTGCGCTTTAATAACCACCTGCAGCACCTCCTACCCACACCATCTCTCGATCTCTTCCACCTCAAACAATCTCTCAATCTACATTATCTGTTTCAATCTCCCAATGGCCGTCAGGGCTGTTGAGAAAGACGTACTATTGAGACAATGTTGCTTCTGGATGTGGCTTTAGTTGTCTAGCTCTCCTCCACCTCGATGACACTTGCTATTCAGTGTCTTTGTGCTCTGAGGGTGGACATCCCAAAGATGAAGTCTCAACCTTATCCTTTTCCTACAATGGAAATATCATTTCTCCCAGAGAGTGCCTGTTGCATTTTTCTCAGTGACAGTCTAATGGTTGCCCTTTTCTCTTACCTCTTAGATTCACTCAAAGACTGTCAAGAAGTTACTTCTCTGCCATCTGATAAATACTACACATCCCAAATCGATCACAGATCGATCAGGGGTGATTAGCCGCGCTTTACAAATGCTGATTGATTGATCACAAAACAAAACAGAGCCAAGCTGAAAAATGGGATAGATTAAATCAATGGGATTAAAATGTAAGGGGAGAAAATGTATAACTGAGGACTAATAGCCGAAAAGTTCACCACTCAAAGTTCTACACAACATTAATAAATAAATGAAAGAAAAAAGAGGATAATAAAATGTACTTTAAAATAAAAAAGTCAGAACCTCTATAAAACAATTCTATATAAGCAAGTTCCACACCAGTAGAAAATGTGATGCATTCTTAGTCTGAGCGATCAATAATGGATTTGTGCACAAAGGTTTCTGTCTCTTTGTTCCCAGCTCCAATGAATAGGAGTATAGGAGTATACATCTCTTTGCCCTTTTGAGATTCATGTATCTTCCTATAACATTATTTTTCTTGATTAATAAACAATATTCAAAAACCCAATAATCTTTTGTAAATTCTAGCCTCGCTGAAATGTGGTTGTGGGCGCCCCCCCTCCACCAATCTGGGTGTTCATGAGCAGAAAAGGAAGAGTGGCTGCTTTTATGGGGTAGTTATCTTGCTGCTGCGACCAAGTAGTTACACCCCTTTTATTTCTTTTTAGGCATGAGCCTGTAGTAGACTGATGTTTAAACTTAGTACTGATGTTGACAGCAGGGAGTTTAAACCCATCACCCATGCAGCACACATGGTAGTTACAAAATGTCATTTTTTTAAAGATTGTTTATGTGCAGGAAGGGTCACCTTCCTGAACATAAACAATCCAAGGTATTTTACTTTTTCCATGTGTGCTGCACAAGGCAGCACACATGGAAAAAGCAAAAACAAGGAGAAATAAAGCATTTCTCCTCGTTTTGCCAAGTTAAGACCAGGGGGCATTAGTACAAGCCCCTATCACCACCACAACGTCACTTTTTCTGACGTTGTGGTGGCGATAGGGGCTTAGCCTTATTTACAAGGCAGCGTTAAGCCACTACACGGGGCTTAACGCTGCCTTGTAAATAAGGTTAGCGTGAAAGGGTGAAAGGGGTGGGCAGTGGGTGTTGCGGTGGGCGTTCCACCGCAACACCCATTGATTTTGACGTTGCCCCCCTATGTACAAGGGCAGCAGCGCCAAAATTAAGACCAGGGAAAACCTGGTCTTAACTTGGCGAAACGCAGAGAAATGCATTATTTCTCCTCGTTTTTGCTTTTTCCATGTGTGATGCCTTGTGCAGCACACATGGAAAAAGCAAACTGCCATGGATTGTTCCTGTACATAAACAATCTGTAAAAAAAATGCCATTTTGTGACTTTCATGTGTGTTGCATGAAGCAGCACACATAAAAGTGACAAAATGGCATTTTAGGATTGTTTATGTGCAGGAGCGGACACCTTCCTACACATAAACAATCCTCCCCTGCACGCTGACACCCCTGCAACTATGGTGCAAGGGTGCCTGCGTAGGCGCTACACTGCTAAGTGTAGCACCAGCGCAGGGGGAAACGCAAGGCTGCACCATATCCTTGTAAATATGGTGCAGCCTTGCGTTTCAGAAGTGGCGGAGTGAGACGTTAAGCCATGACGGCTAACACCTCACTCCGCCACTTCCTTGTACATACGCCCATAGGTTTTCCCTGGTCTTAATTTTGTCACTGCCTTCTATTTACACCTCCCTTGTAAATGGGGGGCAGCGTCAAAATCAATGGGTGTTGTGGTGGAACGCCCACCGCAACACCCATTGCCCAACCCTTTCACGCTAAGCATATCGTGAAAGGGGGCATTATTTACAAGGCAGCATTACGCCACGTTAAGTGGCTTAACACTGCCTTTTAAATAAGGCGAGGCCCTATCACCAC
Organism: Calotriton arnoldi; assembly: GCA_963921515.1. Taxonomy (NCBI): domain Eukaryota; kingdom Metazoa; phylum Chordata; class Amphibia; order Caudata; family Salamandridae; genus Calotriton; species Calotriton arnoldi. The sequence continues at coordinate 630,169 of CAWUFW010004735.1, forward strand.
AGGAATGTCGGAAAAAGTGACGGTCCCGTGGCGATAGGGGCTTGTACATATGCCCCCTAGTAAACACAAGGAGATGATGGACCGAGCGCTGAAACTTTTCAGACACTCACCCCTAGTCACAGATCTGGGTTGAATCCATCATCATTCTTCAGCTCACTTCGCCACCCCAGTTCAGACACAGCTATATGCAAATCAGTCTTGGCCCTGTGCCTCATGGGAACAGTCCAGCCCAAACTGCTAAGCCATGTCTTCCCTTGACCAGAAACAAGCATCCTGGGGCCAGTTTTGGGGTAACACCCCTCTTCAGCCAGGCTAGCTTGAATCCTGTGGCAAGGTGAGCAAGGGACCCACGTCTGGGCATACCCTGCCAACTTAGGGAGAACAAGGAGATGATGGACAGAGTGCTGAAACTTTTCAGACGCTCACCCCCAGTCACAGATCTCGGTTGAATCCATCATCATTCTTTAGCTCACTTCGCCACCCCAGTTTAGATACAGCTACACGCAAATCAGTCTTGACCCTGTGCCTATTTAGGCACCAAACATTTTTTCAAAGATGGAGAATGCCATAGTCGGAAGAAATTCCACTGTAGAAGAGAGGGTTCAGCACCATTCATTGTATCCTTAGTAATCACAGGGTACTTGGCCAAGAGGAAGGAAAAAGTAAGGTCCTACTCAAACGTTACAAAATGTCCATCGGTGCCTAAAAGAGATAGCGCATGTGCAGTACGCAGGAATTTTGTAAGCATTACTCCAAGGATGGCTGTGAAGGCCCGCTCTTGTGTACTCGAGGGTGAGATACAGGGCCAGCCCTAAATTGCAATGACGGGGACAGCCCTGGGCGGAAAGAAAATTTGGTGTTTGTTGTGGGGCGGAGGGGGTCATTGCAGTGTGATGTCAGGAGGTATGAGGAAGATGAGAGGAGGGGAGGGGGTTGATGGGGTACTAACAATTACACTGAGGTACTTTAAGGGCTGATTACAAAGTCCTTAACGGGACCCAATTGAGACCAAGTGGGATGGACAAGCTGTTCTTTGCATAACATTGAGTCAGGCAGCTCCCTGCCACGCCCCTCAGAATATTGGCGCCCCGGTCCTGGGCCCAGCTCGCCTATGCCCAAGGCCAGCCCTCGTGAGATAGGAGATATTAGGACACTGTCTGTTTTTGCCTCTCACAGTCAGTTTATTTCAGCTCTATCTACGCTTTCTCTCTCTCAAAATGTCTTTGATTACTGCTATGAGGAAGAAATGGATTTCAAATATCAAACGGCACGCTCCCATTTACAGAACCCTCGCGCTGTGTGATTAAAGCAAAGAAAGCAGGAATAATACATACTTCAAATGTGGGATAAAACTGATTTTCAACAGGAAAAAACAGACAGCTTTGAAATGCTCTGAGGATATCGCTGTATGTCAATAATCAGCTTATTACAATGAGCTGCAAGTCACAAATGAGGGAAAATGAGAAGAGCCGGAAAATTCAAATATTTGCGGCTGAAAACATATTTTCTAGGCAGTGCCAGCTGCCGCGGGATAATGGTTGGCAAGGAAACGTTGATATGATAGTCAGTGCTTGCCATATGTGCTCTCGATTTTTAAGTTACAAATGTAACATTAACTGTAACCCATCTCACCAGAGACTCTCGAGCTGTCTTTGGTGGAGATGTGCAGGTTAATTGAATGCATTTCCTCTGGCTGTTAGGTTTCATAGCCAGCCACCCCTTCCTGCATCATATTAATAATAATAAGGGCATTTATAGAGCGCACAGCTACCCCAGAAGAGGTGTCCCTGCGCTAACGCGGAAAACAGCAGAGTAGAAGAGGCGAGCAGTTAATCCATTGCTTAAAGAGCCAAGTTTTCAGCGTCTTTCTGAAATCCTGTTCTGAGTTTAACATGCGTAAGTGGGTAGGCAAGCCATTCCACAGTTTGGCAGTCCCTACTGAAAAAGACCTACCCCCCTGCCTGGCTTTGGAAAAACAGGGAATGGCGAGGTAGTGTCTGAGGTTGGATCTTAAGGACCACTCTTGGTGGTATGGGCGAAGTCTCTTCCTCAGGTAGCCGGGGCCCCTGCCATGGTAGGCACAAAATGCAATCGTCAGGGCCTTGTATTCGATCCTCCTGGCAACTGGGAGCCAATAGAGCTGTCTGAGGTGTGGGGAGAAGTGCTGGTGTAGTGTGACCTTGTGGATAAGCATAGCTGCTACGTTTTGCACCATTTTCAGCCTTTTGATCAGGAACCCAGGCAAGCCCAGCTAAAGGCCGTTGGCATAGTCAAGGTGAGAGGTCACAAGAGTATGAACCGTGGTCCTTCGGCTTTCTTCCGGTAGGAAGTCCAGAAATTTTCAGATGGTTCTCATCATCTTCCCAAAACAGGCAGCCGAGACTTGCCGGACTTGAGCCGAAAGGGCCAGGTCTTTGTCCCACCTGACTCCCAGGTTTTTGACCGAGTCCTTAGGCACAGGTTGGGCGTCGAGTTGCCCAGGCCACCATAGGCTTGCAGGCAGGGGGGAAGTTAGATTAAAAAATAAGACCTCAGTTTTATCAGCATTAAGTTTTAAGCAGTTTCTATTCATCCAGGCTGCTATGTCTTTGAGACAGTCTTTAAAAGTATTGAAAGCTGCAGCAGAGTGGTCCTTAAAGGAGAACACCAGCTGGGTGTCATCCACGTAGGAGATCACCTTAACCCCTCTCCTAGCAATGAAGGCTGCCAGAGGAGTCATGTAGATATTAAAAAGCAGGGGGCTGAAGGATGAGCCTTGGGGCACTCCGCATCTGAGCGGTTCCATAGAGGAGATATACGGGCAGAGGAGGACTTGTTGGCCATCCCCTGAACACCTATCTGCCTCAGTCTTTCTAGCAGCATTGTGTGTGGCACAGTATTAAATGCTGCTGAAAGGTCGAGCAGCACCAACATGGCCGATGAGCTGCTGTCCACCGACAGACGGATGGAGTCAGCTATTCAAGTAGTGCTGTTTCTGTGCTGTATCCAGTGCGGTAGCCAGATTGTTAGTCATGTAGCAGCTCATTGGTTTCCACAAAGTTGGCTAATTGAAGATGGGCCAGCTTCTCTAGCATTTTGGCCGGAGCCGATAGTAATGAGATATGCCTGACGTTGCTGGGAACTTCTGGGTCAGCATTGGCCTTCTTCAGGAGAGGTACTAAATAGGCATGTTTCCAAGTGGAAGGGAATATTTCCGACCTAAGTGAAGAGTTCCAAATGTGGTTTAGGACCGGGTTGAGCCACTCGGCCAGTAGCCTGAACTGCTGAGCCAGGCAAGGATCCCCGGTCGACCCGGATTTGCATCTCTGTAGTTCAGCTAAAGATACCTCTGCGGGAATTGTGAGAAAGGATGTAAAGACTGGCTCGTTATTGGGGGGGCTGTGGTTGTCTCCCGTTGCTCCGGGTTCCGGATCCGAGGTAAAAGAGGAGTGGAGCTGCATAATTTTTTCTTCAAAAAAATTTGAGAGGCTGGTGCACAGGTCCTGAGAAGATCGGGCATCGTGCTCTAGTACTGTGGGATTAGTGAAAGATTTCACAATCCTAAAAACGTCCCTAGAGGAATTTTTAGCGCTGGCAATGCAGTCAGCCAGGAATTCCCTTCTCTTGGAGTTGAGTAGTTTGTGGTAATCTTTCAAGGCATTTTTATAGGTGTTTTTGGCATCTTGTGAGTAGGACTTTCTCCATTCTCATTCCAGTCTTTTACACGTGCTCTTTTCGCATCTGATTTCCTCTGAGAACCATGGAGCAGAAGGCGTGGTTCTAGAAAGGCTAACGGGTCTCAGAGGGGCGAGTTAATCAAGGGCGGCCATCAACCATGTGTTAAAACTTGAGGTATCGTGGTCGGGATTGTCCGTGAGATCTAGAGCCATCCAATATGGGACCTAGGGTCTCAGGGGTGATCCTTCGTCAGTTCCTTTTGACTTCATTGGAACAGGAAGTGACCCTTGGAGTGGTCTTCATGAGGAACCGGAAAGGGACCAGGCTGTGGTCTGACCAGATAATATGCAGCGGTTTGTCAACCCTCAGGTCCTGCATACTCGTGCAAATGAGGTCAAGTGTGTGGCCGGCCTTATGGGTGGGAAAAGAGACCAGTTGAGCAAGATTGAAGCTCGCAAGGGTCGTTATGAAATTCGCACTATGGGTGCATTGGGGGTCGTCATATGAAAGTTGAGGTCCCCTAGGACTGTAAAGTTAGCGTAACGGGTGGATATCTGGGCAAAATAGTCTGCCAGTAACGGCGTGGCATTATGGCAGCAATCTGGCGGCCTGTAAAGCAAAAGCCCCAAGAAGGAGAAGGTGGGGGATAGTGTATTGCAGAAGGGGAGTCCTTCAATGTTGCCAATTTGATTTAGATTGGGGGTGGCGATCTCCCAGGCATCTTCATAAACAATAGCCACCCCGCCCCCATGTCTGTCGCCAGCCCTATTGGCGCAGGCTATGCGATATCCCGGAGGAATTGCCAGGGTTACCGCAGAGTTTGTGTCCTTCCTTAACCAAGTTTCGGTGAGGAACATGATATCCCATTTGTTATCCTCAAGGGATTGGTAGATCTCGAGTGCGTTCTTGGGTAGAGCTCTACAGTTGATTAGGCAGGCTTTTATTTAGTTGGGACTGGGATTATGAGGTAGGTCACGTCCATCCTCTGTGACCTGAAGAGTGTGCTTGGGGTTTAGGAGGAAGTTACAGACCGGGCAGCAATAGGCCTTGTCCCCTCTTTCCAGTACTGCGGGAGGAAGGTCACAGCATTTTTTAGGCCTAAGCGCCAGCAACTCCGAGCGCCCCCATCTTACCAAACCGCCGCTGTCCATTTGGGCAGCATGGCTGGCGCTGGCCGTAGTCCAGCCGCGGATGGCTTGCCTTTGGCGCGCCAGAGGCGCGCCCGCTGCGTGTCCGCGTTGCCGTGGTGATTAAGTAGCAGCCAGGAGAGAGAACTGGTCTGCTAACCTGGGTAAAATGGCAGCGAAGTATGTTACCGCAAGAGCGAGGAAAAATGGCGCTCAAGCGGGACGTCTTCACGCCGATCTTACGGTCGATCTAATGCTCCATGCCGAGAATTGGGTCAGCCTCGGTCATGGAGGCAGTATCAACACCGTGGGGTGACAGAGCAGCGAGACAAGGTGAGCAGGGAACAGTGAAATTAAGTTAAAAACCCCTTTGAGGCAATTTAGTAAAATGAGTTAAAACCCCTATGAAGCAATGTAGAACACTGGCAGGTAGTGTGTAATCGCAAGATAAAACCAAAAATAGCAAAAACAAGATTAAAAACCATAAAATCGTCAGTGAAGAGAAAGTAGGAAAATAAAGGAGAATTGAAAGACAGAGGCTGTGCACCCTGCAACACACAGCAGTGCGCAGCGCTGTACAGACTTCAAAACTTAGAAACCGACAGGAAAGCAAGCGAAGCCACTGGCAGGCACGGGCAGCAGTACGGGCTTCTAGCACTGAAGTCAGCTGCGCGTCCGCATCGCCGTGGTGATTAAGCAGCAGCCAGGAGAGAGAACTGGTCTGCTAACCAGGGCAAAATGGCGGTGGAGGACATCACCGCAAGAGCGAGAAAAAATGGCGCTCAAACGGTACATCTCCAGGCTGATCTTATGGCCCATTTAATGCTCCACGCCGAGGATTGGGTCAGCCTCGGTTATGGAGGCAGTATCAGCGCCGCGGGGCGACAGAGCGGCGAGACAAGGTGAGCAGGGAACAGTGAAATGAAGTTAAAAACCCCTTTGAGGCAATGTAGTAAAATGAGTTAAAACCCCTATGAGGCAATGTCGAACACCGGCAGGCGGTGTGTAATCGCAAGATAAAACCAAAAATAGCAAAAACAAGATTAGAAACCATAAAATCGTCTGTGACGAGAAAGAGGAAAATAAAGGAGAATTAAAAGACAGAGGCTGTGCACCCTACAACATGCAGCAGTGCACAGTGCCGTACATACTTCCAAACTTAGAAACAGACAGGAAAGCAAGCAAAGCCACTAACAGGCATGGGCAGCAGTATGGGCTTCTAGCACTGAAGTCATGGCTCACCTTCTGCAAGGATAACCTGGGATGCTACTAGTATTTATTTTTATTTTTTCATTATCATTTTATATTAAAATGCTACTGATGCTGTCAGAAGGTTTTGAGAAAACTGAGTCTACTCGACAAAGGCACACGATTTCGCCCTTGATATGCGAAATTAATTCTCTGTTTATTTATTTTCCGCCTCTAATGTATAATTTGTGTTTCGCAATGGTTCATTCAGAAATGAACCATATCATATTTACTGATTGGTCTACATTGGCGAATCAAACCAATCTGCAATAACATTTACTGCTTATAAGCTCAATCAACGACGGTGATTTAAGACATATGGATAACACAGCAGGTCACAACTGATGGCTCTCCACTTGGCATCCACATTCACTGGTACAAAGAAATGATGTATTCAGAAAAATCCGGATTCAAACATGTATTTTTTTCACCAGCTGGCAATCCAAGTACATTATTATTATTTTTTTTAAATTGCTCACTCATAATGGTCACATTCTGTTTCCGGATCCTAGCTCATCCACTCCATTGACTGCTTTTGTGACTTCAAGAAAGAACAGCCCATGATTTCACTTGGTCTTACAAAAAATTGATTTGCAAGGAAAAGGAAAGAAATAACATAGGGATGGATAAACAGGGTACACGCAGGCCATTAGGGAGGAACAGGCGCCCTTCAAAAAGGACATTAGGACTACAAGACCTGGATTATAGTGAGCAGCAAAGAACACAGGGGATGGTTAGGGCCATGAACTATCAGTGAAGAAGCAGGTTGGCACAGAAGCAGGCTGACAGATTTTATAGACTTTAACTCAGGCCCAGCGTCAGAAATTATTATCTGGATGGGCCAAGGGTGCATTCGAGTGGGCCCCGGCAGGCCCAATTTTTGTCACTGGAGGTAGTCTACAAGCCCTAGATTACATTATATCTACTTCCAAATGGGCACCATGATACAAACAATAGATTCTGTGTGTAACAAATCATGTAGAGGTTGGGATAGTGGTAAATTGAGTTAAGGTTAATTTTAGGATTTAGGGGTGGGTAGTGGTAAATTGAGCTAAGGGTCATTTTAGGGTTTAGGGAATGGCAGTTTTAAAGGGATTTTAGGGCTGTGGGGTGGGTAGTGGTAAAGGGATGTAAGCATTTTGTGTGTTGTAGTTTTAGTTTGCTTCTATCAAATTAATTAGACAAAAAGTGAATACCAATGACTTGTGACCTTAAAGTGTAGAACTGGAAACAATGTCCATGATTACATGGAGAGAAGTTGTCATCCTACACACAGTTGAATGCTTCTGGTACCTCCAAAACGCTTCCTAAATGGAATGGGGCAGAGACAGAACTTCTGGAAATGGGATAGAAATCACCAACTCTCCAGACTGCAATCATCCTGTCCTTTGAACAGGAGCTTGGAGACACCATAATATATGGAAGTGCAAAAACCTAATTTCTACCATCTCAGACAACAGAGTAAAAGAAGTAGGGAAAGTAAGCAAGAGCGGGTTAACACAGACATCTACAAGAACTTGAGGCAAAGCAAAGACTCAAAAACTGAAGATGTGCAGAAGAAAATTCTCAAGATCAAACATTAAGGGGCCGATTCCGATCTCGGTTGTAAAACATCCTGACCGACACGAACCTGGAATGGCTTCCGACCGACACGTATGCGCGCTGTCCGACCGACGTAGTACCATCCAACGTGTGTCAAATACAAACGACTCGCATGGAGCACTATACGGACGAGCTACTCAGTCGGGAATCAATCCGTCCAAGCGAGAAGTCCCGGAAAGAGCCGTACGCGACCAACTCGTACGCGAACGATGCAACATAGCGTAGCGTGAATGGGACCGACTCGGACTACCCCGCAAATACATGAAAAAGCATCCGTTGCGGTCAACGGAATGTTTCCTTCATGTTCAACAAAATACAACAGAAACAGATAGATATTGTCCAAACAAGCATTGTCAAAAGCAAAAAAAAAATTCAAATGAAGACACACCCACAACTCCGCCTATATGAAGGGCCAAAATCCTTACCATCCATGATCCTTTGCAAATTCCACAGACCTGGCAGCAGATACCACCACTACACTGATACATACACTCAAAACAAACGCAGAACACAACTTGTACACCACCACCACCTGTCAAATACCACACTCACAAACACACATCTTTACTCATACTCACCCACCCACCCTCACCTTCACACTCACCCACACATCCATCTCCACCACCACCCATCATCATGCCCCCAAAGAAGAATCCAAAGTTCACAGACAGTGAGTTGGAAGTCCTGGTAGATGAAATTCTCAGAGTAGAGCCACATTTATTTGGCACCTTGGTCCAACAAACTCTCCTGTCCCAGAAAACCAAGATGTGGGAGAGGATTGTCAACAAAGTGAACGCTCAAGCACCTTGTCCGCGCACAATGGAAGATATCAAGAACAGGTACTACGATGTGCGAAGGAGGGTCAAGAAGCTCATCAACAGAAAGCACGAACTGAGTCAGCAGAATGGCGGTGGCCCTCTTGCAACACCTGTGCACTTCACTACCTGGGAGGAGAAGGTGCGGGCCATCCTACCACCGGAGGGCGTACATGGAATATCAGGAGTACCAGAGCCTGGTGAGTACAGACTCAAATTGCCAATATTGATAGCAAATACACAGCCACAGACATCACTGTCAAGGACACAGCAATACAAATCTGCGTCAGCAAAGCCACTACAACAGTAAGCAAATGAACCTGTGACATGTATGCCAGTTAGACAAACAAAATACCAGCAATCACAGAGTAAAATGTAACTATTTCAGGATATGTAACAACTTACCAAATAACACAGCAAGGCTTTGGGCTCAAAACAGCAACCATTACTGTCAGCCATCTAGCCAGCACTGTTTCACTCACTCACAGGGAAGCAGAGTCAAAAGTAAGGAAGTTTGGGTCTGCTGGGAAGGTGTGTATAGCTGAAAGCATGATGGGAGTCGTAGTCACAGCCAACACGGCCCACATGGCCCCACAAGCCCACCTTGAACCATGCACATCTCACAGGGAGTGAAAAAGTACTGGCAAGATGGCTGACCCTGGGCTCTGGTGTAGGGAGCACAAGGCCCATTTGTGATATGTGATCAAAAATTGAATTAATCATAACAACACACCTGCAATGTAACAGGAAAGATCACCATTCACAAAAATGTACTAACTTAGCACCAACCCAGAGCAAGGCAATGTGATCCAAACACCAGTCACATGCAGCAGCCAACTTGTTTTCACACATTCACTCCCAGGAAAGCAGAGTCACAGGAAGGAAAGTAGGGTTTGCTGGGAAGGTGGGTGTAGCTGAAAGCATGATGGGAGTTGTAGTCCCAGCCAACAGTCCTCCTCCCACATGGCCCAACAATCCCACCTTCAACCATGCCCATCTCACAGGGAGTGGAAATGTACTGGCAAGATGGCTGAGACATGGGCCTTATGGATGAATTGGCTACAAGTCACAACTAGGCCCTGGGCCTCTCACACCAGTCCCCACTCACAGCCATCTTCACTGTACATTTCCACTCACTGTCTGGGGATGCATTGTCCCAGGTGTGCTCCCTGGGCTGTCCGGGAAGGTGTGTGGAGTACAGGACATGGTGTGAGTTGCAGTCATAGCACTCATCACCACCCACACACAAAGCAACATGTCCATCAGTGACAAGGGATACCTGACAGTGAATGGAAGGGCAACAACAAGATGGCTGACACTGTAGCATGGTGTCATGTACACAAAGCACTGTTGGGAGTTGGATTCAACTCCTACATCATGCAGCATTGTCAGCATCCCTGCCACAACACTCCCCTCACTGTCCTTGATACTTTGTCCATGAACAGTAAGCTGGACTGGGTGGGAGGAGGGTACAACTTCCAGCAGCATAACACAAGCACACAAACAACTGTACCTCACAGCTCTGACCCTGAAAAGGCTGGAAAGCAGCCTTGGTTAACTCATCTGTCCATCGAGGATAAGGACAAAATACATGATGTGATCAGGCAGAAAGCAAAGCAGTCAAACCATTTGCTACTGACAGCCATTCACATGTGTGCAATAAGATAAGAACTAGTAACACATTCATCGAAAAACCATAACTTAAACGCAACATACATTCCGGGCTGTGATTGTGTAGGTAGCCACACCTATTTGCCTGCTAACTACATGCACAAACTCCAGCACACATGCACATATCTTGAAACATATCGTAAGAGGACAAGTACGCATATCATTTTAAAAGCACTGACGTGGGAAATACCAACACACCTGTGTTATGCACGGGGTGTCACTTGCCAGTCAATGCCTATGTACAGTCAAATTAACAAAACATGCACATTCATGCACAGAGCTAGACATGCTCAGCAAAACACTTTTGTCAAAATCACTATGTTTGCTGGAAACCTAGGCCTGGGTCTGTGACGATACAGGACTAATTAATGTACAGCCACTCATCATAATGTACAATAGCTAATGTAATGTGTATGATACGATGAACTGTGCAAAAACACAACAAACAATGTGTCTCTCATCTTACCACAGGGGCTGCTGGGGATACTGCAGGAACAGAACACCAATCCCAGTCCCAGACTCTGGTTGACCCTGAGCTCTCCGGTGTGGACGTCTCTCAGCCCTCAACGGATGACGAGGACCTACCTGGCCCCTCCGGCGTGGGTCAGCATGCAGCACCAGCAGCTGTGCCACCAGCACCACCTGTGACCGCTCCTGTAACATCTGTCAACACCCAGATGACCACTACACACACGGACACACAAAGACAACAAGACCCAGAGAGCACAGAAGCACAGGGCACTGAGGAGTTGGCGGACAACACCACCACTGTCAACGATGAAGGAGGCCCAGTGTTGTCTGTGCCTGCAACAACCGGTCCTGCTTGTGTGGGTAGGGGTGGTAGTAGGGGTCATGGGGAGAGGACACATCAGGCAGCTGGTGCAGATGAACAAGCTGACCCACAGTTGGAAAGCATTCTCCATGCCTACAGAGATTGCACCGGAGACTATGGCCAGGTAGTTGGGATCCTCAGGGACATCAAACAACAGCAGGCTGCCCATCATACCAACATGGAACAGCACATGGCCAGGATGGCGCCCAAAATGGACAAAATTGATGACCTGGCAGCGGTGCACAGGGACATACTCACCTGTCTCCGCCAGATTGCAACCAACATGACCCCACCTCCCTGTGTGCCCAATACATCAGTTGCTTCTACATCTGCAACTGCCACAGGGAGGGATGAGGACTCTGGCGGAGAGTCCCCTGCACCGCGGCAGCCTGCACCTGAGGATCCCCCCCCAAAAAAAGAGGGGTCGTACTCCGAAGGACAAATGAGAGACAGATGGCTATGCATCCCCCTCAGGGAGTGACAACCTGCTCCTGATATCCTCCATTGTGTGCTGAGCGTTCACTCAGTTGACAGTCCCTGAACTTTCCCAACTGGGATGGAGGGTCTAAGTTGGACCAATCACTCAAATGACTGTGGACTTGGCTCTCAGAATTCCATCTACTGGCACTAACAACTCCTCTGTGAACTTTGGACTTCAAACATTTGTACAGCACTATGCCTTTCATTAAAAAAATCACACAGGCACTGTAATAAATCAATAGTCACACAATACTTGCTTCTGTTGTTAATGCTAAACTGTTTTCAGATTGAAAAGATGATCAAAAAAGCTAGGAATTGAATGACAATGACATTGGCTGACATACAAGTACATCAGTCTATCCAACTGTCTTGTGAGTATATGTAACCTGACACATATGGGAGATACACACAAGGTCATCACAACACACATAGTACATAGCATATATCCTCATAGCCTCCACAAATCTAAGATGAATGCACCTTCATATGCACAAACAATATTCATCGGTCGATGAACAGCACATCTGGGAACATATACAGTATGTAAATTATTGTTGGATGTGTGGAAACAGACAAGGCACACCTCAATGTGAAGCACACGTTTATTACACAGGCCCAACATGTTGCCTCAACAGAAAATGCTAACTAATCACACTGTGACAATAAGTGCCAATCATACAACACCTTGTAAATAATTCTGAAGTGAGTGTATGGCACAGATTCATGATCCCAAGAAAAGTTCCAATCTGCAACTGCATTGTGTGTCTGGGAGGTCACATGTCTCCATACAACAGCCAAAGATCCCTGTAAAATAGAGACATGGAACAGTATTTACATACCAAATAAATTGCATACATCTCCAAGAGACATTTCATACTTCAAAATTGGGAAAATGTGCACACTGGCTAGGAGTCATCTCACCACTGTACTGGTGACCATACTAACAAATTAGGCACTAAACTACTCCAAGGATCATGTGAAGTATCATACATCCACACGTATACAAATATATTGTACAACAGACACATATCATGCAAACACATCCCTTTATCAAATCACTATTGCATACTCGCAATCATGAGAAGAAGTTGTTGATGAGCTGTCTCCGGACATCCTCCTACTCCCCATCACTGGCAACATGCCCCAGGCCTGGATCCTCCCCTGCTGGAGGCTGCTGGTCCCCGTCATCTTGAATGAGAGGCAGCTCATTCCTCACTGCCATGTTGTGTAGCAAGCAGCACACGATGATGATCTTACACATCTTTGCTGGTGCATATTGGGGGCTCCTCCTGTACGGTCCAGGCAGCAAAATCTGCTTTTCAGTAGCCCAAATGTCCGCTCAATCACTCACCTGGTCCGCCCATGTGCCACATTAAAACAAAAATCAGCAGGGGTGACAGGGTTCCTGAGTGGGGTCAGCAACCACGGCATGCTGGGGTATCCAGAGCCTCCTAAATTAGAACAGAAAAGACTTCATGTGTCTGAAAACAGGGTACAACCTGACATACAAGCAACACACAACATAGACAGACAACATTACCCACCAACAAGCCAGGCGCACTGATTTGGCAGCTGAGACATCAGCTGTGGGATCCTACTGTTTCTCATAATGTAGGCATCGTGTTCTGATCCTAGGAAACGCGCACAGACATGTGAGATTATCATGTCAGGCAGACATACCACCAGGGCATTTATAGAGTAGAAATGCTTATGGTTCCTGTATGTTAGTTCATTGGCATGTGGTGGGACCAAAGCCACATGTGTACCATCAATGGAGCCAATGACATGTGGCATTCTGCCAAAAGTATAAAAGTCACTCTTGATGTCGGCAAACTGCCCTGGTGTTGAGAACTTGATGTATGTGTTCAGGAAATGTAACATTGCCTCCAAGAAATCTCTGAGCACACAGCTAAACATTGTCTGTGACATCCCACCAGCAGTAGCCACAGTATACTGGAAGGTTCCCGTGGCAAAGAAATGTAGGGCTGCCATCACCTTCACCTTGGGGGTCAGCGCAGTAGGATATGGGTGTCCAGGCAGCAAATGTGGGGCCAACTGCTCTGCCAAATCCTCAATGAGTGGTCTGGTGAAGCGGTAACGTCTGCTGCAGTCACATTCTACCATGGTCTCCAGGTCGGGGAAGGGTCTGTGGACAGCTGGTCTCCTGCGGTACATAGGTGACAAAGAAACATTATCAATTCAATTGGTATTGTGGCAAGTAACATGCTAAATATCATATGCAACATCAAAGCAAGACTCCATGAAGTCAGGTGGGTGATGTTGAGCACTGACACAAAGGCCAGCTATGTGACCCTCACATAACATTTCATGTCATGATGGTTTTACAACAAGTGCAATGCTGTGCTGTGACCAATAAATGGTGTCTGTCACAGTCCATGTTAACAAACATCACATACTAAACACATAACTGAGAACCTATCAAAGATAGATGTGTGGAACAACTGACACGTGGTGGAAAGGTACACACACAGGGCTCATGTAATGCCACCTGGACACTGTCATGATGTAATGTCTGACATACATGTACCATCACACACATTAAACACCCATGATGTGTATCACTTTTTGATTGCATAACAAACAGGTATGTCTGTGACATAAACACACAACAGCAACTCACATGCCAAATACAGATTGATGTTTAAAGTGAATATCATCAACAACCTAAACAATGTAGTGTGTGCGTTGTACAATACTCAGATACTGTGGATATATCAATCAATCAATCAATCAGGAGTTTGTTAAAGCGCGACTACTCACCCGTAAGGGTCTCAAGGCGCTGGGGGGGGTGCAGGTTCCATCCATCAAGGAGGGGGTCTGTCGAAAAGCCAGGTTTTGAGGTTTCTTGCAAAGATGGGGAGCGATGTTGTCTGTCTGAGGTGGAGCGGTTCCATGCTTTGGCCGCGAGGAAGGAGAAGGAGCGGCCTCCCGATCTGGTCTTTCTGGTGCGGGGGACCACGGCGTAGGAGAGCTGGGCTGATCGTAGGGTCCTTTGGGGTGCGTGGAATTTGAGTCGGCTGTTCAGGTATGCTGGTCCGGTGCCGTGGAGGGTCTTGTGTGCGTGGGTGAGCATCTTGAAGGTGATTCTCGCCTCGACAGGGAGCCAGTGGAGTGTGCGCAGGTGCTGGGAGATGTGGCAGTGTTTTGGCAGGTTGAGGACCAGTCTTGCAGCGGCGTTCTGGATGTTCTGTAGCTTGCGGGTGAGGTTTTTGTTTATTCCGGCGTAGAGTGCGTTGCCGTAGTCGAGTCTGCTGGTGACCAGGGCGTGAGTGACGGTCTTTCGGTGTTCGAGGGGGATCCATTTGAAGGTCTTACGAAGGAGGCAGAGGGTGTGGAAGCAGGAAGACGAGACAGAGTTGATCTGGTGGTCCATTTTGAGCTCGGAGTCCAGGATGATTCCCAGGTTGCGTGCGTGGTCCATGGGGGTTGGCGGGTTTCCGAGGGCGGGGGGCCACCAGGTGTCGCTCCAGGCATCGGGGTTTGGGCCCATGATGAGTACTTCTGTTTTGTTGGTGTTTAGTTGTAGGCAGCTGTTTTTCATCCATTTGGCGACGGCTTCCATGCCTTCTCGAAAGTTGCGTCTGGCAGTGTTGGGCTCGTTGGATAGGGAGAGGATGAGCTGGGTGTCGTCTGCGTATGACACGATGTTGAGTCCGTAGGTTCTGACGATGGGGGCGAGTGGAGCCATGTAGAAGTTGAAGAGCGTCAGGCTGAGGGAGGAGCCCTGGGGGACTCCGCAGGTGGTAGGTGTGGGGTCCGAGAGGAAAGGGGGGAGTCTGACCCGCTGCGTCCTGCCGGAGAGGAAGGAGCGGATCCAGTTGAGGGCCTTGTCCTGGATTCCTGCGTCGTAGGGTCTGCGTATTAGGGTGCGGTGGGAGACTGTGTCGAACGCCGCTGATAGGTCGAGGAGGATGAGGGCTACTGTTTCTCCTTTGTCCAGTAGGGTGTGGATGTCGTCTGTTGCGGCGAGGAGGGCGGTTTCCGTACTGTGGTTTTTTCTGAAGCCGGATTGGGAGGAGTCGAGGATGTTGTGTTCTTCAATGAATGTGGCGAGTTGGCTGTTGATGGCTTTCTCGATGACTTTCGCTGGGAACGGGAGCAGGGAGATGGGTCTGTAGTTTTTGAGGTCGGTGGGGTCCGCTGAGGGTTTCTTTAGGGAGGGGTTGACCTCGGCGTGTTTCCAGTCGTCGGGGAACGAGGCGGTCGCCAGGGAGCGGTTGATGGTGTGGCGGAGCATGGGTGCGATGGTGTCGGCGGCTCTGTTGAAGATGTGGTGGGGGCAGGGGTCCGTGGGGGCCCCTGAGTGGATTGACTTCATTGTCTTCAGTGTGTCTTCCGTGGTGAGGGCTGTCCAGTCATCAATCGCTGGTTTCCGGGTGTCGGGGGTGGTTGGTGAGGGTTCAGTGTGTTGGTTGTCTTCGTCGAAGTTGTCGTAGATGCTCTTGATTTTGTGGTGGAAAAAGGTGCTGAGTTTGTCGCAGAGGTCTTGTGAGGGAGGGATGTCGGTAGACTCGCTGGTGGGTTGGGCGAACTCCTTGATGATGCTGAAGAGTTCCTTGCTGTTGTGCGCGTGGGTGGAGATTCTGTCTTCAATTGCTTTTTCCTCGTTTCTCTGATGAGTTGATGGTGGGCGTTGGTGGCGGCTCTGAAGTTGTCGTGGGCTTCTGTGGATTTGGTGTTCCTCCAGGCCTTTTCGAGGCGGGGCATGTGCTTCTGGACTCTCGAGTTCGGTGGTAAACCATCTGGCTTTCTTGGCGCAGGTATTGTTGTTTTTCTTGAGGGGGGCTATGGTGTTGGTGCTGCCGTGATCCATCTATGCAGGGTTCGGGCTGCGGTGTTGGGGTCGTCGTTTTCCGCGATGGTTGGGGTGGAGTTGTTGAGTGAGGAGGTGATTTGGAGTTTTGGATACACTCAAAAATACTGCATCCAAAGCACTTTGTAACACACAGTCCAATGCAGCTGTGATTCTGGGTGTATGTAACATGTGATAACACAATGGGCCCCTGGGACTGTGTCCAGGCCTAGGAGTATGACCTGTAAAGTTATCACTCACAGTTGTGAGGTGCATCACAAACAATGTATTTGGTGCAAGTGAAGGTTGTCTCATCATGGGAGTGTGAGCTATGAAGAGCTCTGTCCAATATGACATATTAATCTATGTACCCACACATGTCATGAAGCAGGAATTGAAGTTTCCTAAACTGTCTGACATGCTTATTGATTTGTGTAGGGCACCTGAGCCTCAGCCAAAACAGTGTGGTTTGCATCCTTTGGCTGTTGACTGAAATAGGGACAGACGCGGGTGAGTATTCAAAAGACGCATCGTACACTTCCGAACCAAGCCGGACGCACACATTGGCTGTTGGCTGAAATAGGGACAGACGCGGGTGAGTATTCAAAAGACGCGTCGTACACTTCCGAACCAAGCCGGACGCACACATTGGCTATTGACTGAAATAGGGACAGACGCGGGTGAGTATTTAAAAGACGCGTCGTACACTTCCGAACCAAGCCAGACGCACACATTGGCTATTGACTGAAATAGGGACAGACGCGGGTGAGTATTCAAAAGACGCATCGTACACTTCCGAACCAAGCCGGACGCACACATTGGCTGTTGGCTGAAATAGGGACAGACGCGGGTGAGTATTCAAAAGACGCGTCGTACACTTCTGAACCAAGCCGGACCCACACATTGGCTATTGACTGAAATAGGGACAGACGCGGGTGAGTATTCAAAAGACGCGTCGTACACTTCCAAAACAAGCCGGACGCACACATTGGCTCTTGGTCGTCATGGGGAGAGACGTGGTTTTGCGCGTGTACGAATCACGTGCAAACAAATTCTGGTGGCTTACAAGAACAATGTATCAAACTCAATAGTGTTATGATGCGGAATATTTGAACGACGTGGTAGGCGTGTCCGATGCGTGCAATGTTATGGATTGGCCAAAATCGGATAATGCGAACGTCTCGGACCTATCTCTTTGGATGCATGGAACAGAATCCGCCTCTGCAGCACAGATATAAGGCAGTCTGTTCCCAAGAGACTTCACTTGCCTGCACTACTTGCTACTTGCCTACATCTCAACCTACCACTGCTGCTGTCTCTGCATCCTCTGGGATCTGCAATGGCACGTACTGTGTAGAGGGCACCAGCTTTCACAGAGGAGGAGAACCAGGCCATGCTGGACAGCCTCCTTCCACAGTAAAGCAAGCTGTATGGAAAACCAGGGGAGCAGGTGAGTGTTGATTACACTACCTTTTCAAATGACCATGTTTTAAAACAGGCACTACTAGCATTGTGATCCCCAAGGTGAAGCATGCACACATAGTTATTGTAAGTCTCACAGTGTGTAGATTCATGTTCTGGGCAGGTACAGTGATGTAAAAGTGTATTTTGTGGAATTTATTTTCATTCACTGTTCTCTTGTTGTTAAGGCAGCCTTGCACATAGGACGACAGCCCCTGTGATACTTGTACAACCTTTATACATTATATGCCCTTCTAACAATGACCTATATGTCCAAGTGTGTGATGAACAAACATGTAGCATGTGAAGTAATGGTCGACGCCCATCAGAAGCAGCTGGAAATTTGGCTGACCATCGTCCGGGCTGTGAGATCTGTGGGGGTCTTCAAACGCCGCATCCGCCACTGCCAGAAGAGGTGGCAGGACCTCCGTGGCTGGACCAGGAGGATTGCAAGAGTCCAGCTGAAGCTGTCACCTCCCCGCAAAAGGGGTGGACGGCGGACCCTGACCCCCACATGCTCCGGATACTGACGGTGGTCTTCCCTGACCTGGATGGGCAGTTGAAGGCCAGACAGCAGCAAGGAGGGAGTGAGTTTGTGCCATTTTGCTGAACTATGTCTGACATGCATGTTGCACTCCCTCAGCCTGGTAACACTCTCACAGGTCGTCTGTCTGCTGAGACAACATTTATGTGGCAAAATGTAACGAAGCCCCATTCTCATCTGATGCCCAGGTGTGTCCCTTTCCGTCTGTGGCATGTGTCACTTGGGTCCTGTGTATTTGCTGTAGTCCAAGGTTAATGTGAACAACACCATATACAACAGGTGCATTGAGTTGACCATCATGAGTGAGGCAATTGTCTGACATGTGTCAGCACATTGTCAGAAATATGACCTGTACTCTGTGTGGTCCATACATAAATGTTAGATTTGCTGATCTGGGTCAACACAGGTTTGTGAGAAATATACTACACACCCGTGCAGCAGGTAAGACCAATGTTGATGCCTCAGACAAATGAAATGGATAAGCGTTCAAAATGCGTAGTCACCTGCCTAGTGCTCCGGGTAATCCCATGTTTCACATGGACCAAGGACAGGTATGCCAACTCAGACCATCTGAGACACTGTCACATCCTATTTTGGGTGTCAGGCAACACTTTAACCATTGCAAAATTGAAATTCATGTGTCTAACTCTGTGTCAGTGTGTACAGGCAGAACCTTTATAATTACACATGTGGCAAATATGTCAAATATGGACAGACATCTAATGTATGGAAATTGGCTCAGTACACAGGACAAAACATGTGTGTGTTATCCCTTGACTCTGCATAATGGTGGCTTCGACATTTATGTCTATGCTGCATTACTTTGTTCTTGGAAGCTTGCAAAATGTTCATGTATACAGATTTGTGAATTCATATAATCCAATGTCTCAGTAGAACAACGTGAGCTTGTCAAAGTGTTTAAAATGTGTGTAGCATGTAGGGGACATGTATACTTGACCACTACAGATGTTACTTTAACATTGAATACATGGGTGTGACACAGTGCTGACTGTAAAGTCGGGATTCACTGCCCCTGTAACAAGAGTCAGTGCTGACTGTTTAGCCAGACAGGTCTGTGGCATAGTGTGCCACATGAAAAATCTTGAGGATGCAGTATTTGTACTTGTCTGTTGTCCTGCATGCACACCATTATAGCATTGACGTTCAAAACATAAGCCCATCATGGTGACTGGGGATGGAAGTATGTTCATCATGTCAACTTATTAATTTGTCCATCCCATTTGCTGTGCTACTTCCAGACTCCCTTTCATGAGATTAGACATGTTTGTAATGACACATGACACTCAGGAGCATTACAGATCAGACAACAGGCAAAATAGTGCGTCCTTGCCATGTATTTAGTGGAATTTTAAATACATCTAACAGATGGTTCCATTGCCATCATGTGTTTGGGAACCATGGTTCACTGGCAGACTGACAAGTGCCATGTTCACATATGTGTAATGAATTTAAAAAGTGGCATTAACATTATGCAAGGGCTTGCTCTGTGATGTGTTGTGATAAAACTCATGTGTCAAGTCTATGCAGATGACTGATGTGAATCTGTTTCTCCTCCTTGTTCACAGCATCATATACGGCTACTGGAGGAGACAGTTCCACGGTCCGAGAGGAAGTGGCTAGCCAGACTGGGTCCACTGTGGAGGAGGAGGAGGGACCCAGTGGCACGGAGGGTGAGGGGAGCCACACTGAGGGCCACTCAGAAACATCAACATCAGCTGAGGACCAATCCAGCTCCAGTGATGACTCCCTTGTGGTGGTGGGTGCTACCAGAGCAGAGGCCACAATAACAGGGTCTGTCCCCGCCACCACCACCATCTCCACCCTCCCAGCTGCTCCCATTCCAAAGGTCCATGGAGACTCCTGTGTTAGGGAGCATGTCTCCTTTGGTCCAGGCATCGCACCCCCTGCATCTGTCACCCCTACTGCCCTGAGTGTGGAGTCTGTGGACTTGCTCAAACAGATACATGTGGGGCAGACATCCATGCTGAGTGTCCTCCATGCACACACCAGTCTATTGACACAATTGGTATCATACATGGAGGGCATGTCATCAGACATGTCTGCCCTACAGTGGACAAATCAGTCCATGGCCTCCTCACTGACGGCAAGCAGTGTCTCTCCTACAACAGTCCCTCACCCCTCACCCCTCCTACCTCTGTCCCATCCACAGTCCACACTAACCTACCTGACCAAAGCACACTCACACAGGCACATGCACACACCCCAACAGACACAAGCAGCACACAGCCACCTAAAACAAAGTCAAAACAAACACGCACGCACACTCAGGAGACTGGCATCACACACACAGTGGATAGGGCAAAAAACCACACACACCCATCCACAACCACTCCGCATTCCTCATCTACCTCTCCCTCCAAAACCCCTACCCTCACTCTCCTGCAACCCCCCCTTCCCAGAGGGTCTTCCTCTGTGACCTTGGCCTCTTCCCCACTGATACATCAGACCGGACTCGCAAGTGGAAGAGGAAATCACCAGCCACAGAGAGGAGATCCACCACCGCATGCAGACCCTCCCATAAGAGTAGGAACACTGAGGCCCCAACCCGTACATCCCCCAGGACAAAGAAAAGCAAAACCCTACCACCATCCCACACCTCCACCACCAAATCTACATCCTCCCGAGCCCAGGCCACCCCTCCCAAAGTTCACACATCACAAGCCATCCCAGGTTCACCCACACACCATTACACCATCCCCAAGATGATAAGCCCCCCCCCTACCACAAGCACTTCCACTCCCACAACACCACACCCTCAGTCTGTTCCAGACACTGCAGTGGAGCCCCCACCCTCTCTATCAGACATGTCCACTGCAGTGGAGCCACAACCCCCTCTATCAGACATGTCCACTGCAGTGGAGCCACAACCCCCTCAACCCAACATGTCCACTGCAGTGGAGCCACAAACCCCTCAATCCGACATGTCCACTGCAGTTGATACGGACACTCCAGTAGCCCCCATCCCTCCCATAACCCATACTGGTACACCGTAATCCTGTCCCTGCGGTGCCTGGCCTGCCCCTAAAAATGCCCCTCTAAGGGGAGATGTCCCCTAGTTATGTCAGTGCAGGCAAGCAATGGATGACAACTCATCATGTTTACCCCCTGAAGGACTCATTAACATGGACTGGCCATTGGCCTTATTGTTATTCTGGATTTATGATTTTTCAAAAGCAAATGCTGAATAAAGCTTATTTTTGTTATTTTGTTGATTTGCATTTCGTGTACATAATGTTGCTGATGAGTGTACTGAAATTGCCGTTGAAATCTTGTTTAGTGACAAAAATGATATAGTGATGTAATGGACTGCATGTGGGCCATGGTATATGTGTCCTATTACAGTGTGTATCGGAGTCATCATTGACTCCAATTGCAGGTTGTCAGGATCCACATTATTTTGGACAAGGAGTGTGACATTCATTTCACAACCTCCCATCTTTGGCTTACACTTTTGCACATATGTCGGGCTGACATTTGCAGACATTGTAAATGTTTTTGACGGTATGCCCGTCTCCAATGGTTATGCAGATTAGCGCATTGATGATGAACAAGTCATCTGTCTCATCAGTGCAACTTGGTAAACATGGATTTTGACTACGTGCAGATGACTTTGGAGACACACCTGTACACAGGTTGAGGGGACCAAAGTATTTTGTGTGTTGTAATGGTTGGATCAATGACCGAGTCTCATTCTGACATGGTAGACCCCTGCCAAGACCAAGCTTGACACAGCTGACCTTCCACAGTAGTGAAATCACCTCATGGCAGTGTGTTAATCTGTGACATTTCCTGAGTCCATGGTGTGTGTTCTGCGAGCATGACTTCTCTGTGTTCCAAGCCCTTTTTCTACCAAGACTGTAGTCCCTGCAGATGTTCCTGTTTGCGTGGCTTGCTGTGTTGTCCAGTGCTTTGTCAACCAATTTGACTTTGAGTGTCCGGGATGTGGGTGCATGGGAAACATTGAGTCATTATGGTGTCACCCCTGGGTAGGGTTGATATAAGGGCCTGCACTGTGGGCAAACACACATTTGACATATTCTGGATTCCCCGAGTCACATTTGTGCTACCAACATCGGCGTGTTTTTATTCTGTAATCTGTTTTTGGGAGTTTGGCACTTGTATGTGTGTATGACTGCTCACACTCAGCAGATTCTACCCTTCCCTGTCGGCTGATGGCAACATGTCTTCTTTGTAGGTCTCCTTGAGTGTTTCATTGTTCTGGGACGGTGTTAAATTTCCCTATGTGCCTGATACATTTCACGTTATGCACATGTACTCCATCCAAAACGGTGGAACAACTTTCACCAAGTGTAATGACTAGCTATGTGTATTGTGTTTGTAAAGCACAGATCCCACCAGCAGCCCTGGGATTGTCATGGGTGCATGTGCAATGTCACCAGTAGGCTTAGCTGATGCACATTGCTGCTGATCAAGGTGTGTGGTGTTTAGACTGGCCAAATGTGACTTGTCTCTTGGCAAGGCCCCTACCTACATTGTGGCCTTACATTACAGGCCATGCCCTGTGAGTAATGTTTGGGTATGTGTGATGAAAGTTGTTCTGTCAAGACATGTGACATAGTGCGCAAGAGTGAGTGTGCTCCGAAGTATGGGCCACATCCTCATTTATCATCCCAGAGGGTCATCAGACAGGATACTGTCACCACAGTGTAGTGGCCTTGAGGGTACTGCGGTAGAGAGTCAGTCTCTTTATGTATTGTTTGTTGTTCCACAAAGCTTGTTTCACATGTGACTGTTGTGAACCCGCTCATCAAACAATGCCTGATTGCACACATTCAGTAGCACAATTCTGTAGATACAACACACATATGTCTCAGTGGAGTTCAGCCCCCCATCATGTGTGTTGGCGTAGCCTAGAGACACTTCCACACACACACACACATGTTGTGTTTGTTCTGCAGTGTGTGGCTGGCTGGTTGTCTTAGTGCATCTTCACCCATGTATTTATACTGGCTTTGAGGGGCATTGAGTGGATGTTTGTTTGAGGTTTTTTATCTACTGGCCCTGGGACTCCTACATCTTCAGTCTGCACATTCATCATGTTTACAATTTGCCATTGCTGCCAAAGTGTGGAACAGGATCTCGTCAAAACTGTGGTTTCCGAAGGATTCCTTTGTATGTGTGTCTGTTTGTGAACATATGTATGTTTATGTATTTTGATGGTCACTTCTTACATTGTCCAATTGAACATTGGTGGCAGTGTTAGCCCCCAATGGCAATGATTGGCTGCACATGGCTGAGGGTATTTTTTTAAGCACAACAATGTTTGCCTCAACAGATCTGTGTTTGTTTGGCACACAACCACTACTTTGTCACTACATTGCTTGTGGTTTTAGGCCCAATGATCATACATGATTGTTTGCACATCCTGTTATTTTGAACCCCGCACTCACCTTTTGGTCACTGCAGTGATGGGGGGGTGGACCCCATTTCCCCAATGTGCCTGACAATGCTGGGGGTTTGAACCCCAAACTCACCTTTTGGTCACTGCAGTGATGGGGGGTTAGACCCCATTTCCCCAATGTGCCTGACAATGCTGGGGGTTTGAACCCCACACTCACCTTTTTGTCACTGCAGTGAGGGGGGGTTAGACCCCATTTCCCCAATGTACCTGACAATGCTGGGGCTTTGAACCCCACACTCACCTTTTGGTCACAGCAGTGAGGGGGGGGTTAAACCCCATTTACCCAATGTGCCTGACAATGCTGGGGGTTTGAACCCCACACTCACCTTTTGGTCACTGCAGTGATGGGGGTTAGACCCCATTTCCCCAATGTGCCTGACAATGCTGGGGGTTTGGAACCCCCCACTCACATTTTGGTCACTACAGTGATGCGGGCTTCTGTAATTTTTTCATTTATGTATCACTATTGCAGGCAGTTTTCACACACGACACAATCTTGGCATGACAGTAGTGGGGGAGTATTCAGCCTCCAGCCCCTATGGTTTGGACAATGCCTGTAGGGATGGACATCCACCCCCTATGGGGTGGACAATGCTGGTAAGGATAGACATCCACCCCCTATGGGGTGGACAGTGCTGGTGGGGATAGACATCCACCCCCTATGGGGTGGACAGTGCTGGTGGGGATAGACATCCACCCCCTATGGGGTGGACAGTGCTGGTAAGGATAGTCATCCACCCCTATGGGGTGGACAGTGCTGGTGGGGATAGACATCCACCCCTATGGGGTTGACAGTGCTGGTAAGGATAGATATCCACCCCCTATGGGGTGGACATTGCTGGTGGGGATAGACATCCACCCCCTGTGGGGTGGACAGTGCTGGTGGGGATAGACATCCACCCCCTATGGGGTGGACAATGCTGGTAAGGATAGTCATCCACCCCCTATGGGGTGGACTGTGCTGGTGGGGATAGACATCCACCCCCTATGGGGTGGACAATGCTGGTAAGGATAGACATCCACACCCTATGGGGTGGACATTGCGGGTGGGGATAGACATCCACCCCCTATGAGGTGGACAATGCTGGTACGGATAGTCATCCACCCCCTATGGGGTAGACAGTGCTGGTGGGGATAGACATCCACCCCCTATGGGGTGGACAATGCTGGTAAGGATAGTCATCCACCCCCTATGGGGTGGACAGTGCTGGTGGGGATAGACATCCACCCCCTATGGCATGGACAATGCTGGTAAGGATAGACATCCACCCCCTATGGGGTGGACAATGCTGGTAAGGATAGGCATCCACCCCCTATGGGGTGGACAGTGCTGGTGGGGATAGACATCCACCCACTATGGGTGTGTTGCCTTTCGCGGGATCGTGCTGTTTTTGTGTGTGGTAGGTGTCTGACTTACAGTCTGTGACAAACGGGTCAGTTCCGGTTGTTGATTCGACGGTAGGCGTACAGTATGGGGATGACATGCGCGATCGGATACATGGCTGCTTTGTCTCGTACGCGGTGATCGTGTTGTGGCGCGAATTGGAGCTGAAATACAGATCATCCGGATGCTGTGATGTGCTGTAGGTGGCGACCTGTTCGGCACATAGGAAGTACGCATCGTACTTGCCCGGCCGGAATCTGCTTTAGAAATGGCTCCAGACGAGTCCATTCAGCGTATACGGAGCCGGCTCGTACAGAAAATCTAGCTGGATTTGGAGCGTGCCTGTTGCTCGGGAATTGGACACATTTGCGCATCGTACTTCATCGTTTGGACGGACGGCTCTCGGAACGAGTCGGTCGGCAGGTAACGCTACGGACGGCTCTCGGAGGGCCTTCCGAACGAGATCGGTATCGAACCCTAAGAGTCTAAAAGAAGTGAGTGAAGCCAGAGTAACTGCAGTCTACCTCCAAAGAACTCCTATACCTTGAAATTCAGGATGCCATTTAAACATCATTTCCAGATAATGTCCCTCATCAAGATGCTTCACACCACGAAATACCCATGTCTAAAACAGAAAACAAACAGGGAATCTAGAATGTCAAAGAGGTATTCCTTTAATAGGGCAAAATCCCTCACCCACCAGAGAAAGCATGCTTCATCATAGGGATTCTCCTAGCACCGTGATTTGCTGCTCCTATTG
Source organism: Calotriton arnoldi (assembly GCA_963921515.1). Taxonomy (NCBI): domain Eukaryota; kingdom Metazoa; phylum Chordata; class Amphibia; order Caudata; family Salamandridae; genus Calotriton; species Calotriton arnoldi. The sequence continues at coordinate 656,027 of CAWUFW010004735.1, forward strand.
AGTTGTATAGAGCAGAATCCCTCTGTTGAAGAATGTCACCTCTGGAAGGTGAGGGATTTTGTCTTATTAAAGGAATACTCCTCTGACATTCTAGGTTCCTTTCCTAGTTTGCTTTCTGTTTAAGACCCGGGTATTTTGTTGTGTGTAACATATATGACTTGGGAGTGAATACCTGCAGGTCTTAAAATATCCCCAGGCCCTCTTTTTTGTGCTTTTTGCCTCTCAACAAGATGCCACCTTTCATCCCAGACAGACTGGAAGCTGGTTGCAGGCAGTGTAGCACACAGCCATCAGATTCATGGCAGCTCACTTTTGGTTAAGCTTTTCTTTAGTCTATTCGTGCAACTATACAAAACACAAAACTTTGCACTGATGCTGGCTGTGGAGTAGAACCAACAGCAACTCATCACCACAAGCACCAGGCCTCCAACTGGCTCACAGGCTAGCTTTCATCAACTTTAGGGTGTTTGCCTCTTTCACAAGACTTGGTTGCCACTTACAGCAAGATATCAAATCCTATGCCACTAAGCAAGTGCTACATTCCTTCTTCCAGATTCGAGCAACCACCAAACATACAGTTACATGCATATGGTGACCACTTATACTACATTAAATGATCTGTGAATTTCCACCAGTGTCCAAAAAGCTGATCAAAATATGTCTGTTATACTTATGACGTTGTGTCAAACTTTTCATTGCTAAACTCCAATTTTCCTTTTGTATGATCCTTGTCCCAGAGCACCTTAATACTGAATATTTCTATGCTGGTTACAGCTTAGAATAGAATGCTCAGGGGTGTAACCAGGCCTCTGCAGCCCGTGCAGTGCAGGGGGGCCCTACAACTCTTCGAGGGCCCCAAAGTCAATGTGTATCTGTGATATAGGGGAGGCTCAGGGCCCCTCATCACATTCTGCAGAGGGCCCCATCATTTTATGTTATGCCACTGGAAATTATCTAGCTCCATCAGGATCCAGACGATCCCACCACACCAGTCTGCTGATGCCACAGCGGTCCTGAGAAAGGTGCACTATGTTCTCCCGTTACTAGACCTCCAATACTTGAGGAAGAAGTTACAGTGTTTGGCTATAATATTAAACTTTGAAAAAAAAGTGTAAACAGCCTTAATTCCAAGAGACCAGGGGGCATATTAGCAATGCCTGGCGATAATTATCGCAAAGCGCAATTAGCGCTTGGATAATTATCGCCAGGCATCGCCGGTTTCTATCGCGGAGTTAGCGTGCAATCAGCAATGCTAATCTCCAAAGCGATAGAAACCTTGAGAACAGGGTGAATATCGCCTGAAAACAGGCGATATTCACACTGTTCCCAGTTCTGCTTGCTGATAGTGCGAGGGGACTTAGCCATGTAATCCACCTCTCATTGGATTACATGGCTAAGTCACGGTGGGACCAGGTGTTAGCAAACCAGCGCTAAACGTGTTTAGCGCTGGTTCGCTAATCACCGCCCCTGCCTCGCTGATAGGCGTTAGCGACCTCAGCGACTGCTTCCAGTCGCTGTTAGGTGGGGAACGCCTACTTTGCATGCCATTAGCGATAAATATCGCTGCCATGCAAAGCGGCACCCAACCCGGTCGCTATCGCCTACAAGCTGTCGCTAACAGCAGTTAGCGACAGCTTGTTGATAAGGCGATAATATTATCGCCGCTTTAGCGGGAAAAAAGTCCCGCTAAAGTGGTGATAATCGCCTTGCTAATATGCCCCTTCATCTCTAGTATCTGTCAGTGGAGTAGTCAGTGCAAGGAAAAAAATGAGCCCCCTGTTTGGACTGTGAAATACCGCAATAATCAGGTTTCAGTGACCCCCTTTGTCCTCTAGGCCCTGGTGCCACTGCATCTGCTGCTCTTAGGGAAAAATGGGCTACCCAATAAACCCTTGGAGGATTGGGTAAATAAAGCCTAATATAGGGTAAAAGTGCCAACAAGGGATTTTTTTCAAAAAAGAAGAATTTAAATGATTCAAGACATATTATGAGAACCCAAACTAATGGCCTCTTGCAAATGAATTGCAGAATGAATCAAAATAATTCCTAAAGAATTTATCTAAAGAAGGAAAAGGGCAAACAATACAAATACAAAAAACAAATACATAGAGGGTGTATACTTTTTAAACACAAATTTATGTGAAAATTGTAACATAAGAGAGTACGAAAAACATTTCAGATATACAAAAGTAACTGAGATGAATACTTTTTTTAACAGGGATCTTATCTCATGGACACTTTTGCAGAAACCCATTTCTTACTGTAAGCAAAAGGAAACCATCATTAAATATATAACGAGCAGCTCCTTCATATAAATATGGACAAAAATGGGCTTCCTATCTTTCCTCCAGGGCTGGAGAGCAAAGGTGAGGCCCACACAGTAGCAGGCACAGCGTGATGGAGCCTCCAAATAACAGTAAATTATACCTGCACTAGTAGGTGAAGACAAAGCCAACCTCTCTAAAAGGAGATTCTACTTCGAGACAGAGACCCTGTCCCAATCAGGCATCTCCAGTACCAGTAAAAAGGAACTGAGAAAATACCACCACATTCGGCCGACGACCCAGAAAAAGTTAGAGGAATTTGATAGGTGCATTTTGTGTTGGCTATTTTGCTGTGACTGGGAGGGCCAAGGGTCATGTTTCGGTGAACCTGACCCACACGCTAGAAACAAGCCTGCTTTAACTTCCAGTTGAACCTACTCAAAAAGCTGTGGCTGTGTTTGGAAACTGCCCCCAGTAAGATACCATATTGGAAGAGATAAGAATATAATTTGGACAATACTATTGCCATCTAGGATGGACTACCAGTGTTTCAACAGGATGGGATTTGCACTGTGCAGATCCTTGGTGCAAACTCAATTACAAGCTGCACTCGAGCAGATGGACCTTTAGTCCCGGGCTGAGGTTTAACATCTACAAATCAAAAATACATCAATGACAGTGAAGCACATTAGGCTCCAAAAGGATGACAGCGAGTAATAGATTTGTAAACTATGAAGGTCTATTGGCAGATTAGCAAAATTACAAACTCAAGTCATCCAAGGTTATCAAAGACAAATGGTCAGTACATAAATGCCTTCATTATATATCTCAAATCAATTCAAAATTACCGAACACAAAGCAAAATGCTACATGTTGTCATATAGCAACAGCGAGCAAATTCAGTTTCCCTTGAAGGGAAGGTTCCCTAATAAAGTCAGGGAAAATTCATGAGAGCAGTCAAGAAGAAGGTGTAAGCAAGTAAGCCTATAAAAGGCAGTATCAAATAAAGATTCAGTCAGGTAAGTGAGAAGGGATTTGCTCAGGAGTTTAATTCTTTGAAAAGAACAGATGTCTAGTCGCAAGCAAATGGAAAGGGGCTTCTGCAGCTATCTCAGCAATGCAGAGTTAAATCATGCAATTCTTTGTTGTAAAGACAACTCCCTATGGCACCCATGAAGAGAACCAATCAGAATCTAACATTTCACGATAAGACATTTTCAGTCTTATTCCCAGACATTGTACAGTGAAGGTTTCTGCTGCGCGGCTTTCAACAGATATCTTGTAGGAGGATGACACATCGCGGACGGCATGTTCACGGTACAGGTGTGGAGATTCATTATGCAAGTCTCTGTGAAACACACAGTGATAAACAATTCACACAGAACCCAAAACATTTTGCAACATTCTATTTAACTACTGCAGCTTGGCTCCTGAAATGAGAGAAAGGAAAAATACTCAAGACACACAGAAACTTTTTTTTTAACATGAGTTACTCAAACTGAGGCCTATATTAAATATGGCTAACTGAACGTGAGCATCAACAACTATCATCAACCTTAACATGAAAATTACACAGTATGTATGTGATATGCAGGTTAGTGTAATCATTGGAAAAAGCATTAATACGGTGACAACACGTCCCCACCAGCTTTATAGACCTCAAAAGAGGCTCTATTTGGAACAATTGTGCCTGTTTCTGGATGAAGACCAGAAACTCCTTCCCTCCAGCTTTAGTGAGATTGTAAAGACAGGTGATGAGAGATAGAGGGTACATTTAAAAGAATTATGTCACATTTATAGAGCATGCTGGGAAAAATGCCCTGAATACATTATATTTTCAGGTCTGAGATATATCCCAGTGAATACTCAAGATCTGTTGGGTCTCAACATCTATTCCATCCAAAATGCAAAATGTTTATTCGTTTGAAAGGTCACTAAGCTGCTCTGGAAGAGGCCCCTGGGTTTAACCTCCAGAAGTATTTCAAAGCCAGAGTTAGAGTTGGATAGCAACTGAAAAAGATCAGATGACGAAATTTCCTCAACCTTATGAATAAAAAGGTGGAAGAAATTCCACCAATGGATTTAGCACTCCTTCAACAAATTGGAGGATTTTCCAGTACCACTCAATTCTAAATCGGACCTTAAGTCTTGAAATTTACTATCTCTACAGAAGAGAGGGAACACCTCCCCCTTTGACAGCATTGAGGAATACATTCTCTCCTTCTGTTTCCAGTGGTGTTCCATAGCAGACCCTGCCCCTTCAAGCAGCCCTGGGGATGCAATGGTGCATGTCATGTACGTTTTTACATTAACATTGGCTTTCATCGTATATCACCATTCTTATTGCTAACAGAGTAGACTCTCTGCCCCGCTTTCTCTCATGCTGAATGGCATGGATCCTGCAATATCTGTAAGAGGCTTTTTAGAGACAGGCTGCTTTTGAGAAGCTGGAGGATAAATTACAAGATATAGCTCAGTGAAGGCACATCACTGTAACATCTGTCTAAACCTAATGGGCAGTTTTGCTGGCTAATTCTATCTACAGCTCGGTGCATTGTAACAGCCTCCGAGGAAACCATGATGCCTTTCACTGAAATGTGTTTCTGTCCGCCTTGTTATACTGAAAGCCTGCCATTAGGTGAAAATCCATGGTCAAGGAATGAAGCAAGGCCCTTAGTGCTAGGTTTCTGATATAAAAAGACAGCTATGTAAGCACCCATGGGTCCTTATTGAGGAATGCATTACTGTTAAGATTTCATCACTAACCCAAATGTGTTACTTTAAGTAAAGCAGCAGAAGGGCAAATATACTAATAGTGTATAAAGACAACAATTGGTACCTTTTTAGGTCGAGCCTGGGCCGGGCATGCGCTGCTCTGCGAGGCATGCTGTATTCGAAAATAATTGAGTAACACATAGATGAACTAGATTAGAGAATAATAATAATTTGAGATTCTACCATTGGTCTCAATAGCGCTTACCGCTGAATAAGCTAAAGTCCAATATTTTAAGAAGGACTTTTGGTAAGCCATTTGCATTCGACATCATATATTGCTTATAACTTTTTAGATAACTTTGAAAACGTATAACATAATGCAAGTGGTAGATGTGTGAAAATGTAATGACACAGGGGGATATTCACAAGGAAGTGGCGGAGAGAGGCGTTAGCCTTCTTGGATTAACGCCTCTCTCCGCCACTTCGGAAAAGCAAGGTTGCACCATATTCACAAGGATATGATGCAGCCTTACGTTTCCCCCTGCGATGGCGCTAAGTTTTACAACTTAGCGCCAACGCAGGCACCCTTGCACCAGAGTGCAAGGGTGTCTGCAAGCAGGGAGGTTTGTTAATGTACAGGAAGGTGTCCCTTCCTGCACATAAACAAACCTAAAATGCCAGTTTGTAACTTACATGTGTGCTGCTTCATGCAGCACACATGTAAGCTGCAAAACGGCATTTTAAAAAAAGGTTTTTTTATGTACAGGAAGGGACACCTTCCTGTACATTAACAAGCCATGACATTTTGCTTTTTGCATGTGTGCTGCACAATGCAGCACACATGGAAAAGCAAAAACGAGGAGAAATTAAGCATTTCTCCTCGTTTCGCCATCTTAAGACCAGGGTTTTCCTGGTCTTAATTGTGGCGCTACCTCCTATTTACGGTGTTGTGGTGGAATGCCCACCGCAACACCCACTGCACGCCCCTTTCACGCTAAACACAGCGTGAAGAGGGCCTTATTCACAAGGCAGCGTTAAGCCACGTTAAGTGGCTTAACGCTGCCTTGTGAATAAGGCGAGGCCCCTATCGCCACCACAACGTCACTGAAAGTGACGTTGTGGTGGCGATAGGGGCTTGGGAATATGCCCGACAGTATCCTGTGACCTTAAATTTGTGGCCCTTAACAGGCGTATCTAAAGAGAAGAATATTTTCTCCTCCAAAACCTCACTGGACAACTCTCAAACACATGGCGCCTTAATCTAAGAAGAGAATTGCATTTCGCATGGTAAGGAAGGATGGGTATTTTGCGCTGACACGTTTCAATTGCACTGAGATCATTTAATAGTCTGATTTTTGGAGGGGACAAGAATAGGAACAGACTTATAAGAAACTGTATCTCATAATGCCGTTGTCATGGGTGTCATTGCTATGTTGTGAATTGTCTCTTGTGTCAAATGGAAAGTTATTATGACCTGTACTGTATTACTGATCAACATTAATAAAAAGAATATTAAAAAAAAAATACTAGAATAATCTGATTTTTAAACGAACACATAAACTGACTTTTTACCAACTAGTTTCGACCAACTCATAAATGTCTATTAGCCATATACACTACTGGATGTCTCAAAGTAGCCTTGCACACCCCCTTTGTATAAGCATCCCTATGTTTTCACCAATTTCTTATAATTAAGGTCTCTTAAGACTCGCCATAAGACCCCAGTCTGCAAGGAATATAGGGGCATATTATCAAGGGCTCTATCGCCGCTTTAGCGGGACTTTTTCCCGCTAAAGCGGCGATAATTCTAACGCCCTATTAGCAAGCTGTCGCTAACTGCTGTTAGCGACAGCTTCTAGGCGATAGCGACCGGGTTGGGTGCCGCTTTGCATGCCAGCGATATTTATCGCTAATGGCATGCAAAGTAGGCGTTCCCAACCGAAAAGCGACTGGTAACAGTCGCTAAGCTCGCTATCGCCTATTAGCGAGGCAGGGGAGGTGATTAAAGAACCAGCGCTAAACACGTTTAGCGCTGGTTTGTTAACGCTTGGTCCAGACCTGACTTAGCCATGTAATCCAATGGGAGGTGGATTACATGGCTAAATCCCCCTCGCCCTATCGCCAGCTAACACTGGTCACAGTGTGAATATCGCTTGTTTTCAAGCGATATTCACACTGTTCTCCAGGGTTTCTATCGCTTAGGAGATAAGCGTTGCTGATAGCACGCTATCTCCGCGATAGAAACCTGCGATAGCCGGCGATAATTATCCAAGCGCTAACTGCGCTTAGCGATAATTATCGCTGGTTATTGCTAATAGGCCCCATTATTTTTTATACTTTATAAAGGGCATATTGTTGAACTACTCTTATGGGGCAATGAGGACTCCTGTGGCATGTTTGTATGCTGGTATTCGTCAACTGACAAATATGGAATATATGTAGCTATGAGTTAATAATACATGGACTATGTTGAAAACAAATCTCTAAATGATTAGTGAATGAATAATATTTTTCATACTTTAGACTAGTTCGCTGGCTTTAAATCTGTGATTTGAGAACAAGAATTACCTAAAAGTTCTCTGAACCCATAAACCAAAATAAGAAATAGCAAAGGTTTTTAAAATACTGGGAAAATTTTATAACTATAAGCCTCGAATAAGTATTTAAAGGGAGGAACAATAGCGGGAAAAGAGCATTTTCATAACCAACTAGAAAAGAGCTTTTGTTGTGAAATATTCCCACTTATTTGATAGAATGTAAGAGCACGTTTTAAATAAACATGGAAATAAGTACGTTTTCTGTCCCTTCGCTATGAAAATATGAAATAATGAGTATAGAAATTTGGTATTTACGTACATATATTGGGGTTGGAGTATATATTTTATTGTAGTGTTCGAAAAATGATATATTGGATTTATTTTATTTATAAATTGCAGCCCTGGGGAAGTTCCAAGCAAGGAATGAAACGCGCTGGCTGAGCTGACAACGTTTTTAATGTAGATGTATTTCTTCAATAAAGAGTTTTAATCAACGGAAGAAAATGTAGCATGTTTCTTCACCTCATAAATATGTTTAACCAGGGATATTGCAGTACGCATACAATGTGAAATATAATAAACATTTATTCATAACAGTGTCATTCCTCCACAACTTTGGTTCTCTGCATATGACTATTGGATCCCTGGGTAACCAGACTCAGGAAGGTTATGCACCTGAACTGCAATATTATTGTTTTATGCATGTGCAATATAAGTTCACCAATACCAACTTTTGCTTTTGGTCCTGTATTTTACATTGCTTGACTTTCTCCAGTTTCATGCTTCAAGTTATTCCATAGACGTGGCATATGAAATGTTTATCGTTACCTTCGCTGTGAACTTATCAGGGTCGGAGGCTACAGTTCAGTTTTAGATGTATATCTCTCAAGTCAATTAAAAATGTTCTTTTTTCCCTGTCAAATCATAGAAATATGGGGCATATTAGCAAGGGCCTTATCGCCGCTTTAGCGGCACTTTTTGCCGCTAATGCAGCGATATTTCTATCGCCCTATTAGCAAGCTGTCGCTAACAGCTGTTAGTGACAGCTTTATGGCGAAAGCGACCGTTTTGGTGCCGCTTTGCATGTCAGCGATATATATCGCTAATGACATGCAAAGTAGGCGTTCCCAACTAAAAGCGACTGAAAACAGTCGCAAACACAACTTCCTCCTATTAGCAATGCCCGCGAAGCGATAAAAAAATTTGCGCTAACCGCGATTATTGCTGGAATCTAACACCTGCTAAAAACCTGACTTAACCATTCTAGTCAATGGGAGGTGGATTGTAAGGTTAAGTCCTCACCTGCCTATTAGCAAGCTTTTCATTAGCGCAGGGAATTTATCGCTGCATTTCTCGCGCTATTGCTGGGTTTCGCCGCTATCGCTGGATTTTTTATCGCCTTGGAGATAAGCATTGATAATAACGCGTTATCTCCACGATGAAATCCAGCGATAGCCGACGATAAAAAAAACTGCGCTAAGCGCGCTTTGCGAATATTATCGCAATTCCTTGGTAATATCCCCCTATGTTTGTTAGACATTTGGTAGAGCCTATTGGAAAAAATGCAGATGAGTGATGGCAACACTTTTGCTGCTGCTCGATCTGTCTGCTGCATTTAGTACCTATAATACCTTGATCATTGAATCCTGAATAGCTGCATGCAATTCATCTGTTGCTCAAGAAGAAACAGTACTAGCCTTCTTGCATTCCAAGCCGCTGCTCAAGAAGAAATATTACAAACCTGGCTCAGTGTCATCACCCTCGACAGCTTCAAACCCCAACTTTCACTCAATGTTAGATCAATTGTATTCACCCTGGGCACCAACCTCAACCTCAAGGAACAGATTGCCAGAAAATAAAGACATCTGGTACCAGCTGTCTCTTCCTATGACAGTTAAATCGTTTCTCTTAGAAAGTGACTACTGAACTGCTGCCCTTTTATTCTCACATCCTGATGGTGGTAAAATCCTGCTCTAATACGTTTTCTGGATTCTCCAGAAATTGGCTTGAAAATAGGCTTTCTAGACCTCCTGGCACTAAGGACTAGGAGCCTGATTCCGAGTTTGGCAGTCCGATGGACCCCCACAACCATGGTGGTGGTGCGGCTACTGCCGCACCATCGGTCCGACCACCGTATTATGAGTTGGGTGATCGGACCACCATAGGACCGCTGCTTCCGCCAGGGATCCGTCATCCCTGGAGGTCTTGCGGTGGGGTGAGGCCTGCGATATGCTGGTGGTGCCCCTGCACCACTGCCAAGCATAGTATGAGTTTCCTCACCGCTATGGTGTAGCCTCTGGGCCAGGGAATGCACGCAGGCAGGCACATGGTGTGTCCCCCTGTCTGTATGCACACCCTGTTCCAGCACGACATGGACTTACAGTCCATGCCGTGCTGGAACCCACTGTGGCAGTCCCACTGCGCTGCCTTTCTAAGGCTCACATACAAGCCTTTGAAAGGCACCAATGTGGGACTGCCGCCACAGGACTGCCCGACCTGAATCGGAATACGGCAGGTGGCCAGCCTACGGGTTTAGCAGTCTTGGAGCGGGGATCTGGCATGGTGTCCCACCCTCGTTCAGGCCCTTTGTCATTGTGCGCACCCGAGACAAAGAGCTAGTTGGACTGCAATCACTGCATAAACCACAACCCACTCAGCACTGTTTGAGTAGGATACATTTTAGGCAACAGCCAATCCTATCAGCGATCACAGAGACAATTAGTGAAACTCAAACCCTCTTTTATCACAGGAAGGAACACTTAAGATCACTTGGAAACCAGGGATATATTTCAAAGATTTATTTAAAAAATAAAATCCTATCCTCGTGTGTTCAATATGAATAGTAAGTATTATAAAGAAATACAAAGTAGCAACAAGATTTACAAACAGAGTGAATAACAAATTATGTTGTAACATATTGGGAAAATCATTAGATAATTTTATATCAAAATCTCCGCCCCCTCCCCTTCCCGTCAGCTAACTAAACCAATGTTAGCATCAAAGATGGAGACTTATTCAGAGTTTCAAAGATGTGTTGCTTGGGTTAAAATTCCTTAGTAAACAGAAGACAGGAGGCGCATGGCAAAACAGGAACAGTTTCATTTAATTAAACAATGTAGCCTGGAGAATAGTTACAGGCATGAGGTCTGAGGACTGTCTCAATTTACATTGGGTTCACGATAGTCTTTTATACTTTTTTACATCAAGCTATAAACGTAACTGGCATACCATATATGATAGAATGTTGGTTGCTTCCTTAGAGTCATAAATTAATGGTCAAACAGTTACTACAGGTGGGTCTCGGCCATGCATGGACATAGTGTGGCCAGTGGTGAATGTGTCTAGATGTCCATCGTGGGAAATGCGTGCTCACTAGGTGTGCTAGGCCCTGATTGGCTATGTGTTCCTATCTCATGTGGCATCTGACTTTGTGGTGTTTTTTGAAGTGCGCATACCCCCTCGAGCCATGATGCTTTATTGGGGGCAATCTCCCCTAACCAATGTGATGTTGCTGCACCTGTTTGTGGGATCGATCTAGAATTTCCTACCCATGTATTTGCCTGCTAGCCTTGCACCCTCTCACCTTTGACCCATCAATCAGGGATCACGGGCCTAGGTCTCAGGGCCTGCCTGACTACAAACTTGCATGTCAAGGTAGATGTGGAGTTCGGGACTGGTGATTTTATTGACAGGGATGATAATTAATTTCTATCAATAAACGCATCGATATCTATATCAACATTCCCCTCTGTAATTGATTCTTCAACTACACTATCCAACTCATGCATGTGCACCATTACTTTCTTAGGCTCCTGCTGATCCCTTTGCTGACTTTTGATTACAACAACCTTTTTACTTATTTGCATTCTACCTAATTTGAGGACTGCGTTTTTACAGCAGGTGATCCCCAACTGTACAACCCCACAAACCAACAGGAACAAAATAACAACTGGCAACAGTGATTTGCATAGACCGAAGATCGTGGGAGCCAGGAGAACCAATTTCAAAACCACTCCTCCTCAGGGGCACCTCCTTCTTCATGCATGCTTCTTAGTAGATTATGCAGTGCTTGGATGGCAAGTGTCAAAGTTCCATTGTCCATGTCATTCCCTAGGATGAAAGTACAGCAGGCAGCGCCGATCTTGGCACAGACCCCTCCCTCCATTGCAGTTATTAAGCCCAGCACATACCTAAGCTGCATTACCATGAGGGGATGGCTCGCATTTCTTCCTTGATCGAATTGAGGCCGAACTCAGTGCTGTTCATAATCTTGACCATTTCCCACCTGGTTATCTGCAACCAGCAGGCATTAGCTTTTGTCTGTAGAGTGAAAAAGGGTATTGACCCCCTGACCCCAGCTGTGCCTCTGTGAACAGTCTAAACTTTTCTGGGATGTCCTTCTACTGAGTCCAGCCAAAATAGTCCACAGATCTCTTGTCCCGAGCTTGGTGCAGCAAGGCGGTCTTTTTCTTTGACGGGTGCTGGTACAGTTTTGTTAGTCATTCTCTGGGAATGATTAGGTTCGGGGTGTGCATGGTCATCAGGGAGCACAGTCCCCTCCAACTGAGAATCAGTTGGGTGTAGGCGTGTTCGCTGCACTGCCAGTAGAAATCCATAAGCGTGGAGGTGCCCTGTTGCATATCCAGAATGTGCAATATCATGCCGCAGTTGGCATTCGTGCCCGTTAGAAGCATTCCTTTTCCTCTGAAACAAAAGGAATACAGTGTATGTTTGCATACAATCAGAGGTTGTATCCAAGTTGTATCCCTTCTAGCCAAGTGTATCCACCCACCTTGGTGTCCCAGATTTCCTGAAATGGTTTAGCCATACTTTAATTGAACCCTCCCCTGTGCAACTTTTTGGCTGGACTGCCCTACACTGGAACTCCATGTCGGGGGACCACTTGTTGTTAAAGAAGACTGCCCCAGATACGCTAAGGGCCACCCTCAGTCCACAGACAGATGTAGGAGCAGAAGTGTTTGGTGTGCATTGCTTTAGGGGTTTTGCTACCTCCAAGAATCTCTTCTCTGGAAAGTCTCGGGCCAAACAGTATCCTCCCGTATGGTGTCCTTTCTATGCATCCTGTCCAGCTCAGTTTGGATATCATTGGGTTCGGTGAAGAGGTATAACACTTCTGGGTTGGTGTTGTACCAGGTTAGGTTTACAACCACCCTGTGGAGTTCTTTCTTGTTGGGATGGATCTTGGCCCTTATCCTATATAGGGAAATGTGTATAAGGCACTTTGCTTTCTCGGGGGCTACCTCTTGGGGCAGGTAAAGCCTATCTGTGCCTATCGCATGTGGGATCAGTGAACAGACATAACATGACTTGGCTGATGCTTGGGAGCCAACTGAGGTCATGTGTTGATACGAAGTATTATGCAAGAGGGCGGTATGTAGTGCATGCGGGATGCTAGTGTTCGGTTTAGTGTAATTATAAGTGTCATACGAAAGGTCCCTACGTGGGTGCTATATTTCCCCATTAGTGACCCTCTTATGACTCGACAGTTCCTCAATGTTAAGTAAGCGAGTGATTAATCATAGTAAACAGAAGGTACATATGCACAGAAATATACATCACTTATGTTGTGATATTGTCGTTTGAGGCTGAGTTCCCTTTGGAGCCATCTGCGCTCTACCGGTGTCCGTGTTTCTTCTGCCAAATTGGAAAATATTTGCAAAGTTTAATTTATGGATGTCATCGCCATGGAAGGGCTTGATTACATGAAGGAACAGTGCACCCACTCGGGTATTAAGCAGGCTGTGGGTTTTTTCTCCTTCTATTGGCTTAAGTGCGGAAATTGTCCTCTACTTCTCTTTTCTTGCTTAGTAAAAGTTGACGACATGTTGCGTTGGTGCACTTTGTTGTCTTCTCTGTTACCTGTTGTTGAAAGAGCTCTGTTGGCTGTTAACTCAGAAACATTACAAATGCTTCGAAATTAATGATTTTCAGAGATCCTGTATTTTTATTTCTACCCTAGAGGCATGATTTTCCTCACTCCACTAGTCGCGATCTAGTTGGGCACCGGAAGATGATTCCCTGTTGGGTGTATTTTAGTAATTTCGGAGTAGTAGGATGATTATTAGTTATCTAGATGGATCAAATCTGTTTATAAGCCAGTGAGCACCCCCCACCCCCTACAATTCTTAACTGGATGCTTAGATTGGTGATATATGTTTTTGGGGTGGTCTCATGAGGTAGGGCTGGATGGAATTGTGGCTTTTAGTCTGAGACCTACGGCAGTGCTAGGTTTTTTCATAGGCACTTCGCACGGGGGCTAAGGGTCCGGTTGTTCTGCAGCCCCTTCTAGTTGCTATTTCTTTTGGCGGGGGCTAATTTTTGGCTTTTTTTGGGTCTACTTTTGATACTAATGAGCGCAGCTGAGCTTAGTATCGCTATTGGTGAGTGGAATACATGGGAAGAGGGGGCATATCACTGCTAGAGTTGCTAATGTCTGCCTCATGCCGTGAGCACGTTTTGGTGCGTGTGCACCGCTCTTTCCCAGCACGTGGTGTATACCGTGGCCTGGCCCTCCCTCGTCTCTTCCAGATACCTGGCTTTGGCTGATCTTGACCTCACCTTTGGGCACTTTTTCTTTAGTTTTGGCATTTCCCTGAATCTCGCATGATCAATTGCTTCACTTGTCATGCGGGGGAGAAGGTCACAGGCTGCTCTGCGGCCCCATTTTCTCTCATATATGCCGCCTTGTGGTGTCCGAAGTCGGGGCCAACTGCTTTCCCTGGAGGATGCTTACAAGGTTGGAGCACCGTTAGACCCTATGCTTGGTATGGTAGTGCACGCACCCGTAGCCCTACGTTTGTCTAGAGCCAGAGTGGAGATTCGGGATCCCCCTCCCAGGCACCCCCTTTCCTTCGGACCACACCCCACTAACTCTAAGCATACTGGTGGGGCCTGCTGTCCCTGGCTTGTGGCTGGGGTCTCTACTGTCATATGTGGCCTAATGGACTGGTGCATCTTTTGTCCAATACTGAAAGGGTGTGGCAGGGTGACCAGATTCTGGAAATCAAAAACGGGAGAAGAAAATCTGAGACTTTTTACCAAAAATTACAAAAGTCTGCCAGGTGGTGATGAAAAAAACGGGACTGCCTCAGCAAATCCGGGATGCCTAGTCGCCTTGGTGACCCCCCACCAACTGAAGGCTTGAACTCGACATCATGCTGGGGCCTCACAGCTTACTGGCTCTTTGTGTGTGTGTGTTGTTGATTTTTATAGTTTTACCATCCCAGGCACACAGGAACCCTGGTTCCCACCACCGAGGCTAGCTTCATTTTAGAACTGAAAGGGGCCCTCCATTTGTGCAGAGGCTACAAGCTTTTGGAGGTGCTGTTAGGACCAAGCTCCATGAAGGAAATATAGACCCCAGACATGCTGCCCGAGAATGGGGACCTTTTGAATTGGTGTTTGGAATCCGCCCTTTATGACTTTGGGCACGGGACCTGGATGTCTCTTTTTGAACAGTTCTTGTTCACGCCCCCTCATCAGACTGCCCTGCCCCTTGGGCGTGGCCAGCCAACCACGCCATGGGGCATCAGCAGCAAAGTGGGCCCAAGTGAGGTCACCCCTTGATGACAAGCTTGGTGTGGGTCCCCGATCGACACAACTCTCAGCTGCTCACAATTTCGGGACGCAAGTAAATATTTTGACTTCCCACTGCTGTCTTTAGTCATTTTTTATCTGGTAGTGGGTTTGGGGGAAGAGGTGAACCACTGGGTGTTAATTTGTTGGAATCATTCCTACTTGTGCTGGGGATTTTATTTTTATTGCGCAGTTTGGTTCTGTGTTTGCGTGAAGGCGCTGCCTCCCCACACTGTCACCTCTCCCTGGGGGTGTTGCGGCCCTGGATCCTGTTGCGTAGGGTTCCCTGTCTTTGGCTGCTGCTGTCACGCAAATGCCCAATTGCAGGATCCCAGCGACCAGCAGACCTCTCTGCTGGATATGGGGTACATTTGGATTCCCCAGTGTTTGGTGTTGAGGAGGGACATTGGTGGGGTATTGTGGTGGCTGGCCCTGGCTCATTGATCTCTGCTGTTTTTGTTGTTCATAGTATGCCTTTAACCGACATCTCTCTGCCAGGTGCCCCAGCCTATGGCACTTGTAGCATTCCCTAGGGTCTGGTTGTTGCCAATCTACCTGGCCTCTACTGCCATAGCCTGTTTGGAACCCTCTGGGGTTTTGCGGTGGAGCCCCCATCAAGACGGGTGCCATTTGCCTGGTTGCGGCCATTGCTGCCCCCTGGAAGGCAGTCTTTTTCAATTTTTGTTGAACCAATTTCATGGTGTCTCTTTGGGCGGGCTCCTCAATAGGTGTCGTCTCTACTGCATGCTGTATGGGAAGTGCATGTGTCTGCCCAACTGCTCTGTAAGTGGCCTTCTTTGCCATATGGCCTTTGGCGGCATTTTCCTGTGGTATGTTTCTACCTCCAATGTGTATCACACTTTACTATTGCTACGCATTTAGTTAGAGTAATGAGTAACTGAAAGAGGCCCCAGTGCATGATGGGCATTCCATACGATTTTCGGAAGCCTCGCCTTTTCCACCTCCCGATGCACGGGTGCACTGTTGTGGTGGCATAAGCAGATTCCCAGTGACTGGTGACCTGTAGCGTTTACAAAGGCACATGGCTATGGGCTATTACTTCCACTGCCCCCATATGTCCCACCCCTGCTTCCTGATCCATTACTGGGGACCCATCAATGAACAGGGTCTAGCTGTCTGGGATGGGATCCTCCTCTGCTTGACTGAGTCCATCAGGCACGTATGTTGCATAGTCACAAATCGCTTTTCCGTCCGGCACTTTGTTGGCTCAAGTATGAGGGAGTGTGCATGTCGTACCCACTGTCTACTGTAATTGCAAAGATCTAAGAATTTTTGCATGCTCTTTAAGACTGCCTTAGTGAAGGTAGTCGGATTGGCACGTGGTGTCTTCGTTTGTTTGCCTGTGCTGTAGGGGCATTTTAATGACCCTTGACCCTGTCTTCAGGCAGGTCGCTCCCCCACGCCGCACAGCTCCGCCTGTGTGTCCGTGTCCCCTGGCCGCTGCCTCCGCCGCTGCTGCTGGTTCGAGGCTCCTCTGCCTCAGGTGTGTTACTTCTCCGCATTAGCCTAACTTTTTCTTTCCTGTTGTATCTGCTGTGCATTTTTGCGCTCACTGTTGTGCCCATATGTTTGTCTTCTGTACCCCTGCATTGCCCCTTGCCTCTGGGCCCCTGTTCCACCCGTTTTTTCCCACCGCTGCGTCCCCTGCGGCCGGCCCCCCTGATCGCCCATTCGCCTCCCCGCTCCCACCTCCCAGCTGCTCCTCCCTCCCACCACCCCGTATATGGTGGCCGCTGCGCAGCCGCGTGCAGCGGGCGCGCCGCTGGTGCGCCAAAGGCGTGCCTAAGGCAAGGCCGTCTGCGCCCATCCGCGCCTGGACCGCGCCCAGCACCAGGATCCCTGGTCTCTGCGACCGCCACGATGAACGATGCCACTACGACGCCAGCACCCTCCTCGCACTCAACTCTGGATGACCACACACCTGCTTCCTGTCTGCCCTGAAGCGCACCCACGGGCCCTTCTCCTGCCGGAACTGCAGCTTCAACAGCCTCCGAGCGGCCAAACCGCCCGCCGAGAAAGGACGCAACCACCTCAGATGCATTCTACTAAACACCCGCTCCGCACGCAAACACACCGTCGAACTCTGGGACCTGCTCGACACATCCTCCCCGGACGTCGCCTTCCTGACAGAGACCTGGATGAACGCCTCCTCTGCGCCCGACATCGCCATAGCCATCCCGGACGGCTACAAGATCACCCGCAGGGACCGCACCAACGGAGTAGGAGGTGGAATCGCCATCATCCACAAGAACACCCTCATAGTCTCGACTAGCTCCGACGACTCCCTCAGCACCGCCGAACACCTGCACTTCCAGATCCACACTGATCCCAACACCACCCTCAGAGGTACTCTCGTCTACAGACCCCCCGGACCCCGGCCTCAGTTCAGCGACTCCATCGCTGACTTCGTCAGCACGCACGTCCTCGCCTCCACAGACTACATCCTCCTCGGATACCTGAACTTCCACCTCGAGAACAACAACAACACCAACTCCACCACCCTGATCGCCAACCTCGCCAACCTCGGACTCAGACAGCTCGTCACAACGCCCACCCACACTGCCGGCCACACGCTTGACCCCATCTTCTCCGCAAGCTCCCACGTCACCTTCAGCCACACCACCGAACTCCACTGGACCGACCATCGCTGCATCCACTTCACCTTCCAGAAACCCACCACGCACCACCGCAGCCAACAGATCCCCCGCCGCAGCTGGAGCAAAATCACCGAAGACCAGCTAAACACCACCCTCGCCCGAAGCCCACCCGCCGACCCCACCGACCCCGACACCGCCGCCAGCAACCTCAAGCGTTGGATCGACGACTGCGCCAACACCCTCGCCCCGATCAAGAAAGCCTCCAACAGACGCACTGACAAGAAAGCCAGCTGGTTCACCGCGGACCTCCAGGCCTCCAAGCAAACATGCAGAAAACTAGAGAAGAAATGGCACAGCGAACAGACACCGGAGAGCTACACAGCCCACAAGAACGCCATCCGCAGACACCATCACCTCATCAGATCCACCAAAAGGGCCTCCTTCAAGGACCGCCTCGACAACAACGCACACAACAGCAAAGAGCTCTTCAACATCGTGAAGAAACTCTCCAACCCCAGCTCCAACACCAACGACATCCCACCATCGCAAGACCTGTGCGACTCCCTTGCCACCTTCTTCCATCGCAAGATCGCAGACATCCACGACAGCTTCAACAACCTGACCGCCTCGACAGCCACCAACACCTCAGACCCCACGGCCACCACCCACATCGATCCCCTGCTCACCTGGACCAACATAAACGACGACAACACCGTCAAAATCATGAACACCATCCACTCCGGCTCTCCGTCAGACCCATGCCCACACCACATCTTCAACAAAGCTAGCGCCACCATCGCACCCCATCTCCGCAAGGCCATCAACATCTCCTTCAAGACCGCGACCTTCCCGGAGAGCTGGAAGCACGCCGAGATCAACGCGTTACTCAAGAAACCCAAGGCGGATCCGAGGGACCTCAAGAACTTCCGGCCCATCTCCCTGCTCTCGTTCCCGGCGAAGGTCATCGAGAAGACCGTCAACAGACAGCTGACCCGCTACCTCGAGGAGAACAACATCCTGGACCCGTCCCAGTCCGGGTTCCGCAGCAATCACAGTACCGAAACTGCCCTCATCGCCGCCATCAGGGCCCTGCTGGACAACGGCGAAACCGCGGCCCTCATCCTCCTGGACCTATCAGCCGCCTTCGACACTGTCTGCCACCACACCCTACGCACACGCCTCCACAACGCAGGGATCCAAGGCATGGCTCTGGAATGGACCACCTCCTTCCTCTCCGGCAGAACCCAGAGCGTCCACCTCCCCCCTTTCCGTTCCGAAGCCTCCGAGATCATCTGCGGCGTACCCCAAGGATCATCCCTCAGCCCGACATTGTTCAACGTCTACATGGCACCGCTTGCCCGCGTCGCCCGACTACATGACCTCAACATCATCTCGTACTCCGACGACACCCAGCTGATCCTCTCCCTCACCAAGGACCCCCTCACCGCCAAAACCAACCTCCACGAAGGAATGAAAGCCGTCGCCGAGTGGATGAAGAACAGTCGTCTGAAGCTGAACTCGCACAAAACGGAGGTCCTCATCCTCGGCTCCACCCCCTCAGCCTGGGATGACTCCTTGTGGCCGACCGCACTGGGAGCAGCCCCGACACCCACCGACCACGCACGCAACCTGGGGTTTACCCTCGACTCAACACTCTCCATGGCCAAGCAAGTCAACGCCGTCTCGTCCTCCTGCTTCAACACCCTCCGCATGCTCCGCAAGATCTACAGGTGGATCCCCACCGAAACAAGAAAAACGGTCACCCAGGCCCTCGTCAGCAGCAGGCTGGACTACGGAAACGCCCTCTACGCAGGAACCTCGACCAAACTCCTGAAACGACTACAACTCATACAGAACGCCTCTGCACACCTGATCCTCGACATCCCTTGCCACAGCCACATCACACCCCACCTGAGAGACCTGCACTGGCTTCCCGTCAACAAGAGAATCACCTTCAAGCTCCTCACCCACGCACACAAGGCACTCCACAACACCGGACCAGCATACCTCAACAGACGACTCACCTTCTACACCCCGAACCGCCAGCTCCGATATGCCGACCTCGCCCTCATCACCGTCCCCCGCATCCGTAGAGCAACCACTGGCGGCAGATCGTTCTCCCACCTCGCCACCAAGACCTGGAACTCCATCCCCATCCTCCTACGGCAGACCCAGGACCTACTAACCTTCAGGAGGCTACTCAAGACCTGGCTATTCGAGCAGTAGCAGCGCCTTGAGACCCTCACGGGTGAGTAGTGCGCTTTACAAATGTTCTGATTGATTGATTGATTGATTGATTGATGGGTCTCAGGGAAGGAACCCCAGGGGAGGAGCAGGCCATATTCCTGTCATCAGAGAACTGGATGGTCATGTTTAGTTTGGCCATTAAATCTCATCCTAATAGATTAGCTGGTCACAAGGGATAATATAATAGGGGTCCCCTCGTGAAACTACCTCCTATGTCCAGTTCTAGGGGTTTGTGAATGGGATCCTCGTCACCATACCCGAAAAACCTTGCATTACCATGGTGTCCTTTGATAAAGGGGCTATACCCTCCCATAGGCATGACCTTGTTGCCCCTGTGTCTATTAGGAAGTTACACGGTATGTTGTTTACGACCACAGTTACTATGAATGAATGAATGAAATGCTTAGTAAAGGGCAACGAATGCCCAGAGGCGATTTGGCGCTGTGCGAAACAAAGATGAGGTGAACAAGATCATAGATTTAAGTAACTGTAGTGTCATTGATTGAAAATCCATGTTTTAATCTGTTTTCTAGCGACGAGAAGTGATGGTGCTGTTTTCAGTTCAAACGGAAGACGGTTCCATTGTAGAACCATAGATCTGAAAAAGCTTCGTCCACCCCATGAGTCACGTTTAAAGGCCGCAACCTTTATAAATCTTGCTTAACCAGAACGGAGGGTTTCTTTTCAGGTTGGTACGTGGTTGCTAGCACGAGAAGGCTGTGGTTGCATGCCTTTTCTCTCTCGAGTAGGAGCTCACACCTCTCTTCCTCACACCGTCTGGGATGTCTATTTTGCTCTGAACTACGCGTTGCTTTTGACAACCTAGCTTCACTTTTGAGTTCATCCTCCTTTTCCTCCCCAGATACCTGGCCAAATCCTGTAGCCCCATCCTCGTCCTCGGTTCCCATGGGACTGGGGCTCGCCTCCTAGCATGAGCTTGCTGAATTACTGCTGAGGACTGCCACAAACTTCCTTGACACATGCTTACGCTCGCCTGCCCCAGTGGTAATGCATATCCTACCTGCTCTTAGGGGGTCACGTATTGTGTGTGGTAGATGGGGAGTCGAGCTTTTGGGGACCCTCCCTAGGAACTTGGGCTGTGCAGGAGGTGTCTGGGTCTGCTTAGTTTTGCTTCTCTCAGACTTAGATCCAACTGCTCTTCTTTCGGTGAGGGGCTTGTCAGCTTCTACTACTACTGAGTTTGAGTAACCTAATGCAGGGGGAGAGGGTGTGAGCACATGCATTCCTGCATATGGTGGGGAGGTGCTAACGGTTTATTTGCTAACGGCATTGTAGGGCTTTCACTATTGGCCTCCTCGATGATACCCCATAATTCTAATAATGCCTCTCTCTTGTCTCTCTTTTGACCTGTATATTTGGTTTTTATGTGTGATTTAGTGTACTCAAATATGATTGTGTCAAATGTTCCCTCCTTAGGCCAGGGAAATGTATGTGTCTTCGTGTGTGAGTGCCACTCTTGGCAAAACTTATTTAGTCTTTTTACCTGCTTGGTGAACCTATTTTCCATGTGTTTTACTGGGTAATGCATGGCAATTTAATAATCTGGTTTATATAATTCAAATGATGTTTGCCTAGTTTGGTTTGGCAAATCGTAGAGGCAATTCGTATGTGGTGCACTGTGAAACAGGACAAGACTGTATACATAGTGTTGTATCACAGGGCGAATATGAAATGGGTTAGCACAAAACCTGCATGAACTCAATTTCCATACAGTGTATTTTCAGCGACAGTCAATGCAAATAACATTTACATACAACAGTGCATTTTATCAATGATCGACAGAAAAAAAAAGTTACTTGGCCAAAAATAAACACAGTGGTTCATTGAAATGTATCCTCTAGAAAAAGAAGACTAGTTTGGAACACATTCCTAAGTGAACTGGATAGTCTGCCACTCTCCACTCCTAGACAAAGGTGGTAGTCAGAGATACCAAAAATTAGAGCATGAGTACTCACAAACATTTTGCCGGGGGCCGCAAAGTTTGGTCTTTGGTGTGACCACGGGCCGCACTGATGCCAGCGGGGAAGGGGGGTGTAAAGTGGGTGCAGGGGAAGCGAAGCATGTATATCTACTGGCTGAACTCAATTGCACAATGTGAAACCAGAAAACCTGGGATGAATCCCGGCTTCTCCACTTGACCAAATTGTGTGGCCCTGGGCAATTGTTTTGTTTCAATTTCCCTCCTTTTTTTTCATTATCACATATAAGTGGACCTCGAAATACAGGAGGTCAGGTTGCGTGCTGTACAAAACCATCTTCTGTGCTTGGATGTAATCACTAATGGCATTGTTGTCAGAGTGGGAGGGTCGGATGGTGAGAAGCATGAACCTTTCTAAATTCATATTTGCAAACCACCACTTTAAAAAAATACTTCTGAATGCCCTGCTATTATTTGATTTACTAAGGTGAACTGCTTCTAGAGGTCAATGAAATACACTTTTTGAAAGACTATCCTATTTTTAAATGTTTGCTGTCTTTAAAAATGAAGGTGTTCCTAAAGTTAAAGGCCTGGATTCTTCCTTTTGTTTAACTGCAATTAACCTTTAAATAAGTGCTTGCTGTATATTTAACATTTTTTTTAATGTTAGTGCTCAGTGGAGTAAACTAAAGCCCAGTGTTGCTGCGGTCAGGGGGCCGCATGTAAAGGTCAGGAGGGCCGCATGCGGCCCCCGGGCCATACTTTGAGTATCTCTGAACTAGAGAATCACCTGCCCTTCTTGGCCCCGCACAAGTTACCCCCAGTTTCCTGGGTCCGAGTTTTCTCTAAAGTCCGAATTACACCCTGTCACACCCAGGGGCCAAGCGTACGCTCTGTGTCACACCCAGAGGTCCAAGCGACCAACACCTCTCACTCCTTTCAGATACATTACTACTGATGTTAAGAAACCAGTTAACACTGAGAAATCCTTTTTGACTAAAAAACTATGGGGCAGATTTACAAGGAACTGACGCATCTGCATAGATGCGTCCATTTCCTTGCGTCAGCTCCAAATGTCCTTGCGCCACCATGGATGCACTGTATTTACAATACAGTGCACCATGGCGCAAGGAATTTCAAATGCGTCAGAAATTCTGACGCATCTGTTGGGGCAAAAGTGACGCATTGTTGGTGTTGGTCACAATAGTGACGCAGCTCCAGCAATGCGCCAGAAAACATAGGTAGGTCCCATGTAAAAAGCTGTGCGCCAATCCTTACGCCTGGTCTGAGCAGGCGTAGGGATTTTGACGCAGTGAAGGCGTAGAATGACGCAGTGAAATCTTGTAAATTTCACTGCGCCAGTTCTACGTGGCTTTTTGCATGCGAATGCCTACCCTGCATACATTATACCTGGCGCAGGTATAATGTGACGCAGGGCTTTACAACGTGACGCATCTCCCTAGATGCGTCACGTTGTAAATTGGCCGCATTTTTTACGCCGCAGCTGTGTCACAGAAGTGATGCAACGGCGGCACAAAAGTGTTGCAAGGGGCTTGTAAATCTGCCCCTATGAGACTGAGGTGCCCACTCCACCCATACAGGATAGCTGTATCACAAAAATAGAGTCCTGGGAGCCATATAGGGCTATACAATTAATATTCACCTTTCCTAGCGTGCTGACTATTGAAAAAAGGTTAATTCTGCAGAATCGCCTCGAAGCTGCCTTACTACGGACACAGTTGGGCCATATAAAATGGGTAATATGCCAGACCTTGACAGTGGCAGAGCGGTCAGGTTATCTTTTTACACTTCTCTATAGCTTCCCATAAGCCAAATGCATTAAAAGACAATTTTTCAAGTTTGGATGTGGCCTCTTACCCTCTGTGATGGCAGCTTCAGGACGGACCTCCTCCCCGCGGATTCAGAAGAACTTCCAATCAATTGCGGTGTCTGCCCACCTTTGTTGTTGCGCAATGTGAATCTGTCCAGGTGGGGTCACCTTCCTTCGGCTGCAGTCGGGTACAAGGTCCCAATCCTCCTATCTGGCTCACAAAAGGGTTGCTCGGTTTTGAATTCCTTAAAAAACAGAAGACACAAGGCATTTGGCAAAACAGGAGCAATGCGGCCAAGAGAACAGTTACAGGCACGAGGTCTGAGGATTGTCTCAATTTACATTGAGTTCGTGTTAGTCTTTTATACATTTTTACATCAAGCCATAAACATATCCGGTGTACCACATATGGTGAGGAATGTTGGTTGCTTCCTTAGAGTAATAAATGAATGGTCAAACTGTTACTAGAGGTGGGACTCGACCTTGCATTGACACAGTGTAGCCAGTGATGAATGCCAGATGCCCAGCGTGGGAAGTGCTTGGTCACTAGGTGTGCTAGACCCTGATTGGCTATGTGTTCCTAACTCATGTGGCATCTGATTTTATTGTGCTTTCCAAAGTGCTCGTACCTCCTCGGGCCATATGTGCTTTATTGGAGACAATCTCCCTTGACCATTGTGATGTCACTGCTCCTATCTGTGGGATCGATCAAGAATTTTCTGCCCATGTATTTGCCTGCCAGTCAGCCACCCTCCACCTGTGACCCATCAATCAGGGATCTCTGGGTTAGGACCCAGGGCCTGCCTGACTACATACTTGCCTGTTGAGGTAGATAGGATGTGTGATTTTATTAATAGGGATGATAGTTCATTTTTATTGATAAACACATTGATATCCATATTAACAGATGGTTCACAACCGCATACTTCTTCTGAACAATTGAACCAATGATCTGTAAAATAGGAACGGCTGCAATTATTATCCTCTGCGCTGGCAGGGAAGCCAATCAGTCCACCGAGCAAAGGCTAAATGTGCCTTCCAATTACCTCCAGCAAACGACGATGATACAGTTTTGTACAGCCTCTGTGTCAAGTCTCTTGCACAAAATTATGCTCAATCTTTTCACTCTCTTTTCTAAGTTTACATAATGTATCTGTTCATTGTTGAACATTTTAGGGTAAATATTCAGCAGAAAAGGCGTTGAAACCCTTTCACTTACTTACTTTCTATGGAAACATGTTTTTTTTTGTTTTGTTTTAAAACAGAATTAAATTACCAGCTTCCAGGAAACCTTGATAATTATTTAGAACACAAGAATAGAGAATTCATTCATATGAAATAACGTAGATATACTCAAGCAGATTTGATTAGCCTGTTGCAATGAATAATTACATTACTAAATATGTATTTTATATTTCGACATTTATATCTAATTAACCAACATATATAATTTAACAATGCGGATACCCAAAAGAAAAAGAATGATAATTATAGCAGCTCAGTGACCTTCCACACTCCACACGGGCACTCCTTCAGAGCATTCTGCTCACCGCAGCACACTTCATCCATGGACTGAAGAAATACGATCACAGCTTCACCCATCCTGATGGAAGTCCATTGGCTCCCCTTGCCAGCCCACGCCTTCTTCAAACCCAGCTGCTTCGTTTACAAAGCCATCACGACCAACATCCCCTCTTATTTTGCAGGCAAGCTTACACATTTTATGGCTCTCGTCATCTCTAGAGCCCGGACTCCATCTGACTGCAGACTACGAAGTGTAAAAAAGAAAAACCAAAGGCATCAGACCTTTTCCATTTATGAAACCAGGATCTGGAACATGATCCCCATAAGCATCCGGGCCGCCCCAAATGCAGCTCTAATTTAGGAAAGATTTGAAGATACATCTCTTCAAAGAAGACAACATCACAATTAAGGCTCCCGGTTTTCCGTTTACATAGATTTGTACACATAAATACAGGTGGCAAACAATTTGTTTCTCTGTCTGTATTTTGTGATAGAAATGGAAAAATACTGAAAAATATCCCCCCTGCCTATGTAGCTTAATTTCAAGCATAAGGCACAAAAATAAAGTTTTGGAGGAATTATTTGTACAAATGTGAGGACCACTGTAAGATGAGTTAATGGCAGTAACTAAAGCTAAATGTTTGTGATGGGGCTCATCTGCATTTCTTTTCCCTCAGCTGGCACCCATTTCTTGAATGACCAAGGCCTGCAGTGGAGTGAAGCTGTGTGACAAGTTGGGTTTTGGGTGGCCTCAGAGCACCTAGTTTTGAAAGGAAAGATGTGACTTTCAAATTGTTGCAATCAAATTGGCATGGGCACTTTGGGATGCTAACTTCCCCATCCTCTTTGGACTTTCTGCTGCCTCTGAATTTCATCTGAAGGGTTTGTAGGAAGTAGGTGTTGGCTAGCCCACCTTACATTAATGCACGTTGTTTGAGGGAGCCCGGGAGGGCTGGGACAGCAATTGTAGCATCTCTCCACCATTCACAGCAGTATTGATGGTGAAAGTAAGGTATTTTCTAAATGTAATATGCACAGTTGGCAATCACATAATTCTCATTCTAAAAAAATTAAAAGAAGGCTCATTTTACATGCACGTCAAGGTTTTTGTGACAGCGATGGCACTCCATATAAAAGAGTGGCACTCATTTTTATAAGATTTAATTAGTAAACGTGCAGTCAGCCTTGCTGGGTTTCAAATCTGTTTCTTGAAAGGTGAAACTTTGATATTAGCAGAACAAGCTCAGCCCAAGGATGTGTCCTAGGCAGAGTGGGCTCTTTCCAGTTTATCACAGATCTTGATCAATGTACAAGTAAGTTAAGCACTTGCTCTTAAGGGGGGATATTAGCAACAAATGGCGATATTTATGGCTAACCGCATTTAGCGCGAGATTTTCTATCGCCGCCGAACGCCGGAATCTATCGCTGTGTTAGCGGCGTATTAGCAACACGCCGCTAACAGGCGATAGCTTCCCTTTCCGGCGGAAATGGACGGTGATAGATTTAGCGTGACGGCGATAAAAAGCCTCACGTTAACGTTAAAAAAGTGGCAATGGGCCAATTAGCGACAGAATCGGATCGCTAATTGGCACCAGGCCTGCATTTCTCACGTTCAGCGGGAAAATGCACTACAAAAGGCCCGCCAAGCAGAAAAAAAAAAAAATGGAAAATAGCATAGGAGCCATGGATGAAGCTGGGACCAGTGCAGAGGCCACAAACAACCCCACAAATCCCCAGGAGGACCAGCCAGAGACCCATGTGAAGGCCAAGAGGAATTCCAAGTTCAGCCAGCAGGAAAACCAGGTCCTGATTGCGGAGGTGACTGAACACCAACAAGAACTGTTTGTCACCTCCACAGTGACATTGGCAAGAAAAAAAGAAATATGGCAGGACATTGTGTCCAAGGTGAATGTTGTCGGAGAGAGGAGGAGGACAGTGGACGACTGCAAGAAGCGCTGGCATGATACTAAGCGCAAGACCAAGGAGAAACTAGCAGCCAACCTGAAAGCAGCAAAGCAGACTGGAGGTGGGAGTCCAGCGCCACAGGAGGAGCTGGATGAGTTGGGGAGCAGGTGTCCCGAGTCATCAGTGAAGCGACTGTGGTCGGAGTTGCGGGCCAGGATACTGCTGAACGTGACCAGACACTACAACAACAGGGTGAGTAACAACCAGGGACTGGGGGGACGGGGGTGGATGGGCCCAATGGCACTCATGCACAAGTAAATATATTGCAGTGCATACCCACAATTACTGTGCATCATGTCCCGGATACCGTTGTCCATGGTGGCATAGACACATATCACCCTCCTCAAACAATACATTGCAAGACACATATTGGCGGGCACACAGACTTGGAAATGTGCACAAAAAAGTAAGCCCAATATAGTCCAAGATCAACATCAGACCACAAATAAGTGCAACATCAAATGGCAAAGTGGCACATTAACTTGAGATGCAGCAGGGTGGCAAAATGGCCCCCTTGTCTCATCACCACGCATATACAAATCGGCTGCACAAGGACGCACCTCTCTCTGACGCCAAAATGAGGATGCACTGTTAATGTGACTGATCATGAGCACGAAGAGGCATGCCACCGCCAATGTCAGCACACCTGCAACATTGTGCACGTGTGTCTGAGTTGTGTGCAAGTTTGTGTATGTGCAGTAAAGTCCACCTATATGCACATGCACATCCTGCACACAACTCAGACACACGTGCACAATGTTGCAGGTGTGCTGACTTTGGTGGTGGCATGCCTACTCGTGCACATGATCAGTCACATTCACAGTGCATCCTCATTTTTCTGTCAGAGAGATGTGGCCATGTGCAGATGAATTGGATATGCGTGGTAATGAGGCAAGGGGGAAATTCTGACATCCTCCCGCATCTCCAGGCAATGTGCCCCCTTGCCTGTACATGAGATGCAGTCCTGTGTGCGACAAGGCCAGAGCACCATAAATAGGCATTAGGAAATGCACATACAACAAATCACGGACCACTTACACACCACACGTGTGGTCAACATTGAGGGTAATGGGTGTTGACACTGTCTGTTCAGACAGCAACAACAATTGAAACTCACGCTGCACCATACTCACAACGGGTAAGCCAACAGGAGGGCAGTAAGCAATGCATGCAAGATAAAACATGAAGGACGACATGCACACAAGACCAATCACAATAGACAAAGCTACCTGGATGCCCATGTGTTCTACATAGTGCAGCACACGTTGAAACAGCAAGTAGGCTCTCATTGCTAATGTGCCTAAAGGGGGACCTCCTCACACATAACTAATCTCGCACAAAACACATGCACATGTGCGGTACCCTGCAAAGCTGCGTGTCCGTGAGCCACACTGACAAGGCAAGTGACAGTGCATGATGAATAGCATGCCTGCAGGCCCAACATATTAACATGGTGCAGGCCACCTCACTGAGGTGGCTGAGTGTGGACCACATCCTTAAAGGAGCAGGTCCCACTCTGACACATCCTCGTGTACATACAACCCCTGACGTAAACAAGACATTTGATGACAAACAATGCACAAGTCTCCCAACTCTGACCAAGACCCACATTCCCCCCAGCTTGCAACATCTCAGCATTGTAAATGCACAGAAGTGAAAGGCTCACTGCCTGAAAGGTATAACGGGCAGTAAAACCAAAGCTGCAGGTGCCACTATCACACAATGCAGTGCACACACATATAAATCTGAGCTCATCAACATTGACTACTATGTGGTACAAACTGCATTACTCACACAACTGAACAGAGGACGCAACTGGTGCCGCTTGTGTGTAGAAATAGCACAATCACATTTGTCATAGCTGTAAACTGTGAGATGACAATGTACAACAACAACCTCACATCCGTGAAGTTCTCAAAATAATCACTAACCCGCAACAAATAGGCATCTCCTCAAAAACAGTCAGAATGTACACTGTCCTGCAGTCTGCTTGTAAACTCATCCTATGCATGATCATACATGAAACACACTGTTAAACTGTATCTCCCCTTCACATTGCAAAGGGAGAGACATCACCTCCTGGACAGCAGACTGGCCCATCCTACACTGATGACGAGGATGATTACCCCACCATAAATCAGGATGAACTTCAAAATCTGCTAGACTCCTTCAGCACCCCACCTCCAGGAGCAGGGCAACCCAGCAGCATTGCGGCAACCCCACCCCCTGCACAAACCAACCAGCAGCAAGCACCTCCCACCACAGCTGTCTCCCAGGACCTCGAGGACCCACATCCGGCCTTCCAATGCCATGTGTTAGAGGTCCAGCGGGAGATGGTGATCAGTTGCGGGTGGGGTTTGACAGGCTGGCGGCCAAACTTGATGCCATATGTGGGTGTCTGAGTCCCATCCGGGACCACATACAGAAGTTCACGGACACCCACAGCCCGCTCGATGCTCTCCAACGGTCCATGGCTGACATTGCTGGAGTGATGATTCTGAGACAACAACAACTGTCTGGTCAGACTGGCTCCAGCAATGTCAGCCAGGATTTGGGCAACATCCGTCAGATAATGGAGAGCATGGAGCGGATGTAGGCACAACAAATGGCTGCCAGGGCTGCACACCAGCGCGATGTAGCTGGAATCTATCATGCCCTGCGGCTGCTCATCACTGCATTGCTGCCCCAAGGTCTGGCGCCGATGAATGCTGCTGCTGCTTCCACATCCTCAGCTCCGCCCCCTGATGTGTCAGTGCCTCACAGTGCTGCACCCACTATACCACCACCCACATGTGCGGCACATAACAGTTCAGAGGACGAAGAGGAGGATGATAGTGCATTTGTGCTAAGGAGAAAGCAGTAGCATTCATCGACGCCAAAAGGCCTGTTACTTCTTGGTTCTGGGCTTAGTATCATGCCACAGAACATTATCTTCCACTGTCTTCCACTGTCCCCCGACACTCACCTTGGACCTCCACTGCAATCAGCCTGCGGACTGAACTCTGCCTCTTCCCTTGGACCTGTTACCACCAAAGGACTCTGTCTGGCCCTCTAACGGGCATCTATGCAATGTGTGCTTGTATGGCCAAATACTGGTCCAGTCTTCACCCTTTTAATGTAAATAAAAATCTTTAACTCACACAGATGTGTGTTGTCAATGACCAATCAAGTATAGAAGTCTGTAAAAAGTGTAGGGACAGTGAATCCACCAGAAGGTACACCAAGGGAAATACGAGCAATGTACATGGTTTACCTGACACAGATAGGCAGTGAGATGCCCGGGTATGTGTGAACTAGCTGTGACCTCATTGCTCCAATACAACAATCTAGCAATATCCCAACTTAGCCCCACGTCCATTAAGGAAATAGGCATGTGTGCCAAAATGTCCAAGTCTGTTGCAGGCCACAAGTAGTGTCCCCCTTAACAATTGCAAACAATTATCTCTTGGCATATCTACTCACACTCCACGGGGTGGACAAAGCCTGTTGTGATGGTGCGCATTGCATGTCACATCCCAAGATGGTGCACACCATATTCACATTGATGAAGAGATGTAAGGGCGCATGTCAACCATACACATATGGAACCACAATGTCTGCCTCAGTGAAGTAGAGTTGCCAATAGGGACTCACCCCAAAGTGCAAGGCATCAGTCAGCCCCTTCCTGTGGACAAACAATGCATACCAAATTTGGACCCCTCTCATGCTGTGACCACTGTGAGCGTATCGGGCAATGTGTATAGGGATGTGTGGTGCACTGCACTTAGCATATAGTCAGATGCAAGGCCAACATTTCAAGGGTGGCATCACTATGAGCCAATGCCAGAAGTAACAGCTGGGACAAGTGGCTATGACACTGTCACTACAGGGAGCAATGCAACATTTCCCCCCTTGTGTGCAGCATAACAGTGTGCCCGCACCAAAACGTTAGCTGGGACAAAATCATAACTTTACAAATTAAGGGAGTCACGAAAGGCATTTAGGAGAAGTGAAGTCAGTATACCTAACTGTACTACTCCTAAATGCCATTTGTGAATACCGTAAAATGTAAAGCCATTACTTACTCTCAGATGGCTTTTGTGAATCAGGAACACTGTTGTGCCATGTGCCGTTCACAATGGACACACAAAATTACAAAATCATGCATGGCCCGGAGATTGAGCGTCCATGCACCGGAACATATAATTCAAAGGAAGCTGAAACATTGGCACTACGCAGCAAGTGTGCCAAGGTCTGTGCAATGTAGATGGACTCAGCGCCAGGAGCATCTGATATGCAGGTGTTTGACGGAATCTGTGGTACCCGGCACATACATCCATCTCCATGATGGATAACAGTAGCAAATTCAATATCCTCTCAATGCCATGTCCCTAGGTTGTGTTGGAAATGGGTAACAATGTGTTGTCCGACTCCGTGAGTCACACGTAAGATGTAGAACGTCACAAACGACTGTCCCTAGACTGGGCCGTAAATCCTACTTGCCACCCTGTCATCCATGCAAGTTCACTGTGCTCACATCTAAGGTATCCTGACACAATACATCCTGCAAAGGAACATGTCATGACCAGACTTACACATTCCATGGATTGTCCAGTGATGGTATGAGTTGCATACAAGGGAATAAGCCACACTCCCCCACATCATCCCTGACATAAGTGCAAGCAGAAATCCAAAATAGTAAACATTTAGTAGAACAGTAAAAAGACTGAACTTCCCTAAACTAACACTGATCACTAGAACTACTACTAAAATCTAAAATAACTAGAAACCTATTACGTACCTAAACTATCTACCCTAACTAATCCTATACACACAACAACATATCTTAGACATCAACCCCCCTCCCACCCTTAAGGCACACCACGAGACAGGACAAAGACATCTAAGCTATACATAAACTAACTACACATGTGACCTACACAAAGATATATTTTTTTGTATATATTTTTTAAATTTCTTTAACAACAAAGACATCAACCCCCCACCCAAAGGAAAAGGAAACTTATCCCCAAATACTGCATACGAATACATATCTAAAAACTACCTTAAAATCTAACACTAACTATAACCTACGCTAAAACTACACTACCTAACAATTAAAAGAACTAACCTAACACTACCTAATATCACAAGTTAAAATATTGGGGGAAGGGAGAAGAGGGGGATGGGGTCCAACATGTCCAGGCATCATGGCAGTCCAAGGTGTTTTTTCATGTCTGTGAGATGTCTGGTCTGCTCCGCCATTTCTCACCTGATCTCTGCCAGAAAAACATTGTTGTCATGCAGGATCCTCCTGTCCCTCACTGTGAATGACGCCACATGATCGGCAGGTGCAGGTGGGACTGTCCCTTGGGGGGGGGGTGTGACCTTAGGGGGATGGGACACCTGTCCCGGCTGGGACCCACCACTGACGCCAGAGGGGCCTGGGATGGCCTGTGTGCCAGTTTTTGCAAGCTCGGGCATCGCCTTCCATGTACCTGCTTTGCATTCCTCCTGGTACCTCTTCGCCATGTTGCGTTACCCTTTTGCCACCTTCTTGACATGCTTGAAGCGGTCCTTCCTCACCTGGAACGCATGTTGTTCAGCTGGCTTCATGTTGTCTGTAAAATATCAACAATGGCAATTTTGAGTCCTTTAGACTATGTCAATGTTCTCCATTCAAATCTGTAATACAAGATCACTTCAACATGGGAGCCTACACTCCAGCGTAACTATGTGAAGTCTGAGAGTGACCTGGACAACGAAATGTTGAATCCTGGATCAGTGACTACATGCTGGGGAGACTGACATGACAGTGCATGGCATGGGACATGTACTGTCACAACCAAATGAGACTGACGGTGTCAAATGATGGTGCCATGACATACCCTGACTGAGGGTGACATGTACAAGGAATCGGAGGAGGGAGGCATTAGCCCTCCGTGTGTATCACCACCCTCATCCTCTCCTGTGACACAGTGCTGCATCATATGTACAATGCTCATGTGCAGCCCTGTGTGTCCCCCAGCAACTGTGTGCAGTTCATCAAGTCAGCGCCAACACAGGCACTCTTGCACAAGAGTGCAAGGGTGTCTGTGTGCAGGGGGGCTTGTTAATGTTTTGGAAGGTTACCCTACCTGCACAGGAACAATCCTGGGACAGCCCTACTCACACTTTCAACTATGCTGCATCATACAGCACACATGGAAACCCGTTGTGTGGCTGAGAGCTGACTTATACATGAGGCGCTGTCCCGCTCTCCACCACTACTACACAATATGTGAGGCGTTGCCACTGAGAGGGGGAAACATCGTTTCCTCTAAATTGTCACTCATGCATGTCTTGTATCCGCTAATCTCACCCCGTAGTAAATCAAATTACGCAGGCCTTTACAACGCAAACTGTCACAATGTATTCCCCATTGTAACAGCACCCTGGAGTCATGATGGTTATAGTGTTGTTATGGGTAATGCTTTCTCACAGATAGCGTTGTAGAGCCCTGCATTGTAAAATATATGGCACAGCAATTAATGCAGAGCTAAAGCATGCGGGGTAAATGCGTGCAGAGTAATGTCACCAATTGGTACAGAGGAGTTCGTACACCTGATCCATAGTCAATCAGGAAATGACCCCAAGGAGACAGCTTGACAACACCATTGCAGTGGCCACACATGCCAATGAGATTCATAGGGCCATGTTTGCTATGTGTTTGGGGAACGTGCCATTGATATGCTTGACTCAAAGATACGCACAGCCACTTCTGTGAAGCTGGTATGCAGCATACCTACAAATTCACAGTGCCGACCTGTGTCTGAGCACTTACGGACTGAAAAGCACTGCCTCCTTGTGCATAATCGGGCACACTTGCACAGTCATCTCAGTCAAGGATGTACATGCATTCCATGTCATCTGATGGTCATCAGCAACCCCACTTACATGTCTCCTCTCCTATCAGTGCGCTCTGTAATCCACATGCATGTGCTGTGGTGACAGAACCCATAGACCTAGGGGCATATTGACAAGGAAGTGGCGGAGAGAGACGTTAGCCTTCTTGGCTTAACGCCTCTCTCCGCCACTTCGGAAACGCAAGGCTGCACCATATTATCAAGGATATGGTGCAGACTTGCGTTTCCCCCTGCGATGGCGCTAAGTTTCACAACTTAGCTCCAACGCAGGCACCCTTGCACCAGAGTGCAAGAGTGTGTGTGTGTGCAGGGGGGGGGGGTTTGTTTATGTACAGGAAGGTGCCCCTTCCTGCACATAATCAATCCTAGAATACCATGTTGTAACTTTCATGTGTGCTGCTTCGTGCAGCACACAGGAAAGTTACAATATGGAATATAAAACAATGTTTATGTATGTACAGGAAGGGCCACCTTCCTGTACATATACAAACCATGTCATTTTGCTTTTTCCATGTGTGCTGCACAAGGCAGCACACATGGGAAAACCTAAAATGATGAGAAAAAAGCATTTATCCTCGTTTCGCCAACTTAAGACCAGGATTTCACTGGTGTTAGATTGTGCGCTGCCACCTATCAACGCCGCCCTTGTTAATAGGTGGCAGTGTCAAATACAATGGGTGTTGCGGTGGAACGCCCACCGCAACACCCACTGCATGCCCCTTTCACACTAAACACAGAGTGAAAGGGTGCCTTATTAACAAGGCAGCGTTAATACACGTGAAGTGGCTTAACGCTGCCTCGGTAATAATGCAAGGCCCCTATCGCCAACAAAACGTCACTGAAAGTGACGATGTGGTGGCGATAGGGGCTTGATGATATGCACCTTAATTCCAATGTGTTTCACGGACTGGGGATGGGCAAAGTTACAACAGTGAGACAAATGCATTGCTCCACCTTCACTTACCGATTTGTACACACTTCTGACTTCCACAATACATCATCACACTGTAAGCAAGGGACATGTGATACACACCCATACTGCATACTACAACGTTCATCATTTGACCCAGACATCCATGACACCGCACTATGCCAATATATGATGTCCAGACTCACCAGTGGCGTGTGGGTCCTCGAAGCTGTTGATGTCCCCCTGTGTGATTGGTGGCCAACCATCTGTGAGACAACAAAATAAATATGTGTTGGTATCAGACGTTAAATCATATGTGTCATATTCCTCATACAAATCATCACCATAACTGAAAATGCTACGTAACTGTAGTGTTGCGTTTCATGTTGGCTACATGATTGGCTGCTTTGACTGCCATTCACACCAGACCTGTGAATGCTGAGTCGGGACAAACAAGACAATAATGCTAGCTAACAAGCACATAATGGTTGTGTGACACATTCACAAGGCCCCATTTCTACATGCAACATGATGTTATACATGCTCTGTGAACGATTGCATCGCTGCAGATCGCACAAGGCAGTTTCACAGATGTTGTAGGTGTATGACAATCTGGAGATGTCCTATTTCCTTTGAGCATTTGTTCCTATCAAATACATTGTCACACAGTAACTATGTACAAGGCCAGCATAGCCAATGTACCACAATGTATGAGGACAACATTTTTACACTACCTTTTGGCCAGCACACAGCTCCCATAAACAATGCCTTGGATTTTTCATGTACAGTCACCCTTCCTGTACACAAACAATCTTTATCCTGCATGCAGTTTTTGCGCAAGTGTGCCAGCTTTGGCACTATAGTGCTAAGTGTTGCTCCAGCGCAGTGGGTAACACAAACTAGCACCCTATGCTTGTCAATATGATGCAGCAGTGTGTCTCGGATGTGCCAACATTAGGCATGAACGCATTACGTCTCCCACCTCACTCAGCAACCTTTTTTCACTTGGACACCAGTGTCACACACCGCATATTTTTATTTTGTTACAGTATTCACGATTAAATGTGGAGTTTGTACTTACCACCCTGTAGGCCAGTCATGACTCCCGTGTAGTCCAGGAGGTCAGCTTTACGGGCCAGCAGATCCTGCTAGCGGTGCTTCCACTGGCGCATGGTACGGTCCACTCCAAAGCACCGGCGCATCTGCACCTGCACACACTCCC
Source organism: Calotriton arnoldi (assembly GCA_963921515.1). NCBI lineage: Eukaryota > Metazoa > Chordata > Amphibia > Caudata > Salamandridae > Calotriton > Calotriton arnoldi. Next base: position 692,279 of record CAWUFW010004735.1, read on the forward strand.
ACTTCAGCTTCCGCACACTTACATTGTATCCTGCAAGGATACGGCCTCCCCTCTCCAACATCAAGGGCAGGTAGAATTTGACCATCCACAGGAAGCCCCCCAATGCCCCCTCGGACATCCTGCCCTCCCTGCCCACAGCCGGCATATCCCTGCACACCTGTGACCCCACTGCAAAAATAAATGAACCCTCAATAATATCCCCAACAGCAACAAAGAAAGTTAACTACCCCAAGACAAACACCTGACAAGATTGAGGACAGGAGACAAGAAAACACGTAAAAACCAGTACACAACACTTCACAGACACTACCAACAGGAAACAGGACACAGCAACACTCTCCGAATTTCAAAACAGCAGCACACACCACCAAACACCTCCAACACTCTCCACAATCACCAGCAATGTTCTCAAAAGAGAAAGTGAAAGTGCATAACACTCCTCCAGTAGGCAGGAAGTATGCAGACATCACTTCCTGTGTGTTTACGGCCCGTTTTTGACAAAGCGGTGAAAATCTGCACGCAAATAGGCTCATGAGTAATATTTAGTATTGTACAATGTGTTTAGCGATTTATTTTCCATCGAGCGTATGAAATAAGCATCGCGTTATCGATTTAGCGGTCAGATCTTCACGATAAGAGCAAGTTCATACACGGATGTACAGTCTTAGAGCAAAATTCATTTCAGAGCCCAATAACACCATGAAAAGCTTGTTTAGCACACAAATGACACCCTAAATGTCATATTTCACCCCAGATGACACCCTAAATAGCATCTTTTACCCCATTTCACGCCCATTTTTCATCTTTTACCCCATTTCACGCCCATTTTTCATCTTTTACCCCATTTCATGCCCATTTTTCATCTTTTACCCCATTTCACGCCCATTTTTCATCTTTTACCCCATTTCACACCCTAAATTTAATTATTTGACACAACGGACATGCTCAAATAATTTATTTACCACAAACGACACCCTACTATTATTAATTTAGCACAGAGGACACCCTATAATTCATGATTGACACATAATGACACGCAAAATAATTGAATTTGGTACCATAATTTACAACATGAAAACTCTACTTTTGCACTATTGACACACTAAAAAGCATCTCTGTACTGAGGAGATATACCCACTATGATTTGACTATTGTGATATTAATTGCACTTATTGTGCAACGTACACTTTTCAGTGTGATGTACTTATGCAGGAGAGTAACATGCAGACAGGGTATGTGTGTTGTGTTTTTTATTGGCACAAACTGTGATTGGGGTCATTTTGCACTGATATACATTTGATAAGGACTGTCGCAATGTGACGTGCTCAGGTGAAGAAATTGTTTATTATTCGGTTCCTTCGGGCATTAACTGCATTAACTGTGGGGTGTGCTCCACCTGCCTCATCTTCATCATCATCCTGGTCATCGTCCGGTGCAGCAGGCACTTGGATCCATGGGGCATTGGTGCACACACATATATTGTGCAATACACAACATGCTATGATGATTTTGTTCACCATTTCGGGGCTGTACAGCAGTCTGCCACCTGTGATGTCCAGGCAACGAAAACGTGACTTTAGCACGCCAAATGTGCACTCCACAATGGTCCGGGTGCGTCTGTGGGCCGCATTATACTGCCTCTGGGCCTGGGTGGTGGGGTTTCGGAGGGGTGTCATCATCCACGGGCAGAGTGCACATCCTTGATCACCTGTAACATGTGATGGAGAGATGTGTCCATTTGTGGGTATGCATGCTGTGTTGGTAGTGTTGATAGTTTTGTGGTGTGTGATTAGTGATATTTTGGAATTCATGTTAGCCAAGTGTCGCTTCTGACTATTTACCAGCATCAATGCTAATTACATTGCCTCACAGTTGATCCTCCCTCCCCCGAGCCGATTTGATTGTGTGCGCTGCGCGGTTGCATCACTGGCACTCCTACTGTGCAACAATGTTGAGGCCATCTGTGCATATCCGCAGGCCTATCACGAACACCAGCAGGCACCCTGGCTCTCCTACCGTCTAGCGATAGCACTCATCCGCCCTCCTCGCAGTCAACGCCATGAGAACGTTTAACTGCCAATAGGCCACACCAGACACGGCTCACGTTAGGTTCTGCTGCTGGCGCTGCCGCCAGACCTTCCCCACCGCACAACACATGCAGTTTCATATCCAAACCTGCCACAAAGCAACACTCAGCAGCCCCCTTGCCTGCAGGGCCCACTGAGGGCAGGAATGCTTTACCCACACCATCAACATCATCAGACTCCCTGGACTACGTACTCATTCCTGAGCGGAGCCTCCAACTCACATACCACGACTACTCAAAATCCATTACACTCTGGGAAATGTTTGCTGACATCAGACTGTCCCAAATCTTCACCACACTGAGCCACAAGGCAGGGCACACCTTTGACACCTTCTTCGCATGTGTAAACTTCGTCCACTTCATCAACCCCACTAAACGCACATGTAGTGACCACCAACGCATACACTTCCTCGTCGGTCAACCCCAAGCCACCCTAAACCACATCTGGAACCACACAAAGTTAGTGGAGCTGAGTCACTGAGGAGATGCTACACACCACCATCAACAGCAACACCCACAACGCTGCAGTCGACACCAATAGCGCTAGACCGCAATTTCCAGACATGTATCTCCAACTGCACATGCACACTTGCCCCACTATGCAACTCCAACATACAGCGTGCAATAAATGCCACCTCGGTCACCAACAACCTCAAAGTTGGCAGATGCATCTGCTGACACATGGAGAAGAACTGGTGCAACATTGAGGATACCATTAAACATCACCACCTACAAGGACACCAAGCTCATAATCTCCCTCAACAATATGCCCACACACCAGACTGGGCTTCCAGGAAGGATTGCTGGAAGTTGCAACATGGATGATCGACAGATGGGGGGTGCTATACGCAGAGGAGACATGAGTCCTCATGCTTGTAACCAAGCCATCAGCATGTGACATCACCTGGTGGGCCAACGCCTTCGGCAGACCCCCCCAACCCTAGGTACCTAGGCACCGTATTTGACCCTCCCTCTCCATGAACCAACAGGACTACGCAGTGGCCTGCAGCTGCTTCAACTGCCTCTGCATCCTCCATGCAACCTTCACATGGATCCCCCCATTGTCAGGTAAAACAGTCACCCACACAGTCATTGCCATCAGGCTGGACTATGGAAACACACTATATGCCCACATGGGCAGGTCTGCGCTCAGCTTAGTCCCGACTGTCCAGCACAACACCAACACACTGGGCCTTGTGTACATACTTTCCTTATGGGTCGAGTCTCTCCGTCGCACATACTTGGTTCCCACCTCTCCCCGCATTTGCAAATGAGTGGCGGAGGGGCTAGGCCTTTGGGGATGGTTTGTCTACATAGCTAGCCCCAGTTCCCACAGTTACTTGTGTTGTTGTGTCTGGTAAGTGGGATTGTTGATTGACATGTTGTATGTGAGATTGTAACATGTACATTCTCACAATTGTGAGTTGCATGAATGTGGAGTTGAGGCGTGTGGTGTGTTCTGTTAGTACTTACCAACAAGAACTGCATTTCGATATGTGCCATCCTGGAAGCGCAGGTTTATGATGGACTGTCGGAAGATGTAGGAATCATGCACACTCCCTGGGAACTTGGCAATGACATTGGTGTACAGTCCCCGGTGGTCCACTATTGCCTGCACATTCATGGAATGCGTGTGCTTTCTGTTGCGGTATATGTGTGCGCTGTCTGAAGGGGGCACAAATAGGACATGTGTGCAGTGAATTGCCCCAACACCTGCGGGAATCCGGCTATGGCGTGGAAGCCTTGCTTGGTCTCAATCTGTTCATGCACAGTGTTGGGGAAGTGGAGGTGCTGGGGTATCAGGCTGAGTATGCCATCCAAGACAGTCGAGAGGAAGATTGAAAAGGCTGCCTGTGAAACTCCTCCGACTCTGGCCGTTGTTGGTTGAAAGGTCCCAGAGGCCAACATGTGCAGCACAGCCAGCAGCTTTGTCTGCGGAGGGATGTTGGTTCTCCGCTGTGTTGGTGGCGTCAGCCTGTGGGCTATCAGGTTCAGGATGTGTTGGATGGATGTCCTTTTGAGCCTGTAGTGGGTAATGACATCCTCTGGCGTTAGGTCTGCGAGGCTGAGACGTCTGCGCAGGGCCCGCTGACTTCTTCGGTGCTGCCTCGGTGGTGGTCCTGGGGGAGGTGGCAGTGGCGGTGGTGGTTGTTGCCTTCGTGGTGCTCCAAGCTGAATGATTAGTACCTCCATGGCATCAGTGGGTCTTCAGATGGGGCTCTGAGTTAGTCTCCCTTATATACCTCCCTTTATCACCATTTTTAGACCAGCTTTTTTCTGGTCTTAAGTTCCTACAACTAACGGGCCTTAGCACAACTTGTTTTATCGCTTCGCGGGTCCGGGCCATCATTGCTAATAGTGCGATGTGGTGTTAGCGACAGTTTTCCAGAAATTTTGAGAAGGAATGCCTACTTTGCATGTCATTAGCGATAACTATCGCTGGCATGCAAGGCGATAAATAAACCGGCTGCTATCGCCGGAAAGCTGTCGCTAATGCCTGTTAGCGCCAGCTTGATAATAGGGCATTAAAAAAAAACACGTTAGCGGCACTTTCTGGCTTGCTAATATGCCCCAGGGTCTTTATTTAACCAATAGATTCAGAGTAAATCAAGTATTGCAGACTTGCCTTTCAGCTGCAGCTCCTCCCCTAAGAGGGAGGAGCGTCATCCCACTGCTCTGCAAGCAGTTTAAAAAGGGAAACTAAAATGATAATATCCAATATTATTATCATTTTAGTTTTCCGTTCCTGTTTAGGTGCAGGGTGGGGCGGGGCTGGGCTAGCCAGATCAGGGGCCAAAGGGAGAAGTGGTGAGTACACTCTAAGTGTGCATGACGGTTTGGCAGGCCGTCTTGAGCCAGCCAAACCATCATGCGCACTTTGCATGTTCTCCACCAGCTTTAATGCACAGCCTGGGTGGAGAACATGCACAGCCTCCCGGTTCCTCTCTGAGCGCCGAACCAGGGCACTCAGACAAATGACAACTCTCCTGTAAGGCAGTGTTGTGATTGGCTAGGGGAGTCTGGGAGCCTATGTACTTTCTGGTTCCTACTTCCTGCTGTCAACCAAGGTGCCGAAGAGGACCGAGAGGCAGCGGCCGGCCGGCCGGCCTGCAGGTAAGTGGGTTTTTTTCATTTACCCCTCCGCCTCACCAGCCCTGTTAAGTAGCAGCCGCCACTGTTGCCTTTTCATCCTTAACTAGGTAGATGCAACAAGTACCACTGAGGTAATTAATAGAAACACCTGTTTTTTCCAATGTTATAGAATGGCACAATTACTTCAACCACTTCATAGAAAGTTGTTCTTTGTTCAGTTGTGTTTACAAGGAACATAAATTAAAGGATTTTTCCAAAGTGAAGAGTCAAATTTTCTTTCGTATGGAATGCCTAGCAGGGTTTACATTTATGTAAAGTTATTTGTTGTGATTCTATTCAGTACTGATAGGTATTCCCTAAGGAATGTGAAGCTTTTGCAAGCTAAAAAAACTGACATCATTAAAGTTGTTGAAAGAGAGTTGAACAAATACACAATGTGCAATATTCCACAAAGAAAGACCAGTGATATGACATACTGCCTATCTCAGAAGTAGGAATGGCAAACATTGTATAATTTTGCTTGAATCTCATGACTGTACCAACTTCATCTACAAATGCAGGTTTTCAGTTGCCTTCATTCCATGAACAATTCAGGAAGAGCCTCAAATGCTAGTAAAGTCTCTTGAAATGCATATACTACTACTTTAACGTTTTCAGATGAGTATGGTGTTTCTTCAGTTTATGCCCATATAAATGTGTATAAATCTCTAACAATCAGCTGCAAGTGTCCATTGTCTGTTTAAATAAATGTCAAAAAACACCATTTGTAGCACCTTCTTTTCCCCCAAACAAAATAAACGAGGATAAATATAGATAAAATGACTAACAAATAGATATGGATAAATACAAAGGGAAATATCATCATGAGAGGGTACAGCTCGGGGGAACATGGCGGCTGGTTGAAGAGTCCGGTCGGGAGCGTCCACCCGCTCTGGGCAACATGATGCAGATTTAACGCGAGCTATCCCCCCCAGCGGGCCCTCTCATGACTGTAACGGCAGTAAAATAGCGAGAATGTAAGGAAACTCACCCTACCTCCGACGGCATAGAGTTTCTCTGGAAGACATTGACTCCCCCTGGTTCGGCTGGAGGCGAGGTTTGGGCGCCGGGAGTGGACCGCGGAAGCACGCGCACACAGATTCAGCGTGTGGGCGGAGGCAGCTAAGTAGCTGCACTGGTCGCGGAGAGCTGCTGCCAGGGTCGTGTTCAGGGGGCTGACAGGCAGCGGGGAAAGCGCCCCGAGGAGCGTCAAGTGCTACAGTGGCATCGAGAGGGAGAAAGAGAAGGTGAAGGAGGAAGCCTGTATGACGCAGGTAAGTGGTAGGGGGAGGGGTAAGAGAAGTGTACTGGCCCCTGGAAACCCCACAGCCCGCCCCATACCAGCAACTCCACGAGTGTCTTAAAAGGGAGAAAGGGACAAAAACATTTATCCCCTGAGGACTTAATTAAAGGTGTGCCACGGGCTCAGGGAACCAGCTATTGTCTAAGAAGTAGGCATTTTGATATAGAAAATACCGGGCTTGGTATAACAAGGAAGAGTCTGGTTATAACCCCTACAATTCATAAAAACAGCATCACAGAAGATAAGCAGGGAACAAATCAGAACAGGGGGGGGGGGAACACCGCCTTTTCACTTCCCAAATCAGTGCAAAACAAACAAGGAGGGAAAATTAAAATTACCCCTTCCCTTCGCTCCTTTTTAAAAATCCAAGATAAACAATCTTCTACCAGGATATCTCTCGGGAGCCAAAAATGGAAGGTGGAAATAAGTGCTGCACTGCCACGAATACTCAAGAAGATGCCAAACCCCCAAGAGCGGAGAGATTGTCACCAGTAACAGATTCCAGGCTTGGCCATGGAGGGGCCAGAAGTAGAAATACTACCCTCTCAAGTAACCTTTGGGAGGGGAGAAAGGGAAGGCCCCGAGACAGATGAGATAGCCAACCAGAGCACACCTCAAAACGAGAACAGCAAAGTTGGGCTAAACCAAACGCTAGAACAAACTGCACAATCGGATGTAGGGAAACTAATGGGAACTCTAAATGTCAAAATGAGAGCTAACTTCGCCAAATCAGAGAAAAATCAAGAAAAGATCCAGGCTACATGTGAGGCCCTCGAATTAAAGGTGAACTCTTTGATGGAGCGTGTACAGGTGATAGAAGCAACTGTAGAAAAACTTGGAAGAGACATAAAGGGAAACCAAGGGGAAATCCTTACCTTGAGAGCAAATGAGAGGGAGCTAAGGGACAACATTTAGTCATTAGAGAACAACGCAAGACGAAACAATCTCCGAATCCTAAACATACCGGAGGGGATAGAAGGACAAAACATAAAAAAATTGTGATCAACCTTTTGAAAGATTTCATCCCTGGGATGGACGACAAGACACTAGAAGATGACATTCAAAGAGCTCATAGAAATCCCTTCAAATTAGGGAAATTAAGGAAAAATCCATGGAGAATCCTAGTCAATTTTAATACCTACACACTGAAAGAAAAGATTTTGGGTGAAGCTGTTAAAGCTGGTGCCTTCACCAAAGGAGAATTCAAGTTCAGAATTCGATCCAACATATCAAGAGCTACACAAGACAGGCAATGGTAACTTGGGAAACACATGCAGGAGCTCAGGTCCCTGGGAGCTACAGTTCAGATGAAATTCCCGGCCTCATTGAAAATCATGTGGAGGAATCAAATGTACAATATCAGGGAGCCTAAGGAGGTAGTAAATCTCATAGAACAGTTTAAATCAACACAGAAATAGATGAGAGTTTAGGGGGGAATAGGAAAAAGAAAATAAGAAAAAAGGTTGCCTAGAGAAGGTGGCTCTCGAAGAGGGCAATCCAGATCTGCCCAATAGAAATAGGGAGGGTTCTCCAGGGTGGTTGGGGAGGGGGGTGCACTCAACACAGGAGTGATTTTTTTCACTAGGTGTGGGAGCATATGGGAAAAATGAAAAAAAAAAATTTTTGTCCAGCATGCCACATATAAGGAAAGACAAGAACCTAACTCACGAAATAGGGAGATAACATGAATCATAAAGCAAATTTAAAGAAAGGAAATGGCGAATAATACATTAAACATCATGTCCTGGAATGTGAATGGCCTTAGAGTTAGGAAGAGAAGGCAGGAAATCTTGGAATATCAAAAAATTTTGAATAGTGAGGTTATAATTTTACAGGAGACACACCTCCTGAAATCAGAGTGGGATAGAATTATGAAGCACCAAAAGTGGGTGGACTGTTATATCTGTACGAATCAATCTTTTTGCATTAGAGTGGCAATTATATTTAAAAAGTCTGCGAAAGCAACAATCATGGAGGAGTTAACCGACCCAAAGGGAAGGTTGGAAAAAGCTAAAATAAAAATAGAGTGGAATTTATACACCATTGTGGGATACTATGGTCCAAACCTAGATGATCCTACCACCCTCCAAGCACTTTATTCCCAACTAATAGAGGTGTCAGCTCCAATCATTATGGGGGGGGGGATTTTAATCTACTATTAGATCCTAAAGAAGATAGATCTGCCCCGGGGAAAGGCTTAAACCTACCAAAACTGAGGGAATGATTAAAAAGGTATATAGATGACCTGGGGATCGTGGATGTGTGGAGAACTAAAGGTAACCCAAGAAATAGATTTACCTACAAGAATAAAAAATATGGCCATGCATCCAGAATCAACTTTTTTCTGATAGATAAAACCTTAAATAATAGTGTGGACAAAGTAGACCACATTCCAGCCCAATTGTCGGACCACTCCCCTGTTTCCATGATAATAAAAACCAGGAAACACCAGGCAACACCCAGATGGACCTTAGATCGCACCCTTCTCCAAGATCCGCAAATCATAGAAAAGCTGAAAGTAATAACGGAGGAATATTTTGAATTTAATAGTAACAAAGAAACCCCAGTGCAAACAGTCTGGGACGCTTAAAAGGCAGTAATCAGGGGAGCCCTAATAAACTTAGCCACATTCAGGAATAAGGCCACAAGAACTAGAATTAGCCAACTAGAGGCCGGAATACTAGAGCAAAACACATAAACTAGAGGTTGCTGTGTCCAAACAAGACCAAGAAACAATCGAAAAAGAAATAGATAATAAAACAAACGAGTTAACTAACATATTAGGCATTAGAATTAGGAAAAAATGGGAAGCTAGTGATTTATCTAATTATGAATACGGAGAAGGCAGTGGTAAACTGCTCGCATGGAAACTTAAAACTAAATATAACAGAAATAGAATAGCTGCTATACAGAGAGAGAACCAGGTTGGGCAGGAAATAGACAAAGTAGGGATTGAGAAGGCCTTTACCGATTTTTTTCAGACCTTGTATGCTGAAGATCTGAGGACATCCGTCGATCAAGTTGACTCCTATCTGAACAAATTAGTTGTCCCTATCCTAGAAGAAGAATATAGGGAACTACTTAACGCAGAAATAACACTCGAGGAAGTAACTAATGCCCTGATGAAATTAAAAAAAGGGAAGGCTGCCGGTCCGGACTCATTACCAAATGAATTGTACATGTCCTTGAAAGAAATCTTGGCCCCATATTAGTGAATCTACTAAATGCAGTTTTCTCTAAAGGGCTAACTTTACCAAAATCCTGGAATTACGCGGCTATCACTATAATCTTGAAACCAGGAAAGGACCCCTTGAAATGTGAGTCGTACAGACCCATATCGCTTCTGAACAATGACTATAAAATCTATAAACAGATCTTAGCAATAAGATTGGGGTATGCGACAAACCAGCTGGTGCATGAAGATCAGAAATGATTTATCAAGGGAATACAGCTACAAGATCTAACACATGAACTGATTGAAACAATTGACATAGATACGCAAGAGAATATTCCCCTTACAGTCCTAACATTTGACGCCGCAAAGGCCTTTGATCGAGTAAACTGGCCTTTTCTCTGTAAAGTAATAAATCAATAAGGGTTAGGAGAAAAATTCATGAACGCAGTAACAAATATATATGCATCCCCCATGGCTAAAATATTGGTAAACGGCAATCTTACCAAAGAAATTAAAATCGAAAGAGGAACTCGGCAAAGATGCCCTCTCTCTCCATCTTTATTCAATTTGTATATTGAGCCATTAGCCAGCTTTATAAGGACATCGCAGGGAGTTATCCCGTTCAGATTTCAAGGGTGGGAAAAAAAGTGGCACTATATGCAGACGATCTGATGGTCTTCACAAGTAACCTAAGGGCATCCCTACCTAACATTACTAAGTTGCTAGACGATTTTGGGGAAGTTTCGGGATACCCAGTTAACCACCTGCTAGAAATGGGGGTCTCTAGTTGGCGAGGGTTTGCACCTTTGGCCAAATAGGGACCCTTCTTCCTAGTCAGGATAAGGGAGTTACACTCCTAAAATAACCCCGGCTCACCCCCTTGGTAGCTTGGCATGAGCAGTCAGGCTTATCTTAGAGGCAGTGTGTAAAGCATTTGCACATAACCAACAGTAATACAGTGTAAGCACTACAAAAGGACACCACACCAGTTTAGAAAAATATCCAATATTTTTATATACTTAAGACAAGACCAAAAAAGATAAAAATCCACAATACAGTACTTAAAAATCTTCAGTTATCAAAATATGCTTAAAAAACAGTTCCTTGATGTCGATAGCTCCGTCCGGGGCTATCACGGCGTCGTGAGCAAACAAATCCAAACAGTTCTGGCTGACCGCGGCGTCGCGGGCCAGCTACGGTGTCGGGAAGACCCGCAAACAGTACCTTTTAGAAATGCAGGGCGTCGACGACCTCTCGTTGAGCTTCCGAAAGCACGGCGTCCGCAGGCATCGGTTCCGGAGGTCGGTGCAGGAGTCGTCGGGGCCCTCGAAGTCACACGTGTTGCAGATCGAACTCATCTCTGTTGAAGTTAGGAGCGCTGGTGTCGGCAGGCGTCGGGTGCTGCGGTGCGAAGTGCAGCGGTGCGGCGTGCGGTGCCCTCAGGTCGCGGTGCGAGCAGCAGCTCGGTGGCGGCATCAGATGGCATCGTCGGTGAGACCAGAGTCGCGGTGCTAAGTGAATGCGGTGCTCGTCGCGGTGCTAGCAGGTCACGGTGCAAGCAGCGGCGTCGTCGTTGCTGAAGCGCTGTCGTCGGCTGACGAACTGGAGTCGATGGCGCCGGCGTAAGTAGGCCAAGGCTGCGGTGCGGGATGGGGGCGGTGCGTTGAGCAACTTTAAGAGCGGTGCCCTCGAACCACGGTGCAAGCAGTGGCGTAGATTTCGGTGTGGAGCGGCATCGTCGGGGATACCAAAGAGTCGTCGTGAAGCGAGGCGGTGCGGAGTGCGGTGCCCACAGGTCGCGGTGCGAGCAGCGGCTCGGTGGCAGCATCAGCAGGCATCATCGGTGAGACCAGGGTCGCGGTGCGGCGTTGTGGCGGTGCCCTCTGCGGTGCCTTCAGGACACGGAGTCAGCAGCGGCGTCGTAGACGGCATTGGGTTGCTTTTTCTTCTGTTGCAGCACAAAACACACAGTCCCCAGTGCTGAGGGCAGAAGAGCTTGAAGTCTTTGCTGTTCCTGAGACTTCTTGAACAGGGGGCAAGCTCTACCTCAAGCCCTTGGAGAAACTCACAAAAGTAGATTGCAGAAAGTCCAGTCCAGTCCTTTCACTGCCCAAGACAGAAGCAGCCACTGCAGGCCAACACAGCAAAGCACACAGCAAAGTGGTAGTTCCTCCTCACAGCTTCTCCAGCTCTTCTTCTTGGCAGTCTTCTTGGTCCAAAAGAGTTCTAAAGTTCAGGGGTCTGGGCCCCAATATTTATATCCCAAAATCCTTTGATCTCTTAGGCAGAGAGTGTCTGTGCCCAGCCAAAACCAGTTCTGCCTTCTCTGGTGTGGCTTCCTGGCAGGAGGTGGAGATGGCATTGTCAGAGGCAGACCAGGCCCATTCAGTTGCAAGGAAATCTCCTCCCCCTACTCTAAATGCAGCCCAGGTCTATTCAGCCCTTCCCTGACCCACCTAGACTATCCGGAGCCACTCCTGCTCCCCAGTCTTCTGTCATCCAAAACCCAGACAGTCAATCCACATTCTAGCAGAGGCACACTGGACGACTGAGCAAGAAAATACCTACTTTCTGAAAGTGGTATTTTCAAACACAGAATGTAAAAATCACCTTCACTAAAAGATGCATCTTTAGATTCTGAGTTCAGGCATACTAAACGTTATTTTCCTACCTAATTCCCCGGGCCAGTTATGTTTATAAGATGTTATAAACAAACTCCCCATTCTGTCCTATGGGGAACAGGTAGCCTTGCAATAATGAAAAACGAAATTGGCAGTAATTCACTATCAGGACATGCCACACACACCAGGGCATGTCCTACCTTTCATGTACACTGCACCCTGCCCACAGGGGTACCTTGGGCCTACCTTAGGGGTGGCTGACATGTAAGAAAAGGGAAGGTTAGGGCCTGGCAAGTGGTTGCACTTGCCAAGTCGACATGGCAGTAGCAGACTGCACACAGGCTCTGCAATGGCAGGCCAGAGTCACATTTACGGGCTGTTTGTGTGGGTGGCACAATCCAGTGCTGCAGCCCACCAACAGCATTTGATTTACAGGCCCTTGCACACGCAGTGCACTTTACTAGGGACTGACACATAAATCAAATAGGCCAATCATGGAAATACCAATCCATAAAACATTTTACCACAGGAGCACTTGCACTTTCCCACTGATCAGCAGTGAGAAAAGTGCGCAGAAACACTACGACAGCAAAAACAGAGTCAAAACCGGGAGGTCAGAAAGCAAAAACTCAGGGGAAACACGCCAAAAGATGCCAAGTCTAACACCACCAAAAGATAGGAATTATGGAATGGAATTCCCCACTCCCTCACCTGTTAGCAAAAAGTAGAATTAAGTACTTAGGATAGAGATACTACAGAACATCAACGAAATTGCAGAAATTAATTTTGATATGAGAGTGAAAGAGACAAGGAAACTTTTAAAAACTTGGAGTGGTTTACCACTGTCTTTTCTGGGGAGATCCAATGCAATAAAAATGACGATTTTACCCAAATTTACTTTTATCTTTAATACTATTCTGCTTGAATTAAAAAACAATGGTTTAAGAAAATACAAGGCAAAGTAAATAGTTTCATTTGGGCCTCGAAAGGCGTTAGAATAGCATGGAAGAAAATGCTTAGGAAAAAAGAACATGGGGGTATCGCCAGTCCAGACCTTTTATTCTATTTCAGAGCTTTCCAGTTTAAAAATATTAGAGATTTTCTTAAGGAACATTCTTTCTACTCTCCCTACTACAAATCAATACTGGCAGATGATTTCTGTTTATACAAGTTTTGCCATCCAAAATACTTTAAAAAATTTAAGCTGAAGGTCTTACGCGCCTATTGTAATCTGTGTTACCAGATCAGAAGAGTACTACAAATACCGTATTACAGCACTTTTGCTCCAATCTGGAACTCCTCACGTACACCAGAATGCTTGAAAGACACACTGGCAGCCCCTATCAAACATGCGGGTATAACAAAGTGGGGACAGCTGGTACAAGCAGGATCATTGGTAAGCTGGGACTCTCTCCAACAAAGCACTGATGGGAAACTGTCTAGGTTTAAATTCTACCAATTGACAAGCTGGGCAAAAACCTTGGAGAAGGGAAAGGTGGAAAAGTTTGCCTTAGAAGAAGAACTTCAAAGTGACCCACCGAGAAAGGAAGTCTCAAAATGGTATTGGCTTTTGATACATGCGGGAGGAAGATTTCACACTGCCAGTAGAGCTTTGGGAGAAGGACTTGCTGACGCGGGATCTCCAACACTTATGGCAAGTATCTATTATTACATTATGGCGTGTTATACAATCTGCACCTCTCAGAAAAAAACATCTTTTTACACTACACAGGGCATATTGGACTACGGAAAGGTTAACAAAGATAAATAAGCATGTGGTGAAAAGATGTCCAAAGTGCGGAGAAATTAAAGCGAATGATATTCATATGTTCCGGAAGTGCCCTACATTACAACAATTCTGGTCCAGTGTGGATAAGGTTATAAATGAAGTACTGGGACAAGACATAGAGGTAAGTGTGGATATAACTATATTTGGAGTCATGAATGATAATGAGGGCCCACTCCACTTAAATAATAAACAAAAGAGTCTACTGTTTGTACTAATCCTACTTGCAAGGCGTGAGTTTTGCATAAAATGGATTCTTGCAAATCCCCCAACATCAAACGAATGGTTGACATCGGTGTGTAAGATCAAAAAGTTAGACCAGAGTAGAGAGGGAAAAAAGCAGATGAAATTCTGGGAGATATGGGATAGAAATAACCCCTAGGGCAGAGAGAAGAGGCAAGGTAGGAAGGGAAGTCCAATGATTACTTACATTGCAAAAAATGAATTCCGGTTCTGGCACTGTGGGAGAACCACAAGTGACTCCTCTATGAATATGGAGATGATAAGACAGAACTCTACCTAAAAAATAAGAAGGTTTCCTACGATCCAAAAGAGGAGAGAAAGACCCTGACAGGTAAAGTTTCATAAAAAGGGTCCCTTATCTTCCTATATCTCATCTTTTGCACAAATGAGGACAAAAAACAGAAACAGAAAAAGGGAAATATCATTAAAATAAATAACATGAAACTGGGAGCCATAATCACAATGCATTAATAGTCCACAAACTAGCTAGCCCTCGTATCTCTTCACTTTATGCTTGTCTTTGGCCTTGGACAGTGCTGCGCTACCTTTTGGCTAGGTTTGCACTATTGAAATACCACAAATAGATACATGATCTTCAATGGTTTGAGTATGTTCTTGCTTATAGGACTTCCCTGGAGGAGCTGGATAGCATCTCAGGTCCTATAAAAGGGTTGATGTGGAAAAGGGCTCTTCAATATCATCCATGAAATATAGGGTACATTTATCAAAGGTTTTGCCTCACTCTTGCACCATGCAAGGGGACGCAGGGCGATGTAAGACTCAGAATGAGATTTACCAAGCCACCCAAGGTCACCTTACGTAGCTCTGCGTGGCTTGGTAAATCTGGAGTAACGCAAGGCAGCGCAAGTTGCTGCCTTGCGTTACTCTGCCCCAGGGAGGCGTTCCATTGGTGGAGCATCCATGCAAGAATTTTGGC
Organism: Calotriton arnoldi; assembly: GCA_963921515.1. Classification (NCBI taxonomy): domain Eukaryota; kingdom Metazoa; phylum Chordata; class Amphibia; order Caudata; family Salamandridae; genus Calotriton; species Calotriton arnoldi. Next base: position 707,562 of record CAWUFW010004735.1, read on the forward strand.
GCATTCCCAGATTTACCATGAGTGGTAGACCTGAGAATGTGTCAAAATGCTACGTCATCCCAGGGGAGGCGTGACAAGTAGAAATGTTTCTTTTTTCTTTTTTTTCGGCAGCACACATAGAAAGAGGAAAAAGCCTCAGGGGATTGTTTTTGTGTAGGAAGGTGTCCCTTGTTGCACAAATAAAATCCTGCCTGCAATGCAGTCATCCTTGCGCCATGGTGAAAGGGTGCCTGCATTAGGCTAGGCAGCACATATTGCGCCAGTGCAAGGAGAGGACAAGAATGCGCCGTTTAATGGCAAATAAAGGGCATTCCTGCCCTCTCCCTGGCATGTAACGCAGCACAGCAAGGTGTCTTTGTAGGAAGATGGCTCTATATATTGTGTACTAAAATGAGGTACACTGTGCAGAGAGTCCAGTAAGTCCCTTATTGGTTTACAGAGGCAAAAGTAGATAATACTAACACTCTATTTGTGGCAGTGTGGGCGACAATTTAGGCTTATCAGAGGGTAGTGCTAAGCATTTCTTGTACTCAGAGAGGCAGTAAATGAGACACACACGCAAGAATAAATCAGAAACAAATTTTCAAAAATAATTTTATATAATTTTTCAGGCCAAGTACTTCGTTCTAAAGTAAGTTATGAATTTTTAGAGTTCGCATAATCAATCACATTTGCGCGCAATAATGCACCATTGAAGTCAGTGGGGAAAAGGACAAAAATGCATATAAATATGTACAGTCAAGCAGGGTTGAGACTGATTTGCATATGGCTGGGTCCAAACTGGGGTGGCGTGTTGAGCAGAAAAAGTATGGATTAAATCCAGATCTGTGACTGGGGATGAATGTTCGATTTGTACAGCATTCCGTTAATCATCTGTTCTTTTTGGTTGTGTCGCCCTAAGTGGGCAGGGTATGCCCAGACGTGGGTCCTGTGCTCACTGTGCCATTGGATTCATGCTAGCTTGGCAGATGAGTGGGTGATACCCCAAGCCTTTTCCCAGGATGCTTGTTTCCTGTCCAGGGAGTACCTGGCCTGGCAGTTCGTGCTGTACTGTTCCCATGGAGAGTAGGGTCAAGACTGATTTGCATATGGCTGGGTCCAAACTAGGGTGGCGTGGTGAGCAAAAAAATTATGGATTAAACCCAGATCTGTAACTCAGGATGAATGTTTGATTTGTTCAGCATTCCATCCGTCATCTGTTCTTTATGCTTGTGTTGACCTAAGTGGAAGGGGTATGCCCAGACGTGGGTCCAGTGCTCACTGTGCCACTGGATTGAACCTAGCCTGGCTGATGAGGGTAAAACCCGAAACCGGTCCCAGGATGCTTGTTCCTGGTCCAGGGAGGACCTAGCCTGGTAGTTTGGTCTGGACTGTTGCCATGGGGAGCAGGGTCAAGACTGATTTGCATATGGCTGGGTCCAAACTGGGGTGTTGTGGTGAACAAAAAAACAATGTATTAAACCAAGATCTGTGACTGGGGGTGAATGTTTGATTTGTTCAGCATTCTGTCCATCATCTGTTCTTTTTTCTTCAGATATTGTAGGGTCATATGTGTCATGCAGATATGTCCACACATGGGGTATAGTGCACCCTGCCTTAGGGCTGTAAGGTTCACTTACCTAAACCTCATGCAGTGTATGAGGGCATGGCACACGGGGCTGTGTGCAATGTCGACTCTTCGGTTTTCTCTGCACCAAGACTCGCAGTCTACAATGGCAGTTTGAACAATCTTGGTGAGGGGTCTCTGGGGTGGCACTATTTGTGCTGCAGTCCCAGTGGACCCTCCTCAGTCCCAATGCCCTGGGTACCAGGGGTACCATTTGCTAGACACTTATAGAGGTAGCTGAAGTGATGCCAATTGTGGTACATTTTTAGGGAAAGAACACTGGTACTGAGAGCATGGTTGACAGGGACCCAGTACACCTCAGTCAAGTTTGCATCAAAAAACAGGCAAAAAATGGAGTGATACTGCAACAGACACCCAGTTTTTTGCAGTCTGGCTGCGATGCGATGCGTGACATTTTGATAAATCTGCCCCTTAATATCTACATGATGCCTGTGCATGATGTGTTTGTGGCTCTGAGATATTGCTTGAACCTGTTGATGCTATCTTTGATAATCTGAAAAGATAGTAGGAAATGGGCTTTGCAGGATCGGAGGCAGTGTTATCCTCAAGAATAGATGGGGTAATGTGCCTCTAATTGAATCAAAATGATCATAAAGACAGAATGCGAGTTAGGAACCATGGATGTTTATTAAATATTCAAATTCATTACAGAAGGTAAATATATAGTTAGTGAATCAAAATAGGAAAATAGTATGAAGCTCGGTCAAAAGCAGCATAACATCTGGCAAATTATTCTAAGCCCTAATCGTGAAACAGACTGACATGTGTCTGCTCTCTAAAAATTAAGAGATTGACTCGCATAGCAAGCCTAACCCAACAAGTTAGGCTCCCTAAGTCTGGGCAGGTAAGTCTGCGTCTCAGTTTAAAACTAAGTCTGGCTCACCTCCAGAATGAGCTCTTTTATAAGAAAATGCATAGTGAAAATCACACAGTCTGCATGAGGTGATCAAAATATTACATAGGTGCAGCAAATCACAATACAGAACATAATGCAATATCATCTAACACCATCCTACCACTAAATGAATATTAATAAGTTCCCTTTTGACCTAATGTCATCGTATGTGACAGTACAAATCCAGTTACACCCAAACAATGACAGACTCATGGAAAGAATAGGCTCCCTGAAATACAGGCAGGAATGACCTTGAACAGTTACATTTTGATGGAAGGCCTCCTCTCAGTTAACCAAGAGCAACACGTCATCTCTAAACATTTAGGGGCTTATTTACAAGCCCCTTGAGCCGCCCGTATGTCACTTTTTCCCATGTTAAAAGTGATGTACCGGCGGCGCAAGTGGCTTGTCAATAAGCCCATTAATTTGTGGACATTTGGCTGTGTGTGGAGAAATGAAAACACAGCTGCGTTTGAAAACCAAGATGGAGTACGGCCTCGTTCAGACTTTGTCTGGCCAACTTTAATAAAACACGATTTTATAACATGCAGTGTAATCGTTTTTTTTGTGGCAAGCATTTATAACACTAAGCAAACATTAATTATTAATCAGGAATAACTCTTACAACATCTACGTTGAGGACTGGTCTTATGGAACTTACAGCAGCAGTGCTCTCCATTCCAGAGCAGGTGACTAAATGAATGAAGAATTTATAAGGTGCAAAACTTTCACCCAATCGCATCATGGTGCTTGTAACTGAGAAACCGTTGAAAGGAGCAAGCACTGAGTCTCACGGAAAAGATGGATTTTAAGGCCCTTTCTTAATCCCTCAAATTGGGAACTAAGGGCCAGATGTAGCAAGCAAAATTGCGGTCGCAAACGCTGAAATTCGCAATTCAGCTGTGTGCGATGCAGGTAAGTAGAAACCCACTCGCAAAATAAGGAATATTTGCGATTCCCTATTTTGCGCAAGCATTCAGAGAATCGCAATTTGCGATTCCCTAAATGCTATTCTGGGAGACATCGCAAATTGCGATTTTGCAGTAAGGATTCGCAAATTACCACCAACTTCAGGTTCAAGTGCGATTTCCTTTAAAAATGCAATTTTATGCATGTTTCGAAGTGCCATGTGGCACACATACATGCCCTTTGGGCATGTATGTGCGCCACATGTGCACACCTGCACATTTCAGGGGTGCAACAGGGTGTCCTTTAGGAACCCTTGCATCCCTGACATTGTGTGCGCAATTTGCGAGTACCTATTAGGTACTCGCAAATTGCGCACGCTATTCCCATTCATTCCTATGGGCCTCTTGGCCCATAGGAATGATTGGGAGGCCATTCCTTATTTGCGACTCGCAATTTGCGAGTCGCAAATAAGGAATGCGTAGGAATCGCTAAATATTAGCAGATTCCTACCTACATAGCAGTTTGCGAGTCCTTAATAGCGATTCGCTAAAAATCGCTATTAAGGACTCGCAAAACTGATTTTTCCTACATCTGGCCCTAAGAGTAGCCAAATACGGCAGGCATTCGCCAGTGAGAGAGCCATTACCAAATAAACACAAACCCACACTTTTGCTTTTGAGAACCGACATAGCCAGTAGAGGCATAGACACAGACAGCGGTGGTTACTTAGGAATATCCCTGGCCAACAGCCAGTGCTTAATTTGAGCTGGTGGTTTCCGGTGCTTGGCACCAGCACTTATTTGTCAACACCGGCACGTATGACAGTCTGCCACATGGTGGTGCTGCTTGCCTTATTTAGAGTTGATCACAACAATAGTTGTTTATTAATTCACAACACATTAAAAATGACCAATACCTTCGCCCAAACCTTTCTTATAGCTTTGGGGGCCTGGAATAGTCTGAATTGTTACACTTGTAGGACTGTGATGGTTAGTTGTTGCATTGGTACTATCATTAACAGCGTTGGCAGGGGCAATGGATGGTGCGAGCTGAAGTGACCTCCTGAGGAGGGCACTGGCACTTATTTTTTTGCAAATTAAGCACTGCCAACAGCTTCCTCCAAAAAAAGGAATGGAGCCATAAAATGCCCTGTGGAAAAACAGAGTACCTTATTATGGGTCCATTTACAAACACATAGCCAGTGCAGTCTCTGGCATGCCTCTGACACCCTATCAAACGTTCAGAAATTAAAGCAGGCTGCACAGCCATATTCTTTACACTTTGCAGGGTATGAACAGAGGCAGTTGTGAGGCCATGCCAATATGAGTTAGCATAGTCCAGTCTGGAAATAACAGCTGCATTAATCACAAAGGCTCTTAAATGTACTGTAATAAAAGGGAGCATCTTCTCATGAGACCTCATCTGAAGAAAGCAGGCAGATGCAACTTTAATAACCTTGTTGACAAATTGAGGTCATTATCCATCCAGAAGCCAAGGATCTTTATTATGTCTGCTGGAGTGTGGGTTTCTCCCATGAGCAAAGGCCAGGGGACTGATAATCAGGGATAGGTATGACCCAAAAGCAATACTTATGTTTCACATGCATTGAGATTTAAAAAATTGCTTACATCTATACCCTGTTTTACTTTTAGCCAAACTGAGACCTTTTTTCATCTGAAAAGGAGAGAGACAACATCGAGGATAGTATAGTGGGCTCTGAGTTCAAATATTGGGACACCTTCTACATTGGTGCTGCAAAGAAGATACGTGGTTGGCTTCAATAGATGTAGAAATTTGCTACACAGTCTGTTACATGTATCAATCTTTAAGAACATGTTAAAATTACCCTTCGCAGGCTCTGTAACAGTCAGATCCTCCATTTGTGACGTGACCGGACTAAATTCCAGGCACTCATCCTGATTTTTAAAATTGTTTATGATTGTAGCTTGGTCCACTAAATATCTAGGTTGGTTGCCTACTCACCTTCCCTACCATTGAGGCCAATGGTGTAAGAATGTAATAAGCCTGTCGAGGCTTCACTAGGGTTCCACCTGAAGAGACACTTAAAGTGAAAAATAAGATGGCAGATGGGTAAGCCTTGCTTACGTCTTCCTCTTTGAGGTGAGGCTCGGCCACAAGAAAGACTGCTCATGAGGAGCTATTCATCCTTTAGTTCATGAAATTTGTTTCAATAATGGAAATTGCTCTTCAAATTCTCAATTCACTGTCCAACCGCAAAATCATACTCCAAATTGATATTAAAAATATGGATTCTGTAGAAGACTAAAGGCTCAAGGCAAATTTACATTGTGAGATGAACAGCTGACCCACTGGTACAAAGATTTGATCCCAATGCCTGATTGGGTATTAGAACACTCCAGGTCAACTAATACTACCCCAGTTTTTCAGTGCATGGAGTTTTCTGGAGCAGGGTCTCACTCAGCCAGGGTGAGCTTTACATCTTGGACCACAGATTCACTCATTGAGTGTGATACTCATGCCTTGGGCTTATGTACAAGTTGTAAGTCCCAGATATTTGTGAAGAATATCATTTGGTGTGAATCCCTCACAGTCTCACTTCATGAAGCACAATCTCATTCTTGGGCAATTAAAATGTTTCCTTTACTGACTTTAAGAGACATCAAATCTAATTCTTGTGGCCATTTTACCTGTGTAGTGGGAAGGAGTAAAGCAGCCGCAAAGTCAGGCACAGGATTTGATACAATTTCCTTGGAATGGCCAAAGCAAAAAGATATGGGGCCAGAAGTACAATGCATTTTACAAGTCGCAAACGGCCCATCGGGCCGTTTGCTACCCGTAAAATGCATTTACTAAATGCAACCCTACTTTGTGAGTCGATAACCTATTACAGACTCACAAAATAGGGTTTGCGAGTCACTATTAGGAAGGGGGATGCAAAGGACGCCCCTTCCTACTAGCGAGTTGCACTGGAATGTGTGTATGTTTTGTGATTGGGAATGGGGTGGAAAAACATTAGCAGATTACCACCAAATTCAAATTTTAATTTTTTTTATTTTAAAAGCAGTCACAGACATGGTGGTCTGCTGACCCCAGCAGGCCACCATCCTTGTGAGTGCCAGCCATTCCCAATGGTTCACAAATTGCGACATGCCTCATGAATATTAATGAAGCAGTTCCCCTGCGGCCCATTTGGGAAATGGCAAACAGTGTCTGAGATACTGTTGTACATCAGTTTTTGCAACTCGCAAATTGAGAGATGCTAAAAATTGCAATTTGCGAATCGCAAAACCTGACAGTCGTAAATGTAGACACAAGGAGATTATGGATGGAGCAATGAAACTTTTCAGACACTCACCCCCAGTCACAGATCTGGGTTGAATCCATCATCATTCTTTAGCTCACTTCGCCACCTCAGTTCAGACCCAGTTATATGCAAATCAGCCTTGACCCTGTGCCTCATGGGAACAGTCCAGGCTGAACTGCCAAGCCAGATCTTACCTGAACCGGAAACAAGCATCGTGGGACCAGTTTTTGGGTAACACCCCTCATCAGCCAGGCTAGCTTGAATCCAGTGGCAAAGTGAGCAAGAGACCCACGTCTGGGCAGACCCTGCCAACTTAGGGCGAACAAGGCACACACAAAAAGATGATGGACGGAGCGCTGAAACTTTTCAGACACTTACCTCCAGTCACAGATCTGGGTTGAATCCATCATCATTCTTTAGCTCACTTCGCCACCTCAGTTTAGACCCAGCTATATGCAAATCAGGCTTGACCCTGTGCCTCATGGGAACAGTCCAGCCCAAACTGCCAAGCCAGGTCTTCCCTGAACTGGAAACAAGCATCCTGGGACTGGTTTCTGGGTAACACCCTTCATCAGCCAGGCTAGCTTGAATCCAGTGGCAAAGTGAGCAAGGGACCCACGTCTGGGCATACCCTGCCAACTTAGGGTGAACAAAGCAAACACAAGGAGATGATGGACGGAGCGCTGAAACTTTTCAGACACTCAGCCCCAGTCACAGATCTAGGTTGAATCCATCATCATTCTTTAGCTCACTTCGCCACCTCAGTTCAGACCCAGCTATATGCAAATCAGTCTTGACCATGTGCCTCATGGGAACAGTTCAGCCCAAACTGCCAAACCAGGTCTTCTCTGAACCGGAAACAAGCATCCTGGGACCGGTTTCTGGATAACACCCTTCATCAGCCAGGTTAGCTTGAATCCAGTGGCAAAGTGAGCAAGGGACCAACGTCTGGGCATACCCTGCCAACTTAGGGCGAACAAAGCAAACACAAGGAGATGATGGACGGAGCACTGAAACTTTTCACTCACCCCCAGTCACAGTTCTGGGTTGAATCCATCATCATTCTTAAGCTGTCTTCGCCACCTCAGTTCAGATCCGGCTATATGCAGATCAGTCTTGACCCTGTGCCTCATGGGAACAGTCCAGCCCGAACTGCCAAGCCAGGTCTTCCCTTAACCGGAAACAAGTATCATGGGACCGGTTTCTGGGTAACACCCTGCATCAGCCAGGCTAGCTTGAATCCAGTGGGCCATAGTTTCTGATGAGAAAAATTATATAACCAGGCTTTCTGACAGAGCTGTGCTTTGAGGGTGAGTAGTGGAAAATAGTGAGAGGCATGGAATGAGAGAGCATCCCTCTATAAAACGCAACAAGCAACAACTGCAGAATCAACATGCTGGATGCAGTATCCAGGGGAGGAAGGGACAACGTATCTGGAGTAGTGATGCGTGAAATTATAATTAGGAATGTGTGACATTACACCTGAGAGACATTTATCATGCCCACAAAGGTGGTGCATAATATGCCATGCCAGCATAATTGCTGAAATTTTGTATTTAAAATAAATAAACAAATCCAGTCACTTCTGGGCATGGCTCAGTGTTCAGAAATCAGGGCTACCCTGGAAGCCCAAAGGAGGGCGTATTTGAAGCTTCAAGCCTGACCAAGGCTGCAGGAGATCAGATACATTCGATCAAACCCCCCCCCTCATCTGGTGTGCATGGTTTATAACACATGCTAGTTCCTCTGGATTAGTAAGGCGAGCGTGTGGGTGACCTGCTATCCATCTGCGTTGCTCTTCCCAGATAGTGAAGAGGTCCTGGAAGTCCCACACAAGCGACCCAATGGACAGTCTCTGCACTCAGTCGGAAAACTCTGTCAGGGCCCCAGACCAGAACTCCTGTGGCGCCACCTGGGGTTCATTTCCTGGCCAGCCATGTTGCACAGGGCTCATGGAGGGCTCTCTGCTTCACTGGACTGAACAAACCTGACTGGGCCCCGGGCCAGAGCTCTTGCTGGTCTGAGGTGAAGGTGAGAGGTCTCTGGAGCCTATTCACTGGCCTGCTGTGTCTCAGAGAGCCCAGAAGGGGCTTCTGCATGTCAGGAGTGGGCTCACCTGCTTCAATGGGTTAAGAAACTCCAACTGGGCACTGAATCAGCGCTCCAGTTGGTTTAGGGGTGCAAGCCCCCAAACCTAGGTTCCATTCTCCAGCACTCTGTATTAGAAAGTGGTTAGGACTGGGTCCAGCAGATCCTGAGAGGAATCCCCTGTTTTGTCAAGTTAGGAAGCTTTGAACAGGGCCTGGGTCAGAACTACAGCTGGTCTGGTGTGAAGGCCCCCGGGACCTAGGGTCCATGCACCAGCCAACCCTCAAGAGAGCCCCCAGTAACTGGGGTCCATGCGCCCAGCCACTATGTATTGCTTTGCCCAGGACAGGCTTCCACAGACCCAGGGAGGTCTCCCTTTGTTTGCCAAGGTGAAAAGCTCTAAGCAGGACCTGGGTGGAGGCTCTGTTGAGGGCCCCATACGTGGCTTGACCTCAATCTGAACTCAGCCCTGATTAGTACCTCCACACCTCTTCAATTTAAGCAGAAACACTTTCCAGAAGGCATGGTGCAACCAGATAGCAGTCCTCCTGGCCCAACCATCAAGTTGGCCACCCAGTAGGTGTGAATGTGGCAACCAGGCTGCCCCGAAATCCTGGTGAGGGCTCATTCGAAGTTTCAAGCCCAGCCAGGGCTCCAGCAGTTGGGATGCATTCAGTTGAATGTCACCTGCTGACCTCCAGCATGCATGCTTTACATGAAATGCCATAGTCCTTCGTCCAAATTAGTAAGGACAAGGTGCTTAGAGCCTGTCAGTCATTTGTTAATTCTCCATAGTCACTGCAAGTGACCAGCAGACCCACCGGGGGCCCCCAACTGCCTTTTATCCCTACCTGACAAGCATGTCCAGGAGCAAGGTTTCCCGGAGAGTAGCAGGGACCTCAAATAAACTACCAAGGCAGGGCGGCCTGTAAGGGGATGGTCTAGCAAGCACCATACTATGATCGATTGGGCATACTTGGCCCATTTAGGGATGAGCTGCTTGGCCAGCCTCGACCTTTGTTTCAAGCAAAGAACTTTCACATTGCCTTTACCATGTGACTCGAGTGTGTGCTTTTCATGGAAGCCCACCTCTCAAGTGCCCTACCGCACACAAGAGTGAAGGCCAAGCTGCCAGGCGGCTAACCCGTAGTGATCTGGCCAGAGTGGATGACGTGGTTGGGTGGTGCTAGACCTGGATGGAGCTGGTGGCCCAGGTCCAGTGTGCCACCCCATTGCCCTTTCTCTACCTAATGCATTTCTGCCACAGCTTGGAATGATTGTTCCATGGGGTAGCGCAGCTGGCTCATGCTGTTGATGAAGCCAGAACCCCTGTGTCTCAATCTGGCTGCACCTTGGCTTCTACATATCATCATTGCAGAGCAGTGAGGAATGCCAGTGTCCATGAGATCACCCTGTACATCCAGCCCCTGCAGGGAGCAGCTCCCCCATGCAGGTACCTGTGGGGTATGAAGGTCGATCTGGGAAGGGTATGCAGCTCCTCCTCTATTAGGTGTGACTACCTGGTTGATCCTGTCAAGAGGTTATGCTTTTCTCAAAGTTTAAGCCATGCACGGGTTATTAACAACAGCTGGTACAGTGAAACTGCAAATGGCTTATTAAACCAGTCACTCCATCTTTTACTTGGATAACTGTGGTAATTCTAGAGCTTATTCTTGCCAAAGAGAGCTGACCTTCTGGGATCCTTGTATTTTTCAGAACAAGACCAATCTGGGCTCACCTGGCTGCTTTAGTGACTCTAGAAAACCACAGGCTGATTGCATGTCCCCGCGATGGCAACAATGCAATGGGATGTCTGCCTATCAACATTCAATGACATTTTCTGTGCTGACCATAGTAACTATGGATCATGGGGAATCAGAATTCAATTTTGGAGAGGGAGCTTGAGAAACAGCTACCACATCAAAGGAAGGCAACAAACGTGCAAATTACCCACTCCTGACTCGGTCCAGTGCAATCTAGTGCCAGCGTCCCTGGTAATTTGAGCTCCAAAATCATATATTAAATTTTCTGCAGTTAAAAAGCCTGCAGGTGGATCTTGGGATCAAGTTGGCTGATTGACGTGAGGTGAGCTAACACATGCTGTAGGCCCTGCCTATACGAGCCCCCTTGATGCTCTTGACTGAGTGTCCTGGGTGTCCAAAGTGTTTACTTTGCAAACATTTGAGTGTTCAAAGCAGGCTGGTCACCTGAATACTTCTGTTATGAATAATGGAATAGGACTTCGGTTCTAGTTTGCAGATTTTTGGAACTAGGGCCATGATTAAGAGGAATGGCTGGGGGCACTTGCACTATGCTCAAGACAATCCAAAGTAAAACCATTTGCCCAGAATGTTAGGTGAGGGGAAAACCCCTCAGGCACTAATAATAATGCAACACATACTCTTCTTCGAAGCAAGTGCACAACTTCTGCCCAGTTAAATGCTGTACTCAAGATAACCCACCTATGGATGGAGCCAATGCCTCTCTATCAATAGTGTTTCTTATGTTCTTTTTTCTATTATTCACATAAGGTACGGCGACAACTATACAGTCAAACCAGACCTAAAAAGGGAGCTTAAAAAATTGGTGAAGTCGGATATGCATGATGAAAGGCAAATTGTAGGCAAACCACAGGCTGCAACCGTGACTCATAAGTCAATATTGCCTCAGTGGTAATAGCACCTCCAGCACCCTAGTTACCAGGCTGGCATGAAGCACAAGAAGCGGGAATTCTGGGAAGCAGTGGAATCAGAATCTGTGTGTGGTTGATGAGGCTAGCATTAGCTTACACTAAACTGCTGCTGCTCTTGGTTTCTAATATTGAGATGAAAGTAGCTATTGTCCAAGCAACAATCCATCCCAGTTCAGGAGAAGCCTTTCAGAGGTGAGGCTGGGAGGAAGAGCAGCTGACCTGCTGGGTACCCTACACTTCTAGCTATGCCTCGGGTACCTGGAGATTATATGAGCTGTGGCAAAGAGTCACGGGATGCCCCATCAGGGAGCATTGCACTATGTGGTCTCTGGAGGTGTCAGGGATGTTTGATGTGCAACTTTATGTCATCTGCTCCTTCTGTCCTATGCTGCCCCTAAAGGGGGATGTAAATAGGATACGTGCAATTTCGAGTTCAAGTTTGATGGCTTTTTCCATATTCTGCCTTGTGCAATGTTAATGGCTGCAGTTGTTGTTATTCAACATTGTTTGATGTAAAGTACATTTGTTGTCCTAAACCAAGAAGTGCAGTCCGTTGCTTTTGAGGGAGAATGGTGGACCATGCAGTTTGCAAGGGCGGACCCCATCACCACTGCATGTGTGAGCTGGGTCTGGTGGCTTAGTGGACAAATGCATCCACTGTAGGGGCCTGTGTTCGACCTCATGGTCACAGATTCAAATCCTGGTGGGTCCACTCAGCGTTTCATCCACCTGAGGTTGATAAAATGAGTACCGTTGGTTAACAATAAACATCTGTTATTCAGCGCCTTGAGACCCTAGCTTGGGTGATACGCTGCTTTACAAATACACATGTTATGTTATGAGCTCACTATGACAAAGAGCCAATCACCATTTGCAGCTGCACGTCATTAGGCGCTCCACTGTGGACTTGAGGAGATAAGGAGGTGTCCACCAGATGCCAAATCAAATTTAAAGTTCCTTGACCCTGCCCCCTCCCCTGTGTTGCATACCGCATGACCGCTTCCTCCAGCCTCCACGCCTCCACAGTAGAGCGACTAATGACGCCCATCCGCAAATGGCCATGGGCTCTTTGGCAATGTACTTTCTTAACACTTTAGTACTATCACTTTTAAGCAAAAGCAGCATAATAGCCTAAGTTAAATGTTGCAAAACGCTAATGAGTTGGAGTTTCCCAAGTGTAGGCTGCGTGACCTTTTGTGCTAAATAATCAAAAATGTGACTTCTGCTGCATCCATACTTCGCGCGAGTCAACGAGAGACAGGAGATTTAACCAGCATATGTTGAATAGTTTAAAATGTGCTAATGAAATCCAATTTTCTGAGGGCAGCCCATTTTGAAAAATAAATGGAACATACATCTTCTGCACTTCCACTGTCGGCTGTTAATTCAATTAATTTCTCCCTCTAAATAGGCTCCCGGGAGCCTCTGAACTGCTGCAGATGTTGCAAAACAGCAAGAGACTGCCTCTTCGGCAGAATCTACAAGCCGCTCACAGATAGAAGCATCCATAAACAACTTGTGTGGAGCCGATCCCAGATCTACGGGTCAGCACTGTGCACCCGTGCCACGCGATACAGTCTGGGCAATACAGCCAAAGGGCATGGCGCTTCCTTTTCCTTTAGATCTGCCTAGGAAACAGTGTATGGGCGATGCCTTTCCCACAAGCCAGTGCTTAATTTGAAAATAATAATATTAGCAATAATAACAACAACAACAATAAGAAGAATATGTTATGATGTTATATTATGTTATGTTCTATGTTCTATGTTCTGTTCTGTTATGTAATGTTATGTTATGTCATGTTATTAGGATTTGTTTGGCACGCTAATCAACTGGAAGGGTATGCATGCAACCTAGAAGGTGCAAGCTGGGATGTCTAAAAGATGACTAGTGGAGGAGCCAGATGTTCAGTATTCTTCTGAATTCGAGGAGGAAGCTGGCTGCTCTGATGGGTGGGGGTGGGGAGCGGGGGTCTTGGAGCGATGTGAGAGAAGGCACGTCCTCCCATTTTAGTACGCTGGATGCGGGAGATGTGGTTGAGGAGTATGCTAGCCGATCTGAAGTGCCTGGACAAGATGTGGAAGTGGATGTGGTCATCGAGGTAGGCTGGGCCCAGGTTGTGCAGTGCCATATAAATGAGTTTGAAGGTTGCACGTTTCTAGACGGGGAGCCAGTGGAGGTCCTTCAGGTGCTTGGAAATATGTTTTCAAGGAGGTAGGTTGAGTATGGGTCTGGCAGACATATTTTGTACTGGTTGGAGTCTGTTGGTGAGCTTAATAGAGGGTGTTCCTGTAGTCTAGTCTGTTGGTTATGAGGGCCTGAGTTACTGTTCTGTGGGTGTGTAGTAAAAGCCATTTGAATCTTTTCCTGCGCTTCTTGAGGGTGTGGAAGTACATTGTGTTAACTTGGCTGGACATGGAGATGTGGTTGTCCGTTATGATGCCCTAGTTCCTGGTGGTGTTGGTGGGGATGGGATGGGATGGGTGCTGGTCCTAGATCGTCAGGCCACCAGTTCAGGGACCATGGGGAGATGATGATGATGATAATAATAATAATAATGATAATAGCAATATAAATGCTGGGGCCCAAATTGTTTCTTACGAGCATGCGTCTAGCACTGTGGAACACTATGGCTGGCTATTTGTGATTGCACCTCATGCCTCTCTTTCACCACCCTACATATCCTGTCTCTATCTCTTTCTTGGAGGTTCTTTTTTTACCCCTTCTTTCGTATTCCATCACTCTTTTCCTATCTTTCTCTTTCTGCTTATTTCACCCATTTATGCATTTCTCGCTCATGCTCATGGTCAAAATCTAATGCAGAATATAAGTTTCAGTCCCCAAAAATGAGAGCCAGTGCCCTCTATTGGCAACCAACGGCACCACTTAAGCACTGCCCCTAGTTCTGCGTTGGAGAGGTTTATTTATGAGTTTTATATAGCACGTACTTGACCCGAAGATATCAGAGCGCTTTGCAGAGTAAGCATCACAACAATAACATGAGGTACATAGAGAGTATTCTTGTGGCTTGAGAATTAAGAAGCTCGTACTTCTGGATGATCTGTTACCACCCGAAAGGGTCCGTTTCTGGGACAGGTAAAAGAGAGTGTTGTGGTGCAGCGGTTTATGAGCTGTGCAAGCAAGTTTGAATTGTATCCTGACCTGGAATGGTAGCCAATTCAGAGCTTGAAAGTCAGGGGTGATGTGACCACTTTTTCTAGGTCCCATAATGAGCTTAGCTGCTGCATTAAGTGTAGCCTTCGGAGGAGCAAGTGAGGTTTTCGGGAGGCCTACAAGGATAGCGCTGCCACAGTCTAGTTTCGAAAGCACAAGTGCACGAGTCGCAGTTGTGAGTTTAGCCACGGGGAGGAATGGTTTTAGTTTTCTCAAGATATGCAACTGATGGATAGCTCCACTAGTAATGGCGCTGATGTGTTTTTTGCATGGAGAGGTCTTTGTCTAAAGTAATACCTAGGGATTTGGTGAAGTCGACAATGTATGGGGTACAATTCAAGGCAGAGAGAAGAGGGAGCCAGTCTTTGACGTTAGAGGTGGTAGTGGGTGGAGCGATCACTAAGAATCCAGTTTTAAGTTTGAGGACATTGCAAGTCAGCCATTGTTGTGTTAATGTTAGGGTGTTATTGAGGGTGTGGATGTCCCCGAGCTATGTTATTCTCTTGTAGAGTTCGGTGTCATCAGCATACATATGGTAGGAGATGCAGGAGCATTTGAGGATATCGTCTACGGGCTCCATGTAGAGGTTGTACAGTGTCGGGGAGAGGATAGATCCTTGAGGGAAGTACAGCGATAGCGGAGTCTGCTCGAAAAGAGTGTGATTAATTAGGAAGTGCAGCAACCTGTTGTGTAGAAAGGAGGAGAACCATTTTAGTACAGTGCCAAAGGGGCCCATCCTGTGTTCTAGAAGGTCGAGCAGGGTAGCACGATTAATGGTGTCAAAGGCTGCTGACTGATTCAGAAGGATCAAGAGGCACGATTCAGTCTGGTCAAGTGAGCGTAAGGTGTTGTGGACAAGTTCTGTGACCCGAATGGAAGCCAGATTGGTAGATGTCTAGGGGTTGTAATTGTTCAATGTGATTGAGGAACTGAAAGCGCACACATTTTTCTAGGAGTTTTGCTAGAGTAGGGATGTTGGAGATGGGGAGGTAGTTGTGGGAACGGATTGGTCGGAGTTGGGTTTTTTAAGGATCGGGGTAACCTGACCAATTTTGAGGCAGCCAGGTAGGAAGCCTTGGTTGAGAGAGACACTGATTATCTTAGTCCACAGATGGAGTAGGAGGTGAATGGGCTCATTAAGGAGTTTGGAGGGGAGGGGATCAATAAAGTGCTTAGAATATTTCAGGGAGGTCAAAAGATTAAGAGTGCCAATCTCATCGAGGGTTAAGAAGCTAGACCAGGTGGCGTCATTTTTGGAAGCGATGAGGCGACTATATGGGTGAACATCATGATCCATTTTGGAGGTGAGTAGGAGGGGATGGGGCGGAAGAAGATTAAGAGTAGACTTTATGTTGTTAGTGACTAATGATGTTTTCTGGGCAAAAAAGGAGGCAAAGGTTTCACATTTAGGGGGTGCTTTGTTGTTTGTGGGAGCAGGATCGCTTTTACAGGTAGATTGGATTCTGATGATTTCATACAGTTTCTTAGGTCTATTGGTAGCAGTGTCAAATTGATTTTGAAAGAAAGTTGCTTTCAAGTTCCTAATGTGCCTATTGTAGGTGCTGCATCTTTGACTTAGGAGTTTGAGGTTGGCCAAAGAGGGTGTGTGTCTCCATGCTCTTTCAGCAAGTCTAAGGAGTCGCTGTTCTTTGTTAAGATCACTGTTGAACCAGAGGTTGGATCGTTTGGACGGGATTCTTTTTAGTTGTTTAGGGGCTATGGTGTCCATGATTCTTGACCTGGAATTGGAATAGAGATCAGTGAGGTCTTGGGCATCAGTCATGGTGGAAGGCGGGAGCAAAGTTTCGTAACTAACAGTAGGTATAGTAAGTGAGTTAATGTTGCAGGTGTCGTGGATCCATTGTTTGGCATTCTTTGGTTGGCCCAAAAGGTTAGGGAGAAGGTGACGCAGTGGTGGTCAGTCCTATCACAAGGGAGAATGGCTGTCCAATCACAGCAAACACTATCCAGGGCCACTAGGGTGAGTGTTGAAAAGCAAGAACTAGGTCCAGCTGACAACAGTGAGGTAATCACTACTGGAGGCTCTTCCCTAATTTCCAGCACGGATGCAGCAAATGAAACATCAAAGGTGCAACTTGACCCACATTATGAACTGCAGCTTAAAGACACTGATAAGGAGGGCAGTTTGTATGCTACGCCAAAGATGTTTTCTACTTTAAGCCAACAAACAGTAGAAACAGCTTTATCCGATACTGAGAATGCCATTGATAAACAGGAAAAAGTGTCTACCGTTTCCTCAAAGGACTCTTGTGCTGAGATAGACTATGTCTGTAAAGCCCTGGAACAGTAATATTTTTCTGACTCTTTAATTACTGGCATGGTCATTGAATGGGGCGAGGATGAAAATATCACTGAGGAAGAGGTTAAAACGGTCGTGCACATTTCAACCTCATTAAAAAGGAAAGAGAAAGAGGGTGAAGATGCTGGAAAGACTGGTTTTGAGAACAAAAACTCAAGAGACTTATGTACACAGGATGAAAGGGGTAAGGTAAACTTAAGGAGGGAAAAACGGAAGATGCTGTTACCTCTGTGATAATGAGAAAGGCCATGAAAAGAGATAGGAAATTGGATCACAAGTAACTTATGAGAAGGTCTATCATATTTGAATGTTTTCTGATGCTTTTTATTAATGTTAGGTGTTTGGGAAATTATGCTAAATGTTCATCTGTTTTTTTAATTTTTGAAACAACAAAAATTAGATTTTTTTTTGTCGCAGAAATGTGCTATTCCATAACTTTGTAAGGGCAAACATTTACAGGAAATGTGGAACTGTGGCCTATTAATCTGGTCAGGCTGCAACTTTGACCGAAATGCAGGAATGGGCATTTTATTTTACAGTTCAGATTTTTCTATTCAAAAGGTACAACATGCGGTTAAAGAGACATTACTATATGATGATGGTATATGGTTTGGACATGAAATTCGCTTCATTAATGTGTATTGTCCTACCTAATTATCATGTAGAGATAATGTTTTGAGTTTGATACTACAGCTCCTTTTATGCAACAGGAATGTTTTTGGGGAGGTGATTTAACTGTTTACTGGAAGTTAAAGATAGATCGTCTTGTTCTACAGTGTTCCTTGACAGGAGCTCCAAACCTCTGCCGAATGTCATTGCAGACTTTCATTTGCAGGATGCCCACAAAATAAATCACTCTAATGATTCAGGATATTCTTCGAGTAGTTTCAATTCTTCCACAAATTCCTGCATTGATTTTTTATCACAAAAGATAGTTTCAGCAACCTTCATTCCAGTTTTCTTTTCTGATTACAACCTCATTACAGTTGTTGGGTCCATAGCAGAGATACCTCTTACAGGGAAAGGACTGCGGAAACCAAATATTAATTTACTCCAAGGCAAGGCCACAGGTGAAAAGTTTAGATATCATTACCAGAATTGTCAATCCCTGAAAATTATTTTTCCCTCAATAAGTGAGTGGTGGAAGGGCATTAAGGTACACATGCATCAAGCAAAATTGCGAGCGCAAAAATTGTGATTCGCAAAAACATGGCATTTGCGTTCGCAAAATAGCCCTTTGCAATGCATCAACACAATTCTGCGAAATATCAAGAAAGTCGCAAAAATAAGGAATCGCAAACTTGCGAGTACCAAAATAGAGAATCCTTAATTGTGAGTCGCCAATAGAGAGTCGCAAAGCTATGCATGAAAAATCGCAAATACCGATTTTCCTGAAATTCGCAATTTTGCGATCGCAATTTACCGAATTTTACAGGCAGGTGGTAAACAGGTGAAATCAATCACAACAAGTGCAGAACATTAGCAATGTATTTAAACAGGCCCAGGAGGCCTCAGAATGTTTCACAATGGCAGCGCTCTACGTCATGGTGAGGAGAATGAGGCTACGAGCAGCAGCACAGAGAAGAAGGAGAATACAGGAGCACATTTTTAGAGTGTGCATCACATTGTTGGGGCAGACAGAGGAGGAGATCTATGACAAGTATAGGCTAAATGCTGCCATGATACTTGATCTGATTGCTGAATTGGATCCCCTACTGCAGCACCAGACTCGCAGGACACATGCCATTCCCAGTCATGTGCAGGTCCTATGTTCCCTGCACCTACTAGCGTCTGGCAGCTTCCAGGGTGTAGTAGCTGTAGCTGGAGGGGTGTCACAAAGTTCCCTGTCACGTTTCTTTAATTCATTCCTTAAGGCTATGTTGACCAGGATACACCACCACATTAGCTTCCCCTCAACCCCACAAGATTTGCTTAAGACTAAACTAGACTTCTATCAGGTAGCCCGGTTTCCCCATGTAATAGGTTGCATAGATGGAAAGCATGTTGCCATTTGTCCACCATCAGTAAATGAGTACATCTTTAGGAACCGAAAATCCTACCATTCACTGAATATCCAAGTAGTCTGCAATTCAAAAAATATCATCATTGACATAGTGGCATAATACCCTGGCAGCACACATGACTCGTACATATTCCGACACAGTGGCATACACACTTGTCTCCTTGGGGGTGAATTTGGAGAAGGATATCTGCTTGGTAAACATATGTTACAATTTCTCTGACACTATGGCCAAATGGTAATGCATATCTGTCAGTAACCGTTTGCTTACTACCCTGTAGGTCACAGCGCATACTCCGTGCGCAACTACATCCTGACACCATACCTCAACCCAAGTACCCCAAGTGAGCAGCGGTACAATGCAGCGCACATCGCAACATGAAGCGTCATGGAGCGAACCTTTGGCCTGCTGAAAAGTAGGTTTCGCTGCCTCGACAAGACTGGCGGGGCGTTGCAGTACCGACCAGATACCTGCTGCCGAATTGTGGCCACTTGTGCCATGTTGCACAACATCTCTACTAGGAGAGGCATACCCCCAGAACTGTCAGACAGCGAGCCTGAGGAGGACAACCAGCCAGGGCTACCACTTCGAGCAGCAGCTGGGGCAAGCTTAGCAGAAGGGAGAAGGAGACGTGCAGAAATTACACAGCATTATTTTTGAGGTGGGTAATGATGAGACAAGACACAGCATGGTTGAACTGTATTGTATGTTTTTTAATGTAGAAGTGTGGTAGTGTTACTGCACACATACCAGTGTAAATAGCACAGTGAGTGTAAACAAAATAAATCAACAAGACATCATCATTGGACTTGAATGTCAGTCACAACTTTTGCCATGATAGTGGTTACATCACCATATAGGAGGTAGTCTGCCAACACCAGCCTATTTTTTGTGACCACGCACTCCCAAACGCCTTTCGGTGGCCTCATTCACGTCCCTTGTGGAGCCTTCTGAAGGTGTGGTACTCCTAGTACTGCGCCTCCGGCATGTAGTCACTGGCACCAAGAGACTACTGAGGCTGGATGCCTCCTCACTCTCCCCTCCCCCCAACACATTGCTGCCCCCAGCAGAATCAGTCTGAAATTGCTCTACTGCATTTGTGACCTGGACGAGTCCCCTGGCCACATCCCCACAACAATGGCTCATTTCGACCTGCATGGCTACAGACCGACGGGACAGCAGAGCTGTGTTGTTGCTCAGCCGGTTGTTGGATCTGGTGTAGCCATCCAGACGCCCTAATAATTGGCGATGCCATTTTCTTTAGGACACCTGGTCCTCCTGCATCACCCTGCATAGCTCCTGTATGGCCTCATTGGACTGTCTATGTCCTTCCACCACTGCTGTAGTCAGCTCTTTCAAGCAGTCTCTCATGTCTGCCATGTTGTTTGTAATAGCGCAAAGTTGTGCCTGCATTAATCGCATGTTCTTTGCTTGCAGGCGCTGCACCCTCAGCATTTGGCTCTCAAGCCCACCCCAGACATTTGGACTTTCATCCTCTGGTGTTGTCATCTGTGCCCTTGACCTGCACCTCCGTGTTTGGTTATTGCTGCGGTGGACCTGTGACTGGGGTCTTGTCGTGTGTGAACCTCCAGTCTGGGCTGTCTGGGGATCATGTTCGCTCTCTTCCTCAACTTCCATGGCAGGAAGTGGTGGGACTGTGGACCTGCATCTAGTGGGTGCAGGGTTTGTGGTTTGTGGGGCCACGGGTGTCTCCACATCTGCCTCAGCCGGAGTCTCCTGTGTGCCTCCGCCTTCACTTCCCTCTGACTCCTGTGCAGCTGCATCTGTGATGTTAAACAGTGCAATTTTTTGTTATTTTGTAAACATTTGAGTGTCACATAGTGCATTTTTGTGTTCCGTTAAATTACTATCTGACACACAGTGTCCATATGTTTAACTTCCTTGTTGTACTTGCCTACCAACTTCCCTTCCCTGCCTGTTACTCCCATAATGCATGTGGGTGTTGCAAGTAAAATGTGGACTGGAGTATGATTCTGAACACTAGACCTGATCTGACGTGAGGTTTACTAATTAATAAGCTGCATTTAATGGACATTTGCATGCATCTTACCTTGTGAAGTACTGGCAGGTGCAGAGGTGTCCAACTCCGTCACTCCGACTACAGCTTCAGGCTGGAGTGTGGACTCCACTAGTTCCTCCAGGGGTGTATTCCCAGGCAGTGTTGCAGGTCCCCCTCCAGTCTTCTTTGCCTCCGAAAGCCTATCAGCAATCCCTCTCCTTTGCACGGCTGTGCAGGTCATACCACCGTTTGCTCAGGTCTTCAATTGTGCGGTGGGTGACCCCCACTGCGTTCACTTTGGATTGTATCCTGAGCCAGATTTTTCGCTTCTCTGACTCAGGGACCTGGAGTGATAGTTTGCCAAACACCTTGTCATGGCTCCTCACAACCTCCTCAATGAGGTTTTCTATCTCCTTTTCACTAAATTTTAGTTTCCTTTTACGATTGGCAGCTTTCTTCCCAGTTGCTCCTGAGTCCATCTTCTTGTCCCAGAACAGTTTCAGCAAAGCAAAAAAGGTAACTTCAGGTGTGCTCCTGCACTCTGCCTCCTCCTCTGACTCTCTCTCAGTGTACTGGAATCACCATGGGATGCATCACTTCCTGATTGTGATGTCATCAACCTGCACCAAAAGCGACTCGCAATTTGTGATTTCGCAAATAGCGAGTCGGTAATATGTAATTTGTATTAGCGATTGCGAATATTACCGATTCGCAATTATTTAGCGCATTTTTTGGTGCATTTCATTTTGAGATTCCTTATTAGCGATTCCTTAAAAATCGCTAATAAAGAATCGCAAATTCAAACTTTGATGCATGTGCACCTAAGATCTGTACACGGTCCTTCTTTATTTGTGGGGTGTTAGGACTGGGGGTCTCTAGTTGGCAGAGGTAGGTACCTTTGACCAAATAGGGACCCTTGCTTCTAGTCAGGGAGAGGGGATTACACTCTTGGATAACCCCTGCTCACCCCCTTGGTAGCTTGGCACGAGCAGACAGGCTTATCGCAGAGGCATTTGTGAACACATACAGTAATACAGTGACAACACTACAGATGGACACCACACAGGTTGTTTATAAAAATAAGTTTATATAGACTTAAAACAAGACCCAAAACGACAAAAATCCACAATACAGTATTAAGAAAATGACTATTAAATGGTAGAAATAGCTTCAAAATAGGTTATTCAATTAATAGCAGTCTTTAGCAACAGATAACCCCAACTGGAGTTATCACGACGTCGAGGTCAAAGAAATCCCAAAGTACGGCGCCGACCGCGAGGTGCGCGGCGTCGGGCCCGGAGTCAAAACAGACCCACAAAGAACAGTACCTTGGAAAAGCGAAAACAAAGACAGCTCACGGCGTCGGGGAGATGCGGCGTCGTTGGCGCTGAGCAGCATCGGTTCCTTGCTTCGGGGGAGGCGATGCGTCGGATCCTCGATGCTTGCGCAAAGCAGGGGAGGCGTCTGTTCCTTACCGGAGAGGAGGTGACGTCACGATGGCACCGAAACCACGGTTCCGTACGATGTCACGATGTCGATGGATTCTTGACCACCCACGTCAATGATCGGCTCCGCGATGATGTCGGCCTCAGAGTCGATGCGGCACAGCAGCAGGCGTCGGGTCTACATCGCAAGTCGGAGCAGCGCTCACGGCTTATGGCAGGTTACGATGTTACTCGCAGGCGTCGATGTGGCAAGGCGGCCGGCGTCGGGTCTAAGCTGTAAGTCGGAGCAGCGCTCACGGCTTCGATGCAGATTACGGCGCCGCTCGCCGGCGTCGGTGTTGCAATTTTCGTCTGTAGCAGCTAGAACAGCAAGTTCCAGGTGCAGGCAAGCAGAAGGGGTGAAGTCTTTGTATCCCTGAGACTTCAGACAGGAGGCAAGCTCAAATTCAAGCCCTTGGAGATTTTCTGCAAGATGATGAAAAGTTCACAAAAGGTCCTTTTCCCCTTTTCTTGGCAAATAAAGAAATCACTGCAGGCCAACCCCAGAAAATAGCACTCTGGCACAGGTGCAGTCAAACTCCTTCATATTCTCTGGTTCTTCTCCGCGGTAAAGGTGTGTCTTGATTCCCAGAAGTGATCTAAAGTCTTGGGGTCTGGGCCCCAATATTTATACCAGTAAATCCTTTGTCCTCTGAAGGCAGAGGGTGCCTGTACCTAGCCAAAACCAGTTCTGTGCAGCTTCCTGGGAGGAGGTGGAGACAGCATTGTTGAAAGCAGACTTGGCCCAGGTAGCTGAAAGGAAATCTCCTCCCCCTACTCTCTATTCTATGAGGGCTCAGGGGAGTGAAAGGAAATATCCGCCCCCCACTCTCTATTCAGCCAAGGTCCTATTCAGCCCAGCCCTGACTCATCAGACTGCTGGAGCCCAAGCCCTCCTGTCACTCACAAACCAGACATGTGATACACAACCTAGCAGAGGCAGACTGGATGGTTAGGTAAGAAAATACCCACTTTCTAAAAGTGGTATTTTCAAACATAGAATGTTAAAACCAACTTCACTAAAATATGTATTTTATCATTCTGAGTTCAGGCATACTAAATTCGTTTTTCTACCATGTTCCCTGGGTCAGTTAGGATTATAAGATGTTATAATCAAACTGCCCATTCTGGCCTATGGGGACAGGTAGCCTTGCAATAGTGAAAAACAAAATTGGCTGTAATTCACTATCAGGACATGCCACACACACCAGGGCATGTCCTACCTTTTACATACAATGCACCCTGCCCATGGGCCTACCTTAGGGGTGTCTGACATGTAGCAAAGAGAAGGTTTAGGGACTGGCAAGTGGGTGCACTTACCAAGTCCACATGGCAGTACTAGACTGCACACAGGCTCTGCAATGGCAGGCCTGAGACACACTTTACAGGCTGCTTCTGTGGGTGGCACAAACAGTGCTGCAAGCCCACCAGCAGCATTTGATTACAGGCCCTGGGCACACATGGTGCACTATACTAGGGTCTGACAAGTAAATCAAATAAGCCAATCATTGAGTCACTAATCCATTACAATAATTTATAAAAGGAAGCACTTGCACTGTGGCACTGAATAGCAGTGGCACGGTGCCCAAAGCATCTAAACCAGCAAAACATATCAAAAACAGAGGAGACATCAGCAAAATATGGAAGGGAGACTCACGCCAATGGTACCAGGTCTAACACGGGGGAATTAAGGTGGCTAGAGAAAAAAAAGATGCAAAATCAACCATTTACAAATCCCATTCCAGAACTTGTCCAAGCTTTTAGAATATGGGTTTGATGTACAAGATAACATAATATTTGCAAGCAGAGACTATCCTCATTGTACAACGATTTTACAAAAGCTTTGATTCTCTGCAGTAGGGCTAAATTCTTGTAGGAAAATGAGACTTGCACTAGATTCTTATTTCTAAAAGCTAAAGCTGGTGGTAGAATTATAGATGCAATGCTGGACTCACAGGGTAAAAAGCATGCCGCAACTGAAGGTATCAAAGAATCTGTGCATAGATTTATAAAGAGCTTTATGGCCCTAAAGAATAAGACAATGAAACTGTGAATTTTATCTTTCAACATTTGCAGTTGTTTTTGTCTGAAAAAAACAAGGAAGCTCTAGAAAGGGATTTTGTGATTGAAGCTATAGAAATAGCTAAGTAAAGATATCCCAAGGGGAAAGCCCCTGGTTCATATTATTTACCTGTAGAGTTTTGTGCTACCTTTTGGGATGTAGTAGGTTCTGATTTACGTGAAGTTTATAAGAATTCTATGAGGGAAGGACTGCTTCCAACTTATTTGAGAGGGGATGCATAAAGCTTATCTATAAAATAAAGGTGACAGAATTTATGTTAAAAAAGAGTGTCCAATTGGTCTTCTTAATGTAGACTTTAAAATCTTGTCTAAAAGGATGTTCCTTCAACTGAGGCCTGTTGTTTCCACAGTCATCGAATCAGAACAAACATGGGGTCTACCGGGGCGCAAAATCCAGTAGCGGCCCGTGGTGGGAGTGCTGCCGGGCGGTGACGTGGGGCGGGGGGTAGTAAAATATGGAATACGGCCGTATAGAGGTAAGTAGACATATAAATAAATAAAACGAATTTTGTTGCGCGCGCTGCATCGCATTTGGAAAGAAAGAAATGAAACGGTCCTTTTTGCCAGCTTTTGGTTGAATGTTCTGGCATGCAGAACATGGTGCATGGTAGTATGTATTAACATACCTCATTAAGAATCCTGCCCTTTTGCTTACTTTTATGCCAGGAAGTTCATTAAGACGCACAACTTGAGGAATTCCTTTGGGTCTGATTTCACCCAAGCATATTCACAATGTAGTCACTGGGGAACAGTTACAGGCACCAATCAGTGGCTTTTCTGATCAGACTTCGAGAGCAATTTGGGAACATGTTTCTTAACATTCATCATGACCTGGCATGGTCTACGGTACATGGTTGCCTGCCCCTTCACCTCTATTTGTACAGGAAAAAATATTCTGGAGACCCAGTTTGTATCAAGAAGGGATAATGTCAGAGTAATCCTGTGACCATCTTATCTGATAGAGACTTGTAGCCACATGTTCCTTACTTTAGAATATTCACCAGACGGCAGACTGCATCAGGAAGACTTTCCAACAGTGCCCCTGAGCACCGGTAGGTGGTGTAGTTCGACTACGCATCAAAGTTGTCATCCTCGCCAGAAGTGATGTGCGTTGTTCTTATATGGATGCCACCACGGTGCACTGACGTCAGTTCTTCCCTTTCCACACCAGATAGAGCTGATCCAGTCTGAGCTACCCCTCATTCACTATTTCAGTGGCTTTTTTCTATGTTTTTTTTATTTTTTTTTTGAGATTTTATCCTGGTGTGAGGTACGTCATCCAAGAAACCGGCTGGTTTTAAACCATGTGGGCTTGTCACAGGCAAATGCTGGGTGACAGATGCTCACTTGGTGTGTTTATGGTGCTTGGAACGTGATCATGACTCCAAGACCTGCTAAGATTGCCGTGCCATGTACCCAAAGGCACTGACGAAGCGCTCCCTCAAGCTCCTCGCCACCCAACATCGGTCGACTCTGCAAAGCGTGAGGTCCCATTCACACAGAAGGTCCTGGGACTGTTCGTGGTGTCCGTCTTAACGACCGTCATAGCACTCCAAATCATCAGGGAAGTCGGGTAAGTCCCACAAGCATAAAAAATCCAAGAAGACCGTGTTGTGTCCGTCGAAGTCTTCAGACGAGACGTAGGGGTATCAGCACTCTAGGCCCTGCGAGTTTGAGGAACCTAAATCCATGTTGGCTCCACACTTCCCTGATTTTCCTGAAGAGACCCCTACCCAGCTAAAGGAGTTTTATGAGGCTATGTGCCTCATATTTGGGTGGCCCAGCCCCTCTGGAGTGCCATAAGGCCCCAGAGGTGCGGGAGGGGCCCCTACTGGATCCACACCCACGGGTTTGCCCTCGGTGCTAGAGAGGCCCCAAGGATCCCATACTGAATCTGGAGTGGAGCTGTCGGTGAGACCGAAACCTTCCTCAGCACCCGCTCCAGTGCTGACGCCCTCAGCACCGCCGATGCCCCTAGGCGGCGCCATCGCCATCATTATTCCTGACTCCAACATGTAGCCAGATTAGTGTAGTCTGACGCCGACCGGGCCCATGCTTCCCGGAGTTTTGCCAGTGCCTTATTTTCTTGATAGGCATGGTGAGGGAGACGAATGAGAGAGGTCTATGGACCCTTGTGATTACCAGCCCTCCGATGAGGAACAGGACAACTGTATGAGGAACTGGCAGAGGCCAGTGGGTCAGACACCTCGCCTGACACTGGTCTGGTCTCTCCTCCTACCGTGACTATGGAGGATGGAGCCTCTTTTGCAATGGTGGTGTGTGGTGAGGCTGAGGTCTTGGACCTTCAGTTGCCCATGGTGGCAATCAAGACGAATGTCTTGATGGAGGTGCTTCAGCTGGGAATCTCCCCTTCTGAACTTCCACTCCCTTTCAATAAAGCACTTACAGATGTTATATCAGGACCTGGTCCAAAGCCCTGCGCAGGGGCTTTTGTGCATAGGACGATTGCCGGCTGCCATCGCCGCACTCCTGAGGACACCAATTTCCTTACCCAGCACTCCACTCTAGAGTGCTCTGTAGTCCAAGCCTCCAAATCCAGAATTAATCCTGGCGTGTTGCCTTCTCCACTGGATTGGGAATACAAGAGGCTGGATAGCTTTGGTAAGAGAATGCTCTCTTTCTCCATGTGGTGCGGTGTGCATGTCTATTGGCACATTATTCACATAAGATATGGGACTTGGTTGCGAGAATGCTGCCTATGGTCTCGAAGGAGGCTCTAGCCATACTCACCCAGTCTATTGCTGATGGGAGAGATGCAGCTAAGTTCATTATAAAGTGTGGGCTTGACACGATCGATTCACTGGGCAGAGCAATTTCATCATAGGTGGCCTTGCGGCACCACACTTGGCTGAGAACAACTGGCCTTTTGGGGATATCCAGGCTTCTCTCATGGAAATGCTCTTTAGTGGCTTTCATCTTTTTGGAGAGAAGGAAGCCTCAGTGCTGGAGCACTTTAAGGACAGCAGGCTACTGCAGGTCCCCGTGCTTGTCTATGGCCCCTCATCACCCCCAGTCCTCCTTCTGCCCCTTATGTGGACAATAAATGGACCCCCAACTTCGTCCATACCCTCCCAGCAACCACAGCCAACAGGCTTCCCAGCCTTTTCCTGGCCGAGGACACAGGTTCTACAAACCACGTGGGACAGGTAGCCAGTGGTTGGATCAATCAACCACCCGCTGGCACCCACCGCTTTCAAGCCTCTTTAGTTTGCCCTACGACCATCATGGGTACCCAGTGGGAGGCAGGATATGCCATCACCTGTCCCACTAGCAGTCAGTGACATCAGACTGCTGGGCGCTACAGATCGTCCAAAAGGGCTACTCCCTCCCCTTTGTGACTCCCCCACCACCCATTCCACCCACCTACAATTGGCTAACGGAGGACCATATCTCCTTGCTACATCAGAGTGCAGCATCTCTTGGCCAAACGAGCCATAGAGAGGGTGCCAGCATCAGAAGTAGGTTGTGGTTGTTATTCAACCTACTTTCTGGTGTCAAAGAAGGATGAAGGACTTCATCCTATCCTAGACCTGTGCCTTCTCAACCTCTTCCTGAATAAGGAGAAGTTGAAACTGCTCATGCTCGCACAAGTCCTGTAAGGCTTCAACCCGGGAGACTGAATAGTAGATTGGAATTGCAGGACGTCTATTTCCACATAGCATGTCCACAGACGTTACCTGTAGTTCACAGTGGGTCAAGAGCAGTTTTAATTTGCTGAGCTCCCTTTCAGCCATACCAGCGCTTCTCGGGTGTTCATGAAAGTGATAGCAGTGGTTGTTGCTCATCTGCGGAGGTCAGGGGTTCCAGTCTTCCCCTACCTCAATGATTGCCTGTTGAAGGCGGGCTCACACCAGGCAGTTGTTTCCCAACTCCAGACTATGGCAAACCCCCTGTACTCATTGGGCTTCTCTTTCAACTTGCCAAAGTCACACATGACCCCCTCTCTGATGCTCACTTTCATTGGAGCCGTTCTGAACAAAGTGCAATTTCTGGCCTATCCTCCCGAGCAGCGAGTCCAGGATATTCGGGCTATGATTCCAATGTTAGAGCCTCTATCCCGGATTTCCATGAGACTGATACTGAGGCTGTTGGGCCGATTTGCCCGACTGCATCTTGCTTGTTATCATGCCCATTGGCCCAACCGGGCTCTGCAGTGGGACATGAAGTCCCAGTGGGCACAACATCAGGGGAATCTTTCGGACATGGTCCAATCTCAGTGGGAACTGCAAAAGACCTGCAGTGGTGGCTAACAAACCACGATTAGATCAGTGGCACGCCCCTCTCCCTTCTCCAAATAGAGCTGACTGTAGTGACAGATGTGTCACTCCTTGGGTGGGGGGGCACTCTTGGAGAGGTGGAGATCAAAGGACTCTGGTATCCGGCAGAGCCCAAGTTTCACATCAACCTGTTGGAGCTTCGGGCGATTCGCTTGGCATTGAAAGCCTTTCTTCCTTTGATCAAGGGAAGGCTTGTGGAGGTGTTAACGGACAACACCACCGCCATGTGGACTGCAACAAACAGGACGGGGTGGGGTTGTGGACCCTCTGACAAAAGGCCTTGCGTATCTGGACATGACTGGAATGTCATGACATTTTCCTGGTGGTTTAAACCCTGGTGGGCTCTCTGAACGCCAGAGCGGATAAACTCAGCCGAAGATGCCTAGTGGATCACAAATGGCATCTCCATCTGGAGGTAGTGCAAAGTCTGTTTCAGCAGTGGGGAGAGCCCTGGTTAAATCTGTTCATCCCCGCACAGAACGCCAATGTCATCAGTTTTGTGCACTGAGTATCCAAGGCGACTCTTGCTCAATGACACTTTTCATCTTGAGTGGCGCTCTGGCCTCCTGTATGCCTTTCCGCCAATACCACTCCGGACCAGAGTTCTCAAGAAGATCAGGAATGACTGGGCTCAAGTGTAGGAAGGTGGAATCTGACTATATGGTTGCCCCCACTTTTTTCCTGGTGTTTTGCTGGTTTATGACTTAGTTGGACTGGGACCCTGCTATTCAGGGCCCCAGTCTATCTGCTCTCTCTAAATGACATGGAGTGCACTCTAGGTGCACTAGTGATTGGATACTGTGGTGCCTTATGAGTCCCTAGTATATGGTACCTTAGGTACCAAGGGCATAGGTACTTCACAGGCCTACCAGGGTCTGCAGCATGTATTATGCCACCCCTGGGAAGCAGACTAAATCTGACACCACAGGCCTGCTACTGCAGCCTGGGTGAGGTGGTGCTAGCACCCCTCACTGAGATATAGGTTTCCTATATCTCTCCTGCACACACATATAAACCTATCAGTCACCCCTAAGGCAGGCCCTATCAATCCTGAGGGCAGGGTGCTTGGCTTCTATGTGAGGGGGTGCCTCTGCCTGAGCAGGGCCCCTCTGCAGCTCTCAGAGTCTATTCTCTGGTGCTGTTTGTGGATGCGGTTACACCATATACTCTTAAGTGCATTATATCCTCGCGGTAAAATGCTAACTTTGGAATGGCTGCATCAAAACATGTCGTGTTTGGTGTCAAACATCTTGGAATACTACCCCCCGCCAATCTTGGTGGCGGGGTAGCATTCCACCCTTCTAGAGGGATAAGACATGTACCTGCTGTGGAAACGCGGTAGAATCCTAAAGAGCCCGGGCATCACAAAATGGATGCCACCAGTCACAGACACTGGGCTGCCCTCCTGCTGATGACCGAAACTCGCAGTGGAGGAAGCCCAACAATAGGCATCCTGTCACAGGGAGGTGTAACCACCTCCCAGACAGGGTTTAGTGTATTGGGGCTGGGTGGGTGCACTCTTAGAGTGCTTTGAAGTCCTGCACTGGGGAGCAGAAGGCTCCTCTGTGCATATGCCAGTTCAAACCAGCTCAGGGGCTACCTGCCCCTGCTCTGGCGCGAAACTGGACAAAGGGAAGTGGGTGTAGCCACCCCTCCCTTGACCCTCCCATAGGTGGGGTCATAGAGCTAGTCCATCCCCTCTTTTTAGTATAAGAGGGGGAACCTTGCCATTGCAAAGCAGATAACCCCTGGACGACGCTCTACAGAAGAATCCTGGCCCTTCGACGTTCCACTACCTTTGGAAGACAGAAGAATCTCCCTTGGAGTCAAGGAGTGACTCCCCTGCTTGGCAGGCACCAAAAACGACAACGATGGTCGCAAACTACGCCGCTCCCGCCGGAGTCCGAAGTCTCTGCAGCCCAAGAAGTAGATTTCCTGACTTCTCCAAAGCCATCGTGAGTCCCCAGCGAAGCTGAGGCAAGTGGACCCCCCGAGTGATGAGGAACCGCGACCCCTGGGCATCGTGCACTATTGTCGAGTGCAACCCTTTCACAACGTTCTACGAACTTGTGCTTTGGACCACGTGTGGTCCCGACCTCCAGCAGGAATCCCTCCGAAGATCAGAGGCCTACACCGTCCCGAGTAACCGTGGGCCCCTGTTGAGTGATTCTGCCCGAGGTGTCTTCGCGATCCCTTGCCAGCCGGCTCGTGGGTCCCCAGAAGACTTCTTAAAGAAACCAAAGGGCTCCCCTGGTTGCTCCAGGCCTGCCCTGACTTACCCTCACTGGGTAAGTCCCTCAGATCTTGCTGGTCTGTGCCATCGACTTTTCTTCATCTCCCCGAGACTTGCTGTTGCCAAGGCTTGTTGGCTCCAATCGAGTTGCCGACACTGCAGTAAGCTGCAGACTTCGTGGGACACACAGAATCCAGCTCCTGGTTGTCGTCGATGCCTCCTGGACCTCGTGGCTGAAGAGTCAAGGCACCCGCAACCGACCTGAATCAACCGACGACGGTGGGCATCCATCTTCCTTGCCCCGAGTCACTGCCAAGTGACTTTGAACACTGTCCCCTCTGCTTTCAGGTCATCCTTCTTCAGAATCCAGGCTTGGATTCCACCGGACACTTCTTCAGCTCCCGCAAGCAGCAAGTCTTCTTTGTTCGCCATTGAAAACGACGCCGCGACCCGACACCAAAGGACACCTATGCACCCGGCTTCCCTGGGTGAGGTAATTCCAGCACTACGGTGCTCCTGTGGGTGTGGGCCCTAGAACTACTTACCCTGTAAGTGACTTGCTTGTAGGTTCTCCCGAAGTATCCTAGAACTCTTAATTTCCAACCGCGACTTGCCCCATTGAAGTCAACGGCGATCCGCGCCTGTGTATCCACACTGCACGCGTCCCCGTGGGTCCTTTACTTACCTGCCTTGGGTGGCTTCGTGAGGCCCCAGCACTTCTGAAGGCCCTAGGCCTTGTCTCCCTGCAAGTCGTTGTTGCTAAGTCCCTTTTTAGTATATGGTCTGGTATGCCCCTAGGGCCCCAGCCATATTTTGTGCTTAACTTATTGAGAAACGTTGATTTGTGCATATGTTTGTCTTCTAATCTCATAAAGAGATTAGTAGAGAGTTATTTAGAAATAAATACATATATATTTGATATATATACCTGTGTGGTGTCTTTTCATTTGGTGATTCAAGAGATTATATGGTAAAACAAGCTGCTTTACATTCCTTCAAGACTTAGCCTGAAGGCTGCTCTCCACAGCTACCACTAGGATAGCTTTCTTTAAAAGGTTGTCTTAAACCTATCTACCATAAGAGTCGATTTGCCCTGGTGCAAGGTGTCCACTTTAATTAGTGAACAGCATATACCAGGCCAACTTCTCACATTGGTGGGCAGCGTGTGGGATTCCAGCTTGCCATTGTTTTACCAGAAAATCTCTATTTGAATTACTAACTGAAAACCATTATAGGTACTCAAGGTACATATAAAGTCAAGCTTAGTATCAATAAGTTCTACTGAACTTAGAGCTGTGTGCCAAGGGATAGCACACCCTTTCCACAGCTCAAGCTAGGATCAGTATGCCACAAACTAGTGTAGGTAGTACAACACTGCACAACACTAGAATGTCCTTAAAGGGTGGACCCAGTGGATCCACTCAGCCTCAGTATAAGGACATGGCTTTCTCTGACTTGAGACCCATGTGTGTTGAAAGACACCTGAAGCTAGGACAGAGTCCCTCAACACTACACCTGATAGATCTGCTGACAGCAGATGACCTTAGATTGGCTCTAGGAGCTAAAGGGTCTGAATCAGTGGGTGGGTCAGTCATAGTATCTGGGTCAGATGATGAAAATCAGAATGACCAAGACTCTGTGATTGAAGGGCCAGGCTTCAAGGGGCCTGAAAAGGACAGAGGAATTCTCCCTAATAGAACTGACAGAGAGGAGGAGAGGCACAGATCCCCTTCCAGGGAATCTGGCCACTCTTATCACTCTGGCAGAGAATTTGTCCAGCAGAGGAGCTCATACTTTTCCTTAAGAGAGACCTCCTCTGAGAGAAGGTGCAAACTGCTCCAGTATGAGGAGGCCAAAGTGGCCCTCAGAACCAAGCAGTTGGCACTGGATAGGGAAGCCCTGGAGATCCAGAGAGCTTCTAGAAGAGAGGGGTTAGAACCCCCTGGTGGCAGCAACAGTGTCCCTAGAGGCAGAGAATATATTCCTGACCATAGGAACCTGAGCAAGGTTGTTCCTCCCTACCAGAGTGGGGATGATATCCACAAGTGGATAACTGCTATGGAGAGGGCCTGTAGAGTACAGCAGGTCCCCCAAAAGCAGTGGGCAGCAATCTTGTGGCTCTCCTTTTCAGATAAAGGAAGAGACAAGCTCCTCACTGTTAGAGAGGAGGATGCTGATGATTATGAGGTCCTGAAGAGTGCACTGATAGATGAGTTTGGCTTAACCACTGAGCAGTACAGGTTGAAGTTCAGAGATACCCAGAAGGCACAGACTCAGGACTGGATTGACTTTGTAGATTGTGCATCCAAGGCTCTGGAGGGTTGGCTGGTTGGCAGTAGGGTTACTGATTTCAAAGGATTTTATAATCTAATGATGAGAGAACAGATCCTTAATAATTGTCAAAACCAGCTTTTACACCAGTACCTGGTGGACTCTGATCTGACCTCTCCCCAAGAATTGGGAAAGAAGGCAGACAAATGGGTCAGAACCAGGGTAAGGCCTAAGAATCAGGGTGGTGACCACAAGAAAGATTCTACCAAGTCCGAAGAGAAAGGTGGGGATAAATCTAAGGATAAGTCCACTACAGGGCCCCAAAAGTCCTCTTCTGGGGGTGGGTCCCAAACTCCTTCCTCTCCTGAAAAGAAACCCTATTGCCATGTCTGTAAAAAGCCTGGGCACTGGAAATCTGATCCCAGTTGTCCCAGGATTGGCAATAAAGAAAATGTTCCTCCAACAACTACTACCACCCCTCCTGGTACTACCAGTAGTAATCCTCCAGTTGGGAGTAGTGCACCCAAAAAGTTAGGTGCTTTTGCAAGAGGAACAGAGGTGGGCCCTAGTTTAGACAGGACCCCCTCAACAGACTCCTCAGATTCTGATGGTGGTATAGGATTTGCCACCTTTACCGTGGGTCCCACAGCATTGGGCAGGTACAGACTGGAGCCAATAATTAATGGTCAGAAAGCTGTGGCATTTAGGGACACAGGGGCTAGTGTCACCATGGTGGCAGGGAAACTAGTCCCCCTCACCAGCTTTTACCTGAGTTTAAATACCAGGTGACCAACATTGATGGTGTCAGAACAGATCACCCCATGGCCATAGTCAATCTCACCTGGGAGGGGTCACAGGCCCAAAAAGAGTGGCAGTGTCCCCAACCTTACCTGTAGATTGCCTGATGGGCAATGATCTGGAAATTTCAGCCTGGGCTGAAATTGAACACCAAACCCATCTGAGGATGTTGGGTGTCCCTGTAAAGGTTAGTGGGGCTGTGATGGCCACAGCCCCAGCCCAAGATTTTGGAGAGATGGAGCCTGGAAGAATGGCCCACTCTCCCCCAGAAGAGAGCACAAGGGTTGAAGAAAAGTCTTCTTCCCTCCAGACAGTAGGTAAGGGTCAGCCTCCTCAGGGAACTGACCCACCCCTAGTGAAGGAACTGCCACAGAGGTAGTCAGGCCTGGCCTGGCCCCACCCCTGATGGCAGAGGACCCTTCCAAGGTGGTACCCAGTCTGGAGCAGGTAAACTGCCCCTCTCTACCCTGCCTCAGTCAGCCCAGGGCTGCAGAGGTCAGGGAGGTCAGTGGACCCCCAGGGCCCCCTGTCCAGAGGAACCCCCCATCAGCAGATTAGGGGCACCCAGTCTAGTAGCCCTAGCCAGGTGAAAATTCCTCAACCCACTGAGGGATCCCCCATACCTTTATGTAGGGACCTCCCCCAGAAGGACTCTGTTAGGCAAGGGCAAACCTGGGACCAAAAGGTTCCAAACATGCCATGTCCCTCCAGTGTTCCATCCAAAGGGACCCAACCCCCAGCTGTAGGCAGTAAAAGGTTGACCCTTAGAGCAAAGTGCAACTCAGTCATGGAAAGACAGGCATACATGATGACCAGTGATCTGAGGAAGCTGAGGCCAACCTTCCTAGGGCCTCACTTCCCTACTCAGACACCCCACCAGCCTTGTACTTTACCAAAGCACACCAGAGGTAGTGATTCCCCATGGTGGAGACCCTCTCATACCCTTAGGGTGAGGGATTGCTTAGTGGACCATAAGACAGGGGGCAACCATGCTAGTGCAGGTGCTTCCTTATATGACCACTTAATCAATAAAGGCTCAACTGGTCAAGGTTAGCCTTATCTCCTTTCGTTTGGGGGGTTATGTAGGAAGGTGGAATCTGACTATATGGTTGCCCCCACTTTTTCCTGGTGTTTTGCTGGTTTATGACTTAGTTGGACTGGGACCCTGCTATTCAGGGCCCCAGTCTATCTGCTCTCTCTAAATGACATGGAGTGCACTCTAGGTGCACTAGTGATTGGATACTGTGGTGCCTTATGAGTCCCTAGTATATGGTACCTTAGGTACCAAGGGCATAGGTACTTCACAGGCCTACCAGGGTCTGCAGCATGTATTATGCCACCCCTGGGAAGCAGACTAAATCTGACACCACAGGCCTGCTACTGCAGCCTGGGTGAGGTGGTGCTAGCACCCCTCACTGAGATATAGGTTTCCTATATCTCTCCTGCACACACATATAAACCTATCAGCCACCCCTAAGGCAGGCCCTATCAATCCTGAGGGCAGGGTGCTTGGCTTCTATGTGAGGGGGTGCCTCTGCCTGAGCAGGGTCCCTCTGCAGCTCTCAGAGTCTATTCTCTGGTGCTGTTTGTGGATGCGGTTAAACCATATACTCTTAAGTGCATTATATCCTCGCGG
Source organism: Calotriton arnoldi (assembly GCA_963921515.1). NCBI lineage: Eukaryota > Metazoa > Chordata > Amphibia > Caudata > Salamandridae > Calotriton > Calotriton arnoldi. Next base: position 743,396 of record CAWUFW010004735.1, read on the forward strand.
TAAAATGCTAACTTTGGAATGGCTGCATCAAAACATGTCGTGTTTGGTGTCAAACATCTTGGAATACTACCCCCCCGCCAATCTTGGTGGCGGGGGTAGCATTCCACCCTTCTAGAGGGATAAGACATGTACCTGCTGTGGAAACGCGGTAGAATCCTAAAGAGCCCTGGCATCACAAAATGGATGCCACCAGTCACAGACACTGGGCTGCCCTCCTGCTGATGACCGAAACTCGCAGTGGAGGAAGCCCAACAATAGGCATCCTGTCACAGGGAGGTGTAACCACCTCCCAGACAGGGTTTAGTGTATTGGGGCTGGGTGGGTGCACTCTTAGAGTGCTTTGAAGTCCTGCACTGGGGGAGCAGAAGGCTCCTCTGTGCATATGCCAGTTCAAACCAGCTCAGGGGCTACCTGCCCCTGCTCTGGCGCGAAACTGGACAAAGGGAAGTGGGTGTAGCCACCCCCTCCCTTGACCCTCCCATAGGTGGGGTCATAGAGCTAGTCCATCCCCTCTTTTTAGTATAAGAGGGGAACCTTGCCATTGCAAAGCAGATAACCCCTGGACGACGCTCTACAGAAGAATCCTGGCCCTTCGACGTTCCACTACCTTTGGAAGACAGAAGAATCTCCCTTGGAGTCAAGGAGTGACTCCTGCTTGGCAGGCACCAAAAACGACAACGATGGTCGCAAACTACGCCGCTCCCGCCGGAGTCCGAAGTCCCTGCAGCCCAAAAAGTGGATTTCCTGACTTCTCCAAGGCCATCGTGAGTCCCCAGCGAAGCTGAGGCAAGTGGACCCCCCGAGTGACGAGGAACCGCGACCCCTGGGCATCGTGCACTATTGTCGAGTGCAACCCTTTCTCAACATTCTACGAACTTGTGCTTTGGACAACGTGTGGTCCCGACCTCCAGCAGGAATCCCTCCGAAGATCAGAGGCCTACACCGTCCCGAGTGACCGTGGGCCCCTGTTGAGTGATTCCGCCCAAGGTGTCTTCGCGATCCCTTGCCAGCCGGCTCGTGGGTCCCCAGAAGACTTCTTAAAGAAACCAAAGGGCTCCCCTGGTTGCTCCAGGCCTGCCCTGACTTACCCTCACTGGGTGAGTCCCTCAAACTTTGCTGGGCTGTGCCATCGACTTTTCTTCATCTCCCCGAGACTTGCTGTTGCCAAGGCTTGTTGGCTCCAATCGAGTTGCCGACACCGCAGTAAGCTGCAGACTTTGTGGGACACACAGAATCCAGCTCCTGGTTGTCGTCGATGCCTCCTGGACCTCGTGGCTGAAGAGTCAAGGCACCCGCAACCGACCTGAATCAACCGACGACGGTGGGCATCCATCTGCCTTGCCCCGAGTCACTGCCAAGTGACTTTGAACACTGTCCCCTCTGCTTTCAGGTCATCCTTCTTCAGAATCCAGGCTTGGATTCCACCGGACACTTCTTCAGCTCCCGCAAGCAGCAAGTCTTCTTTGTTCGCCATTGAAAACGACGCCGCGACCCGACACCAAAGGACACCTATGCACCCGGCTTCCCTGGGTGAGGTAATTCCAGCACTACGGTGCTCCTGTGGGTGTGGGCCCTAGAACTACTTACCCTGTAAGTGACTTGCTTGTAGGTTCTCCCGAAGTATCCTAGAACTCTTAATTTCCAACCGCGACTTGCCCCATTGAAGTCAACGGCGATCCGCGCCTGTGTATCCACACTGCACGCGTCCCCCGTGGGTCCTTTACTTACCTGCCTTGGGTGGCTTCGTGAGGCCCCAGCACTTCTGAAGGCCCTAGGCCTTGTCTCCCTGCAAGTCGTTGTTGCTAAGTCCCTTTTTAGTATATGGTCTGGTACGCCCTAGGGCCCCAGCCATATTTTGTGCTTAACTTATTGAGAAACGTTGATTTGTGCATATGTTTGTCTTCTAATCTCATAAAGAGATTAGTAGAGAGTTATTTAGAAATAAATACATATATATTTGATATATATACCTGTGTGGTGTCTTTTCATTTGGTGATTCAAGAGATTATATGGTAAAACAAGCTGCTTTACATTCCTTCAAGACTTAGCCTGAAGGCTGCTCTCCACAGCTACCACTAGGATAGCTTTCTTTAAAAGGTTGTCTTAAACCTATCTACCATAAGAGTCGATTTGCCCTGGTGCAAGGTGTCCACTTTAATTAGTGAACAGCATATACCAGGCCAACTTCTCACATTGGTGGGCAGCGTGTGGGATTCCAGCTTGCCATTGTTTTACCAGAAAATCTCTATTTGAATTACTAACTGAAAACCATTATAGGTACTCAAGGTACATATAAAGTCAAGCTTAGTATCAATAAGTTCTACTGAACTTAGAGCTGTGTGCCAAGGGATAGCACACCCTTTCCACAGCTCAAGCTAGGATCAGTAGGCCACAAACTAGTGTAGGTAGTACAACACTGCACAACACTAGAATGTCCTTAAAGGGTGGACCCAGTGGATCCACTCAGCCTCAGTATAAGGACATGGCTTTCTCTGACTTGAGAGCCATGTGTGTTGAAAGACACCTGAAGCTAGGACAGAGTCCCTCAACACTACACCTGATAGATCTGCTGACAGCAGATGACCTTAGATTGGCTCTAGGAGCTAAAGGGTCTGAATCAGTGGGTGGGTCAGTCATAGTATCTGGGTCAGATGATGAAAATCAGAATGACCAAGACTCTGTGATTGAAGGGCCAGGCTTCAAGGGGCCTGAAAAGGACAGAGGAATTCTCCCTAATAGAACTGACAGAGAGGAGGAGAGGCACAGATCCCCTTCCAGGGAATCTGGCCACTCTTATCACTCTGGCAGAGAATTTGTCCAGCAGAGGAGCTCATACTTTTCCTTAAGAGAGACCTCCTCTGAGAGAAGGTGCAAACTGCTCCAGTATGAGGAGGCCAAAGTGGCCCTCAGAACCAAGCAGTTGGCACTGGATAGGGAAGCCCTGGAGATCCAGAGAGCTTCTAGAAGAGAGGGGTTAGAACCCCCTGGTGGCAGCAACAGTGTCCCTAGAGGCAGAGAATATATTCCTGACCATAGGAACCTGAGCAAGGTTGTTCCTCCCTACCAGAGTGGGGATGATATCCACAAGTGGATAACTGCTATGGAGAGGGCCTGTAGAGTACAGCAGGTCCCCCAAAAGCAGTGGGCAGCAATCTTGTGGCTCTCCTTTTCAGATAAAGGAAGAGACAAGCTCCTCACTGTTAGAGAGGAGGATGCTGATGATTATGAGGTCCTGAAGAGTGCACTGATAGATGAGTTTGGCTTAACCACTGAGCAGTACAGGTTGAAGTTCAGAGATACCCAGAAGGCACAGACTCAGGACTGGATTGACTTTGTAGATTGTGCATCCAAGGCTCTGGAGGGTTGGCTGGTTGGCAGTAGGGTTACTGATTTCAAAGGATTTTATAATCTAATGATGAGAGAACAGATCCTTAATAATTGTCAAAACCAGCTTTTACACCAGTACCTGGTGGACTCTGATCTGACCTCTCCCCAAGAATTGGGAAAGAAGGCAGACAAATGGGTCAGAACCAAGGTAAGGCCTAAGAATCAGGGTGGTGACCACAAGAAAGATTCTACCAAGTCCGAAGAGAAAGGTGGGGATAAATCTAAGGATAAGTCCACTACAGGGCCCCAAAAGTCCTCTTCTGGGGTGGGTCCCAAACTCCTTCTTCTCCTGAAAAGAAACCCTATTGCCATGTCTGTAAAAAGCCTGGGCACTGGAAATCTGATCCCAGTTGTCCCAGGATTGGCAATAAAGAAAATGTTCCTCCAACAACTACTACCACCCCTCCTGGTACTACCAGTAGTAATCCTCCAGTTGGGAGTAGTGCACCCAAAAGTTAGGTGCTTTTGCAAGAGGAACAGAGGTGGGCCCTAGTTTAGACAGGACCCCCTCAACAGACTCCTCAGATTCTGATGGTGGTATAGGATTTGCCACCTTTACCGTGGGTCCCACAGCATTGGGCAGGTACAGACTGGAGCCAATAATTAATGGTCAGAAAGCTGTGGCATTTAGGGACACAGGGGCTAGTGTCACCATGGTGGCAGGGAAACTAGTCCCCCTCACCAGCTTTTACCTGAGTTTAAATACCAGGTGACCAACATTGATGGTGTCAGAACAGATCACCCCATGGCCATAGTCAATCTCACCTGGGAGGGGGTCATAGGCCCAAAAAGAGTGGCAGTGTCCCCAACCTTACCTGTAGATTGCCTGATGGGCAATGATCTGGAAATTTCAGCCTGGGCTGAAATTGAACACCAAACCCATCTGAGGATGTTGGGTGTCCCTGTAAAGGTTAGTGGGGCTGTGATGGCCACAGCCCCAGCCCAAGATTTTGGAGAGATGGAGCCTGGAAGAATGGCCCACTCTCCCCAGAAGAGAGCACAAGGGTTGAAGAAAAGTCTTCTTCCCTCCAGACAGTAGGTAAGGGTCAGCCTCCTCAGGGAACTGACCCACCCCTAGTGAAGGAACTGCCACAGAGGTAGTCAGGCCTGGCCTGGCCCCACCCCTGATGGCAGAGGACCCTTCCAAGGTGGTACCCAGTCTGGAGCAGGTAAACTGCCCCTCTCTACCCTGCCTCAGTCAGCCCAGGGCTGCAGAGGTCAGGGAGGTCAGTGGACCCCCAGGGCCCATTGTCCAGAGGAACCCCCATCAGCAGATTAGGGGCACCCAGTCTAGTAGCCCTAGCCAGGTGAAAATTCCTCAACCCACTGAGGGATCCCCCATACCTTTATGTAGGGACCTCCCCCAGAAGGACTCTGTTAGGCAAGGGCAAACCTGGGACCAAAAGGTTCCAAACATGCCATGTCCCTCCAGTGTTCCATCCAAAGGGACCCAACCCCCAGCTGTAGGCAGTCAAAGGTTGACCCTTAGAGCAAAGTGCAACTCAGTCATGGAAAGACAGGCATACATGGTGACCAGTGATCTGAGGAAGCTGAGGCCAACCTTCCTAGGGCCTCACTTCCCTACTCAGACACCCCACCAGCCTTGTACTTTACCAAAGCACACCAGAGGTAGTGATTCCCCATGGTGGAGACCCTCTCATACCCTTAGGGTGAGGGATTGCTTAGTGGACCATAAGACAGGGGGCAACCATGCTAGTGCAGGTGCTTCCTTATATGACCACTTAATCAATAAAGGCTCAACTGGTCAAGGTTAGCCTTATCTCCTTTCGTTTGGGGGGTTATGTAGGAAGGTGGAATCTGACTATATGGTTGCCCCCACTTTTTCCTGGTGTTTTGCTGGTTTATGACTTAGTTGGACTGGGACCCTGCTATTCAGGGCCCCAGTCTATCTGCTCTCTCTAAATGACATGGAGTGCACTCTAGGTGCACTAGTGATTGGATACTGTGGTGCCTTATGAGTCCCTAGTATATGGTACCTTAGGTACCAAGGGCATAGGTACTTCACAGGCCTACCAGGGTCTGCAGCATGTATTATGCCACCCCTGGGAAGCAGACTAAATCTGACACCACAGGCCTGCTACTGCAGCCTGGGTGAGGTGGTGCTAGCACTCCTCACTGAGATATAGGTTTCCTATATCTCTCCTGCACACACATATAAACCTATCAGTCACCCCTAAGGCAGGCCCTATCAATCCTGAGGGCAGGGTGCTTGGCTTCTATGTGAGGGGGTGCCTCTGCCTGAGCAGGGCCCCTCTGCAGCTCTCAGAGTCTATTCTCTGGTGCTGTTTGTGGATGCGGTTAAACCATATACTCTTAAGTGCATTATATCCTCGCGGTAAAATGCTAACTTTGGAATGGCTGCATCAAAACATGTCGTGTTTGGTGTCAAACATCTTGGAATACTACCCCCCGCCAATCTTGGCGGCGGGGGTAGCATTCCACCCTTCTAGAGGGATAAGACATGTACCTGCTGTGGAAACGCGGTAGAATCCTAAAGAGCCCTGGCATCACAAAATGGATGCCACCAGTCACAGACACTGAGCTGCCCTCCTGCTGATGACCGAAACTCGCAGTGGAGGAAGCCCAACAATAGGCATCCTGTCACAGGGAGGTGTAACCACCTCCCAGACAGGGTTTAGTGTATTGGGGCTGGGTGGGTGCACTCTTAGAGTGCTTTGAAGTCCTGCACTGGGGGAGCAGAAGGCTCCTCTGTGCATATGCCAGTTCAAACCAGCTCAGGGGCTACCTGCCCCTGCTCTGGCGCGAAACTGGACAAAGGGAAGTGGGTGTAGCCACCCCTCCCTTGACCCTCCCATAGGTGGGGTCATAGAGCTAGTCCATCCCCTCTTTTCAGTATAAGAGGGGGAACCTTGCCATTGCAAAGCAGATAACCCCTGGACGACGCTCTACAGAAGAATCCTGGCCCTTCGACGTACCACTACCTTTGGAAGACAGAAGAATCTCCCTTGGAGTCAAGGAGTGACTCCCCTGCTTGGCAGGCACCAAAAACGACAACGACGGTCGCAAACTATGCCGCTCCCGCCGGAGTCCGAAGTCCCTGCAGCCCAAGAAGTGGATTTCCTGACTTCTCCAAGGCCATCGTGAGTCCCCAGCGAAGCTGAGGCAAGTGGACCCCCCGAGTGACGAGGAACCGCGACCCCTGGGTATCGTGCACTATTGTCGAGTGCAACCCTTTCACAATGTTCTACGACCTTGTGCTTTGGACCACGTGTGGTACCGACCTCCAGCAGGAATCCCTCCGAAGATCAGAGGCCTACACTGTCCCGAGTGACCGTGGGCCCCTGTTGAGTGATTCCGCCCGAGGTGTCTTTGCGATCCCTTGCCAGCCGGCTCGTGGGTCCCCAGAAGACTTCTTAAAGAAACCAAAGGGCTCCCCTGGTTGCTCCAGGCCTGCCCTGACTTACCCTCGCTGTGTGAGTCCCTCAAACCTTGCTGGTCTGTGCCATCGACTTTTCTTCATCTCCCCGAGACTTGCTGTTGCCAAGGTTTGTTGGCTCCAATCGAGTTGCTGACACCGCAGTAAGCTGCAGACTTCATGGCACACACAGAATCCAGCTCCTAGTTGTCGTCGACGCCTCCTGGACCTCGTGGCTGAAGAGTCAAGGCACCCGCAACCGACCTGAATCAACCGACGACGGTGGGCATCCATCTTCCTTGCCCCGAGTCACTGCCAAGTGACTTTGAACACTGTCCCCTCTGCTTTCAGGTCATCCTTCTTCAGAATCCAGGCTTGGATTCCACCGGACACTTCTTCAGCTCCCGCAAGCAGCAAGTCTTCTTTGTTCGCCATTGAAAACGACGCCGCGACCCGACACCAAAGGACACCTATGCACCCGGCTTCCCTGGGTGAGGTAATTCCAGCACTACGGTGCTCCTGTGGGTGTGGGCCCTAGAACTACTTACCCTGTAAGTGACTTGCTTGTAGGTTCTCCCGAAGTATCCTAGAACTCTTAATTTCCAACCGCGACTTGCCCCATTGAAGTCAACGGCGATCCGCGCCTGTGTATCCACACTGCACGCGTCCCCCGTGGGTCCTTTACTTACCTGCCTTGGGTGGCTTCGTGAGGCCCCAGCACTTCTGAAGGCCCTAGGCCTTGTCTCCCTGCAAGTCGTTGTTGCTAAGTCCCTTTTTAGTATATGGTCTGGTACGCCCCTAGGGCCCCAGCCATATTTTGTGCTTAACTTATTGAGAAACGTTGATTTGTGCATATGTTTGTCTTCTAATCTCATAAAGAGATTAGTAGAGAGTTATTTAGAAATAAATACATATATATTTGATATATATACCTGTGTGGTATCTTTTCATTTGGTGATTCAAGAGATTATATGGTAAAACAAGCTGCTTTACATTCCTTCAAGACTTAGCCTGAAGGCTGCTCTCCACAGCTACCACTAGGATAGCTTTCTTTAAAAGGTTGTCTTAAACCTATCTACCATAAGAGTCGATTTGCCCTGGTGCAAGGTGTCCACTTTAATTAGTGAACAGCATATACCAGGCCAACTTCTCACATCAAGTCATTCTTGTGGCTCCTGATTGGGCACTGAAAGTCTGGTATCCCGAGCTGCTGACCATGACCATCGGTCCTCCCGTCAGGCTGCCTCTTCGAGAGGATCTTCTGTTGCAGCAAAAGGGGAAGGTCCTGCACCCTAACTTGAGCACCCTCCATCTTCATACATTGAGATTTGGCAGAGACAGTTGAAAGTTTTCACATTCCTCCTGAAGTCTGTGATGTTATTTTGATAGCCAGGTATCCCTCCACCAAGTTGGTATATGTATGCAGTTGGGATAAGTTTGTGTCATGGTATGCTTCCCATGACATTGACTCCCTTTCTGCACCTTTATCCAAGGTTCTCTTGTTTGCTTTATCTTTGGCCCAGCAGTGCTCAGCTCTGGGCACAGTTAAAGGTTATCTCTCCACCATATCAGCATTTTTGCAGTTGCCGGATCAACCTTCTCCGTTTAAGTCCCCTGTTGTGGCTAGGTTTCTTAAAGGTCTGCAGCCTATGTTTCCCCCCAAAGCATTCATCATGTCTCAGTGGGACCTCAATCTTGTTCTCACCTTCTGATGTGTGCACCATTTGAACCTCTGCACAAATGCCCTCTTCAGCCATTGACCATCAAAATAGCCTTTTTAGTGGCCATACAATCAGCCAGGAGGGTCAGGGATTTACAGGGACTCTCTGTGCACCCTCCTTATACCACCTTCTTCCCGTGCAAACTGGTTCTCTGGACACGTGCCTCCTTCCTTCCGAAGGTTGTGACCCCCTTCCATATAGGCCAGATCATCCCCCTGCTTAATTTTTTTTGCTCTGCCTCATCCCTCCAAAGAGGAGGAGAGAGTCCACCGTCTGGAGCCAAAAAGAGAATTGTAGTTCTTCCATGACTGTACAAAAGCATTGCGGGTGGACGATCAACTCTTCATGGGCTATGTAGGAGTTCAAAAAGAGAAGGCTGTACAGAAACAGACCATCACGAGAAGAATCGCTTTATGCATTAAGATCTGCTATGCATTTGTCAAGAAGCAACCCGCCCCCCCCCCAAAGGACTTGTAGGGTCACTCCATCAGAGCCAAGATGATGAACACTGTGTTAGCGCATGGCATCCCCTGTCCTGTACATCTGTCAAGCAGCAACGTGGGCATCCCTGCACATGTTCACCAAGCACAACTACCTGGACAGTCAGGTCCATTGTTACGGGTACTTCACTCGTTCAGTCCTACAGGACTTTCTGATTTAATTGGTTTGGCAAACTGACCTCCGGAGAGGTGTTGCTTGGGTATCTATTCTAAGGTAAGGAATCTGCTGCTAGAAGTCTCTTTTAAATGAACATGTTGCTTACCTTCTGTCACGCCTTATCTGTAGAGGCTCTAGCTAGCCACAGATTCCTTACCAGCCCTCCCATCCTCCCAGCTCTGAAAACCAATTACGGTGTAAGGGACATCCTTCTCAGGGCCTTCGATTGTCACACCAGTGGTCAGTTCCCATTGTGACTCCGCTCCAGGAGTAGAAAGCCATGAAAACAACTGAAGTCAGCGCTGGGGTGGTGCCTATATAGGTACCAAGCATGTCACATCCAGTGTGGACAAAGCAGATGCAGAGCCAAATGACACCACCTACTGGTGCACAGGGGTACTGCTCAAAAATCTTGCGGATCCAGTCATTGCCAAAGGTAAGTAGCTTATTCTTTTGGTACTGTCCTATGGAACTGAATGTCCAGGCTTTAGCAGAGCTCTGGCTATCTTCCCTAACTGCAGATGCGATTCTGTCTAAAGAGGTTGTGATTTTTGGTCTGATCAGATCCAGCTCCCCATGCCAAACGTTTTGGATTATTGTGAACTGCTTGAAAGAGGCTCCACGGAGAGCCAGAAATCTCTTGCTATTCAAAGGCGTCAACCTATCCCCCCACATGATTTATGCACTAGCATGTTATTTGGTACTAGATTATATGTGCAAAGCCATATTACCGATGGGCAAGGTGAAAGCTTACTTGGAATGGTGTTGGGGTGATCACTGGTGATGGTTGTTTCCTGATTTTAAGTTTCAGAAAGACATGAATTAATGTGTTTATCTGTTCTGCTTGCTTCTTGGTTTATTAATTACATTTCATTCCATGTGTTTTAATATCCTTGCTTATGTTTCTTTTTCATTCAGAAAACAATAACATCTAGATGTAACCCTGGTGTAGAACTTGCCACTGTGTGCCATTTTCATCTGGCCAAACGTCATGCCACCTGAAACATGGATTGGCTAACATTTATTAGAACACTTGAATGTGGAGCACTTCATTGAATACAATGGAGTGCTCCGGGCTTCTATGGGCCGGTAGAAGCCAGCAGAGCGAACATTCTAATGTTGTTTTTGTTCACAGCTGTTGCTTTAAACCCCCTTGTGCTCCGAGAGGCCTTTGTTTTTAGTAATTAGAACATTCTGCCCTCTAGGGGTGGAATGTTCTTATAGCCTTAGAGCCCTCCTAGCGGGCTCTACCGGCCATTAAAGGCCCGCTCCCTTGTTAAAGGCCATTGCCTTCGGCTCGGCCCTTTAACGCTGGAGCGAGCCTTTAATGGTCGGTACAGCCCGCTAGGACGGGCTCCAAGGCTTTATTCTACCCTTTTAATTGAATAAAGGTTATTGAAACTTAAAAAACAAAAATGCAAAAGGGGCTACTGCACGCAGACAATGCAAGCTCTCTAACTGTTGCAGAAAAACCCTGATGGATCTCACCTCAGATGCACAGAATACTGAGCTCTACCAGAAAGAGTCTGCTAACTTGAATTCAGAGATGAGGATTCTAAAGGGAGGAGCCAGAGAAGCAATATTAGAGTTGTCAGAATGCCTGAATGCACGGAAGGTGCTGAAGTCAAAGAGTTCCGGAAAAACTGTCAGGCTTCAATACCCATTTGGTTCGAGCTGATGTAAGTGGTATACAATGAGTAAACGTCTAAAAGCTTCAGTTAAATGTTGCAAAACAGTCATGGGATTGGAGTTTCCCAAGTGTAGGCCACATGAACTTTTGTGCTAAATAATCAAAAACGTGACTGCTGCTGTAGCCATAATCTGCGCGAGTCAACGAGAGGCAGGAGATTTAACCAACAAGAGTTGAATATTTGAAAATGTGAAAATTAAATCCAACTTTCCAAGGGCAGCCACTTCTGAAATATAAATGGAATATGCATCTTCGGCAGTTATCCTGTTGGCAGTTAACTCAATTAACTTCTCTCTCTAAATAGGCTTCCAGGGCCTCTGAACTGATGCAGATGTTTCAAGTCAAGTCAAAAGATTCTTTATTTCGGCCTGACAAGGCCATAAAAGCACAGATAAAAAGCATAAAAATACAATACAGACAATACATGCAGATGTTTCCGAACAGCAAGAGACTGCCTCTTCGGCAGAATCTATAAGGCGCTCATAGATAGAAACACCCAAAAATGAATTGTGTGGAGACGATCCCATATCTATGGGTCTGCACTGTACACCTGTGCCACGCGATACAGTCTGGACAACACACCCAAAGGGAATAGAGCTTCATTTTCCTTTGGATCTGCCTGAGAAACAGTGTATGGCTGATGCCTTTCTCACAAGCCAGTGCTTAATTTGAAATTAATAATAATAACAATAGTAGTAGTAATAATGCATATTATAATAATAATAATAATAATAATAATAATAATAATAATATGTTATGTTGTTATGTTTTGTTATGCTTTGCTCATGATATGTTATGTTATGTTGTGCTATCTTATGTTATGTCATTAGGATTTGTATGGCACGCTCCAACTAGGAGGGTATGTACGCGCCCTTGAAAATGTGAGCTTGGTTGTCTAAGAGATGCCTAGTGGATTATCCAGAACTTCAGTATTCTTCTGAATTTGAGGAGGGATCTGCCTGCTCTGATGGGCAGGGGGACTACTTCTAGGTCTTGGGGGCGATGTGGGAAAAGGCATGTCCTCCTATTTTAGTGCGCTTGATGAGGGAGATGTGGTTGAGGTGTAGGCTAGCTGACCCGAGGTGCCTGCATGCGATATGGAAGCGTTTATTTGCTTAGCAAAAGTGCTCAAACCTAAGGGAGGGTCCAACTTGAAGTCAGACAATTACTAATTGACAAAGAGGGAGGCTTGGTGATGCTGAAAGGGTTACTAGACTGACTACAAGTGATGATGGTTTGCATCTACGCCCCCAATGTCCTGCCATTCACGTTCCTGCAAAAGGTGATGTAATGTGCCACTGAACTAGGTGCCATGTATGTATTATGTGTTGATACGACTATTGTCATGAAAGGGTAGATATAAACCGGGCCTTTGCCCCTTTATCAATAAGTATGAGTACATTAAAAAGCACAAGCAATGCAGGACTGACTGACATTTTGGGGCTGAGTGACCCTACCGTGATGGACTACTACTTCTATTTACCAGTGCAAAAACTACACACACAAATAAACTATTTCTGCAACGGGTGGGCACAGTAGGTTCTACCTTGGAAGCAGAGTATCTGTGTAAAGCCTTATTAGAACATAACCATCTACTTATGACAATTCAGTGTGGCAGGCCTTTAACCAGGCTACCATCCTGGCAACTACTGACAGACACCATGTTGGATGTAGCCTTCTGAGGATCCATCACATGAGCTATAGATCAGTAGTTCAGGGAGAATGAGGGCTCTGTCGACAACCAGATGTATCTGTGGGAGGTCTACAAACGGTGGGGATTTGGGATGAATGCATCAGGAATTGCAAGGGAGTAGGGAATGTATTACTGAGAGCAGTATTGGCAGTAGAGAGTGACCTTGGATGCTGACAGCACCAGGGATCTGAAATTGGAGGCAGAATTGGCAGTCAAACGCCCAACTCATGTTGCCTTAAGGAACAACTGAAGTATTATGACTGTAAAATACTAAAGTGCATCCAGAGCGTGAAGGGCAGGTAGATTGCATGCAGCACTCCTGTGCACAGAATGCACTAAGCTGGAGTTGATTGCCCTCCAATATGAACATCATCATCATCATCACCAAAGCAAACCATAAAAGCGACACAATTATAAACAGCACGACAATAAAAAGATAAAAAGTTAAAAAGTGTATACGTTCCAAACATTTAAAAGATGCCTTCCAACAGTATAAAACATAAAGTAAAATCCAAGACACTCTGGGGCACATTTACTAGAGGAGTGGTGGAGCGTGACGTTAGCCTCCTTGGCTCCTTGACGCTCCTGTGGCAATAGGGGGCTTGGAAATATGCCCCTCTGTCTAGAGAAACTGACTTATTACAGCTATTTCACAGTCACATTGCGGCTTTTAAAAAACAAAATACATTAAAAATAATGTCTGCTGGCAACAGTTGTAAGTACAAGAGAGTCAAGCGCACTTGGGTGAATTTATTACGCTTTAACAAAGGGATAATGCACGTCTTCCTCAATACAGCATAAAATTTGCAAAACATTATAAAATGCATAGTGTCCTGCATAGACTCATTTTCGCAGCAACAAGTATACGAACATCTTTCCGGCCATGAGGAAAGGCTAACAGGTAGTGCAATACATCCAGCCTGAATCTAGTAAGTACAAAACTGTCATAATTGCTCCTTACAATTGTAAGATAGAGCTCTATTATTTGAACCAATTTCAACAATATATATCTGCAGTATAGGGGTAGGGTTTTGAGTAAGAACAGGAAGATTGGCACTCAAACTAGTGCGCGTTATGTGAGTAATGTTACACAAAATTGTGCGGTGCTGCCAGGTCGGAGGAACAACCCAATAACCCCTGTAAGCGTGTGAGTCGGAGAACCCACACTGGACATATAAACACGATCCTGGGCACACGTGTTAGGGGTATACCAGTAGTATGAGAGTCTCGTTCAGAAAACCACAGTTGTTGATGTCTGGATAGAGTTCAGTGGTGTTTGCTTTGTTTTGGCTGGTTGCTTTGTTTCTATAATTTTGTTTTCTCTCAATAAACACCACTGAACTCTATCCAGACATCAACAACTGTGGTTTTCTGAACGAGACTCTCATACTACTGGTATACCCCTAACACGTGTGCCCAGGATCGTGTTTAAATATATATCTGCATACCATAGACATCTGAAAAACTACTTATTCTCTATCCATAATCTTTTGTCTCATAATAAAATGATCTGCCTTAACTATTCTCTCTGGGATCCTGACAAGTTCGACCCTTCCTATACTCAGCATTGACTCCTTCATGTATTTGAGCTAAGGAATATGATGAGTGTAACCGAGGGAGAGGTAATCCTTCAATATCTCTTTGTTCAGCTTGGTTTTATTCCATGTCCTAATATCTGTCGATACAGACACTTACCAGGTGATTCTGGTGACAACCTTGGCTGTCAAGTGTGGAGGTCTACCCAACTGGATATATGCTGCCCATACTCATAGAGCCGAGTGTCCCCTTGTTGATGTGACAGCACCTCTCCCAGAAGTGCCAGCTGTAATTGATAGACAGCAGAAACAGGTTAGATAAGCTGTAGGGGACCAACGAGAGTCTGAAACAGCACATGTTTGGCCTGTGGAGGTCTTGATGAGTTGATCGTTGAAGCTGAGGCAGGAGAGTCTTGTACTGCGGTGTTGACTGAACCAGATTCAGACTCTGATGAAGGGCCTATTGCTGTAGTAACATGAGTGGGAGCTGAAGAACGTTGGCGAAGAAGACAAGAGAGAGAGAGATCGAGTTTGCTGGAGGGACTTGTGCCCCACACCATTCCAGACCATACTGAGGATTCTAGCCTGAGTGACAATGAAGGTGAAGGGCCATCTCTCAGGAGTGCGAAGAGAGCAATAGTACCCTGTCGAAGGTACTCTTCCCCTGAATCGACGTACTTTGCTGCCGATGACCGAGAAAGAGAATTTTGGGATTTTGAGGATAACACTGCAAATTCAACTGAACTGGGACCACCAGCAAGGGACTAAGGGGCATATTTACGTTCCCTGGCGCATCCCTGCATAGCAGGGATGCGCCAGGGAAAATGCGTCACGCAAGTTTACCCTTGCGCCACGTCCGATGCGCCGCATTTACAATGCGGCGCATCGTGGCGCAAGGATAAGCTGATGCGTGACGCATCTACCAGCGGAAGGTTGGCGCAGTGCTGAAGTTGTGTCGCAAGCGCGACGCAACTCCAGCACTGTTCCAACCTTCCCTATCCCTAACATGGTGTGACAATCCTTACGCCTGCTTGAAGCAGGCGTAAGGATTTGACGCACCAGCGTCGGAAAAGTGACTGCGTGAAATCTTGTAGATTTCACTACGTCAGTTTTCCGAGCGTTCCTGCGCCGAACGCCCCCTGCGCCGGTACGCCCACATGAAACCTGACGCAGGTTTCATGTGGCGCAGGGGTTTACTACGTGACGCATCTCCCTAGATGCGTCACGTTGTAAATATAGCGCAACGCGGCGCATGGTTTGCGTCGCCGCTGCGTCACATGCGTGACGCAACGGCGGCGCAAAAGTGGCGCAAGGGGCTTGTAAATATGCCCCTAAGTGTCCCCCTGAGACTTGCTCCTGGAGGCGCCGATGCCAATTGAGGGGATGAGGGGGCCAAACTCCATTTCCAATGCTATAAAGTGTGTTGTGCTTCCCTGGTGCACAGGACCCCCATCAAGGGACTGCATGTTCCAGAGAGACTTGCAACAGGAGGCGCCCACGCCAATTGAGGGAAGAAGGCAACCACTCCCCTTTTCCCGCTCTATAAAGTGTGTTGTGCTTCCCCGCTGCGCAGGACCACCAGCAGGGGGCTATGTGTCCCAGAGAGACTTGCGCCAGGAGGCGCCCACGCCAATTGAAGGGACGAGGTGGCCACACCCCTTTTCCAGTGCTATAAAGCATGTTGTGCTTCCCCGCTGCTCTGGACACACGCGAGCCGCACCCGGGTGAAGCCTTGGATATGGGCGAGTCCATCCTACACCCGTCATAGCCTGGAGGAGGCTGCACTGAGCCACCCCTCTTGGCCTCGCAACACAAGATACTGTTTTGTCTTACTTGAGCCCACAAACTACTTTGCTGACCCAACTGTGATTTATTTTATCTGTCAACACTTGTTACCAACCTGTTTGTACAATATATGTTTTTTGGGTTGCTTCCTAGCTTATATGATTTTGAGAGGCCCAGGACCCCCTCTTTCTTTCTTATAGGATTATTTCACCTATAGGATATCAGGATATTTTAACTGGAGTAGAGGAACAACTACTGGTTAGCATTTATATTGCTGAATTTTAATTGTAACTGTGTTGCCATATTGTCGTTTCATTTAATCTTAACAACCTTAGCTGTTTACCCTGTGCAGGCACTATGGGTAAACACAAAGCTACAGAGTCTGCCCCAGGAGCTCAGATCCACTCTAAGACGATCAAGAAGCCCAGGAATTGCACTTTATGGTTCAAATCTTTTTGGGGCATATCATCAAGGCGGCGCAATAAAATTATCGCCGCTTTTGCGTCCGTTTTCGGCCGAAAAGCGGCGATAATTTTATCGCCTTATCAGCAAGGTCACGCTATCGCGTGAATCATTGCCGTAGCGCCCTTTCCCTTAACACCCAGCTCTGCATCTCTAATGAGATGCAAAGTGGGCGTACCTTGCCAAACTTACGTGGAGAATGTCGCTAAACGACATTTCTCCAATTAACAAGGGAATCGCTAACCTGCTTAGCGATAATGAAAGAAGCGCTAACCGCGCTTAACGCAGGTTTCTGTACGCCTGCTTTTAATCTGACTTAGCCATGTAATCAAATGGGAGGTGGATTACATGGCTAAGTCCCCCCTGCCCTATCAGCAAGGTATCGCCTGTCGCAGTGCGATTATCGCCGGTTTTCCAGCGATAATCACACTGTTTTGTAGCTAACGCTTGGATTTCTATCGCTTTGGAGATATGCGTTGCTGATAGCACGCTATCTCTGCGATAGAATCCAACGATAGCCGGCGATAATTATCCTAGCGCTAAGTGCACTTAGCGATAATTATCGCCGGTTGTTGCTGATATGCCCCTTTATTCTTTAAAGCCAACCTGCGGAGTAAATGACAAGCAGTATACAGAAAACACAACTGGCCGCCAGGCAGGGGCCTTGCATGTGACAGATAACAAATAAACAAAAATAACTCCCTATCCCGAACCCCCTCCCCCCAACACACTCGTTGCACATCATAGCTTGTTCAACACAGTTATCAATTGATATTATGTGTACGTCCCTGAGCAGAAGTTACATAAGGTTCAGAAAGCGGCAGAATACAAAGATATTTAGGGCACGTGAGTTCCCGAAAGTCTTGGGACAGAAGAGAAATGTATGGTTGCCATAGATCACTGTAGGATAACTCGCTATTCGTGGTGGTGAGTGTGATTCTTTCCATACCAATGATGTGTCATAGGCGGTGGAGCCATCCTAAGTGGGTGGGCCTGTGTTTTGTACCCCAATGTGAGAGAATGTTTTGTATAGCTGCCCCCAGCGCAAGACCGATTTGGTGCCCTCGCAATGATTTCAAGGGGTAAGCAAGAGGATTAGGGAGGCCTAACAGTATATGAGAAGGAAATCTGGGGAGCTGGGTGTCTAGATGGCTATCGATATCTTTGAGTATTTGTGTCCAATATGTTTGAATGTATGGACATTCCCACAGAAGGTGAGTCAGACGGCCCGCCCTCACGCAGCCTCTCCAGCAATTCTCTGTTTTGGATGAACCAATCCTATGTAAGCTCTCGGGGTGAGGTACCAATATGTCACTACTTTAGTGAATGTTTTGGTGAGGGTGGTTTGGCTAGCTGTGTGACGGGCTCTTCAATAAATCTTCACCCAATCTGCTTCGGACAGTTGTCTCCCAATCTCTCTTTCCCAACGTATTTGGTTGGGCTTGTACGCGTGCCTTGTGGGTTGGAGTAAAAAGACGTACCGGTCAGAGATTGTCCTCTTATCCGAGGTTTTCGTTATCAGCCATTTTTCATTGGCCGTTAGGTGCCTCTGCGATGTGGCCTTGTTGTCGGGGTGCAGGAGCCAGTGACGAAGTTGCAAGTAATGCAAGTGTTCCGTCTCCGGGAGGTTAACGCTGGAGCGTAGCTGTGGGAAGGGAATTACCCCCTCTTCATCTATCATGTGCCCCATGGAGCGGAAACTGGTCTTTCGCCAGGCTGTGTACGTGCCCGGGTTCGTCACGAGGAAAAATTTGGGTTATCAAAGAAGGGGGACAGCGAAGAGGGGAAGGATGACAGTCCATAGTGTGTACTACAACAATCCCAGCTATCCAGAGATATAGGTTCTGGGGGCGGTGCAGTTTCTTCAGGAAAGGAATCTTCAATAAGGACGTACCAGCCACTGACCGGTCTTGGAATAACCAGTGATGCTCGGATTCGTCCCTATTCCATTCGACCACATCGAAGTTAGGCAGCGTGGAAATTGAGTTGGAGGTTAGGTATGCCCAGACCCCTGTCGCGTGGGGAGAGGTAGCTAACCTCTCTTCGCATCTGCGGTTTCTTCCCGGCCCAGACATAATGGTGAAACACCGCCTGTAGCTTATGGAGTATCCTGACCGGAGGCGGAAGGGGAAGAGCTTGGAACACATAGAGGATTTTAGGATGGATGGTCATTTTGAGCGCTGCAATTCTTCCAAGCCATGATGTCTGTAAACAGCCCCACAGGGTTAATTCTAGATTTATGTGCTTATGGAGAGATCAGTAATTAATATGTATAGTTTTCTGGAGAGAGGGCGCAAGTTGGATGCCCAAATAGGGGATCGAGGTCTTAGTCCACTGTATGGGGAACTGAGCTGCGAGTCTGGATTCTGTCTCCTGAGATAAAGAGAGACTCAAGGCCTGGGACTCCGCGACGTTGATTCAGAAGCCCGAGGCGAGGCCAAACGCTTCGAGTTTGGTGAGAAAAGCAGGTAGGGCCGTTACTGGTCTGTCTAGGGTCACCAACACATCGTCGGCATAAAGGCTGATTTTATGTTGGTCACCTCCAAACATTATGCCACTAATTGCTGGGTTATTGCGAACACTCTGGGCCAGGGGCTCCTTGTAAAGAGCGAACAACAGGGGAGAGAGAGGACACCCCTGCCGCGTGCCTCTGTTGATGGAAAAGGGTGTGGTTGTGGGGTCGTTCACTCTTACTGATGCCCAGGGGAGGTGGTAGCAGTTAAGTATCCAGGTGCGAAATCTTTCAGCTACCCCGAATCGCATCAGCACTTGTTCTAGAAAAGGCCAGTGGACTCTGTCAAACGCCTTCTCGGCGTCGAATGTCAGGAGCATGAACTCATCCTCAGTGCCTTCTCTATGATGTGCAAGACCCTTTTTTGTGCTATCGCTCGTTTGGCGTCGTGTAATTGAGCCCGTTTGATCTGGGTCTATGATAGCTGGCATGTAGTGGTCAAGCCTGGCCGCAAGAATGCTGGTGAATAGTTTGAGATCCACGTTTACAAGCTAAACTGGGTGGTATGAGCTACACAGCTGCCAGTCCTTACCGGGTTTGGAGAGGACAGTCAAAAAGGTGCTCAGCATCGAGGCAGGGATAGCCCCTTGGGCCAACAAGGAGTTAAATAATCGGGTCAGGATTGGAGCCAGTAGAGGACAAAACATTTTGTAAAAAAGGGTTGAGAACCCGTCGGGTCCTAGAGATTTTGACTGTTTTAGTCGTCAGATGGCTATGATGACCTACTCTACCCATATATCTATTTCCAGGGCCCCTGCCTGCTCTGAGGTAAGCGGTGTGATTTGAGCTCCTTCGAGATAGGATGAGCCAATCGTCGGGTCCAACTGCTGATCTGTACATAGATCAGCGTAAAAGTCTCGAAAGGACTCATCAATCAGGGCATCCTCTGTGATATTGGTCTAATTTTTGTCTCAAAGTGTGCGAACCCCCATATTTTGCTGTCTAGCACACAGTTTGTGATCCAGCAGATGGCCGCATTTATCCCCTCCTATGTAGTAATTGTGACGCAATCGAAGTGCCGCATATTCTGCTTTGTCTAGGTCAATGTTTGCTAACTGTGAGTGCGCACTTGTCAATTGCCGCCAGATTCTTGGATCCCCCATACTTAGGGGAGAAGTAGAAGAGTGTCCCGTAACCGCCACGAACCTGTAGGTCAGTGAGTGGGTGAAGAGTTGAGTGTCAGTGAGACACGGAATGGTCTGATAGAGGTGCCGGGAGCATCTCAACATCAGAAGTGAGGTTGAGTTCATCCTTTGTACCCAGGAAGAAATCCAGTCTTACATAAATTTTGTGTGCATGTGATAGGTAGGAATATTCCCGAGCTTGTGGATTCTCTCCAAATATTGTGAAGGCCCATCTCCCTAAGTTCCTGGTGTCCCTCCTCAGAGAGTGCTCCCGGCTGCCCAAATCTGGATGTGGACCTGTTGAGGACATTATCTAGTACTAGATTAAAATCTCAGCCCAAAAGAACAGTTTGATCGTGGGCGGAGAGGACCTCTGTGAGTGCAGCTTGTATGAATGTTTCTTGGCCCTCGTTTGGAGCGTAGATAGATGCCACTACTAGGGACCAGTGCCCAAAGGTCAAGTGTAATGCGAGAAGGTGACCCTTCACCTCAGCCGCCTTAGGGGCATATTAACAACCAGGCGATAGTCAATTATCGCCGCTTTAGCATCCGTTTTCGGACGGAAAGCAGCGATAATTCTATCGCCTAATCAGCAAGGTCACGCTATCGCGTGAATTCCTGCACTATCGCCCTTTCCCCAACGCCCATCCTTGCATCTCTAATGAGATGCAAAGTGGGCGTTACTGGCGTACCCCAGATGGGCTACGTTGTAAATATTGCCGATGTGCACATCGCGATATTTACAAGGCAGCTCACAGGATTATAGCAGACGTTAGATTTTGGCGAAAACGGCCGTTTCGCCAAAATCTAACGCCTGCTATAATCCCGACTTAGCCATCCCTAACATAGGGGTGGATTCTGCTGATACGACCACAGGGTCGTATCAGCAAGGTATCGCCGTTTGCAGGGAACATCGCTGGAAAACCAGCGATGTTCCCTGCAAAACGGCGATAACCTCGCTATCTCCGGAATTTTTATCGCCCTGGCGAAGCGTGTTGTTAATAACGCGCTACCAGGGCGATAATTTCCAGAGATAGCCAGCGATAAGAAATCTATCGCTAAGCACGGCCAGCGATAATTATCGCTGGTCGTTGATAATATGCCCCTTAGTTCCTATGGTCCCACAGAAGGTGTGTGAAAATTGAAGTGCAACTCCTGCTGTTTTGGTGCGTGTGGAGGAGAAGAATTGGTGTGGGAAAGAGCGGGATCTGAGCCTGTAATAGTCCTGTGGGAGTAGATGCATCTCTTGGAGCAAGCACATGTCAGCCCTGTGCTCTCCAAGTAGGAAAAGACAGCCCTGCATTTAATTGGGATATTGAGGCTCTTAACATTTAGGGTGATGACCTTAAGTGGGCGAGGTATTGAGGGGGCCCGGTGTAGGTGGAGCGTTCTCGGCCATAGAGATCAAGTCACTTCTCGGGTCTGCCTTGGCGGCCCAGGGTCTCATCGGCAGTATGTGCGTGAAGAACTGTGTGTGCGGTGAGCCTGAGAGAATCCCCAAAATGAACAAGCCCTCCCACAACTGTGTTAACCCAACAGAAGCAAAAAAGCATTGAGACAAATAGTGAAAACTTACAGTCTACAGTCCAAGAATCCAATATGGGGTCGTGTTGTGGACAATCCTCCCGGCCCACGCACCCCACCGCCCACCCCTCAGCGTTGCTGATTGTCAATGTGCTTGCCCATCCGCATTGAGAGATGCCAGGTTTAGCCAGTGCACCAAGGATGGAGTTGATGGTGGCTTGTTGGCCCTTTGCGATGGTATCTAGATCCGGTCTAGTGATCCGATTCCCCGGACCGCGGGTGCGCCAGTGCGGGTGCCAGGCGACCAGGTGTGTTGGGGAAGATTGGGAGCCAGAGTCAGCTGGTGTTGGGTCAATGCCTAGTATCTTGCATGTTTCTTCGAAGGAGCAGAGTTGGTGGAGCCTCCCCTCCAGCCGGAAGATCAATCGTAAGGGATGGCCCCAGGCATAGGGTACCCCCAGATGAGAAGTAGCTGGTCTGCAGGCCCGTCTCTTTTGTAAGGTAGATGCTGCCAAGTCCTGGTAGAGAGTGAGCGGCTGGTCGCGGAAGGCAATAGGATACTCCTCTCCCGCTTTTCGTAGAATGTCCTCTTTCAACTGGAAGTCCTGCAAGCAGACCAGGATGTCTGCTGGTGGGCCGGAGCCCATTTGCTGGGGGCCTACTCTGTGCACCTGATCCATTTTTATCTTGAGAGTAAGGGGAGTGTCCAGCACAAAGCGAAAAAGTTCTGAGACATAGCCCCTGAGATCAGTACCTTCTGTTTAGGATGGTGTGCCTCTGATCCGGATGTTGTTCCACCGGGACCTGTTCTCCAGGTCTTCTGCGTGTGCCTGAAGGTCGAACTGCTGGTCCCACAGCCGCAAGATTTTTTGTTGTAGCGCTTCCACGTCTTCTGCGTGTCCTTTGCCTTGGTCCTCCAGTGCAGAGACCCGGTCCCCCAGTGAGTCCACGTCTCTCCTAATTTCGTGGATATCCTAGGAGAGGTCTCGTTTGACCTCTTGCAGGTCATCTCTGAAAGCAGTAAATAGAGTTTCCAGGAACGACTGGGTAACCGGCTCCTCTGGGTCTTCTTCCTCCTGTGAGGGTTGTGAGGACAGTGCTGAGGGACGCTCACAAGCCTGGCCTCCTGGTGGTCTAGAGAGCATTTCTTTTAAGGTGCGCACCTTTTTGGCTCTGGCAGCTGCCATCTGGGCATAGAGGGGACTGGCACCCCGGGTTCGGTTTGTACAGCTCTGTGGCAAAACTTTGGGGATGCTCCTGAAGTTGTGACCGCCTGGTTGCAATGAGAAGGGTGGTGGCCACTCTCTCGGAGTTGCTATTGCACCAGGGAGTACTCTGATATGCCAGCTGAGCAATGCTGAGGAGGGGGCCCAGCTTACTCCCTCGTGTCTCTGCATTCCTCAAGCAGGGCCCCTGCTGTGCCAAGACAGGTCACCAGTGGTGTGGGATAGAACCACTGACTCCCACGCTGTATCCAATTTGCACCTTAACTTCACGAGGTCCTTGTCGAGGCCCCCATAGGGTCTCAAGTCCCAGTTGCTCTGTCTTGTACCTCCTGCTGTGCCGACGAGGGAGGGGGCGGCAGCCGAATCACTGAAGCGCAGCGCTGGCTCACAGTGTTTCCTTGGGGCCTTCACCAGACCCTAGGCCCCTGTGCGCCAATGTATTCCAGCTATTTGGCCTCTGCGCTTGGGCCTTCCAGGTTCCCCGGCTGCTCCCGGGACTCACGTATGCAGCTGCCACTGCCCCTCCTGGGGCTCCTCTGTAGACCACTGGGCTGCTTTGAGCTCCTGTCCTCCGAAGTGCCGTAGGTGTTGGAGGCGCTCCTGTGCGGGGTCCGGCCTTCCCCGACTGGGCCGCTGCTCCCGGCCCTCTGTTCTGTCCCTGCAGGTCCCTAAACGCGTCACCTGGGGGCCTCGCTGGGGCTTTGGAGAAGCGCTGGGTGACTCCGCCGCAGGCCGGGACTACCTCGCTCCGAGGGGCAGCCTCCGTGACTAGTCCTGTGTCTGGGTTGCACCGGTCCTCCTCCATGGGGTCCGTATGGCAAACTAGGCCGTGGCCGCCCTTATGTTGTGCTGGTGGCTGGCACCCCAGCAGCAAACAGCTCCGGCTGATCACAAATCTTGCCGCCTGGGCCTCAGCAGTCAGCAATCCCGCCTGAGGCCATCGTTGGCTTCTCTGGGCAATTTCAGCGATGGCTACGGCATCGGCAGTCAGCGGGCAGAGGAGATGAAAAGAAGACGACTTACTCGCCCGCCATCTTGACCACACCCCAGGAAATGCACTTTAAATGAGATCGACCTCTTGTTAGAAGAGGTCAGATCTATTATTGGCAATAATAGCCCGCCCAAATGGCCCCTGGGGAAAGCAGCAAAGAAAGTCAAACAAGTTTCACATATTCTCCCTAATCTATTTAAAAAGTAAATGCTACAGCACCCATCAGCCAAGGAAACTCCTGTACCAAAGGCCACCCCTTTGATCCCTAGTAGCAATGTTCACTATCGCTCAGCCTCACCACATGTGTCCCCTTTAGAGCCAACCATAACCGGCAGCAATCGTTCCCAGCCTCTGCAAGCACCTCCAGCCACTCTAGACATCCTTGAAACCCCATTTAGGTTGTGTGACCACAGGACGACTGCAGGGCTGTCGGAAGCACTCCATTAACATCATCATGATTCCCTTAAGGAGATGAGAGCTGAGATTGGGGGACCAAAGTCTATCATAATACATCTCACCGATGTGGTGATACATTTGTTAGTTTCTGTTACTGAGACCAACAAGTTTGGACCATGTAGTTGTTGAGTGAGAGCCCCGGGGAATCCCTGAAAGACAAACCCTTTTTTAAACCACTCTAAAGGGCAAGAGGAATTGTTCAGAAGGCCAGATGACAGGCCAGCTCAGGGTGCCTCCAATCTTGAAATTAATAGGGATATGCAGATCTTTGGACCGATTCAGACCTCACCCCGCTCCTGGTTTTGCCTTGGACCCCAAAATCTTAGGGGAAATTCAGGCAGAGATACCATCCAGCCCCTCCTAGACTATGCTACTCGACACCAAAGTAGCAATTGCAGGACCCTTGAAAATGTATGGCCTTCAGCAGTAAATCACATGCCCAAAGATAGCAGACACCCAGCCCGTAAGGAATGAAAAAAGAAAAAAAAAACATCAGATAGATCAACATGGCCAATGTTCCAAAACTTCCCTTTGCACCAAGGCACAAGGATAAGGATTCCTTGATAAATAAGGTCACCCACTCGATATGACACGTAAGAGGCTTTAGATCTAAGATTAGGGAAGACATCTCCCATGCTAGCAGATATCCTGTCCATTGCTCCGAATTCAATTTTATGGAACAGATATTCGTTGATGGGAAAGTAGTAGATAGCTTGGTGGCCCTTGATGCCCGGACTTGCCCGCCAAATGGATCATCCATTCAATTCAAATATCCTGGGGCAGACTCCTGTATGGCCAAATTAAACCCAAGGCCACATCTGCCATCTTATCGCGACTCTGTCCTGGGTAATTTGTATTGACTACCCTATGCGAATTTCCCATCCTTTGTGACCCAAAACATACCCTCTGAGGTGAGCTGCAATTGGCCATTGACTAACAGCTCAGGACCAACAATATCTAGGGTATTGTCTACCCCACCCCAAAATCTAACTCTCTGGGGGACACTTCAATCTCCAACTATCTGGTCCCTAACATTGCAGTCTTCATACTCCTTTGTCGTGTAGTTCCTATAAAACCTATACAGGATCTGCGCGTTCGGACAGCATACACTGTAGGATTGGTGTCAGACTGATTCTGAACACCCCCACCAAGTATGTTGGCCTTCTGTATCAGCTAGTTCACAGTGCCACTAGAATCTCCTCTTACCAAGGAGAGAATAGTTCTTGGCAACCATTGAACATGACAACCCTGATCCCTCAGGACCATGGAAACAATATACTACTTTTCGCTCAGTCACTCGTGCTTACTTAGTCTGTCTTAGAGAGGTACACAGAATAAACAGGCTGGGCATTTCAATAAATATTTATTGAACAGTTGTTATTCTGGTGTAAAATAGATGAGCTGCAACAACCATTAGACAGTAAAGGATATAAATGATTAGTAGTACTATAAAAGTAAACCATCTTGCAGTAATCATGAATACATACAAGTATGATAATAAAAAGATGCGTACTCCTACGATGTCTCCGTAACTAGATGTACCTAAGTGTACCTAGCATGTGTGTAGGTGTTAAGCCAAGAATCCCTCTAGGATAAAGTCAACCCCATTATCTGAAGTGAGAGACTGTGGGACCCCGTCTTGGTCTTGAGTTGGACACCCCGCAAGAGATGTTAGACCACTGCGAGCTGGAGTGTCTGCATGCAGGAACCTCAGCGTCTCTGGTCAGTGTGTCTGCCAGGAAGTCCTGGTCTCCTCTGTCTAATCTTAGCAAGATGTGATGTATATATACCCATAGGTCTCCCCAGGGGTCCTACCTCGCTGTATTACTGTGTCTGTCTAAGGATGACGTCGGGCATGAACTTTATACATAGATATTATGCAGGAGATGGTAGTCCTGCTGTGCTTCCAAGAATCCTCATGCATAATGTATGAGATTTCGAACTAGGGAAAACCCGCGTTCTGAATGCAGTGTTGTATCTAGGTAAAAGGTCAGTCCCTGTAAACCGTTATAAGTGTAATGTAGGGAAGAATATAGGCGAAGGGTAACGAAGTTACCAGGGCCTATATTATGGTACCTATATGGAATATAACACGCACTACTCTTCCGAATGGACGACATAGTTAATTTCTAAACGTACAACTAGGCTGACTAGATACTGGTACGCGACTAGTTAAAAACATTAGTTTTTTGTTTCGCTAAAAATAATGTTAAAAGTTCTAATAATAAAAAAAATTCTTTAAAAGGAGAAAAAAGGAAATTGCCACTCAAGCTATAGCTCTAATATGTCAGTAGGTATAGTTCGAACTACTATAAGCATTTGAAAGCCATGCATGCTCAAAAAGAATGTCAATTTTGTTATGATGTTCCAATTTTCTGTTTGTGTTTCAAAAAATCAAATTTCTCCCAGCACACGACGAGCCAAATGAGTCAAATGTTTATGTGTCCTGGCTGGTAGACGCAACATTCTAGTTGCCTGCCTCCACAGATGACGGTCCCTGTAACACCTCGCAGATTATGTCAATTGAGCACAGATGATCTTTTGTACTGTCCACAACCGATGCTGGGGCAGCCTGTGCGTCATCCAAGGCCTGGGTGTCAGAGGAGGAGCCGATGTCCATACCAACAGGAGCCGATACTTCCTGTGGTGGCTCTAGGAATGCCGCCATCAACATTGGAATACGCTGGGGACACTGCAGAACTTAGGGGCCGATTCACAGAACTAATCTGAGACAAAATCCTAAACTTACTACTTTTGGTATTCACAGAAGGCATTTAGTAGTAGTAAAGTTAGGATTTTGTCTTAAGTTTGACTTAAATTTGACTTAAGACAGACTTAAGACAGACTTAAGACAGACTTAAGACAAACTTAAGACAAAATCCTAACTTTACTACTACTAAATGCCTTCTGTGAATACCGAAAGTAGTAAGTTTAGGATTTTGTCTCAGATTAGTTCTGTGAATCGGGCCCATGGCCCGTTATCGGGTCCAGTAAAGCATCAACGTCCGGTTGCGCACATGATGGGATTGTCAGACAGAGATCCAACACGCATTCTTCTCCGCAAAACAGGCATCGGAGGACAGGTAAGATGCAGTCCATCCAGACTGGTCTAAATGACAGGAACCAAGACGCACTTAGTTCTCTTAGGCGAGGTGTGCCTAGATGTTGTACCATGCGATCATGGTATTTTCACTCCAGGAGTACTGTTTCCATCTCCTTGGTGACCGGGACGTCCATTGCGTAGCAGAAAAATTACGATCAGGATACCTGCTATTAGAAACAGGATCAGCGGAAGTCCTCCAAAAATGCTTCCAAATACGGAGTGTATAAAGTTTGGTATAACTCCGAGGACCGTCTGAAAGGTGCTTAATAGTCCAGAACCTATGGTCTTAAATAGGTGGATGATGCCTGTCGTATCAGACATGTTAAAGATACGATTCACCATTTCTGCAAAATGGAAGGGGGAATTTGTACGATGAGCGCCTGTATCTCTGCTGAAGACCTTGCGATCTGGAGATCAAAAGTCTCTCGAGCAGAGGTTAAGGGCACGGACTTTTGTAAAAGCATGGCTTTCATTCTGCTCAAAGCATCAAACCGTATTAATGAAACATTTAGTGAAGGCCATAACGGCGCCTCCCTGACTGTATGTGTCGGTGGAAACAATACTTGCATACAGCAAGTAACCCTGGAACTGACGGTCACCAGATATGCGATGCCCGAAAGCATCCCACAGCAACCTTGATCATTCAGATTCAAGTAACTCCCATTCGAAAATAGCCTGAACACTGGAGTGATCACGGATGCTGGGGCACCCTTCAAATGGCATGATAAGTTCGCTACTGAACCATTACAGGCCCCATGCAGTATTATATCCTGATATATGAGTGATCCACTTAAAGTGTTCTCACAGTTTGTACCGCTTAAAAACACTTCTCTGTCCCCACTCCGGCATCGAAATCTGTACGGTAATTCCCAAGACTCCTTGATGAATTTCCTACCCATTTCTTCATATCTGCCTGCCTGCTTTTGTTCAAGGCAGTATTGAAATTGAAAAGTAGTGACCGGAAGAGTTATGTGGGCATGGATTAACCATTCTGTGGACGGTGATTCTGCCACTGTAAAAGCTAATCTGTCCAGTTTTTCAATCCGCAGCATTGTATACTTTGCTCCCCTTTGTGCCATTTCTATCTGTTTTTCTGTTACAATGTATGCAGAAAACAGAGACGTGCTGTTGATAAAACGCCACGGCACATAGCCTGCGCACAAAGATTGCAGCGTCCAGCTTAACAATATAATAGAACGCAATTGTGATTGCCCGTGCTGTAATATGGACAAATCCTGTTCTAATATATCTATTGCAGAAGATACAATGTTGCCCAGTGAATATATCCTGGAGGTTAATGTAGTTAAACCATTGTCAACCACTGCTAGAGCTTTCTCTAGGTTTATACGATCAATTTCTCGTAATCTCTCTGCGGCCTCTTGTTGCGATATTTTCCAAATCTCATTATAGACAGCATAATTGAAACGTTTATGACGTGGTTTCCTAGGACCTAATAAAGAAATCCCGTAGGTCCACATCCTCTGCAAGTAAGGATAAGTGTTGTTTTACCTGTGTAAGTGTTTAGGTTTTTAGCCAATCAAGGCACAACTTCCCAACACTGTATGATGTCACTACCCCTGGATGTCCTCTCTGCACATAGCGTGGATCTGGCCTGTGGATATTAAACCCTTTGGTTTTACCCATTGAATCTTCCTGACATCTATTGGTGTCTGTGGGCCAAATCAACCATCCCTTCTAATCGGGGTCTGATCTATTGTATTGCATGATCTCATCTAGTGTAACCCCTTCTTGTGATGTTATGTTACCCTCGGTGGGTGATGGTGTGGGCATCCGAGGTGTATTCAAGTCTTTGTTCTTGGCTATTCCAAGACAGGAAGTTTGTTGCACAGTTTCATTCAAAAACATGATTTGCTGAGGAATGAGGCATGCTCGAAATAGCGCTTCCGTTCCCTGTACCTGCCATTCTCTAGTACCCCAGACGGATTTTAAGTCTATAGTGTCCTTCCATAAGTTGAAACCTTGTTCGGACAACTGGGTAATAAAGGAAGCAGAATAAATCTGTTTGGTGTTCGTCAACATATTTTTCTGTGCTGGTATCGGTACAACCTTATAATAATATGTAACTGGGTCTGACGTGTTAAACCCAGAAAAATATGGAAATTTCTGTGCAAATGTTTTTGAACTGCTCCTCGGTGGTGTAGGGCAATGTTCCCATTGGTGGTAGGAAAAAACATTTCTAGGATTAGTAGATTTATGTAGAAAATGATGACCATAATGATGATAGCAATACATTGTTTCAAAGTCTGATGTGTCCTCCAACATTTCACTATTAGAAAAGGCAGCAGACTTTTCTAAATCAGACAACATATTATTTACAGTTTCATAATCCCAATCATCGGAAAATGTACTGGAGGTAATGATATCATTCAATGATATTTTAAACAATTGTTGAATTTTAAAAGTTCGGTCGGACCAAATATATCGTAATCAATCTTGTCCCACACTATACCATCAGGAATAGGAACTGCTGTAATGTTAACTGATGACAAGTCTCTTTTTCACGATGTGATGATAGATGCGGTTTCAGAATCAGATTCACTTTTTGTGCTGCAGAACTTTCTCGAAGATAAGTTCCATTTATAAGCATACTACAGACAGTTACTAAGCCTATCCAGAAAAGTAAGAAAAGTATCCCGGTAGTTACCCAAAGTTCCACATACGGTGATACCAGGTAAGTCTTTTTAAGAAAGTTCAGAAAGTCCTTAATTTGCTGGTTTCGTGTTTTTTGGGCTGGCATCGTTTCAGGTACACTTGGATCCAATGAAAAGGTATCAAAGTAAATGAAATAGCCAGATGCAGTACGATCAATTTTCGGTAGTTCCACAGGTTTTGTGGAAACTGTAGCTTTCTCTTGATGAGGCACGTTGACGTAGATATCTGTGCTTGGTCGAATTGCAATTTGTCTTTCATTTTGGTTTTGATTCTGATTATGAACTTCAGGTTCGAGAGGAATGAGTTCCATTGCATTGTTGCACAGTCCATCATTCCTTGTAAGTGACTCTTTAAACGTGATGAGTCTTTCTGTTTGAACTTCTTGCATAGTAGTGAGAGGAGGGTGTCTGTTACTCCGGAGTCCACGCGGCCTACTACT
Source organism: Calotriton arnoldi (assembly GCA_963921515.1). Taxonomy (NCBI): domain Eukaryota; kingdom Metazoa; phylum Chordata; class Amphibia; order Caudata; family Salamandridae; genus Calotriton; species Calotriton arnoldi. The sequence continues at coordinate 773,771 of CAWUFW010004735.1, forward strand.
CTGTATCAACCACATAGTGTGGTTTGATTAGATCAATTGAGACAAATCTTTTCTCCTTTTTACCGGCAAGAGGCGACAGAAGTACAGTTCTTGTTCCTTCTACTGCCAGGACAGGTACAGGCTTTCTGTATGATGGCCCAAATTCTTTTTTGTCCGCTATTTTTTCTCTGACCAGGTCCCCGACTCTAGGGACCCAGACAGGTCTTGCCGTGACAGACTTGACTTTCCCAATGGCGGTCCTCTTTACCTGGACATTGCTTTGTAGTGCCCTGGATTCATTTAGTTCCTGTAAAACAGCCAAACGTTTATGGATGTCAAAAGGTTTCTTATCCGCCACTGTGCTTTCACAATCAAGATCAGGTACCCACATTCTCGGCCCAAATCGGACCTCATAAGGAGTGACACCCCCTAGAGAACTTCTTGGCATGTATTTCAATGCTCTTTGAACCCCATCCAAATGTTTTACCCAACTCTCACCCGAGCCTAATACTCTATCTGTTAAAGATTGCTTTAAGTCCCGGTTTTTCCTTTCCACGACCAAATTTCCCTCGGGATGGTACAGAGAGGAGTACCGCAATGCTACACCCAAACTTCCCATGGCTTCCTTGTAAGCCCTAGAGCTAAACGCAGGGCCGGGGTCAGAATGTAATGTGCCAATTGCGTATGTCCCTATAAAGACTCGCAAATCTTTTATAACAGTTCGAGCATCAGCCGAGCGCCGGGGCCACACCCATAGGAATCTAGAGCAGGAAACCACTGCAACCACGATATACCTATAAGCCACCTTCTGTTCGTAAGGGGCCGCAGCGGTCCAAATAAACACACGCAAGTGGTTTATCTGATATTAGCAATGGTGTCTGCGCTGGACGCGTTACGGTGGAGCCTTTCATCTGCTGACAGATGTCGCATTTCAAGACATAGTCCTTAGTCTGCTTTGTTAACCCTGGCCGCCAATAGCGTTGTTTCAGTAGAGAAACAGTCGCCGTAACTCCAGCGTGTGCTGAACCTATTCCCTCGTGTGCTGCTAGAATTAAACCTAACCTACGATCCATATTTGGTATGACTCTATCCCCCACTCCTGGAATCTGAGCAAATGGAACGTTGTTTGCATCTAACTTGTAGGAGTACTTGAGTGAAAATATTTTTGGTACTAGTGATTTAATGCGTGTAGCAATAATTGCAACCATAATCTCACCGTCTATTCTCGTTTTTGAACGAGTGATTGCAGCTACGGAAGCCGTGCGTACAGCCCACTTTGCGGCTTCATCAGCCAATTAATTCCCTTCAACGTGAACACCATCATGCTGATGACTCAGTGTGTGTATCACGTGAGTCCTTGGTAGTTTGTTTTTCAACTCCATTACCTGTTCGCATAGCGTTTTGTGCTTAATTGTGCCACCTTTGAACCCATTTTGACCCCAGTGGTGTAAGTATTCATTGTATCACTGTGCACAGTAAATGGAATCACACATGATTAGTGTGGGGAATTCTCGATCCGTATTTACTAGTGCCAGTAACAGTAACAGAGCTTTTAATTCTGCCAGCTGCTCCGTGCAGTCTCCTAGAGACTGGGTTTTTGTACAACTCGGATGAAACTTTCCATCCTGCATGCGACCTTTAACGATTGTGCATGCTGCGCTATATTGTTGCTTACTTCCAGTGGCCGGCTGAGCAGACCCGTCAGTGTAAATTATCTATTCATACTGATCTGGAGGCATTATTTCATTAGGGAGAGGATATTCTTGTTCGTATTGCAGGAATGCTTGTGTTTTTAGACTTGGGTCGTACCTGTATTCTACATCTGTTGCAGTAAGAGAATTAGCCCATTGTATCCATCTCAGATGTAATGCTTTAGCATTAGGAACGCTAGCCTTTGTTGCAGCCTCTAAGCCCGGTTACGACAATTATTCGTTTTCCCAGAGCCAGTGCTCTTTCTCTCACTAAAGCAGTCTGTACTGCCGTCAGAATTGTTTCTGTTGATGCAAAGCGCATCTCAGCATTTGTGTACAAATGTGATTTGTATGCTATTGTTTCACCTTCATTATGTGTTAGGTAGGTGTATCCTGATTGACCCGCAACTATACGGATCACTAAGTTGCGTACATTTACGCGTGTCTGTAAGTGTTTTGAAGCTATCATATCAGCTTGTAGGGAACGAAGGATATCTGTGTGTTCCTGTGTCCATTGTCTAACTGAAAAGTCAAGTCTTATCAAATCGTAGAAAGGTTTAACCCTTTCTGCGTAATCCAAAGTGTATGTTCTGCCAAAGTTCAGGAATCCCAGTATTGATTGTAAGATCTTTAATGATTTCGGAGGTTGGAGCAGCGCACATTTTTCTAAAAAGTTGGCTGCTAAGCTTTTTCCTTCACTTGAAAGCTCATATCCTAGAAATAGGACATTGAGGTGTACTATCTTTGATTTCTTAAAATTACATCTATAGCCTTCAGAGGCGAATCCCAATATTATGGTATTCACTCTGGTGAAGTGTTCCTCCGGGTCATCATCCGTTAGATAAATGTCATCCACATAGGACAATGCCTCTTCATCCATTTTTTGAAGTAATTCAGTTACTCTGGCCGAAAATAACCCCGGGTTGTTCTTATACCCCTGAGGGAGTATACAAAATTGATGCTGGGAGCCTAACGCTGAAAATGCGGTTAAAAACCTGCTTTTAGGCGCTATATTCTGGCAAAAAAATCCATTTGAGATATCTAGTGTCGTTTTGTATTTTTTCCGCACAATGTTATTCATTAGTGTGGCACTGTGTGCATTTTGGACTGCAAATGTTTTTGTGCAAGTGTTTAAATGTCTGTAATCTAAAACTAGACGATATGAGTTGTCAGGCTTCATTACGGGAAACAAAGGATTATTCATTTGAGAGGTGCAAGTTTCAATCACCCTTGGGATTCAAGTTGATCTAGGACAGAGTTCTTCAATCTGTGGGGCGCGCCCCCCCCGGGGGGGGGCGACACCATCTCAGGGGGGGCGCGCACTCCAGCCTAAAATCTAACCTTTGTTTGTCTTCCACTGTCCCACGTCGCAAGTCTTCACCCATTTCAAATGGGGATGTATGATTGGAGAACTCTGGGGCACGTAGGAACGTCACCACTGATGTTCCACCAATGAGGGGGACAGAAGCAGAGATGGCAGGAAGTGCAGCGAAATTTGCGTGCATAAAGATACTGCAATCTAGTCCTTGCTGCCTTTTCTTCCTTGATTCCTGTCAAGGCTTTCTTGAGTTTTACTGCCGCCTCGCTGTGAAGGACTTTGCTGAAATCTACATCAACAGGTAAGAGGGCTTTGCTGGGCCATTCAGTGCTGCCCAGTTTTCGAAGTCGGGGGGGGGGGAGGCGGCGTTGTGTGGGGGTTCAGCGGTAACGGAGGTTTAGAGGGGGAAGGGAGGAGAATCAATGGGGCACAACGTGCCCATTGCAAGAGCTAACGGGGTTAATTGGTTAATTCCTACAGCTGAAATGCTGTTCATTTTCCATCGCATGGCACAGGCTCACATAAAACCACAGGTGACTGATGAAGGGCTACGGAAGCGTTCGCCAATGGAAGTCTGGGTGGAAAGTTGACACATTAATCATATTTACGTTACGGGTGGGACCTCACTCCTCACCCACCTGACACCGGGGCTACTGCATGCCACACACCCCGGCCGCCATGGCAACGGCAAACAAGAAACTGCTCACAGGAGCAGGCCTGCACACACCGACACGGCGAGGCATGTGAGGCGCCCGGAGAGCATGAATTATTCACCAGCACTGCTCCAGACAGTGCCCACCTGTCCAGGTAATGCAGCCTGGGAGCGGTGTGTGCAGCTCTCCATTACCTCACATGGGGCGACAACAACATCTCCAGTACCGGCGCTGCTCAAAGAGCAGGGCGAACACACCTGCTTCAGCTTTACAGCTTGTGTTGTGTGGGATAGGTTAAATAAGATTTGCACCAGGGCAGACATGGCACAAACTGATTCTGCTTTATTTTTGCTGTGTTAACATAATAACTGGATAAAATAAATGTCTCCCAGTTTTCAAATTATAGAGATGGGAACTCTTTGAGGCAAATCAGTTTGCCCTATATGTGGCGTGTAAGTAGTAGAATCACTGCTATCTCAGATTGCGCTATATTGAATGATTCCTTATCTACGATTTCTCTGCTGGTAACTATGGTACTCATAAAATGACAAACTGCTAAAACTGAAAGTGAGGGAACAGACTGTGGACTGTCTGTTCCTTCGACTTTGGTTTCATAGCAGAGGAGACTCCCTGCCTCCCACCTCAGCTGAAGCATTTCAGCTCTAGGAATTTAACCCCATCCTGGGAGGGTTAGCTCTTCCCAGAAAGGAGACAGTTTCTTTTAAAATTACACAGGCAGGCGCGCAACAGGGCTAAAAGGGCTTCAAGTTGACAAAAAAATGCCAGCCATGTGTTGTTTAAACAGCCTGCAAAGACCTGGTCTTGACACTAAATGCGGGTTATAAATAAAGAAGTATGTATTCATTTGTAATGTGACTTTTCTGTCTTTTTTATTTATCAGTCATGGATCATTCAGACAGCCCTAGATCACAATTGAAGAGCTTTCTATTTATTTTTGCTGTTCCAAGTATGCACAGATAAGTGCTGAAAATACAGTTTTAGTGACTGCTTCTTTTGTACCACCTGGGACATCAAAATAATGAGCTGGCAACCCTAATCATAAAACTGTAAGTTTGTTGCAGGATCAGCACATTATTTATTTCCCCACCCTCGATCCCTGGTTAATGCCATAAGAGCAATAGTTTACCTTGTATCTGAAACCCTACGCCGCTGTCAATAACATGCTGAGTTACTTCAAGTGTCTGGGAATGCACCCTGCATTCAGACAACTCGCTCCTCATTCTCGCCCTTCACTTTCACGCTCACCCTGCATTCACAGTGATCACAATGCCCTCACACTGATCCCCATGCACTCACACCATTCACCCGCTCACCCTGTACTCACAGTGATCACTATGCACTCACAATGCACTTGCGCTGTTCACCCTGGTCCTCACCCTGCAGTCACACAAGCACACTACTCAACCTGCCCTCATGTGACACTTCACTCACCTGTCCCCCTCACTGCTCAATCTGACTCAAATAAGCCCATTACTAACCTTACATTCATTTGTCCCACTCTGCACTTACATCTGCACCCACATTCATATGATCACCTCACTCACCCTGCAGTCACTCCTCTTACCCTACTCTCACACTATCGCATCGCTCACCGTGCACTCAGATGGGCGCTCCTGCCACCCCCACAGCGGGTTAATGTGCCTGCTACAAAGAACGTGTACCATGCAGATCAAAGAACTGGGGGCATATGTACAAGCCCCTATCTCCACCACAACGTCACCTATAGTGACGCTGTGCTGGCGATAGGGGCTGCGCCTTATGTAGAAGGCAGCGTTAAGCCACTTAACGTGGTTTAACGCTGCCTTGTACATACGGCCCCCTTTCACGCTATGGTTAGCGTGAAAGGGGTGGGCTGTGGGTGTTGCAGTGGACGTTCCACCACAACACCCATTCATTTTGACGCTACCTCCTATGTACAAGGATGGCGTACATTGGAGGCAGCGCCAAAATTAAGACCAGGTAAAAACTGGTCTTAAGATGGCAAGACGAGGATAAATGCATTATTTCTCCTTGTTTTTGCTTTTTCCATGTGTGCTGCCTTGTGCAGCACACATGGAAAAAGCAAAATGCCATTGTTTATGTACAGGAAGGTGTCCCTTCCTGTACATAAACTTTTAAAAATGCCATTTTGTCACTTCCATGTGTGCTGCATGAAGCAGCACACATGAAAGTGACAAAATGGCATTTCTAGGATTGTTTATGTGCAGGAAGGGACACCTTCCTACACATAAACAATCCTCCCCTGGTGCAAGGGTACCTGCGTTGGCGCTAAGTTGCTTAACTTCGCGCCATCGCAGGGGGAAACGCAAGGCTGCACCACATTCTTGTAAATATGGTGCAGCCTTGCGTTTCAGAAGTGGAGGAGAGAGGCGTTAAGCCTCCTCCACTTCCTTGTACATATCCCTCTGAGTGTGAGTAAACTATGAGTAGCGCTATAAAAAATGAAATGTTTGTCAGAAAGGTGCTGTAGAGAGATGAGGTGCATTGTTGATGAGTGGTATGAGGGAATTCATGGAGAAAGAGAAATTGGAGGATGTCACAGATATTATTTGCTGTGAAATTAGTGGGCTGCTGCTGTTACAACAGTGAAAACACACATCACTATCTGAATATTGGATGTAAACACTTTTAGAATTTCGACCATAGTGCCTGTGCACCGTTAGTAGACTGGCTAAAGAGGGTATGGCAGAGCTGAAAGTGAATCATAAACTGAAAGCTGTTCTGAACAGGGGCCCCTAAAATAGTTTTGGCCCAGGGCCCCCAAAATCCTTAGCATGTCCCTGTCACCACAAAGTCTGTCAGACAACATTGCTCTGAAGTAAAATAGGCAACATCATTCATTTTTTATTAGTTCTATTTTTTTAAACATAAGCCCGACATGTGGCGAAAAAAAGGCACACCCGTCACATTAATGTTGGTGGTGTTATCAATCTATGTCGTGTAAAACAAAGCATCCTAGCAAAAACTATTTGCACACATTTTATCTTGGGAAATTGTGTTTTGACCTGTGTAATAAGCCTGTCATTTAACCACACCCACTCACAAACCTGCAGTTTATTAAACCCTCTTATTGGGTTTAAACATTAATTTCCGGATACGGCCCGTGATATACGGGTGGCGGTTGAATATGTAGTGTACCAGATTCCAGAAATTTCTGACAGGTGGTGGGGGGGCCCGACATCTAAAAAAATTCAGCTGGGGGGGCTCAACCTACAAAAGGTTGAAGACCTCTGATCTAGGATCTCCCTGACCTGTTTTTCAGCTTCTTGCTTTATTGGATACTGTCTCTGTGGAGTCGGAGTATATTTTAATGGAATTATGTGGTGGGTTGAATCTTCATCCCATCCAACATGGTTTTTATATAATGCCGGGGCTAGGGCTACCGCCCACTCCCGTGCATATGTGTGTTTTAGATATTTTGGAACAGGGTCGGAAAAGGCTGGCAAAATTACTGTTTCTTCCCTAGGGCAGTCCATGATGAATACTGGCAGCCAATCCTGTTCAGCTAACAGAATGTCATAACCAAACGTCAGGTTCTCCCAAAAGAGACCTCTAACTTCCCTGGGCTTGTCCCCCTCCATTTGGAGTGTTATTTCATACAATTTATGTGGGACACTTACCCTAGTATCGGGTGTTTCCACCATGATATAATCATTCAAGTCCGCTGTCACCAGAAATTCCATCAGGTTCTGGCGAGCTATTGTTACTTCTGCCGCTCTGTCTAGCATCATCAGAGCCCATTCCCCGTTCATTAGTTGAGTCCTTAGAATTCTGGGCATGTCTGATCTTTGGACCTGCAACCTTCTTCTTTTTGAACTGAGGTTTTGGTTTAGATTTATCTTCTTTTTTGGAAGTATACTCTTGAGCGTGCTGTCGCTCTTCTTGTCTGTCTGACCGTCCTTCTCTCTCGGAGTTTTTCGTTGAACCCTGAAAGGAACGAGATGAACGTGTATCAATATCATGATACCTGTCAGGTTTCCTAATATTGTCCCTATTCCTAAGGTTGTCCCTTCTTTCGGGGGCTCCTGTGGTGTAGATCCCCCTCTGGACTGAGATCTGTTTTCTTTAATTTTTTTCTTATTGTTATTGTCCCACTTCTTTTTTGATGAAGCAGGTGTCTGTTTGAAAGTGTCCTTTTCGGGAATACCCATTAATTGGGGTTTTAATGCTTTTCCACCCAAGCTGTCTCTGCCTAACTCTGCATACGCTGTCTCAATTATTTTAGGTAATTCATGTTCCTGTTGTAAAGGACTGAACTCCCTTAGGCGTTGACGGATTGCGACTGATGCTGCTTCCCCCTTAATATTTGCTAATATTATAGCTGATACCTGGGCGTAATTACCTAGTAATTTCATCCCTAAATTCAGAGCAGGTTCTGCTCCATACTCATTTTGTATTTGTCTTAATACATCTGGTACTACTGCTAATGACGGGATACCATGTGTTCTGGTATAGATGGCAGCAAAAACTGTACCCCAAGAGGTACAATCCTCTATCTGTGGTGTTATCCCCATGGGCAAGCAGATTGTCAGCATTCTGTGTTTTTCATAGGGGCTATTATTCGGGAATACTGCTTCTAGCTGTGTTATTTTTTGAGCTACCCAGAATGGCATTTGTTCACGTTTTGCGGGCATTTTACCCATTACTGCGTGTAATGTTTGCGTGTGATTTTAGTTGCTGTTTTTTGACCTGTGTTTGTATTTGTTGTAAGCGTTGCCGGCTGGACTGTAAGTGTCCTCATGACAAACTGTGTCATGTTTCTGTACATTTTTATTAATTCTTTATGAAGTATAAGTAAGTCTCCTCCTGGCATTGTTTCAATGTTAGGATGTGGTGTGTAGGCCACTAATATTGGCCATGTCGCTCCTTCTCTTCCGAGCAGACCGAGTCTTACTTTATTTCTTGTATGGGAAGGGCGCCTTTAAACCAGTATAAATGCTACTGGTAAGTGAGCGGAACTTCAATGTCTTTATAAGGACAATATTCGTTCGGAATTTCACTTTCTGTGTAGAAATGAAATGTTTTTGTTCTTGCATTTGCAACTGGGAATGTAACCCATGAATAGAATACCTCTGTCCTAAATAATTCGTGTGCCTCAATCACGAAAGCTACTGGTCCACCCCTGGATGTTAGACCGTGTGCACCTAGTTTTATGGTAACGGCATTTCTAACATTCTCTGCAATGGAAATTATATGCATCTTCTTCGTCTGCTGAGAGATTTAGTTCTTGCACAACTCTATCCGCGTTTACTATATCTTCAGTCATTGTTTTAAGAGAAGAAGAGCTTTACAAGGGAACAAAGATAAGGTGTTTTTGCACAGTTTAGGAACAATGTGTCCTTCAAGCTTGATTAACCAACAGCCAATAAATAGGATTTTTGCCTACTCAGCTGTGGCGGAGTTTGTGCCCACCCATTTCAGACGTCTCTGGGGAATTGTGAGTAGGGGCCTCTGAGACTAGCACGACTGAACTACTCAGATTCTACTGTTAAATAAGTACCCAACCAACATTGGCGGCGCCATGTCGTGTAGTTCCTATAAAGCATATACAGGATCTGCGCTTTCGGACAGCATACACTGTAGGGTTGGTGTCGGACCGATTCTGAACACCCCCACTGAGTATGTTGGCATTCTGTATCAGCTAGCTCACAGTGCCACTAGAATCTCCTCTTACCAAGGAGAGAATAATTCTTGGCAACCATCAAACATGACAACCCTGATCCCTCAGGACCGTGGAAACAATATACTACTTTTCGCTCAGTCACTCGTGCTTACTTAGTCTGTCTTAGAGAGGTACACAGATTAAACAGGCTGGGCGTTTCAATAAGTATTTATTGAACAGTTGTTATTCTGGTGTAAAATAGATGAGCTGCAACAACCACTAGAGAGTAAAGGATATAAATGATTAGTAGTACTATAAAAGTAAATGGATGGTATAGCTCTACCATCTTGCAGTAATCATGAATACATACAAGTATATAAAATACATGATAATAAAAAGATGCGTACTCCTACGATGTCTCCCTAACTAGATGTACCTAAGTGTACCTAGCATGTGTGTAGGTGTTAAGTCAAGAATCCCTCTAGGATAAAGTCAACCCCATTACCTAAAGTGAGAGACTGTGGGACCCCGTCTTGGTCTCGAGTTGGACACCCCGCGAGGGATGTTAGACCACTGCGAGCTGGAGTGTCTGTATGCAGGAACCTCAGCGTCTCTGGTCAGTGTGTCTGCCGGGAAGTCCTGGTCTCCTCTGTCTAATCTTAGCAAGATGTGATGTATATATACCCATAGGTCTCCCCAGGGGTCCTACCTCACTGTATTACTGTGTCGGTCTAAGGATGACGTTGGGCATGAACTTTATACATAGATATTATACAGGAGATGGTAGTCCTGCTGTGCTTCAAGAATCCTCATGCATAATGTATGAGATTTCAAACTAGGGTAAACCCGCGTTCTGAATGCAGTGTCTTATCTAGGTAAAAGGTCAGTCCGTGTAAACCGTTATAAGTGTAATGTAGGGAAGAATATAGGTGAAGGGTAACGAAGTTACCAGGGCCTATATTATGGTACCTATATGGAATATAACCCCTTTACCAACAGCCCGGTTCCAGCTGGAGAAACCTCTATGGCAGCTAAGTCACTAACAAATTACACAAGCAACACTCTAGCTGTGGTCTCCAGGAATGTGGCAGGCTTAAAATCCAAACTACATCTGCCTGATTGGATTGATTTTATTGAAAGATTTTACATTTGTTTATTCCAGGAAACCTGGAGTATAAAGCATGTGTTTAGGGCTTGGTAAACTAATTATTGGATTCCAGCCAAAGCTAATCATTGCAGCAGGCAATATGGCAGTCTGCTAATTTAGCTTAGAACCTCATTAAACTGCTGACACATAAGTTGGAAATTGATTCCCCAGATATTCTGGGAATTTACATTAGGTCTAATGGGGGCTCCATTGTCGACATTTGTAATATCTACGCCAGAGAGGTCAAGGATGTCAAAATGTTTGAAACACTCCACACGCTAGAGAGACACTGGGAGAAGATGACTAATACACAATATGCAATACTATTCGGGAACTTCAACACCACGTTTGAACCCTTGCACTGTGATGATATTGAATTGTCTTCTAAGGAAGACGAGTGTTGATGTATACCCCAACTAGAATTGCCTTCTATATAAAGGTGGACTCAAGCCGACCTGCAGTTGAAGGCCTTGACACTGGAACATGGACTTAGGGCCACAAATAGTAAAACAAAATCAGATAGCAGAGGGGCTTTTACGTACAATAAACTCAACCATGAGAGTCATATTGATTACATATTGTTTGACTTAAGACTCTGGCATAAGGGGAATGACATGGTGGTTATCACAAGGATTGCGACTACAATCCCCTTAATCTCCAAATATCCCCATTCTGGGATAACATGCCCTCGGTTCCTTTGTCAAGTACGGTAACTAGGGATCTTCAGCAAACAAATAATAAGTGAATACTTAAATGGCATCATGCAGTAGCTTGGCCTGATTCCCTGTCTACCATTACCTCAGACCTCGTAAGTGCCACTCTAAACCTTGATGTATTACTGGCCAAAGGCACAAATATTGAAGAAGCTACTAGTATCTACATGTTTCTTTGACTGAAAAGTGCTCCTCTTTCTAGACCCCTCTTTTCAAGTCACCAGTAAACCCCGTAAGAACAATAAGACCAATAATTGGTTTAACAAGGCTTGCAGACAGGCAAAAAGGCAAAAAGGCAGCTAGCACTGACTATCAGAATTAAAATCCCAGAGCTAATAAAAGATACAAAAAAGACCTAAAAGCACATTTAACATTAAGCAAAGAGGGAGTGAGAAGAGAAGAGATGGCCTGACATGCTCAAATCATGCAATGACAAACACCACTGCAAGTTCTAGGCTCTTGTAGCATGGTGGAGCCAAGGGGTTGCAGGCTAACCAGCAAATCGTATTCCTTCGCTTGTCTGGTACAATCACTTTAAAGCTCTATACTCTGATAGCTTCCCACAAATCATTAGCTCTGACCCAATGGATTTTGACCCCATACTGGTCGCACTTGTATTCGACCTAAATGACATTAGATTTTCCCTTGATGCCATCTTATGCAGCAAAGCCCCTGGACCTGATGCCATTCCTGTGACATCTTTATTAGTGATAGGGCAAACTGGTCTAAATACATTCTAGTGCTGTCCAATGCAATTGCAAGGGGTCCACCAATTCTGAACTCTTGGAAAGGAGCCAAGGTCGTGCCCATTTAGAAAAAGGGTGATAGAAGCTTGCCCTCAAACTAAGACCCATAAACTTAATAGACACCATTCAAAAGGTGCTCTGTTGGGTGGTTCGGTGAGCAATCCATGACTGGATTGAAGAATATAATATTCTCTCTATGTTGCAAGCTGGCTTTAGGAAGAAAACCAGTACTATAGACCAGGTTTTTCTATTCCTGACCATGTAATGGAAGACGGTTCAAATTGGTGGCCTTTGTTGATTTGAAATCTGCCTTCAACCTAGTTCCTCATCATAAATTGTGGCAGGTGTTGAGAGACTTGGGGATGCTCATGTACATTCTTTCTATCCTCGTTCGTCTTCATGAGGACAACCATGCTAATGTAAGGTGGGGGGACCAGGGACAGCTTGCAGACTATTCTGATCAGTAATGTTGTTCGACATGGGTGTGTCCTGGCCACCACCTTGTTCTCGCTATACTTAAATGATGTTGTCCATTTTATGTCAGCATGCCCCTACGCCGCTCCGTCCATAGCTGGTCTGAGAACACCCACGCTTCTTTTTGCTGGTGACACTCTATTAGTGTCCCAGACTTTGAGTGGACTTGATTGCTTGTTAAATCGATTTGACAGCGTCTGCTCCTTGCAAGGACTCTTAGTAAATTCTACCGTAACAAAGTATATGCTCATCAAGCAGAATAAGTCATTTAGAGGGAAGATGTTCCTGGGGGGCTGTGAAATTGAGAGAATAGATGCTTTTGACTACCTAGGAATTAGGCTGTCCCCTAAATTTAGTTGAAACTAAATAAAGATAAGGCTTCACTCAAACATAAACTAATTGCGGGTGCTATCTTGAAAGAACATTGTGCATCATTTACTAAGCCAATCACTCTAGCACTACAACTATATGATGCAAAGGCTGTAGGAACAGCCCTCTATGGGGCTGAGCTCTAGGGTTTCCAAAATATCACTGACTTTAGCAAAACTGAAAATAAGTTCCAGAGAAATCTAGCTATGTTACCAGTCAGTATCCCGATACACCTGTTGACCTTGACATGGGGAGGAGGTCAATTCTAGACAAAGAAAGAATCAGACCTGTCCTATTTTGGAGGAGGCTGAGGGCTACACCTGAACTAGCCCCCTATGCCAAGGCTTTGCAAGAGCTTACGGAGCTGGATAAGTTCCACACAATCAAGTGGCTCAACAACATCAAGAAATTGCTAAGCTCTCTGGGGCTACTTGATTTATAGAACTTTTCCCCGGCTGTCCGCTTGCCCCCAAAGAAAAAATCAAAGACATATATTGGTTATGAGTCACCTTGAGCAAATTTAACACCACAAATAGGGGTTCACTGACTATTGAATTTACTATGTTCGAGACCCACAGCGCCCTCGAAACCTACTTAGATTTCATCACTGACCACACTGACAGGAAGCTTTACATTCAGTTCAGGTGTAGAACTTTGCCCCTCAATACATTTACAGCCAAATGGTCAATTTAACTGCATCCCTCTCAACATTTCCAGTCTGCAATGTCTCTAATGAAACTGTAGCACACATCTTGTTTGCTTGCCCTGCTTTTACTCGATTGAGATTGTCCTGGGTCAAACCAGTTTGCTCTCAGGTGGGCGCTTGGAGACATGTTGAAGCCTTAAGAGTCTTCAGATCGGACCCTAGCCCACTGTTTGCTTGTGCAGTAGCCAAATTTCTGGGACGGGCATGACTCCTAAGACACAAAGCTATGGCAACACACTCCCAACACCTAAAGTTTAAGTAATTGCCAACAGCCCCCAAGTAAGAAATTGCTACTGTCTATTGTGCTTTTATACATTAACTTACATCAGATGGGATATCACCCTTAGTATACATAGCGGACCCTCTTTGAGGTTTTTGTAGAGTGAGTTTGCATCCTGAACTCAGTCAGTTTCTTACCCACCCTCCCTGTTTGGTTTCTGGTTTTAGGCTAATACGCCAACTAGCACTTTAAAATTGCTGCCTTGCACAACTATCTAAGGTCTATCTACCCTGAGCCCATTCCATCTAATTTAAAGAATATGACAGTAGAAAGGTGTTCTGTCTTATTGTCCAAGCAGGATTGTCAGGGCAAGATTAGTTTCCTGTATTTTTTACGGAAAAATTCCAATCACACTTTGGTTCATTTTGTAGGGTATTTATAATTGTGTTCTATCCGTGATGGTGAATGAGAAAGAAAAAAACAGCCAACACGTGTTTCACCCCTTTACACGGCCATCCGGCCTGGGGCTTCTTCAGGGCGGTTTGTAAGAGTGCAATATAATTCAGGTCATCTAGGTCAGGTGGATTCCATGAGAATCTCTAAATTTCGGGCATAATGCCGCTTCAGATAGATGCAGTCAGTCGATGTGGAGATGACTCGAGGCGCACAGGGCTAGTCGCCCCGGATGCACAGCGGCCGACACGGGCCCACCACCACGGGACGCTGACCTGCGGGAGACTGGGGTAGGGTCATGAGGGCAGAGCAGTGCCTCACATGTGTCATGGCTGTATTCTGCATCTCCACACGTTCAGCTGTTGTGTGGCTGTGGTGCCATGTGAAGTCTGTATTTGGTGCAGGGGTAGCCCAGGATGACCATTGAGTGGTGTGGTCGTGTCTGGTAGGTGGTCATGTAGTTCAACATGTCGGATGTGGTTAGGTCACGTGTGCAACCCCACAGTTGTGCCTTGTGCGTTGGTGGCTGTGGGATGTGTGGGGTGTTGATTTGGTACTTACCAACGAGCAGTCCCGTTCCATATGTGCCACCCTGGAAGCGCTGGTTGATGATGGACTGTCGGAAGATGAAGGAATCATGCACACTGCTTGGGTAGTTGGCGACGACATTGGTGAACATTCCCCGGTGGTCCACTATAGCCTGCACATTGATGGAATGCGTGTGCTTCCTGTTGTGGTAGTGGTGTGCAGTATCCGCAGGGGGCACAAATGGGACATGTGTGCAGTCGATTGCCCCCAACACGGCCGGGAATCCGGCTATGGCATAGAAGCCTTGCTTAGTCTCCAGCTGTTCATGCGCAGTGTTGGGGAAGTGAAGGTACTGGGGTATGAAGTTGATGATGGCATCCAGGACGGGTGTGATGAACTTTGATAGGGCTGGCTGTGAGACCCCTCCGACTCTGGCAGTTGTTGGTTGGAATGTCCCAGAGGCCAACAGGTGCAGCACTGCCAGCAGCTTTGACTGCGGTGGGATGTTTGTTCTCTGCTGTGTTGGGACCGTCAGCCTGTGGGCGATGTGGGTCAGGATGCGGAGGATGGTTGTCCTTTTGAGCCTGTAGTGGACAATGACTTCCGCGGGCGTTAGGTCTGTGAGAGTGGTGCGTTTTCGGTAGGTCCGCTGTCTTACTCTACGCTGCCTCTGTGGTGGTCCGGGGGAGCGGGTCCGTGTCCTGGGGTGGTGGCGGTCCTGGGGGTGGTGGCGGTGGGTGTTGTGGCCCTCTTGGGGCTCCGAGCTGCATGTAGAGTAGCTCCATGGCGTCGTTTGTTCTTTGGGTATGGCTGTGTGCGGGACTCCGTTGCCTACTGCAGGTAGACGTCCGTCTTTGCACCTGCTTGAGGCAGGTGTTAAATACCTGCGGCTAACGCACCTTATCGCCTGTTTTGTGTTCTTATCGCCGATGTGGCCGGTCGTTGTGAATGTTGAGGTGTGATATTGTCTCGACTTTTGGCACGGGAACGCCCACTCTGCATCTCATTAGCGATATTTGCGGGGGTCCTCTGTGGGGATGTTTTTTGAGGCTGCTATCGCGGGTAAACTGGTGCTGTGGGCTGTTTACACCGGCTTGTGAATGGGGAGGTAGATTTATCACGACTTTGGCTGCGATGAAGTGCCGTTAATTCGGTGTTAGCTCCTTGTGAATATGCCCCTCAGTGTATTTTAGATCAAGGCACACTGTAGAACAGCCCTGCGGCTGACTGTTTCTTTTAATGATGTGATTTTTTGATAATTATTGCCTTTATGATTGTGTAAATTCTCTCATAACCTTTGTGCGATGCCTAGTGACAAATGCATGCATGTGTATGATGTGCTGCAGGCACTGGGTTTCCTAAATTTGGCTGTGTATTTTTAAGCTTTTTTTATGTAAAGATTGAAATGAAATGACTTTACCTTGCCACTGACTAGACTGGTACAATTTATTATTGACAATATCGCTCATAGAACTGTGAACTATGCATTCAGTGAAGACATTTAAATAGACTTTGTTGGAAGAGTTAAGAAGATTACCTAGGCCTGAGGCTGCTGAAGGAGCGTAAGGGGAGCAAGACCACAAGACAAGCGTAAGGGGAGCAAGACCACTGACTCATTGTCAGTGAAATTGCTCTCCCACCCTCGCAGCTCCACCATTAAGTGAGGCCTGCCCCTGCCCCTGCACTCTCGAGTGTTGGTGATCGAGGCCCTCCTCCCCCCGCAGGTTTCCCTGCGCCTCATCCCTGGTGGTCCAGTGGACCTCTGTCTCCTTCCTCTAACTCTGCTCTTTCACTCGTTTTTCTACCCTTTTCTATCTTTCACCTTTCTGCATCTCTGCTCTTTTGTGCCTTATTTCTGCCTATTTTCCCTTTTTTCTTTATCCCTTATTTCCTCCCTTTACCTTTCCCCGCCGCTGCTGCCCCCGCGGCCCCTCCCCCCCAGCGCGACCGGCCCAATCCAGCTCCCCTCCGCCCTCCCGCCTCCCAGCTGTCCAGCCCTCCCCGACCCCTACTTAATGGCGGCCACTGCGGGGACAGGCGAGCAAGACCACTGACTCATTGTCAGTGAAATTGCTCTCCCACCCTCGCAGCTCCACCATTAAGTGAGGCCTGCCCCTGCCCCTGCACTCTCGAGTGTTGGTGATCGAGGCCCTCCTCCACCCGCAGGTTTCCTGCGCCTCATCCCTGGTGGTCCAGTGGACCTCTGTCTCCTTCCTCTAACTCTGCTCTTTCACTCGTTTTTCTACCCTTTTCTATCTTTCACCTTTCTGCACTTTTCTGCATCTCTGCTCTTTTGTGCCTTATTTCTGCTCATTTTCCCTTCCTCTCGCTCTGCCCTTTCACTTGTTTTCACTCGTTTGTCTACCCTCTTTTATCTTTCACCTTTCTGGACTTTTCTGCATCTCTGCTCTTTTGTGCCTTATTTCTGCTCATTTTCCCTTCCTCTCGCTCTGCCCTTTCACTAGTTTTCACTCGTTTTTCTACCCTCTTTTATCTTTCACCTTTCTGCATCTCTGCTCTTTTGTGCCTTATTTCTGCCTATTTTCCCTTTTTTCTTTATCCCTTATTTCCTCCCTTTACCTTTCCCCGCCGCTGCTGCCCCGCGGCCCCTCCCCCCAGCGCGACCGGCCCAATCCAGCTCCCCTCCCCGCTCCCGCCTCCCAGCTGTCCAGCCCTCCCCGACCCCAACTTAATGGCGGCCGCCGAAGGCGCATCAAAGGCAAGCCCGTCTGCGCCCGTCCGCGACCCGACCGCGACCAGCGCCAGGAACCCTGGAACTCCGCCCGCCAACGCTACGACCCAGCAGCACTCCACGCACTCAACCCAGGCCGCAACAACAACTGCAAGCTAGCATCACCAGCCGACTCCCACGGACCCTTCAGCTGTCACCGCTGCCGGCACACCTGCAGCACCGCCAAGAACACGGATCCAGCACAACCCGCCCACAAGAACACAACCGAACCGAAGACCCTGCAATGCATCCTCCTCAACGTCCGATCCCTCCACAAACACGCCACAGAAATCTGGGACCTCCTCGACTGCACCACCCCGGACGTAGCGTTCTTCACCGAAACCTGGACCAACACCACCTCGGGACCGGACATCGCCATCGCCATCCCCCAAGGATACAAGATCTCCAGGAAGGACCGCCCCACCCGCCCAGGAGGAGGAATCGCCATCATCCACAAATCCAGCCTCCGCCTGAGCACACTCCCTGACGAGCCCACAGAACTGATGGAACACCTTCACTTCAAGATACTGGCCAGCCCCACCGCCACCCTCCGAGGAACCCTCATCTACCGACCCCCTGGACCCCGCGGACCCTTCGCCAACTCCATCACGGACATTATCTCCCCGCAGGCCATCGCATCCACCAACTACACCCTGCTGGGAGACCTCAACTTCCACCTCGACAACCAACTGGACCCCAACACCAGATCTCTCCTGGACAACCTCCACAACATTGGACTGCGCCAGATCGTGACCGAGCCCACGCACTCAGCAGGACACACCCTCGACCCCCTCTTCACTACAGGAAACTCCATCACCTTCAGCCACACCACCGAACTCCCATGGACCGACCATCGTTGCGTCCACTTCACCTTCAGAACACCCACCATCCACAGACACCAGCACCTGCTTCCACGAAGAAACTGGACCAAAATCACCGACGACCAGCTCACCTCCTCACTCAACAACTCCACCCCAACCATCGCGGAAAACGACGACCCCAACACCGCAGCCCGAACCCTGCATAGATGGATCTCGGACAGCACCAACACCATAGCCCCCTCAAGAAAAACAACAATACCCGCGCCAAGAAAGCCAGATGGTTTACCACCGAACTTCGAGAGTCCAGAAGCACATGCCGCCGCCTCGAAAAGGCCTGGAGGAACACCAAATCCACAGAAGCCCACGACAACTTCAGAGCCACCACCAACGCCCACCATCAACTCATCAGAGAAACGAGGAAAAAGCGATTGAAGACAGAATCTCCACCCACGCGCACAACAGCAAGGAACTCTTCAGCATCATCAAGGAGTTCGCCCAACCCACCAGCGAGTCTACCGACATCCCTCCCTCACAAGACCTCTGCGACAAACTCAGCACCTTTTCCACCACAAAATCAAGAGCATCTACGACAACTTCGACGAAGACAACCAACACACTGAACCCTCACCAACCACCCCCGACACCCGGAAACCAGCGATTGACGACTGGACAGCCCTCACCACCGAAGACACACTGAAGACAATGAAGTCAATCCACTCAGGGGCCCCCACGGACCCCTGCCCCCACCACATATTCAACAGAGCCGCCGACACCATCGCACCCATGCTCCGCCACACCATCAACCGCTCCCTGGCGACCGCCTCGTTCCCCGACGACTGGAAACACGCCGAGGTCAACCCCCTCCTAAAGAAACCCTCAGCGGACCCCACCGACCTCAAAAACTACAGACCCATCTCCCTGCTCCCGTTCCCAGCGAAAGTCATCGAGAAAGCCATCAACAGTCAGCTCGACACATTCATTGAAGAACACAACATCCTCGACTCCTCCCAATCCGGCTTCAGAAAAAACCACAGTACGGAAACCGCCCTCCTCGCCGCAACAGACGACATCCGCACCCTACTGGACAAAGGAGAACCAGTAGCCCTCATCCTCCTCGACCTATCAGCGGCGTTCGACACAGTCTCCCACTGCACCCTAATACGCAGACTCTACGACGCAGGAATCCAGGACAAGGCCCTCGACTGGATCCGCTCCTTCCTCTCCGGCAGGACGCAGCGGGTCAGACTCCCCCTTTCCTCTCGGACCCCACACCTACCACCTGCGGAGTCCCCCATGGCTCCTCCCTCAGCCCGACGCTCTTCAACGTCTACATGGCTCCACTCGCCCCCATCGTCAGAACCTACGGACTCAACATCGTGTCATACGCAGACGACACCCAGCTCATCCTCTCCCTATCCAACGAGCCCAACACCGCCAGACGCAACTTTCGAGAAGGCATGGAAGCCGTCGCCAAATGGATGAAAAACAGCTGCCTACAACTAAACACCAACAAAACAGAAGTACTCATCATGGGCCCAAACCCCGATGCCTGGAGCGACACCTGGTGGCCCCCGCCCTCGGAAACCCGCCAACCCCCACGGACCACGCACGCAACCTGGGAATCATCCTGGACTCCGAGCTCAAAATGGACCGCCAGATCAACTCTGTCTCGTCTTCCTGCTTCCACACCCTCCGCCTCCTTCGTAAGACCTTCAAATGGATCCCCTCGAACACCGAAAGACCGTCACTCACGCCCTGGTCACCAGCAGACTCGACTACGGCAACGCACTCTCCGCCGGAATAAACAAAAACCTCACCCGCAAGCTACAGAACATCCAGAACGCCGCCGCAAGACTGGTCCTCAACCTGCCAAAACACTGCCACATCTCCCAGCACCTGCGCACACTCCACTGGCTCCCTGTCGAGGCGAGAATCACCTTCAAGATGCTCACCCACGCACACAAGG
The DNA here is from genome assembly GCA_963921515.1 of Calotriton arnoldi. Lineage (NCBI taxonomy): Eukaryota > Metazoa > Chordata > Amphibia > Caudata > Salamandridae > Calotriton > Calotriton arnoldi. The sequence continues at coordinate 793,909 of CAWUFW010004735.1, forward strand.
CCCTCCACGGCACCGGACCAGCATACCTGAACAGCCGACTCAAATTCCACGCACCCCAAAGGACCCTACGATCAGCCCAGCTCTCCTACGCCGTGGTCCCCCGCACCAGAAAGACCAGATCGGGAGGCCGCTCCTTCTCCTTCCTCGCGGCCAAAGCATGGAACGCCCTTCCGCTCCACCTCAGACAGACAACATCGCTCCCCATCTTCGCAAGAAACCTCAAAACCTGGCTCTTCGACAGACCCCCTCCTTGATGGATGGAACCTGCACCCCCCCCCCCACCCCTAGCGCCTTGAGACCCTTACGGGTGAGTAGTCGCGCTTTAACAAACCCCTGATTGATTGATTGATTTAGAAGAACACACAGCAGGGCTACGGAAGACTCACAAAGACTTTGTAAATAGTTTCATTACATATCAGTTGAAATTGTTTTGCAATTTGCACAGGTGGAACAACAGAGAAGAATCAACTTCTGCTACTTTCCACTCAACGGTCTGATTTTAGAGAAGTTATGTAAACTGATAACCGCAGTAGATGTAGGTACATATTAGCAGGTGTATTAACAGCCGTAATTGCAGTGTTGATTGTTTTGCATGTGGGAATGTATTGATCCAGCTCGGCTAATATAACTTGCTCCTTAGGACACCAATCCAGAAAAACACCTACACAACCTTTGTCATTTAAAACTTATGTCAGTGGGGCCCATGACACCGCATACATACATTCATTCAATTTCTGGATTAAACGCTAAGGAGGATGAGCTGCTGGACTAACGGGATACCTTGTTAAATTTGACAGAATAATAATCTATACATTATATACATTAACTTTGGATCCTGTCGGTTCTCAACATCAAGGTACTCCGCTATTCGGTCGATGGACCAACTAGTAGAATTAGTTGATGGTGATTAAGACCAGCTCAATCACCATTAAAAACTTTAACATTTATTAATCATAAATCTATTAAAGAACCACAGACTCATTTTAGAGTTAGAATATAATTTTATCTAAAATTCTTCGAGCAAATAAGTGAAATTCTTTATTATGTAAAACATTTAGAAATATCAATAAACATTTTAAGAAAGCTTTTTAGGAAAAGTGAGAAATTATGCATTACCCTCGGCCATGGGGCGATGACAAGAATGGTTCACCAAAGGAAGATGAACCGCAGATCACAGGATAGGACTCCCAAAACTGACTGACTGTCCCGCTAACCTCCTTGGATGCCAAACTCCCGGGTAAATTCCCGCAACAGTCTCGTTCCTTCCCCAGTCAAAGTTCAAAGTCCAAAATGACAGAGTCTCTCGCAGCATCAAGGTGGAAAATGAAAAGCAAGCAGAGAATTTTTTCACAACGTAAGAGCAGACTCTCTTATACCCTATTTTCTGGCTCTCTACACTTAAAAGTTGCAATCTTTAGGGGCAAGAATCCCGCTAATTGGTCCATTGGAGGGGTGGTGATGGTCACCTCATCGCCCTCCTTGTTCGAACTGGTTTGGAGACAATAAAGCATACAATAAGTCTCAGCTCACAGTGTCAAAAGTAGTCCAATTTGTTAATCCATTTTGTAATGATCTTTGATGGTCACACATTAGTTCATCCATTGTCTCTCGGCTTTTTCCCATCCGTTCCCAGGAATATATGCTGAACACTTGGCACGCTCCTCGTTGCAGGTCAGATTGGCCTTGACATCTCTCACTCCGAGCACAGGCCGCATACACGTGACTGGAGCATTCATTCTGCGTCTGCGCAGGGGCCATCTTATTCAATGCACGCGATCTCGTCCTTTCCAGCGGCCATTTTAGAAGCATGGCCTAGTAGGCCCGAACAAAACTAATATAAAACAAACACAATAGAAATTAAAATATGGAAAATAAGCCTTTCTGTTTACCACCCGCCATTCTAAAGACCCGTGTTAGATATTGCCTAGCAGAAGCGACATTTAAAGCCATTTTGCTTACCATCTGCATTCTTTGCCACAATACAATTCTATTACGCAACACAAATCATGCAATTCACTCTAATTACTACATAAATCACAATACTTTCGTTAATTAGCTTCACATTTGTAAATAAATTAGATTTTGCACAAATCAGCATGTTGCCCACGTGTACTGTTTAATAAAGGGTTTGCATTTGTTGGTTAGTTCATGCGTTTCAAACGGTTAGTATCATTAATCATTATGAGGTTATTAACTTCCAAGGGGTACAAAATTATTTTGTTTCCCCTGCTCCATCATTTCCCCCCTTTGGTGATTTTTAACATCACCACAAAGACCTATCCCTACAAATTTATCAGATAAATGTTTCTTGTCCACTTGCATTTGTTAATTTAGACAACCGTGTTCTTTTCATCTTGTCTTTTAGACCTTTTGTACATGTTCTCTTTAAACTCTTCCAATTTGATCTCTCCCATCTCCCATCTCCCGTTCTCTTTCTTTGTTTTTCTCATTTTCTCTTTTTACTTTATTTTGTCTTTTTCTTCTTTTAATACACACATATGTTAATCTCAATAATAGCATTATTACTATTACTACAGTCACTGGAATTAGTATTTTTCCAATAAGAGAACTACCTATTTCGGTGAACCATTTCTTCATTGAGGAAAAACTCGTACCAAGTCTCTCCCAAGCACCTTCAACCTCAAGTGGGGCAATTTCTTTATGCAAATCAGTAATGTTCTTTATATACTTCTGTATATTCTCACTTTTGTCTGGAATGAAAGTGCAACAATGTTGTACCTTCAGCATTCCACAGACTCCACCCTCTTTTGCCAAAAGAATGTCAAGGGCAAGTCGATTTTGCATTACCATAGCTCTCATGGCAACCATTTCGGTATTTACCATCAGGAACCCTCCAGCAGTATTCGTTGATAAACGATCTACTACTGTAGACAATTTCCGAATCTTGTATGCATTCAAAGATATACCCACTGCTGGTATCAATGCTCCATAAATGTCACCTATTATCTCTGAGAAGCTTTCCCTTCTCCTACGGGTTAATGGTTTATCTATTTCGTGTATTCCTTTCGTTCCTCTTTCCACGTGAAAAATCTTTGGAAAGACTAGACCTAGATAGCATGTTCCATACCAATGGTCCGGCAACCTATAATAAGCTCTATTTCCGCAAATATAATAGATCCCTGGAAATACTGGATCTTTTCCTCCTTTAAATCCCCATCCCCCTAGAATTTTGTATGTATCTCGGCACTCACTAGAACCCACGAAATAGTTATCATACATGGTGTTATCTCTACTAATACACAATTTTCCCTGTTGGGGCCAATCTAGAACCATAGCTGCATTTGTTTCACCTTTGTCATAACTTCCCTCTTCAAACGCCCAAGGTGGGGTTTTTGTCTTTTCTCCTGCTGCCTTTCTTTGAAACTTAACCCTTCTGTCTTCTACCATGTCTAAGAAAACCTTTTCTTCTTTTCTTAACCCACAAGTAAGATTATGTCTAAATGCATATTCTAATGTTAATTCTTTTGTTTCTAAGAAAAATTCTCCAAAAACCTTTGCAACTTTCACCTTATTTAGTTCAGGGATTACGGGAACTTTAGCAAAAACAGCATCTGTGTCAGTGTAATAATATTCTAATTTACCTGTTGTGGCGAGGTGCCACCTACTGACTCCCCCTTCCTCGCCTTCTACAACAGATGAGATGCCGCCTTACCTGTCACCCTCTCCCCTCCTCTGTTTTCAGGCCCCTGCATATGACGGCCGCTGTCCCTTTAATTGCTCGCTTTCCCCGGTCTCCCGGCCCGATCACGTGGGTTGGTCAGCTGACGAAGGGTCTTCAAAACGGGACGAGACGGAGGAACGTTAGTTCGCGTTGGGGAGCCGTATGCCCGGAGAAGAGAAGCCTGAAGCGGATCTCCGAACCTTCCTAGTGAGTCCAGGACTTGGAGGACTCAGGACTTTCCCCGAGCCGCGAACCGAGCTGGAAACCGGAACCGAACAGGATACCGGAGTCAAGGAGACCGAAGGGGAGCCCATTGGTGACGAGGAAAAGAGGGAGCCGGACCCAATCCGGTACCACGTTGAAGCCCGCCACGGCCCAGGAGGGTCGTGGCTTAGAAAGGTACGGAACCAGCTGGGGGCCGCTTGGGACAAGGGGAAGTCGGGTGAAAGGGACGAGCAGCCTGCTAGGCCGCGGTAGCCAGCCTCTCCAGTGCGGTGCTGTTTATAATTCCGCATAGCGTCACTGGTGTCGGTCGGGTGTTTGTGTTCCTTCACTCCCTCCCTAGCTACCTTTAAGCGCCTCAAGCGTTTCCCTAAAAGCCTTTTCTTTTCTTTCTGGGGTTATTGTTCCTGTACACCGAGGCAAGGAGCGGAAGCACGGCTGTGAGGTAGTTCCCCCCGACACATCGAGTCAAGGAGAACCAGGAACTATACTCTCTGACGGAAGAGAGTTTACAAAACCCTGTGATAACTTTATTATTTGAATTACCCTTCTCTGACCCAACTGAATAAACCTCTGAGCTTGTTAAGACGTCCCTGTTTTTCCTGTCTTCTTCTCCTCTGAGCCACACATGGTGCCAGAAGTGGGATAGAAGCGCCTATTCCAACCATGGAGAACTTGATCCAACAGCTTATACGTGGCCAGGAGAAGCTTGAGTGGGCCGTAGAAAAACAAATGGCGTCGGCCCAAGCAGACAGGGAACTGTTTAAAGACACCATGACCAATCAATGAGAAAGGTTACAAGGAGTTGCGGACGACCGTGCACACCTATCTGCCCAACTGCAGAATCGCGCGGGGTCAGGACCCCATATCTCCTTACAAAAGTATAGTGCGGGGGAGGATCCTGACGCATTTCTCCTAAACTTTGAAAGGGCAGCTCGAGCAGCAGGGTGGCCGGAAGCCAAATGGCCCTTTTTCTTAGCACCTCTCCTCACTGGGAAGGCACAAGCCGCCTACCAGGTGGCTAACCCCGCTGGACATACACCGTACCAAGAGATAAAACCGTCATCTTAGACCATCTTGGTATGGACACGGAGGCCTATCGAGTCCGCTTCAGGAAGGAGAGGGGCACTGCAGCAGACAACCCGAAGACCCTCTATTATAAACTTAAGACAGCAGCCGAGAAGTGGTTGAAGCCGCAAACAAGTACTAAGGATGAATCATGTCGCTGATCCTTTTGGAACAATACACCGAGGCTTTGCCATATCCCATACAGCGCTGGCTTAAACAGCATACACGGTTGACAGGCGAACAGGCTGTAGAAATGGCAACATCTTTTTATAGGGCACAGCCCCGTGCTCAGCCCTGGGACCCTGACAAGTCTGTACGTCCCACCCCTTCACTCGTCAAACCAGAAAAGAAACCCTTGAAACCTAGCTGCAAACCCCTGAAGTCCCGGCAGTTTCGGCCAGAACCAATACTTGTAAAGGGCCCCCAGTGTTTCGAGTGCGGTGACTGGGGTCACATCGCTAGGAACTGTCCCAGAAAAAAAGCCACTGAAGAACCAATGGACATAGGCTGCATTCCCCGATCCATCCTATATACAGAGTTAATGGGACCAAGTTTCCATGTAAGTGTACAGGTGGGGGGATACCGGTGAGAGCCCTGTTAGACTCCGGGTGTGGACAGTCAGTCATCCGACGGTCGTTGGTGCGGTCCCCTTACCCCAAAGCAAGAGAAAAGGTGCCCATTAGGTGTGTACATGGGGATGTGAAGCTTTACCCGTTGGTGTCCCTTCCTATCACCCTTCCAACAGGGGTGACTCTTGACGCAAAACTCGGGGTTCTTCCCACTCTTCCTGAAGAAGTAATCCTAGGTAGGGACAATCCCCCCTTTTTAAATCTATTAAGGAAGAATCTTAGTGTTCACGGTTCCCCTCCCTCTCCACGGCCCTCATTCCTTACCCAGGCTCCCTGGCTATCTGATAGAAGCTTCCATTACGCTCAACATAACGATCCCACTCTCCAGTCGGCATGGGTTCATGCCCGTCAGACCCCTACCTCCCAAAACCCTGCATATCCCTTGTTCCTTATCAAAAATGACCTGCTCTACAGGGTGGCAAAAGACGGCAACAATCCCCAGCTGCTGGTACCTCAGTCTTTCAGAGATCAGGTGCTTTTCTTTGCGCATTCACACTTGCTTGCGGGCCATAGAGGCGCCCAGAAGACCACAGAACTGCTACTGCGTCACTTCTACTGGCCTGGTATTTACATTCATGTTACACGGTTCTGTCAGGAGTGCGAGGTCTGCCAAAAAGGGAACCCCTACAAACCTCCTCCTGTGCCATTACAACCCCTTCCTATTATTGGGAGGCCTTTTGAGAGAATAGGCATGGATCTTATAGGGCCTCTTCCTCGAACCAAGAAGGGCAATCTCTACGAGTTAGGGGTCGTGGACTACGCCACACGCTACCCTGAAGCCTTTCCCCTACCTGCCCCCACCTCCCAAAACATCAGTGATAGACTCCTGGAGTTGTTTTCCTGAGTCGGATTTCCGCGGGAGATCCTTACGGATCAGGGGACTCCGTTTGTCTCCAAAATCATGCAAGAAGTGTGTAAGTCCTTAGACATCTCACACATAAAAAGGTCTGTGTACCACCCCCAGACGGACGGCCTGTGTGAGCGCTACAATGCCACCCTAAAACTTACCTTAAAAAAACTGCTGACTGTAGAAGGGAGAGAGTGGGACAAGCTCCTCCCACTGGCCTTATATGTGGTGAGAAGTCAGACTCAATCCAGTCTAGGGTATTCCCCATTTCAACTGTTATATGGTAGGGAACCCCGTAGCCTCCTTGAAATAACCAAAGAATACTGGGAACATGAACAAGAGGAAGAAACAAGGTCTTTCCTGGAGTATACACAGGAGTTGCGCAACCGCTTACAAAAGTTACGAGAGTTTGCTGACGCGAATCTCGAGAAAGCCCAAATCAGACAACAGTCGTTTTACAATAGAGGAAAGAAATGGCGACATTTGAATGTCGGGGATTGGGTGTTGGTCCTCACCCCGTCCAGCATACCAAAAATAAGATCAGGATGGCAGGGTCCTTTTCAAATCATGCAAAAGGTAGGGCTCACCTCTTATCAGGTCCAAGTAACCCCGAAAAGAACCCAGCTCTACCACATAAATCTTTTAAAGAAGTGGTTGGGTCCTCCTCCCAAGGTTCTCCTCGTTTCTCATCCCAAAGTGGTGGACGAGAGCACACTATCCCAACTTGTAATCAATCAGGACCTTACAGAAGAGCAAAAGAGATCCCTACAAACCACCCTCGTGCCATATGCGTCCTTGTTTTCTGACCTTCCAGGGCATACCACTATGGCCGAACACTCCATACAAACCCAACCCGGCAAGGTTATTAAACAGAAACCATATCGCATTCCGGCTGCCAGGCGAGGAGCCATAGAGAAGGAAATCCAAAGTATGCTGTCCTTAGGGGTAATAGGATCGTCCCAGAGTGAGTGGTCCTCACCGATCATACTGGTGCCAAAGCTGGATGGTTCCATCCGGTTTTGCATCGACTTTCGGGGTGTGAATGCGATATCCAAGTGTGACTCCTACCTGCTCCCACGTGTAGACGAACTAATTGAAAAACTCGGGGATGCGCAGTACATCACGACCCTCGATCTTACTAAAGGATACTGGCAGGTGCCTCTGAGACCCAGCGACCAAGAAAAAACGGCCTTTTCCACTCCATCGGGTTTATTTGAATTTACCGTCTTACCGTTTGGGTTACATGGGGCACCTGCCACGTTCCAACGCCTTATGAATAAAGTGCTGTCAGACCACCAAGCCTATTCATCTGCCTATATAGATGACATCGTCATCTATAGCCCCACCTGGGAATCCCATCTCCATCACTGTCATCTCGTCTTTCAGGCCCTCCAGAAAGCTGGCCTCCACATCAATGCAAAAAAATCAAGAGCAGGATTCCAAAAAGTGAAATACCTGGGTTATGTTTTAGGAAAGGGGTGTATTGAACCACAGGAGGAAAAAGTGAGAGCTATAGCCCTGGCCCCTTTCCTGACCACAAAAAAAGAAATAAGGGCGTTCCTAGGCCTCCTTGGCTACTACCGCCGCTTCATTCCCCAATACTCCGAATTATCCTCCCCTCTCACTGATCTCCTCACGAAGAGGGTAAAACCTCAACACCTTCTGCAGCCTCCTCCTGAAGCCCTACAAGCCTTTCAGAGTCTCAAGAACGCCATCACATCAAGTCCCATTCTCCGATCCCCTGATTTTACCAAACCCTTTATGCTACACACAGATGCCTCTGAAAATCGGTTGGGGACAGTTCTCTCTCAGGTCTTTTCTGATGGCATGGAACATCCGGTCCTCTTTCACAGTCGTAAACTGTTTCCCAGAGAACGTAGCTACCCCATCATAGAGAAGGAGTGCCTTGCAATTAAATGGGCGGTGGACAGATTGCGGTATTACCTAGAGGGCTCCCATTTCCTCCTGTATACGGATCATGCCCCTCTCCTTTGGATGAGCCGGAACAAGGGTAACAACCAGAGGGTCCTTCGCTGGATCTTGGCTCTCCAGCCCTTCTCTTTCGAGGTGCGGCATCGCAAGGGCTCGGAGAACGGGAACGCTGACTTTCTTTCCAGGCTCTCCCTGTTCCCCGATCGTGAACAGGCTGGGGTGGGGATGTGTGGCGAGGTGCCACCTACTGACTCCCCCTCCTCGCCTTCTACAACAGATGAGATGTCGCCTTACCTGTCACCCTCTTCCCTCCTCTGTTTTCAGGCCCCTGCATATGACGGCCGCTGTCCCTTTAATTGCTCGCTTTCCCCGGTCTCCCGGCCCGATCACGTGGGTTGGTCAGCTGACGAAGGGTCTTCAAAACGGGACGAGACGGAGGAACGTTAGTTCGCGTTGGGGAGCCGTATGCCCGGAGAAGAGAAGCCTGAAGCGGATCTCCGAACCTTCCTAGTGAGTCCAGGACTTGGATGACTCAGGACTTTCCCCGAGCCGCGAGCCGAGCTGGAAACCGGAACCGAACAGGATACCGGAGTCAAGGAGACCGAAGGGGAGCCCATTGGTGACGAGGAAAAGAGGGAGCCGGACCCGATCCGGTACCACGTTGAAGCCCGCCACGGCCCAGGAGGGTCGTGGCTTAGAAAGGAACGGAACCAGCTGGGGGCCGCTTGGGACAAGGGGAAGTCGGGTGGAAGGGACGCGCAGTCTGCTAGACCGCGGTAGCCAGCCTCTCCCATGCATTGCTGTTTATAATTCCGCATAGCGTCACTGGTGTCGGTCGGGTGTTTGTGTTCCTTCACTCCCCTCCCCTAGCTACCTTTAAGCGCCTCAAGCGTTTCCCTAAAAGCCTTTTCTTTTCTTTCTGGGGTTATTGTTCCTGTACACCGAGGCAAGGAGCGGAAGCACGGCTGTGAGGTAGTTCCCCCCGACACATCGAGTCAAGGAGAACCAGGAACTATACTCTCTGACGGAAGAGAGTTTACAAAACCCTGTGATAACTTTATTATTTGAATTACCCTTCTCTGACCCAACTGAATAAACCTCTGAGCTTGTTAAGACGTCCCTGTTTTTCCTGTCTTCTTCTCCTCTGAGCCACACCTGTTTTGTAAAATAAGCTAGCTAAAACACTACAAGTTATTCCATACGTCAAAGGAAAGTGATGATACGTCACACCTTCTGTTACAGACGCAGGTAATTGCATAAAGACATAGCAATTTCTCACATCCATTGTCTCCACATATTCGTACAAGAGTTTCGTGAAGACATTCTTGGAGAAATCAGTTATTGACTTATCCCTATGAAAATCAGTACTATTTATTAGTGTTGCACTGTTCTTTATGTTAGATTTCTTGTCACTACTCGTGTCATTCATGATTGCAGATGTATTTTCTACAACTAATCTAAGTGGAATTATAAATTCTAAAATAAACCAAATAAGCATTAGTAAACCTGTACAATAGAAACACATCCTACACCATCTACGGAAAAACTCACATTTAGCTCTTCTATTCTCAGTGTCTACCATGTTGAAATATTACCTAATTATATGTACAGAAAATGTGTTTCCACACCTCAAATGACTTAGTGTTGACTAGGATCAACTGCTTTCAGCGCACCTTTCGGTTTCTCAGAAATATTTCTTTGACTTCATCAGTTGTGTGTCTATTCCGGTTTTTCTCTCTTTGCCTTTCAGGATTTGCACAGTTCACTCTCACCCTCCTGTTCACAGTCTTTGTCTGGGTTCTCGTGACTGCTATCCACTTCTTTAATATCAGTCAGTGCTATGTATAACCATTCAGGTGACTTGTATTTCAAGTTAGGTCTTTTCACTCTTTTTGGTCTCTGCAACTGTCTTTCACTTGTTTTTCTTTGTCCTTTCTGACTTGTTATTTCATTTACTTGTTCTGCATTGTCTTTGTTCAAATTTATTATTTTATATCTCAGTCTTTTAATTTTGGTGGGCCAATTGTCTCCTTTTCTTGGCCTTTTCAGTTCACTTTCTTTTTCTTCTCGTTCTGCTCTCCAAGTTCTCTTTCTTTGTCCTATTCTTTGCTTTCTTTCTTCTTCACTTTCTTCAGATTCTGTCTCAGACCTCACTTCACTTCCTCTAACTTTGAACTTTATGATCTCAGTATCTTTGTCCAAATCTGAATCTTCTGGTGTTTCTGCTGTTTGGAATTCTGAGTCTAATCCTCCTCGTGTTTCTTCCGCAATTTCCCCAATTTCTCTATCTGAATCTAAATTTCCCTGTTTTTCTTCTGCTTGTAGTTCTGAGTCTAATCCTCCTCGTGTTTCTTCCGCAATTTCCCCAATCTGTCTATCTGAATCTAAATTTTCTTGAGTTACTTCTATAATTTCCGGAGGAATTTCCCCAAAGCTTGTACTTGGCTGTTCATTGTCACTGTTTATTAGTTCGGTTTCTCCTGTTTCAATATCAGTTCTTTTGCTTTCGGATTCTTCTTTTGTCTTTCACTGGGTCCAGGTTGGTCTGTTTAAGATGCCGAACTGGTATCTGATATTTCCAGATGTCGACTTACAGGTCGAGCTTCAAGATCTGGAACTCAGATTGTTTCAGTCTCTGCTTCAGATGCTGAGCTGGTATCTGATATTTCCAGATGTCGACTTACAGGTCGAGCTTCAGGATCTGGAACTCTGATGGTATGACTGGCATGAATCCAATTTTTCACACCTGCACACTTTTCAGCAGTTGTTGTCACCAGGATCACTTGACATGGCTTATCCCAGCGTGGAACCAAGCAGTTTCTTCTTCTGTGGACTTTAATGCGGACCCAGTCTCCTGGACTCAAATCATGAGCTGGTTTTCTTTCATGAGTGGTCGCATCCGGTCCAACCTGATGAAACACAGAATGCACCACATCAGCCAATCCTTTGCAATAGTCCAATACGAGATCATCAGTTATAGTCAGCAGTTTGTTGACAGGTACGTGTGCTTGTCTCATTGCTCATCCCATGATTATTTCATGAGGACTCAGACCTGTTTTTCTGTCAGGTATGCTTCTGATGCTCATCAGCACCAATGGCAAGGCGTCGGGCCATTTGAGTCCTGTGGCTTGACACATTTTCCCTAACCTATTCTTTATTGTACCATTTACTTGCTCTACCACTCCAGAAGCCTCTGGTCTGTAGGCACAGTGCAGTTTTTGTTGAATGTCTAGTGCTTCACATATCAGTTGGATGATTTCATTCTGGAAATGCGTTCCTCTATCTGTTTTGATCGTTACTGGAAAGCCATATCTAGGAATGAATTCTCTCAGAAGGAGCTTAGCTACAGTAACTCCATCATTCCTTCTTGTCGGATAGGCCTCCACCCAACGAGAAAACAAACAGACGACCACCAGGACATACCTCAATCTGTTACTTGGGGGCATTTCAATAAAATCTAGTTGCATTCTGGTAAAAGGACCTCCTTCACGTCCTATTGTTCCTAGACTCACTACTGTCTTCCTTCCAGGATTTATCTGTTGGCATATAAGACATCTTTGACAAAGGCTTTCAGCTATAGCCCTAAATTTTGGGTTGTACCAGGTCTGTCTGAAAAGTCTGATCATGGCATCCCTACCAATGTGTGCCTGTCCATGGTACATCCGTGCCATGTTAGAGATCATGCTATCAGGCATAACTGGTCTTTCATCTCTGTAAACCCAGACTTCATCTTCCTCTCTTTGTCTGCAACCTGCTTTTATCCAACCATCTTTTTCCTCATCACCTGCTTCTTCCTGCAATTGTTTTACCTCATCCCAGGTTTCAACTGTGTTAGTAAACAGCAAGGGACATGAAACATTCTCTTTTTCCCTTCTCCGATTCATTGAGGTCATATTTCTAGCACAATATTGAGCTAATTCGTCAGCGAATTTGTTACCCACTGCAATGTAATCGGTTCCGTTTTTGTGAGCAGCACATTTTACCACTGCAATCTCTTTAGGCAGCTGTATCGCCTCAAGCAACTTCTTCACAAACTCACCATTTCTAATAGGAGATCCTGAGGAAGTCAGGAATCCCCTCTGGGACCAGATCTGTCCAAAATCGTGGACCACTCCGAAGGCATACTGGCTATCTGTGATCACCGTAATTCGGAAATTCTTTCCCAGTTTGCACGCTCGAATCAGAGCAATCAGTTCAGCAACTTGGGCTGAACGTATTCCTCTCAAACAGGATGCTTCCATTATGGTTGCCACCGTACACACAGCATACGCAGCACATAGAACTCCTTCACTTGTTCTCAGGCATGACCCGTCTACAAACATCACATAATCTGACTCTTTTAAGGGTTCATCCCTGATATCAGGGCGAGGTTTTGTGCAAAATTCAAGCTCATCCAAACACTTATGATCAACATCATCTTTGACTTCTGCATTTACTTCATCTGGAAGTGAAGTGGAAGGATTCACACTCGTGCATCTTACAATGGTTACATTGTCTGCACTTTTTCATACCTAGTCAGCCGCCTATGTGTCATGAATTGGGTTTTTGTTCGGGTCAGAACGATTTCAACCGAGTGTGGTACATATACTCTCAAAGGATATCCCATCACAATGCCTTCACTCTGTTCCAGACTCACACAAGTAGCAGCTACTGCTTTCAGACATCCAGGCAACGCTTTTGCTACCGGGTCTAAAACAGCTGAAAAATAGGCTATTGGTCGTTTCATTTTTCCATGCCTTTGCACTAATACTGAAAGTGCACATCCGTCTCTCTCGCTACAATACAGCTCAAATTCTTTTTCATAATCAGGCATTCCCAATGCTGGTGCCTCACACAAACTTGTTTTCAGTTCCTCGAAAGCCTTCATTTCCTCCTCATCCAATTCAATCGGATCTTTGACATCCCTCTTTGTCAATCGCCGTAAAGGTTTTGCAATCAATGAAAATCCACTTATCCACTGTCGGCAATAACCAACCATTCCAAGGAACATTCTCACCTCTCTCTGTGTCATTGGGGCTCTCATTCCTTTGATAATCCTTATCCTTTCTGTTGTCACTTTTCGCATCCCTTTCTCAATCTTATGACCTAGGTACTGTACTTCCTGTTGACAAAATTGCAGTTTTGATGGGGACACCTTATGTCCTCCCTCTGCCAAATGATTCAATAAAGCAATTGTGTCCGTAACACATGCTTCTCTGGTCTTTGATGTCACTAATAGGTCATCAATATATTGGACCATCACAGATTTTTCAGGCATTTTTAAATCTTCTAAGGATTTCTTCAGAATCTGATTAAAAATTGAAGGACTTTCTGTCAGTGCAGTGTACTACATGGTAACTTATACAGAGTGAGTGTTTCACTCCAGGTGAAGGGTCTCTTCACTAACTTCTTCTCCCTATTTTCTTCCTTTTTTTATTTTGGTCTCCAGCTGAGATGGAAGGTTTTAAAACGTTCGGGTTTACGGATGAATTGTTCTCAGCACTTGTTGGGCAAATAGCAGGTACTAATAGAGATAGCAGAGACACAACAAGTGATAATAGCGAATGGATGAAACTTCAGAACTTGAGGAAAAAAGCAAAAAGAATGGAGTCCCATGCCCATTTTATGTTTGAGTATTTGAAGGCGGGGGCGATACCTTCTGGTTTAAGAGTTAGAAACGTCCCAGCCCTTTTTGTCGAGGTACGCCAGTTCCTGGAGCGATGGTCGCATATTGCGAACCGTTGCTCCAGGGACTGGATGATCCTCATCATAGAGACAGTTAAAGAGATGATACAGATCCTCAATCAAGAGATCTTAGAATTAGAAGAAAAACTTAAAAAGAATACCAGCGTAGATGAAGCAAAGAATAAACTACTTAACATCAACCAAGAGCTCCAAGAGTTTGAAGATTATCTGATAAAGAAAAAAACAGACAAGCTGAAAAAAGATATCCGTGGTTTACGCAAGAAAAGGTATATCCTTACCTCCAAAGCACCTATTATCAAGAAGATCATTTCGTTACTGGTGCATATAATACACGTGCCTACAGAAGACAGAAAACCCTGACCTTTTCTGATACAAATTCATCAGATTCAGAATATGAAGGCCCGACCACAAATGAGGGGACTCCTAATAATCACAGACAATATAGAGGCCAATTCCAAAATCAATACCAACAAGGACAGTCGCCTTTTTTACAGCGAGGGAGGGGCAGAGGCCGTGTAAGATTTCAGAGACAAGAAAGGAATCATTACCCCCAGACAGAGCCAGCACATCCGCAACCGTACATGCGGACGCGGAACCACCAATATTGGAAATCCTAGATAGGAGCACTCCAAAGGTAGACAACATCCCTATTTTCAATCTTTCAAGTCATTTGCTTTCTATGGAAGAAACTGACATCTTGAGTAAAGGATTATCTTTTGTTCCAAGTACACAGCCTGACATCTTTAAACTGAATAAAGATCTTTTTTCTTTTTTCCGAAAAATTCGGTTAAAAAAGTACATGTCCAACAGCAATCTATTCGAGCAAGAGATCAACTATTCGGGATGTAAGCCTCCTTCCAATTTCACTCCATCCTTAGACATGGTAGGGCCAGAAGTGGCAGACTTTGAGAAATCTGTCTTAAAGGAAATTGAGAAAATTACTAAATAGGTTCCGAAGACAATCCCAAACCTGACATTTCCTGAAAGACAAGCACTTAGTAGCTTACAAAACAACACACATATTACCATCAAACCATGTGATAAGGCAGGTGGCATAGTGATCTTGGATAGTGATGTCTATTCAGAGAAAATGGAATCTATGCTGGCAATACCTGAACATTACCAGCGTACTCATAGATCTGTTCTTACAGATCTAAAAACATTAATAGAGACTAGTACAGCGAAAGCTTTCAGTGATGGGTATATTTGTCAAAAGGAATATGATTTCCTTAATAAAAATAACGCAGTTATCCCTGCCATGTATGGAGTTCCCAAGATGCATAAAAATACAACAGATCCACCAATGAGACCAATTGTCTCATCTATCAACTCTTGTACTGAACCACTTTCACAATATGTGGATGCGTTTCTGTGTCCCTTGACCAGACTGTATGCTTCCTATATAAGAGACACTGGGCACATGATATCGACCATAGAACACAAACCCTTTAATGGTGAGACACAGTTTCTGGTTACCCTAGACATAGAATCTTTATACACTAACATCCCCCAAGACCTAGCAATAGAGGCAGTGGCAACCCTATTGGCCAGAGTCCCTGGAGAGAGAGCAAATAACTTCATTCTTGAGTGTCTAGATATTGTACTACACCATAACTATTTTGAATTTAAGGACTATCTCTTTCATCAGATTAAGGGGACTAGATGGGCGCTTCATGTGCCCCTAGGGTAGCGAACATCTACATGGGTGAATTCGAACTTAAACACATCTTTAACGATATAGCCCCGTTTTATGAAAACATAGATTCCTGGCATAGGTTCATAGACGACATCTTTTTTATTTGGTCAGGAAATGAGCAGGATCTGTTACAATTCATTGATTGGCTCAACCTCGGTGACAGGAACCTTAAGTTCACAGCCAAGTATTCATCTGAAAAAGTTGAGTTTCTGGATATTTGGATCAAAAGTGGAGAAGGAAACATTGAGGTGAGCCTCTATAGGAAACCAACAGCGAAAAACACTATCTTACAAAATAGTAGTTTCCACCCGACCTGTCAAAAAGACTCAATCCCATTTGGAGAATTTTTGAGAATACGGCGGAATTGTACTAATATGCAGGAATTTATTTTACATGCAGAACAACTGCATAATAGATTACTTCTGAGAGGCTACCCTAAACGTTTGGTTCGACAATCTATGAAGCGTGCCAAATACTACAACAGAGACACTTTGATTGATAGCAGAGAAAAACAACCTCTGGATAAATTAGTCTGTGTAGTCAATCATTCCAGTCTCAATAACAAAATTCAGCAAGTGTTATATAGAAACTGGAAAATTCTTAATATCAATGAAGAAGAAAGGGCACTGATGAAACCGATTGTGGCTTTCAGGAGGAATTTAAACCTAAGAGATAAACTAGTGCACAGTAGAACAATAACACCCAAGAAAATAGAGGTTCAAAAAACAATTGATGGGCTACCCCCCATTTTAGGTAATCACCGGTGTGGGAACTGCCATGCTTGTCCCTCAGCGATTACCACACAAACATGGACCTATGGTACTAAGACAGGTAAACTGAAAAGTCATACTAACTGCAGAAGCAGTAACATAGTCTATCTCATTCTGTGCCCGTGTGGACTCGGCTATATAGGCGAGACAGGGAGGGAATTTCGATTTAGGCTATCAGAACATAAATCAGCTATTAGGACTGGCAAAATACAAGCTCCGTTGGTAAGACACTTTCTGGATATGCACCACAGTGAAAATGAGCTGAAATGGTTGATTCTAGAGAAAGTTGTCACCAAACTGGGTTCAAATACTGAAAAAGTCAGAAAAGACAGGGAAACTTTTTGGATATTCCACTGTGACACGGTCCGCAGAGGCCTTAATGAGGAGATAGTTTGGACAGTTACATAAATGTTTTCAGTGAGACAGCTGCTATGGCTTATAGATCATATCATCAGCTGCATATAAGAGCAGAGCCCATTTTTAGTTCCAGTTCCATTTGTTTGTTTATGTTTAGTTGCAATCTGCTCAACCATGTAGTAGATCAATGGTTTCTAAACAAGCCGCCATATATTAAATGACCAAGGGATTTTGGCTAACTAATAAAGAGTCACATTGTCAATATATCGCTCTTTCATATGTACATATTTTCTAGGCATATTATTTGTGTTGTTAGGTGTTCTTTCATTTTTTCCATTCTTATCTCTAACAACCAAGTATGTCCTCCGATATAGTGTAAATATACAATATCCCCTGGTCAAATCCATCTTTAAACTACCAACTGTAAAAATGTGACAGATTAAGAGACATTCAAAGATGGCGGCCAGATTCGCCTCAAACTACCTAACAATCTGGATATAGACACAGTGTCTCTTTTCTCTTTACTCTCTTCGTAAGTTTTGACTAAATAACTATAGTGCAGCAGTTTATCTAAGCTACACTGCTAGTACATTATCAGGCTGTCTAGATGCGTTTTTAGGAGTTTACCATCGCCGCCCAAGGTTCACCATATAGATATACTGTAATTTGGAGTAGGATCCCTACACCAAATTATTAGTATGCTTACAGATTTAAGTTCTTATAAAAACTCTTGTTTAAATCTGTATCCAAACTACACCCGCTAAACATGGTATGGCGTAATTGACATTCCAATATGGCGGCTATATTCGCATTGTATTACTACTCACTCGAGGGAAAAATAGCGCTCCTAGTCTCGAGAACTTCGTTTGACCAATCGCAGTGTAGTATCAGATTTATAAATCGGCAAGGACGCTAAACCTGTTGACTATCGTCTCAAACGCCTATCGAGTGTGGATCACGGGCCTCGTCTAAACAGCTAAATTGCAGGTAAGGACTTATCGGGACTCCCTTTTTGCCATTTTTTAATGAATCCTTGATTCACTATTTAGTGTTTGCAGCTTTACTGTCTTAGAGCTTAACTATGTAGCTGCATAGCGTCTCCCGCTTATAACATCGCCAAGTAGTCAGAAGTGCCGTTTCAGCAACATGTCCAACATTTGCATATGCATCATTAAGCTGCAGGATCATATGCTCCATTTAGCTGTAGGATAATGAACTCATAGTGAACTTTAGGAATCTGTTAGTTTATGTTCATACTTAACTATTGCAGCTTAATTAACGGAATGAGCTTTAGAGAGGTCAGAACAGGTGATATATAAATGACACTCTGTGCTGCTCGCTTTTAGGAACACATTTGCATCACAGCTTACTGTCAGTGTTGACAAGAGCTATTTTCTTCACACGGACAACCTTGGCCCAGTGCCTATCCATCTTTTTAGTAAGCACGAATCTAGGAAGTATATCCACTTTCTAAGGTATGCGCCTTAGTGACGATTTGGTTTTCTTCCGCTCTCTGCAGCTGACTAGTTTGATAAACAAGCATATACAGCAACGGGAATTACCTGCCTACGTTGTTACATTACTGTAATAAGGAGCCTTAGCTACCTTGATTTGAAGAAGAATTTAGCATTGAGCTATCTAATAGGGTAAGTTACCTCTCCCTGCCCCCATTAATAGTCAGGATAATTCCCCTGACTGATTTGACAACTCAGCTGTCTTTAATTCTTATTTCCTAGATGTCGTGCGTATTGTACGCAAACAAATCTTTTTTGAAGCCATAAAGTTTGTCCAGACGACTAGAAATATTTTTCATGTAGGTTGATTTTCATATGCAGGTAGATTATTCTCCTGCTATTAAAGCGGTTGCATGTGCTTTTCTATGTATATCTTTTTCTATTCACATCTTTTTTATTAAAGCGCACGGATGAATGAAGTTCCTCTCTTTTTCTTTTTTCTTTCTGTTTGGTGCAGGTTACTTTTACGTTAATCAGCTTTCATGGTTGTATCAAATCACATTGGGAACTACCACTGCTATTAACTGAGTGACCATAGGTAACACCTTAATAGAGGAACTACGGGTTGGTTATGAAGTAACAATTTGATTTTGTATCAACTTTGTATTTGAATGAGATATTTTCCCGGCCGCTCCCTTATCTTTACAAAAATGAATGTCTTTGATACCCTACAGATAACCCCTGGCTACTTTTGGGTTTGAGATTTCTCTCCCTTTTATCTGGTCCTGAAGAAGGTGGTTTGCCCCCTGAAACGTGCGTAGACCAAGACCAAGTCCAATTTTGAGGAGAGGTCGTTGGAGGAACAGTACCATCAGATATTGCTTTTAGAAACTCTTGTCTTCCCTCCATTGATTTGTTTAGACCCCTCATAGGATTGAATCTCATGTGGTTTTTATTTACATTAGGATGATTGTAGGATGTATGAATTAGTCTGTGTGGTGTGAATGAATGATTGTTGGTTGCTGTGGGGTTATAAACTTTAATGTTTACAATAACGCATTGTTTGTAATGTTTTTGTGTTACACTGATTGAATATCTTATAAACAAACTGTATTTATGTAAACTTTTTTCTAATTTGAATCAATTTAAAAAAATATAAAATGATAAAAATGTTTTTGGTGAATTTTTAAAGAAAATAAAAAACAAAAATAAATACTTTGTAATTTGTATAATTCAGATGTATTAGTGATTCATGATAAGGCTGTTGGCAGGGTAGAACCTGAAGGGGTCAGTATTAAAGCAATATAGGTCTGATTAGAGGTTTCGTAGCTGAGGACTTTCTGTATACCCTTGAGGAATTCGGCACCATGCCAAAATACGCTCTCCGAACCGGCACGCAAATAATGGTTGGCTGTCAGGGTGCAATGGAATAGAAAAGAATGCATGGCACAAATCAATAACTGTGTACCATTCTGCATCATGTGGAATTTAATACAGTATTACAGCAGGGTTTCGCACAATTGGGCAGCAAGGAATAACAATTGTGTTTACCTTCCTCAAATCTTGTACTATCCTATATGTTCCATTTGGCTTTTTCAATCCCATTATAGGAGAATTACATGGGCTGCTCATTATTTCTCTCAGAATTCCTTGTTCAATCATCTTATTAACTACAGGTGTTATTCCTTCAATAATTTCTGGCGTTAATTTGTACTGCGGGGTATTTGGGTAATTCGTTCCTTCTCTTACAGTAATTTTTACAGGATCAACTCCTCTCATCAGTCCGATATCTTCGCCTGTGAAATCCCACACATCAGACCTGACTATTCCTTTCAATTCAATAGGGATTTTCTCCACATCAAACACAGGAAACATATCATTCACTCCTGGTTCTAGTTCTGCCATTGTCATTTTATACAGAACATCCTCATCTGGTGTCTGGAAGGCAATACCATCTGGGGTACAATAGATGGTACAATTCATTTTGCAAAGCAGATCGCGTCCTAATAAATTTACAGGACTACAATCACACACCACAAAGCGATGCATCTCTTTGAATGGTCCAATTTCCACCTCTATTGGTTTTGTAAGAGGGGTTTTAATCTGCCTGTTCGAAACACCTGCAACTTGGATGTATTCTCCTGAGAGAGGAAGGTTTGGAATTTCCACTGATCTAACAGTAGAACGGGTAGCACCAGTGTCCACAAGGAATGTAACATTTACACCATTCACTTTTCCATCCACAAATGGACCTGACTGATCTACCTCTAGAGTTGCGCCAAGCATGCACTCCTCTTCCTCTCCTAGGCACCGTCATAAGCTTTCATCCGATTCATCTCCATCCTGCCGTAACCAATACTGCGAAACTGCAGCTGCGCGCTGCAATTTTGTTACCTGCTCTCCTCCGTAGAATCCTGCCTCTGCACTGTATCTCTGAGGATTTACACTCTTTGGAAGAGGTGGTTGCGGCACCTGACACTGTTGAGTAACTACCTGCGGCTGTTGCAGCTGTTGGTAACTCACCTCATTCTGCACCTGTGGATTCAATGATTGATTTTCTGCATTAGCTTTCGGAGGAAATTTACACTCGTTTCTCCAGTGCCCTAATTTTCCGCAATTATGACATGGCCATTTCTTTTTAGCCTCTTCTATACTCATTTGACCTTTTCCCTTACCAATATTTGGTTTGGACTTGGTCTGTCCTGCATCACTAGACTGATTATTCATCCGAGCTTCTTGCTTTTCTGCAACCTTTACTTGTGCCCACATTGCATTTTCCTTGAGTTTACGTTGTCTACACTCAATATCGTCACTACAATATTTCGCATACTGTGATACCTCATCTACTGTGCTATTCTGCCAACACAACATATGCTGCTTAATCATTTCACTTATCTCAGGTCTCAAGCCATACACGAATATATACACAAAATGACTCATGTCTTTTTCACTCAAGTTCTCGTAACCACTATATTGTTTAAAGACCAACAGCAATCTCTCGTAGTAGGCATGTACAGATTCCTTACTCTCCTGAGTTGTTCTATCAATCTTTACCCAGTCCGTTTCTTTTGGTGGGATTTTATTTTTCAGAAATGTGATTGCCTGTTCATATTTTCTCATTACTTCTGGACCTGGGGCTCCTGTTTTTGCATCTCTAGGATATTCTTCCTTCGGCCAGTCAAATGTAATTTTACACTCTGTCCATAAATCTGCTGGAACAACAATCTCAAATAGTCCATCCAAATCTTCCCACAACACTTTTGAAACTTTTACAAACCTTTCTACCTGTCTATACCATTCTACAGGTTTCTCTCTCAATCTTGGAAAATCATTTGTAAATGACAATATATCTTGCTGGACCATGGGACATGTACATAACTTCCTCCTGGAGTTTCTCTCATTGGACACTCCATTACCGTTAGTTCTTTCTCTTTTACTGGAAAAGCCAATGATGCTTTATCCGTTGTTCCCTCTTTTCTTCTTATCCACCTACTTCTCCATTTGTCTACATCTCCCCATTTTCTCAGTAACACAATTAGTTCTTTTATCTGTGTTAGTCGTCCTGAAGTGTTCAGATTTTCTATGTCCTTTTCACTAAAATCTACCCTGTATGGTTTCTGCAATCCTCTAATTTTTCCAAATTCTACTCCTAGTTCGTTCGCTGTTTCTTCCAATTTGTCATGCAAGTTCCTAGCTCTCCAAGTGACGCTTTTACACATAAACATTAATTCATCATCTTGATAGGATTTCAATCGATCTGTACCAATAGTCCCTAAAATCAATTCTTCCATATCTATCTTTAATCTGACAACATCCAACAGTTGTGGTTCAGCATCCTTTTTCTGCCAGCTCCTCACCCGATCATTTAATTCCTCTGCAGTCGGACCCACAGGGGTTTTATTTACTTCTGCCCAACTTGCACTTCTCTCTGGGGTTTCAGTTGCTGACTCGGCTCCCATAGGAATCCTATTTATCTGACTCTCATTAATTGTCAAATTTACAGGTGGACTTGACCTAAAAGGACCAACAGAATCTTGGGGCATATTATCAAGGGCAGTATCGCCACTTTAGCAGCACTTTTTGCCGATAAAGCGGCAATATTTTTATCGCCCTATTAGCAAGCTGTCGCTAACAGCTGTTAGCGACAGCTTCATGGCGATAGCGGCCGTTTTGTTGCCGCTTTGCATGTCAGCGATAATTATCGCTAATGACATGCAAAGTAGGTGTTCCCAACTAAAAGCAACTGTAAACAGTCGCAAACACAACTTCCCCCTATTACCAATGCTTGCGAAGCGATAAACCGCGATTATCGCTGGAATTTAACACCTGATAAAAACTTGACTTAACCATCTTGTCAATGGGAGGTGGATTGTAAGGTTAAGTCCTCACCTGCCTATTAGCAAGCTTTTCTTTAGCGCAGTGAATTTATCGCTGGATTTCTCGCGCTATTGCTGGGTTTCGCCGCTATCGCTGGATTTTTTATCGCCTTGGAGATAAGCGTTGATAATAACGCGTTATCTCCACAATGAAATCCAGCGATAGCCGGCGATAAAAAAAACAGCGCTAAGCGCGCTTTGCGATAATTATCGCAAATCCTTGGTAATATGCCCCCTTCTTTCTCTCTATTTTCTGGAATCATCCCTTCTCTTACTCTTTGCATACTGGAATGTAATGGAATTGTTAAGGAGTGTTCATCTATCTTTTGATTTTCAAATACTGGGATTACTGGCCCTATAGTTACTGGCACAGTCACGGCTTCCATATTCTTTGTTAGTTCTCTTATCTTTTCAGTCAACTCTCTTGTGGTTCTGGCTAATTCGGCTGTATTACCATTATCATCTTTCACAGTCTGTGGTGTTTCTAGTTTATTAAATGGACTATTTATTTCAGACATTTGTTCGGGACTTTGATTTATTACAGTCCTCATTGGCGGTGCATTTGGTGTCACCACCGCAGAATTCTGTTGATATGGAGGAGGTCTTCTATTTAAAATGTCCTCCAGCAACTCATCCTCTGTGTCGCTAACTCCATACCCATACCTCTCTGTCACTGCATGCTTCCTTTTCTCCGTACACTTTTCCCCTGCAAGTTCTTCAACTGTTCTGACTGGAAACAAACCATCCGTCATGTTAGCATACCGCCATCGTCTCATCCTGTCTTCATGATTCAAACCCCATACTCTTCCATGAACTAAACTATAACTCTTTGCACCTCTGTGTCTTTCCCTTTCATACATCTCATCTTCCCATTCACCTAAGGCTTCGAACTGTGTCGGTCTAGGTCTCGGTTCAAGTTTCATCATCTTTTCTCTCAAATTTCGAAGTACAGCTGTGCTAAACGAACCACTTTCTGGAAATGCCAATACTCCACCGCCTTGGGTATATTTCGCCCAATTTTCCAACCAAATGCAGGTATGATAGCCATATTTCAACATCATATGAGATGTTGGGTTTTCGGCGGAGGAAGTACTTCTCCTTCCCTAGTCACAACCTTCTTGTCTTTCTTGAAAAAGTTTTTAATCTTCGCAAACCATGACGGTTTCTCTCTATCATACTCATAATAAGCCATATTTCACTGTTCTTTTTCCCAAAACAAATACACGCAATTCTTCGCCACTCTGTTTTTTTCTACTGCTCGGCTATTCAGACCTATCCCAGCGCGTCTCACACCAACGCACCAATCCGAAAGCTTTACGTCACTCTCACACTAACCAATACCAGCGCGTCTCACACTAACGCACCAATCAGAAAGCTCTTCGTTTTTCCACAACTGGCCAATACCAGCGCGGTTTTTGTTGACGTCAGCTCTACTCCTGTTTCTGCTGACCCCTCCTTTACAAAAATTATCGGCACTTTTCTTAACTTTTTCTTTCTGACTAAATCAATTAGTTACAACGTAAAACACATTACCATTGTCTGTTTTCTCTAAACAAAAGAGATAGTTTGTTCTAACTTACAAGAATACTGTTTCGTTCGATAAGTGTAGCACTTCCCTCTACCTTACCCTTCTCTCAAGCAAGAGGTAAACCCGTTTCTCTGGGGTTAAAACACATGTGGAAACTATACTGCTCCTGAGAATTAAGGCCAAAGTTTCACAAGAAAACCTGTTGCTATTTCACTCAAATGCAATTCATGCGTGAAATTTCCCTAACATAACACAGTCCTGTGTTATCACCAATTTGAAATCAGACAATGCACAATTCCGTGTGACTTCTCTTGCCACACGTGTCCACTTCCTACTTCCCGGAAGCTTCAAAATTCCGACTTACACATAACGTAATACAGACTCAACATAAAGTGTTAGACATGAATAAATCAATAATCTATAATCACCAAACTAATCTATAGAAACCATAACTCTGCTACCAAGAAATCTGATCCAGCGCGGCTAATATAACTTGCTCCTTAGGACACCAATCCAGAAAAACACCTACACAACCTTTGTCATTTAAAACTTATGTCGGTGGGGCCCATGACACCGCATACATACATTCATTCAATTTCTGGATTAAACGCTAAGGAGGATGAGCCGCTGGACGAACGGGATACCTTGTTAAATTTGACAGAATAATAATCTATACATTATATACATTAACTTTGGATCCTGTCGGTTCTAAACATCAAGGTACTCCGCTATTCGGTCGATGGACCAACTAGTGGAATTAGTTGATGGTGATTAAGACCAGCTCAATCACAATTAAAACCTTTAACATTTATTAATCATAAATCTATTAAAGAACCACAGACTCATTTTAGAGTTAGAATATAATTTTATCTAAAATTCTTCGAGCAAATAAGTGAAATTCTTTATTATGTAAAACATTTAGAAATATCAATAAACATTTTAAGAAAGCTTTTTAGGAAAAGTGAGAAATTATGCATTACCCTTGGCCATGGGGCGATGACAAGAATGGTTCACCAAAGGAAGATGAACCGCAGATCACAGGATAGGACTCCCAAAATTGACTGACTGTCCCGCAAACCTCCTCGGACGCCAACCTCCCGGGTAAATTCCCGCAACGGTCTCGGTCCTTCCCCAGTCAAAGTTCAAAGTCCAAAATGACAGAGTCTCTCGCAGCATCAAGGTGGAAAATGAAAAGCAAGCAGAGAATTTTTTCCCAACGTAAGAGCAGACTCTCTTATACCCTATTTTCTGGCTCTCTACACTGAAAAGTTGCAATCTTTAGGGGCAAGAATCACGCTAATTGGTCCATTGGAGGGATGGTGATGGTCACCTCATCGCCCTCCTTGTTCGAACTGGTTTGGGGACAATAAAGCATACAATAAGTCTCATGATCGCAGTGTCAAAAGTAGTCCAATTTGTTAATCCATTTTGTAACGATCTTTGATGGTCACACATTAGTTCATCCATTGTCACTCTGCTTTTTCCCATCCGTTCCCAGGAATATATGCTGAACACTTTGCACACTCCTCGTTGCAGGTCAGATTGGCCTTGACATCTCTCACTCCGAGCACAGGCAGCATACACGTGACTGGAGCATTCATTCTGCGTCTGCGCAGGGGCCATCTTATTCAATGCACGCGATCTCGTCCTTTCCAGCGGCCATTTTAGAAGCATGGCCTAGTAGGCCCGAACGAAACTAATATAAAACAAACACAATAGAAATTAAAATATGGAAAATAAGCCTTTCTGTTTACCACCCACCATTCTAAAGACCCGTGTTAGATATTACCTAGCAGAAGCGACATTTAAAGCCATTTTACTTACCATCTGCATTCTTTGCCACAATACAATTCTATTACGCAACACAAATCATGCAATTCACTCTAATTACTACACAAATCACAATACTTTCGTTAATTAGCTTCACATTTGTAAATAAATTAGATTTTGCACAAATAAGCATGTACTGTTTAATAAAGGGTTTGCATTTGTTGGTTAGTTCATGCGTTTCAAACGGTTAGTATCATTAATCATTATGAGGTTATTATCTTCCAAGGGGTACAAAATTATTTCGTTTCCCCTGCTCCATCAGTATTCACCCACATCCTCTAGTTCAGCTGAGACTAAATCTAGAACCACTCATACCACACCGAGTCCTACAGACAATAATTTGCATTCACAGGAGTTCAAGGCTTTGCATGTAGATTAATCTAGAGGAGATTATGCATCAAACACTTATTTTAAATTTCTTAATGAGTATGTTGATAGTATGGATGCAAGGTACTGCTATGTTTGCACGGAGTTACCAACTACAGTTGCAGAGGGAAATACCTATCACCATATTTATCTTAGATATTGTGTCACGTGTAGCCTACTGATGAGTTCGTTTTATGGAACAGGACATGTCGAGTATTATTATTCCAAATATGATTTGGTGCTTTCTGAATTTTCTTTGCTTAAGCATCTGAAGTGAATAGACATTTCCATTCTAAGACTATGGTGACCTTGGACCAAAGGTGAAATTGGACACAGCTTATGCTCATAGTAAGAATTTGACTTGCTCCTTAACTAAGATTGAGAAGACATTTTTGGAATTAACGGTAGACAGGATGAGAGCCATAACTGAGAGGAAGAAATCAGGATTGGATGAGAGATATAAGTGACCATGGGATAAGGAAGAAGAGAAACATCTAGAGTTAGGAGGTATGCCTGCACTTCTCCTAGTTTGGAAACATAAAGGACAATTATGTGTGACTAGAGACAAATTGGAACTTAACACTAGGTACATGGGTGAAAGTGATTGTGACCACATTTTTGAGTATGTGAGAGTCTGGCTTTTGTTTTTGAGAGGACAAGATCACGATATTTCTAGAGTTTATTTTGTTTGTCGGGAGCACTCATATTTCACATTGCCCAGGGGATGGTTTGGTGAATGTGACTTAGGTATAGTTTTACCAAAGATTGATCATATGGAATATTTCAGTGATCCTGTGTGGGAAACAAACCCCAGGCCTAAATGAGGTGCTAGTGGTGCAGAAATTGTGGGAGACATTTGTGGCGTAATGATTCCATCTGTAGGAGTGATTTCGAATGATCTCAAGATTAGAATGTTGTCCACTATAGTAGACAAATTGTCCACGAATTCAGCAGGTGCCCTATAGTTTGTAGATACTGAAATTGTAGCTATGAGATATATGGTTTACAAAATTGTCTTGCTCTAGACATACTTCTCGCAAAAGAGGGCAGAGTCTACAGGATGTTAAAGGTTTAGCAATGCTGCACCTACATACCTGAAAGGAGCAAAGATTTGAAGAAATATGTAAAAAATATTACCGATCTGATGGAATATTTAAAGGCATTAGAAGCTACAGGTGCTTGGGAAGCAATTGGGAATGGATTTGCTGCAGGAGGCAGATGGTTTGGAAATTTGAGAAGTGGAATATTGGGCTCCATTTTGAAACTCTTCATGATGATTGCTCTTTGTGCAATATTTCTGGTTGTGATCTTTACGAGGTATAAAAGTATACAAGCAAGGAGGGGTGTGAAAAGAAAGAGAGTGGTTGTAGAATTAGAGGAGAGTCAGTGTAGATTATATGATGACATGAAACATCTGGAGGAGTCCATACAAAAATGTATGAACCCCATGAGGTTTTGATTGGTCTGTCTGATAAGATTAATATGTTGATCGTGATGGCTAAATTTGCCCTCAGAGGGGGATTGTAGCAGCAATTTAGGGTACACCCTTACACATCAAGGAAGCACAATGTTCACGTGCACCTGACATTATATAGGTGGTGTGCCCATCTGGCCGTTTGCGACTGGTAAAATGCATTTTGCCATGCACAAAAACTAAAACGTGATTTGGGAACTTGTTACAGAATCGCATTTTGCTTTTGCGATTCGTCATTAGGCAGGGCGTGTTTAGGGAGTCCCTTCCTAATACCAAATAGCACCTGTATGTATGATTGTTTTGCAACTGGAATGAGGTCGCTAAACATTCATAATTTAACGACTCCGTAGAGGAAGCAGTAACCCATTCGCAAACGGTAAAGGGGTCGCCAAGGGACCCCTTCCCCTTTGTGAATGGAGGTGAAAACATTTTTATAAGAGCAGGCAGTGGTCCCACGGACTTTTCTTTTTCATTTTTGTAATGCAGCCCATTTTCCTTTAGGGAAAACTGGGCTGCATTACAAACAAAAAAAATATTGCTTTATTAAAAAAGCAGTCACAGACATGGTGGTCTGCTGACCCCAGCAGGCCACCATCCATGTGATTGTTGCCATTCCTCATTGGTCGCAAATTGCGACCTGCCTCATGAATATTGATAAGGCAGGTCCATGTGCGACTCATTGAGAATCGCAAACAGTGTCTGAGACACTGTTGTGCATAGCTGTTTGCGATTTCCTAATTGCGAATCGCAAATAATCGCAATTAGGAAACCACAAACGGATGTCTGTGTACAACTGGCCTTAACTTTATTGACATGAAATGAAGCATTTAAACGCATTATTGATATGTTTTCACTGTAGAAACTAGAGACTCATAAACATGTATAGGTTAAATTTTAGTTTAGATGTGAAGACATGTCATTTCCATTCACATTTACACTAGTGTTTCAAGTGATACTCCATTTATTGAAGCATTGAAGCATATTGTATATGTAATTATTAATTCTGAAGCTACCTGTGCATATAAAATCACATATTCAAAATGCACATTGAAATACTTAACTAAAGTTAGCTTGACTAAAGGCTTTAATTTAGAAATGTATTTTTGCTTACCTTCCGCATTCTTTCTTTGCTGGTGCGTTCTCATGATTTCAAAGCTAGAGAAAGGAATATTATTGTATTAATGATAGTGAGGCCTGAGAAGAGAAATCTTGGCAAGGACGTGAAGAACTATTGCGCAGAAAAAGTCTCCTATTCATCGCGTATCAGGAATGAGGAGAGGCTCAATGTTGCAATGATTGTCCAAGTATATGGGATGAAAAATCCAAAGGCTGTTGCCTATATCTATTGTGGGGAGGAGAAAATGATTGAGTTTCTGATGACGTGGAGAAAATATGATTGTTCTTGAAACATTTTGGTTTGATTAGTCTCACACTGTCAGAGTTCGGCTCAGATCCCTTTTGACTCTGAAGGGTATAGACCTCTCTGTTTCCTTGCAAGTGTGTAGTTTTGTGCTAAACACCTATTCTTATTTTTAGAAGACTTCTACTGGAGTGATCACTATACTGACACCTTCCAGAACTTCTGAATTTCTCTGAGACCTTTCCCAATGACTCATTTGTATCTTATATTCAGAACTAGGGTTAGATGACATTAGAATCTATTCATTTTTAGGAGGGAGGATTGGAGTTTTTTTAAGGAACATCAATTTATTTTTCTCAGTATCTGTATTGCTGTGACTGACTTCATTGTATGTCTTATGCTATTGAATCGGAATCTCTTTTGAAGTTTCATTTTGCCAGATGTAATTCTGTACCTTTATTATATGTTCTTGATTTGGTTATATATTGGATTGGTTATTGACTTGTAATAAACCCACTTAACTTCACTTACTGATTCCTGGTCCTCTTTGTGTGGCCAAATAGGCTACATGGAAGTTGGATTGTTTTATTAATGCTGACTCCCTTAGCTTCTCAGTCAACTAAAAAGATTCTTTGGATGAGAAATGATAGCCACCTTCGTGCGCGCCTGCATAAGTAAATGGAGTGCTCGATTTATACTAGTCTTATCAGCAACCCTAGCAGTAGGAGTGCAGTGGAAGATATGTAGTTGCTAGAATGGATGTGCAAAATGTGCTTGTTACCAACATGGTTTTACAAAGTTTGTGATTTTTGTCCTTCACAAAGGATGCAAGGTTTTGTGGTTTACAGACACCCAAGTACATTTTTCGGCATTGTGAGATCATTTTTTATGTCAGGTAATTTTCACTTTATTCAGATTTAACAAAGTTAGAAGCTGTATGCAGAACATTTCTCTGCAATATTATCTTTTGCTCAGCTTTTCTATACCCAGCAGCAAATGTTTCAGATTTATTTTGTGCATATTTGGCTTTTGCAGGTTTTTCTTTGTACAATGGCATTGTGGTGGAAAAGAACATAAAGGCCCTCATTATGAGTGGCCTGATAATGCCAATGAGCCTAGTAACAGAATTACAAGTTGTTGCTTTTCACCCAGAGATTTTGTCTATTGATATCAGCCTAAGTCTCTGTGTGAAAAACCAGGGAAAAAATGAGGGAAGCAGCACAGAAACACAAATTACTGCATGTTATTCCCCAAAATCGTGTAATCCCCCATTAACTGCCCATAAATATTAAAAAAATATTATGCAATGTGAAAAAGGTGGATACATTTGCAAAGTTGCTAAGTTTTCCACTTGCAAAGTGCCAGATCCCTTTCAGTGGGCCACGGGGCATGCAAGGGCTACTGGGCCCAACCGTGGGGGTTGAGGCCTTTTACTCCTGACATCCCTTTGCCCAACCTACTATGGATCCCAAGCACCTGGGCCAAATACCCCTTCTGCACTTGACATTCAGTGGTAGCTGTGGATGAGCAGTCAAAGGCTTCCTCGGGGGGGGAAGTGTAGATACAGGTTAGTGAACACGACTCATAAGTCAAAGTGCACACAACCCTGTCAATAAACCAATGTACAGTCAAATACTTATTTTTACTTTAAAAAGAAGGATTTTATTTCTAACTTTACACATTTGAACAAGTATTACAACATTCACAAGCAATAACAGAATCCCCTTGAGGTCAGTGCTGTTGTGCTTCAATGGCAAATCCATGTCCCACCTGTTCCTCGTGCTGCAGTTGGGGTTATTACCCATTTACTGGTGGCTGCATCCAGCAAATGCTCACTAGTAGGCCTTACTAAAGAGTCCTCTCCGACTCTTAGAAAACAGTCAAAAGTGTCTATGGCGCTGCAGCACGTTTAGCAGCGAGTCATCCATGGCCCGGTAGGCCTGTAATAAGTCTTACCCACTTCAGCAGTAGAGGAAATATTCAGCGTCTCAGTGGGTGCCTCAATCGGGGGTGCTCGAAATGCTCCAGTCCTGCTAGGTCGAGTCGGTCCGCACATGGGACGCGCGGCAGCACCCAGCAGTCACAGGCTGTCTCCAAGCTGAGCAGCTGGCTCCAACAGTGATCAAAGGTGCTCCTGAGCTTCAGTTGGCACTGCAAGTTCGAGTCGGTCCGCACATGGGACACGCGGCAGCACCCGGCAGTCACAGGCTGTCTCTAAGCTGAGCAGCTGGCTCCAACAGTAATCAAAGGTGCTCCTGAGCTTCAGTTGGCATTGCAAGTTCCGCACTCCCCAAACGGTGGGTGGGGTTTGATCCTGATGCACCTGATCGGGAACAGGTCGGGGGCAGGTCTTGGTTTTGACCCACGGATTGCAACTTTCAGTTTTCATACCTGGTACCGGCATCCCCTAGCATTCAGGGTTGTCGAGTACCTGCTGGCAAATCATCAGTCTTCACTGCACAGCAACCTATCTTATAGCGTCCCCTCTTGGTATATGGTATTGTTGCTAAGACCTGCACAGGTTGTGGCTCTTTTTCAGCCGCAAATACTTCCACGGTGGCCCCTCCTGGCATACAGATTCACCGCAACAAAGCGGTCCAGGCTTCACACTACTCGCACAGCACTCTTTTCATGGTTGATTTCATGGCGGCCCTCTCTTGGCATACAGTGGTCGCAGACCTGATTCTACACATGGACATCAATCCGTTCTGTGCACATCCATCTCCACACACCTCAAAGGCCTCCCCTTTGGACCTCAGTCCCTTCGACACTATCCTCTTCCTCACAGACACACTGGTCTTGACAAACAGGCAGGCGGTGGTGCTCCAGGCTCCAGGTTAAACAAATGGTTGGTGGTATGCTGTTAGGGATACTGGCGCTACAAGGGTGATGTCACTGGCTATCAAAAAAGCAAACAGTGTTACTCGACGTTGCTGAAAGGTGGAGAGAACCACCAACCTCCCCAAAATGTTGTGGCCTAAGCTACAACTACATAAAATAGCAATCCCCAGCACACGTAACTCAAATTAAGAAAATAACAGCAGTAGCAAATGTAAGTCAAATAAATTTCACAGGAAACATAGTAACAAGGTTTCTTTGTTTCTTTAATTTTTTTCTTCTGTTGCTGTTTTTTATTTTTTTCATACAAGTTCTTAGCCAGCCAACACGTGTTTCGTCGCCACAGTGGGAAAATAAACCAGCGACTTTTTCAAGGCTAACCAAAAAACATAAAATAAAAACCAATGTCATATGATCCTGAAAGTCTGTACATTATGCAAAAATCCCTTCAAACCTATCACCGTGCCTGTGTCTGACAGTGGAGACCATATACAAGGCATAAGACAACATAACATACTGTGCAACGAAAATCAATCTGTACATAATCCAACATTTAACGGGAAAAGAAGATCTACAAATCCAGTAGTACAAGAAAGTGTCAGGGTGTATCTATAGTGTGTCAACAATGTGTGCCGAAGGCATGCCAAAAGCAAGCCCATCTGTGCCCGTCTGCATCTGGACGGGGCCAGGGGCCACCCACTATGCCCGTTTGAGGCCCGACCAGCCCCTGCGATATTCAGGGAATGCCTTAAGGGCACTGGAGAGGCCTCTACCTGGTTCATGCTACCACTCCCTGTGGGTGAATGAGGAGACCTTACGCTGTACTAGTTGCTCTTTTGCACCTAACCCAGTTAACCCAATACTTCAGCAAGATAATATGAAGCTCGCTCTTGTAAATTGCAGGTCCCTTGCTAAGCATAAAATCGAAATCTACGATTTCCTTACAGACAACCAGCCTGACGCCATGTTTCTCATTGAAACCTGGCTGAGTGAGGACTCTGCCCCCGACATATTAGAAGCACTCCCCAACGGCTATGGTATACTTAGACAAGACCGCCCTTTCAGGCGCGGAGGTGGAATAGCCATCATTTTTCGCCTGTCAATAAATTGCACTTTGGATAAGGTCCAAATAGAAAATGCCGAAGCAGCACATTTTACCCTGAAGAGGGCAAGTGACCCTATTTTGAGCGGCCTTCTAATTTTCTGCCCACCTGGGCTGCCTACCGACTTCTCGACAAATCTTGCGGAATTGACCACGCAACGAGCCCTTCAGTACACTAACTTTATGGTTCTGGGTGACTTAAATTTACATATGGAGGATCACATGAAGATTGAGGCGCAAGCCTTACGCAAAGAACTGGCTACTTTACAATTAGAACTCAAGTCTATGGCGCCAACACATCGTGCGGGCCATTTGCTTGACCCCATCTTCTCGAATCATTCAGGGCTGGTGGTGGAACCACCGACCCCCATCCCATGGTCCGACCACCATCTCATAGTCTTCCATATTCCTCTAATTAAACCCCGACCCACGCAAATATCTGGCTCTGCTTTTCCACGTAGGAAATGGGCCAGGTTTAATTGTGAGAGTTTTTCCTGCGCACTACAGAAAAATCCACCTCTACTAAGTAACGACATTAATATGGCCAACTCTTCAGTAGAGAAGTGGATCTCGGAAGCACTTGATGAGGTAGCCCCTGGACCACAAAGATTCCGAAGAGATCGTCCAAATCAGCGCCCTGGTATAATAAAGAGCTGAGAATCGCTAAACAAGGCTGTAAGCGTCTAGAGCGTAAATGGAGGGCAGTCTTCTCTAAAGAATCTAAAGAGGCTTATAAAACAGCACAAAAAAAGTACCATGCTAAAAAAGAGGTGCACAGTGTACTATAAGGAGAAAATAGAAACGGCAGAAAATTCATCTAAGGAACTGTATGCTACTCTTAAAGAGATCTCATCTCTAGAGAGGACACTGACCACGCCTACCAGCTCTGAGGAGCGGTGCAATCAGATTGCCGATTTCTTCCTACTAAAAATATCAAATATATACAATACCTTCCCTGAGGAAACCCGTAATGGCCCTACCGCACAGCATGAGAGACCTATTGAGCTGGGGTTTACTCCCCTTCGGGAATTCCGATCCCCCCCCAGCGACAGAGCTCAAGGAAGTGGACTTAAATATTAAATCCGGCTCCCCTACCGATCCAGCTGCACCTAGCAGAATAAGGGAGGGCATAGAACTGATACTACCCTTCGTGCAACAACTAATGGACTCATCTTTTAAATGTGGAGAGGTCCCGAGGTCGTGAAAGCACGTGATTGTCCTACCCTTAAAGAAAAAGCCCTCGGCTAACCCCGAGTTGCTGGAAAATCTGCGTCCCATCTCTCTGCTTCCCTACATCTCTAAAATCACAGAGAAGGTTGTGAATAAACATTTAGTGGCTCACATCAATCTACACAATCTTCTACACCCTACACAATCAGGTTTTAGAGCCTCATTTTCAACTGAGTCAGCACTCCTTTTTGCAACAGAGTCTCTACGAAGAGGAGTGGATGCCGGTCAGACAGCTGTCTTGGTCCTGTTGGACCTAAGTGCCGCCTTCGACACGGTATCCCACAAACTTCTACTTCAACGTCTCCAAGTGTGCGGATTGGATGGAGTAGCACTAAAGTGGATGCGGTCCTTCTTACAGGACCGTAGTTTCCAGGTTGCGCAGCACCCTTACTGATCTAAAACTTTGCCACTCCTCCAAGGGGTTCCACAGGGCTCTATTTTGAGCCCCACTCTTTTTAATCTTTATATCGGCCCGTTGGCAGATATTATGGACAAATATAAGATCACCATGGTGTCATATGCGGATGACACCCAGCTTGTAGTGATCCTAGCACAAGACTCTAGTGAGTCAGCGATGCAGTTTTCCTCCTGTCTCAATGGCCTGGCCTCATGGATGTCGAATAACTGCCTAAAGCTGAATGGTAGTAAGACGGAGGTCATGGTCATTGGGAAATCCCCCTCCATCTGGTGCTCAGCCTGGTGGCCCCAGAGGCTGGGGCCTGTGCCCACGCCTAAAGCAGAGGTAAAGAATCTTGGAGTGCGGCTCGATCCAAAACTATCCTTCGAGTCCCACACTAGGAAGGTGGCAGGAAGATGCTTTGGCACCATCAAAATGCTAAGGAAAACCTTAGACATTCTTCCCGTATCGGCAAGATAAACTATAGTCCACACCCTGGTGACCTCGCAGCTGGACTATGGGAATGTCCTGTACTTGGGTGCGTCAAAATGTAGCCTGCAACGCCTTCAACGCATTCAGAATGCGGCGGCATGCCTAGTTCTTAACCTACTTAGGCGTGCCTCAGCGACGAAAGCCCTTGACTCCATCCACTAGCTGCCAGTTGGAAAGAGAATTCTTTTCAAAGCCTTGTGCTTCTGTCACCAGAGTATACAGGGGAAAGGCCCCAGTTACCTGCATGATCTCCTGACCCCTTATAATCTCATTCGGCAGCTAAGATCGACAGGAGCTAACCTGCTCAAAATACTAAAGATTAAAAGGGCAAGGATGGGAGCACGCTCATTTGGCTATCTGGCAGCCAAAAATTGGAACACACTCCCACCTATGCTGCGCGCAGAGTAATCTGAGTCCATCTTTCGTAGAGGCCTGAAAACCTGGCTTTACCAGTTATAGTCCTGTCCTCCATCTGAATCTCGCCGAAACTGCTTCTTATCGCGGGGACACACCAGTGGGTCTAGCCAGGCGCTTTGTAAATGACTTATTATTATTATTATTAATGTGAGCAAACCTGTAGGCCTCACTCTAGTGACACAGGTTAAAAAGGACCTGTTCACTCATACTGACCATTACAAAGTATGCTGCTACCACTTTCTCATGCAACTCCTGATGAAGGAAGTAACCTTCCACCACTATGAGAGTAGCTCTTTGGATGCCCTTCCTGGTCCAATAAGACCGCAATCCATAACACAGGCTTATGTCACGGCACGTTCTCATGGTCCGTGTTTGCCTATGACAACAAAAATCAGCCTCAGGGATCAAGACATGAGTACAGTTCGGAACTCAGGGTAGGGGTACATGTCCATTATCATGTAGAAGACTTTTCCGTTCCAACACAAAGATTGCAAAAAACTTTGCAAACTCACGAACTGTTACTAGCAAGTATTTCCAGTATATGCATGAAAGATCTAAAGAAAGCAAGCATTGATCTGAAACAGAGTAGAAAACGTAATAGAAAAAGGTGACTGCTACAAGTTAATTGGCAAACTATTAATTAACATTGTGTGTCAATCAGTGGTGGCTGGTGAGACTTGAAAGTGGTGGGGTGTAAACGTTTGTGATGAGTGGCTTGTGGCAAGCAAACCTGACCGCCACAAGGAGGGTTGGGGGGGGGGGTTCTCCCCCCGAGAAATTTTTTGAAATAAGAGCGGGCAAATGGTGCATTTTCAAGCATATTTGAGAAAGCAAGAAGGTTAATAAAGCAATTGTTAAATTCTAGTTTTGACATCAATAGTGCTCACTAATATTACTGCAAATAATCTCTGTTACGACCTCACATTTCTCACATGTGAGGTCCTGTTTTGATCTAAAAGAAACTTTTTATATGGATGTTGCATGAAACAAACACAGCATTTCTCTGAAAAATGTCTATAATAGCCTCTCACACCACCTACATTCAAAATAAATTAAAGGAAAATCGTATTTAAAACAGTTTGTTTAAGAATTATTTAATGTCATCAGGGCAAGAATCTCTGCAGAACAGAGCTGGCTCTATAAAGGGACCCATAAAATTCTGGGGCCCTGGTCCAGAGCTGAGCCCACTTTGTCAATGCCTTAAACCGTATCTGACCAGGCCTGGTGTTTTTGTTTATGTCCTGACGCATGGCTTGCATTTTATTTCTTGCATTTGGAAGCCCCTATTTTCATCAAACCACATTACGTAGGCTGCAAGCCATTTTCAGGCCATAAACAAACACTTCTGAGGGTCACCTCTTCTTTTTCCTTCCAAATGACGCTCACCTTCCTTTCCATCCTCTGCATGCATCTTTACTCTGAGCACAACTTTCCCTAACACATGCTTATGTTTGCCTTAATTACCATTGACTTTCTGCAAATTGCCCACAACCCACTTTAAAGATACAAACCTTACCTTTATTGGAAAGTGATACCCCTGAGACTTAACACTACCTACTCTAGCATATATATAAACGCCACCAAACATTTGCATGAACTCACATGCCCCCCCTTAACCCGCTAAAGATCACATCTAACTTCAGTTACTTTAATCTACCATAAAGAAACTGAAGTGAATGCATCAAAGGCACTGGTGATTTGTTGCAAATAAGACACATTGGGCAGCAAAATATGGTGACTTAGCCACCTTATCAAATCATTTACATACTCAAAGCGGGAAGGTTAAAACTAGGTATATACTAAATTTTCCCTGTTTCCGATAAAGACAAAGCTATTTTTTCAAGCAAATTTTTGTGCAAAATGTTAATTTGATGATACGCTTTCCAGCAAAATAAGGCAGAAAAGTTGTGATGTTTAATGTATTTTGCTGAAAAAGAAAACAATGCAAAAAGTTAATTTGGTTTTCTTTTCTCCTGAAAAGCCTTTTTTTCTACCTCAGCTGTTGGAAAAAAAAGACTTGTAAATTGTAGAACATTTGCAATGTTGTTCCAGAATTTCAAGCAACGTAACCTGATTCACAACATATTTCCAGGTTTAGGCCAGACATGCATGTGGAAAGGTTCAACCTCTACACAGAAATTCCTGTGACTGGATTCCCGAGAGTGGATTGAAATGTTATTTTCCACAATTGTAACAAACAAGGAACTGGGTGCTGCCAAGGGCAAGTCAAGGGAGTTGCTCAATGCAAATAATATGAACCCCCACAGAGCCGTAACTTTGCGGCAGCTGGCATATTTTCACTGCGATCCTACTACACTTCCAGGAACTTCTAATGCTACCCAATGATGAGCTAAGTGTAAGTGGTGCTGGAACAGTGGGAAAGGTAGGTTGTAGGGAGCGTGAAGGAAGGAACCACTTCAAACAAGAAAAACAAAAAGGAAAGAAAAAAATAGATGTACAGTTTTACATTGACAATAACACTCACATGCAAATCTTCTGCACTATCATTTCACAGAAAGAGCAATAATCAAAAAGGTACCTTTAGCATATCACGTGGTGATCGTAACGTGGTGATCTTAGGCATGGCTGGCTTTAGAATTTTTGGGGTCCAGGCAGAAAGAGGAGAGATGACACCCCTGTAATTTGCATATGCGGGGCCAAAGAAAAAGAAAAGGACAAAGAGAAGGAGCATCCTCAAACCCAGAGTATCACCACCACTGGGTAGAAGGACAAAGGAATGAAGACAAGCGAGAACAGAACCTAGTGATAAACATTTCAGATTACCACCTTACTGATTTTGAAACAAACACCTTACAGAAAGGGACTTCTTTCGTCCCAACGAGTCACACGAACTGCCTGGAATTAGAGATAAGTTTTTTCAAACTCATGAGAAACTTCCGGTTAAGGCATTTTTTTGAAAATGTTGTAGAAGATTGTCAAGATACTGATCAAGACTTATTACAGGGCTTAAAACCAAGGAGCACCTACATGGCACCTGTCAGCCACAACAGTCTGGACAGTTTTGAAACTTTGTTGAATAAGATTTATACAAACTGAATTTTAGAAAGAAGTCTAAACAAACGAATTTAACCAACAAAGAATTTGGAGTATTGCTAAAAATCGCATGGAATCCTGCTATCATGTGTCAAAAAGCAGACAAAGGAGGCGCCATAGTCGTCTTGAATACCATTCATTATGAAACTCAAGTTGAGGCTCACATCAACGATGAATATACTTATGCTAAACTCAACACTAACCCCACAGAACAATGTTTGAATTTATTAAAAAGCATTTTCAACAAAGCAGTTGAGAAAGGTGTGATTAATGAGAAAGTCAAAAGGTTCCTTATACATAGCAATCCTAAAAGCCCATCTATACACATGCTACCAAAAATACACAAGGACCTACATAATCCACCATTTCGACCAATAGTATCAACCAGAGGGAGCATGCATGAACCTATAGGAAAATTCCTAGATAAATATCTCCAACCGAGTGTGATGAAGATGAACACATACATAAGAGACACAACAGAGTTTTTAACTAAGATTCAGCAATTCACATTCAAGGAAGATGACACAATACTACTATGTACAGTAGACGTAAAATCTTTGTACACCTCGATCCCTCATGATTTAGGAATTAAAGCTATTGAGTATACACTTCTCGAAACTAATTTGGACTCGGACTTACAACTTTTTTTAATGGAGCTTCTTCACTTCACTTTATATCAAAGTTATTTTAAATGGAAAGACCATTGGTTCCTTCAATTGACTGGTACATCGATGGGGAAGTGTGCTGCACCTGCCTATGCGAATCTCTTTATGAGCAAGTTTGAGGAGGAAAATATTTTATCCTTACCTTGCTGGAAAACACACACCAAACTGTTCTTGAGATACATCGATGATATTTTCATTTTATGGACTGGTCCACATACAGAACTATCCAAAGCCATAAGTGACCTCAACAACGTCAATGAAAGAATTCAATTTACACATGAGATACAAGAGCAACACATTACTTTCTTGGCTGTTAAGATCATTAAAACACAACATGGATTGGAAACCGACATTTTTGGAAAGAAAACGGACAGAAATAACACCCTTCACTTTGACAGTTTTCATCAACTATCTCTAAAACGTCACCTTCCTTACTCTCAGCTCCTGAGAGTCAAAAGAATAGTTTCCAACCCGGAGACATCCACCAAACGCATGGAGGATATGCTTAAGAGATTCACAGAACGTGGTTACCCTGAAAGAGTTTTGGATCAAGCCAAACATCGCAACCAGATGAAAACCCGCGACAAATTACTTATCGGTAAAAGTAAACCAGCACAGAACCGCATGGTTATAGTGTCTAAATTCTCGACAATGAGTTGTTCATACAAGAGAATAATCAAACGTCACTGGCCGATTCTAGTCTTGGAACCAGATTTTAAACAACTGTTCAATGAAAATCCCATTTTTGCATACAGGAGAGGCAAAAACCTAGGAGAAATTTTGACAAGTTCCACCGAGCATCTTGAACCATCTAAACCCAAAGGAACTCTCCCGTATCATAACTGCAACAACTGCCATAACATAATACAAGGGTCCACCAGAACTCATCCCAGATGGGGAACAAAAATTGAGTTGAAGGTCACTGCCACGTGTGACACTATGAATGTTGTGTACTTACTAAAATGTCCATGTGGAAAGATTTATGTTGGTATAACTGAACGCAAAATCAAGGTTCGAGTCAATGAACACAAAAGCAACATCAGAACGAAAAACATTAAATCAACCGTAACATGTCATTTTTTAGAACAGGATCACAACATCAGTCAACTGAAATTCCTTGTTCTTGAAGTCATTGAGAAACAAGAGGGCAGAGATAATCACAATCATTTATTACAACAAGAGAATTTCTGGATTAGACATTTAGATGCTTTCAAACCGCATAGGATGAACGATAGGATGGAATTTCAGTGCTATCTTTAAATAGTACTCTCGTTAATCGATTGATTGATTGACCACACCGAGTTGAACCTTTTTTTTTATGTCATTGTACTGTTGCTGATTCACAGATTGATTGACTACATTATTTTCTTTGTTCACACATGATCTCTAACTGTGTCATTACATATTTTCATATAATTTTTAGTTTCTGTCTCACCACATGTTTTATATACTTGACATCATGGAGTTTATTCATTGGACACTTGTTTACATGCTCACAACTTTGGTCTTACATTTCAACATGGCCGCTTTTTGACTCTTTTACTCTACATACGCTTTTATCTTAGTCCTTTCTTTATGTTCCAAAACTTTAATACGTGATGAACATGAGGAGTTTGACCACTGATGCAGCTTGTTCATATTCAGTTTTCACACTCCATTATGGTCACTGTAATTCACATATGTTTCTATCTTATTCTGTTTTTTGTGTTTCAAGGCTGTTTTTTGTGTTCCAAGGCTTTATTTGTTGATGAACTTTCAATGCGTTTACCCACGAGTGCACTGCGAGAATTAATCTTTGGTTTTACATTCTAATATGGCCGCTTTTTTGACTCCTGCATTTCACATACGTTATTACGTTTTCATTTTAGTCTTTTTTTATGTTCCAAAACTTTAAGATGTGATGAACACGTGAATATCAAGCATTCATATAGCTTGTTCACATTCTTATTATTTTGTTTTCAAACTCCAACATGGCCGCTGCTATTCACATACGTTTTTGTCTTAGTCCGTTTTTTGTGTTCTAAGACTTTATTAGTTGATGAACACGCGAATATCGCGTTTCGTTACAACCTTCTATTCGGGAATCTCAACGCGTTTACCCATGAGTGCACTGTGAGTATTAAACTTACTCCGATCACACCACGTTTTTGGGAAACCCGGCGGGTTAAGGTTTATTGTCACATACTTATAATCGCCATTGTTTCAATTGACGGTATTCACCACCCGGGGAGCACGAAGATGAACTTGTTTTCGTTATATATGCACGACATCGCGTGTGATTTTAACGGGCACACAATTTTTTTACCTTCACATCTCGGCGACCACCATGTTTCGTTACCGTGTTACACTTGAGATACCGGTCGTGTAATCTTTATCAAATTTGTTAATTGGTAATTATGGCTCACGTTAGTCACTTTTTTACTTCCTAAACGCTGTGCACATTATGATTCTTTCTACTATGTTAGCTATTGAGGCACCGGTTATTTAGGCATTATCACGCTTGCAACAGAACGTACCATTTTACACCCTTTACCCACCTGGATCGATTTTGTATTTTTTTAAGATCACATCAATAATAGGAAATCTTCTTCCGTTACGTGTACATTTTCATACTCCATTTTTGAACTGGTCACTGTAACTATCGTTTGCATGGTTTCACCTATGATTATGAAGTATCCGTATAGTGTTTTTTTGGACGGCAACCTCATGGCGCTACACTTTTTTTACATTATAGATTTGTCCCCTGACGAAGGGCCAAGTGTCCGAAATGCATTGGGAATTTGAAACATCAAAAAGGATGTATTAATACATTTCGGGTGACTCTCCAATTAATTTGAATTTTTGGATGGATATTGTGATGTATATCTTGTCTGAAGCAAAGATGAGCAACATATAAAAGATATTTAAGCATGAATTATGGATTAATTTGTTTATTTTGGAAAATTGAACAACCCTATAAAGGGTCTTGATTGTGCCAAGGGTGACATGCCCACGGATGGGCGTGCAACTATTTTTAATAAGATAAAACACGACAGGAAGTGCATTAGAGGAAGTGGCATCACTCTACCGTTTATCCACTTAGGCATCGTGGAAATAACTTTACAAGAGGTAACTTCCCTGGTATATATTGCAATGAGGGAAGGTTGAGGTGGCTGATAATGAAGAAATACCAAAATGCCGAAGTAATTGTTGAAGAATGTATTTTTATGTACGGACCCAGGACTTCCCTCTCCAACTCTTAAGCTCAAACTGCCTAGTGAAGCGGCATTCTGAAACTCTCTGAAAACATGACATCACACATTGTAATATGGGGTAATGTTGAATATGCTTCACGCGCACGCCTCGTGCGTGATTATGTGTATTTGTAATTGTAGTGTTTGAACGCGGACACTGTCAGGGGTTCGAACTCTGGGCCAGTGGAACGCTTCATGCCGTGGGTGATATAGATGACTAATTAATCTCTACACAAGTAAAAGACATTCCTCGTTTAGTCATTACTTCACACATAAGATTATTCCACACACTTATACCATATCAAATGTATGATACTGATAGACAACATGTAACATAGAATTGCTGTTTCCTACCCACTGTTATGTCAGGAAGTCTGCCAACTGAGGCAGTTAGTTGTCTGCGACATCCATCCATGCGACGACAAGGCCCTAGTAAACGGGCCTATATAAGTAAAAAAAATGCCCACCTGGGCCTTACCTGGTGAACTACTGACTCCTGAGTTCACATTAGGTCCAGTCCTTCTCCGGACAGCAACCTGCAGTGCTTTGGACTAGCTGCTGCCGGCATTGCAGTAATGATGAACTGCCTCTGCTCTAAAACGCAGTCCGTCCCGCTCGAGTTGAGTGACGCAGTAAAATGGCTTCCACCACCACTCCGAAAGACAGTGCAGACTCACGCGCGGGAAGCAGTCTGAGGTCGCGCCTGCGCAGACTGGATTCCTCGGCTTCCTGCCTGCCACACCCTTTCCCAACTCGTCACAGGGTGGGTCCCACCATGCCCGGTAACGAGTTGGGAAAGGGTGGGGTGACAAGCTCTCCACTCTCTGATTGACGTGGAGGGTTAGCGATACCGGGCTTGTTTTTAAAACGCCCGGGGCTAACTTTACCTCCACGCCATCAGGGGGTGGAGACTGCGCCTTGCAGCTAGGTCTTTGCCGAGCTGATGACATCACAGGCTTCAGGGCTGTGATGTTTTCAGCCCCACAAACACTTAAGCTTCTTTGGGCCCGCCCGGGGAGCATGCAAGGAGAGAGTCAGTCACATGACATGCATCCAGACTCCACAATGGCCACTGACAACGGCGGTGGTATTGGTGAGTGGGGCAGACAGTACCCCGTGTTCTAGCAGTATAAGTAGAGTAGAAGACTATAAAAAACGGGTATTTTTTTATTAAATAAAATATGAGCACTCGGAGAGAGACCGCCCCTGGTGTCAATGCTAGGGATCATATTTCAAAGATGCGAACAGCCACTCTTACCATTACCCGTTGCATTGCACTCGATGAATATGCAGTAGACAAAAGCTTAGGAAAGTAGGCAAGCATTGTGCTATTCTATGACTTACCCTGGGAGCCACTATGGTGGGATGAATTCGTATTTTCTCTATGAAAAACACAATTACATAACAGCAATGCCAATAATAGTAAATTGGGAAGTTAGGTTGGTGGAGGATTCTCTCCTTTTTTCTTTGTTTCAATTAACTTTTGTGAGCACATTCACAAAAGCATTTTGAAAAAAAGCATTCGGTGGGGTTTGCCACTATAATAAGTCACACTTTCATGAATTGTGTCTTGTGCGATCTAGACCATGACTATGTTTGGTGTGTCATCTTGATGTCAAATCAGTGCATAATTTGACCTGTTGTTTGTTGGTGGGGGCCACTGGCACTCATTTTTAGGGACCAGCACTTATTTTTCCTGATCAGACAGAAAGAATGGGAGGAACATACAAAGGGGAAAGAAGGAGAAACAGAAAGACGGAAAACCGTTACAAAGGGAGAAAGGGGGAACATGCAAGAGTGAAATAAAGGTGAAGGGAGTGTCTGGTAGGGGTTTAAAGAGGCCTGAGGTGAATTGAAGTCTTTGCACTCTTGGTATTTAGCGCTGACATTTAATAGTGTTGGTCATGTGCTTCTGGGCACAGCTTTGGGCACCGGTACTCATTGTTTTACAAATTAAGCACTGTAGTAAAATTATTCAAGAATGACGCATTTTGATGGCCAAATATATATTACAGGGTACCCAGACAAGCTGGATTCGTTAACAGAACGAGTGAGGATTGTAAAGAACCCCTCTCGCTCTACACCACCCTGATAACTCTCACATGCCAATACTCTGAGCCAGCCAAATGCGGCAGCTTCTTTCAAATCAGTAATCAAGTGCTCATTATGTTCAACAAAAATGCCATCTGTCTAG
Organism: Calotriton arnoldi; assembly: GCA_963921515.1. Taxonomy (NCBI): domain Eukaryota; kingdom Metazoa; phylum Chordata; class Amphibia; order Caudata; family Salamandridae; genus Calotriton; species Calotriton arnoldi. The sequence goes on from CAWUFW010004735.1 coordinate 838,807, forward strand.
AGTCACACTGTCTGGTACTGTTTTGCTTCGACGTGCCATTTATCATATCTCATTTCTCCATTATTACATTTAGATTTCCCCGAATGGGAGTTGTAAAGATTAAACCGTGAGTCACGCAATGGAAATCAGCTTGGACACTGCTGACCCTCAACATTTTGACCAGGTGCAGCACTGAGACTTGGATTGCACAGCAGATGGTGCCAGTGGCATAACGCAAAATGATGCCCCCCCTGCAGAATGTGATGAGGGACCCCAGTGTCTACAAGATTGCACAGATATTCATTGGTCTTGGGCTCAATGTCCCCCCCCCCCACTGAATGGTTGGGCCCTTTCTACACTACAGGGGGCCTCTTTGGGAAAACAGAGTGGCTTTTTCGAGTATTTAACTATGTCTTATTCCATGCCATTGCATGCATTTTGCAAGGCCTGCAATGGCAAGACTTTGACACTTCCAAAACAAGAAAATCTGGGGGCTGAAGGGGACCTCCGTTACACACCTGGCTGGTGCAGATGCATTCAAAACGTTTTCTAAGAGGTTGGAATCTGTGTGCCTGTCTAATTTGGTTGAATTTCTCCAAATAACAATGACCTACAATTTAACTGCTAATTCTCAAAAGCTTGGGACTTTCCAAATGGTAACTTAGAATATCACCTAGGTGAGAATGGTCTCATAAAGGATATAACCCTAGCAAAACTAGGGAGCCCGTAAGTATGAGAGTGTACAACCAGTAAGCAGTAGTACTCTTGTGGTTGTATGGCCAGAACTGCCAGACCTGCCGACTTTGGAACTTAGAACCAAGTTTGAGTCTCGACATCGCCTCAACATCCTGTGATACTGGGCAAATCACTTAGGGGCAGATTTACAAGCCCCTTGCGACACTTTTGCACCGCCGTTGCATCACTTTTGAGATGCAGCAGCGGCGTAAACAATGCGGCCAATTTACAATGTGACGCATCTAGGGAGCTGCGTCACGTTGTAAAGCCCTGCGTCACATTATACCTGCTTCAGGTATATTGTATGCAGGATGGGCGTTCCCACGCAGGAAAGCCTCGTAAAAGTGACGCAGTGAAATCTACAAGATTTGACTGCGCCACTTCTACTACGCCACTGCGTCAAAACCTTACACCTGCTTGAAGCAGTGGCGTAGCTAGGCCTTAGGCCGCCTGTGGCAGCCCCTGCGTTTGCCGCCCGTGGCAGCCTGATCGAAGAGTGGGGGATGCTGGAGATTCATGCGGCCGCGATGACCACAGGTAAGAGGTGGGGTTGGGTGGTTGAGGGAGTGCTGCTGATTCTTGCGGACGCGTCCGCCGCAGGTAAGAGCGGGAGCCGGCTGCCGTCCCCAAAACTCGTGCTGCCTGGGGCGGTCTGCCCCCACCGCCCCCCTAGCTACGCCACTGGCTTGAAGCAGGTGTAAGGAGTGACGCAGTACAATAAGTATAGGCCTCAACATGCATTGCTGGAGTTGCGTCATGCTTGAGGCCCGACTCCAGCAATGCGTGCATTTTGGGCCAACAGATGCATCAGAATTTCTGGCGCATCTGTCAATCCTTGCGCCATGGTGCGCCGTATTGTATATACGGCAGATCCATAGTGGCGCAAGGGTATCGCAGGCTGGCGCAGGGAAAGTGACGCACCTCTACAGATACGTCAGTTTCTTGTAAATCTGCCCCATAATCTCCCCGTGCCTAAAGTTTAAAAAATAAATGCGACCTTGTGTAGTGTAGCTGGTGCTCATGTACAGCACTCCAATATATTCCAGTTATGTTTGCTCTATGTATACGCAGAGCATTCAACAGCCCTTTAACTCCTCTCACTCCCCGTTTATTGTTACCTGTATTGCACCTGTCCTGTATGTGTGAGAATTGTGTGATGTTCCTCCTGCTACTGCCACCTGCCCTTTACTTATTCGTAGTGTTAGGTAGGTTGCTCTACTGCTGTCCATATTGCATGTGTGTTGTGAAGCTCGGTATTAAACTTTCCATTACACAAAAGACAAAACAATACTTACTGTCAATGCTTGTTTTAATGCATAACATGAATGGAAAATATGTGAGAAGAGTTACATTTTGATTTTATGTGTGCAACGGGCGGATATTGAAATATAGTCGATTACTTTGCAACATTCTAAAACGTACCTGAGAAGTGGCTCTTTCATACATAACACCTTCAGCCACTTCTGTCATTTTAGCCAACATTACTTGCCATTCTGGGGTTTGAACCAATAAAGAGAGTGCTAAGTGAAAAATACAAGCCCCACAGTGGAATATGCTGCTGGCCTAAAAGCGAGGAATGGCTTATATTTAATAGTGCACTTGACAGACTAGCAAAATAAAAGTACATTTCTGACCTTCCTTTTTCTTGAGGGTTAAACAGCTCAGTGGGGAAGAGGGCAGAGAGAGTCTTTCAAGTGCATATTAAAACATCTCACTGCTAACGGGCTAGCATTAACACTCCTTGGGTAGGAAGGGCATGCTAAAAAAACATTGGGGCTTATTTACAAGGGGCCGGATTCACAGAACTAACTTAAGACAAAATCCTAAACTTACTACCATTTTGGTATTCACAGAAGGCACTTACTCATTTTGGTATTCACAGAAGGCACTTACTCATTTTGGTATTCACAGAAGGCACTTACTTACTCATTTTGAGTAACTTACCCATTTTGAGTAACTTACTCATTTTGGTATTCACAGAAGGCACTTACTCATTGATGAGTAAGATCCTTCTGTGAATACCAAAATGAGTAAGTTACTCAAAATGAGTAAGTTACTCAAAATGAGTAAGTTACTCATTTTAGTATTCACAGAAGGCACTTACTCATCAATGAGTAAGTGCCTTCTGTGAATACCAAATGAGTAAGTTACTCAAAATGAGTAAGTTACTCAAAATGAGTAAGTAAGTGCCTTCTGTGAATACCAAAATGAGTAAGTGCCTTCTGTGAATACCAAAATGAGTAAGTGCCTTCTGTGAATACCAAAATGGTAGTAAGTTTAGGATTTTGTCTCAAATTAGTTCTGTGAATCGGGCCCAAGGCCCTTGCGCCACTTTTGCGTCATTTTTAACAGGTGAAAAGTGACGCAAAAGTGGCACAAGGGGCTTGTAAATCTGCCCCATTATTTCCAGAACAATGCGAACAGCACAAAAGCAGGCCCCTGCCTGTGAACGGCCTTAAAATGTTGCAGTCCTTGGTGCAGGTGTTGCCCCAGAGGGTCGCCAGTTAGCTTGACCTCCTAATTCCGAGATAAGCGAGAGGTGGTAAAAGCAGACACATTGTCATGAACTTTCTTCCCTAAAGTACATGACTTGTGAGAGGAAACTTTGCTCAAGTTATCAAGAATGTAAATCTTTGCATTGTTTGGACTTCTGCAAAATATGCTGCAAATGGCTGTCGCCTGTCGTGAAAGTCATCTGCAGCATCCAGAGCAGCATTTTCAAAATTTCTAACTGAAAAGACGTGCGACGTTAATTGCAAGTTACCATCGCCCCGGTTATAAGTTGCATAGTACTGGAATAACAGTAAAACTGCATGTGATTTTGCCTCACTAGTTCTGTGCAATTATGAGTAGAACTCCACAGTATGGGAAATTATTATGTAAGACTGATATTTCTGGTCGTAAAACCACATAGAATTTGCTGATACTGTGGGGTTTTACCACATACATACACCACGTCTCGGAACAGGTGGTAAATGTATGCACAGGCCTATTGGTGGGGTATAGCGCAGGGGAGGTATTGGGGAGAGTAGGGAAGTGGTAAGCATTTTCTGGGGTCAGCATTTTATGCTCCCTCCCATCCGTAAAAAAGGGCAGTGAGACTTTACCACTGCTGCAGCCAAAATCTCATACAGTTTTTCCAGTCAAGTCAAGTTCTCCCATAAAAACTGGGTGTAGCAGTGGTGGCTCCTCTGCCAAGGTGGAGGAGCGTCGCCCCACTGCTCTCCGATCAGTTCAAAAAGAAAAAAGAAAATGATAATTGTTGTATTGCACTCACCAGTGCTTGTATTGTATTTATCAGTGCTTGTTGGATTCCAGTAAAACCCCTGTGTGTTCTGCTCTTGTATGGTTCTTGTTGGAGTTCTGGCACTGACAGTTGGAGCCTGTAGCTGTTGGTGTGAGGAGCGGTGGCTCTTTTCTATCCACGAATAAAGTGAGAAACTTACCTGAAGTCTAATTCGCTTATTTCTGCATTGAGAGCAAAACATACCTTTTTGGCGACGAGCGGGTGTGAGCCACTGCAACCTCGAGGTGAAAACGGAGCGTTCCTGATTTTAAAAAAGAAATTTCAATCTGGTCTGGCACATCGTCCTACACAATGATTATAGAATCTCCTCCAGCGGCTGATGCATGTTTCATGAGAAGGTGCTTCCAACTTCTCCAGCGGCAGTAACTAGCGGGTTCCACTGTGGAGAGGAGATTGTTATAAAATGTGCCATGCTGATGCGCCTGTTGATGCGCATGTTGGGAAATGCATTCCTTGTTGAGCATCGCAGTAACAGTGTAAATTAAGAAAAAAACTGGTTTCGTTTGTTAGCCAACGGTGTGCGATTCTCTGGAGAGTGCCGGTTGCCGTTGAAAGTGGGAGCTCCGTTCACTCGCCTGCTCTGCCCCAAGTGATGACGTATTGGAATTGTCACGGGGTATTGGCGATCGGGTTTGTGCTGACAGCGTTACCCTGAACGCTCTTGCGTGCCGTGAGCCTTCTGGCTGCGCAAGAGGTACGTGCCGCCATATTGTTTTTTTTCTCCTACGTTGAACTTTATTGAAAGTGGATAACATTACAGCATTTGCGTATGCTTTTTCCATGCAAGGCTGCTTCACGGTGAGATGTCAACAGCGCTTTTGCAACGAATATCTGCCTCGTTGGATTAAAATAGTCCATACAGTGAGGTGTTGTTACACGCACGAGGTAAACACTGTGTTACTATTTCTTCATTCAATTCTTGCCTAATGGACATTCTCTCTGTGAGTTTGGTGCACAATTATACAGATACCAGCGGTGTGTATTCAATCAAGTCTTGCCTGATGAACATTCTCTCTGCGAGATTGATGCACATTTGTACTGAGTCCAGCGGGGTATATTCAGATTCTGTTGTCTTTTTCAAGTCACTGGAGTTCGTGTACATTTGACTGGCATTGCTGGAACACATTGCCTCATTTTTAGTCTAACATTATAAGCGTTTTGAGGCTTACATTATTTTTTTTTCTGTTTTGTTATTACACTGATTACCTCAGTCATGCAGTCAGTTAACCCTCCTCCCCCTTTTCTGGAAAGTCCTGGCTCGCCGCACATCCAATGGAGGCAATGGTTCGACGCCTTTGAGACTTACTTGGGCGCAATTGGGGCCTCACGTTTTAGGGCGGAGCGAAAAAAATGTCTCCTCCTTCACTCCCTAGGCTTTGAAGGAAGGGAAGTCTTCAAACATTTACCTGACGTTGTTTTGGGGGTGGGAGAGGTTATTGACGAATATCAAGAAGCCGTCAAGAAACTATGTATTAAGTTTGATGTGCAACCCAGTCTGGTTGTTCTAAGGCACAAATTTTTTAAACGTGCGCAACTTCAAAATGAGAATGTTGATTCATATTTAAGTGCTCTTCGTAAACTTTGTGCTGAGTGTGATTTTGGAGAATTCCGTCACCAGCAGGTTAGGGATCAATTTATCGCACATTGTTGCGATAAGCAGATACAGCAAAAGTTACTTACGATGGGGAATCCCAATCTTGAGGATGTGATAAAGGTTGCAAAAAGTGTGGAATTAGCGCAACTGTCTATAAAAGAGCTGAGTGTGAACAGCGGGTATAAGGAAAATGTGAATGCTGTTGCATCTGCAGCTAGCGCTGCTAATAGTGGGCGTAAGGACAAACCCCGAGAGAAAGGGTTTTTCAAGAAAAGTAACATTTGCTTTAGGTATGGGTATTCACCGCACACTAAAGATAACAAGTTTTGTCCTGGGAAAAATACTAAGTGCTATAAGTGTGGCAAGTTAGGTCACCTAGCTAAAGTGTGCCAGTCTTTTGTTAACAAGTCTGATAAAGTTAACTGTGTGACTCAAGAGGAAGCTGTGTCTGAGAATGATCTTGTTCAAACCTTTCAGGATATGATTGTAGTTGTCACTGATGATGGAGTGGTTTTGGGTGATCCATCTGACTGTGTTGATCCCTATGCCGACATACTGGTGGGAGGGGTGTGTTTGAAGTTGCTTGTGGTTTCTGGGGCACGCATCACAATGATTACATATGAATTGTTCAAAGAATCTTGGGGTGATAGGTCACTTTTCCCACCAGATAGGGCACCGGTGTCATATGAAGGACGGAAGATAGATTTGGAAGGTTTTATTGAGGACATTTTGGAGTTTAAGGGACGTAAGATTCATGGAATACTTTATGTGGCTGTCCGTGGTCTTAATATATTGGGTTGGTACCATCAGGGATTATTTGGAATGGTGTTGAGACCTGGAACAAAGGAGCAAGTTCTCGTTGTGAAAGAGAATCCTGACTTCGCCTGTTTGGAAAGAGAATTTCCCAAAGTATTTTCCGACTAGCTTGGTAAGATTGAGGGCTTTAGGCACAAAATCAAAGTAAAAAGGGATGCTTTGCCAGTAAAGAATAAAGTCAGGTCTGTTCCCTTTCGTCTTAGAGAAGACCTTAAGGATGAATTGTCAAAATTACAAAACTGTGGGGTCATAGAACCTGTTGAGTCTAGCTTATGGTTGAGTCCATTGGTGGTCGCGAGAAAATGGAACGGTGATATGCGTCTATGCATTGACCTCAGGAGTCTCAACAAAGAGATATGGGTTAATTCACACCCTCTTCCAAAGATTGGAGATTTGTTGGAAGAGCTGAGGGGTGCAGAGTGGTTTTCGAAGATAGACCTAGCTTCGGCCTATCACCAGGTACTGCTAGATGATGAATCGCGCCATTACACTGCGTTCAACTCTCCCTTTGGCACTTACCAGTTTTGTAGAATGGAGTTCGGCCTTGCCTCGGCGGCATCTGTGTTTCAGCGAATTATGCAGACTATTTTGCAAGACGTCAAAGGAGTGGTTATCTTTCAAGATGACGTCCTTATTTTTTCAAAGCACTTAGATGAACATGATGTTGCTTTGAGGAAGGTACTTGGGATTTTTGAGAACAAGGCCGTTGTGGTGAAGAAGAGTAAGTGCAAGTTTTGGAAAAGGGAAATTGAATTTTTGGGACATCTGGTATCTGCGAAAGGCATTAGTCCCAGGCCAGGTTTGGTAAAAGCTGTGGTGTAATGTCCTTCTCCCAAAAACAAAGATGAACTGCGTTCTTTCCTAGGCCTTTGCGAATTCTATTCGCGTTTCGTACCAGATTACGCCAGTAAAATGAAAGTCTTGTCCAGAATGTTGAGGGGAAACGTTATGTTTGAGTGGGATGCCAATTGTCAGACGACCTTCGATTTGATTAAGTCTGAGATGACCAGTGCTAAGATTCTGTGTGCTTATGATCCAACTTTGCCCTGCACCATCACTGTTGATGCCAGTAATTATGGGTTGGGCGCTGTCTTGACCCAATCCTCTGGTGTTAGTGAAGTGACTATTAGTTATGCGTCCAGAGTACTTCGTGACCCTGAGTTGAATTACTCGGTCATTGAAAAGGAATTATTAGCGTGTTATTGGGCGTGTGAAAAGTTTAGAACATACATTTGGGGTATGACATTTTTTATTCAAACGGATCACAAGCCCTTGGTCTACATTTTGGGGGGGGGAGCGTCTAAAGTATGCTACTCCCCGTATTGCGCGTCTCACAACTAAGTTGTTGCAATATGATTTCAGTGTGAAACACATTCCCGGAAAAGAAAATGTCAGGGCTGATTTGTTGTCAAGACTTCCCTTGAGTGAGAAGGAGCCTGAGGATGTGGAGGAAGATAAGGAGGACTGATTTATCGCATTTATTGATACGGTGGATACCAAAGCGTGCAGTGAGCATGAATGGACTAAAGCTTTAAGTGAAGATTCTGTCCTAGGTAAAGTCAAAGAGTACGTTGTGGCCGAGGGAGAGGTGTGTGTCCACTGAGATACAGCCTTTTTGTAAAATTGCAGAGGAGTTGTCCATAGAAGATGGGGTGTTAATGAGAGACAGTAGATGCATCCTGCCTTTTGGTGTGCGTTCCAGGCTGGTTGATTGTGCACATGATGGACATTTGGGTGCCACCATGACGAAAAGGAGGGTGAGACTGCACTACTGGTGGCCGTCAATGGACAATGACGCTGATCTGAGAGTGAAGGAGTGTGTTGTTTGTGGTGGAGCAGAAAAAGGTTTGAAAGTGTGTACCCCTCCACTGCAACCTATTTCTTTTCCAGAAAAGCCTCGGCTTAAGGTGGGAATAGATTTGGTTGGTCCCTTCAATTTTCTTCCTTTCAATTTACGTTTCGCTTTTGTTTTAATGGACTTTCATAGTATGTGGCCTGAGGTTAGATTTTGTGCCTCTCCCACTGCCAAGTGTGCGATTCTTTTTCTTAAAGAAATTTTCATGCGGGAAGGTTTTCCAGAAACACTGGTATCGGACAATGGAGTGCAATTTGTGAATGCGGAAATGGATGTATTTTTGAAGGAATCTGGTATTAAACATCTGAGGAGTTCTGTTGGACATCCTCAAACAAATGGTTTGGTTGAGAGGATGAATAGAGTTGTGGTGGAGTGCATCAAATGGGCAAAACAGAGTGGATTTGATGTGGAGAGTGCGGTCAGATCCATGTTGTGATTTTACCGCACCACGCCTCATTCCCTCACTAAAGTGACGCCGTTTGTGTCACTTAGAGGCAGATTTTGTATCCGGCTTGGCTCCTTAGAACTGTTCGTAACAAAGTCTCCTGTTGGGTGGATAATGCAGCTTTGGAATCCAGGGTAGTTGTGGCACAAAAGAAGATGGCTGATAGGTATAATCTCAAGAAGTCAGCAACAACCATTGATCTGCACCCTGGTGATATGGTTCGCATAAAAAACCCTAATTTTGTCAAGAAAGGAGGTGCGTGCTAAGGAGATCCGGTGTGCATTGAGAAAGTGTGTGGGGGTGCTGTTAGGGTGAGTGGAGGTCACTGGTGGAATGCCGCTAAAGTTGCCAAAATTCACACTGTTCCAGGTAGGATTGACCCTTCAAATGGTCTTAAGAGCAATGCAGATGCTTCTCCTGTTCACGAGGAACATGTGGTTTTACCAGGTTTTGCCCCAAGGAGATCTAGCCGTGTTAAGCAACTTCCTTGGAAGCTTAGGCAGTAGTTTGTGTAGCTTACTTGGGTAGCTTACTCTCTATTTGCATTTCTTATGTTTCTCTTTCTTTTCCTTTTGTTTCTCTTCCTTATTCTTGTGTTTGTCTTTTTATTAAAAAAAAGAAGTAATGTTGTATTGCACTCACCAGTGCTTGTATTGTATTTATCAGTGCTTGTTGGATTCCAGTAAGAACCCCTGTGTGTTCTGCTCTTGTATGGTTCTTGTTGGAGTTCTGGCACTGACAGTTGGAGCCTGTAGCTGTTGGTGTGAGGAGCGGTGGCTCTTTTCTATCCACGAATAAAGTGAGAAACTTACCTGAAGTCTCCTTCGCTTATTTCTGCATTGAGAGCATAACAATAATAATGCAGCGTTATTATCATTTTATTTTTCCTACTGCAGTGGCTCAGTTCCTTATGTGCGAGCGGGGCTGGGCTCTGTGACGCCAGAGCACTGCAGGGGGAGGAGTGATGAGCACTCTGTAAGTGAGCATGACGTTTTGGCTGGCCGTCTTGGGCCGGCCAATCTGTCATGCACACTTTGCATGTTCTCCACCCAGGCTGTATTACAGCCTGGGTGGAGAACATGCCCAGGCTCCCACTGCCTGTCTGAGCGCCAAACCATGGCGCTCAGACCAATAACAACGCTGCATTAAAGCAATATGATTGGCTATGGAAAGCCTGGGAGCCTGGGTGCTTCCTGCTGCCGGACTCAAGGAAGATGAAGCTGACGGAGGAGAGGCGACAGCCAACCATAGCCAGGTAAGTGTGTTTAAAAAAAAATCTTTTTTCATTTCCCCCCCCCCCTGCTCCACCACCACCTGTCTGGTAGCAGCCACTACTGGGGTGTAGAATAATCTAACTCCACAGAATCAGGTGGAGTGAAATTTCATTAGGTAATTCCACTCCTTATGACTCATAATCAGGCCTTTAGTGTGGAAACAGCAACAAGTAAATGTGCACAATGAGAGCACCACTGACTGAAGTGAACACACGCAACAAGACCACAATCACCTGTCTGTGTAAATCTCCTGTAGTGGGACATGTGAAACAATAACAAAGGTGTCTTTGAAAGCAAATTAAATCTGCTAAGAGTGTAATAATATCCATAGCATCTCCGTGGACAAATTTGCTTCACGTGAACATGTGCAATAATATTCAAGTAAATATCTAGGCAAATGTCCAAATGATGTTTTCACTGTCAAAGGATTGCTACCATCTAACAACAGTGCTAAGCCATGGGAGCCACTGCCACCACTTGTTGAGAATACTCTTAGCATCCCTGGCAGCTAGTCTACTCAGAGTTTGCAGAAAGTAAAGTACTCAAAAGTCTTCAGTAAGTTTATCAGAGTAATGTAAAGATATCATGTGTGTCAACTACAAGAAAATATGTTACAAGTCTTCGCCAGGATCCAGTATCAATCTGCATGCCTTGGGTCATGCCATGGGATCCCCAAAAGTAAATGTTTTATTTCCTCAATGCTCAATAGATCAAATTAGGGACTCTTGGATGTTTCTCCATTTAGGAAACTTACATTTCCAAACAAGGATGTAAAAGAGGGTTGTCCAATATAAATGGATGGCATAGGATGACATTCATGCCAAATGTTTAAGGTATTCACATAAAATAAATCGACATATGATAAGTCAAAATGCACTCATTTTCATAGTAGTTTTCTAAAAACCTATTGTGGATCCGACTAACATGAATCAGTTGTGATTAACCATGTAGAGTACAGATTCTATTACTTTGGAAAAAACAGGTTGAACTAAGATGGATTAAAGCCTTCTAAGCTTCAGAGCTAATCACCCTCTCTTTTTGCAGCTTTGTTGTTCTCTTATTTTCTGTAGTCAGTGGTCCTCTCGTCACAATTTATAAAATGGGCCACTCTGTAACTGAGTTCTACATTTATCTTCTCACTCATATGAGTGGCCATGTCTGATTGCTGCATGATACAGGTTGGATTCCAGTGCTCTTCTGCACTTGTGGTGATCTGGTTTAAATCTGTGACGTGATGTGGAGATAGTTTCAGAGTGTGTAGCATTTGTGTGCAGGATTTACCCCCCAAACGTTTTTATCTCATTTTACAAACAACTAAGGGGTGCTGGGAGGTAAATCTTAATCATCTCATTGGTAGGAAAAGTAGGAAAAATCAATGGGGAAGTTGTTGGGTTGAGTCCTAAAAAACACAGCGGATCAGACATTGTGCTCTGAAGATCAGGTGTTCTTTGATCAGAGGTCATTGTAGTGAGTTCCTGGCTTCCCGAAGTCACAAGAAATGATTTGCAGAGGGGAAACTGTCCATTGATGGCAGTTTCCTCTTTGAACTCTCTATGGCCCTCATTCAGAGATGGCAGGTAGCATGGGATGGTAGTTCTGGGCAATGTCCTACTGATTCAGTGCATTGTCACCACCCAAGTTACCAGCCATCACAATTTTTTGCTTGCAATGGAGAACAAATGGGGGACCCAGAATTACCAGACCGTTTACCATATGTGATTCCTGAATTTAGGGCCCTTTTCCCCACTCCTATTTTCCAATGTTTTCAGCAGATGGATAGGATGAAAGATAATGTACATTTTGAGATGACATTTTATGCCACTATGCACTTAAAGACCCCAATTGAACATAAAATTAAACAATGCTATTGATATCTGGAACCCAAAATTTAGTGTACAGTTAATGTGTTGAATGGGATGGGTCTCCTACCGTGAGGATGTAGTCATCCCTTTTGATAGCTCACGTTATTCAGCAGAGTGATAAACAACATGCTCTATGGATAGTTGATTCATTCTAGTGACGGGTTGTCCACTGTTGAGCGATACTATGAGCCATGAAGTACAGTATGTAGTTACGTGCCTTAAGCAGGGACTGGTGACTTCACATACATCTGTATAGTGAAGGCTTGACCCACCGCATGTAGTGCAGGACCATCAAAACAGAGCATTGAGCAATCCCTTGACATATATCGTTGATGTGATGTCATTGTTCATGAAATGTATATATGTGGTTTATGTAGCACAACCCTAGCTACAAAGCAATGGGGCACTGTACAAAAAGGGGGAGGCACATCAGCATGAAAGAGAGGGTTAACAGTGGAGCAGTTAGGGTGGTGAGAAAGGGGCTATGTTCTTCTGGAAAATCATGAGAAAAGTGAAAGGTTGTTAGTTGAAGAGGTGAATTGGTAGTACAGTGCAGTACACATGGTCTATGCTGAGCACAGGGTGTCAACTTGGCATCTATCCATGGAGCATCCACATGGTACCGACTAGTGATCGGTTGTAGAGACTATTGAGCAATGGCTTTACCATAGAGAGGGGAAAAGGTTAGGAGATTCTTTTGGAATGTTGTCTTGGGCCACTCCATCAATGTTTATTGCAGAGTATTGAGTTTTGATAAGTCACACCAAGGGGAATTAATGGTACCACTTGGTTTTGATAGATAGAACTAACTTGCCATTTGGGCACTCCATAAAAATGAAAACATTTTTATTGTTTATTTATAACCTTAATCACAACCAAAGATAAGAAAAAACTGCTCCCAAATAAACAAAAGAAGCATTACTGATACTAAAGAAAATGATTATTAATCTTAGTCGTTTGAAGAAAATTAAAGATCTACAAAAAGTTGAAGAAATATCAAGGTGGCCAACTTTGTGAATATGAAGCTGAGTGGAAATCTTTGTATGTAGCACAGATTTGATTGGCCATAAGCTGAACAGAAAAGAGAGGTGGGAGAGATTTTTGCGGATTCTTAGGAAATTCTCTTTAAGTCTTAAGGAGCGAAAACCATTTCAGAGGTTTGAGCCTTGTACATGAGAGTCTTTTGCACCACAACAATAGATTATTAGAGTGTAGTCTCAAGTGCTTCTGAGGCTTGGAGTGAGCTGTTGTGTTCACTCCAATATTATTGGAGTTATCCCCGTTGGATCCCCTTAGCTTCAGAAGGATATGTGCCCTGTCCAGAGAAAAAGAAACTGACAGGTGTCTCTCACCCCCTGTCGAGCGAGTTATGCTCTGGTAGGCAGAGAGTGCTAGGAGTCAGACACACCTGTCAGACAATTTCTTATCTGCAGGTGATGATATAGAGGATCTCACACGTGTACCCAAAATCCATATACATACACAATGGATGGTATTGTATAATTAAATGATTATTGTGCAGCAATTCTCTGCAAAACATGTGAATTAGAATGAGCATAATTTTATAAACAACATATTAGATATTATGCACGTAGAGTGATTGCCAAACATCCCTATTCTACCAATCCATTCCCTAAATGGAATGTTTAAATGTTGTCACCCATCTAACATCTGGGGCTGTATTAGTTTACTAAGTAGTAATTAAGGGTCTGTAAAATATGCATAGGTTGCGTTAGTGTAATTACTCAAAATTTCAGCAAAATAACGCAAAACTACACATAATTAATTCACATGCAAGTCCATCATTCAGTGCAATATGTTAGCGAGAAATGCATCCTCGCATCATTTTTTGATGCGAGGATGTATTTTGCTCTAAAAAAGTGCAAAAAAATGCAAAGCACTATGAACAACTGCTGCCTACATTCTGTTATTTTGTGCATTCTCTGTATATTTTTACAGTGAATAGCGTGTTTGCTGTAAAGTTTAAATCGATTGGAACATGAATACGTGAAGTGGTATTAAAGATTAGTTTCAGGAATTTTGAATAACAAGTTTGATACAAAATTCCTGAAATTAAGTGAATGTTTGGGCCTAATTTGAATTTCACTCGGGCCTAGTCTTAATTATGCCAAGCCATTTATAGTCACCCCGCGTATCTTATGCTTTCATCATATCAGCAGTCAGATTTCAGCCCTTCACCATCTTAACTCAGCAACCGGTCCATGGGGCTTATTTACAAGGCCCTTGCGCCACTTTTGCGTCATTTTTAACATGGGAAAAGTGACGCAAAAGTGGCGCAAGGGGCTTGTAAATCTGCCCCCATGTGTTTAACCATACCCCTCCACCAGTACCGACATTATATACATTTACTACTAATGGTGTCTTATGCAGCGAGGAAAGGTAATGTGTGCTCATCTCCTGCTTTGCTGCAAAAGTGTGCAAACAATGCCTCTTTGTAGCTACTTCTCTCTTACTCCTTCTAAGACTGCTTTCCAAAAGGTCATCTCCCTTGCATCCGTGGTTACAACACCCACACCAGAGAAGTGGGAAATTTTCTTTCTATATCCTATGAATTTGTACAGTGTCATACAGATGTCGGTCTCTAAATAGAAAATATGCTGATTAGGCACACACTGTTAGCATTATCATTTAATCGATTAGTCTCAGTTTCTAGGCCCCAGGAAGACTGCATGCATCTAATATTAAATACAGTCATGTTTTCATGCAATCAAGTCTTTCTTGTAAGCAACGTGTATTATTAACATGTCAAGTCCCTGTCACACATGACATCCCCGCCTTGTGCGCCGATCATCATGAGTGACAATCAATTGCCCCAGTCTTGTATGAGGAATAGAAACTTTGACAATCATATTTTTGCTACTAGTAGAGCAATATAGCAGGGAAGTATGATGTTACTATTATAGGATTGGCTGTATAGCAAAAGGTGCCCCATGGGTACACAGCTCACACAGCTCAGTGCCTCAGAGTATTATTCTCAAAATTGTCTTGGTACAAAGCTGATTCATTGGAGCCCTTTCTATGGAAAACAATTCTCAGTTCAGAAACGCTCAGGTGCACAATAGTCTTTTATTTAATGCTTTGTGTTCATGGATTGTCTTTAACCCTTTCTTCATTTTTTTGTCGATTTACACTCTAAGCATGCTCTTTGGTCTACCGAGCGTATTCATTTGTACAGCAGTAGCACTAGGACAAGTGCGATTCCACCCATTATAAGTGTTGGGGTCAACCTAGAAAAAAGACTTAATATTAGGTATCCTAGTGTTTGTGAAGCTGTTCCTAAGCATTACATATTTTAAATGTGTACTAAGCCTCTCCTGTTTGGAGCATGAAATATAGATTAATTGCTTTCAATAAAAGCCAAAGGCTCAGTTGTTTGTTACAGCTGTGTTATCTGTGTTGGCCGCTGTGCAAGCCTTATTGAGTAATATTTGTTTGCTGAGTCTAGTGTGATATCCCATTTCATTAATAATGAAACTATGCTAGCTAACTTGTCAAATCTCGCATACAAGTGTTTGATAATTTCTGGCCAATGAAGGGAAGCAATTGCTCCTTGCGATACTGGATATAATTTGTGACTTCAGCCTTCAAACATTTCACTGACAGTCACTATGGGCCAGATGTATGAAAAACAGAATTTGCGATTCCTAAATAGCGATTTTTACCGAATCGCTATTTACGAATCGCAAACCACAATGTAGCAAAAAAATCGCTAATAATTAGCGATTCCTTAAAATTCGCAATCCCGAATACCGAATCGTAAATACAGAATTGGTATTAGCGAAATCGCAAATTAGCGAATCTGCCATCCAGGTGCAGTCTGATGACATCACGTGCAGGAAGTGACCCCACCCATGCTGTTTCAGAGTGCCTGAGGCTGTGGGAGAGGCACAGAGTAGGAGCACACATCCAGGAGCTGAACAGGAGTGCTCAGGCAGGCACCAACTGACAGAATGGACACACAGGAGAAGGGAAAGGAGCTTGCAGAAAGGACAAGAAAGCACAAATTTAGTGAAAAGGAGTTGGAGGTCCTCATAGAGGAAATAGTGAAGACCCATGATCTACTATTTGGAAACAAATCACTGCATGTTCCAGAATCTCAGAAGAGGAAGAGCTGGCTGGAAATACAAGCCAAAGTCAATGCTATTGGGGTCACACAGCGCTCCATCGATGACCTAAAGAAGCGCTGGTATGACTTGCGCTCCAGGGCGAAAGACAGGGTTGCAAAGAGGCTGAAGGAAGTAAAAAAAACAGGGGGAGGACCATCCACAGAGCCAGCAACAACACCCCTGGAGGACATGGTGGAGTCCACCCTCCAGCCTGAGAGCATAAGTGGCATAGGAGAAGTGGACAGCTCAGCCACAGACAACACCGGACAAGGTAAGATGCATGCACAATTTGTCCTGAACCCTCACCCTCCCAAATCCCCAATCCCCAATAACACATGAGCAAGTAAGATTGCCACTCCAGTCCACATTTTGTTAACAACCTGCAATGCATCATGGGAGATGCAGTCCAAAACATTAAATAGCAAAGCAGTGACACAGGTGAACACAATCGCAGGGGACTCACACCAGTCAATAACCATGCGGAGAACTTTTAGTGTGAATACCAAGTCATGTACATTTAATGAAATTCAATTTATTTAAGGAAACACAGTAAATGGTCCTCTTGTATCCACAGGCGAACCTGCGCCACAGGCAGAAGACAGAGAGACAGATGAGGCACCTGGGCAACAACATGCAGGGGAGGAAGAGTCGCACACAGGCACAGATAGCACACCTACACCAAGACCTAGGAGGTACACTGTGGAAACACTACAGGAGATGGAGGGAGGATTGGAAGAGACACAGGAAGATACACAGTCCATGCCCGAAGAGCCAGCACAGTCTCCAAATCAACAGTCTCCTGTGCAGCATAGTCACACCAGTGGTCTCAGACGCAGACCAAGGCCACAACGTGTTGCTGAGCAGGGTGAGGAATCAGGTGTCTTTGCGGGTCTTGAGGGCACCATGGTCAAGGTGCAGCGGCTGCAAATGAAAACCATGAAATTAATGCAACGGCAGCTGGTGTCCTTAAATAAGAACATGAGGGATATCAAGGAGGGCATTACTGATCTGAACACCACAGTTGCAGAGGGTCAGATGGCCAATACAGAGAGCATGAAGGACATGACTGTGGCAATACAACAGCTATGCACCACCATGCAGAGGGAACATGCCTCAAGGCGCCGTGAAAAACAACGCATGGATGGGTACACGAAGGCGGTCAACCGCCTCTGCAACGCTACAGCTGTCTTGAGCAGACGCACAGTTGCCATGCAGGTGGAAATGGCCCACTGCAGCCAGGATGTTGCGAGGGGGTTGGTGCAGGCCAACAGTGCTGTTGAACTGCTCCAGACAGCCAACATAGCTGCCACAGGGGCTGGGGATGCTGGGGACAGTGAGGAGGTCACAAGCCGCAGCAGCATCACTCCACCTATCACTGAGCCCGGACGGCGGAGTGCAAGGCAAGGGACAGCAGCAGAACCCTTGTCAAGGGAGGGCAGTGTGAGCACTGACCATAGCAGTGCTGTGCGTGGGCGCAAAAAATAAGTTCATGCTGTGGCAGACATTTGCAAATGGGTGAGGTAACCCATGTGAGACAGTGAAAGGGTTGTAAATGTGCATGGAGTGTCAATATGCCATGATGTGCAACTCAAGGCACACAGAGGCCAGGATTGTGAGGCTGTGTGCACACATATTGCCTGATGCAAAGGACAATAAAACACAGTTATTCTGAAGTCATTTTCTGCTTTGTGTCATTACTCTCTTAGAAATAAATGCGTGTGATCTTATCACGTCTGTGTCTCCCATCTGCGGCACCTACACCACCTGCTGCTCTGTGATGTGGACGTGGGCCTTCCTCATCCTCTGAGTCCAAATCTGTGAGTTCCACTGGGGTTCCCTTCTTTGTGGCCAGGGTGTGTGGCATGGCAAAGGTTGCAATGATTTTGCAGCATATCTCGGGGCGGTACTGCAGTGCACCTCCACTTTTGCAGAGGCAGCGGAACCTGCTCTTCAGCAGTCCAAATGTCCGCTCCACCACATTCCGCGTCGACTTATGGGCAGCATTGTATCTCCTCTCACTTGGGGTAGTTGGGTTGAGAAATGGGGTAAGTATGAATGAATGCACTGCATATGCGCTGTCACCTAAACGGGAAAGGAAAAAACATCAATCACAGGCCACTTTCAATACATCCAAGGTGAACGACAGAGTGTATCACATGCATTTACCTAGCAGGTATCCTTCTCCAAATTCTCCCCCAGTCAGACGTGTATAGATTCCACTATGCCTGAAGATGTAAGAGTCATGTGTACTTCCTGGAAATTTGGCAACGATATCAGTGATGATGTGTGACGCATTACAAATGACCTGGACGTTGATGGAATGATATGATTTTCTGTTTCGATACACATACTCAGTAGCTGAGGGGGGACAGATTACAATATGTGTCCCATCAATGCACCCAATGACATGTGGGAATTGAGCCATCTGAAAAAAAATCAATTTTAGTCTTCTGCAGTTTCTGTTGCGTGGTGGGAAACCGGATGTAATGGTGCATTCTTTGAAGCATGGCATCCAGGAAGGTGTCGAGGAAGCATGACAGGCAACTTTGTGAGACCCCTCCGGCTGCAGCTATCACCCCCTGGTAACTATCTGATGCAAGTAGGTGCAGTGAACACAGGACCTGCACATGTGTTGGAATTGCGTGGGTCCTGTGTGTCTGATGCTACAGGATTGCAGGTCACGTATCAGGTCTAGGATGGTAGCAGAGTCAAGCCTGTACCTATCATGTATTTCTTCTTCTGTCAGTTGGAACAGGGTAATGCGGACTCTGTATATGCATTCCTGTCGCCTCCTCATTCTCTGTGCTGCTGCTTGTATCCGCATCCTCCTTGCTATGACATGCAGGGCTGCCATTGTGAAAAATAGTATTGCATTCTGGGGCTGTTTATATGCTGTGCACCTGGTTACCACCTGCTTTGAGTTGGTGGTAATTAGCGACTCACAAATACCAATTTTCGATGAAATCGCTAATTGCGAATATTCATGCATTTGTTTGTGAATCATTAATTGCGATTTCACAATTACTGAGTCGCTATTTGGGAGTCGGTAGTTCGCAAAATATGGATTCGCAGATTGGTTGGTCTCGTTTTTTGCGAATACTTGTTTTGCGATTGGGTTTTTTCTGCTCTACATTGCACAATGCTATTTTGCGATCACAAACGCTGAAATTCGCAGAATTTCAGCGTTTGCGATCGCAATTTAGCTTGCTACATCTGGCCCTATATTACTATAGACTCTGTGGGGCCGATTCACAGAACTAATCTGAGACAAAATCCTAAACTTACTACTTTTGGTATTCACAAAAGGCATTTAGTAGTAGTAAAGTTAGGATTCCTAACTTTACTACTACTAAATGCCTTTTGTGAATACCGAAAGTCATAAAGTTAGGATTTTATCTCAGTTTAGTAGTAGTAAAGTTAGGAGTCCTAACTTTACTACTACTAAATGCCTTCTGTGAATAGCAAAAGTAGTAAGTTTAGGATTTTGTCTCAGATTACTTTTGTGAATCGGGCCCTTTGTTAAGAACAGAAGGGCCTGTTTTATCATAGAGTTGCATCGCCCTTGCGCCACGCTAAGGGGGCACAAGGACGATGCAACACTGAAGTCAGATGTATCAAGCCATGGAAGGCCGCTTTGGTGGCCCTGCATGGCTTGATAAATCTGGAGTAATGCAAGGCAGTGCATTACCCTGCCCCAGGGAGGCGTTCTGTGGGTGGAGCATGGGTGTTCCTATGCATCAACCCATGGATTTTGGTGCATTTCCAGATTTACCATTAGTGGTAGACTTGGGAATACGTCAAAATGCTACGCCTCCCCAGGGGAGGCGTAACAAGGAGAATTATCTTAATTTCTTCTTGTTTTTTCCTTTTTCTACATGCAGCAGCACCCTGCAGCACATATAGAAATAGGAAAATGCCTATGTGGATTGTTTTTGTGCAGGACCCTCATACTTCTTATGGAAATAATGCACAAACCCACAGCAAAGTCTTACTGGTCAACTTGTATGATTTGGGCAACACCCAGCTTCGCATAAGTCATGACCAGAGATTGTTTTTTGATTCTGCAGCATATGATGAATTTCAATGATAGTCCTGCAGTCTTGCTCTACGACAATCCAGACCATGATAGGCTGCTCATAATTTGGCCTGTCTTGGAACATTTGCCTTTCAGTTTCCCAGAGATTTGAACTCCTGGGTAGGATTTAGAGATCCACAAGTATTTGATGACGAGCAAAGGGTGGCTGCTGCTTAGCTAGTAAATGCTAATAAAAAGAGCTTGTTACGACCTCAAGCTGTACATATTGTGAGAGACCTCCACTGGTTATGTATGCAGCCTGAGAGCATATATTGGAAAGGACTCCAGTATAAAGCCTGCTGGTTGCCATTCCATGTTAGGAAATAGTGAGAAGACAGCATGGGCGATTGCTCAATCACTCCTTCCTAAAGGTTATAAACTTTATGTTGACATCCTCTATAGAAGCGTCCAGCTGTTCAGCAAGCTGTACAACGTGGTAACTGTGGCTTGCAGAACAATTGATTGACACCACAAAGGATTCCCTCAGGAACTTGTTTGTAAGAAACTCCAAAAAGGCCAGAGCAGTGGGTTGTGCTGCAACAAGCAGCTCACTGTGAAATTCTCTGACTGGCAGCAAGTATATGTGATCTCCACAATTCACGATGAGAGCACTTCTCCGGTTACTGTTTGGGGTCAGTTGTCATACGTACACAAACCCAGCTGTATACTTATTTGCATCAAGTACATGGATGGAGTGGAGACTAGCTTCTTCAACCTTATAATGTGAGTCGTAAAACTCTCACATTGTACAAAAAGTTGGCTTTCAGCCTGATCTAGTTGGCAACATACGATGCATGTTTTCTGTTGTCAGACTAACATGGGAAGACTGATTTCCTTCCTTGACTTTCAGTTGGCCATTATTAATAGTCTTTGTGCTGGAGAAGCTGTAGCATATACTACATCTGTTCTGGAGGACATTGGAAGGCTGCAGAATTGACAATTTGCTGGCTGCATTACAGCGTGGTAAACGTAATGGGGCAACCCGGTGTCCCTCAGAACCTGGGTATACGTATTATAAAGGAAAAATTACAGCAACAGAAAAAAAGAGAAATACTTATCGCCAATGCAGAGTTTGCGCTTGGCAAGAAAAGAGGCAGGGGAGTTGTATTACATTCCCCAGTTCAGCTAGAACTGTGTTTTCCATCTTGCTTCACTTTATACCACAAAAAGTGATGCTCTGTGAAACTAACTGTAGAGGAGCAGTCAGATTAACAGTATTTGCCTTTAAATGGTTGTGCATGGTTATATTCCCATTAGTTGGCTAGATATGCAGCCTCTCAAATTGATCCTTCTCATTTAAAACATCTTTCTAATACATCTCTACAAAGAAGTACCATAATCCAGAACTGTTTTTCTTCCTAAATTAGATTTGAGCCACTGTATTTTTACTGACTCCAGTAAATAGGTACAATTTGGTCATACTTGTGGTCTGCTTGTCAACTTCATCATTCATCAAAATGTGGCATATCTTCCATCTGCATATTACAACTGCATTGCAGTCAATGCACTGCACATAGCAATAGGTGCTACAGCTGCCACGTTTTATGGTGTGCCCTATCTGCCAAACCCTAAGGTCTTTAGTGTTTCTGGAGGTGCTGTTTAGGGAACTTCAGAGGGTCTGTCCAACATGTTCACCCTAGTTTAATGTAGATATGCTCACACTGTCTGAGAGAAGGATTACTAGACATCCAACTACACTTCCACCTTACTACAACACAGTAGAAGAAGTTGTATTTAGAGCAATGTGTGTGCTAAAGGGGCATAAAAGACAATTCTTCCTCAATATAAGAAGACTGACACTGGGAGGAGTTAGAAATGGTTTACCTGGCTCCTTAAAAGTATTATTTAGGACTGAAACATGAAGAGATAGTCAGTGCTTAGCTTACGCTCCTTGTCATAGAGATCTCATCTACGTAGAAGGCATAAGGCCAAGGTAGAATTGAAAACACAACAAAATGCCCAGTTCTGAGAAGCTAAAGCAAATTGTATGAAACATAAGATGTAAAGGGAAATTCCCCTATTAGGATGACAACCTGGCACATCTTGAATAAAGGAAACTGCATCTATCAACAACCTTTATTTGCCTTTAAATGAAGCAAAAACCTCAAATATCAGCTAGTACATACGAGGCCCCTCCCCTTTCCACCTTGACCTCTGGACAGGAAACACTGTGGAACCTAACTTTTGTCAGGGGCCATTTCCCTTGAGGAGCGTGTGGGGTCTGTACATATACAAAACATACCACACACTCTAGGACTTCGCGCCCCATGGGAACTTTGACAGCACATGAAATACAACAGTGACAAACTAATTTGTCTTATCACCTGTCAATGAGGTCTCCGGTATGTGAGGCTATTGACCGTTAAGATCAGGGTACACATCTGTTAGACCTGGCATCTTTTTCTGTGGTTTCCCTTGTATTTTTGCCTCTGAACTCCTGTTTTTGATTACGTGTTAAATTTTGATTTTGCTGGCTTTTGGACTCTGGAACTTTACCTCTCCTGACCAATGCTGAAGTGCAAGGACTCCCTGTCTAAAATGTAATAGTATTTGGTTTCTCCATGATTGCCAAATTTGATTTACTAGTAAGTCCCTAGTACAGTGCACACTGTGTGTGCCCAAGGCCTGTAAATCAAATGCTACTAGTGGTCCAGCAGCACTGATTGTGCCACCCACATAAGTAATCCTGCAAACATGTCTCAGACCTGCCACCGCAGTGTCTGTGTGCGCAGTTTTAAACTGCCATTCTGACCTGGCAAGTGCACCCACTTGCCAGGCCCAACCCTTCCCTTTTATTACCTGTAAGGCGGTAACTACTCACAATATCGGAAAAAAAATATCGACTGGACAGAATATCGAGTTTTTGATATCAAATGGACAGAATATTGAATTGCAAAAATATAGTGGTGCAGAATATCGAAATGCAGGTAAGAAATATCGAGTTCCACAATATCGTAGTTAGTAATATCGTTTTTTTTTTAGTGTTTTAAGTGTTAGTATATGTGTTAAAAGTATGTATTATTTTTGTAATGTATGTTTGAATTTTGTAAAAGTAATGAATTTTATGTTAATTAATTTTTTTGTAATTTAATTCTGTAGTGGGTTGTGGGTTTATAGGGGAATAGGGTGGGAAGTAATTTAATTATAATATATATTTTTAGCATTATTTAGAATTAATTAATTATATGTTAATTTGTTTTTGCTTAATTTAATTCTGTAGCGGGTTGTGGGTTTATAGGGGAATAGGGTGGGAAGTAATTTAATTATAATATATATTTTTAGCATTATTTATAATTAATTAATTATATGTTAATTTTTTTGCGTAATTTAATTCTGTAGCGGGTTGTGGGTTTATAGGGGAATAGGGTGGGAAGTAATTTAATTGAAATTATGTAATTTATTATTTTATTACTTAATAAATTAATATTTAATAATTTAAATTGTTAATTAAGTTAATGTATTTATTATTAATTAATTATTAATTGATTAATAACAAGTAATAATTAATTTGTAATTATGTTAATTGTGTATTTTTTTATTAATTAGTAATTAATTAGATATTAATTATTAACAATTATTTTGTAAATATGTTAATTAATTATATTGTTAATTGGAATTAGTTAATTAATTAATTGTTAATTAATTATGTTAATTTATTAATATGTTACAATATTGTAGGTGATGTTTATAGGGGAAAATGGTAGGAGGTAAATTAATTTTTTCAAAATAATTAATTGTTAATTAATGTTAATTATATTGCAGGAGTGGGTATATTAAATAATTCCCCTACGCTATCCAACACTTTCCTTACTGTTGCACTCACTGGAGTGGGAATAGTAATTTTTACCCTCCCGCTATCCAACGCTTTCCCTACTGTTGCACTCACTGGAGTGGGAATAGTAATTTTTACCCTCCCGCTATCCAACGCTTTCCCTACTGTTGCACTCACTGGAGTGGGAATAGTAATTTTTACCCACTCGCTATCCAACGCTTTACCTACTGTTGCACTCACTGGAGTGGGAATAATAATTTTTACCCTCCCGCTATCCAACGCTTTCCCTACTGTTGCACTCACTGGAGTGGGAATAGTAATTTTTACCTTACCGCTATCCAACACTTTCCCTACTGTTGCACTCACTGGAGTGGGAATAGTAATTTTGACCCTCCCGCTATCCAACGCTTTCCCTACTGTTGCACTCACTGGAGTGGGAATAGTAATTTTTACATTCCTGCTATCCAATGCTTTCCCTACTGTTGTACTCACTGGAGTGGGAATAGTAATTTTTACCCTCCCGCTATCCAATGCTTTCCCTACTGTTGCACTCACTGGAGTGGGAATAGTAATTTTTACCCTTCCGCTATCCAACGCTTTCCCTACTGTTGCACTCACTGGAGTGGGAATAGTAATTTTTACCCACCCGCTATCCAACGCTTTCCCTACTGTTGCACTCACTGGAGTGGGAATAGTAATTTTTACCCTCCCGCTATCCAACGCTTTCCCTACTGTTGCACTCACTGGTGTGGGAATAGTAATTTTTACCCTCCCGCTATCCAACGCTTTCCCTACTGTTGCACTCATTGGAGTGGGAATAGTAATTTTTACCCTCCCGCTATCCAACGCTTTCCATACTGTTGCACTCACTGGAGTGGGAATAGTAATTTTTACCCTCCCGCTATCCAATGCTTTCCCTACTGTTGCACTCACTGGAGTGGGAATAGTAAATTTTACCCTCCCGCTATCCAACACTAAAAATATTGATTATTTTTTAATATTATTAAGTTAATATATATGTATTAAAAAATAAAAATGCATTTATTTTTTTAACTTACATTAATGATTTATTAATTTTAAGGTTATTTAAGTATTTTTAAGTATGTTCTACTTAATTATATTTATTAATTCATTAATTTTACATTAATTTTAAGGCATTTAAAAAAGTCGATATTTTAACAAACTATGGGGGTCATTACAATAGCGGGCGGATCGCCGTATGGCGGTGGCGATCCGCCCGCTATTTCCCTCCGCCCGCCACACATTTACCCCCGCCATATTACTATGGCGGGGAGACCCCGGCGGATGGAAAAACCGTCCGCCGCTTTTCCGCCGGTCGACTCGTCGACCGGCGGAAAAGGGGCATTATATGGTGGCGGTGTCTGCAAGACACCGCCATCCATATTACGATGCTGGCGGAGGTGTGCCTTTCCATGGCGGCGTCCGCCATGGAAAGGCATACGGTAATTGCAATTGGGGGCCCGTTGCGGGCCCCCAGGGTGTTGGGGGGTGCACATGGGGGGTACCTATGGTACCCCCCTGCATTTGAATGCACAAGGTGGCAGGCACCGCGCGGTGCCTGTCACCCTGTGCATGCAAATGCACAACATGCATTTCCAGCATTGTGGCGGGCAGTGCTGTGAGCACCGCCCGCCACAATGCTGAGTATGGGGGATGCGCCCGCCAGTGTGGCGGGCGCATCCTAATTCGAATCGCGGGACCGCCGCACATGTGGCGGGCGGTCCCTTTCTCCGTTGCGATGGCGGGCGGACTTTGTCCGCCCGCCATCGTAATGGACCCCTATATTATTTACAACGATATTTAGGATACAATATTTTGTACTAACCTGTTTGTAGATAGGAATTCGATATTCTGGTAGTCGATATTTTGTCACCGATATTTTTGTAGGTCGATATTTAGCTCCTCGATATTCTGTCAGTGATCCCCTGCAAGGCACCCCTAAGGTAGGCCCAAGGTAGCCCCATGGGCAGGGTGTAGGGTATGTAAAAGGCAGGACATGTACTATGTGTTTTACATGTCCTGGTAGTAAAATACTGCTAATTTTGTTTTTCACTACAGCAAGGCCTATCACTCCCATAGATTATCATTGGAGCTACCTTGTGACATCTTACAAGTGTATCTGCCAATAGGGAGCTGATAGTAATTTGGAGTTTGGTGTCTCTGGACTCACAATTTAAAAACACATCTTTTAGTGAAGTTGGTTTTTAAATTGCAGGTCTGAAAATTCCACTTTTAGAAAGTTGGCAATTTCTTACTACAACTGTGCCTCTGAATATTCGTCTGGGTCAGGATGACAGTTGGGATGTTTGTGCATTCACTCTAGACAGTCACACAAAAGGAGCTGAGGTGTGCCCTGCATATCCTGATGGCCCATCACTCAGCTGACACTGACACCTGAATAAGGCTGTGTCTGTCCTCACACAAAGCAGTCTCCACCCCCCTTTAGTGTGTCTGGTGCCAGGGCAGGGAAAGGCGGGGTCTTGTGCAGTACAAAGACTTTCCTTTGAAGTTTGCCTACATGAAAGGCTGAAAGGGGTATAAGTACTGGAACTCTGACACCATATACTCAGAACACTTCTGGGTTGAGGACATTCTGCCAGGAAGAAGAGCTGGAAAGATGTCAGGAGGGACTGCCACGTCGCTGTATGATTTGCTGTGTTGGCCTGATGCTTGCTGCTTTGGGACTGGGAGTGAGAGGACTGGACTTTGCTTTCTACAGTCTGCTTTACAAGCTTCTCCAAGGGCTTGAGTTGAGCTTGGAGTCGCAAGGCCATCAAAGACTTCACCTGCAGCTCCTGGGCTCTTCTGCTGGGAGTCCTAACTTGCCAAGTGGTGCCAAATCCAGTTCCTGGGCCCTTGGGAGTAAGTTTGCTGTGATAACAATTGAAGAAACCAGTACATCAACTTCGAGTGTGACTTAGGAGCCGATGCCGCTCTTTGACACCGCGCCGCTGCCTGCACTGGAGCCATGGTCCCCGCTGAGTGCAACGACTGCGACGTAAAATGCATGCACCAATGCCACAGCAGTGCCTCCGAAGTCCCACCACAGCATGAGTCCTGAGTGCTGTGCCGCCTACATCCATGACACCCAACTCCACCACAGCACCTGTGGCCCCGTGATGTGACACCGACACCGTGAAGTCGACGCCTCACAGCTTGACCTTCTGAACACATCGACCCCGCCTCACCATAAGGAACCACCGCCTCGCCGCCAATGTCGAATCACCTCCCCATCAACAGTAAGGAGCTGATGCATCACCTCCCCTGCCTCGCAGTAAGAACAGACGCATCACCTCCCCTTTAGCAGTAAGGAACCGACGCTGCACCAGTTTTAGCAACGCCTCACCTCTCCGGCGCTGTGCAACATCTTTGTTTTTCATTGTTTTCTAAGGTACTGTAACTGGAGTCCGTGTGACTCCACAGCTGGCCTGCAATCCCTCATGGTCAGCGCTGAACTGTTGATTTGACTCCTTCAAGTACGCCGAATGGCAGGAGCTATTGTGTTTCTTAACGTTTTAGTTGCATTTAATATTGAGGAATTCGTATAATTGATTTGTGTATGTTGTATTTTTGTAGTTTTGGTCTTGTTTTACTCAAATAAATATGAGCTACTTTCTAAACTGGTGTGGAGTACTTTTGTGGTGTTTTCACTGTGTTACTGTGTGTGGGTGTGCAAATAATTTACACATTGCCTCTGAGGTAAGCCTGACTGCTCTTGCCGAGCTACCAAGGGGGTGAGTATGGGTTATTCTGAGTGTGTAACTTCTTTACCCTGACTAGAGTGAGGGCCCTGCTTGGACAGTATGCAAGCCACTACCAACCAGAGACCCCATTTCTAACAATGGTGATCAGTGGTGAGGATAGGACTTACATTTGTACATTACATACAGTAATCGGTGTACACTACTTCCATATCGCAGACCATTACACCCCAGCATAATATTTTTTTCTCTTTCTGTGTTTGCAACTTTTGAGTTTTCACAATCATGTCCCAGTCTGGTGAGTCATTGGCTGTAGCTGTAGATTTGGTGCTTGAGCAGGAGATGTTGGAGTCCTATACAGTGTATCAGCTCAAAAAGTTATGCAAGGAGCTCAAATGCCTTTTTAAAGGGCTCACTAGAAAGGAGGAGCTGCAAAAGGAGCTGAGAGCCTGGCTGGCAGCCAGGGAGGCTGGTGAGCCCACAGAGGATGGGAATGATAATGTAGATGTGGAGGAACAGAGCCTGCATGGTGATTTTGTGAATCAGGATATGCTGGGGGGAGAGCACCATCTAGGGCTAGCAGCAGTGTTTCCTCTAAAGGTCTGCCCCAGAAGAGTTGGAGGACAGGCGCAAAGAAAGGAAGTTCAGGTTGGAACTTGCCAGACTCAAAAGGGAAGCAAAGAAGGATAAACTGGCAGTTGAGGAGAAAAAAAATGATTTTAGCTCAAGAACGAGCTTGAAGGAGCTAGATTTGAAGGCCAAGTTCAGCACAGATGGTGGCAGCAATTATTTGGTGCACTCAGAGGGAAAGGTACAAATACCCAAGGATTTGGTGAAGGACTATGTGGTGGGAGATTATATTGATCAGAGGTTTAAGGGCTATGAAGTAGCTTTAAGGATGCACAGGGTCCCTGAGAGGAAATGGGGGCAGGCCTGTGGAAGCACTTCATAGTGGAAGGGAGGGACACAGTTGCGGCTCGTATGACTTCCGGGTGTGGGTCGCCCAGGGGTTCGTGCGGAAGGGTGGGGTTAAAAACTTTTTTTTAAACTTACTTTACCGGGTCCCGCGCCTCTTCCGCTCCTGCCCGGGTCCTGACTACCGCGTTTCCTGGAACAGGAAGCATCAAGCATACATCCTCCCTCCCCTCCCTAAGCCAATCACAACGCAGCAATGGCAGCCTTGTGATTGGTGCAGACAGCGCCCGGCCGGGCGCTTGTAGGGAGGCCATTTTCTCTATGTAGGCTGCATGCAGCCTACATAGAGAAAATGTAGAGTGCGCATGACTGGTTTGGTCCGCCCCAGAGGGCCGACCAAACAGTCAGGGCCCACAACAGTGGGCAAGCCACTCCTTCCCAACCCGCCTGCCCCCAACCAGGCATACCCTCCCGTCCGCCCCCAACCAGGCATACCCTGCCTTCTACTTTCTCGCAGCGTGAGAAGCAGAAACATAAAATGGTATTTAAAATACCATTTTATGTTTCTGCTTCTTGCACTGCGAGAAAGCAGTGGGGCGACGCTCCTCCGTCCTAATGGAGGAGCCGCCCCTGGAGGTACACCTTGTTGGCACTAACGCCAGAAAGCCAGATGAGGTACCCTGACATGAAGGAAGCCCTAGTTAGAAGGTATGGTCTCACACAAGAGAATTAGAGGGTAAAGTTTAGGGACAGTACTAAACTTTGTTCTCAAACTTAGGTTGAGTATGTTGATTTCTACTGCAGAGCAATAGATGGTTGGGTGAAGGGCAGTGAGGTAACAGACTATCAGGGGCTGTACAATTTGATTGCATGGGAGCACTTGTCTAGTCGTTGTTTTCTAGAGCTGCCCCAGGAATGTTGCTCAGGAGGCGGACCGCTGGCTCAGCACCTGGGTCCAAAAGAAGCTGTATGCGGGAGACTCAGCCAAAGGTGGGCAGGGTCTCCAACAGAAGAAAGATGTGGGGGACAAGGAGAAAAATAAGAAGTTCTCTAAATGGAGGGCCACAAAATAGTTCCCAGGGTAAGGATTCCCTACCCCCTGTTGAGAAGATGAAGAGTTGGTTCCCGCCAGAAAAGCCTGGAGGGAAGGGACCCCTGAAGTGTTTTGACTGTAGCCAGGAAGGACACTTTAGGGGGTGCACCCAGTGTCCCAAGCGGGCACAGTCCCCCACCAGTGGGCAGTCACAGGGAATTGCCAGTGTAGCCTTTGGGGAGTAGTTGGCCCCAGTTAGTGGTGGGGAGCCAGCTGAGATGACCCTAATCTCCCTGGGTGAGGCTGAGGTGGTCCAGAGAAACCTCATGCCAGATAACACTAAGAAGTACAGGCAGTGGGTGACCATCAATGGGAGGTAGATGGAGGCTCTGAGAGACACAGGAGCCAGTATGACAACAGTCCGCTGTCATCTGGTGTCCGAAGAGCAGGTAGTCCCTAATGTGGTCCAACAGGTTGTTGCTGTAGACAACTGTGAGCACCAGTGTGTGGTGGCTCAGGTTCCCTTTGAGTGGGGGGGGGGGTCTCAGGTTCCTTGCGGGTAGCTGTGAGTGCATCTGTGCCTGTTGATTGTCTGCTGGGCAACGGCCTGGAGCATACCACCTGGAAGGAGGTGGAGCTTAGGTCACATTTGGTGATGTTGGGATTGCCAGAATGGGTGTGCCTGACCACATGGTCCATGACAGCCAGAGATGGTGATCAGAAGGACCTGAAGCCTGAAACAGTGGCCCAGTTGCCTGCCAGCAAGAGAAGGGGCTAGGGGCAATGGGATCCCACTCATGAAATCCCCACAGTCAGAGAGGAGGTGTAACCTGAGGGTGACACCCGGGAACCTACAGGGGAAGATGTGGCTGAACTGGGGCACCTGCTTGAGTTTACTCATTGGCAGCAGGAAGGAGGCCCCACCAGGGAGGAATTCTGCACCCTGCAGAAAGTGTGCCCCACTCTTGTGGGTCTTCGGAAACAGGACGAGGATCAGGCAGCTGGTAAAGCCTCAGGATCTCACCTGGTCTATTGGTAGAGTTATCTCTTATATAGTGAGGGTAGGGTTGCTGAGCCTGGGACAGCCTGTGTGCTGTTGGTACCCCAGTGTTTCAGAGCCTTTCTACTGGCTTTGGCTCATGATGTGATTTGGGTCATTTGGGACAGGACAACACATTTGACAGGCTTGTCTCCCACTTTCATTGGCTCAAATGAGGAAGGCCTCAGATGCGTTCTGTAGGTCTTGTCCTACCTGCCAGGCAAGTGGCAAATCTGGGGGATATACAAGGCTCCCCTCAAGCCATTTCCTGTTGGGAGCACCCCGTTTGAGAGGGTGGGCATTGACATTGTTGGGCCTCTGGATCCCAAGACAGCCATGGGCAACAGGTTCATCCTGGTCTTGGTGGACCATGCCACTCGGTACCCGGAAGCTATCCCTCTGAGGACGATGACTTTACACACCGTGGACAAAGCACTGATGGGGATCTTTACCCGTGTGGGTTTCCCCAAGAAGGTGGTATATGACCAGGGTACCATATTCATGTCTCTGTACATGAAGGCCCTGTGGAAGGCATGTGGTGTTACCCACAAGTTCACCTCTCCTTACTACCCCCAGAACAATGGGCTGGTTGAAAGGTTCAACCATATCCTGAAGGGCATAATTATGGGTCTCTCAGAACCCATGAGGTGTAAGTGGGATGTCCTCTTGCCATGCCTTCTGTTTGCTTACAGAGAGGTCCTGCAGAAGAGGGTTGGGTTCAGCCCTTTTGAACTTTTATACGGTCACCCTGTGAGAGGACCTCTCAGTTAGGTAAAGGAGCGCAAGAGTAATGTCACTTTCCTGGTGGACTTGCAGACTCCTAGGAATCCTTTGAGGGTCCTACATGTGAACCACCTCAAAACACATTTTGAGAGGTCTGAGTTGACCATGCTCTTGGTCACGGATGATGGGATGGAAGATGAGAGTGAACCTCTCCCTGACCTCCAACAGTCCTTGGTCCAGCCCAGTGATTTTGGTCCCCAAGGCTGCCCCACCCCGTGTCACACCTGTACTATGTTTCTGTGTTGACTACTGTGAGCTCATTGCCATCACTATGACTGACGCACACCCCATCCCCCGAGCTGATGAGCTCATTGATTGGCTTGAAGCTACCAAGTTCTTCAGCAAGTTTGATCTAAAATCTTGGTACTAGCAGGTTTGCTTGACCAAGGGGGCACAAGAGAGGTCAGTGTTCTCAATGCTAGAAGGGCACTACCAGTTCCGTGTCATGCCTTTTGGGTTGAAGAATGCCCCTGACACCTTCCAGAGGTTGGTCAACCAGGTCCTGGCTGGGTTGGAGAACTTCAGTTCCACCTTCCTTGACAACATTGCAGTCGTCAGGTCCAGTTGGGAGGACCATTTGTACCATCTTCAGGAGGTGTTGAACGCCCTGCAGAGTGCAGGCCTCACTATCAAGTGCAGTAAGGGCCTGTGGTGTACTTGGGACATCAGGTAGGGAGCGGCAAGGTGCAGCACCTACAGCCAAAGACTGACACCTTTCTGGCTTGGGCACCCTCCAAGACCCAGACGGAGGTGAGATCCTTTTTCGGCCTCAGCGGATATTACAGGAAATTTGTGAAGGGGTATGGCACCATTGTTGCTCCCTTGACAGAGCTGACTTCCAAAAAGCGGCCGCATCAGGTGATCTGGACAGAGGCGTGCCAGACCGCTTTTGACACCCTGAAGGATTGAATTGAATTTTATTACATTTGCATAGTTACTTAAAAACCATTGCAATGCGAGTTTCAGATAATACAATAAAATCATGATAAGACAATAATTACATATATTCAAAATTCATGGCTCCTTAAAAAGGTTAAAAGAGTTAAATTGCTATTAGATAAAAATGGCTTTGTTCTTCATACACATAGTTCTCAATGTGAATTATGCGTTCTGCCCGGCTTCATTACTCTGTCTGGGCAATGCTATTGTCCAAAAGGAGACGTTATTGAGAACCCGGTCCAAGTGCTTATATGGAGGTTTCCCAGGTCGACCTTAATGGTGGCAGTCTCGTGTCATAGTTAAGAGTGTGCACAGTAGTCGCTGCTTCCCCTTAGACTAGGTGGAGTTTAAGCGTTCAATGGCATTTTTTTCTCGGCTGCATCTAGGAATCTCACAAGTCTGCAGTTTAAT
The DNA here is from genome assembly GCA_963921515.1 of Calotriton arnoldi. NCBI lineage: Eukaryota > Metazoa > Chordata > Amphibia > Caudata > Salamandridae > Calotriton > Calotriton arnoldi. Next base: position 871,490 of record CAWUFW010004735.1, read on the forward strand.
TGAGGTGTTGCTGGGTCAAAACATGCCAAGACTGCTTGTCTCCTTGAGCGAATATTCCTTTGGTTTAAGGGGACTCTTAGCAGCTGTCTCCTTTCCTGTGTCAGCTCCTTACAGGAGCATAGTAAATGGGTAATGTCGCCCTGGCCATTTTTGCACAGACTACAAGATGTTCGAGATGGCTCCCTCTTCCATGGAGGAAGGTTCTGAGTGCACGGGATCAAGCCAAGGCGAAGTTTTAAGAATTTTAGTTTCTGTGGTTTCGGATAGCCCAGATTAAAATATTTTTGAGGGGCCAAGACTTTATAGTTGTTCACAGTCATCCAGGCATGCGATCTTACTGAGAAAGCTGCTTTGTCTTCCACCAAAGCCAGCTTTTTCAAGGATTTCCACACTAATTTCTTAAAAGCTGAATGGTGGATCTGCGTGTTCCAAATGGCCAAGAGTCCAGTGCATGCTAGAGCCTCCTGAAGATAGCTTCTTGCAGGAGAATCCTCCCTCTGCTGAAGATCTTGCCATAGAAGTTTATTTAGAGTTTTGGGGGCTGATAGTCTAATTTTGTTCCAGCAGTTGATATATGCGCCGTATCTGGCCCATGATTGCTTCAGTAGGCCAAATTCCAGTCTGATTTGTGCCGGGGAAGTGTAGTTTGGGAGGTTAAAGGTGGTTCTGTATGCTTTTACTAAGGTTGTGTCCAACAGTTTTGCATCTCTCCCTCTTAAAGCTTCACTACCATAAGTAATTGTGGGAAGAATTTTGGCCTGTGCTACTTTTAGTAGGGGGCTTAATGTTGGGCCCAGTAGTTTAGATGTTAAACTTTTCATGGTTAATGCTAGCACCAACCCCTTTCTTTTAATCTCCTCTAGGTGTCGGGCAAATGTTCCTTCTTTATCAATGTAAACACCTAGTTACTTATAGACTCCCGCTGAGTCTATTCGTGTGCCGCCCAGCTGCCAGCTTCTATCTGCCTTCCTTTTGTTGTTTATTGACATAGTTCTAGTTTTCTTTAAGTTGATTGACAGCTTATTTGCTTCAGCGTAGACCTGCATGCTGTTGAGAAGATGTTGCAAGCCTACTACTGTATGACTGAGCAAGATTACGTCGTCCGCATAAAGGAGATTGGACAGAGTTGTGCCCCCATCCTGGGTGCGTGAGAGTTGCTGGTGTTGAGTAATTGCGGAAGGTCTGCCATGAATAAATTAAACAGCATGGGTGCCAGCACGCAACCTTGTTTGAGGCCCTTCGTTGTTTTTACTTTCCTTGTCAAATGCGTCCCTGTGCCAAGTTTGACCTCTACCCAGGTATCAGTATGGAGGAGCATTATCATTTTTAAGAGAGCATTTGGGATCCCCCAGCTTGCCAGCTTCGCCCATAGTCTTGATCTGTCCACATTATCGAAGGCGGCGCTAAAATCGATAAAACAAAGGTGCAGCTGCATTTTCTTCGAAATTGTGGCATCTATGAGCAGAGTGTTTGTATCAACTTGCTGCCGGTTATTATGCCGTGTCTTTCTCGTGATTCTACGTAATGTTCCTATTATAACTGTGTGTTCGAAATTTAAGGACAACAGTGAACTTTGGGCTAGATAAATCGGATGCCCTTTGATTGATTTCAAGAGATACTTGGACCAATCGCAATTGGATTGATTATATGTAGTGATCAAAATAGGTGACCTTATACCTCTATGGACAATTTGTGATTCTTCTGTATATGAGTAAGCCCTGACGAAGTTCCCGTGGCACTAGGGAACGAAACGCGTTGGCTGTGTGCCGGTTTTAAAGCAAACAACTTTAATAAAAAGAAGAATTTTAAAGCAAACAACTCTAATAAAAAGAAGAATTTTGAACTATACATGCCTCATGAACGACTTTATTTAGAGTGCACCTTCCTTGTGTATAGACTTTCATGAGCAGAGATAATGTTAAGATGTTCGTTGTTGTGCCAGTTTCCTTACGAAAGCCTGTCTGATTTAACGGAATTATATCAATCGTGTCCGCCCAGGCTGTAAGCTCTTCCAACAACGTGCCCGCAAAGTATTTAGCCTCATTATCGATTAGTGCCACCAGCCGATAATTACCGGGCGAGGCCTTATCCCCACTTTTGTGGATAGGAACGATCGTGGAGCCTTTCCATGAATCAGGGATGACGCCCCGTTGTCTCACTTCCAGGAATATTGGATGAAATATTCTTGCCCACTCTGACGCCCTCTGTTTAAACAGAGCGGGCGGGATTCCATTCGGGCCTGGTGCCCCTTCCCTTCTTCCCTTTATGATCTGCCGCTTAATTGACAGGTGCGCAGCTTCATCTGACGTTTCCTCCAGAAGTTGATTTGCGTTAGAGGATATATATGAGACTCTGTCGTTTGTTAAATTAGCCGCATTGCGGTCAGTTGGAGCTGCCCTGTACTGGTCCTGGTGAAGGGAGCCTGCTGTAAAGTTGTTGAAATGAGTGTGCAGATAGTTGGCCCAGGTTTCCTCTAATATGTGTGATGGAATTCCCCCACGTTGCGGGTCGATGATTATGTTCACCATTTTCCAGAAGCGGGGGCTGTCATTCTGTTTTATGTTTTGAAGGAGTTTAGCCCAGGTGTCATCTTCATGGTTTTTGTTAATGCCCCATTTCAACTTCTTTAGATTAGTTCTTTGTTGACGCAAAGAGGAGAGTAGCAAGAGGTTCCCAGGATCATGGCGCAAGGATCTTATTGAGCTGCTTATAGTTCTTTTGAGGCTTTTAATTTGAGCGCCTTGTGCCGCAGTTAACCTTTTCGCTTGCTCAAATGGCAGAGTGTGCTTCATTTTTATTTGCGACGCGTGTAGTTTGCTGAGCGTCTTTGTGAAGCATTCCCAGATTTGTATGTAATCCATATTTGTCGGATATGAAAGTATGAGATTCAATGCCGATTCTGACAGGGATTCGATGTTATTTGCCGTGAATTTAATTCTCTTGTAGTCTGACGTATAGATGGTGCCCAGGACTGAGGCAAACTGGATACCAGAGGGAGCAGTTGCGGCTAAAGTTATTTCTTGTGGGCGATGATCACTATCTCCCTTGTCCCCCATTCTAAAGTTGATGATAAATGAAAACAACGAGAGACTAATAAAGGTATAGTCCAGTATAGAGGAAGTTGTTGCAGTATAATAACTGGCTACAGGAGGAGTATCACCTGCGAATCTTCCGTTAAGGGCCCAAAGATTGGAGTGTTCCAGGTCCTCAAGAAGGCTTCTGCTTGCCTTGTTGATTTTCCCGTGGATGAAGACGCCTTGTGTTGGTATATTGCAGTATGAAGTTTGGAATCTTGCTTCATGTTCGTCTGATGATCCCAATAAGTATTGATTCAAGTCCCCCGACAAAATGATATTTGATGTTTCAGTGCTGCCTATATAAGTAATTATTTGGCCAAATAGCTTCGCCGAATCTGTTGCTAACCGTTTAGGGTGGATATATGCGTTGACAATCATTACTTCTTTTTGTGCGCCGGCCAGAGAGAGAATGAGTTTGGTTGCTAAGGCAACCTCTGTTCCTGGATCGATTGTGGCTGCTGTAGGTATGACAGTTGTTGATATATAAGTCGCCAGCCCACCAGAACAATGACCGGTTTTTCCGCCTTTTATGGCTGGTATGGTGAAGCAGTGGAACCCGTGTATTTGTAACGGTTCAATCAGCCATGTTTCCTGCAACAGGATTACGTCGAACGTTTTAAGATATTGCAGAAAGTCAGGTTCAGAAGCTTTTGTGGCTAGGCCGTTGATGTTCCATGAACAAAGGCGGAACACACTTCCTTTTTGTTGATTGTTGCCTCTGTCCGTTTGGCTATGATGTCATTGAGTTACGGGAAAGAGGTTTAGGGTTCTTGTAATTGGCTCAGCAAACAGATAGTCCCTCTCCAGGTGCAACTTCTTCACCATAAGGCGCACGGTTAGAACCCCAGAAAAGAGGCCTTGATTGAGGAGAGGAGCCCAGTGCCCCTCTAAGGATGGAGATTGTGGGCTTTGGGCGGCGACTAAGGCCAAACCTTGGGCTGGGGTTTAGAAGAGGTGCTGGGTAAGCTGTATTTTGGTAAGAGGTGACCTTGATTCCCCAGGCTTCAAAAGTGTGGTGCTCGTTTAAAACTCTATCGGCGATAGCAGCAGTTTTCCACGACGCCCTCGTTGCCTCAGACATTGCTGGATTTTCCGGTGCAAGAAACTCTATTGCAAGAAGATCAGTTGTATTCAGATCTGCTAGATTGGGAATGGCCCTTAATAGTTTCAAGATATTGGCCCTGTTTAGTGTATCTTGGTGCCCTTTTGATGTATACTCGGGTTTAAGCAATGTGAGATTCGAGCTAATTGGCAATCTTTTTGAGGCCTGCACTTGATTTGTAGATTCGTTAGCGTATGATGGGCGCTCTTGCTGATTGGTAAGTTGTGCATCCTCCCTTAGTTCCGGTAGCCGCACCACTTTGGGGGGCTGTAATTAGTTGCACTGTTTCTTATCCGTGTTATTTCGCTCGGTGGCCTCAAATCCTGCGGATTGAATGAGCCTTGAGGTAGCTGGTCTGGGGCCTTCCATCTTTGTTTTCCTTCTCTCGGTGAAACAAGATTTTCGATGTTATGGTTTAAGCTAATATTTATCTGATCTTTGTTGACGTATTGGTTGTTGATCGTTAGCCAGGTTGCGTCCGTTCCGGATGCCCTGTTTTCTTCTATCGCTTGGTCGGTGCTAATTGAAGATTCTCTTTGTCCATCAGGCCAGATTGAGTTGTTTGATGGCTTTTGTGATGAGCATATAGGAATTGCACTTGGATTTATGGGAGCGTTTCCTCTGTGGAGAGCTGGCATTGCCTGTGGCGAATTCCTGTTATTTATGTCGGCAAAAGACCTTTTGGTGTTAGAAGGCCCAGGTGATGCTGCTGTGTTTTGAAAAATGCTTGTTTGGGCCGGAGCTATGTGTTGCTTGCCCCCCTCTTTGGGGTCAGACTCTGATTTGGAGCACTGCTTGCCAAAGATTGAGTAGGTAACTGCTTGATTGAGGAGAAGTGATTTTTGATTTCGTCCCTTCCGTTTCTGCTGACGGCGCTGTTTGGCGTTTGCTTTGGTGATGGATGTGTCAGTTAGAACCGACTTAGAACATTTCTTTGCAGTACGTGGAGACCCCACTAAATGCTGGGTGCGAGAGTCGCTGTCTATGAGATTCCGATTGGTTGAGCTGGCCGAATCTCCTTTCTTGCTTTCAAGGGCACGGGATTCTGAAGACTCGGCGCCAGCTGGAGAACCGACAGTGTTGGCTAGTGATGTGTTCTTCAGCTCGTTTAGTACTGTTGTAAGCATTGTTGGAAGGGTCGTAAGTTTATCCACGATTTGACTACAGCCGCATCGAAGGTGTGCCTCCGTCTGTGCTCTTCTAATTAGGCCATTGAGGTCCCCCAGTTTTTCGTCTATGCCAGCTGTGAACACTGCCAGGGTGTTTAATAGGGTGAGCTGTATGTCCATTTTGTCAGACTGATATTGGAGCGCCTCCACCGACAATTGCATGGTGTTTAGGATGGAGCCCCAAACACTTCCGTCTTGTTCTTTTGGCCCTCCCATCTCCTTTCGATCCCCTGTGTCCCTTGGGGGCTGGCTGTCAACTGAAAGATTGGAGGATGGCTTCGTAGGAGGTATGCCTATTTGACGGTCTGGAGAGTACGCTGCCAGCATGTCCTCCCATTCTTGGGTGCACAGATAGGATAATGCCGCCCTTCCTTCATCCTGTTTGGACTCGTTATTGGTCACTGTTGGAGTCAGCATGTTGATACTAGTGTCGCTAAGAGTCGAAAAATTGGTGTTAGTAGTGTTGGCAATAACAGGTGGGTGCAGGCTGCAGATGCCTTTCCCATGAGATGCCGATGGAGATTGCGTCTTGCTTGTCTCATCCGCTGAGGGATTTGGGGGTGCTGTTTGGGGGGCTGTCAGCAGTTGTTTATTCTGATTTCTCTTTTCCATGGGCGTTGTTTGATTTGTTTTTGTTGGTGTAAGCGCTTGCTGAATATCCCCTGCTGCTTGGGACAGGGGCGTTGCTGTTGCTGGATAGTATGAGCTGTCTGAAGCCTGGTCTGCCGATAATTGAATTGGCTGGGTCCCTGAGTGTCCCTCTGAGGGCTTCATTAGGTGTTCGGTGGTCTCCGGAAGTCCGATTTTTGGGCTAAATGATGTGTAGCCGGCGTAGGCGCTATTACTATTGTGCTGGATGAAAAGGAGACTGCCCCCGGTGCACTGGAAGTTAAGTTCCTATTAAGGACTGAGTTAGTGTGATCCGCTGCTGAAGGAAAGCTCGAATCAATGGCTTGAGTGTGAATTAAGGCTGTAGTTAGCTGCGGCAAATGGAGAGCTTGAACTGGTTGAAGGGGGGACTGAAGCCCTTTGAGTGCCGCGTTGCTTGAATAGACAGCAGCGCCAACGTCTTTTAGGAAGTTGAATTTTGTGTAGATTTTGGGCTGGGTTGGAGAGTCCTTAAGGTTGGAGGAGTTTCCCCTTCTTGGTGGCGCAATGTCCGTTAGGTCGACCTCGATTGAGTTGAGGGAGATTTGGTCAGAGGGTTGGACTGTAATTGGACCAAATTTACACTTCTTTCTCTTGTTCCCTGCTTGTCTAGGCTGGACGTCTTCACGAACACGCCCTGATCTCATGTCTTGAATGTTTAACGGGCTTAGGCTCTAGCTTCTTCTCTGCTGTCTCTCCTTTCGCAACTGTTTTGTTTTGTGTTAGTATGAGGGTCGCCCCCTGTTTTTGTTTGTGTGTTTGTTTCTTTGTCTCCTCCAGTAATTGGTGGCTTGGTGCCTTATTTTCCTCTCTTTGTGTTTTCCTTAGGGTGAAGCGAAATTAGGGGTGAGGTTAGGGGTGCTTAGTTTGTAACGTCCCTGTCCTCCAAAAAGTTGTTAGGTCCACTTTTCCGTTATATTCAGTGCAATTAGTGTGATGAGGTTGACTAGATTTGAGGGCTTGAAGGCTTAGCGGTATTTTGTTTATTGTTGGTTGGTTTTGTTTGTTGTTGTATCCTACATATTTCGATGTAATTTCCAGGCTCCTGCCTAGTTCCAATTGCTCTTTGCTTCACCGCTGGGGGGGTGGGGGGGTGGGGGGGTGGAGGGCAGTCGTCGTTGTTAATTTTGTTGTGCTTATTTCTGCTTTACTGCCTTACTCAGCCTTACTCTGAGCCTTCTCTGGATGCCTTTCCTTCACCTTGTTCCTTGTACTATTCCTCTGGGCGTTGTCTTGCTCCTTGGGGCTTTTGTGCCCCCCGTTGTCTCCTCTGGCCGCCACCTGTTTCACCGCCCCCCTCCCTCGCTGCTACCACTCGCTCACGGATGCTGCTGCTATTGTTGGTAGTATGGAGGATCCGAGTGGGCTGAGAGGGCTCAGTTGGGGGGCTAGGGGGGGGGACAGGGAGGGGGATCAAGGGGTGCTGAGGATCTTCTGTGGGCAGCTACCCCCCTTTTGGTATCTGCCGACGGATTCCGAAATCCAAAAATGCCCACAAGTCCAGGGAGTTAGTAGCACAACCGCGGGGTGGCAGGGCTTTTATTTTTATTGTTTGCTTTCTGTTTGATTAATTTTGAGTGAGGCTCTGACACTGGTGCTGGTAATACCGGCCGTTTTTCAGGCTGCTGTTGCTGCTGTTGGAGGGCTGCTGTTGCTGCTGTTGGAGGGGCCGTGAGTGGGGAGTGATGGAGGAGGGTGAGCAAGGAAGCGTGATGGTAGCGAGGGGAGGGTGGGGGCGGGGTAGATAGTTGGTGGACCTCACCTCCGCTCCTAACCACAGCTCTTCTCCTGCAGCTCCTGCAGTGCACTTCTGCTCTGGGGCCCCGACCCTCCTGTGGGCTCCGGCGGACTCGGTTCCAGAATCGGATCCGCTCTCCCGTGGATATCGCGGGGCTCCCGCGGCTCCTGCAGCTCCTGCGGCTCTCGCGGGTCTCGCGGGTCTCTCTGCAGCACTCTCTCAACAGCAGCACTGCACTGCCTCTCGCTCGCTCTCTCTCGACCGGAACCGGAATCTGATTAAACAGAAAGTAGACAGGATAGGGAAACGTTGGACACCCTGAAGGAGGCAATGCACACAGCACCAGTGCTCCTGGCTCCTGATTTCTCAAAGGAATTTGTGGTGCAGACTGACACCTCAGAGCATGGTGTGGGAGCCGTGCTTTCACAGCTAAATAAAGAGGGCCTAGATCAACCTGTAGCCTTCATTAGAAGGAGGTGACTCCCCAGGGAACCGAAATGGAGCGCAATACAAAGGGAAGATTTTGCTGTGGTCTGGGCCCTGAAGCAGCTAAGACCCTACTTGTTTCGGACTCACTTCTGGATTCAGACAGACCACAGGCCCCTCAGATGGTTATTGCAAATGAGAGGTGAGAATCCTAAACTGTTGAGGTGGTCCATCGCCCTACAGTGTATGGACTTTACGGTGGAACACCGCCCTGGTACAGAACTAATGGTCTTTCCAGGTTCTTCCGCCTTAGTGATGAGCACACCCAAGAGGTTGGGTAGCTCTCGACACTTTCAGCTGGAGGGGACATGTGTTAGACCTGGCATCTTGTGCCGTGGTTTCCCCTGTCCTTTTTACCTCTGACCTCCTGTTTTTGACTGTGTGCTGCATTTTGTTTTTAAACAAAAGGGGATGGGAGCACACTGCTTCACCTCCCAGCAGAGTCCACTCCTTAGCATCCTGGTAAATGCAGTTCAGTTTAAATGCTTACTTGAAATTTTGCTGAAGTGTTTCACCAAAGTTGGTGCAGGTTAGTGCTGTTAATCTCTAGACACATGTGTTTCTGGATATTATCCTTCATCAGTAGAGATAAAAAAACAAGATTCATTTGGGGTTGCTGAGAAAGCTGCCACAATCCTCTCAGGTCTCTGTACCTCTCCCTGGCACACAGGTGCATCTCCAAGAACTCATCAGCTCAGTGGCTCAAGGGAGCCTTTTAAAAGAAAAATGGGGATGGGAGCACACTGCTTCACCTCCCAGCACAGTTCACCCCTTAGCATCTTGGTAAATGCAGTTCAGTTTAAATGCTTACTTGAAATTTTGCTGAAGTGTTTCACCAAAGTTGGTGCAGGTTAGTGATGTTAATTTCTAGACACAGGAGTATTTACCCGTGGGTTGTCCAATCAATGTCCGGTAAGGATGGATTCATAACACATTTTCAGTATTTGCACATAAGATACATTTACATGCAAGTAATGGAATTCATTTACACATAGTAGTTACACTGTTAATCTTGCATGGACATGGCCCTCCTAAACATTCGCTGGACACACTAGTTCTAGGAGAAGTACACTTGTATAAATTAATACTAGACGAAGCGTGGCACCAGACGAAGCATGGCACACCTCCATGGTACACCTATATTGATCAAAAGGAGCTGTTATTTGCAAGTCACAGAAGGGGTTTACACACTCATATGTTGCCCCATTCTTGATGCAGTTCATTATAGCAGATACAGTTCAATGTACTCAACATTAATTTACATTGAAGCTCTCACTTCAATTATTTTAAAAGTCAAATACATGCTCAACACACAAAATCTCCTAAGAAATGTTCGAGGTTTACTGTCTTTGATCAAAGAAGTGCATAGCTTCAAATAGGAAGCAGCCCTATGTAGGCAGCACACATGCTGCTTATATATTACTGCGACAAAATACAAAATGAACCGTGGAGCGTCCCAGCGGCTCAGACACCCGTTTTACTTCACTTCTGCCTATGTGGATTTCGCCAGGGCCAGACAGGCCGTAGCAGGCACTGGGCGTTTTCCCGGTGGGCCAGAAGGGTGGGGGCCAGTTTTGTTACTAGGGGCCGGTTTAGCAGCAGTGCCTGTACCAAAAGCAGCAGCAGTGCTTCTCACCAGCACCCCCCCCCCCCCCCCCTCCCGGATTTCCCTGTCTGTTGCTGGCTGTGATGAAGGTCCAGAAGCCGAGGTGTACCCTTTTAGCATTCAGCCTGTCAGCTCGCGAGAGTTCCTGCTCTCTAAATCACCGCACATATTTGTGCCTTTATTTGTATCTGGGGCCTGGCAGATTCATGCTGCTGGGAGGACAGGAATGGCCAAGCTCTATCATTCCTAACTGACGGTTCTATCATGCAGTTATGATTTATAGTCTACTTGCAAATTACAGGGTGTAAAAGACCGTCAAGGTTTAGTGTGGAGCGAGGTTTCCATTAAAATGGCGATGGTCGACCAAAAAATGCTCGCTAGAAAGGAGGGGTTTGTCATTCAAAAGTGGTGCATCGCTCAGATATTTCAGGAAAACGAACGGATTAATAAAAACAAGATATCAGTTCATAGCCAGGCGTAGACATCTTGGGACTGCTGTTTTCTTTTCATACTTTCTCCCACGCAACTCTCAGTAATTAAGCAGTGGGATTATTAAATGCCGGTTTGAAACCTCTCTCTCACCACCATACTGGCTTCATTGGATATTTAAAGTCATAATGCCTCGGGACTGTAATTAAGATGGGATTGTTGCAGTGAAGGATTCATGAGTTTTCCAAAAGACTTTAATTAAAAATGCAATGACAAATCTTAAAAAGATTGCCATTCACACTCTGAACGGGATGACTCATTAAAACAGGGTTCCATTAAAATGGTTTTACATTATTGATTAATTTGATTAAAAATACATTCTATAAAGCGATTCAAGATGGTACTATATATGTCCCTATTTAGAGTTCAGCAGAGGGGGAACCTTGGCCAAAATGGGAGATTTCCCGAAGCCGTATTTAAAGTGACCTGAACGTGCTCTTAATAAGGCAAACAGATCGACATAAGGCAAATCATCTCTTAAATTAAATTTAAATCGACATGACATCATAATATTATAGCGACATTAATCAATATTTTGTTCTTCACAACTATACATTTTTGAAAAATAGTGCTCGATTTCAGCAATAAAACAAGGGTCCTCTATGAAAACTGGGTTTATGACTAGAAAAAAAGATGTATCAGTAAAACAAGGTGGCGTCAACAAAATCTGGGTATATCATTGAAAGAAAGATTCCAATTAGTAGAACTGTGATTAAGGATCAGAACTGGGGCCATTAGAATAGGGATCCTTATAAGGTGCAGCTTGCTTGCTAAGAGTGGGGGCTGGGGAGAATTTACCCGGTGGGGTGTCCAATCTATGTCCCCTAAGGATGGATTTATAACAAATTTTCAGTATTTGCGCATACGATAAATTTACATGCAATGAATGTGAATGAAATTCATGTACACATAGCGGTTATACTGTCAATCTTGCATGGACATGGCCCTCCTGGACATTCGCTGGACACACTAGTTCTAGGAGAAGTACACTTGTATAAATGAATGCCACAAGTCTTCTTCTAATACGTTTTACTTGAGACAGTCAAGACTTCAGATTATGATAAACATATTTTCCTGCACTTATTTAGCACGACCTACCCACATGGGCAGCGGAGCGCTTCACAGATAACCAGAGATACAATACAATAAATGAAGGAACTACAATAACAAGGGAGGAATGATTTATGAGTCATTGGATTAAAGTAGAACAGATACTGTCCAGAAGGTGACAAGGTATTTACAGAAAGGTTCTGAATAGGTTAGTTTTCAGATTTCTTCTGAAGTGGAGAAGGTTGTTGTTAATCCTCAGGACTTCAGTCAGGTTGTTCCAGAGTCTCAGCATCAAACATGAGGAGGCCTGGTCCAGGGTCTTGGACTTTCTTACATTCCAAATTTTCAGAATCATATGTGATTGGGGCCTGTTACTTCTCTCCCCTCCAGGGATCTTGACAGGCGTAGCCCGTGCAGGTAAGAGCGGTGGGGCCGGGGGGCCGGGGGCGTAGTGGGGGAGGAGTTGGCAGTCGTATGTCGACTCCCCCCCGCCCCACCGCTCTTACCTCCACGGGCTGTGCCTGGATCTTGAGTTTGAAAATCAGATTGGTGGGCAAACATAGGAGAACTGTATGGCTTTATAGGTGATGCACCCACCTTTGCGGTAAATTCTAGCATTTATGGTCGACCTGTGGAGGACTTTCTGGATGGGGTGATATGAATGGATTTTTTTGTGTCTATGAAGAGGTAAGCAGTATGTGTATTATTGCCCCGAGAGAGACAAGATTAGTCTTGGGGAGGCCAACCAGTAAAACGTTGCCACAGTCGAGGTGTGATGGTGCTAGGGCTTGTATCTCAGTCCTGAAATGTCGAGGTGGAATCAAGGGTTTGATTGTCTTAAGGAGATGGAGCTGCAGTGAAGTCATTTTCATTAGATTGGAGATGTGTGTTTAACATGGATATGTTATGGTTCATGATGACTACTTCAAAAAACAACTTGAATTGATGCAAAAGTAATACGGTTGTAGCAAGCAGTGATTAGAGGAGTTTACATAGCTGCAAGTCTAAGTAAACTGACTGCATAACATAGAAAAAACAAATGACACTTAAAAAAAAATATCTTGAAAGCTGAAAGGATAGAGAATCCATAACTAACACTAACAAAGAGAGAAATGAGGGAAACTAAATTGAGAAGTAGAAAAGAGATTGAGGAAAGAAGAACACAGTAGCCAGTCAAAAGAGACGAACATGAGTGGATGGCTACCAATCATACCCTAGGTAACACTAACTAGTATGAAGATAGCTGTCACTACCATGTGAAAACCCTCTATTGAATTGATGATAAAATGAGCATATTTCTTCAGAATACACCTGTATCATTAAAGAACAAACAGCATTATGGTTCTATTATTGCAAAGCCAATTAATGTGCCCTGCCTAAGACCACCTAGTGAATAAATCCCAGGACTGAATTGAATGTCTTGCAAGTTTTAACATGGTGTTCCAACACTCTCCAAATGAGACCTACCTTACCCAAGCTCTCCTACAAGCTGCCTCCTCAATCTAAATTTTTAATGGGAAAACACAGTCCTCTTTTATATTTTCTGTGACACAGGGAGTAAATGTCGGTAATATTCCATCATGCACATATTTTAACAGGGTTCACTTTATTCATTATACAAATTCTCTTGGCAATGTTGTGAACATCTAGGCCGCATTTAAGAAACCCAGCCAACCTCATTTGTTTAGATCAGTGGTTCTTAACCTGTGGTCCGGGACCCCTAGTGGCCCACGGCTGCTTAGAAAATTAAATAATATTAACAGAATTAAAGTTGTTTAAATAAGGAAGAAAACTGTAAATTGACAATTTTAAAACATTCTGTTAATGTGTAGAAATTTGAAGCTGGAGGCTAAAAAATAAGTAAGTATCCTTATCTTGATTTGTAGGAGCAGTGCAAGTGCATCAAATAGAATGTAGTATGGATGATGAGTGGCCTCAATTGAATTTGGAAAAGCTTCAACCTTCCTATTGCAATAATTTTTTTAAAACAATTTGTGTTTGTTTGTGATAATTCATCATTTGTCTATTTCTTTTATGAATGCTTATTTCTGTATTTTTAGTGTACATTGTGATTCAAATCAAGAAAAAAGCCTAGGTGTGCCACCAGCTTCCAACAATTAGGGGAACCTGGATTTCAAAAAGGATTCAGTGGGGATCCCTGTGTTCCAGTAATGGTTAAGTGGGGGTCCACAGAAGTCAAAAGGTTAAGAACCACTGGTTTAGATCAAGTGACCGCACCACTACATCACACATGGACACAGCAAGTTTAACATTGGAAATTGTAAAATGGTATTTTGCATAACTCGACTTTACTGTGCTAAAAGAATTACTAAGGAGAATGTGCATGGTATTCTGTTTCCAGATTTGTAGCTGCATTTGAAGGGAAGAATATTTCTTGTTGTTGTTAATCTTATCAACTGTGCCAAGGTAAGCTATCACACATTACTAATGAATGCTTAGTGTTTCTCTGTATGCTCTGTCTGAAAATTCCAACTGCTCGTGGATGGAATATCTGCCTATGCTTAGTGATGAACTGTTAGACATGTGGTAGCCAAGGTTGGCGTAAGATGTAGTTTCAGCTGGAATAAAGCACTTGACTCTCAGAGAATCTTGCCCCTAACAATGTTTATTGAATCACGCTTTCACAGTCTGCTGGAGAAGCATGGGCAGGCCGTTGACATTTATTGTTGGACAGGAAGATCCACTGCAGAAACAATGCAGTGATCCTGACAGATGCAGAAGGCTAACCAAATGGAGGGATATTGCCCTAAGTTTCCAACTTCTGCTCATTGCCCTAACTTGGTTGTATTAATAAGTGTTATGTATGTAACCTTAGTTATTGATTGAGAGCAATACGGGTGTCATGAGCCACCTAGGATCACAGATGACTCCAATGGGGCAACAACGCTAGTTCCCGAATCTTCCCGAGACTTGCCATCGGTTTACAGGAGGAGACACTGCTCCGGTGGCAAATCCCAGGGGGAAGGGGGTTGGGATAAAGAGCGTGTAGAGTCAAAGATGATGTGGCTCGTCTACTCAACAACAACACTGCAGAAGGCATTCACACCAGTCCAATGAATGGTACCAGCAGATATGGTACCTATAAACAAACAAATAATAAGGCTTTAGTCTCGTGTTAACTCTATCTCTTAAGGTATCACCTCACAAAAGTTTTTCAAATCTCAACCAGACTTTAGTTTTGCTGTTTTGTTTTCACTCAGATTGTCCGTAGAGGCTCCTTTATCAAAATTTTCAAAACTGTAGTGAGTATGATTTCAGCATCATAACCCACAAGCAAATTTGGATGGGGTTAGCTTCACCTAAGTCCTCTCTGGCAGAGCCCTGCCAACAGAATGTACAAGTTGAACAAAAACACTGGCTACCTTTGTTTGCAGGACGATGTGGTGACCGAACTCAGCACGTAGTAAAATCAAGTCTGTTAATGCGTTTCTCCTTTTCTACTTCTTCTTTTTTCCATCCAGGTGCGAGACTAATGCAGAACGTTCTTTTCGGTGAGATCGAAGCGGGAGGATCAGGGAGCTGGTAAGACTGAGTCCTGGATGCTGGGAAACAGGTAAGTGGCAGGCGAAGAGGCTAAGCGAAGGGAGGAGTTTAGACAGTTTTTAAATAAGACTGTTTTAGAACATTCAGAAAGATCACATTACAATTGTTTGTAACAAAGAAAAGGTGCAGATAATTAACTTGATGAGGCTGCCTTCTAGATGGTTCTTTAGCACGTTCACAAAGGTCGCGTTCTCAATTGCTTATAGCAAGGAACAGGTGCAGATGATTAATTTGATGAGGCTGCCTTCTAGAAGGTGTTTTAGAATGTTCACAAAGTTCGCATTCCAATTGCTTATAGCGAAGAACAGGCGCAGGGGATTATTTTGAAGATGCGCTGTCTTCCAGAAGATTCACAATGAGGTCATCTATGCTGGCTGCTTTATGCTTATCCTGGTGTATTTTCAGGATGTTTCCGTGGTGCCTGAAATCTGACCTTGCATATGCATGAAAAACATTTGTAAAAGATATTAAGCCTTTTCAAACAAACAGGAGAACACCAGCTGCAGCTAACGATTACCAACAGCATGTAATATGGTCAAAAGTCAGGGTACAAGACGTTTGTTTATTCATAAGTGTTGGGAGGAATGATATGAGTCATGCCAGTATATTGTGATAGTCAAGAGAGGTGAGTTTTAGAAGGAATCCTAATAACAGGCAAAGGGTGGTGTACGGACGGTAAAGATTAATGGATTAATAGACCGTAGTCAGGTTACTTATAAGGAAAAAAATGCTTACCAAGGTTTCCCTCTCCCTAGATTGAGTGGAGATGGCAGACTAAAAGAGCAGTTGGCTCTCTTTCAGGTATGTGAGAGTCTAAGAGAAGGTGTATGGGTGAGTCTGCTGAAGTGACAAGCAAAATCAGGTCTGAGTGTTGGACAGAAGTAATAGGCAGGCAGGATCAGAAACCTTCTTACCAAGGGTAACTCACAGTCAAAAGAAAGTAGGTGAACTCTGCCAGGTCTTACCCTTAGAAGGAGTACATGTGAGTGCGGAACAGAGAGTTGTGACACTGAAAAATTTCCTGGGTGAGACATGGGGGTGTATGAGTGGTAGCTCCCTCATTACAAGCCTTGGATAAGACTAACAGTAAGGGGAAGTTAGATAAGGCACAGCTGCTTCCCCTGAGAAGAACGGCGGTTTGCAAAGGTTGGAATGCATTCACGAAAGAGATCCAAATTGGTAATTTCCTGAAAAGTGTTCTTTGGAATTAAACCGTTCGAATTATTTGTGGAAGTGTATGAATGGGTGAAAGAAACTGCCCTGACCTGTGAAGGTAGAGGCACTTAATGAATGGGAGCAGCAAGTAATGGACAAAGTGAATTAGAGAAAGTTAAGGGGACAGGTGTGTAAGGTGTTGAATGGTATGAGAAAAGAGGCATTGCAGAAGCAAAAGGAATATTGGAAAGAGAACGTTGCAAGAGACTGGGCTGTACCCTGGCCTTATGATTGCTTCAGCCCTGTCGGGACGAAGGATGAAGAATGTCTTGTGGAAGATTTGCTGAATGTTTGCCTGCCTTCCCCGTATGCGCCCAGGAAGCAACTAGAAAAGTTACTAGGGGAGAAGGGGAAACCCTTGGAGTTTTAAATTGAACAGCAATAGAAAGGGCTGGCATGGGATTGTCTGAGCGGAAACTAATTGGTCAAACTGATAGTAAAAGCAAGTCATCAACAAGGGCAGCATACTATCAAGTTGTTAGAGTGGCAGGTAAAATGGGTCTGGATTTGCAAAATAAAAGAATATGTATGTCACATATTATGATTTCACTAAGGACTTTTCAAACCAGTGGGAAGCTCCTGAGAAGTGATACATGGAAGTAGAAAGAATAGTGAAACTATCTAAATTGCTGTGGGTAGATTTGAATTCATTGTTTTCAATTGTGTTACGAAAGGATCTGTGAAACGCTTGTAAAATGGCAGTGAGATGGCCGGAGGTGGAGCCTACATGGGTAACTAAAAAATATGAGCCTTCACTGATGGATATGTAAAAGAAGGTAATGAGGTACTGGAAGGAAAAGGTACCACTGCAATGTGTAACTTGGTCCAATATTATGTAGACCATGCAAGTCAGTCAGTCAAATAATCTTTATTCGGCTTTCTTGCAACCATAAAAGAATGCAACCAAGATTTTAAAACATTTAAAATAGAATACAGACAAAATATGATAGAGTTCATGACAATAGAAATTCATAATCAGAAATGTAATAGTGAGAAATTAAATTGATATTTCATCAAATAGCAGCATATCACTAGTTAACAAATGAAGACAAAGATCAAAAGTATCGGACAACGACTATAGGTCAACATACAAACAACATATATTGATCTTTAAAACAACACTGTGTCCCTAAAAACCATAATATTCAAAAACAGTTAATTAAAAATCAGATTAGAATTTAAAAAGTCATTTCCCAACCAAATTCCGTAAACGGACAGCTGTGGAAATATATCTGGAGACCATTAGACATGTGTATTCGTCGTTTAAAAGCTGGAGGTGGTATAGGGCAGGTCGACACATCCTGATATTTAAAAAGCTTAATAGGGGATAGTAAAATCCCGCCTCTGTTTAGTATAAAGTCGACAAGAAAACAGGAAATGCAGCGTGTTCTGCATTGATTTAGAGTCACACGGGCCTGGATCCAGTTTAGCATCACAGTAGACTTTGCGAGGATAGGAAACCAAGAAATGTGCGATGCTATACCTAAATCTAATAAGATAAAACATTTTTGCATGACAAAAATAAAAGTAGAGATAGGACTCAACACTTAGGGAGCGTACTAAAGGCAAATATTCCAAAACTCTCTTTTACCCTATCTCCAGGTGCTCATAAGTCGACTTTAAAAAGAGATAAAAGGTCCTTTTTCAACTGAATGTTTGGGATCTTGACAATTCTTTCTGGGTTATAAAAACAATCCACCAGTCCCACTGTCTCCAACTGCCTTTTTATGTAATGCTATGGTATCTTCTGCATATGGTCGAGTCTTAAACAGTCCAATATAATTGCCCGGTTAAGGGCCGGCTCATCTTTTACCAATCCTGAATGCTATAATAAAATTGGTGCAATTTGTATATGATGGGTTAAGGGAGTCAAGCCAAATTCATTATGACAGAAGATAATGGGGAGACTACTTGGAACTGTTAATAGACGTCTAAGGAAATTATTTTCAACTACCTGAAGACGTGCCGGATTACAAAAGCCCTACACTCCAGCCCCATACAAGGTTACAGAACACAAACGAGCCTTATAGATGTTAATTATTGAGTCAATGGGTCTTGATCCTAGTTTCTTTGTGAACCTAAACAATGTCTCCAAATTTTGGTTAAAACTGCTAACCCTTGTTTCAACTAAATGATGCCAAGTACTTTTCTGGTCGAAGGGGATTCCCAGATATGAAAAAGTTGGAACATAGGACATCCTTTCATTATTAATAAAACATGATTTTAAAAGGGGGGGAGATTTGCCTGCCACCATAGTGTAAGACTTGGCCGAATTGGTCTTTAGACCCAAGTCAGACATAAAATCATTGAATCTAGTGACAAGCTTTTGCAGGCCCACATTGGTTCTAGACATTAACACACAATCATCGGAATAGAGTAATGCCGGAAGATTTCTAGTGCCTATCTTGGGAACATCAACATGCCCTTGATTAATATAGCTTTCCAAATCATTGATATAAAGACAAAATAAAAAAGGGGCAAGCAGGCACCCTTGACGAACCCCACTATTAATTTGAATGGGAGCAGTGAGTTCCCCGTCCACCCCATACCTAACCCTCCCAGTCACATCCTGGTGCATCTGTGCTAGAAAATGAACTAAGGATAGATCAATGCCCAACTCCAGCATTTTTTTTTCCATAGTTTCCCTCTCTCCACCCAGTCAAATGCCAATGTAAGATACATGAAACCAAGATAGAGGGCACCGTTCTTGGCTATTGTGTACTTGCGTATGACCAGGTGGAGGTTGAGACACTGTTCAACAGTTCCCAGGCCCCTCCTGAAGCCATATTGTCTATCAGAGAACTTCCCACTTTCAGTTGCCCAAGTCTCCAGTCGATCTAAAATGACCCTGCCCATCAGTTTGCATGTACAATCAATTAATGAAATTGGGCGATAGCACCTTGGGTCTGACCTGTCCCCTTTTTATAAAAATGGGTACTATAATCACAGTGGCCCAAGATTTTGGAGGGTCCTGAGAAGCTATGCAACTTAAAATATTGGTCAGCAGTGGGAGCCAAAGGACAGGATTGGCCAGAAAATGATCGGCAGGGATGCCATCCGGGCCAGATGCCTTGTTCTTTATAGTCTGATTTAAGGCTTTTTCAACTTCATCAAACGTTGGGCACACCAGCTCTAAGGTTCCCTGACCAATGTTCGTGTCGCTATGATTTGATATGGAACAGTGCTCGCCGTTATTGCTATGTAGGCTAGAAAAGTGTTATACCCAAGCATCAGGCATAATTGTAGCATCAATGCTACTATTATGGGAGCTTTGTAAAAAAGGTGAGTTGACAGTTTTCCAAAAAAGTCTAGGGTGCAAGTCAAAGATGAGAGTATACATGTGTATTATGAGATATTGGTACAGGTGTACAAAAAGTATAGTGGGATAGAAGATGCTACCCAGAGTCGGATACAGTCCCTAGTGTCAGGGACTACAACCCAGTATTAGTAGGTACAACAGTCTGCTCGGAAAATTGAAAAAATGTTAGCATGTGTGCACTATTGTAGTGCATATCATTATTGGAAATGTTGGACCTGGCCCTTTCTGCAGGGTGACCCCCCAAACGTTTTGCCTTCCTCCTACCCTTTTTGCTTAATTTGTTTTTGTTGGCTTTACTACTCTGGGCACTATACCACTGCTAACCAGTGCTAAAGTTCATGTGCTCTCTACTTAAAACATGGTGCCATTGGCTTGTCCACAATTGGCATATTTAATTTAGTTATAAGCCACTGTCAAAGTGCACTACATGTGTCCAGGACCTATAAATTAAATGCTACTAGTAGGCCTACAGCACTGATTGTACCACCCACAATAGACCTTTAAACATGCTGCGGGCCTGCCATTGCAATACTGTGTGTGCAGTTTTAAACTGCCATGTCGACCTGGCAAGTTAACCCTCTTGCCAGGCCTAAAGCCTACTTTTTAATACAAATAAGTCACCCCTTAGGGAGGCTTAGGCAGCCCCAAGGGCAGAGTGCAGTGCATTTAAAAAGTTGGACGTGTAGTTTAAAGTTTACATGCCCAGGTAGTGAAGAACTCTTAAATTCATGTTTCATTACTGCAGGCCCTATCTCTCTCATAGGCTAACATTGGGATTACCTAACTATATTTTATTAGTGTATTTCCTAATTGGGAAAATATAGATATTTTGAGTTTGGTGTCTCTGGACTTACAATCTAAAATCACAATTTATGGTTAAGTTGGATTTAAGTTGCAAATCTGAAAATGCAGCTTTAAAAAATTGACATTTGCTTACTTTAACCATTCTGTGCCTTATGCCTGTCTCTGAATACATGTCTGAGGTGGGTGACAGATGGGCCTTATGCATTCCTTCTAGACAGTCACACACAATAGGCGCTTAGGTGTGACTTGATGGGCCTTAATAGGCTATTAAATGGATTGATGGGGGTGAAGCTAAGCACAGGCCCACTTGCAGCTGAATAGGCAGCATCTGGATAGGCTTAGCCCTATCTCCAAACAATAGGCCTAACAACCCTGTATTGTCCCTCCAGGTAGCTTGGAACAAGGGCAGGGGAGGAAGGGGATTCCCTGCACTTCAAAGCCACGGTCTAGAACCTTCTCCCACCTTCCAGAACCAGGGCATACATTATAAATACTGGACTTCAGACACCATCCCTTCAGTACACTACTGGACCTGTTTACACTCTGCCAGGAAGAAGGACTGCTGTGCTGCTGAAAAGACTGTCACTCTGCTGGACTTCTGCTATGTTGTGCTGACTTGCTGCCTGCTGCTGTCCTTGCCTGGTAGCAAGAAGGACTAGAACTGCATCTCTCCAACCTAGAACCAAAGTGACTCCAAGGGCTTGCTAGCTTGCCTCCTGTTTTCTGAAGTCTCAGAACACAAAAGACTTCCAACTCATCTGCTACAGCACCTGGACTCTGCCATCTGTGAGTCTACTCTGCCAAGTAGTGCCACCCCAGTCCTGGACTCTTGGAAGTGGGCCTAATGTGCTCTGCCTTCTGTGGCCCTTCTTGGAACTGATGCCGGAAGATGTAAATCCTTGCAAAGCAACACCGCTCAGACCCCGCACGAGGATTTACAGTACTGTGTTCAGCAGGCGCAGGCGGGTCCCTGTACCCGGCCCACGCTTCATTGTGGTTGGCCTGAATTTGTGACTTTGCCCCAGTCTGGCACAACCAGATATCCACAGTTGCCGCATTGCGCTTTTATGCGCTATTTTCAACTAATTTTTAAAAAATACATATCTCAAATTCCACTTATTGGATTTTTATCATTTTGGCCTTGTTTTGTTAATTGAATTAAGCTCTATTTTTCTAATCAGGTTTGGTAACTTTCTGTGTGGTGTCCTCACTGCTTTACTGTTTAAGTGTTGCACAAATACTTTACACATTGCCTCTTAAGTTAAGCCTGACTGCTCTGTGCCAAGCTACCAGAGGGTGAGCATAGGTTAATTTAGGGTGTGTATGTGACTTACCCTGACTAGGATTGTGGTTTCTGCTTGGACAATGTACGTACATCTGCCAACCAGAAACCCAATTTCTAACAGGAAAGAAAAGAAAGACAAAGATAAACTGATGATGGTAAAAACTGATTTTTTTCCAACAAGGAATCCAGGCCACACGGGTGGCGGTGTACAGGGACTAAGAGGGGGCTGGGAAGAGGGAGGGAGAGGAAGAGGGCGGAGTGACATGGGAAATCCACAAAATACTTTCTTTAAGTGAGAGATGCTTGGACATTGAAAGAATGAGTATCACAAAGTAGAAAAGGATGGTGTGCTGGAAAGAGTATTGAATATACAATCTGCTCCTTCTACGATGTTAACTACCCCAGACCAACCTACTGTTCCTGCCCCCTCAGCTATGTTGCCACCTCAATTTTTCCAGCCAAAAATAATGCTCCAGGATTTAAGAGCTATTAATGATGTTATGGTTCCCACTTTCCCGTTGTCCCTAATGTTACTGTGATCATGTGTCAGATGCCTGTTACAGCAGAGTGGTGTATGGTTGTCAATTTATGTTCAACATTCTTTTCCATAGCCTTGCATGAGGATGCTCAATACATATTTGCTTTCAGATTTAAAATGATGGTGTTATGTTAGACTAGGCTTCCTCAAGGTTATAGAAAATCCCCAACCATTTTCCCCAGGCTCTTCATAATTATTTGGAAGCTTACACATGAGTCTGGGTCTGTGCTGGTCCAAAACACTGATGATTTTTTGCTCACCTCCCCTACCAGAGAAAAATGCAAAGGGGATTCTATTGAATTGATGAACCATATCTGCCTGGATGGACAATTACAATGTCAGAAGAAAGTGATTTATGTGGGATACAAATTAGAAAAGAGAAGGGAACGCAGAGGGTGTCCCAGGAGAGAAAATAAGCTGTTCTGCAAATCACTCCCCCTATACCCAAAGAGAATTAAGGTGCTTTCTAAGAATTGTAGGTTTTTGTAGGCAGTGGATACGAAAACATTCTCTCATGCCCAACCTTTAAAGGGATTGAACCATAAAGATGTATCTAACCCCTTGCTCTGGTCAGATAAGGTGCAGGAAGCAATCTTGGAATTAACACATGCCCTCTATTCTTCCCCAGGATTAAAAATGACTGATAATGAAAAATAAATTTCCCTACATGGTACAGAAAGGGAGGGGTCCTCATTGTCAGTATTGACACAATGTCATGGTGATTAACAACATCAACTTGCATATTTTTCAGCCATGCTGGATCCAGTTGCAGTAGGCCTTTCTGGGTGTCTATGAGCAGTTGCAGTTGCAGTGGTGGTGATTGAAGAGTCTCATAAAGTTGTGCTGGGACACACCCTGACATTGTAGGTGCCTGATTTGACATTTTGCTCACCAGATGTAAGGACCAGCATTTGACTGATGCCCGGTTTACTCATTATGAAGTGACATTGCTCTTCACCATGAACATAACTATTAAAGGTTGTGCTGTTCTGAAAATTGCTATGCTAATGGCTTTGTCCTCTCAGCAGGTAGGCAAATACCAATAATAAGAACAAAAATATGTTCAAAAAACAAAGTTGTTTACCAAGTCCTAACCAGATATTGAAGCACAACTACTGAAAAATTGTGATTATGTATTATTTGTATAGAGTTCCTGTTTTTGAGACAGTGCTGGACTTTTAAGAGCCGCATGAGCTGTTTGTATGAATTAAAAGATTATTGTTGTGTTGTGTGGCACTGTGTGCTGCATCTGTTCTCTGCCTGGCTCCTGGTGCTCTTCTCTTGCTTGTGGGGGTGTCTTTCGCAGCTGCTCTGCAGCTAACAAGAAAAGCACAATCTCTACTGCACTCTCAGGGACGCTCAGCCTCGTGGCTACTGCTAGGGAACCTGTAGATCATCGGAGTCAAGAGCCAGCCCTCAGAAGATTGAGGGAAGCAATCCAGAAACCCCCAGTAGGTCCATTCCCCCTACTGTTCCTCAGGGGCATAACGGAGTCAGCAGCACTGGCCCTGGAGAGATCCATCATAGTCTTCGGGGTCAACTGGAGTCAAAATCCCTAAGTCTATCCTTGGAGGGATATCAGGTGGCTTCTTTCACTGTAGTTGCTCCTAGTTCCAGTGTCTTAGCAACATTCTCTCCCTTGTACAGGGATTTTTAATGTTGGGGGTGAAAAATTCTATGACCCAGGCACCCCTGGCCAGTCCTGGAGTACCATATCATCACTCCACCCCATCTCAACCATCCTGCACAACATTCTGGGACAATCCAATATGGTGACTTCAAGTTGTCTGTATAAAGAGCTGCCCTGAAATCTTCAGCTCCAACCCTGGCTGAAAAATCTGCCTGGACCCTTCCCTTCGAATATTTCAATGCCGAGCTTGTCCTGTGTTGGCTGCAGAGGTTTGGCCCTCCTCCTTTGTGTCCTAGCCAGGTGCAGTGTGACAAACTAATTTTAACAGATACAGATTTCCTCCCTGCCCCTTCCTTTCCTCCCAGGAGCTGGTTCAGGCACTGTTAATGGCATTTTTTTGTACGAGGGGCCTTTGATCCTCCTCCTACTGGAGAGCAGAGTAATTCACTTGGGCCAGTAAGTGGGGGGAGGTCTGGAATCTGATTATAAACTGAGCTAGGGAAATATGACAATTCTTTTGCAGACACAGCAGGTCACTATCAAGCATTAATGCCCTGTGTGGCAAGCCAATTTATTTGCATCACTAAAAATCCCTGTACAGCAGGAAGAAAATAATTAATGATTGAAAAAGGGTTGCAGACACAATTAAGTGGGAGTGGATTCTAGAGAAAGGGTGGCATTACCAAATGCCTTATTGATAAAGATGACAAAACTGATCCATAGGCCCACCCACTTGGCAATAGATGCAATGATAGATAGCTTTCTGAAGATATGTGTAGGAAGGTGGAATCTGACTATATGGTTGCCCCCACTTTTTTCCTGGTGTTTTGCTGGTTTATGACTTAGTTGGACTGGGACCCTGCTATTCAGGGCCCCAGTCTATCTGCTCTCTCTAAACGACATGGAGTGCACTCTAGGTGCACTAGTGATTGGATACTGTGGTGCCTTATGAGTCCCTAGTATATGGTACCTTAGGTGCCAAGGGCATAGGTACTTCACAGGCCTACCAGGGGCTGCAGCATGTGTTATGCCACCCCTGGGAAGCAGTCTAAATCTGACACCACAGGCCTGCTACTGCAGCCTGGGTGAGGTGGTGCTAGCACCCCTCACTGAGATATAGGTTTCCTATATCTCTCCTGCACACACATATAAACCTATCAGTCACCCCTAAGGCAGGCCCTATCAATCCTGAGGGCAGGGTGCTTGGCTTCTATGTGAGGGGGTGCCTCTGCCTGAGCAGGGCCCCTCTGCAGCTCTCAGAGTCTATTCTCTGGTGCTGTTTGTGGATGCGGTTAAACCATATACTATTAAGTGCATTATATCCTCGCGGTAAATGCTAACTTTGGAATGGCTGCATCAAAACATGTCGTGTTTGGTGTCAAACATCTTGGAATACTACCCCCCCGCCAATCTTGGCGGCGGGAGTAACATTCCACCCTTCTAGAGGATAAGACATGTACCTGCTGTGGAAACGCGGTAGAATCCTAAAGAGACCTGGCATCACAAAATGGATGCCACCAGTCCTGAACACTGGGCTGCCCTCCTGCTGATGACCGAAACTCGCAGTGGAGGAAGCCCAACAATAGGCATCCTGTCACAGGGAGGTGTAACCACCTCCCAGACAGGGTTTAGTGTATTGGGGCTGGGTGGGGGTCGCAAACTATGCCGCTCCCGCCGGAGTCCGAAGTCCCTGCAGCCCAAGAAGTGGATTTCCTGACTTCTCCAAGGCCATCGTGAGTCCCCAGTAAAGCTGAGGCAAGTGGACCCCACGAGTAACGAGGAACCGCGACCCCTGGGTAACGTGCACTATTGTCGAGTGCAACCCCTTCACAACGTTCTACAAACTTGTGCTTTGGACCACGTGTGGTCCCAACCTCCAGCAGGAATCCCTCCGAAGATCAGAGGCCTACACCGTCCCGAGTGACCGTGGGCCCCTGTTGAGTGATTCCGCCCGAGGTGTCTTCGCGATCCCTTGCCAGCCGGCTCGTGGGTCCCCAGAAGACTTCTTAAAGAAACCAAAGGGCTCCCCTGGTTGCTCCAGGCCTGCCCTGACTTACCTTCGCTGGGTGAGTCCCTCAGACCTTGCTGGTCTGTGCCATTGACTTTTCTTCATCTCCCCAAGACTTGCTGTTGCCAAGGCTTGTTGGCTCCGATCGAGTTGCCGACACCGCAGTAAGCTGCAGACTTCGTGGGACACCCAGAATCCAGCTCCTGGTCATCGTCGACGCCTCCTGGACCTCGTGGCTGAAGAGTCAAGGCACCCACAACCGACCTGAATCAACCGACGACGGTGGGCATCCATCTTCCTTGCCCCGAGTCACTGCCAAGTGACTTTGAACACTGTCCCCTCTGCTTTCAGGTCATCCTTCCTCAGAATCCAGGCTTGGATTCCACCGGACACTTCTTCAGCTCCCGCAAGCAGCAAGTCTTCTTTGTTCGCCATTGAAAACGACGCCGCGACCCGACACCAAAGGACCCCTATGCACCCGGCTTCCCTGGGTGAGGTAACTCCAGCACTACGGTGCTCCTGTGGGTGTGGGCCCTAGAACTACTTACCCTGTAAGTGACTTGCTTGTAGGTTCTCCCGAAGTATCCTAGAACTCTTAATTTCCAACCGCGACTTGCCCCATTGAAGTCAACGGCGATCCGCGCCTGTGTATCCACACTGCACGCGTCTCCCGTGGGTCCTTTACTTACCTGCCTTGGGTGGCTTCGTGAGGCCCCAGCACTTCTGAAGGCCCTAGGCCTTGTCTCCCTGCAAGTCTTTGTTGCTAAGTCCCTTTTTTAGTATATGGTCTGGTACGCCCCTAGGGCCCCAGCCATATTTTGTGCTTAACTTATTGTGAAACGTTGATTTGTGCATATGTTTGTCTTCTAATCTCATAAAGAGATTAGTAGAGAGTTATTTAGAAATAAATACATATATATTTGATATATATACCTGTGTGGTGTCTTTTCATTTGGTGATTCAAGAGATTATATGGTAAAACAAGCTGCTTTACATTCCTTCAAGACTTAGCCTGAAGGCTGCTCTCCACAGCTACCTCTAGGATAGCTTTCTTTAAAAGGTTGTCTTAAACCTATCTACCATAAGAGTCGATTTGCCCTGGTGCAAGGTGTCCACTTTAATTAGTGAACAGCATATACCAGGCCAACTTCTCACAATATGGTCAAATGAAAAGTTCCTGAAAGTCGCTCAAGATTATTATTCACAATGTTTAGTTTGTCAACAGAATAACATAGGCATGCAAACTAGGGTTATAATGAGTTATTCTTCTCTAGAGTTTGGAACTTTCTTGGGGCTGCAACTTGATTTCGTCAAACTACTCCCCTATGTTCTGGTGGTGGTGTGCATGATTTCAAAATGGATGGAGGCCTATCCAACAGGCAGATGTGGTGCAATGACTGTGGTAAAGCTGTTGTTCAAAGAAATGATCCCATGATATGGGGTTTCAATATATGTAGAAAGTGGTCAGGGTGGGCATTTAAAAAAAAGATATTACAACTGACGTGTGAGGCTGTGAGCATCACCCAGAGACTACACTGTGCCTTGTATGCTCAAACGTTGGGCTTAGTAGAGAGTCAGAATGGACTGATTATGATATGAATAAATTGCCTAAAGTAAGTGCATCTTTTTCCTTGAAATGGCCTGATTCTCTTTCCCTGGTGATGATGAGCATACTCTTCACTCCAAATGGAAAAATTTGACTGACCCTTCTTTGAGATTATCATGAGCAGGCCAATGAGACTGCCTGAGATTTCTGCTACTGGATTGATTTTGATATCTGATGACATGGTCTTAGACTATTGCAAATAACTATCTGACATGACGCGATATGTCTTGCCAGGTCCAGCAAGCTGCCCACATCCTTTCACCATAGGCTACATTTTGTAGCCAAAGAACTGGGTCCTCATGAGGATCCATGCATGAAAAAAAATGTCTGCAACACAAGTGGGAATGGCTGTAAAAAGTACTTCTGGTAGCAAAAACTGTTGTAAAATATGAATGGTTGCCTGCCTGGCTCCATGCGTCACACAAAATGAAGGTAAAAGCATCACAGGAGAGTGACAGAGATACATTCCCACCAATAGGACTGTTCCGGTCTGTGTGAGATGAAGTCACAAATAAGGGGAGCTGAGTAAGGCAGCATAGTCACCTGGAGTCAAAGGAGAATAATGTTGCAGCCTGACTAAAGGAGAGAAAATGAAAGGCAAAGATCGTCAAAAACTTCTAATCATTAGGCAAGCTTCATTTGCTAGTTGCATAATAGGGCTGATTTTGGCCCTACTGATCCAAGTAATCTTTCCAACAGGACATGGTAGGTCTTCCAAAGGAGACTGAGAAAAGAGAGATGTGCACCACCAGAATGAATATCAAACATTTTGAATTGTTTGATGTGTACTCATTTGCCTGCATCATGGGTGAAAGGGTTACATAATCACAGAGGCCTCTTTCTTTTTCTTAAGTCTTGCACTATTTATCTTTCGTTGCGGACTTACAGGCAACCAGCGTTCACCTCAGGAGATTGAGTTTAAAAATGTAGAAGAGAAAAGTAGGGAATGTATTTTTACAATGCCTAAAAACAAGCAGTGCATGTTCTCTCAAGAGCTTTTGGCAAAAAAGACACTAATCATTAACCCTGGGCGTAGTTCACGTAGTAGCGCTACGCGTAGCTACGCGAAGTGCACTTCGCACTACGCGAGCTACGCGTAGCACTACCAGAACTGCGTAGTGCGGTAGGAAATGCTGTTCGCAATGATTGCACAGTGCCGGATGTTTGTCCGCACTGTGCAATCATTGCAAACTGCATCTTGCACAGTGCAAGTGGTCGTTTTCTGACGCTCGAGTAGATTTGTACTCGAGCGGCAGTTTTCTCAACGCGGACTGGTAGTTTCTCATCGCGAGCGGTCGCAAGCATATGCGACCACTCGCAATGAGAAACCTGACCTCCCCGCGTTGAGAATCTCGCCGGGAGGTTTATTTTCCACGCTCGCAATCGGCAACTTGATGTTGCTGATCGCGAACGAGGAAAAAGTCTCGCCGGGATGTCATTTTGCTTGCTCGCGGTCGCCAACTTGACGTTGAGGACCGCGAGCAAGCAAAAAATGCCCGCTACGCAACGCGTTTTTGCACTGTGCTACGTGCAAGTCGCGTAGCGCGAAGTTGCGCAAACTACGCAAACTACGCGAGCGTAGCGTAGTTTTCCGCCCAGGCCTACTAATCATTACATGAATATGAAGGGAGGGATGTTGCATTTTTACATCGAACAGGGTTCCAGAGAGAATCCTTCCCTACTAATAATGCACCCAGCTATTAACCTGTGGCATGAGAGAATATGAACACTTAGCCTAGCACGTGAGGGAATTATTAGCATAGGTGAGAGTAATTGCTTGTGCATTTTTCATATGCCTGCCCATTTTATGTGTTGGAGTGAAAGAGGATGCTATGGAGACAGGTTTGACATTTATGGGCAGAAGGCTTACATTTAGTTGCTAGCTGGGTAGAGTTTACTTGGCTCTATTGTCATCACGTAGATATCACACTAAAGAATTGAGGAGTACTCATTTTTATTGCTGGAGGAGGGACTTGGGGGAAGACACCATGAATATATTTTCAGCAATTGCTCTCCCTGTAGAGGTTGCCTTAAACATGGTGAAAATATGAAAGCAGGTTCAGTTGATTGAGAGGCTGCTGCCCTTTCTAATATTACTGAAGAAATTATGGCAATGGGTAGTATGGTCATACAGAAGAGAATGGATCTGGATCTTATCCTAGGAAAGGAAGGAGGTCTGTGTAAGGTGATAAACTCCAAGTGATGAACCTATATTTGATTTTAGATAGTAAAACGTGTGTGCAGGACATTATGTTTAATATTTCAAAGGTCTCACAAGAAGAGCATCACATGAGTCAGGCTTTTGGCAAAGGGCAGGGGGTGATTGGGTAACTGGAGAAAATGGGTATTTGGTCTTATCAGTAGAGCATTGGACTTTTTCTTGTTTTGCTATTGGATCAAGACTGTTATCTATGTATTTGAGATTAGGGAGGGGCTCCAGACTCTCCAAGGTGTATAAGGAAAGGTTAGGAGAAATGGAGGAGGAAAAAGCCTGGAGTGGGAATATCAAAAAGATATTTAAATGGCATTGAATGGGGAATCGTTGGAAAACACAGTGTCAAGAGGATGGAAAGTGAACATCCAGGCTCCATTTAATAAATGTAGCTGACTCCCTGGCATCTAGCTCACATGCTCCACACCACCACAGTATACGAGCACACAGCAGGGTCAGCATTAGAAAATGTTTCATCGCATTTTGCAAAGCTCAACTTTTCTGTACTGTGAGAAATACTAAAGAGGATGCCCACTATGTTCTGTTTTCATACTTGTAGCAGTATTTCAAGTTTGAATCCATGGTGGGAAGAATGTTTCTTTCTTGTTAGTCTTATCAACTGTGTGCCAGGATAAGCTATCACCTGTTACTAGTGAATGCCTAATGTATCTCTGTATGTGCTATCTAGAACTTTCAATTGCTTGAGGAGGTTATTTCTGCCTATGCCTTTTAAAAAAAATAACTTTATTGGCATTCTGAATTACGCGTACATCATTACACAGACTCATTAACTACTGCCAAGTTCTCATACAAGTAAGACATGGGCCCACGTGCTCCACCTCTGCAGAATGTCTACGGAAATCATGCCACAATAGTCTGTGAACTCCCTCCCCATCCCCTCTCTCCCCCTCACTTCCATGTCGTATCACAGATCCACGAAAAAACAACTTGGTATTGTATATGATCACCTGAGGTCACATAGTGAAGCCTAACCGGTATCTTCGTCTTGTTCCTGTTGGAAGCTCAGCGGCCCTGGTCTGGATGCCCTTTCACCCGAGGTCCTTTGTATCTCTGAGGCCTGATCCTCTTTTTATTCTGTTAGCATATAGGACCATGCCTGGAGATTGGGAGCAAACTTTTCATGCTTCCCAAAGAATTTCATTAGAACCATTTCCGTGGTTGCCCACTCACACATATCTCTCATTCATTCCTCAATCTGTGGGGGCCTGGGTCGAAGCCATGCTATAACAATGTGTCTCTTAGCCAAAACCAACCCCAGAAGAACAAACCGTCTGCTTAGCTTCTTACGCTTATGCATGGCAATAATCCTAACAGTACTTGTCAGATCTCTTTAGGGATTGCCCATCCTGTGGCCCTCCGAAGAAATGCGAGCACGTCGTCCCAGTAGGAGAGTAGCGTCAGGCAGGCCCAGACCATGTGTAGAAAATCCTCTGCATGCGCTTTACACCTTGGGCTTTCATCATTATGGGCCGGGTATATTATGTGCAATGTACGGGGGTGAGATATACCTAGTGAACTAAATTATATTGAAGGAGTTTGAAGCGTGCATTAGAGCTCACCTTCTGCACTGCTTCATGTATTTTCTCCCATTCTCCTTCCGTCAGTGGCTCCTCTATCAACAAATCCCATTTTTTCTGTACTGGTAGTGCCCCGCCTGGTAGATTGTCCCTTAAAGCTTTATAAGGGTGGGACAACAGTTGCCTACCCTGCGCCATATACAGCATCACTTTTAATGTATTAGTGCTGGGGGATTCTTAGGCACACTCGAGATCTTTTCACATTGTAGAAATTGTCCTGTCCCTAAATTAATGGTGGCCCATGCTTCTTCGCGAGTGATAAATTTCCCATCTACGTACAGATCTCTTAGTGTCTAATAAACCGCTTCGCTCCACGGTCACACCAACATAGATTCAGCAAGACAGGCAAAAGGGAGTAGCGCCCATAAAGGCATATCCAGTGAGTCAGGGGCTCTCTGCACCACCCAACGCACTGCACTTTCCCATGTTATGGCCACATGTCGCACAATGTATGGGGTCGCTGGAGGGGTGCCCCGTCCAAGCATCAAAAGCTCTGTCAGCGGGCAACCCATATGAGTCCCCGCCAGGAGGCGTCTCTCCCAATTATCGTCACTGTCCAGCCAATGGATTGCATGTTGTAGTTGGGATGCCATGTAATAAAATTCTAATCAGCGAACCTCTAGCCCTCCCCTAGCCCATGTTCTTTGTAATGTTGCCATCCGTACTCTTCTACGCTTGTTGCCCCATAGAAGATCTGCCACTAAGGCATCCAACGTCTGGAAGTAGTGCTGCAGGATAATGTAAAACGAGTGTTGTAATGCATATAGACATCAGGGTAGGATAATCATTTTTGCAATTGCAATTCAGCCCATTAGGGATGACAGCAGTTCATGCCAAAATCGCACGGAACCGCGTATTCCTTCAATCACTCTTCCAATGTTAAGATCTAAGTAGGAAGGAGCAAGCAATCTTCACCAGTTGTATCCCCAGATATCGCGTTCACTTGCCTACCCATGGCGGCTCCACCTGTGGTAGATCAGTATGTGGCACTTCATCAATCCTGTCAATGAGAATCAACTTAGATTTCCCAGGATTTATACGGAAACCCGGGACTTCTCCAAACCTTCGTAACTCCGCAAGGAGGATTGGTGCCGAATTCACCGGGCGCCAGAGGTAAACCAATGTATCGTCAGCATATAGGGAGACAACGTGTTTGGTCTCCCCAAACTTGATCCCCCAGGGTCCCAGTCTCTCTCGGAGGATGGACGCCACGGGTTCCATAACCACCGCGAATAAAAGTGGGGAGAGCAGGCAACCCTGGGGGGTGCCACGACAGAGAACGAGCGGTTTAGATACCAATCTTCCAAATCTGATTCTGGCCATAGGGGCTGCATAGAGTAGCTGAACCCATTTGAGGAATACCCCCTCTCACCCGACTCGCCTGAGGACCAGCCACATATATAGCCAGTCTACCAAGTCAAAGGCCTGTTCAATATCCAAGAGTGCCAGGGCATAATCGTCTTCCTCTAAGCGTGGAGCGTGCCAAACATGTGCCAAGCACTGCAGGTTGTCGGTGGTACTGCGCTTCGGTATAAACCCTGCTTGTTCTGTATGAATAAGGTGAGCTACTCTGGGGAGAAGGCGCGCAGCCAGAATATCACTAAGTATTTTCACATCAATATTTAGTAGCAAGATCGACCTGTAGGAGTTAGGTAATAAAGGGTCTCTGTCGGGTTTTGCTATCATGGCTACCACCGCCTCTCGCATAGAGGGTGGCAGGGTGCCAGTCCCCAACGCCTAGTTATAGACCTCCAACAATCGGTCGGACAACAGAGGGGCAAATTTCGGGTAAAATTCCGCCGGCAGCCCATCACTGCCAGGGCTCTTGGCAGGTTTAAGACATTGAATGGCCAACATTGGCTCTTCTTTTGTGATCGGGGCACCCAGAACCTCATTTGTTTCTGGGTCCAGCTGGGGATGTTCAATGGATTCCAAAAAGGCTTGGACTGTCTCTTGCTGTGGGTGGATCGGTACGCATATATGTCACCGAGGTGTTTCGCCAAAGCCTCGGAAATCGCGCACTGTGTGTAAACCATTTTCCCGCTACTATCACAGAGCTGGAGTATGGGCACGGTAGGGGATTCTAGTTGAACCAGGTGTGCCAGCAAGGTGCCGGTTCTATCTCCCTCCATGTGTAGTCTTTGACGGTATGCCATATGTACATGTTTCTCTAGCCTACGTAGGTCAGTTCGCAGGGCCTCCTTTGTGGCACACCACTCTGTCATCTTTTGAGGGGCCATCGGAATCTCTGCTTCCAGCCTGCCTAGCTTTGCTTCTTGTGTAGCTACATCTTTTTCCAACTGTCGGCGAACTCCGTAAGACGTTTTAATACATACCCTCCGTAATGACCACTTTCATGGCTTCCCACTCAAGCTCTCAGGTCGAGGCAGTTCCCCAGTTTTCCTCAAGGTAACGTTCCAGAGCTGCTGAGAGCTCGGCTGCAAACGGAGGGTCTATTTCTGCCTATGCTTCGTGATGAACTGTTAGATATGCTGTAGCTGAGGCTGGCTTAGGATGTCCTTTTAGCTGAAATAAACTGCTTAGCTTTCAAAGAATCTCTGACCTAAGAGTGTTTATTGAATCACACTTTCGCAATGTCAGTCTGTGTTCATAGGAAAAAGAGAGAGAGGAGGAAAAGAGGAGGAGAATGAAATAAAAAAGGAGGAAGAAAAGACACACTTCTATTGACCTTTGAAAGAGTTCATTTCGAGTAAGCAGTTATGAAGTGCCTTGTAACTTTCAAATCTTGCCTTGGCACCAAAAGGGCAGTAAAATATGTTGTCTAGGTTCTTGGTTTGCTTTATTTTTTTGAAACCTATACTTCCCAACACGTGGTAACACGGCCCCCCGTTCTGAACACTTGACAACCCTGCAATAAATAAACAAAAATGTCAGATAACAGCAACGTATGGACTGTTTTGACTCTCAGACCACCTCCAGTATTTCCAAATGATGGAGCAAGGACTCACAAATGAGACTTGCTCGAATACAATCTCCTCGAAGTATTAATTTATTAAATTTTGTATTGTTTATATTAACTTTGCATACACTACATGAATAGCAAGGAAGCTTGCTTATGTGTTCTAACTAACAAGTAACGCTTGTCTTTTTCTAAAATGGCCGCTAAAGCGCGGGAACCTTCACTGCGCATGTCTCAACCATATCACATGTTGTAACGTCTTTCTTTGCTTGGTGGGAAATTTCTGCTTCTGCGCAGTGTGCATTAAAATGGCTGCTTGATATTTTCACATGCTTCAGCTTGCTCTTGTGTTATTATTAATTTGTCGTTTTCTTAACGCTACTAACGCGGGATAGATTTATAAGTAAATGGGGATAGAGTAGACAGAGTGGGTATACAGTGAAACATTTTATTTGTGATTTTAAAATTTCCTTCTTTGACTTTTATTAGTTCGTAAACTTGGGCCTAGGGTTGGTGATCTGAAACTCGAGAGACAATGATTCTGCGCATGTGCGCTGCTTGGCTGCCAAAGAATAAGGATGAAGTCAACCTGGACGTTGTCCAAGGCCACGACCTAATGGCCGATATTGATATATTCATGTGTTCGTGCAAAACTTGCAACTATGTATATGAAAATGAATAAACTTTGTCGTGAGACGGGTGGGAAATAAAGCAAATGTATTAAATTGGATGGGCGGTAGTTTAAAGACAAAGGTCTTCAGAATTCGAACCAAATCAATATGGTGTGAGGATCAACCCCCTGTCCCTGTCCAATCAGAAGTAGTGGTCCCAAATTTTAGCAACATTAATGGGAGGTACATGGGCGTAGAAGGGTATAATAGATATAGAATTAGTTAATTCGTTTAGCTCAGACCGCAGAGTGCGCACAGGAGACTAGAGCTTACTCTCAGAACGCACAGAAGAGCTCCAGACTGCCAAGCTGATCGATTTGCAGACTGAACCGCTGTCCAGAGAGGTCCTGAGGAGGGGGCGGCGGTGTCCATTAGAAGGAAGGCACAGGAGAATCGAGGAGAAGTCGAGTATCAGAGAGGGGAACGACGCAGGCGTCGTTGTAGAGAGGTCACCGGTCCTGTCCTGATCCTGGAGGAGGTCTTTTGCTCTTCATCCTTCCGAGGGTCCTATTCTTTTCCAACTCCTTGGCCAAGGGGTTTGGTTCTCGCACTTAGGTAAATATAAATGCAACCTTTAGTTGCGCTGCTGTCTCTATCTTCTCCTTTCTGAGGGACCGTCATTAATCAATAAATATTATTCTATGCTTCATCCTTGATATGCAATTAAGTACCATGTGGTTCTGTATTTTACTCTGCTAAATCTTTAGATAAACAATTTAAAACTTCCTGACTCAGTGGTTATTTCAGGATTATGTACTGTAACGAATGTCACTCATTTTAAACTTCCCAATTAGCAAAGGATTCATTGGTAAGTCATTACTCTTCAATCGGAAGGTAATTGGTAGCAGGGATTTTGATAAAGAGTAACAACTGACAACCCCAGCGTAAGTATTAGCGTAGTATGAATGTATGGGCCCAAGTGAGTATTTAGTGTATAAATGCTGTTTGCTAATATCGCGCTGGATCAGTTTTCTGGAAATCAGAGGATGGTTGTACTTTGTTAATTGGGTAATGAGAATTTTATTTTTATGAACTAACATCCGTGTATTCAAAGTTTGTTTTATGTTGTCCAGAATTCCCCGGGGAAAATTGAATAGCGGTTGGTAAGTGGAAGCCATACTGCAGTGAGGTTATCTGTCAGGCAGAAATAGTACTGAAAAGTTAAGCAGGACTATCAGTACTGGTTAGGGAATCTATGCATGTGAGTAATAGCAAAGGAGTACGCTGGTGAAAATTTGATGTTATATCACCTAGAAAGGGTAACATTGAAGAAGTAACAGGTACTTCTGGAGCTTGTGTGGAGAGTAAACGGAAGGGTTTTACTCGTAGTATATGTTTAGTAAAAGGAAAGGTTTTACTAAGTGTGAGAGAAAACTATCTTTTCTATTTTAGAGAAACTGGCACGATAGCGAATGTTTTATGTTGTTACTGAAATTTAATTAAGATTTTAGAAAAAAATACGTTTTGCGTAAGATTTTGTAAAGGGAGGGTCAGCTGCCGGAGAGGGAGCTGACGTCAGAAAACGCCGCGCTGGGATTGGTTGAAACAGCGGGTGTGGAAACACCCTTGTAAAGGAGGGGTCAGTAGTCAGGAGCAGTACTGACGTCACAGGTACCGCGCTGGGATTGGTTGAAATCAGCGAGGGACAGAGAAGCGCAAATTGTAAAGGAGGGTTGACAGACTAACGTCACAGAAAGGCCGCGCTAGGATTGGTTCAGAAATAAAAGTTAGCAGACATTTGATTGGTTGATATTCTAGAAGCTAAAATCTTAGTGGATAAGGGATTGCATGTTAAAACGCGATCCAACTTTAACAGGAACTCGACCGGATAGGAGATATTTGGGCTTTGCAGAATATAACTTTATACACCGAAGATTAGATAGAATGTATGGAGAGAAGAGAAATATGTCCTTTCTGCAAAAGATTAAGAACTATTTTAAAAAAGATAAACCAATCAAAACTAGGGAAGGAATTATCATTCCACCAGCTAAAACGCCCGCTTCATTCATGATGATGGAGAAAGGTTATCATACTTGTGTATGGATAGAGAATTGGATAGAATATACCAAAAATGATGGGATATTAGCATTTCCCGAGAATGGTACCTTCAATGGAAGAATTCTTCAAAATTTGAGATTGAGAATGAATGACTTAGAACCCAGACCTATATTAACTCAATACGAAGCCTTAGAGGAATGGGAAACCGAGGCATTTGAGCGTGACCGATCCAGGAGTAATAGGGGTTATCGTGGATTTTTCCCCAGAAATGAACATGAGAATAGGGACGGTCAGATGAAACAGTAGAGGAGAGCAATGCTTACAGAAGGATTATATCCAATATTCACAGCAGAAGAACTGTTAGGGAGGAAATGCACAGAAAAGACAAAACACTTAATGAGAAATGGAGATTCTGAAGATGAATTTATGGAAGAGATATTAAAGAACCCCCCACCATACCAGGAAGGGACAGGTGGATGCACCCCAAGTGCACCCCCGTTAAAAACTCCATTAGTACCACAGGTAATGCATGATTTCACACCTAGTAGGATCCTTCACGATAAAGAAAAAGAAGCCCTAGAGAAGACCAGAGCGGAATTAATACAGAAAATAACACAGATAAAAGTGCATCCTGATTCTTTGACCATACCTGTAACAATTGGTCCAGTAGTCCCATTATATGGTAATCAGGGAAACTGTCCTCCACCGTTAGTTATGCCTACTCCTGTGAATATTCCTAAACCTGAAGCAGTAGTAATGGTTGAGGATCATTTTAGTGATTGTGAATCAACAATATCATTAATGGATTTACCAATTCGGGATTCTGTCAATAGTACTCCCAGAAGAACTACACCTGGGTGCTCGAAAGATATAAACTTAATAACCTCATCGGGAGCAAAAAGTGTCACTGTAGTTAGTCCAGAAGACTTAGAAAGGTGGGCACAAGGATCAGATCAGCAGTGTACACCTCCAAAAATGTTGGATATTTATAAATTAAAAGTTGAATTGGAAGAAATAATAGCAGGAAATGTGGGATTAGATCGCCTAAATGCTTACGATGAAGAAGAATTATTGTTCGTATGCAGAAGTATCACCAGAAATGTAAAAATATTCCATGAAAAATTATCAGATTTAGCTCTGCAGATGGGAATTGAAATAGGGAGATCAAAAGTGTTGCAGAAACCCTATAGAGCAGATTTTTCAGACAAAGATTTAGAAAGTATGAATGCCTCTGGAAGAAAGCTACAAGTAAAAGAGTTAATGACAGTCTTGCAAAAATGGGGAGACCTAGATAAATGGAGAGTTCGATGGGCAAATAAAAAGGAAGAGGCACGATCCAGTAGAACAGCCTCTGAATATTTAATAAAGGAAACAGGGAAGACAGATCAAATGTATCCGATGCGAGAAGTTCCAGGAGGGGGCTATGTACATGTCCCATGGAGCAGACAGGATATTTTGTCATTTACGAATGATTTTCCAAAGTTAAGAGAAAAACCAATTGAATGGTACAAGCAGGTTGAGAGGTTTGTGAAGGTGTCAAAGGTATTGTTGAAGGACTTAGATGGTTTGTTTGACATAGTGGTACCTGCCGATTTGTGGACAGATTGTAAAATTACAGTTGATTGGCCAAGTGAAGAGTATCCTAGAGATCCAAAGACAGGTGCCCCGTCCAATGATGTAATGAAAAAGTATCAGCAGGTGATAACTTACCTGAAAGGCAAAATACCACCGAAAGAAACGGATTGGGTGAAAATAGACCGGACCACCCAAGAAGCCAGTGAATCGGTACACGCCTATTATGAGCGTTTATTGCAGGTATTTAAGCAGTATAGTGGATTTGAGGACATTGGACACAAGAACATGAGTCAGTTTGTTTATCGATTTGACTATGGTCTGAAGCCAGAGATTTGTCAGATGATTAAGCAGCACATGTTGTGTTGGCAAGGGAAACCTATCGATGAAATTTTGAAATATGCAAAATACTGTGGAGACGATATTGAGGATAGGCACAAGAAATTGCAGGAAAAAGAAATGTGGGCACAGGTGAAAATGGCCGAGAAACAGGGAATTAATTTGGATAATCCGAGTGAAAATCAAGGAAAGGATTCTGGAACGAATGGCGACACTGGGAATGGTGGAAAAATGAGAGGACGAATGAGTAGAGAAGAAGCTAAAAGAAATTTCCTTGTCATGGATGCGGAAAATTGGGGCATTGGAAGGATGAATGTAAAAAGATTCGGAATAATAATGGCCCAAATCAAAATTTAAATCCACAGACGCAGAATGACTCATAGCAGGGGGTAAATCCTCAGAGTCAGTTGCCACCTGCACCTATTCAGGGTAATGTAAGCAGAGCAAAGCACGGTACAGACATCGGATATCAAGGAGGAAGTGGTAAGAATGATTATGTAACATCACAGTTTCTTTTACAGGACGATTTCTGTCAATACAGTTCATGACGGTCCCTAGGAGAGGGGGAGAAGGAGTGCGTACTTGGCGCATCCTTATGGGTAGATCAGTCAGGTTCATATGTTGAAGGAAATGTGAAGGGTAATGATATTACTTTACTTTTGGATACTGGTGCTACCCGGTCTACTGTGAGAACAGCAGACATTCCAGACCTTCCTCTCTCTGGAGAAGCTATCCAAGTAGTGGGAGTAGCTAATCGAAAGATTAGAACACCTCTTACCGAACCAATGGAAGTTAAAATTGGAAATTTCAGAGAAATGCATCAATTTGTAGTGTGTGATTCCAGTCCAGTAAATTTATTAGGCCGTGATTTGCTATGCAAAATGAATTGCACAATTTTCTGCACACCGAATGGTGTGGCAGTTCAGACCCCAGATGAAGATCATGTATA
Source organism: Calotriton arnoldi (assembly GCA_963921515.1). Taxonomy (NCBI): domain Eukaryota; kingdom Metazoa; phylum Chordata; class Amphibia; order Caudata; family Salamandridae; genus Calotriton; species Calotriton arnoldi. The sequence goes on from CAWUFW010004735.1 coordinate 911,083, forward strand.
TAAGTTTATGATTGCAAAACAAGGTACAGAGGTAGATGAGATGTTTTCTTTGATAACAAAAGATGAGCTACCAGAAGAATTAAAAACTACAGTAAACCCCATAGTATGGGATTTCACAGGAAAGGAAGTAGGACTTATGGCCAAAATAGACCCAGTTAAAATTACTGTAAAGGAAGGTGCGATTTTCCCGAATACCAGACAGTACAAAATAAGTGCAGAAGTAAAAGCAGGAGTCATTGAAGAAATCAACCGAATGGTAGAACAAAACATACTGAAAGAAGTCATGAGTAGCCCATGTAATTCACCAATAATGGGTTTAAAGAAACCCAGCGGAAAATATAGGATTGTTCAGGACCTGCGGAAAATAAATAAAATTGTGGAACCATGTTGTCCTATAGTGCCAAATCCTGCAGTAATTCTATATCAGATTCCTTGGCGTGCAGGATGGTTCACTGTGATTGATTTATGCCAAGCGTTCTTTTCAATACCATTGCACCCAGACAGCCAGTATCTTTTTTCATTTAAATTTGAGAACAAAGTCTATGTATGGAATCGTGTTCCTCAGGGGTACACGGAAAGTCCTTCCATCTTTAATCAGATATTGAAAAAGTGCCTTGAGAAACTAGTGATGCCAGGAAGCTCAGTCCTAGTGCAATATATCGACGACTTACTGGTGGCATCAAACACCAGAGAGGACTGTGTTGTTGATTCCATTGCACTATTAAATCATTTGGCTGAAGAAGGGCATAAAGTCTCACCAGAAAAATTGCAGTTCTGTACAACAGCAGTTAAATATTTGGGACACCAAATTGAGAGGGGAAAAAGAAGAATAACCTCGGAAAGAGTACAATTGATTAAGAAAATGCAAATGCCTGTAACCCAAAGAGAAGTGAGAATGTTCCTAGGAATAGTAGGTTACTGTCGACAATGGATACTAGGATTTTCCTTGTTTGTAAAGCCCCTAATTCAAATGACAAAAAAGAAAGCAAAGGACCCAGTTGAATGGGATGATGAGAGCGTAGGAGCCTTTGTAAAATTGAGAAATGCTCTGTGCTCAGCACCGGCCCTAGGCATGCCCGACTATAAGAAAAGCTTCGCATTGTTCTGTCATGAGAGAGAAAATTGTGCACTTTCAGTCTTAACTCAAAGACATGGTCTAGACAGACGTCCTATAGCATATTTTTCTGCTACATTGGATCCAGTGGCAGCCGCGTTGCCAGGTTGCTTAAAAGCAGTGGCGGCTACCTGTTTAAGTATTGAACAAAGTGAGTCAATTGTAATGGGACACCCAGTAAAGGTGTTTGTTCCACATGCGGTTGTGATTCTGTTGACAAGAACACAAACTCAGCATCTTACTCCTAGTCGGCTGACTAAATATGAGAGAATAATAATGGGTGCTGAAAATGTGAACATAGTGAGGTGCACAATAGTAAATCCCGCTACCTTACTACCAGACCCATATCATGAGGAAATTAAAAATGACGAAGAAGAAGAACATGATTGTTTACAAGTCACAGAATTATGCACGAAACCACGTCCAGACTTTGAGGAACAGCCCCTTAGAAAGCCAGACAGGGAACTATTTGTTGATGGTTCATGCCAAAGACATGAAGATGGTAAACTAACTGCTGCCTATGCGGTGTGTGAATTAACTGGAATAGTTGAAGCATCCTATTTACCAGGAGTAAAATCTGCACAAGTAGCTGAATTGATTGCTTTGATAAAAGCTTGCAAAATTGGGAGGAATCAAAAAGTAACTATATTTACAGATAGCCAATATGGTTACGGGGTTGTGCATGATTTTGGCCAACTATGGATGCAGAGGGATTTCATGACTTCTTCAGGATCCCCCATTAAAAATGGACAGTTTGTAAGGAAATTGCTGGAAGCAATACAATCACCAAAAGAATTGGCTGTGGTGAAGTGTGCCGCACACCAGTCAGGAGATGACTGGGTGGTAATTGGCAACAGATATGCAGATCTTGTGGCTCAACATTGTGCCAGAAATAGATTGTCAGTCAATAAAAGGGTCGAAAGAATGAGAATCAGCTGCCAACTTATGCTGTATATGCCACCTGAAACATGGAATGAGGTTAGAAGATTGCAAGATGGTGCTGATGAAAGTGAGAAGAAAACATGGGTCAAGGTGGGTTGTTCCCAAAGGGGAGATGACGAGGTGTGGATTTGTGCTGATGGCAGACCAGTCATGCCTGACTGTCTGCTCTCTCAAATGGCCAGGATGTATCATGGAGACACACACATAGGGAGAGATGCAATGATTAGGCTTTTCAGACAGAACTGGTACAATCCCAAGTTCAGGGTGGTAGCAGAGAGCCTTTGCCAGCGATGTTTGACTTGCCAAATGCATAATCCAGGAAGAAAAACAATAATTGGGTTTGGGAAAATTGGAAAAGCAGAAGGGCCATTTATAAGACTACAGTTCGACTTTATACAGTTACCACCATGCAGAGGGTTGAAATATGTACTAGTCATAGTATGTATGTTTTCAAAGTGGGTGGAGGCTTACCCTACCAGGAGGAGTGACAGCATTACAGTCGCAAAGCTGTTACTACGAGAACTCATTCCTAGGTTTGGTTTCCCAGTAACTTTGGAATCAGATAGAGGAAAACATTTTAACAGTGAAGTGATTCAAATAATCTGCGAAGCATTCCAAATTGAACAAAAATTGCACTGTGCATATCGTCCAGAGGCTTCTGGAGTGGTTGAACAATTGAATGGCACTATAAAATCCAGACTGGGAAAAATGTGTGCATCAACATCATTGGAGTGGCCAGATGCATTGCCACTTGTCTTAATGGGACTCAGAAGCATTCCCGATAGAAATACAGGATTGAGCCCACACGAGATAATGATGGGAAGAGCAATGAGACAAGCACATGTTCCCATAAACAAACTGCTGAATATATCTGATGATATGGTTCTGGATTATTGCAAAGGATTGGCTGACCTAGTGCGTTCTGTCTCTCATCAGGTCGGAGAAGACGCAATTTCGAGGCAGCCTGAACAAGAACATGATCTGAATCCTGGTGACTGGGTGGTAGTGAAGAATCACACCAGAGAGACGTGTCTATCACCTAGATGGGGAAAACCTTGTCAGGTCATACTGACTACCAATACAGCAGTGAAGTGTGCAGGATTTCCTAATTGGATTCATGTAAGCCACACCAAAAGAGTACCAGACCCTGAAGAAGAAAATCCTCAGTCAGCATCAATCACTGAGGAAGCTGAAGGTTGCCCAGCTGAAGAATCTCAGGCTCGAGGTTCAAGAGAAGCTGAAGGAGAACAACTGAGCACAAGTCAGGATTGGGTACCGGTGGTAGAAATTCCTGAAGTTTACCACAGAACAAGAAGTCAAACAAAATTGGAAGAAATTGAAGAAGATCAGATAGGTGAAAAAGAAGCAGCTCAGGAAAAAGAAGAAGATACAATAAAAGAACCTGAGCAGGGTCAGATAGGGAAAGGAAACTGGACTCAAATTAACGAAGAATCGACAAGTTTTGAGCAGGGACAGACAGGTCTAGAAGAATCCGGTCAGGCTGCAGAAGTACATAGTGCAATAAGCCCTGATCAGAACCAGTTAGATCCAGGAAAATACACAGAAGAAAAAGATCTTGAGAATCCCGAACATGAAGAAATAAACAAAGAACAAGGTCAATTATTGGAAACTTACGGAGGAGCTGCGGCAGAGAAACCAATAAGACCTGAAATGAAGAAAGTAAGAAAAACGGTAATTGCGGAAGACGAAATAGTGCTAAGCAGTGAAAATAAAGGGGTCTCTGAAGACGAAAATAAAGAAATAGTGCAAACAAAGAAAGCAAGAAAAGGTGATCATTGGCCTAGTGTCATTAAAAGAGTAAAATACCACATAACAACCAGAAGTGAAGATCCAGATCAAGTAAATGAAGTAACAAGTCAAACAGAACAAGAAAGCAAAACTGAGAAAAGAAGAAGTAAAAGACTGAAACTTGTGAATAACAAATTCAAGGGTCCTGATTGGACTTACATCATTCTTGAAGATTACGAAAGTTCAGAGTCAAGTGAAAGTGGTGACGAAGGAACAAGTACAGAACTGACGAACGAGAAAGAAACAAGACCACCTTGACTACGCAAAAGAGTCATATAAAGAAAAGCGAAAATAGATAAGAAGAGCAATCTTCCTTGTCGAAATGCCTGATGATAGAGTTGCTGGGAGACCAAAACAGAGATGTTGTAGAAGATGCTGTGCAATATGCATATGTAGTCTAGTAATGGTGCTTATAGTATGGTTAGTCCTGATCGTAGCAGTCCCTTACCTTATGATAATGGATAAAAAGATTAATAACGAAACTAAGGAAAGGACAGCAAACATGAAGGGTAATAGAGTAGAACTAATGGCAGAAAATGAACCAGAATTTCATCATGAAATAACTGATAACGACACTAGTTTAAATGTTTTCACAAATTTATTATTTCAATATGTAGATACCATGGAAGTTAGTAATTGTTATGTCTGTATGAAGTTACCTGAATCAGTAGCAGAAGGGTTAACATATCACCACCTACCATTAACATATGGCATATCATGTAGTGTATTAGCTAGTTTATTTTATAGAACAGGGAGACTTCAATATTATTATTCAAACATAGATGTGATATTTTCTGAGGTTCCGATTCGAAAGAGTATGAACTCAGTGCTTAGTAGTCAAGACGCACAGTTTATGGGAGAATTGTTCTTAACAATGAAATCGATAGATATAACACATGCACATAGACACAATCTAACATGTTCTTTACATGAAGAAGAAAAGATATTTTTGAACTTAGTGGAAGATAGAAGACAAGATTTTCAAAGGAAAGCTTCTGAGCATAAGGCTCATTTGCCACCTTGGGCTGAGAAAGAAGGGAGTTACACACCTGGCAAGGCTCAAGCTGCTATGGCTCTGGATTTTGTAAAGACAGGGAAAATTTGTCTACATAGATTAAAGACTGATTATGACAATGTTTTCATCAGTACCAGTGAATGTGAACACAATTTCTTAATTCTTGGAGGTTGGGGAATAAAAGGAGGAACAGATTCAGTTTTTCCTGGGATCTATTATGTGTGTGGGAATAAGGCTTACTTTAGGCTTCCTGCACGGTGGTATGGAAGTTGTTATTTTGGAATAGTATTTCCAAAAATATACCACGTAAAAAGAAACACTGGGAGCAATGAAAACCATAGCGAATTAACACGTAGTAAAAGAGCTAGTTTTTCTGAAATTGTAGGTGATATATTTGGTGCATTGATACCTTCGGTGGGAATAATTCTAAACTCAAGGAAAATATGTAAATTGTCTACAGTGGTTGATCGTTTATCAACGGATACTGCTGGAGGATTTATAATGATTAATGCGGAGATGGTTGCGATTAGATCTATGGTTATGCAAAATCGACTTGCTCTTGATATTATATTGGCAAAAGAGGGCGGAGTCTGTAAATTACTGAAGACGAAACATTGTTGCACTTACATTCCTGATAAAAGTGCAGAAATTGGAACGTATATACAGAATATAACTAAACTTGAGAAGGAACTTAAACCACTGGAAGTTGATAGTGTATGGGAAAGATTGACGAGTAGTATTGCGTCAATTGGTACCTGGTTTGCTAATGTAGGGAAAGGATTTATAGGTCAAATATTAGTACCCCTAGCAGGGATAGCAATAATAGTACTGTCAATAACAATATGGTGCAAATGCTGTAGAAAGAATGAATCATATAATGTGACAGGAAAAGGAAAGAAGAGAAAGTTCGATGAAATTGAACTTGAAGATTTGAGAAGTGAATTATACAAAAAGTTGAAAGGGGATGTGAAAAATAGAAAGTGTAAAAATGAGAATGAAACTGTTTGCTAGAAGTTGGCATCTGATTGTGGGTAGTATTTTGATGGCTAAGAAACGCCATCAGAGAGGGGATTGATGGAGCAAGGACTCACAAATGAGACTTGCTCGAATACAATCTCCTCACAGTATTAATTTATTAAATTTTGTATTGTTTATATTAACTTTGCATACACTACATGAATAGCAAGGAAGCTTGCTTATGTGTTCTAACTAACAAGTAACGCTTGTCTTTTTCTAAAATGGCCTTTAAAGCGCGGGAACCTTCACTGCGCATGTCTCAACCATATCACGTGTTGTGACGTCTTTCTTTGCTTGGTGGGAAATTTCTGCTTCTGCGCAGTGTGTATTAAAATGGCTGCTTGATGTTTTCACATGCTTCAGCTTGCTCTTGTGTTATTATTAATTTGTCGTTTTCTTAACGCTACTAACGCGGGATAGATTTATAAGTAAATGGGGCTAGAGTAGACAGAGTGGGTATACAGTGAAACATTTTATTTGTGATTTAAAAATTTCCTTCTTTGACTTTTATTAGTTTGTAAACTTGGGCCTAGGGTTGGTGATCTGAAACTCGAGAGACAATGATTCTGCGCATGTGCGCTGCTTGGCTGCCAAAGAATAAGGATGAAGTCAACCTGGACATTGTCCAAGGCCACGACCTAATGGCCGATATTGATATATTCATGTGTTCGTGAAAAATTTGCAACTATGTATATGAAAATGAATAAACTTTGTCGTGAGACGGGTGGGAAATAAAGCAAATGTATTAAATTGGATGGGCGGTAGTTTAAAGACAAAGGTCTTCAGAATTCGAACCAAATCAATATGGTGTGAGGACCAACCCCCTGTCCCTGTCCAATCAGAAGTAGTGGTCCCATATTTTAGCAACATTAATGGGAGGTACATGGGCGTAGAAGGGTATAATAGATATAGAATTAGTTAATTAGTTTAGCTCAGACCGCAGAGTGCGCACAGGAGACTAGAGCTTACTCTCAGAACGCACAGAAGAGCTCCAGACTGCCAAGCTGATCGATTTGCAGACTGAACCGCTGTCCAGAGAGGTCCTGAGGAGGGGGCGGCGGTGTCCATTAGAAGGAAGGCACAGGAGAATCGAGGAGAAGTCGAGTATCAGAGTGGGGAACGACGCAGGCGTCGTTGTAGAGAGGTCACCGGTCCTGTCCTGATCCTGGAGGAGGTCTTTTGCTCTTCATCCTTCCGAGGGTCCTATTCTTTTCCAACTCCTTGGCCAAGGGGTTTGGTTCTCGCACTTAGGTAAATATAAATGCAACCTTTAGTTGCGCTGCTGTCTCTATCTTCTCCTTTCTGAGGGACCGTCATTAATCAATAAATATTATTCTATGCTTCATCCTTGATATGCAATTAAGTACCATGTGGTTCTGTATTTTACTCTGCTAAATCTTTAGATAAACAATTTAAAACTTCCTGACTCAGTGGTTATTTCAGGATTATGTACTGTAACGAATGTCACTCATTTTAAACTTCCCAATTAGCAAAGGATTCATTGGTAAGTCATTACTCTTCAATCGGAAGTTAATTGGTAGCAGGGATTTTGATAAAGAGTAACAACTGACAACCCCAGCGTAAGTATTAGCGTAGTATGAATGTATGGGCCCAAGTGAGTATTTAGTGTATGAATGCTGTTTGCTAATATCGCGCTGGATCACAAACATGGATCCTGTGTTATTTGCATGCCCAAGGCAGATCTCAGATAGTCATAAATCGATGACCATGTCTGCTTAAACCAGAGCTATCCTACTTGTGCATCTAAGTGCTAGTCTTGCTGTCATATCTAGTACATATATGTATCACATCCTAGGATATTTTGCTTATTTATTCTGGGGTGCAATACATTAGTATTGAAAGGTACTGAATATGATGACTATCTAAATTAATTTGGAGATGATGCATCTTAAATTTAGATTATCTACATCGTCTTTGGTTAGCTGAAGATTCAACTCATCCCACCATATATTTTTCACCTTCGAATAATCAGGCGGAGTGGCGGATGCATGCATAAGGTTACAGACCCTTGAAATGAATCCTGAATGCTTATGACATTGAAATATCTCATCAAATACACTTTAAACCTGCTTTCCCTAAATGCAGAGAAATACATGTGAATTTACAAATATTTAAAAATGCCAACAAACTATGTTATACCTTTCATGAGGTTTATTAAAGGGGAAAAATCTTGCTGCATCCACTAAATGCCCTAACTCTTGCAACCCCTTAACATGCCATTCCAACGCCTCCTTGACCCAATCTTAAGAGAGTGCTTGGTCGCGCATCGGGGCACATATCCGGCTTCTGCAAGCCTTTTCAGTTTATTCATCCATTTAGAACATTCATATTAACGAGGCTGTAGGGTCTTAAATTTCATCTTTTTAAAACAAATTGGACTTTGAAATTTACAGGCAAGTCCTGTTATGCCATGATCCTGGGTCATTTTTAACAAAATCCAACAAAAAATGAGTTTCAGGGTTGTGGAATCGCTTCACGTCAGAGGAAAAAATAAATAATGGGCAAGTAATTTAATTTAATTTCAGGCAAGATTCAGGTTTCCTTCACAATTGATTGAACCATGAAACACACATAAGTTTTCTTCAGGCAATCTGCAGAGACTTTCCGTAACAGATAAAAGCCATTGTGACATATCAGCAGTCAGTTTCACATAGTTTTCTTTGCTTTAATTTACAATTCAAAAATATTTGTTGGACATTTTACAATGGTCATTTATAAAAAGAAAGTATGCACAGCAATGGATCAGCTGAGTGGAAAGCCTCTAGTTAGAGGGTAGGGATGGGAACTAAGGGGGAATGAGAAGGTGGGGAGGAGAACAAGGTAAAGTTGCCCTCCGATTGAGTGCTGAAACACTTCTCTAATGTCAACAGTGGAGGGATACAACTCATCCAATCAGAAACACGGTAAGAAGAAAAGCTCTGGGGATGGGACAAACACAGGAATAGGGAAGAAAGCCGTCAAATAAGAAGCAGGGAACTGAGACAAGAAAGCAATCCAAAATGAGGAAGAGGGTGACCCAAAGCGCACTCTATGTATTATTGTATTGTGTAGTAGTAGCGGCTCCTGGTGGGAGTGCTACCGGGCGGTGACGTGGGGCGGGGGAGGGGCAGGGTGGGGGTAGTAAACACCGGAATACAGATGAATGCAGGTAAGTAGACAATTAAATCAATAAAACGAATTTCAGTGCGCGCTGCACCGCCAAATGCGATGCAGCGTGCGCAACGAAATTCGTTTTATTGATTTAATTGTCTACTTACCTGCATTCATCCGTATTCCGGTGTTTACTACCCCCGCCTCACGTCACCGCCCGGTAGCACTCCAACCAGGAGCCGCTACTGGTAGTAGCCAATAAGTCTTTGACAAAAAATACCACAACCAGCCTGTGAATGAGACCTATAAAGGCTTATTGCATGAGCTTCGGGAGATCTGGAGGAACAGATAATATAAATAACAAGAGGCGACCATTCTAAGAGGTGCACTTTCGTTGGGCCTCACTAAGCACGCACAGTTGCTTTTAGCAGCTCTCGCACTTACAACTCTCATGAGCCGAGCAAAGCTGATTTCGAAAGACCTCAGGCTTATAACTCAAAACCTCAAGGGGTGCGCAGAGCTGGTTCTGTTAGCATTATTGGGCTTGTTGGGACTTCCGGCAGGGTCTGGTGAAACGAGAATCTGGGGGATTTGCGTGCCCTTGCGCGTGCATAATAAATGGTGAAATCGAGGTCACAGAAAACCTTCTGGGGATGATTTACAAAAAATACCATTTGCAAGCATTTGCTGATATAGAGCGAATCACATACAATTCTGTACCACCAAAGAGTATAAGAAAACAATGAGAAGGCAATCCATCTGCAACTCTGAATCAATTTGTTGCACAAAATGTATGTCCTCAATTATGAGGCTGGTCTCGCAAAACATTCTGGGGCATATTAGCAAGACCCACGTTAAAATTATCGCCGTTTTAGCGGCAGGAAACTGCCGCTAAAACGGCGATAATGGGCTTGCTAATATGCGTTATGGAATTCAATAGAAGCCCAGGTTAGATGTCCTGCACATCTAACCTGGGCTTCTATTGAATTCTATAACGCATATTAGCAAGCCCATTATCGCCGCTTTAGCGGCAGTTTCCTGCCGCTAAAACGGCGATAATTTTAACGTGGGTCTTGCTAATATGCCCCTTTATTGTTTGCAAACAAGCAGCAAATTATAAATCAAGCTAAAAAGTAAAACATGACGATTCTTCAGACAATACGTTTGGGAAATTTAGCCACCAGCTATAGGTTACTTCAGCTCATTCAGCTATTCGTTCACTCCATCCAAAAGGACTGTTGTTGTTCAGAGCAGCACATGGGGATGGAGGTGCACGCGGTAAATTTACAAATTGTTGCAGAAAATGAGGAAGGATCTGATGAATCATGCTCATATTCTACTAAAAAAAGCAGCTGCAGTTCATGCTGGCACTACAGTTGAGCAGCTAACACCTCGTTGAATATACATGAATTATGAAGCCAAACCGATGCAGACAGCTTTTGCACCAGTAGGTTGCCTGAGTGTTCGGGCTCAATAGACTTGGATCATTTTTACATAGAAGTTTTAAATAATAAACAATAACATGCAAAGAGCCAGCCCTTGCTCCAATAGCTCAGTGAGCGGAAATATATTTGCCGCTCTCGCGACAGTTGGTGAATACAAAATGAGGCAGAAGTCCCTTTTCACAGGCCAGTCCCTGGGTGGCTTTATCAAAGCAGGGACTTGCCTGAGAACATACATCTATGCACCTCCCTCAGCTCATCTGAATCACCCGCAACTTAGCTCCCTCAGGCTGGTTCCGATTTGTGTGTTGGGTTGGGGAGGGGTTTTGATATGTGTAGGCAGGGGGTCAGAGGTAGATGGGAGGACAATTTAGGGGGTCGATATGAACCTTTCTTCAGACAGCTCTTTTTGCCCCTCTGAAAATTGGTGCCCTGGGCCTGTTCCCAGCTCGCCCATTCTAAAACCTGCCCTTATAACGTGGCAAGAATTTAGGTCTCCTCCATGCGGGGTCTGGAGTACAGTCCAGAACTTCCCCTACCTCCACCACCTGTCCTGAATTATGTACATAAACAGTCCAGTGTCAACCTGATCCCACAGGAAAACATGCAAAACTTTGGGGCATATTTACCTAATGTGGCTTAACGCTGCCTTGTAAATAAGGCACCCTTTCACACTGTACTTAGCGTGAAAGGGGAGGGCAATGGGTGTTGCGGTGGGCATTCCACCGCAACACCCACTGATTTTGACGCTGCCCCCTATTTACAAGGGTGGCATAAATAGTAGGCAGCGCCAAAATTAAGACCAGGGAAAACCTAGTCTTAAACAGGCGAAACGAGGAGAAATGCTTTATGTTGACTCGTTTTTGCTGTTTCCATGTGTGCTGCGTTGTGCAGCACACAAAGAAACAGCAAACTGCCATTGATGTTAATGTGCAGGAAAGTGTCCCTTCCTGCACATAAACAATCAAAAAAAAAGAAATGACATTTTGCAACTTCTATGTGTGCTGCATTAAGCAGCACAGATAAAACTTACAAAACATCATTTAAAGATTGTTTATGTGTAGTCAGGGAGACCTTCCTGCACATAAACAATCTTCCCCTCAATGCAGACACCCTTGCACTATGGTGCAAGGGGGCCTGCGTTGGCGCTAGGCTACAAAGTTTAGCGCCAACGCAGGGCTGCACCACATTGTTGTAAACGCCGCACTCCGTTACTTCATTGTGAATATGCCTCTTTGTGTTTGTAATTTGGCGAACATTCACAGTTTACACCTTTTCAACATTTCCCTTTTGCAGTCAGTGATTTTGGGGATAGGAGATGCTCGAGACTTTGTAAGCCCATCATAAATATGTTTATAAATTATAAATGTGTTATACATTTATAAGTGTATAATTTATAAATCATATTTGTAAACTTGTTATTTTGTAAAAAATACAAATATGGCATGCATCTGAGATGGACAGCAACGGGAGGGAGCATTTGGACCTGGGAAGCAGGAGTCAGTACGAGATCTGATATTTATCGGGTAGCAAAGCTGAGGGAGAACAAAATAATGGTTGATGAAACAAAAGACAGTATTAAACCTTTGGATGATTTTAAAAGTTCTGTTTAGAATGATAGTACTAGTGCACGGTCTAATCCATAAGTGGATATATTTTTGGCAGTAGCTTTTAACCCATGTGAGTCCATACCTCTTCCACATTGCCTATCTGAACCACTTTAGAAAGAAAATAAAAACCGAGGGCCTTATTTATGACCCAGTTTGTTTAGCTTTTGCACCGCAGAGCATGGTGCAAGAGCGACGCAAACCTTAAGTCAGATTTTTGAAGCCACGGAAAGCCACTTTCTTTGTGGCTTCAAAAATCCGGAGTAATACAATGCAGTGCAAATTGCTGTGTTGCGTTACTCTGCCATGGGAAGGTGTTCTATGGGTGTTGTGTGGGTGTTCCCAAGCAAACACCCATGGATTTTGACGCATCCCCAGATTTACAAAAACTTGTAAAGCAGGGATGCCTCAAATCGTACACTTTCCAAGGGAGGCTTAACGAGGGGAAAGGTTTCTATTTCTCCCTCTTTCTAAGTGTGCTGCAACGAAAGAAGAATATGCTTCCCATGATTGTTGTTGTGCAGGAAGGTGTGCCTTCTTCACAAAAACAATCCTGCATGCAATTCAGGCACCCTTGCCCCATGGTGCAATGGTGCCTGCATTGGCGCTAGGCATCCCATTGTGCACCAGCGCATGGGAAAGGATAGGAATGTGCCATATTCCATTAAATGCGGCACATTCTTGCCCTTTGCCTGTCACGCAGCGCAGGAAGGTGAGTTGCTGCGCTACACTGCATTACGTCTCAAAGCTCATAAATGAGCCCCAGATTTTTTAAGCAACTAAAATATGTAAAGTTCTAGTTCATTTTGCGCTGCCTATTACGTTTATAGTCTTCCTTTCTGTAGTTCCCAAGAATCCTCATGAGTTTGTGTGTGTTCAACATATATAAGCTGCATCCATTTGAGGGGATAGAACAGAAAGCAGTATCTAGATTTAGAGTGGAAGAGGCGTGTGGGTGAGAAGTCGTCAAAACATCATCTGCCGGGGAGCTCCACGGGATCCGATGATGGCTATAAAAGAGAGCATTTTGTATGTGGGTACATGCTATATAATCCTTAAATGGACTATAAAAAATACTGCCCAGTTCTCATTAGCTTTGTTGTCTCTATAAAGAATTGATCAAAGTACTTTCTGTTTCATTTGAATTATCTTTAGAAGAATATAGCATTTAAAAAGTAGAATTTGAAACATTGAGGATGTTCAGGCTCAGCTTGATATGGTGGGGGGGGTCAGCTGCTATCTTTTGGGGAAGCTCATGCGTACTGATTTATCTTGCTCTGCTGTGAAATCAATATTCCTCTGTATCCACTGTTTGAGACTTATTTTATTCCTGGCCCCTTGAAATACCTCTGTAAAAAAATTGTTGTCCAGAGATTTTCATTTTTGATTTGTGTTTTTGGATCATTAGAGAAGTAATTTAGCTTGGGCAGACATTGCTAATCTGGGCCAAATTATTCTGGTTGGCATTTTTCAAAATGGCGGATGTGTTGCAGTGATAATGTAATATTTCAGGAACAATGAGACCTATATACTTCATTTTAGTGTCAAAACATAGGTTTTGGAGGGCAAATAGTCTTATAGGGAAAGAAAATAACATCTCAGAGCAATCTTTTTCCAATATGGAGGCTCTATAATGATGTGTTTTAGCCATCATATTGGTAATTTATTTTAATATTGTTTTTGATTCAGGTTTTCCGTTGATTCAAATTCGTAAACATGAGCACAGCAGGTGGTAGCAGAGGATCTTTACCTCCTGACAGAGTTTTGCTAACAACTAAATCTGTGGACTCCTTCAACAAAGACAAATGTGTCATGTGCCAAACTAATTCGAAAGACATGCTAACATCAACTGCTGCCGGACAGATTTGAGATGCTGCAGGAATACCGCAAGATAAAGTTCACAAAAGATTGGAACTGTTGGGTGAAGAGGATCAAATATTTTATCATTGTAACAAAAAGTGCTACAAGTCATATACAATGGAAAAAGCCTGGAAAACATTCGTCAAAAATTAGCAGAAACCAGTGAATCACAACAAGAATCCAATGCCCATCCACTTAGAAGATTGATGGCTACCCCTCGTCCACATCCAAAATCTTACCAGTAAGCAGAGGATCTTCAATGTGTTATCTGTGGTTTAGCCAGAACAAGGATCAAAGTGATTGATGAAAGAACAAAGTACAGAGTATATGGGTCTCAAGGGGCAAATATGTTTTTATCTGAAGCTAGTTTCTTCCAAGTTGATGTTTTCAGCGGAGTAGCTGATCTAAACAGCAAGATGAATGTATTTGCAGCGGATTTGTATGCCCACCCGAACTGCATGCATGCATACATTAAAAATATGAATGTACAATGAGCTCCCAGCAGCAACGTAACCACCAGAATTCAGTTAAGTTTGCAGTTTAAAAAAAAATCAAATGAAGGTTTAAAGCCACACTTGAGTGCTGATCATGGTTTCACACTCAGTGAGATCAGTGAAATAATGGTCAACATTGATGAAGCTGTATTGATCCATAATAATGAAATTAAGATTTTTTCTGGTGAGAATGTACAATGACAGAATTGTTGTCAGTCTAACAAAAAAGAATTAGCCACTTATGGTGTTTTTAGCTGATTTGACTCCTGAAGTTCTTGCTGCCAAAATGAGATCACAGGATGCAGTAAAATAAGCAGGAACCATTTTAAGAAATGTCTTGAAAGATTGAGATTTTGGATTTAATGACAAATTTTGTGATGCCCCAGGGCTCCAAAAATCATGGGAGTCAACAAGAATGCCTAATACCTGAAACATTTTTTACGTTATTGTTTAATATCATCAAAGCAAAACTGTTACAAACTAAAGTTCTTGAGTTCAGAATAGAAGCCAACAACATTGATGATGGCTTTGAAGAGATAAGCGGAGAAGTGGAAGATAATCCCATGGGCCGACAGGCTCATGCTGTGCAAATGTACTATCTTTTCCAAATCATGTTTTATGAATTACATCACTGCAAAAAGAAAACTCCTCTATACATGATGAGTGCCCACACAATACATGACAAGTGCAAAAGTAGAGAGCTAATCACTTCAATGAATAGGATTGGTGTATCAACAAGTTAGAATGACACAGTACGGAGCAGGAACTTGTGAGCAACCCATGCAGTAAAATCATGTGAATCCGACTACACCCAACTTCCAAGTCACTTTACCAGGAAAGGATTCACAATTGCTGCTCTTGATCATTTTGATTTTGAAGACAGCTCTTCTTTGTCTGGAACATCAAGGACACATCATACTGCAATGGTGCTTTTTCAAGACTGTACCAATGAAGTAGCTGCTGGAAAATAAGCTGTGTCAGCTGTAGGCATAAACAAACGAAGCTGCAAACTTATAACCCAACTGCCTTGCCAACGTGTGCAAAATCACTACAAGCCATCAACACGTCCCAGTCTACCTGAAAGTGGCTGAGGAAATGGATATTCTTCTACCTGATGCTGAGGTCTGCAAATCTGATTTAATGAATTTATCATATCACTTATTTAGTGCGTACTAAAGGATGAAGAAAAGTCAGGTCCTCTGTGGGCTGGAATTCATGCTCTGATCTCCCAGAATACTGTCCCACTGAAGAAGGTTGGGTTTTTACCAGTAATAGCATCTGAAGTCACAAACAACACAACAGTATGCACAGCGCACATTTTTTTAAAAATGTGTGTGCTCGGCTTGAAGACCAGCTTATTCTGCCAATTTATTGCAAATAAGGTGTTTTCTGCATTGTAGCTGACATTTTTATGATCAATCCAGTAGAATGTGATGATCTTAATCCAGTGATGGGTATTTTCCACATGACAAAAGTTGCTTTGTGATGTGCAGGAGGGTATCTCAGTGGATGTGGCATAGAAAATGCACTTATTGAGGCTGAAATCTTTGGAAGCAAAACTGTCCAGTCAGTATTGACCGGAACTCATTTTGTTAGTTTGTTACAAGGTATGCTCATCATTTTTGAGACTATGGAAACATTGTGTTGGAATGCTTTCTTGAATAAGAATGACAAATTAGGTTTTGCATGTCTTATCTCAGAAGTGAACGAGGTACAGGGTGCACTTCATTCAAAAGGCATAATTCAAAGCCAGGCAATGTTCAATACACTCAGTTCAAAATCAGAAAACCTGGAAACAAGTTCGTAGAGTTTGTCAAAGAATGTGCAGAAAAATCTGAACTTTGCAAGTACTGGGCAAATGTTTTATACATGATAGCTCTATTGAAAAACTTGGTACATGCGGATCGGACAGTTGATTGGGAGCTTCACATGAAGACTGTGGAAACACTGATTACTGTGTTATGCGAATTTGATTGCATAAACTACCTGAGATATGGGTGCTGGTATTTGGAAAGAGTGAAGAAGCTAGAGGTGGAAAAATCATACCTCTACAGAAAATTCATCCAAAGACATTTTGTGGTGAGCGACTGAGAGGGAAGGTTCAATGCTGTGTCTCCAGATATGAAACTGGAACAGACGATCCAGAGATCACAGAAAGGCTCCAAGGGAATTGCTGGTCAGACACTTAAAAGTGAATATGTTGCTCAATGGCAGCTAGTTTACCCCATGAGATCCTTTCTATTTGTAATGCTTTCAGAGAGAAGAAAAATTCAAAGTTAATGGACCATCGTGAAACTATCCCTCATCATGGACTTGTGGGAAACATATCGACAGCCTTCTTCATTTCAAGCAGCACGAAATCTCCTTTGAAATGACTGAGCCTGTGTGACTGCACAACTTTGTAACCAAACAATATGTGGATAACAATATAAAGGTATGTGTACTAGATGTCCTGGAACATGGATCGAAACTATATGCAGAAATGAGGCAGGCGAGATTTGTATTGAAAGAGAAAAAGCTGTTTGACATATTCACTAAAGCTAAACTTGCACGCTTTAATTGCCATAGTAAGAATTTCATCCAACCAGCCACTACAAAGCAGGTTACAAAAAACAACTTTTGCAAGCACATAGAGAGATGAGTGTAGCAAAAGAAAGGGGTGAATTTATCAAGGTAATTCTATCGCATGATCTTCTTCCAACAATCGCATTATTTGATTGAGATGCTGCAAACAAACTAGTGAAGCACAAATTTGCACAATAGCTTGAAGAAAACCTTCACCTGAAGAATTTCAATTCGAAAAGGTGTCCTCATTGAAAACTGCTGTTGTTGTGGACTATATGTCCAATTGCGAATGGTAAAGATTTCATCCATGCAAAACTTCGGAGAGATCATTCAGACTGCTCTACAGATGTCAAAGTCAGTGTGCACCTAGCAAGAACTGCACATTTTCTTTGACAGTTATCTTGAACTATCTGTAAAAGAAAGTGAGAGAATCAGACAAATTTCTACAAGTGGAACAATTGAACTTGCCTGCATCAAAAATTCAACACCTATTCCTGTGCAACTTGACAAATTCTGGTCATCAACATCGAACAAGATGAACTTGGATATGTTAACTCACCAAAACATTGCAGATGCTTCAGTGAACACTGAATGTCAAATTACTGCAAGTGGAATGATTGTCAATGAGGAGTTGGTTCCTGCAGAGATATATTCAAAAGGTGTGGCCCATTTTATTTAAGAACTTAACAGCAAATTGGAGGAAGCTGACCTTTGTGTTGTGCCACATGCTGAGTGGGCTTTTCAAAATGGTTCAAATCGAGTCATTGTACTGTCAAATGACACCTATATTATTATTGTGCTACTTAGATTTGTTGCAATGTTCATAACTCAAGGATTGTCAGAATTATGTATATGTTATGGAACAGACGAGAAAAGACACTTAATCCCGCTTCATATTCTGTACAAGAAACTTGACCAAGAGATGCTCAGTGTTCTTATCAAGGCACATATTCTTACGGGTGATGACACTATGAGCAAAACTGGAACAAAGCTTGGAGCTTTGACTGCTGAACCTGTGTTGTTTCTAAAAGGATTTGCTGAGACAGAAGAATAATCTGACTTTAAAGACACAGAAAAAAACCTTGTACTTGTGTGGAAAATGAGTTCTGACTGTCACACATTTGACGATCTTCGGTACAGTGAGTTCAAGAGATCAGTCCCGCTAAGTGACCTTCCACCCATGTCATATTCTGTGCGTGGACACATTAAAAGAGCATTCTGCTTGATCAGAAGATGTGTAAATGTTTTGGATCATATATACGTAGAGAAAGGTCCATGTGAATTTGGTTGGGACGATATTGATGGGGTGCTAAATCCTACAAAATTTCTAAAGCCTCTACCCACAGGACTTACACATACATGTACTTGCAAAACCTATGTTACAAAAAGATGTCCCTGTCGATATGCTCTTCTCAAATGTTCAACATTCTGCAAATGTACCACAAGCGATTGCCAAATATATAAAGTGAACTCTGAAAATGTGTCTAAAACAGGAATGATAAACATATTTTTTTCATATTCAGATCATAAACATTGTTTGGTGTGTACATGAAAGGATTAAAAAACATTATTAGTTGTTTCATTTCCATATATGTCTCTTCTTCCTCCATTTTAGCTGCAATTTTGGAAAATGGCAGAAGGGGTGCTCTGAGGAGTTATTTTCTGTCTCTATAAAACTACTTGACCCCCAAAACCTATGTTTTGACACCAAAATGAAGTATATAAGCCTCATGGTTTCTGAAATGTTACATCATCACTGCAATACATCCGCCATTTTTAAAAATGTGGTCCAGAAAAATTCAGCCCGGATCAGCAATGTCTACCCAAGCTAAATTACCTCTCTAATGATCCAAAAATACAAATCTTAAATGAAAATCTGTAGACAACAATATTTTTTACTGAGGGATATTATGAGGCCGGGATTATTTGTGGTGATAACAGGTGTATTGTCAGTATTTCCTGATCCTAACCAACCTTGCTGAGGGATCTCGGGAGGATCACCCACCCATGTGCATCATCATGTCCTCAGTTTGCCATGCATGAAGACATTAATAAGGAACAGTAGTACTCTTCTGTGTAATACTTCCATTCACATGGTACATATTCGCTCCTGGGATGGAGGTGCAGGTGCGGCCATGTTAGTAAGGATTTCTGGCTTTGATAGACTAGGCTGTTTTGGAGGCAGCACCAAAACATGTAGTGATACTGAAATTCACTGCGCAACCCAGGAGAATTGGAGCGCATTGTAATAGTGTGGCTTTGCACATGTGTGATGTATGTAGAACATGAGTGCCATTTTGTAGTGTCAATTACCCAAGCAACACACAGCTCCTGTAATAACAAAAATGGATAAAAACCTGCAACATCTGATCAGCATGTTTCCCAAATTGCACTGCACACTTCAAGGAACCTATGGGCCTCCTTTATAGGGTTTTGGCGTAGGGAAGGAATGCACCATATTTATCCAATATGGTGCATTTGTGTCCTTTCCCTCTGCTTGGCGCCGTTTCGGCAGCCTAGCTCCAATGCAGGCACCCATGCACCATGGCGCAAGTTTGCATGTGCTGTAGTCACAAATGTTTTTGTGCAGAAAGGGGCACCTTCCTGCAGAAAAACAATCCTAAGAGGCGGTTCCTTTTTCTATGTGTGCTTCAGAATGTCGAACCCAGAGGAAAAAAAACGAGGAGAAAGAAAGATATTTCTCTTTGTTACACCTGCCCTGGGGAGGTGTAAGATTTTGATGCATTCCAGGTTTACAAGTCCCTGTAAATCTAGGAATGCGTCAAAACCCATGGGAGTTGCATGGGAGCACCCACTGCATCACCCATGGAACGTCTCCCTTGTACAGAGTAAGGCAACGCAGTGATTTGCACGGCACTGCCTTACTCAAAATTTATGAGGTCACTCAAAGCCACACAATGTAGCTTTGCGTGGCTTCAGAAATCTGACTCAGCGCCTTGCGTCACGTAAGTACCACTTTGCGTGGTGGGCTCTCATAAATATGCCCCTATGTTTGCTACCACTGACTGAACTGTAGCAGCAACTTCGCAACAATAAATAAACTATGGTTAGAGGTTCCAGAAGGTTTAGACTATGCTATTAAGAGATTCATTTCTAGCTAGGTGTAAATTCATTATACGTGCCGAATATGCAGGTAGCAACTCATCTGAACTCAAAGGGGCATATTCTCAAGAATGTGTGATAACCACCGCAAGTTTAGCTTAACGCAACTTTGCACATCGCAGTCTATCACGGGAAAACAACGCCGTCTTAACGTAGTTTTCCCAACCTGGATGCACCATGCGATAGCCCCACGATAACGCGTCAAATGCCGCATTAAAATTAACGCGACGCTGCAAAAATGCGAAACGCGAATAAAGTTACGATGAGGCCAACCGCGATACAAAAATCAGCGATAACCAGCGACTGGCCTGCAATCCCCACGCGTCATGCGGGAAAATGCACCATAAAAGCTGAACAAGAAAAACACACCATAAACAAAATAAACTGCGTAGCAACATGGGGGCACCCGGAACGAGTGCCCAGGTCAACGCGAACCGCACAAGCCCCACAGACCACAAGCAAGGAACCTTGGGGTCGGGGAAGGACAAGGAGAAGAGGAAGAGGAAGACAGGGTACAGTCCGCATGACAACCGGATCGTCGTCACGGAGGTGACAGAGCACCAACAACAACTGTCCGTCACCTCCACCGTGTCATTGGCAACACAGACGGAAAAATGGCATTCCATCGTGAATGCAGCCGGAGTGTCGAGGAGGCAAAGATGCGCTGGCACGATGTGAAAAGCCAAACCAAGCAGAAACCCGCTGCCAACAGAAAGGCAGCAACGGCGAATGGAGGTGGGAGTTCTGCGCCACAGGAGGAGCTGGAGCAAATGGCGGCCACAGTCATCAGTGTGGAGACGGTGCAAGGAGTCGGGTGTCTGGACACTGCTCGACATGACCTGACACAACAGCAACAGGGTGAGTAATGAACAGGGACTGTGGGGACGGGGGGACGGGCACAAGGGCACACATGCACAAGGACGTGTAGCACACCGCACACCCACAATGACCCTGGGTCATGTCCCTGATCCCCGTGGCACACTGCAGCACACATACAAACATCAAGTAGGCCCCCGTTCACCATGTGCCCAAAGGGGTCCCACCCCACACATCACCAATTACACAACACACACATGCACCCGTGCGAAACACAGCAAAGATGCGTATGTGAGAGCCACACTGACAATGCAAATGACACCACATGACCAGCAGCATGGCTGGAGTACAATCACCATGACACTGTGCACGCCACGAGACTGAGGTGGCTGAGTGTGGACCACATCCGGAAAGGAGCAGGTCACACTCTGACACATCCACCTGCACAAACAACCACTGACGTCAACAACACATCTGCAGACAAACAATGCACAAGAGTACAAAAACCGTCCAAGAGCACAAATGACCCAAGTCGCCAACATCACAGCACCTCAAAAGCACAAAAGCCAAAGGCACACCGCCTCCAAGGGATAAGGGGCAGCAAAATCACAGCTGCAGGTGCGACTCCCACACAATGCAGCACACACACATAGCAATGACAGCACACCCACATGGACGACAATGTGGTACACAGGCCAACACCTACACTGCAGAACAGAGGACACAACTGGGTCCGCCTGTGCGTAGAAAATGGCCAATCACATCTGACATAGCAGGAAACTGTGAGATGCAAATGTATGTGTACAACCTCACCTACGTCATGTAGTCCAAATGTCCACTGTCCCGCATCAAATAGTCCGCCCCTCCCAAACAGTCACAATGTACATTGTCATGAAGTCTGTATGTAAACTTGAACAATGCGGCAACATACATGCCAACACAATGTCAACAAGCATCTCCCCTTCACATTGCAGAGGGACAAACAACACCTCCAGCAGAGCAGACCAGACAACTCTACAGTGATGCTGAAGAGGACCACCACACTTCCGACACCTATGCCCCACAACAGTACATGGACATCTTAGGCAATCGGCCTCCAGGAGCAGGGCAGCACCGCTACATCGAGGATACCCCACCCCCTGCACAGACAACACAGCTGGACGCACCCACCACCACGGCTGGCTCCCAGCAGCCCACCAAAGCACACATCGCATTCCAAGGCCAGGTGTCAGACTGCCAGAAGGGGGTGGCCAAACATGTGAGGGTGGGGTACTACCTCATGGAAGCCGAACTAGACCACATACGTGGGTGTCTAAGTCCCATCAGGGCCCACCTACACTCCCCAATGGAGACCCACACTGTGACAGAGACACATGCCTTTGCACATTTCCAGTACTGAACCACACCCAGAGCCACGGGATGATCATCCACACCCCCACGCTGGACTGTCGTACGCCGGCCCAGTTCACTCCTCTTACGTATTGAGTGGGGGACGACAAAGCTACATGTGCAATGTCCCACCCGCTGCCTGCGGTGACATGGCTGCGTCCTCTGTACACGGCACAATGTAATGTTGTAGTGCCCGGGTCACAAATGCATACATCATGAGCACACGGACACACTCAGATAGTTCGTTGAACTGGCTACGGGCACGTGCGCTCGACACCTTTATTTGCATGGTCACATGTACAGTGACGCATGTGCTGGATGTGTGTGGGGTGAGTGTAAGCCAGCCCTCATGGAGTCGTTGGTGCTGGCAACAACTTGAACAGTGATCACAATTAAAGCGGAAACAGAAAACACCAGCATAACAGAAACTACTGTGAAGCATCATGGTGGTAGCCGGAGAAAGTACAGTGTTCACCCAACATGCAAGCAGAATGGTCCATGATTTGTGGTGCCCTGAGTTAGTGGCACCTGAAGACCTGAGCAGGGAACAAGCTGATGATGGCACCCACGACTGGTGTGAGCAACTCTGATAGTCTGGCAGTAAGACACTTACGACTCTGGCGCCTGTTGTTTGGAGTTGGTCCTGGCGGTGGTGGCGTGTGCATCCTGCGGTGATGTGACATCCGGGCAGGACAGGACTCGATTTGATGTGTGAGCCCAGGTGGGCCGCAGTTGAGGCCGGAGGCAGCGGACAGCGCAGGGCCACAGACACATGGCCTTGATGACCCCCAGTCCATCGACCCAGAGGCCATCCAATATGCTATCAGACAGGGGCCATGACTTGAGCTGCACAGAGTTAGTGGCCCCGGATGAACTGCGGCTGGCACAGGCACACCGCCACGGGACGGTGACTTGCGGTGCAGTGAGATAGGGCCACGCGAGGTGAGCGGGTCCTCGTCGATGTCGAAGGTGAATGTAGCGGAGGTTTGCGGGGGACAGTGGAAGGTGTCCTCCAGGGCATGATGCAGAGGGCAGAAGCCGGCCAGAAGCAGCAAATGGAGGAGTGGAATGCTACAGCTTCGTTTTTGCCACAAAGTCAGTATCACCAACATGATGATGAAGACATGCCCCAGTCCATAGACTCAGTCGGCACCAAAGTTCAACCAGAAAGTGTCCATGGATGTCGGGGAACAGACTTAGTGGCACCGGAGCTGAAAGGGGATGCAGTCTGCGATGAGGCCAGTACAATGATGTCAAGTCTGCCATAAAGGATTCATGACTGAATTCCCAATGTGTGACCTACTCGACCGCAGTGTAGGCCGAATGCGTAGTCATCAAGGGCCCTCAGACACGTGTGGTTGGGATGCCATGCACATACTTTGTGTCACCACATCGAAGGGAGTATAGTGATATAAACTCAGCCATAAAGTGTGTACTCAGCCATTGTGTAATCAAGACTCAGTTCCAAATGTGTGACCTACTTGACCACAGTGTAGGCCCAAGGCAGCGGTCAGCAGGGGCCCACAGCCACGTGTCGTTGGCCCGCGTAGCACAGAGTTAGTGACACCAAAGCAGTTGTCGGCAGTGTTCGATCACCTCCGTAACAATGATCCTTTTCTCCTCCGGACTGAACCGCGTCTTCCTCTTACTCGCCTCCTTGCGTACAATGATATGAACTCCGCCATGCAGAAATCAAGACTCAGTTCCACATGTGTGACCTACTCCACCGTAGTGTAGGCCCGAGGCAGCGGTGGAGTACGCCAACGAAAAAGGAGTAAAGCGGGCCTGTGTCGCGGAGGCCGTGATGGTCTGAGGAGGCTGCCAAGGTCGCGGGCTTCGGGCTTGGAGCTTGCGCCGGCATGTGGTGGGCCATCTTTGACACACGCCGGTGTCGGCAGGTGAGCAGTGAGGCCTGGCTGCGCAGGGGCGGCCATGACGGGTTCGGGGACCAGCAGCCCGGGGTGCAGCAGGCGCACAGGATCGCAGGCCACACCGCTCAAGGCGATGGCGTCGGCCTCGTGGCGGGGTGGGAGGCGCCACCCTGGCAGACACGTTGGGCATTCCGGAAGAGAACCATTGCCAGAGCTACGTGCTTTTTATTCACACCCCTACGCTGGCTTGGCGTACGCCAGGCCAGCCCACTCCGCACACGCTTAAAGGGGGGGACGTCACAAGCTACATTTCCTTGGGCTTCCCCACTGGCTGGGGTGACATGGTTGCGTCCACTGTCCACTACACTACAGGCACCAGCAGTGCATGTAGACATGGATATGTCTGTGGTCTGCATACTGCAGTCTGTCCAGCACATCTCCGCCACACTTGGCATTGTGTACATTGTCATTCATGGGTGACTTGCCTCCTTCGCACATGCCTGGTTCCCACCTCTCCCCACATTCCGGTATTGTGTGGCTGGGGTGCCATGCCGTTTATGGCTCATGTACATGGCTAACCAAGGTTGCCACAGTTAGTTGTGCTGTCGTGTCTGGTGGGTGGGCATGTTGTTTGGCATGTTGTATGTGATTTTGTGACGTGTGCAGTGCCAGAGTTGCGTGATTGTGGAGTTGAGGGGTGTGGTGTGTTCATTTGGTACTTGACAACGTGCAGTGCATTTCCATAGGTGCCATCCTGGAAGCGCTGGTTGATGTTGGACTGTCGGAAGATGAAGGGATCATGCACACTGCCTGGGTAGTTGGCTACGACATTGGTGAAGAGTCCCCTGTGGTCCACTATTGCCTGCACGTTGATGGGATGCGTGTGCTTTCTGTTGCGGTACTTGTGTGCGGTGTCGGCAGGGGGCACAAGTAGGACATGTGTGCAGCTGATTGCCCCCAACACGTGCGGGAATCCAGCTATGGCGTATAGTCCTTGCTTGGTCTCCAGCTGTTCCTGCGCATTGTGGGGGACGTATAGGTACTGGGGTACCTAGCTGATGATGGCATCCAGAACAGGTGTGGGGAACTTGGATGGGGCTGGCTGTGCGACTCCTCCGACTCTGGCGGTTGTTGGTTGGGAGGTACCAGAGGCCAACAGGTGCAGCACAGCCAGCAGCTTTGTCTGCGGAGGGATGTTGGTTGTCCGCTGTGCTGGTACCGTCAGCCTGTGGGCAATGATGTTCAGGATGCGGAGGATGGTTGTCCTTTTGAGCCTGTAGTGGGCATTGACGTTGTCTGGTGTTAGGTCTGTGAGGCTGGTGCATTTCCTGATGGTCTGCTGTCTTTGTCTGCGCTGCCTCTGTGGTGGTCCGGAGGGGTTCCGGGGGGGGTGGCGGTCCTGGGGGTGGTGGCGGTGGGTGTTGTTGCCCTCTCGGGCTCCAGGATGCATGGTTAGTGGCTCCATGGCATCTGTTGTTCTTCATGTGTGGCTCTGGGCTGGGCTCCCTTTGATGGTGCAGGTTGTTGTCCGACTTTACACCAGGTCGGAGCAGGTGTTAATTTCCTGCTGCTAACGCGCCTTATCGCCTGTTTTGTGGTCTTACCGCCGATGTGGCTGGTCGTTGAGAATGTTGAGGTGTGGTGTTGTCGGGGCTTTTTGCTCGGGAACGCCTACTCTGCATCTCATTAGCGATAGTTGCCGGGGTCATCTGTGGCGATGTTTTTTGCGGATGCTTTCGCAAGTAAACTGGGGGTATCGGCTGTTAGCACCAGCTTGTGAATGGGGCGATAATTTTATCGCGACTTTGGCTGCGATAAAGTGCCATTAACTCGGCGATAGTTCCTTGAGAATATGCCCCAAAGAGTATCATTTTTAACAACAGTGAGCTAATGTTTGGCCTAAGTGACTAGCATATTTATTTAGTTTTGTTGTTCAATGCTTAGACAACCGCGGATGTTTTGTTTATTTTAATTCTTTTTTTTTCAATCTGGAAGACAATTGGTACAAATGTGACCATAAAGTTTTCGTCATTGCAGTGACTACTGAACTGGTGGTGAATCAGTTTTAATTTCAAGCTCCATGAGAGACGAAAATCCAAACTTCATGACAGATGACCTTCCCATGGGAAGAGTGGAGAGGCTAGAAGATGCTAGTGGGGAGATAATTGTGCCAAAACGAAAATTAGCACTTTTGAGACAGAACTTGATGGTGGTAGGCAGGAAGCTATTGAAAGGGCTACCCATTCTGAATAGAGACATAGATGTCGAGGATGGTATAGATCTAGAGATGCGTTTGATGATGAGTATCAAACACTTAAGTGGGCACTAGAAGAGCATTAACAAGGCTATGGTTAATGTTGTGGTGGAGAAAGATGGACTGTTTTCAAGAGGCTACTCACCTGGAGAAAGCATTTAACAGCATGTCTATGTTTTGTGCATGTTACCGGCAGCACGTGAGTTGAAGGATCTCTACAAGAAGATAATAAGAGATTAGTTGATAACTAGAACCAACAATCCAAGGATCCAGAAAAAGTTATTGACTATTAAGGAACCTTGCCTAGACAAATCTGTTTACATCACAAAAAGAATGGAAAATACATCAAAATATGAAAGAGAATTGAATAATAAAGACGTGTTCAGAAGAAGTTGTGATAGTCTGTGAGCTAGTGCTTTGAGCCCAGCTCTGGGACCGTGCCTTTCATAAAAGTAAGGATGAGGACATCTGTATGATCAAAACATTGAAAGTTTCTATTGTGCAGCATGCAACTTTTGGCTAAGTCCCACCGTTGTCTGGCTGCAAGGGTTCCATGTTACAAATGCTAATAAGTAGAGCATTTTCATGGGTCTGGAAGGGAGATCTCAGCGAGGTAAAAAAGTGTAATCTGTGTGGAGGTGCACTGAAATGAGAGATGAGGAATTGTTTGTATGTATTAAAGGAGAAAATGGAGTGGTGCACAATGTGCAGGACTCTTACAAAGGCCCCTAATAAAGTTAGTGAAGAGGGAATGGAAGTTGAGATATGGGAGGATTCATGTTCACCGTATGCCCTGACATTAATGAATATTCATTAGTGTGTGCCCACTGTTGTTTGTGAGGCCCTTTACAGGTGTCATCATACGTATTTGCACCTTCCATTGTGTTTATATTTCTTAATTTCTGAGTAGCATGTAGTAGTGTGTGTGTGTAATAAAGTACCTGTCTTTGTTATTAGAAAAAGCACTGACTGGATAGAAAATTACTGAGTGTTGTTTGTTCTGTTGCTGAGTTCTGAGTCTTAGCACACAGCACCTACTCTAAGTGTGCCTTGAACTGCTTTCCTTCGCTACCCCGAGAGTCAGGTGCTGAAAAGGGATACTTGGGTCCCAGTTGGGGTCCACACTATGGGGGGGGGGGCAGAGTAGCAAAAGACCCCAACTGTTACAATTGGGACCACATTTCCTCTGTCTGTCCTGGAACTGTTGGATCCAGATTCCTTACAATGGGTAATAACATACATTTGGTGGTTATTATCAGTGCCTTCTATTTTGGCTGCTTAAAAAATGAAAGCTCTGTAGGTACTCCAGCAATGACGCATAATAATTGTCCAATGTTATAAAATTCTGTTTAGAATGGAAGGAGCTCTATAATCTTCCCTTGTTTAAGCAATTTGAAGTCCACTCTATACCAATAATTGAATCTGAAGCCAATTTATTGTAAAGAACAGCCACCTCTTTACAATGAATGACTTTGGCAGCATGAATTGATAGAACTGATCTCAGTAGGGCAATGTATAATGGAAATAAGATGTGCTGGTTTTCATGAGAACTGACAACTTGCTGGGGCCACTTAGACTTCCTGCCCAGGATCCCTGCTGCAGGGGAGAGCACTCTCAGGCAGCCTGCCGGAACTTGTTGGAGCCAAGGCCATAGCCGATGCGGGAATGCGACTGCTGGGGACTACGAGTCCCAGAATCCTTTGCTGAGCCTACACCTGGCATCAAATACGCTAGATAAGCGCGAGCGAGCCCAGCTGCGCAGGACGTGTGTGGGTCGTGCCCTGGAAAGCCCAGGCCAAGGGCAGGCCCATCCTGTGCCTGTCAGCGACCCGAGGCGGCAGGGCAGGGCCACCCCTCTTGGCTCTGCACTCTTCATCTTGAATAGATCCTTTCAGTAAGATTCCCCCTCTGGGTACAGCCAGCTAACTATGTTGAGGCATGTGCTGAATAAGATCAATGTTTTCACTTGTACCCTGGCAAATCAAGACTCAGGTGAGAATTTAGGAACCACGGGCCTTCATTAATCTGAACATTGGTGGAACGGAAGGGGGGTCAATTGAACTGTCTACTGACCATGTTCCTCACCCTATGAAAACTGTTAAGGACTGAATGAGAACATCCGCTTATGCATATTGACTTCTTTGACTTACTTGGCTCTAGCTCGATGGTACATGGAGGCATGGTATTTTATGGTAGTACCCTGCATTTTGTATGCTAATGTTTCCCTGATTATTGCATTATAACGCGTTCAAATTGCAGTTAGGAGGGATACAATCTTTGCTGTAATAAACGTCCTCGTACCTGTCCTGAGCGTGTGAGTGGAATGAGAGTGTTGGGAGTGCTGTAGATATTTAACATCTCGAAATATGGGCAAGCGGAAGCTTCAGACACTGTGTCAGGCAAAGGGAAAATACCTAAAATAAGAAAAAACACAGCGGAGAACTGTACTTTGGCTGCCATTGATAATTTAATTGAAGAGGTAGAGTCAATATTGAGTGACAAGCATAAGTTAGCTAACACCCACAACTCGAAAATTACAGCCTTTTATAACAAGAATTGGCATAGCCAATAGGTCTCGCCTTTAGGTCCTTATGTGTTCAGCCAGAGCTATTGGCTTTGCCAATGTCTTTAAGCTATGTTGCAGAGCAGCGTGGCTGCTGTGCAGCATGTTGAAAAGTTATAATAAAAAAGTGTTATAAGCATTTTTGTTACCTTATATATAACCAAGACATTATGTACAACTTGAACTACCCTATTAAAAAAAAAGAATTAACATAACAAATTTCTTCTAGTTTTTTTTGTCCTTGCAAAGCTGGCAATTATTTTTTGCCTGTTATAGCCTTTTTTTGTTATGGGGCGTGGACATAAACAACGGGAGTGTGTAGGTTGGGAAATAGTACCTGAATTACAACAGGAGCAATGGACGGACACTAGTGAAGAATCCACAGACGCCAGATTCCGATGTCAGACTGCACTTATGGCAATGGAGCTCATTAGAAACTGTGTAGACAGCGTCAGAAATCAGTATAATATATATAGAAGCATTGAAGTCAGAGAAAGAGAATGAAACATGGAGGTAAGAGGGTGTGTGTAGGGGGTAGAAATAAGCATGTGAGGAAGACAGAGCTAGTTAGTATGAGAGGACAGCAATAGAATAGAAAGAATGATACCCATAGGAAGGACAAAGGGTGATAGAGAAAGAGAAACGAGAGAGAGAGAGAGAGAGAGAGAGAGAGCAAGAAATTGTGTATTTGCTTGAGAGAGAGATAGAGGAAGCGAGAGAGAGAATGAGTGAAACAGAGAGGGGGAACAGATAGTGCGTGCCAGAATGAGAGTGACTACAGGGGAGGTTTAAAAACACATAGAGGATGAGTGCCTGGGTGATGGTCAGACAGAGAAAGAGCTTCAGCAATTATGTACATAATGTTTGTGATGCAAAGTGTTCCAGGGCCTGTGTTTTTACTCTTTTAATGCAAACCTCCCATGAAACAAATAGAAACCGTATTAAACTGTAGTGCTGTTATATATTTTGAAAATGTTTACATTGCGACAGACCCTCTAACCTCTGAAATTTTACACTCTGCAATTCTGCCTTAATTACCTGCCCCCTTCAATCCCCCAATGCAGACACAGATTACAGTTCCTTACTGGCCACAGGCGCAGGCTAGCGCTCTAAAGGCACAGGCACCACGACTGCGTCTCACCTCGCCACTCGTGCTGCCAGGTGTGAAATCCAAAACACTCACACGCACACTCCCCTTGAAAAGAAGTCCAAAACAAGCGCAAACCCTACCAAAAGAAATACAAAACAAACCAGCCTACAAATATCACAAAAAGGCTTAAATGAGGATAGAGAACGTTAGTCTGATAAAACAAAAAACAATGTCTTGCTATTTTTATCACAAAGACTCTTGAAACTATAATTAGAAAGCATTAAAAGCTCAAACATTCTCCATTCTTTGTTAAATGTGATGAATTGGCAGCAGCAAAGGAAAAAGCATATGCGTACACATTGATATTCTAAGCAAGTGTGGCAGGAGATGAGGGAGGAACAGGTACCTGAGTAGGGGGAGTACTAAAGGGTAGAGCAGGACTTGGGTAGAAGGAGGAGCGTCATGTGCCTTAAGAGGATGTGGAAGGTACAAACAGTATGGCGAAAGAGGGACAGTCTGCAGTGACTTAACTGCTGTGTGGATAAACAAGTTATATGGAGTGGAGGGGCAGAGTGTGAGTTGGCAAGAAGGCCCGAATATGTGGGAAAGCCAGACAGATGGTAATGCGAAGTAAAATACGTTTGGCAGGGGGCAGGAATGGACAGGGATGCTGGGCAGTGGAGCATAGTTTCTTTGGTCGCAGACTCTTTGCTGGGTAGTGGAGTGAACTATCTAAGGGATGGGAGGAGAGATTTTAAGTGGAGGACGGTGTCTAAGAGACACAGTGATTGGGTTGCTAGCAGTGTCTGGAGGAGGGACAGTAAAGGTTGGAGAGGCAAAGGAGACAAGTGGTTTGGTGTAGGTTGGTGTGCCACAGTGTGTGGCTGAGGGAAAATCAGATTTCACTGGTTGGGAGCACATAATAAGGTGGAAGACTGACCGCCCCAGTTACAGGGGCCTAGAGTGGGAGCAGTGAGTGAGGATGAGGTGGAATTAATTTCAGTATCTGGTGGATGGGCATCAGTGACCTGAAGGCTCGCAGAGTAGGGGGCAGTGTCTACAGTGTAGGGGGCAGTGTCTGGAGTGCGGGGCACACTGCTTTGGGAGCGAGAAGCCCGGGTAAGGTAGGTGAAGGAGAGCAGAGGCCGGCGTGCAGGGACTTAGCAGCTGGGTGAAGGACAGTTTGCAGCTGGTGTGAGGAGGGCGGACATAGATGAGCTGTGCATGCCAGACATAGTGCGCCCACCTGGATAAACTGAATGGCGAGTGCACACTTGCCAACGTTGCCACCGCCTACCACCACTAGCCAGTACTTCTCCACTGAGCCATCCTTCCAGTTTGCCATGTAGTAGGGAAGCCATCCTGGCGCTGCCACAGGGGCTACAGTGCAGAGGGATAGAGGGACAATTCCCGAAGTCAAATCGGGTTTGTTTCTGGGCTGGCTCCGCCTGTGTTTGGCAGGCTATGACTTGGTGTCTGGACCCACACACTCAGCCCCCTCCGCACACCTTCAATCCCGGCGCTGCTCTCGTCACTGCAGAGATAGCAGTGCAGTGAAGAGCCAGTGGTTCCATCTTAGCGGAAACCGAAAGTAGTGAATCACACAGTAGAAAATGCCGTCCGTGGGGAGGTGGAAACCCTGCAATTTGCTAATACACCTAGACACTAGACATCGAGGACTACATATAAAACAGCCATAGACGAAGTCACTGTTGAAAAGTTTACCTTAAATAAGCACTGTTACTTCGGGTTCGTGCAGCAACTCATACCGGTATTAGAACAAGAGAGGGCGGCGCCAATCATTTTGACAGACTAGTCACTAGTGAGTATAAAATCGACTTAATTAAGAAACAAAAGAGGCAGCGTGTGGGTGGTAGAGAAGGACATGCGTTTCCCACACAGTTTTGCACTGCTGCTGTCCGTGCTGCTTCGGTTGTGTAGGGGCGGTTGGGTCCGGAAGCATACTTTACTCCCACCCAGAGTTAGGAAGGTTTACTCTTCCACCAACAATGCCGCACGTCATAACAACTTTGCACTGCAATTTCAAAGTGCAGTGGGATTTCAAAAGAGAAGGAAGGTGGGTTGGGGTGAACGGGGATTCATAGTTTAAAGGGGGTGCCGCGTGCAGGGTGCAAGTTGCCAAAATGCCTGCCGGTCCAGAAGACAAAAAGAAACACTTCACTTACTCTGTCATGTCAGCGCCGACCCCATTGATGGTACAGGTGCGACGATTGCCCTGGCACCACAGACAGTCCCGGGCAGCGCCGCGGCCCCAGTCTGGATCAGACACTGACTCCTGAGTCTCCGACCGATTGCGGCCCCCAGGGGAAGTGAGGTCGGCAGACCAGTCTTCCCCTGGGGTGTTCGCGCGATAGTGAGGACAGGTTGTGAGGTAGTTTAGGGAGTGGGGTTAAGGTAGGGTTTATAGGGGGCAGGGGAGGAAGTTCATCCTCTTCCTGTCCCCAGCGCCGTTAGGGAAGGGTTAAAGAAAGTTTTGAGGAGTTTAGGCAGTTAGTTACTAGGCCAGTGTAGGTTAATTTTGTAGGCCCAATCTGCTGATTGAGGCAGGAGTGTCGCGCCACCGGTTGACCTGGTGGGGCGTTCTTCTTTTCTTGAAGTATAGTGCCCCGATTCCTGGGAGAGCGCCGCAGCAACTGGAGTGAGGCCCCCAGACGACGGTGCGCGCAACCGCGTATACGCGATGGCGGAGCCTGACGCGGCGGCGATTCGCGCCGCATTACTGGTGCTGGGCCGGGCCGGGCCGGGAGAGCGGATCTCCTGCGGCCCGGAGTGCTGGACCAGGCGTGGGTCGGGATGACCCGCACGCCTCGGGCTGCATCGGCGGGTGTGGCCGCGGCGGTGGTGGCATGTCTGGAAGAGCCACCACCGCCTAAAAGAGGTACGTCTGGGCGGGGGCGAGGCATGGGGCACAGTGAACAGGGTAAGCGCGGGGGACGGCATAAGAGCCTCCCCGCGCGGCTGCAGGGTGCTCTGGCTGCACCAGCATCGACGGCAGGGCCGGGGGGGAGGGGGGGGCAGGACCATGTTGGCGGAGCAGCATGTGTCTGGGGAAGAGGCTGCCAGGAATGCCCCCGGAGTGTCACAGGCGCCGACTGCTGGCGAGCAGGGAGTGGGGGCCCCATCTTGGGAACTGAGTGACGCCAGTG
This sequence comes from Calotriton arnoldi, assembly GCA_963921515.1. Lineage (NCBI taxonomy): Eukaryota > Metazoa > Chordata > Amphibia > Caudata > Salamandridae > Calotriton > Calotriton arnoldi. Next base: position 944,332 of record CAWUFW010004735.1, read on the forward strand.
AGGAGGAGGGAGATTGGGATGACCCCGCAACAGAGGATTTTACCCTCGTGTTGTCAGGCGATGAGTCTGCTGGGGGGGGGGAGGAGAGGGACTGGGGGGATTTCCCAGTTGATTTATCTTGCAGGCCGGTGAGGGGGGGGGGATTGCTTCAAGAGGGGCAAAAGGGAAAGGGCCCATCAAGGTCACCACGCCACAATGTCCTTCAGAAACCCTAGGTGGCAGTGCTCCCGGCCCTTCCCGGGGGCCAAGTTCAGGTACTTTGAACCCAGGGCCATTGGCAGATAGGTGGGCAGGCATGTCATTAGAAGAGAAGATTCGCGACCAGCGTCGCATTATCCAAGAGACCGAAGGGAAGTGGCAGTTATTGAGCGGGGTACTGGGGTGAATGTATGACATTGTTCTGCATTCTGTCCATCAATTGTTGTTTTTGCATTTGTCACCCCGAGTGGGACGGGTATGCCCAGACGTGGGTCCCGTGCTCTCCATGCCACTGGAATCAAGCTATCCTGGCTGAAGAGGGGTGAAACCCCGAAACCGGTCCTAGGATGCTTGTTTCCAGTCCAGGGAGGACCTGGCTTGGCAGTTCGGGCTGGACTGTTCCCATGAGGCACAGGGTCAAGACTGATTTGCATATGGCTGGGTTCAAACTGGAATGGCATGGTGAGCAAAAAAACGATGGATTTAGGCCCAGATCTCTGTACTGGGGTGAATGTATGACATTGTTCTGCATTCTGTCCATCAATTGTTGTTTTTGCAGTTATTGAGCGCAGCCAGGGAGACAGGTTGGGGGGGTGCGCAAGGGGGGGACGGGCCTCCGGCGCACTTTGTTGAGGAGAGGAATGGGGCTGGGCCCCGAGGCAAGTGGGTCTGGGTGGAAGAGGCAGGGACTGCCATGACGGCACAGAGACCTGATGGCGCTGGGGCCCCCTCAGGCTTAGACGGTCTTGGGGGGGGGGCGCAAGCCAGCGGTGGAGGCTGGCAGAGGCCTGGATGGGCCGGCGGGGTGCAAGACGGCCTCCAGACGCCGGGCGGAAGCAGTAGGGGGGTCCGCGGTGGCCTGCCCTCCACCGAGGGAGCGGGCATCAACGGCGCCGGATTGTGAGGTTGTGCCTGGTGTGAAAGGGAAGCGGCTGAAAAGGGCAGCGCGTGAAGTGCTGGGGGCGCCTGTTGAGGTTGCGATTGAGGAACAACTGGATTATGATGATGACAGCGATGAGTTGGAGGAAGGCGAGGTGCGGGACTGTGTGGATTGGGGGAGGGCCAAGACGGCAACAGGAAAGTTTGGTGTTTTGCAGACGCCACAGGCCAGCACCAGTGGGGGCAGAAAGGCGAGCCAGAAGACGGCGGACGCCAGAGGGAAAGACCGGGAGGTACCTACGAATTTATCAGGTGAGAGTGCCTGGTGGGTCGCTTGGGATGATGGCCCTAAAGGGGGCGGAAGAAGGCCTGCCGGTCGGTGGGTGTGGGGACGGGTCTGTGAGGGACCCGGGATTGCCTGCCAAAGTGGCAGTGGAGCCAGTGGGGGGTTAAACAACTGGTGGGAGCAAGCGTCCAGACTGACAAGACAGATGACCAAGAGGGGAAGGATGGGAAGGGGGACGATAAGCATCATAAGAAGTTACCGTACATGGGTTTGGCGATGCCGCTGGGGTCGCAATTATCTGAAAAGACTAGGTCCAGAATATGGAAACACAAGTATGTAGATGTTTTCAAGCTCTTGCACAGAGAGATACAGGCCAAGGAGGGTTCTAAGGAGGAGGAGTGGGAATTGACTAGGCGGCCGAGGGTGCCGGTGAATATGGAGAATTGGACGTCGGCGTTTCTGATCTACGCGAGTATATATTGCGAGAAGCATTTAGACAGGGCTATAGCGTTGCTTAAGTATATGGATATTATCCGGAAAGCCCAGATGCATTTCGGTGGTTTCGCGTGGCTCAGCTACGATGAGGAGTTTAGGGCTAGGATTAGCGTCAATCCGGATAAGCCATGGGGGAGGTAGACCAGGAACTCTGGATGCAGTGGATGGCCTCTTCTCAGTCGTCGGCATCTACACACACGGCCAGTGGCCTCCCGGTCACATACCGGCCTTTTCAGTCACGTCCCGCCCAGTCTGGGGCGTGAGGGCAGGGCGCTTCCACTGGAACGGGAGGACAGAGCACTTACACTGGGTCAACGGGTCAGTCGCCCAAGCCCACAGGGGCTAACACAGGTGCCTGCTGGAACTTTAACAAGGGTTTCTGCACGCGACACCCCTGCAAATTCAAGCATGAGTGTTCCAAGTGTGGCGGACGCCACCCTCTCACGCAATGTTTCACTTTGGCCACGCCATCCGAGCAGTGGCGGGCTACAAAGGGGCGGGGGCAAGCTGGGCCCAAGGGCTCCTACACCGGTTGACGTTGGGGCCATGGGTCCATGGCTCTCTAGGTACCCCGATAGAGAGGCCGCATTGAAGATTCATTGGGGTTTTACGGAGGGTTTTCGGGTGGGTTATCAGGGCCCCCGGGAACAGAGATGGGTGGAGAATTTGAAGTCAGCGAAGGAATTGCCGAGTGTGGTTGCAGCTAAGTTGCGGAAGTAAGTACTAGAAGGCAGGATTGTGGGCCCATTTGATCATTGGCCAGTCTCAGACCTCATTATCTCACCTTTGGGAGTGGTGCCCAAGAAGGAGCCCAGGGAGTTCAGGCTGATTCATCATTTGTCCTGGCCGGAAGGGAGATCTGTGAACGATTTCATTGCTGAGGAGGATTCCAGAGTTTTGTACGCTTCAGTTGACGATGCGATCAGGCTGGTGCGGGTGTGTGGGCAGGGGGCTAAATTGGCTAAATGTGACATAAAGTCGGCTTTTCGCCTCCTTCCCATTCACCCTGCAGATTTCTCCCTGCTGGGGATGCAGTTCGATGGGGCCATCTTTGTTGACAAGGTCCTGCCCATGGGTTGTGCGGTTTCCTGTGCTTTGTTTGAGACGTTCAGTTCCTTTCTGCAGTGGGCATTTACGTGCAGGTGCGGTCATCGGATGGTGTCTCACTATTTGGATGATTTTCTGTTCGTCGGGAGAGCGCGGTTTGGGGAGTGCGAGTGGGCCCTTAGTCAGTTCCAAGTACTGGCCAGGGAATTTGGGGTCCCTTTAGCTCCGGAAAAGACAGCTGGGCCCAGCTGTTGTCTCACATTTCTAGGCATTGAATTGGATTTGGTCGCTTGGTTGGCACGGTTACCGGAACAGAAGGTGACAGACATGCAGGTTTTTCAGCTACACGTGATGGGGGAGAGAAGGATCGATCTGCGGACGGTGCAGCGACTCCTGGGGTTTTTGAACTTTGCGTGCCGGGTGGTGCGCGCTGGGAGGACTTTCTGCAGACGTCTCGGCATGGCCATGTCGGGGGCGGTGCTCCCTCATCACAGAGTCAGGATCTCGATGGGGGTCAGGGCGGACCTGAGGGTGTGGCAGAGTTTCCTGTCTGACTTCAATGGTGTCTCACTGGATTTTGTGGATGAGAAGATGGTTTGGCAGGTGCAAATTTTCTCTGACGCTGCAGGGGCTTCTGGTTTTGGGGTCTTCTGGGACGGGAGGTGGTGCGCGGAACAGTGGCCGGAACATTGGTTGAAACAGGGCAGGAGCATTGCTTTTTGGAATTCTTCCCACTGCTTGTGGCACTAGAGGTGTGGGGCCCGGAGTTCCTGAACAGGTCGGTATTGTTCCACGTGGACAACAGGACAGTAGTGGACTTGGTGAACAATCAGAGAGCGAGAGACCGGCGTGTGTTGCGTTTGTTGCGAAGTTTTATGCTGCAATGCCTGCGATTTAATGTGCTGTTTCGCGCGCAACATGTTCCAGGTGCAAGCAATGACGTTGCGGATGCATTGTCTCGCTCGCAGTGGCAGCGTTTCAGACGTCTGGCGCCGGGAGCGGAGGCTTGCAAGACCAAGGTGCCGGACGGTATCTGGGCCTGGGGGAGTGAGAGTGGTGGGCCTGGTTGAGAAATCCATAGCTGACTCCACGAGGCGCTCTTACAGGTTGGCGTGGTCTGAATTCGGCGCGTTTCTGGGATGGACCAGTGAGTCATGGCGCATGTCCAGACAAGGATGCGAACAGGGAGTCTTTCGTTTTGTTTTGGACTGCATTGATAGAGGGTTGTCTCAGACTACGATTGCAGGGAAGTTGGCGGGGATTTCTTTCTACAGCACGTTGTACCTGGGTTTTGATCCTGCTAAGATGGATTTGCTGAGTAGAATGTTGAAAGGTTGGGGGAGGGACAGGGGCGAGGGAGGGGGGGAGGTGCCTAGAGAGGCGATTACTTTTGACCTGTTGCAAAGCCTGTTGGCTGAGTTGTCGCATTGTTGTTATGATGAGTATGAGGTGGCATTGTTCCGTTTGTGTATGATTTGGATGTTCTTCGGGCGTTCAGGGTTTCAGAATTGGTGGGGGCAAGGGGCAATGCTGGTAGGGTGTATGAGGACGTGCGTTTGGATGGGACGCGTCTGGGAATTTGGTTAGGTCGTTCCAAGACGGACCAGGTTGGGAGGGGCAAGTGGGTGTGGCTGGGCGAAAGCGGATGCGTGGAGGCATGCCCGGTGAGAGAGTGGCGAGCTTTTTGTCAAAGGACACAGAGAAGGGCTGGTGAAATTTTTTGTCATGCTTCCCTGAAGCGGGTGACAGCTTTTCAGTTACTGGCGGTGTTGAGAATGGCATTGCGGCGCCTGGGTAGGGACCCTGCTAGGTATGGGACGCATTCTTTTCGCATTGGCGGGGCGACGGCGGCAGCGCGCCTGGGTTGGTCCTGGGACAAGATTAAATGGATTGGGCGATGGAGGTCTCGCTGCTGTGAACGCTATGTGCGAAAATGAATCAGAGCGAAAGTTGGGGTAGGCCTTAAGGGTGTTGTGAGGGTAGTTGGGTGTTGGTTCAGTTGTATTGATATTTGTTTCTCTTCGTAGGTTGCGTTTGGGGTCCGGGAGCCAAGACGGTTACCTGGATTGTCGGACATTCGTTCGTACATTGGGCATCGAAATATGCGGACAGGCAGGTGTATGGCCGTAGCCTGAGCCTGCCGAGCAGCCACCATGAGGTCCACTGGTGGGGTAAGAGTGGGATGCGCTGGGGAGCATTGTTGCCCTGGCTGACAAGAAAAGTGGCTCAAAGAGGCTGCCCGGACATGTTGGTTATCCACTTGGGGGAGAATGACTTAATCAAGCAATCCGGCGTGTCCCTGCTACATTTGATGCAACGGGTATCTGGAGGCCATGAGGAGCAATCTGGCAGGCGCCTGTATTGTATGGACTGAGTTTGTGCCAAGAAGGATTTGGCGGGGGCACTGAAGCCCGCTGCAGTAGAAAAAGCGCGGCGGAAATTGAATCGAGCTATGAGAGTTTTCTGTGGTAACAACGGTATTAAAGTGATTGCTCATGTGGGTTTGCGGCTTGAGGAGCCACTGCTTTTCGCGACGATGGAGTGCACCTTTCGCACATGGGTAACGCATATTACATGATGGAAATGAGGGATCTCATCAGTAAATTGTGGAACGAGTCTATTTGGTGCAGACGGGTTTGAGGGCGAAAGGTGCACTTGAGCTGTGTGGGGCAGGTAACCGCCCTCCGGGGGTTCCCTGGTTGGCAGTACTTGGGAGGGGTGGGGAGTCTATGACGGGCATACTCACCCTTCCGGGAGGGGATACAGGTGCATGAGGGGGTGCGGCATGCAGGAGTGCAATGGCTGGAGATGCTGGAGGAGGTTGAAAGAGAAGTGAGGAAGTGAATGCTATAAGGGAAGAGGTCGCTGAGTGAATCAGGAGTGAGTAATTGGAGTGTGGGAGTGGATGATGGATGAAAGACCCGAGGTTGGGGATTGTTAGATGTTTATTGATGTTATCTTTAAATATGGTTGTCAACCCTGTCCTAATAAAATGGCCTTTTACGCTAACTTACAGCGTGGAGTGGTTATTGCGCGATGCGGCCCCCAGGGGAAGTGAGGTCGGCAGACCAGTCTTCCCCTGGGGTGTTCGCGCGATAGTGAGGACAGGTTGTGAGGTAGTTTAGGGGGTGGGGTTAAGGTAGGGTTTATATGGGGCAGGGGAGGAAGTTCATCCTCTTCCTGTCCCCAGCGCCGTTAGTGAAGGGTTAAAGAAAGTTTTGACCACCCTCCCACCCTACATGATTTTAGGAGTGGGAAAGGGTATTTGCCTTAAAATAAGCGTGCCAGTTTAGGACGGGTTGAAGTTGGTGCTAGCAGTACTTGGGAGGGGTGGGGAGTCTATGACGGGCATACTCACCCTTCCGGGGAGGGGGATACAGGTGCATGAGGGGTGTGCGGCATGCAGGAGTGCGATGGCTGGAGATGCTGGAGGAGGTTGAAAGAGAAGTGAGGAAGCGAATGCTATAAGGGAAGAGGTCGCTGAGTGAATCAGGAGTGAGTAATTGGAGTGTGGGAGTGGATGAAGGATGAAAGACCCGAGGTTGGGGATTGTTAGATGTTTATTGATGTTATCTTTAAATATGGTTGTCAACCCTGTCCTAATAAAATGGCCTTTTACGCTAACTTACAGCGTGGAGTGGTTATTGCGCGATGGACTTCAGGCAGCAGCTGAGGCAGTAGTCATCATGCTCATGCACCACCACCAGCACGGTTGAATCATTACGCCGGCCGGGCCGGCGGCCGCATTTTGAGAGCTGCAGCGGCAGGCCCAAAGCCTGCTGGCTGTGAAAGAAGTGAAACTATGCCTACAGACCAGGAAATAGCTTTAGCGGTTTTGAAGGGGCACGGACAACAGAGGGTCGATAAGGCACGGACATTGGGAGGGGGGGGTGGCGGATACAGCATGCGCTGCGTGTAAACAAAAGGGGGAGTGGTGCAGGGGAGGAGGCACTGCAGCGACTTTCTTTTCAGTTAGCAATGGACGTAAAACAAAAAAATAAATGTTAAAAAGCACTTTCTCCCAAATAAAAGTGCCCAAAAAAAGTGCCTAGTGTCACGCCGCCAGTGAAGCCTCCAGTCTACGCGTGCACATCTTCTGTCCGTCCACGTGCACATCGGAATCGTATCGATTCCAAAAAGCCCTCGCATGGCGAGTGCAGCGCATGCGCGCTGCTAACGCCAGGCGAGACCTAAAAAGTGTGAGGGTGTGCTCCAACCTGTAAACATTGAAGGTACCACCACTATGGAGATTGCACACAAAGCGGCTAGTCCCTTGCAGCTGACATCTTCGCTCGTTGTTGCAAGAGATATTGATGGGATCCAACCAGCTAATTGGTCCCTAATTGAAAATACAGCTAATGAAGAAGGAGGAGGGGAGGATGTTCCACCTATCCCGTGCTCAAACATATTTGCACTGCTAGCTCCCCTGACAAAGGATAGTGAAGTCCAATCTTTAGCAGGGAACCACAATAAATCTGCCCATAGTAGAAATCAACACCCTTCTCATAGCCCCCCAAGTTCTTGCCATCTACGCGAGTCTCTTTGATTAGCTAGCACGACACAATGTAATTTGAATAGCCCAGTAGTGACGGAGCTTTAAAAAGATTAGGGGCATATTAGCAAGACCCACGTTAAAATTATCGCCGTTTTAGCGGCAGGAAACTGCCGCTAAAACGGCGATAATGGGCTTGCTAATATGTGTTATGGAATTCAATAGAAGCCCAGGTTAGATGTCCTGCACATCTAACCTGGGCTTCTATTGAATTCCATAACGCATATTAGCAAGCCCATTATCGCCGCTTTAGCGGCAGTTTCCTGCCGCTAAAACGGCGATAATTTTAACGTGGGTCTTGCTAATATGCCCCTAGATGTCTTAACAAAATAGATTGTCGATCTAAAAAGACTGATAGGGAATTTAACAACTTGAGGTAGTAATGTAGAGGTTACTCGAGAAAGTGAAGCTCAAGGGTGTAGCTTTATGCAAACTGAAAATTATCAGGCAACAGTTCCTACCAGCCAGGGGAGGCAGCCACATCCACCAATAGGTAGACAGATATTTGTTAATACGATTCATACACAAGTTCAACATAATGTGAGCAGAGGTACAAGGGAGAGTACATGCAGTATAGAAGCAAGACTTCTGAGTGATCCAAAGCCGCAAATCCAGTGGGTGGAAACGGTTTGACATAGAGACCGTAGGATGTCACCGTACAGCCATTTTTCAGGTAGTCCTTATGGCTGTGCAAGTATAAAGAGAAACCAGGTTTCAATATCTGAGGGGAAGAGGGTCGCTAAACACTCATGCACATTTGAACCACAGGTACTCAGATCTGAAACAAAGTGGTTATGTAAATAATTATCAGCATACCACTGGGGATTTTGCAGTCCCTAGATTAAAGCCAGTAGATAGGGAAGACGAAGACTCACTCAAAAACAAGGCGATCCACTGGATTAGACATAATCGCCAGTGTTTGTCAATTGTACGATCCAATATTAATAGGACCAAACGCATGATAAGTAAAGATAGAACTTTTGACACTATGGGGCATATTAGCAAGACCTGTTTTAGCGGCAGGAAACTGCCGCTAAAACGGCGATAATGGGCTTGCTAATATGCGTTATAGAATTCCAATAGAAGCCCAGGTTAGATGTCCTGCGCATCTAACCTGGGCTTCTATTGAATTCTATAACGCATATTAGCAAGCTCATTATCGCCGTTTTAGCGGCAGTTTCCTGCCGCTAAAACGGCGAAAATTTTATCGCCGGTCTTGCTAATATGCCCCTATACTCCTTACTTTTAGAGTTAAGAGTCTAGGCGATGGTTTGATCGCACTGGAGTTAAGAACTAGCCCACCCTCAAACTCCCAGATAAGATTTAAGTTGAATAGGCCCACAAGTAGAGTAGAACAAAAGCAAACAACTCTAATAAAGTCAACTATTTACCCTTGCCTTAGACATGCACATAATGATCGAGAATCTGTTGAGTGACTCGCGAGTCAGAGGGCTTTAGCTATTTTAAATGGGAAGCCATTGCATAATGTCCCGTATTTTATGCCTAGTATCATTGAAAATACGATCTCAGAATCTTTTAACCAAGTGCAGCAGAACGAGGCAACAGTGGATTGACCTACTGCCCTGCTAAAACAGAGCATATGGAAGCCAATTTATCAGCCAGTACATACCAACTACCAATTAAATCTATAATTTCTTGGAAAATAGCAGGGTTAAAGCAGAAACTAATGGACCTTGAGTGGCAAGAATAAATAACCAGTTTGATTTCGTCTTGCTCCAGAAATCTTGGCTACTGCAGCCACCATACAAACTAGGCTATAGATCATTCAGTGTAAACGCAGAACCCTCATTGAGAGGCAGGCCATTATGGGACCTGGTTATATGGATAAAAATCTCTTTAAATGCAATTATAGAGTTACTTGAAATCCGCTCACCTGATATTATTGCTGTAAAGATAAAAATGCAACATAGAGCCGAATTATATTTGCTTAATGTTTACATTAGACCAAGGATTGCTAGTATGGAGTCGTCTGTGGTAGAATTATTAGATAACATCCTTCGTTCTATAAGCCCTAAAACTGCAGTTATTATTGGTGGTGACCTAAACTGTAAATATGAGCCAATAGTTGAGTTGGAATCTCTTCTAGAGGAAGAGGATATGGCGAGAGGTATTCCCTCACTAGAGTCAGGCACCTCTGTCCCATGTACAGCAGCTGCTATGCAACTTTTTCATTTTGCACCTGAACACCTTCAACGGTAGGATGCCATCAGATAGTCCAAGTACATTTACATTAAAAAAAGGTGCATCGAAAACGAAAATTGATTGCATAATGGTTACTGTTACAATATTGGATAGTGTCGTTGATTTTAAAGTAGACCATGGTGAAGACAGCGATCATCTTCCATTTTGTGTAGAGGTGTTAGGGACTCTTTTTGAGTCCTGGGAAAAGGATAAGGCTAGAAATTCGCTTCAGCTTATCATTGGTAATAATCAGGGCACAAGTCCTAAAAAAAGAAGTGGGGGGACTAACCTAGTTAATCAGTATGCAAGTGGCATCGCGGCGCGTGACATCGCGGCGCGTGACATCACAGCGTGTGACATCACAGAGACAGGCATCACAAGAAGTGACATCAGATCTTAAGGACTCACATATATGTTTAGCAGGTCTATCATGAGCACATTGGAGCACATTTCGAGCATACTTGCAAACCCTCCTGATTTAGGCAGAAGATTCACACTTTTGTACGCTACATATAAAGCAATGTTATCTTTTGTCAGCGTTCAGCTTTCTATAGCCATAGTGCTTTAAAAGAAATGGTGATATTTAAATTACTACAACACCTCCTCAGGGGTAGTAAGCACTATATAAATGCAATTTATTTAGTGCAAATACTGGGAAAGATCAACACATCTGACATTTTTACAGTGCATGCATATCTCCTAAACAGGGACTGAAGGAAGTGAAAAGCTGCCTCTCTTCAGTATGTGTGAAGTGCTAACAAGGTGTGAGCCTTTGTTTCCCCTCCGCTGCATTTGCATCAGGTGTGAGGCTCCTGACAGCTCCCAGCCAGGATTCTCAAACAAAAGGAGGCCTGAGGACCCCTCAGATTCGGCCTTTGTTATGGGCCCAGCAGGAGTCAGAACTAAGAGAGCCCCGTCCCCGCCTGCACGTTGTTGTGATCGAAAAGCAGACAACAACGTGCAGGCGCTGCTGAAAGTGTCCCGGTGTTTGGAAATTACACCGGGACGAATTCAGCATCTTTTTTAGTGGGGCCCAACTTCTTGGCAGGGTGGACGGCGTCCACCCTGTGAAAGAAGTGGGGGGACGCCGTCCACCCGCGTGGACCCCCGACTCGTGCCCTGGTAATAATCGTAGGTCAGTTAAGTGGCCACTCATTGTGAATAAGCCAGAAATTGCGATAGAGATTTATAATGTATTTTTTAGTGTTCTATATCCGTTTGTAGACAGTCTACCTCATGATATCCCTATCACACAAATACACTGTTCTTTGGCAGAGAAAATTAAACCGTTTTTGACAAAGAACCTTCTGAACCAATCAACAAAAGACATCTCTAAGCGCCCTCTCAAGAATCCTTGGTATTGTAAAGATTGCCATGTGGCAAAGAAGCGGTTGCTAGCTGCTCTGAAGACAAGTAATATTGAGTCCGTAAGAGAGGCCAGGGCAGATTACAAAAAAGCACAAGACCAAGCTGAAAAGGACTACGATAAGGCAAATTGGAGTGATTTGATACTTGCAGCGAAAAATAAAGATAGCGCTGCCTTTTGGAAAATAATGGCCCATGGCAGCAAAACTGGCAACACTAGCTTGCAGTATCATCTAGATCCAGGCACGTGGTGTAGACATTTTAACAATTTATATTCTGATGCTAATGAATATATCTGCAAACTACACAAGGCTCAAGTTGTTTTGGAACAAATAGGACTGTAACATACTCCCTCTATTTTAGCTTGGAAGAGACCAAGGTAGCGATAGATACAATTAAACTAGGGAAAGCCGCAGGTCCCGATAAAATACCAGGGGAACTTTTGAGACACAATAAGGCAGTATGGGTACCATATGTGAATCTGCTTTGTAATGCAGTGGCCTCGGGAGCACCAGTACCAGAAACGTGGAGAGGAGCTGAAATTTTGCCAATCTATAAAATGAGCAACCAGCAAGAACCTGCCAATTATAGACCCATCAGTTTAATTGACACCTTGCAAACAGTCTATGCCAAACAAGTTCTAAAACAAGCTTACCAATTGGATAGTCGAAAATAACATTCTTTCACAGTCTCAATCAGGATTCAGAACGAGAACTAGTACAATTGATCAGATGTTTTGGCTTCTGTGCATCGCATGGTAATATACTAAACTGAGTGGAGGTCATCTGTACGTAGCATTTATTGATCTAAAAGTGGCTTTTGATCTTGTCCTAAGGGGTCATCTGTGGGACTCAATGAAAAGCCAAGGAATCTCAGATGAGCTCTTGGTGCAGATTACGAGATTACATCAAGACAATTATGCCAGGGTTAGATGGGGCCCTGGAGGTGAACTCACGGATCCCATACCTATTAAAAAGGCAGTGAGACAGGGATGCGTGTTGGCACCTACTCTTTTCTCATTTTATGTTAATGATGTTGTGCAACATCTACAACAGTGCAAACATGACTCCCCAAAACTTGGCGGGGTCACAATACCTGCGTTATTATTTGCAGACGATACCATTTCGCTTTTACAGGCTCCAAAGGGGTTACAAAGTCTATAAGACAGCTTTAACAACTACTGCACTATAAAGGGCCTTGAAATCAACTCTAATAAATCAAAGTATATGGCCATAAGACCGCACAAGTCCTTCAGGAAAAACATCACTGTCGATAAGCAACACCTGGAATGTGTGACAAATTTTAGCTATTACAATAGATGCAAAACTGTCATGGAAACCGCAAATACAGAAATCCAAAGTTGTTTTATTGCAGAATTCAATGGCTGTCGTAAAAAAACATCCAGCCACTAAATCCAAGGCAGTAACACCAGTCCTAGAGGTCTACAAATATAGGGCCCAAACAGCAGCACTTTTTGGGACGGAACTGTGGGGGCAGGGAACAACCTAGTTGTACTCACTATAGATCAAAACAAATTTGTAAGGATGTTGCTTCGTCTGCCAGGAAGTATGCCAATGATACCAGTGTATTATAATGTTTGCATTAAAAGGATAGAACACCTAGCTATATTGAGACCTTTATTACTTTGGGTTCGCTTATGGGTCATGCTGGAACTTATTTGCCATAAAGAAGGACTAAGAGAAATTTTGGATCTTGAGGGTCATGTTACTTCTCCTTGGTTTCGTCACATCAAAACCTGGTTTAATAAACTAGGATTGAGCTGATTTTGGGATGCTCCCAATTTATTAACAGTCAATTTGAAGAGGATTTTGAAACAAACTTTTTGGGAATATGTACTATATAGTGTTCATTGTAACTCTAGATTGCGTAGACTCACTGAACATTTTTTGAGTGTTAAACCATTTCCTTGTTTTCAACAGTATCTGGATTTGGTCCAACCACAGCGTGCAAAATCATTATATATTAAGTTTCGTCTGGTCATCTGGTCCCATTGTTGAGAGGGAGATTTATTGTACACTATGCACTTTAAACGTCGATGAAAATCTTGCACGTGTTATTTGTTTGCCCATTTTACGCCTCTCCGAGAAGGAAGTGCATTAAACCAATGTGCTGCAATATGGGGACTAGGAAATGTTTAGAAGCACTAAGAATTTTTACATCAGACACATCGCAGCTTATAGTTTTCGGTCTTAGTATATATCTCCTTGCCGTGAATTTGTCAGGTAAGGACAAAGGTCTGAAATTTTAATGTGTAGATTACATGTGACTTATTTTATCTGACACATTTTATGTTTTTATTTGTTTTATGTAATCCTGTTCTACTGATTTACGACAAGCTGCAAATGTGCTGGATCAACATTCGAAATTATATTGTATTTTATTGTATATAACTTTATACATATGCTTTTTATGGTTTTTAACCAAAATAAAAGTGAATTACTACTTTAATGGATATAAGAAATGAAGTAGGTAAAGCATACCAGGAGGTCAGAGGTTTAGCCACATTGCTTGCACCTAGGAAATAAGGGGCATATTATCAAGGCGGCGTTAATGAATTATCGCCGCTTTAGCGTCCGTTTTCGGACGAAAAGCGGCGATAATTCTATCGCCTAATTAACAAGGACACGCTAGCGCGTGATTCCTGCATTAGCGTCCGTTTTCTGCACGCCTCCCATCGCATCGCTAATGAGATGCAAAGGGGGCGTGCCTGTGAAAACAACATGGGGAAATATCGCTAACCCAGGTATCGCCATATCAACAACGTGGGTTAGCGATATTTTTCAATCGCATTAAGTATGCCTTAACGCAGGAATTTAACGCCTGCTAAATTCCTGACTAAGGCATACCTAACATGGGGGTGGATTGTGTGGCTAAGAGCACAGGCCCTATCACCAAGGATATCGCCGTTTTCCATGGGACATCGCTGGAAAACCAGCGATGTTCCATGGAAAACATCGCTATCACTGGAAAATTATCGCCTTTGCGCTAAGCGTTGTTAATTCAGCGCTAGCATGGCGATAATTTCCAGCGATAGCCGGCGATAGGATTCCTCGCGCTAACAGCGGCCAGCGATAATTATCGCTGCCGCTTGATAATATGCCCCTAACACTTTGTCAAAAAGGACAACCACGTGTCTAGGCAATGCTCATAAACCCCTGGGCACTCTATTGATTATGCACAAAACATAAGCACAAACAATTGTACTTGTGTAATGTGGAGCATTGTGAACCCCGACTTTGTCCTCCAAAGATTGGGCAAGTCACCTCACTCAACCAATGGGTATTATGCATTATCACACAACCTAATCATATGCTTTTACTACTACTCACTAAGACTGACTCGCTGTATTATAATTTTTTTTTTTTTTTTGGATCTCTGAGATCGTAAAATAAAGTTAATGATTGATAATGCATTTCAAATGTGTAGAACATAGGATGCTTATATGAGTTCATTAACATGGACCACCTCTGATTATTTGTAGAGTGCTGGTGTTTTTATGCCCGCCTTGCCCATACAGTTAATTATGGAATTCTACATAAGACCTACGCATAAGAATCATTTTATTTTGACACATGTTTCAGAGGTCATTACTGTGGACCCCTTCTAGATGCTACATAGATTGATGTTAGTGGAAGAGTAGGGTGTTTAAAAAAGAGTCTGGAGCCACTCATGCAGGAGATTATAAGCCAGATGTACATGGCATTTTTGTGGTGTCAAATGCTCCAATTCGGCATTTGCAACAACAGAAGTACTTTTTGCAATGCACAAAACCCAGTTTGCAATTCAATAACAGGTTACAGTATCACAAAATGGATTTGGAAACGCAAAACAATTTGCTCTTTGGAAGAAGCATGTTTAGGGGCCTCCTTTCAATTTTAGGATTACCAGATGAATCAATGTTTTGCAACCAAAATCCTGTTACAAAACATTGAAATTGTACCCATTCCTACTATGGGTTGGTAAACCATTCATAAAAGGGAAGGCGTCTCCTTAGTACCTCTTCCTCTTCCTCTCACTCTCTTATGTGACAATTCCTGTACATTGACTTTCACATTTATGAGTCATCATCTCTATATAATATGTGTGTGATGTAACGCACTCCAACACCCTGCCCTACATACTTGGGATGAGTAGCACTATAAAGGAAATTAAATACACACGAGAGACGGTCTATGTGAAGATGAGGGGCACCATTGGAGGGTGGTAGCAAGGCCGAACTGGCCGGACTGGGCATTGGGCGTTTCCCTGGGAGGCTGAAAGGTGGGGGGGGCTGTTTTGTTACTAGGGGCTGGCACTGCAAACTTCCTTGTATATCCAGCAGGTTTCAGGCAACAATAAAAGCGGCCTCACTTATTTTCAGGTGTGGTTCACCAGTGTCTGGTGAATAATGTACCTGCTGGAGCGAGATGGGAGTTTTGAATCATCTAAGGTAGCACAGAGGGTTAATATGCCTGTTGCAAAGAATGTGCACCATGCATATCAAAGAATAGCATTTTATGTGCAGATCTCAGTGGGTTGCTACTTTTGTCACTGGGATTCTTTTGTTACTGTGCATTTCATAAGTTACATACGTAATCTATGACAGTGAGCTATGAACTGCCATCAAAGAGCTGCATGGTACAGGTTACAAAGTTATGTTTTCTTCCCAGTCTTTCATTATCCTGATGTTGCTAAAAAGGTTAGGGTAGGAATAAATTCTTATCATTAAAGTGAACCCTAACCACTGTGTTATGTTCGGAATTCTGGGTTTGTGCTTCTTCAGACCAAGCACTCTTTAAAAATGCCTACCAGTATAGGTGACGTGTGCATCCTACACCTTGCAGTGCCCTTTGCCTTATGTAACATGTTCTATACACTGATTTACACACATATGATTCATTGTCTCTGTATGTGTGTGTGATGTAAAGTGCTCAGACATCTTATACTGTTACGAGAAGGGCTATAAAACAAATGAAATACATGCAAGAGAGGGGCTGTGGAGAGATGAGAGGCACTGTTGGTGATAGTGAGGGAATCATTGAAGAGCCCCATCAAAGATTGTTGAATCCTGGCACACATTAAAGTCATTATTTACTATGCTTTAGAAGCAAATACAATTGATATATAATGACAAATGTGTTGTAGAATGCACTGTTTTCCCAAATTTTCTTGGGGGTGTGAAAACAAAGGCTGTAAGCTGTCAGTTTGCTTGTAACACACAACAACTTTTAAATATCTGTAAATAAACTGTGCAAATGTTTCAAAACATATCAGCAGTTACTAAACCACAAATGGACCACTTGTTTGTATTTCAGAAGTGTGCTGGAACCAGAGTTTTAATAGCATCAAAACAATCAAGAAGCTTAACTTGGTGATGTTCAAATGATACATATTTGCTGAAACCACATTTCCACACATTAGTATTTGTACGCTATATAGATTTATCAGTAAAACTGCATGATAACATTTTTCTTGCATTTCAATTGAAAATGTTCTGTATGTAAAAGACAATGCCTCCTCTGCCCTACAATAATGCCTTAACAGCGTATACAGTTTCTAGTCTGTAGCACACTTCTGTGCATCGATGAGTAGCTGCAGTTTAAAGCTCACAGAAATGAAACGGCCCAATCAGTATACTATTTCCAATATACAGCTAAAATAAGGAGTGCTGATATATGGCTAGCCAGGGCATGATATAGTAATGTCAACTCCTATCTAACCGGTCTGACCCACAATAATTCCATAACGCTCAGCAGTGTGCAGCCAATTATAGCTCATGCAGTCTGGTTAATAACTCCCTTTTCCTGCTTAATGCTCTTACCCTCATACAAGACCTCTCCGCTATGGGTTTTATCCATCATTAAGTACTATACCAGCCCCTATACCAGTCATCACAAGCCTAACAGAAATGGAATGCTTGAAGTGATCTGACACATAAAGCTGGTTACTCAGAGAACGGCACTCTAGTCCAGCACTGCAGGTCCCAATTAGCCGCATCCTATGCATGCCGCTTTACATCTCACAATGTCTTACATGGTCCCGAGCATGCCTGCTCAGGACCATGAATTATAAACAAAATATCAGACTGGACAACCAAGTGCAGTATCCATATAAATAGATTATTATCATATGAAATACCACAAAAAGACCTGCACAGTTGCTCAAAGCTGCACGCATACTGAAAAAACGTGAAGTGCACGATTGTCTCAACCTAATATAAACTTATTTTGACTTGTACTTAAGTGGCTGTCTATTTATTTACCTATATACTATTGCGCGACCTCCTCTGATGTGTCTGTAAAATGCACCTTTTGTCCCGATGTTTTGTCCTGAATTTTGACCTCCTGTCCTGAATTTTTGTCCTGAATTTGGACCCTTTGTCCTGAATTTTTGCGCTCACCGTCCTGAATTTGCACCGATGCCAGTTGGTCACCCTAAGTTTCAGTGATAAATATTCCCCTGGTTCTAGCTCAATGGGTCAAAGCCAAACTTCCTCTGACACTAACCAGCAAAAATAATTCATTTTGTCCAAAGTCCTCTATCCAATGTCCAGAACATAGCTGTCCCCAGACCAAGCCTGTTTCCTTAAATGGGGCACAGCTCCTTCAGCATAAGGCCATCCTCACTATCCCGCTCTCTGCCCAGCCTCCTAACTGCGCTGCTCCTGCCCGTTATGCCCATCAGCCAGGGCTAACACTTCTTACTGGTGGACTTGAGGGTGGGGGCCCAAGACTACCCCTCAGTGGTCATGTGACCTCTCTCCATCTCTAGACAATCCTCTGCCTATGCCAAGAATAACTCCCATCTGCCGACAGAGTTCTGCTGCATCTCTACGCAATTCCTATTTAACATCTCATCGCCAAAATGTTGTAGTTGGGGGGCAAGGTTTTCATGCAAGAGTCTGGAGGCACTTAGAGAGGAAGTATATTCTTTAATTCATATTACGCACTTAGGTTACTGCCTTAGCCTGACAGCTCCTGTTAAGAGGACTAGTGCGATCTTAAGGATTTTGGGGTCCCCGGGCAATAAATATTTTCAGGGCCTCTGTTCAGAACAACTTTGAATTTCATTACCCATTTTCTGATAATTGAAGGAGAGGATGTAGCCTTACGGCTAGAGTGGTCGACCTCGAAGCTGGGGAACCGGGTACGAGTCTTGGCAATGACTCTCAGCATCCTGTGATTCTGGGCAAATCACTTAATCTCCCTGTGCCTAACAAAAATGAATGTGTCCTTCTGTAACGAAACTGGTGCTCATGTAAAGCGCTCTGATACCTGATATCTTCGGGTCTAGTTTGCACTATATAAAACTTTAAAAAAAACACTATTGAACTATATGTCAAAGGGCCAGATACAGAAATAGACATGAACAAGATATATAAAAAAACACATTCACAAAGGCCCCTTGTTAGGTGGGGGCCCTGGACAATTGCCCACTTTGCCTATGCCTTAAAACATCTCTATTTAGGAATTCATCCTTTCCTCCTGTAATTAATTTCCAACCCTTGCCCAGGACACAGTGTCCAACATTCCGTGCACAATCACATTCTCACAACATTCACACTCATTGATCTGCAGCACACTCACCTCATGCTTAAACAGACGCAAGAGGCAAAGACACAAAAGCCACTACAGGTGCCCAAGATTCCTCTCTCAGGGGCATATTCACAAGGACTTATCGCCGATTTATCGCCACCCTAACGCATCAAAGTGGAGATAGATTTAACGCCCCATTCACAAGCGGGTGCAAACAGCAGACATCGCCAGTATTCCCTCGATAATTGCCCCAAAATTTATCTCCACGGGTGACACCACCAACTAACCCTAATGAGATGCAGAGTAGGCGTTCCCGTGCAAAAACTCACGAAAAAACCACAACACCACTTTCACAACGAACTGCCAGATCTGCGATGCGAACCAAAAACAGGCGATAAGCCGTGGTAGCAGCAGGGATTTAACACCTGCCTTATGCTGGTGTTAAGCAGGACGACTACCTGCAGCACTAAAGGGAGCCCAGCCCAGAGCCACATCGGAAGACCCACAGATGCCATGGAGCCAATGATCATGCAGCTCGGAGACCCAAGAGGGCCACAACACCCACCGCCACCACTCCCAGGCCCCCCCCCCCGGACAAACACATACTGTGCACGACACAAGAGCCACTAAAGCGCATGATGTTGCACAATGACAAAAAGAAACACACATGTGTGGTCATAAGAACGAGAAACAGTCACACATCATTGAAGTAACAACAAAAAACTTTATTGAAATACAACACAAAACACCAATGCGGAAGACTCCTGTCGGGTCCGTCCGGGGCAATCTTGATGTCACAGCCTGGAAAATAAAGCACAAAATCAGAACGTGTGTCATGCGCACATCAAAGGAGAGAGACACAGAGAAACAGAGAATGAAAGAAAGGCAGAGAGAGAAAGAGAGAGAAGGAAAGGAAGTGAGAGAGAGAGTGAGAGAGAAGGAAGGGAGAGAGAGTGAGAGAGAGAGAAGAAAAGGAAAGGAAGGGAGAGAGAGAGAGTGAGAGAGAAGGAAAGGAAAGGAAGGGAGAGAGAGAGAGTGAGAGAGAAGGAAAGGAAAGGAAGGGAGAGAGAGAGAGAGTGAGTGAGAGAGAAGGAAAGGAAGGGAGAGAGAGAGAGAGTGAGAGAGAAGGAAAGGAAGGGAGAGAGAGAGAGTGAGGGACACTGCCGCACCGCGCACCCAGGCCCCACTGCTCACCTGCTGCCACCGGTGTGTCTCCAACCACGTGCCGGTATACACTGCAAGCCACCAGGTCTGCAATCTGTAATCGAGGCCAGAGTCAATCATGGCAGAGTCTATCTCACTGCACATGGCAACAACGCCTGTCCGTCCCTGCGCACCCATGCAGCCGCACCCTACCCCCTCCCGCCGGCCAGCGCTGGCTGTCTGCACTTGCGCACCCAGGCCCCACTGCTCACCTGCCGCCAACGGTGCATCCACCAGTGGGCACACCACGTGCCCGTGCAAGCTCCAGGCCCTGCCACCATGGCATGGTCCACATCATGCGGACCTGCACCGCTGCCCAGCAGGTCCCACACATGACGCTGAGTCCTGAGGCATCAATGGCAGAGACCACATCAGTGCACACGTCATCATCGCAGGCTGCACACCCGCTCAGCAATTTTGGCGCCACTAACCCTGTGCAACCCCAGTCAGCGCCACGTGGTGGTAGGCCCGTGACGGCCGCAAGGCTTCAGGTGCGACCAACCCTGTGCGCAACAACTCATGGGCCCTTTATGATTGAGAACCGTGGAGCGTCCGTCATCCAGTCACCACCGGCAGTGGGGAATGTGACATTGTCGGCCCCTTATATTGGCGGGGTCACATGGCCTGTGACGCCTGTGCCGGATGGGTGTGGTGTGTGTGCAAACCTGCCCTAAGGGAGTGGCCGTGACATGCTGACAACTAGACCAGTGACCTGCAGACCACTAGCGTGTACGCCTGCGACATGTGGCTATGTGGGCCCCCTCGGAGCGTAAGCGGAGTGGTCTGGCCTGGCATACGCCGGACCAGCGCAGGGCTTGCAACAATGACTCGGGGCTCTGGGCGTGGTTCAGTCCATGTCCGGACAAGGAAGCGACTAATGCGTCTGTCCCTGTTGTAGTGTCTATGGCACCCGGAACGCAATCGGCAATGTAGCACACTGTGACTGGAATCCCACTAGATGAGCATCATTGACGTTAGGGGGAATCACTGTCCCTACATTCATCCACACATTCATACATGAATGATGTTAGACATGACACAGCAGTGCATTTCTGAATGTTTAATGCACATCCAGTGGAGTTTTGCAGCTGGAGCAGTACAGGGCAATGCCAACCCCACTTTACAATATGGGCCTGTGGAGGGCCAGCCAGATTCCATCTGGGAATGACAAGTACTGCGGAAGAGGAAGGGTACAGTCCGCAGTCTGGTCGCCTTGTCATTGGTCATCTAACAGGATATGGCAGTCCATGTCGCGGTCCAAGGTGAGTGCAGCGGAGTGTATCGGGGGTCAGTGAAAGGTCATGGGGCTATGTGCGGCACCAAGCAGAAACAGGCCAGGTGGCGGAAATGAATGCTAGTGCCTCCTTCTGATCTCAATCCCATCCACGTCCTCGTCCTTGGATGTGTGCTCTGCCCCACCTGTGGGTGTTGCAGTTCTGGCTGCGGCACTGTGTGCCACTGACACATCAGGGGCCGGAGGTGGATTGTGGGCCGCACTGTGTGGCAGTGACACATCAGGTGCCAGAGTGGAGATGCCTGCCGCACTGGGAGGCACTGACACACCAGGGGGCGGAGATGTGGATGGTGTGGGGGCAGCAGCATTCATCTGCGCCACGCAATGCCATGATGAGGATCTGCAGGGCATGGTAGATCCCAGCTACATTTTGATGATGTGCAGCGGTGGCTGCCATCCTTTCCGCCTCCATCCGCACCATGTCCTCCATGAGCCTCCGTGTGTGCCAGCTCACGGCTGGGATCGCTGGAGCCACTCTGAGCGGACAGGTGTTCTTGTCTCCGAGTCATGACTCCAGCGATGTCAGCCAGGGCTCGTTGGAGACCATGGAGCGGGCCGTGGGTGTCCGTTAGGGACTGGAGCTTGTCCCTGATGGGACCTAGACACCCATGGATGGCATCCAGTTTGGTAGCCATGAGGTCGAACCCCACCCGCACCTGCTCAGCCGTCTCCCTCTGGCCCTCCAGCACACGGCGTTGGAAGGCCATGTGTTGTTCGTGGGGGTCTTGGGAGACAGCCGGGGTTGTGGGTGCCTCCTGCTGTGTGGTTTGTGTAGTGGGTGGGGTCTCCTCGATGCAGCTGGGCTGCCCTGATCCTGGAGGTGAGTTGCGGATGATGTCAATGATGTCTTGGAGGGCTTGGGTGTCAATGCTGGGGGTGTCCTCCTCGTCATCAGTGAAGAGTGGCTAGGACTGCTCTGCAGGAGATGTTGATTGTGCCCCTGCAATGTGAAGGGGAGATGGTGTATTACAATGTGTCCACATGTATGTAGCCGCATGGTAGATGTTCACATTCAGACAGCATGGCATTGTACATTGTGAGTCTGTGGATCAGGGCCATGATCCAGAGTCATTGTGGGTGTGCACTGTGCTCTGCTTGATTGTGCATGTGTGCCATTGTGGCCCTCTCCACCCGTCCCCCCCATGACCTGGTGGTTACTCACCCTGTTGCTGTGGTGTTGTGTCATGTCGAGCAGTGTCCGGTCCCCCGACTCCTGCCACAGTCTCCACGCTGATGACTGTCGACACCAGCTCCTCCATGTCATCCATCTCCAGCTGTGGCGCTGGGCTCCCACCTCCAGTCTGCATTGCTGCCTTCTGGTTGCCTGCGAGTTTCTCCTTGGTTTTGCGCTTGATGTCAATCCATCGCCTCTTGACCTCGTCCATTGACCTCTTGTGTTCTCCGACAGCATTCACCTTGTCCACGATGGCCCGCCATATTCCATTTTTGGTGCCCAATGACACGTTGGAGGTGATGAACAGTTGTTGATGGTGTTCCATCACCTCCGTGACCAGGATCCTGTTTTCCTGCGGACTGAACTTCGTCTTCCTCTTCTTCTTGTCCTTGCCCTTCCCTGTCCCTGAGGTCCCAGGCTGGTCGTCCGGGGCGCTTGGGGGGTTCCGCTCATCCTCTGCGCCTGCTCCGGCTGCCTCCATGGTGCTTCGGTGTTGGTCATTTTGTGTTTGTGTGTTTTTTCTACTTTTGTAGTGATTTTCACGCCTGCCGTGTGTGTATTGCAGGCCTGGCGCTGCTTATCGCTGATTTCCTCATCGCGGTGTGGCCCATCGCATGTTTTTTTGCGTCTAGGTTTGTGTTTTTATCACTGTCGCGGTTTTTGTATCGCGGACATTGTCCGCGGTTTCGGGAGGCTATCGCATGGTACCGCCATGTTGTGAATTCCTCGTTAACACAGGGTTATTTTCCCGTGATAGACTGCGATGTGTAAAGTTGCGTTAACATTTTTTGGAGATGTTTAGCGCACGTTCTTGTGAATATCCCCCTCAATCCCTTAGAAATAATGTGTTATTAGACCATCCATTGGTTCACGCAGTAAGCTGCTTAACCATAAATGAAGTTCTTTCAACAGAATTGTGTAGTCAGTTTATTTAACTGCGGGAAAGAGCTGTGCCTGCAGCACAAACTGTTCTGAGAAGAGATTGTGCCTTCCAGATAAACTTCCGGATCAACTCTTCTGTATGAGGGAGTGTATGAAGCTAACAGCACGACTGTCTGCCTTCTAAACATTTATATAATGTGATAGTGTAAAATAAACAGTAGAACATCTTTGGGTTGCTCTTACTTCTTGGGTTTTCGTATCCCCGTCTGCGGTCTCTGAATTCTTCCCTCTCCCTGTCTAACCTCTTTATATTATTGAGATATATTTTCCATAACTGTTAAAACGATTTAATGATAAGCAATCAATTTCTCCAAACTAGAAAATTAAAATAGACGAGATGAGTTACATGAAAGATACATCCTTATCAAATAAAAGCAGATAACTGACCGGCCTGTGAATGTAGAGCCAGGTTCAATCTTGTAGCAAAGGTATTATGAGACCCTTCTATTTGCACATGCTTGAGCAAATTCGGATGTAATGTAAAGATGTACTGAGCGATTCACTAAGACCCAGGGGCGGCTCCTCCATTAGGCGGAGGAGCGTCGCTCCACTGCTTTCTCACAGTGCGAGAAGCAGAAACATAAAATGGTATTTTAAATACCATTTTATGTTTCTGCTTCTCGGGCTGCGAGAAAGGAGAACGGTATGCCTGGTTGGGGGTGGGCAGGTGGGCGGGTCGGGAGGAGTGGCTTGCCCAATGCTGTGGGCTCTGACTGTTTGGTCGGCCCTCTGGGGCCGACCAAACCAGTCATGCGCACTCTGCATTTTCTCTATCTAGGCTGCATGCAGCCTAGATAGAGAAAATGGCCACCCTACAGGTGCCCGACTGGGCGCCGTCCGCATCAATCTCAACGCTGCCATTGCAGCATTGTGATTGGCTTAGGGGAGGGGAGGGAGGATGCCTGCTTCCTGACGAGGGACCCGGCCAGGAGTGGAGGCGGCACGAGACCCGGTAAGTTAAGTTTTTTTATTTATTTTTAAATCCCCCCCCGCACGAACACTCGTGAGAACCCCTGCGTGACCCCTCCGCGCGACCCCCCCACCCGTGAGTCATGCGAGCCGCAACTGCTAAGACCACATTAATCCAAAGAGATTTATACAAATGAGGAGTTCTAGATATGGAAACAATTTACTCTGGGAACCCATAAAATCGAGGCAAAGTGTGTCGGAGAAAAGGGGTGGAGTCACGAGGGGCAGAGTCATGTAAAGCAGAGTCTGACATTCAATATATAAATATATTTTTAAAAAACTCTGCAGCAAAGAAATTGGCAACAAGGGCAAATGTGATGGTAAACCTGTTCTTGCTTACTAAAATTGATTAAAAAGAGGCTGTGTTTTAAAAAATGCTAAGGTTAAGGCACCTGCTGTGAAGATCTCCGTTTGCCCAACATTTTCAAGGCATAATAATACCAGTAAGAACCTTCTGGTGCTTAAAGCACTTCCTTGGGACATTTGCGTTTTGGCTAGTCGCAGTTTTAACTCATACAGAACCGTAGAGGGTAAACATGTGGATGGATGATGGTACAACGCATGCTGTTACAACGCATGCCTTTACAATGATGCCATTGCAACGCAGCTACCATTATTACCAGGCATTACCGTTACCACACACGATTTTGCCATGCATATGCCTTTACCACGCATGCCTTTACAACGAATTTCGTTGTAAGGACATGAATAGTAAAGACATATTCGTGGTTAAGGTTTTAAATTTAAATGTAAGTATTTTACAGGTAAGTATTAACCCTTTTTATGCATACAAAGGGATTATAATTATCTGTATAATACTTACATTTTGTGGTAATGGCATGCATGGTAAATGCATGTGCTTGGTAAAAACTTAACAGGTAGGTACAAACCCTCTATCTATCTATCTATCTATCTATCTATCTATCTATCTATCTGTATATGTATATATATATAATATCCATACATATATATACACACACGCATATATATGACTGTGCCTGTATATATATACATATGAAAAACACACACACACATATATATATGCATATATATATATATTCACTGAAAAAACCATAGGTTTTAGGGACAGTTATAGTTAGTGGGACATTTCACTCGTACAAAACCCGTGAAATTCCCCCGTTATAGTTAGTTCAGCTAACTATAACTCGCGCCCGCAATGCACTGCTGATGACGTCACATATTACATCACTCATGACATGGTCAGTGACATCACTGATGACATCACTGATGACATCTCAAATGACATCACTGATGACATCATCCAGTCACTGTGTGTTTCTATAAAGTTTAAATATGTTTAATATATATGCCAAGGTGTATTGAAGAATGAGTGGGTGTATAAGTGTCTGGATGGATGATTTAGTAGGTGCGTGACTGACTCTATATGTGAGTGATTAAACGTATCTTACTGAATGCATGGGCTAGTGACTAAACTGTGTGAATGTCTGTATCCGTCTGTCTATTGGTGTGTAAGCGGCTGCATGGGTTTGCAAATAGCTAAATGAGTGTCTATATGGGTAATTGATTGGTTATCTGAGTATCTGTATGGGTGCCTGAGTGTTTGTGTGGGTGGGGTGTGTGTGACTGCGCATAGATGTGTGAGTGGGTGATTCACTGGGTGCATGGTTTCAAAAGTGCATCTGTGATGGACTGTATGGGTGGGTGAGTGTGTGTATGGGTGTGTTAGTGAGTGAATGTATATCTTAGTGGTACATGTGTGAGTAACTAATATGTCAAAGGCAGTATATATGTGTGTTGGAGTATATAAATGGCTATAAGTGAGAGTGTGTGATTGTGAGAGTGGCTGTATGGATGAGTGTGTACTTGTATCAGTGATTGTATAAGAGCGTAAGAATGTGCTAGTATTTGTATGAGTAAGTGAGCTGGTGTGTGTATAACTGTATAGGTGAGTAAATGGCAGTGTGATTAATTATGTGCATGACTGCCTAGGTGTGTGAGTACCTCTATGGATGAGTGGCGGTGTGTGAGTATCTATGTAGGTGTATAAGTGCATATGAAAGTCCTGTACTGAGTGACCGTAAGTATGAGTGACTGTAGAGGTGAGTGAGTGGATGTGTGTAGACCTAAGAATCAGTGAGTGTGTATGTAGTTATTGGTGTTGGAGTGTCTATGGTTTTGACAATGGCAGTCTGTAATTTACAGTGGGTGTATCAAAAGTTATATTAGGGTGTGAGAAGATGCATCAAATTATCACATGGATGATGTCATCAGTGATGTCATCAGTGATGTCATTTGAGATGTCATCAGTGATGTCATCAGTGAGGTCACTGACCCTGTCATGAGTGATGTAATATGTGACGTCATCAGCAGTGCATTGCGGGGGCGCGAGTTATAGTTAGCTGAACTAACTATAACGGGGGAATTTCACGGGTTTTGTACGAGTGAAATGTCCAACTAACTATAACTGTCCCTAAAACCTATGGTTTTTTCAGTGAATTTCAAAGGTTTTTCAAATGCTAATTTCTAACTATAACGTGTCTGAAACCTATGGTTTTTTCAGTGAATTTCAAAGGTTTTTTAAATGCTAATTTCTAACTATAATGTGTCTGAAACCTATGGTTTTTTCAGTGAATTTCAAAGGTTTTTAAATGCTAATTTCTAACTATGCCTACAGAGGTAGGACATGTGAAGAAAGAAGAAAAACGCACAGAAAGAAGCAAAAGAAATGCAGAAAGAAGCAACAGAAGTCCACAAAGACGAAGAAAAGTGCAGGAAGAAGCAAAAGATGTGCAGAAAGAACCAACAGAGGAGCAGAAAGAGGCCTTGTTCCAAAATCATCCTGTGCCCACAACTTTTTCCGACGTGTACTGGTGGTAACTGACTCTGACTAACCAGAGACAGTGCTATGCTAAAACACACTTAGAATACAGTTAAAACACCTACATACACTAGGGAACACTATGCGTTGGGGGACCTCCTCTGTAAGTCCCTAGTACATAATAGGGCAGGGAGATTAAAACTACCTCTTAAAACGTGCTACAGGGCAGCTGCTTGTACAGTGGTGAAGGGAGGGGGCCTGAGGTGACATGTGTGCAACGCGCCCCGTGGCACGTTTTAAGTTGCGGGATTAAGTCCCCTTGAATCCTGAGTGTCCTGGGGCCCAACTAGCCCCCAGGTACCTACAGTTAGGACCACAGAGCTGAGTTGCAGAGAGGCGTTCCGAGCCAACGCACCTTTTTTCACCTCTCTGCAACGCAACTCTGTTGTGCTTACTGAAGGTACCTGGTGGGCTAGTTGGACTCCAGGGACCCTCAGGATTGAAAGGGACTTAATTCCCCAACTTAAAACACGCCACGGGGCCTGTTTGCACACATGTCACCTCAAGCCCCGCCCCTCCCTTCACCACTGTGTAAATGCGCCCCGTGGCGCGTTTTAAGTTGAGGGATTAAGTCCCCTTGAATCATGAGGGTCCCTGGGGTCCAACTAGCCCACCCTGTACCTCCAGTATGCGCCAGGGAGCTGCGTTGCAGAGAGGTGTTCAGAGGCCACGCCCCTTTTACACCTCTCTGCAATGCAGCTCTGTGGCGCTTTCTGGACGTACCTGGTGGGCTAGTTGGCCCCCAGGGACCCTCAGGATTGAAGGGGATTTAATTCCCCATCTTAAAACGGGCCACGGGGCCTGTTTGCACACATGTCACCTGAAGCCCCGCCCCCTCCCTTCACCACTGTGCAAACACGCCCCGTGGCGCGTTTTAAATTGGGGGATTAAGTCCCCTTGAATCGTGAGGGTCCCTGAAGTCCAACTAGCCCACCATGTACCTCCAAAAAGCGCCACAGAGCTACGTTGCAGAGAGGTGTAAAAAGGGGCGTGGCCTCTGTACACCTCTCTGCAACGCAGCCCGCTGGCCCATACCGGAGGTTCCTGGTGGGCTAGTTGGCCCCCAGGGACCCCCAGTATTCAAGGGGAATTCGTTCCCCCTCTGCAAACGCGCCAGGGGCGAGTTTGCAGAGTGCTGCCAAGGAGGGGCGTGGCCTCCAGCGCGATGCCGGTCTTTTTATATATTTTTTTATTTTAAAAGGGGCTGTGTGGCCCCCTTCTTTTAATTATTTTGGGCCCTGGGGACCCCATCCCCCAGGGCCTGACACCCTTTTATTTAAAAAAAAAAAAATGGAACGGGAAGGGGACCGCGTGGGCCCCCCTCCCGCGGCCAATTTCGGCCCGGGGACCCCATCCCCCGGGTCATTGCCACATTTTTTTATTTTTTTTTTGATGGAGGGGGGCTGCGTTGTCCCCCTCCTCAGGCCTCCTTAGGCTCCGGGGACCCCATCCCCCGGGGCCGGCCTTTTTAAAAAAAAATTATTTTTATTTTGTAATTTGGGGGAGGGTGCCGCGTGGCCCCCTCCCGGGCCACTACTTGCCCCGGGGACCCCATCCCCCGGGGCTGGCCCTCTCCGTTGGGGACTGTGGGGGTGTCCCCAATCCCCCCACGGTCCCGCCGGTTCCCCGTGTCCCTCGGGAGCCGGCATTGCTTTTCCACATGGGGAGCTGCTAAGATGCAGCTCCCCATGTGGAAAGCAATTGCTTTGAATTTTGGAAGAGAGGCAGGTTTCCTGCTCTCTCTTCCAAAATTCAAGCAAGTTTGCTATGACAGGACGGGAGCCGCGAGGCTCCCGCCCTGTCATAGCAAACAGCAGTGTCCCGGGGGTAGGCACCCCGGGACACTGCAGGAGCCGGCCCTGGGGGGTGGTGGTCCCCAGGGCCATCACAGGCTCCAGGAGGGGGGCCGCGCGGCCCCCCTCCCAACATGAGGAAAGGCCCGGGGAGGTGGTGGTCCCCGGGGCTTCGGGGGTCCGAAACGGACCCCCACTTTAAAATTGTTAGTGCCCCGGGGAGGGGGCGGTCCCCGGGGCAGGTGGGGGGGCTGGAGCACCCCCACACAGGTAATTTCACTAAAAAAAAAGAAGCCCCTGGGGTGGCGGTCCCCGGGGCTGCGGGAGGGCCGAGAACCCTCCGCACCATTTTTTTTAAAGCCCCGGGGGGTGGCAGTCCCTGGGGCTTGGGGGGCCTCTAAGGCCCCCCATACATAAATTTGATAAACCCCGCATGCCCCCGGGACTTGGCCCACCCGGGGGCCAATTAACAATGAAGCGCCGGCGACCAAGCTTCGTTTTTTTTTTTTATCGGCTGGATCCGTGCACCCTGCGTGTTTTTTTTTGGCGATTTAAAAAAAAAAAAAAAAGGTTTTTGGGCCCTGGGGGTCCTTGTAGGACCCCCTGAGCAGGCCTAGGGGGTCAGGGTGTTTCTACCCTGCCCCCTTTTTGCATTTTGCGCCCTTGTTTTTGTCTTTTCTTGTGCCTCGGTTCTACCGAGGAACAAGATGGCTGCCAACACTTCCTGATTTGGAGTGTTGACAGCCAATTAGCATACAGCTCGTGATCGGGAGGGTACGCGGACCCTACGCGGCCATAGATATATATGTGATTTTACTTTTGATTTTCTCAGGAACTACTGAACGGATTTACACCATTTAAGCAAAAGGCACGACTCTGAACCAAGGGCTACCTTTTTGCCAAATTTGGTGTAATTCCGTTAAGCAGTTCGGGATGTAGCTGCGAAGAAAGGTTCCTATGGAAAATTGCATGGGGAAACATGTTTTGGGACCCCCCCTTTTTCTCGGCCCCCACTTGACGAATCACCCCGAGACTTTCAGGATAGGAGCGGACCGGAGCGCCCCACGAGTTTTGAAAATTTCGCCAAGATTCGTCAACCGGAGCCAAAGTTATTTCAAATAGAATGTTGCGGATTTCCTATGGAAAATAGGTCCTAACTATAACTATCTACTGGCGACCGCCAGTAGATAATATATATATATATATATATATATATATATATATATATATATATATATATATATATATATATATATATTATCCGGTTGATTTTAGCCCTGTTTTAGCCCAGTTTTTACCTGGTTTTACCCGATTTTTAATCATTTTTACTTGGTTTATGCAGGGTTTTTACTTGGCGTTTTTAATCGGTTTTAGAAAACTGGATATGATTCTCCAATTATCGATGTACTGTATCATTATCTGCACTAGGTAGCTTTAAGGTCTGATGTTTGACTTATTTGCACTGCTCATTTTGCACACTAAGCTTATATTAATTCTTGAATCTGCACCCCATCAATCTCACGAGCTGTGAATTAACTTTGTTGCAGTATACAATAGCTATCATTGATGTCCGTTTTTGCACTATGTTCTATTTATATCTGCACAAGCACTTTTATAAACTGAATACATGTTTACAGGCATAGCACGGCTATCCATATATTTGTATCAAATGTTCAGCTATGATGAATTAAATAGCTGTTGTTACTTATGACACAAGCACTTTTTTATGCACTAGCACTTTAACTATTTTGCACTATTTTTTCTTCCCGATACACGATATTTGCCAAACCATGGATAACAGTTTTTTTTATTAATTACAGTTTTTTCTGTGGTGTTATTTTGCTTTGATAGTGCACTACCGCATTTAGCTACTTGGCTTTGTATAAAACATTAATGTTTTGCTTATACATTTTATGCTGGTATCCGCTGTATTTTATCCATGTTTATACATATTAAGGTGATTATTCAATGTATGCACACATATAGTATTTTGTTTAGCTTTATCGTATGAGAGGGAGGGTCTAAGTAATCAATGTGTCACTATAAAACACTGCTACAGGTTCAAGCACGTCATGTGATCAAGACCGGAGACCCGGTCGAAACGCGTCATGCTGTGAATTTTCGCAATAAAGCACTTTCATTTTCAAGCACGCTGTGGGCCGTACCTGATTTCCGTTGGACTGGATTCAATCAGGATTGTGGTTCTTTATATATATATATATATATATATATATATATATATATATTCACTGAAAAAACCATAGGTTTCAGACACGTTATAGTTACAAATTAGCATTTAAAAACCTTTGAAATTCACTGAAAAAACCATAGGTTTTAGGGACAGTTTTAGTTACTTGGACATTGCACTCGTACAAAACCCGTGAAATTCCCCCGTTATAGTTAGTTCAGCTAACTATAACTCGCGCCCCCGCAATGCACTGCTGATGACGTCACATATTACATCACTCATGACATGGTCAGTGACATCACTGATGACATCACTGATGACATCTCAAATGACATCACTGATGACATCATCCAGTGACTGTGTGTTTCTGTAAAGTTTAAATATTTTTAATATATATAGGAAAAGACGTATTGAAGAATGAGTGGGTGTGTAAGTGTCTGTATGGATGATTTAGTAGGTGCGTGACTGACTCTATAAGTGAGTGATTTAACGTATCTTACTGAATGCATGGGTTAGTGACTAAACTGGGTGAATGTCTGTATCCGTCTGGCTGTTGCTGTGTAAGTGGCTGCATGTGTTTGTGAATAGCTAAATGAGTGTCTATATGAGTTATTGAATGCTTGTCTGAGTATCTGTATGGGTGCCTGAGTGTTTGTGTGGGAGGGGTGTGTGCAACTCTGTGCATAGATGTGTGAGTGGGTGATTCACTGGGTGGATGGTTTCAAGAGTGCATCTGTGATAGACTGTATGGGTGGGTAAGTGTGTGTAAGAGTGTGTTAGTGAGTGAATGTATGTCCCAGTGGTACATGTGTGAGTAACTACATATGTGAAAGGCAGTATATATGTGTGTTGGAGTATATAAATAGCTATAAGCAAGAGTGAGTGATTGTGATAGTGGCTGTATGGATGAGTGTGTGCTTGTATCTGTGATTGTATAAGAGCGTAACAATGTGCTACTATTTGTATGAGTAAGTGAGCTGGTGTGTGTATAACTGTATAGGTGAGTAAATGGCAGTGTGTTTAATTATTTGCATGACTGACTAGGTGTGTGAGTATCTCTATGGATGAGTGGCGTTGTTTGAGTGTCTATATAGGAGTAAGAGTGCATATGATAGTCCTGTACTGAGTGACCGTAAGTATGAGTGACTGTACGGGTGAGTGAGTGGATGTGTGTGTGTAGACCTAAGAATCAGTGAGTGGGTATGTAGTTATTGGTGTTGGAGTGTCTATGGTTTTGGGAATGGCAGTCTGTAATTTAGAGTGGGTGTATCAAAGGTTATATTAGGGTGTGAGGAGGTGCATCAGATTATCACGTGGATGATGTCATCAGTGATGTCATTTGAGATGTCATCAGTGATGTCATCAGTGATGTCACTGACCATGTCATGAGTGATGTAATATGTGACGTCATCAGCAGTGCATTGATGGGGCGCGAGTTATAGTTAGCTGAACTAACTATAACGGGGGAATTTCACGGGTTTTGTACGAGTGCAATGTCCAAGTAACTAAAACTGTCCCTAAAACCTATGGTTTTTTTCAGTGAATTTCAAAGGTTTTTAAATGCTAATTTGTAACTATAACGTGTCTGAAACCTATGGTTTTTTCAGTGAATTTCAAAGGTTTTTTAAATGCTAATTTGTAACTATAACGTGTCTGAAACCTATGGTTTTTTCAGTGAATTTCAAAGGGTTTTTAAATGCTAATTTCTAACTATAACGTGCCTGAAACCTACGGTTTTTTCAGTGAATTTCAAAGGTTTTGTAAATGACAATTTTTAAATGTATTAATTGTTATATTAATTTTTTCATACTGATTTACTACATTTTTAGAAACAATTTTTTTTTACATATTTTATTTTTTAAATTACATTGTAATTACATTATACATTACATTACAAAAATACTTTCTCAGAATGAATTACTTTAGTTTAAATACTTTGCAGATAGGCAATAGACTTTTAAGTACAGTAGTTACAGTTGTTGCAATGGGCAACACATTTTCAAACACAATGCAACATTCAGCTCAATGTGAATTTCTAGTTAAATGCAATTAGTTACTTTATAGATTACTTTTGTAACCACAGGACTGGATCCTAGATTCAGTCCTGGTACATCTCCTGTAAACAGTTGAGTAAAAGCGTTTTGGTTACAGTCGTGATTTTTAAGGAATATTATTGTATTTTAAAAGTTGACACTTAGAAACTTTTTCTCATAGAATCACCAATGTTATCCTATGGAAGGAAATTCACTTAGCAGGTAAAAACTGTTATCGTTACTTTTTTCTTACTCAGTGTTGGATCCTGGATCCAGCACTGGTGCATCTCCTGTAAACAGTTGAAAAATGCGTTTAAGTCATACAGGCGATTTTAAGGAATATTTGTAGTTTGTGAAAATCAACACTTTGAAACTTTTTTGCTGAAAACCAGTCAATCTTAGCCTATGAAGGAAATTCAAGTTACCGGTAAGTACGGTTAAAATTACTTTTGAGGATCAGTACTGGGCTGAAAGATGCAGCACTGAGGTCTCTCCTGATAACAGGTGAGTAAATCGGAATTCGTATTTCGGCTGATTTTAGAGGAATATTTTAAAGTTCCAAAACTCCACACTTAGAAGAATTTCCAAGTGAAACCAGTCAATGTTAGCCTATGGAAGGAAATTCAAGTTACTGGTAAGTACGGTTAAAATTACTTTTCAGGACCAGTACTGGGCTGAAAGATGCAGCACTGAGGTCTCTCCTGATAACAGGTGAGTAAATCAGAATTCGGATTTCGGCTGATTTTAGAGGAATATTTGTATGTTTCAAAAATCAACACTTAGAACTTTTTCAGCAAAAAGCAGGCAATGATATCCTATGGAAGGAAATTCAAGTTACTGGTAAGTACGGTTAAAATTACTTTTGAGGATCAGTACTGGGCTGAAAGATGCAGCACTGAGGTCTCTCCTGATAACAGGTGAGTAAATCGGAATTCGTATTTCGGCTGATTTTAGAGGAATATTTTAAAGTTCCAAAACTCCACACTTAGAAGAATTTCCAAGTGAAACCAGTCAATGTTAGCCTATGAAGGAAATTCAAGTTACCGGTAAGTACG
Organism: Calotriton arnoldi; assembly: GCA_963921515.1. NCBI lineage: Eukaryota > Metazoa > Chordata > Amphibia > Caudata > Salamandridae > Calotriton > Calotriton arnoldi. Next base: position 978,402 of record CAWUFW010004735.1, read on the forward strand.
GTTAAAATTACTTTTCAGGACCAGTACTGGGCTGAAAGATACAGCACTGAGGTCTCTCCTTATAACAGGTGAGTAAATCGGAATTCGTATTTCGGCTGATTTTAGAGGAATATTTTAAAGTTCCAAAACTCCACACTTAGAAGAATTTCCAAGTGAAACCAGTCAATGTTAGCCTATGAAGGAAATTCAAGTTACCGGTAAGTACGGCTAAAATTACTTTTCAGGACCAGTACTGGGCTGAAAGATGCAGCACTGAGGTCTCTCCTGATAACAGGTGAGTAAATCGGAATTCGTATTTCGGCTGATTTTAGAGGAATATTTTAAAGTTCCAAAACTCCACACTTAGAAGAATTTCCAAGTGAAACCAGTCAATGTTAGCCTATGGAAGGAAATTCAAGTTACTGGTAAGTATGGTTAGAATTACTTTTCAGGACCAGTACTGGGCTGAAAGATACAGCACTGAGGTCTCTCCTGATAACAGGTGAGTAAATCGGAATTCGTATTTCGGCTGATTTTAGAGGAATATTTGCACAATGGTGAAGGGAGGGGCGGGGCCTGAGGTTACATCTGTGCAAACGCGCCCGTGGCGCGTTTTAAGTTGGGGGATTAAGTCCCCTTGAATCCTGAGGGTCCCTAGGGGCCAACTAGCCCACCAGGAACCTCCAATATGCGCCAGGGGCTGCGTTGCAGAGACGTGTAGAGAGGCCACACCCCTTTTACACCTCTCTGCAACGCAGCTCTGTGGCGCTTTCTGGATGTACCTGTTGGGCTAGTTGGCCCCCAGGGACCCTCAGGATTGAAGGGATTTAATTCCCATCTTAAAACGCGCCACGGGGCCTGTTTGCACACATGTCACCTGAAGCCCCGCCCCTCCCTTCACCACTAGTGCAAACGCGCCCGTGGCGCGTTTTAAGTTGGGGGATTAAGTCCCCTTGAATCCTGAGGGTCCCCGGAGTCCAACTAGCCCACCATATACCTCCAAAAAGCGCCACAGAGCATATATTAGATAATATATATTATCTACTGGCGGTCGCCAGTAGATAGTTATAGTTACAACCTATTATCCATAGGAAATCCGCGACATTCTATTTGCAATAATGTTGGCGCCGGTTGACGAATCTTCGCGAAAGCTTCCAACTTGTTGGGGCGCTCCGGTCCGCTCCTACCCTGAAAGTCTCGGGGTGATACGTCAAGCGGGGGCCGAGAAAAAGGGGGGTCCCAAAACGCGTTTTCCCCATTCATTTTTCCATAGGAACCTTTAGTCGCAGCTACAGCCCGAACTGCTGAACGGAATTACCCCAAATTTGGCAAAGAGGTAGCCCTTGGTTCAGACTGGTGCCTTTTGCTAAAATGGTGTAAATCCGTTCAGTAGTTCCTGAGAAATTCACAATTAAAATCACATATATATCTATGGGCGCGTCGGATCCGCGTACCCTCCCGATCACGAGCTGCATGCTACTTGGCTGTCAACACTCCAAATCAAGAAGTGTTGGCAGCCATTTTGTCCCCTCGGTAGAACCGAGGGACAGAAACAAGTGCGCAAAGCGCAAAAGGGGGCAGGGTAGAAACACCCTGACTCCCTAGGGTCTGCTCAGGGGTCCCATAAGGACCCCTGGGCAGAAAAAGATTTTTTTTTTTTAAATCGGCGGGATGCGCTTAGGGTGCGCGTATCCCGCCGAGAAAAAAAGAAACAAGTGCGCAAACGCACAAAGGGGGCAGGGTAGAAACACCCTAACCCCTAGGCCTGCTCAGGGGTCCCACAAGGACCCCCTGGGCAAAAAAAGCATTTTTTTTTAAAAAATCGGCAGGATGCGCTCAGGGTGCGCGAATCCTGCCGAAAAATCGGCGCGGTCTCCCGCGCTCGATAGTTAATTGGCCTCGGGTGGCCCAAGTCCCGGGGGCATGGTGGGGGGATAATTTAATGTGTGGGGGCCTCAAAGGGCCCTCAAGCCCCGGGGACCGCCACCCCCGGGGCTTTTATAAAAATGGTGCGGGAGGGCTCTGAGCCTCCCGCAGCCCCGGGGACCACCACCTCCCCGGGGCTTTTTTTAATTAAATATAAAACCAGTTTCGGGGGCTCCAGCCCCCACACGCCCGGGGACCGCCACCTCCCGGGGCACTAAACATTTTAATATGGGGGTCCGTTACGGACCCCAGAGCCCCGGGGACCACCACCTCCCGGGGCTGTGTACTGAATGGGAGGGGGCCGTGCGGCCCCCTCCTGGAGCCCTTGATGGCCCTGGGGACCACCACCCCCAGGGCCGGCTCCTGCAGTGTCCCGGGGTGCCTACCCCGGGACACTGTAGTTTGCTATGGCAGGACGGGAGCCTCGCGGCTCCCGTCCTGCCATAGCAAACTGCTTGGATATTGGAAGAGAGAGCAGGGAAACCTGCTCTCTCTTCCAATATCCAAAGCGATTGCTTTTCCACATGGGGAGCAGCATGTCAGCTGCTCCCCATGTGGAACAGCAATGCCGGCTCCCAAGGGACGTGGGGAGCCGGCGGGACTGTGGGGGATTGGGGACCCCCCACAGTCCCCAACGGAGAGGGCCAGCCCCGGGGATGGGGTCCCGGGGCAAGTAGTGGCTCGGAGTGGGGCCACGCGGCCCCCCTCCCCAAAAAAGGAAAAAAATAATAATTTTAAAAAATGGAAAGGCCGCCCCGGGGATGGGGTCCCCGGGGCCTTAAAATGGCCAGAGGAGGGGGCCACGCTGCCCCCTCAAAATAATAAATATAGAGGCCATGCCCCGGGGGATGGGGTCCCCGGGGCCAATACAGGCCCAGGGAAGGGGGCCACGCGGCCCCCTTCCCGTTTTTTTTTTTTTTTGTAATTTAAAAAAGGGTAAGGCCCTGGGGGATGGGGTCCCCAGGGCCCAAAAAGAGAAAAAGGAAGGGGGCCACACAGCCCCCCTTCAGGGGACAAAAAAAAAAACGATCGGGCCCGCAGGCCCCGCCCCTTCTTTCACCACTCTGCAAACGCGCCCCTGGCGCGTTTGCAGAGGGGAACGATCCCCTTGAATACTGGGGGTCCCTGGGGCCAACTAGCCCACCAGGAACCTCCAATATGCGCCAGGGGCTGCGTTGCAGAGACGTGTAGAGAGGCCACACCCCTTTTTACACCTCTCTGCAACGCAGCTCTGTGGCGCTTTTGGAGGTATATGGTGGGCTAGTTGGACTCCGGGGACCCTCAGGATTCAAGGGACTTAAGCCCCAACTTAAAACGCGCCACGGGGCGCGTTTGCACAGTGGTGAAGGGAGGGGCGGGGCTTCAGGTGACATGTGTGCAAACAGGCCCCGTGGCGCGTTTTAAGATGGGGAATTAAATCCCCTTCAATCCTGAGGGTCCCTGGGGGCCAACTAGCCCAACAGGTACATCCAGAAAGCGCCATAGAGCTGCGTTGCAGAGAGGTGTAAAAAGGGGTGTGGCCTCTCTACACGTCTCTGCAACGCAGCCCCCTGGCGCATATTGGAGGTTCCTGGTGGGCTAGTTGGCCCCTAGGGACCCTCAGGATTCAAGGGGACTTAATCCCCCAACTTAAAACGCGCCACGGGGCGCGTTTGCACAGATGTAACCTCAGGCCCCGCCCCTCCCTTCACCATTGTGCAAATATTCCTCTAAAATCAGCCGAAATACGAATTCCGATTTACTCACCTGTTATCAGGAGAGACCTCAGTGCTGTATCTTTCAGCCCAGTACTGGTCCTGAAAAGTAATTCTAACCATACTTACCAGTAACTTGAATTTCCTTCCATAGGCTAACATTGACTGGTTTCACTTGGAAATTCTTCTAAGTGTGGAGTTTTGGAACTTTAAAATATTCCTCTAAAATCAGCCGAAATACGAATTCCGATTTACTCACCTGTTATCAGGAGAGACCTCAGTGCTGTATCTTTCAGCCCAGTACTGGTCCTGAAAAGTAATTTTAACCGTACTTACCGGTAACTTGAATTTCCTTCATAGGCTAACATTGACTGGTTTCACTTGGAAATTCTTCTAAGTGTGGAGTTTTGGAACTTTAAAATATTCCTCTAAAATCAGCCGAAATACGAATTCCGATTTACTCACCTGTTATCAGGAGAGACCTCAGTGCTGCATCTTTCAGCCCAGTACTGGTCCTGAAAAGTAATTTTAACCGTACTTACCAGTAACTTGAATTTCCTTCCATAGGCTAACATTGACTGGTTTCACTTGGAAATTCTTCTAAGTGTGGAGTTTTGGAACTTTAAAATATTCCTCTAAAATCAGCCGAAATACGAATTCCGATTTACTCACCTGTTATCAGGAGAGACCTCAGTGCTGCATCTTTCAGCCCAGTACTGATCCTCAAAAGTAATTTTAACCGTACTTACCAGTAACTTGAATTTCCTTCCATAGGATATCATTGCCTGCTTTTTGCTGAAAAAGTTTCTGTGTTGATTTTTGAAACATACAAATATTCCTCTAAAATCAGCCGAAATCCGAATTCTGATTTACTCACCTGTTATCAGGAGAGACCTCAGTGCTGCATCTTTCAGCCCAGTACTGGTCCTGAAAAGTAATTTTAACCGTACTTACCAGTAACTTGAATTTCCTTCCATAGGCTAACATTGACTGGTTTCACTTGGAAATTCTTCTAAGTGTGGAGTTTTGGAACTTTAAAATATTCCTCTAAAATCAGCCGAAATACGAATTCCGATTTACTCACCTGTTATCAGGAGAGACCTCAGTGCTGCATCTTTCAGCCCAGTACTGATCCTCAAAAGTAATTTTAACCGTACTTACCGGTAACTTGAATTTCCTTCATAGGCTAAGATTGACTGGTTTTCAGCAAAAGTTTCAAAGTGTTGATTTTCACAAACTACAAATATTCCTTAAAAATCGCCTGTATGACTTAAACGCATTTTTCAACTGTTTACAGGAGATGCACCAGTGCTGGATCCAGGATCCAACACGGAGTAAGAAAAAGTAACGATAACAGTTTTTACCTGCTAAGTGAATTTCCTTCCATAGGATAACATTGGTGATTCTATGAGAAAAAGTTTCTAAGTGTCAACTTTTAAAATACAATAATATTCCTTAAAAATCACGACTGTAACCAAAACGCTTTTACTCAACTGTTTACAGGAGATGTACCAGGACTGAATCTAGGATCCAGTCCTGTGGTTACAAAAGTAATCCATAAAGTAACTAATTGCATTTAACTAGAAATTCACATTGAGCTGAATGTTGCATTGTGTTTGAAAATGTGTTGCCCATTGCAACAACTGTAACTACTGTACTTAAAAGTCTATTGCCTATCTGCAAAGTATTTAAACTAAAGTAATTCATTCTGAGAAAGTATTTTTTGTAATGTAATGTATAATGTAATTACAATGTAATTTAAAAAATAAAATATGTAAAAAAAAATTGTTTCTAAAAATGTAGTAAATCAGTATGAAAAAAATTAATATAACAATTAATACATTTAAAAATTGTCATTTACAAAACCTTTGAAATTCACTGAAAAAAACGTAGGTTTCAGGCACGTTATAGTTAGAAATTAGCATTTAAAAACCTTTGAAATTCACTGAAAAAACCATAGGTTTCAGACACGTTATAGTTACAAATTAGCATTTAAAAAACCTTTGAAATTCACTGAAAAAACCATAGGTTTCAGACACGTTATAGTTACAAATTAGCATTTAAAAAACCTTTGAAATTCACTGAAAAAACCATAGGTTTTAGGGACAGTTTTAGTTACTTGGACATTGCACTCGTACAAAACCCGTGAAATTCCCCGTTATAGTTAGTTCAGATAACTATAACTCGCGCCCCGCAATGCACTGCTGATGACGTCACATATTACATCACTCATGACATGGTCAGTGACATCACTGATGACATCACTGATGACATCTCAAATGACATCACTGATGACATCATCCACGTGATAATCTGATGCACCTCCTCACACCCTAATATAACCTTTGATACACCCACTCTAAATTACAGACTGCCATTCGCAAAACCATAGACACTCCAACACCAATAACTACATACCCACTCACTGATTCTTAGGTCTACACACACACATCCACTCACTCACCCGTACAGTCACTCATACTTACGGTCACTCAGTACAGGACTATCATATGCACTCTTACTCCTATATAGACACTCAAACAACGCCACTCATCCATAGAGATACTCACACACCTAGTCAGTCATGCAAATAATTAAACACACTGCCATTTACTCACCTATACAGTTATACACACACCAGCTCACTTACTCATACAAATAGTAGCACATTGTTACGCTCTTATACAATCACAGATACAAGCACACACTCATCCATACAGCCACTATCACAATCACTCACTCTTGCTTATAGCTATTTATATACTCCAACACACATATATACTGCCTTTCACATATGTAGTTACTCACACATGTACCACTGGGACATACATTCACTCACTAACACACTCTTACACACACTTACCCACCCATACAGTCTATCACAGATGCACTCTTGAAACCATCCACCCAGTGAATCACCCACTCACACATCTATGCACAGAGTTGCACACACCCCTCCCACACAAACACTCAGGCACCCATACAGATACTCAGACAAGCATTCAATAACTCATATAGACACTCATTTAGCTATTCACAAACACATGCAGCCACTTACACAGCAACAGACAGACGGATACAGACATTCACCCAGTTTAGTCACTAACCCATGCATTCAGTAAGATACGTTAAATCACTCACTTATAGAGTCAGTCACGCACCTACTAAATCATCCATACAGACACTTACACACCCACTCATTCTTCAATACGTCTTTTCCTATATATATTAAAAATATTTAAACTTTACAGAAACACACAGTCACTGGATGATGTCATCAGTGATGTCATTTGAGATGTCATCAGTGATGTCATCAGTGATGTCACTGACCATGTCATGAGTGATGTAATATGTGACGTCATCAGCAGTGCATTGCGGGCGCGAGTTATAGTTAGCTGAACTAACTATAACGGGGGAATTTCACGGGTTTTGTACGAGTGCAATGTCCAAGTAACTAAAACTGTCCCTAAAACCTATGGTTTTTTCAGTGAATTTATATATATATATATATATATATATATATATATATATATATATCACAGAAAACCTCTCTCGCCGAGAAAGGAGTGAGCCGCACACATTACGATGAAGTAAGCAGATTTTATTGCATTTTCAAAAGCGCTGGCGTTTGTATCCCTGATGCATTTTGGTCACATTGACCTTTTTAAAGGGGGAGCCAGAGGCATCTTTGAGGCTGAAAAACGAACGAACCTGATTGCTCCTTTTTAAATGTTTGCCCCTGGTGGGCGCCACGATAGGCTGAATCATCAAAGCATTCTGGTTCTAGTAGTTCACTCCCAGTCCCACAATTGTTACCCTTCAGTGGGCGATGCATGAAAGTTCTTGCTTATTTGCATTTTCACTGTGATCCCCGTGCATACTAACTTTCAAGTTGCTGGGGCCCAAAACCAAGGTCCAGTCCCTGGCGGCTGCCACTGCCCTTATTGCTTTCACAAACAAATACCAACATGGTCCGTTTTGGGCAGTGATGGCGCTCATTTTCTTGGTGGTGCGTCGCTCGCGGCAGGACCAAGCCGTGTAGACATCACAGAAAACCTCTCTCGCCGAGAAAGGAGTGAGCCGCACACATTACGATGAAGTAAGCAGATTTTATTGCATTTTCAAAAGCGCTGGCGTTTGTATCCCTGATGCATTTCGGTCACATTGACCTTTTTCAAAGGGGAGCCAGAGGCATCTTTGAGGCTGAAAAATGAACGAACCTGATTGCTCCTTTTTAAATGTTTGCCCCCTGTTGGGCGTCACAATAGGCTGAATCATCAAAGCATTCTGGTTCTAGTAGTTCGCTCCCAGTCCCACAATTATTACCCTTCAGTGGGCGATGCATGAAAGTTCTTGCTTATTTGCATTTTCACCGTGATCCCCGTGCATACTAACTTTCAAGTTGCTGGGGCCCAAAACCAAGGTCCAGTCCCTGGCGGCTGCCACTGCCCTTATTGCTTTCACAAACAAATACCAACAGGGTCTGTTTTTGGGCAGTGATGGCGCTCATTTTCTTGGTGGTGCGTCGCTCGGGGCAGGACCAAGCCGTGTAGACATCACAGAAAATCTCTCTCGCCGAGAAAGGAGTGAGCCGCACACATCACGATGAAGTAAGCAGATTTTATTGCATTTTCAAAAAGCACTAGCGTTTGTATCCCTGATGCATTTCGGTCACATTGACCTTTTTCAAAGGGGGAGCCAGAGGCATCTTTGAGGCTGAAAAACGAAGGAACCTGATTGCTCCTATATATACATATATCTTGCCACCCAAAAATCCATACCCACCCTAAACCCTAAAAGTCCCTTGCCACCCAAAAACCCATACCCACCCTAAACGCTAAAAGTTCCCTTGCTACCCAAAAACCCATACCCATCCTAAACCCTGAAAGTACCCTTGCCACCCAAAAACCCATACCCACCCTAAACCCTAAAATTCCCTTGCCACCTAAATACCATACCCACCTTAAACCCTAAAAATTCCCTTGCCACATTGTAGAGCGCGACTACTCACCCGTAAGGGTCTCAAGGTGATGCAGGGGAAGGGGGTCTGCTGTTCAGCTGAACAGCCAGGTCTTGAGGTACTTCCTGAATTGAGACAGAGATGGTGATTGCCTGAGATGCAGAGGAAAGGGAGTTACAGGTCCTTGCAGTGAGGTAGGAGAAGGATCTTCCTCCAGTGGTGGTCCTGCAGATCTGTGGGATGGTGGCCAGGGCCTGATGGGTGGAGCGGAGATGTATGGTGGGGGTGTGGAAGGAGAGGCGGTGGTTGAGGTATGAGGGTCCGGCATTGTGAAGGGCTTTGTAGGCGTGCATGAGGAGCTTGTAGGTGATCCTTTTGTTGACCGTGAGCCAGTGGAGATCTCTCAGGTGGTTGGCAATGTGGCTGCGGTGAGGGATGTTCAGGATGAGTCTGGCGGAGGCGTTTTGGATGTTTGGAGTTTTTTCATGGTGGTGGCTTATAGTGCGTTGCCATAGTCGAGTCTGCTGCTGATGAGTGCGTGGGTGACTGTTTTCCTTGACTTAGTGGGAGTCCACTTGAAAATCTTTAGGAGCAGGTGGAGCGTGTGGAAGCAGGAGGATGAGATGGCGTTAATCTGGCAGTTCATTGACAGCGAGGAGTCCAGGATGATGCTGAGGTTTTGTGCGTGGTCCGTGGCAGTGGGGGGTGGGGGGTTTCCAAGCGCTGAAGGCCACCAGTAGTCATCCCAGGTGGAGGAGTTAGGGCCCAGGATGAGGTCTTCCGTCTTGTCTAAGTTGAGCTTGAGGCAACTGTCCTTCATCCAGGTGGCTACTGCGTTCATTCCGCTGTGGAAGTTGTTCTTGGCGGTTGTAGGTTCATCGGAGAGGGAGAGGATCAGCTGGGTGTCATCGCGTAGGAGACAATGATGAGTCCTTGGTTTCTGACAATGGTTGCAAGCGGGCCATGTCGATGTTGAACAGGGTGGGGCTCAGGGAGGAGCACTGTGGCACTCTGCAGCTGATTTCTGTGGGTTCTGAGAGAAATGTTGGAAGTCTGACTCTCTGTGTTTGGCCGGTGAGGAAGGAGTGGATCCAGTTGAGGGCTTTGTCATGGATGCCGACGTTGTCAGGGTGTTGTGGGAGACGGTGTCGAAAGCAGGCGAGAAGTCCAGTAGGATGAGGGCCACAGTTTTGCCTCTGTCAAGGAGGATGCTGATGTCGTCTGTGGCTGCGAGGAGAGCAGTCTTGGTGCTGTGGTTGCTTTTAAAGCCAGATTGGGAGAGGTCCAGGATGTTGCTTGATTCGATGAACTCGAAGAGTTGGATGTTGATGGCCTTCTCAATGACTTTGGCTGGGAAGGAGAGCAGGGAGATGGGTCTGTAGTTCTTGAGGTCCGTCAGGTCAGCAGATGGTTTCTTCAGTAGGGGGTTTATCTCGATGTGTTTCCAGTCTTGAGGGAAGGTGGCAGAATCGATGGAGCAGTTGATTGTGCTGCAGAGTTCGGGTGCAATAGAGGCGCTGGCTCTGTTGAATATGTGGCGGGGTCAGAGATCAGAGAGGCCTTCGCAGTGGATGCTCTTCATGAGCTTGACAGTATAGTTGGTAGTGAGGGAGGTCCAGTTGCTGCTAAGTACTGGGTCCGTTGTGTGCGGTGGTTTCGCTTGGGGTCAATGGGTTTGGTTAGTGAACTTGTCGTAGATCGCCTTGATCTTGCGGTGGAAGAAGGTGGCGTTGTCGCAGAGGTCTTTGGAGGGGGGAGGTCTGAACTCTTTGACAATGCTGAAGAGTATGTTGCTGTTGTGTGCGCTGGTGTTTATGCATTTTGTATGGCCGTTTTCTTAGCAGATTTGATGAGGTGGTGGTGTTCAATGACTGTGGTTTTGATTGGCAGAGGCCTTGCTACTTCTCCATCTTTTTTGATCTGTCTGCAGGTGTGCCTGGGCTCTTAGAGGGCATGAGAGAACCAGCTGGCTTTCTTGGAGGGTTGCTTGCCTGAGGATTTCCTGAGGGGGGCCAGTGTGTTGGCACAGTTGGAGATCCATGAGTGGAAGTTTCGTGCAGAGGCATTGGCATCTGTGGATGTCGGTGACAGAGTTGCGGTGAGGGTTGCGGTGAGTTGGTCTTTGGTGACCTTGTTCCAGCTTCTGCATCAGTGGCGGTGGGCGTGCTGGTGTATGGTGGGGTTGGTGAAGTAGAAATGGACGCAGCAATGGTCAGTCCACTGCAGTTCAGAGGTGTGGCTAAAGGAGATGTTGCTGCTTGCAGAGAAGATGGGGTTGAGTGTGTGTCATGCTGAGTGGGTTGGAGAGGTGACCAGTTGCTTGAGTCCGATGGTGGTGAGGTTTGCCTGTAGGAATGATGTGTTGTGATTTTCGAGGTTGTCCAGGTGAAAACTGAGGCCTCCAGGGAGGATGTAGTCCATGGAGGCGAGAGCGGGATGAAGTCAACTAGGGATTCGCTGAATGGGAACGGGAGGTCTGTAGGCGAGGGTGCCGCGGAGGGTGGTGTTCGGGTTTGTTTGGATCTGGAGGTGCTCTATGGTGGTCCAGTTGTCATCCGAGCTGGTTGTGATGCAGAGGGTGTTTTTGTGTACGATAGCGATGGCGATGCCGCCTCCTAGTTGGGTAGAACGGTCCTTGTGGATGATTTTGTAGCCGTCTGGGATGTGATATCTGGGGATGAGGTGGCGTTCATCCAGGTTTCCGTGAGGAAAGCGATGTCGGGGGAGACGGAGTGGAACGGATCCCAGATCTCCACGGCGTATTTGCAGAGGGAGTGTGTGTTGATTAGGATACAGCTGAGGCGATCGGGTCCAGTTTTTGTGGATCGTGCAGTGGGTCAGTTTGGTGTGGGGTGGCAGGCGAAGTTGCCCCTGCAGTTGCGGCAGGAGAAAAGGCCCTGGGTGTTGTTCGGTGACGCGAGGTGGCAGGCGGAGTGGCTTATGTTGCTGAGGGCATGGAGGGTGCTGACATTGTAGCAGTGGATGGTCAGAGGACCAGGGTCCGTGACGCTGGACGAGGTCCAAGCATGGATGGAGGAAGACAGGCTTGCCTTTAGCGTGCCTTTTGTGCACCAGCTGCGTGTTTGCGCAGTGGGCACCATTAAGTAGCGTGAGGGGGAGGGCTGGACAGCTCAGAAGTGGGAAAGTGGGAAGCGGAAAAGCTGCATGGGAGGGGGGCCAGGGCATTGGGGGACAAGCAGGGACACGGAGAGGAAAAAGGCACAAAAAGTGAAAAAGGGACAAAAGCAAAAGAAAGTGACAAAAGCAGAAAGGATGAAAGGAAGGTAAAAAAGAGATCATAGGAGAAAAAGGCATAAAGCAGATAGACAGAGGGCAGAGCAGCAGCAGAGAAGAGATGCTCCCCACTGTACCACAAGGGTGAGGCGCAGGCAGGTGCCTGCGGGTGGAGGAGGGCCACAAAATTACAGACCTGCAAGGGTCAGGGACAGCAGCTACCAAGCGGAGATGTGCAGGTAGGGAAGCAGTTCACTTTCAAGGTCAGTGAGATTGCTACTTTCACCACGCAGCGGCCGCCATCAAGTAGTGTGAGGGGAGTGCTGGACAGCTGGGAGGCGGGGATGTGGGAAGCGGGAAAGTGGCACTGGAGCGGGGCAGGCGCGGAAGAAGAGCAGCGGCAGGGACACGCAGAGGAAAAAGGCACAAAAGTGAAAAAGTGACAAAAGTGAAAGAAAGTGACAAAAGCAAAAAAGTTGAAAGGAAGGTAAAAAAGAGACCAGAGGAGAAAAAGGCAGAAAGCAGAGAGACAGAGAGCAGAGCAGCAGCAGAGCAGAGATGCTCCCCACTGGACCATCAGGGATGAGGCGCAGGCGGGTGCCTGTGGGTGGAGGAGGGCCTCGACCTCAAAGACCTGCACGGATCAAGGGCAGCAGCTACTAGGCGGAGCTGTGGGAAGTCAGTGAGATTGCTCACAACACCCATAACTACCCTAAACCCTAAAAATTCCCTTGCCACCCAAAAACGTATAACCACCATAAACTAAAAAAAAAAAACCTTTCCCCAATATACATATATATGTGTATGTATATATATATCTATATATATATCTATATATATATAGATATATATATATATATATAAATCCGCAAAGTTACCTTAACAGAGCAGCCCACCACACGTGTAATTATTTGCTTTACAATTTATTCAAGGCTGTTTGGCAAAGTTGGTAGGATCCGCAAGCAGTCATTACGCCAGACGCGTTTCGGGCCCCTGCCCTTAATCATTGGCTATGGACATCCGTATGCAGGAAAACATCGTGAGCACCTGGTATTTGATTAAGTCCGCCGCCCCAGTGGGCGCGGCCGCTCGCACGGCCTTCTGGTCATTGTAGTGCCCAAACTTTGTATTACTCCAGTGAGCTGTAAAACCTGCAACAAAAATAAATATAAAGTCCAATTATTTCCTCAGTGGGTGGCAAAAAATTGCCATTTCTTAAATTGCGAGAGTCTACAGTTTGATGCATCGCAGAAGCCCTTTTTGCGGGCGCAAACGGCCTATTTTTGCGAATCGCACCGTTTGCGCTTGCAAAAAAGGTTGATGCATGTGCCTGTCTGTGACTTGCCCAGTATCACAGGATGTTGAGTCGACGCCGAGACTTGGACCTGGTAACGCCACGTCCTCTCCCCTGTGCTGTGCTGACATGTGCTGCTCCAAGTTTGTGAGCTCATCCGGAATGATTCCTTGGCGTCCTTTTTCAAACACCATTTTATTCCCACTTGCACTACAGGAAATGAGGGGATCCAGCCAGGTCTGGCAGCATTCATTGGGCCTGATCTCGCTGACCCAAGTGGAAAATGCTAAATCTGTCCTGGTGTATTTTGCCGATACCGCAACACAGTTGAGCTATGCTTGTGCTGTAGGAATGTCAGATGTAGCTCTCTGCAAGAATAGTTACAAAAATAACAATTTAAGCAGCACTTACCAATTTATTTTTTCAAAATCCTTTACTTATATATTTATCCCTGTGTAGGGTGATGGAGCCCTATTTATTATACACGTATTATACAGAGACAATGAATCATAAAAGTGTTAAATTAATATACAGCAAATGTTACATAAACAATGTGGGTTACAAGGTGTGGGAGTCACATATCATTCATACTGACAGGCATTATAAGAGTATATTTTGGGGGAAAAACACAAAGTCATGATTTAAAACATAATGCAAACGTTGGGGTTGTCACCGCTAATAATACTTTATTACTATGTAAAGGAACCCTTTTTTCATTTTTGCAACCTTAGAATAAGGAAAAATTGAGAAAAAGACAATAAGTTTCTATACCGATGTTTTGCAATTTTTATGCAGCTCCATGATGCCGGTTCGTAGCACACTATGCTATATTAGAAAGTTAACAATTTATGAACTACAAGTAACAACAGGTTTTCTGTATTGAAACTAGATTAAATACAAAACTTTGATCTGCTTGTTACGCATGTGCCCTGCAAGCATATTTGGGAACCAGCCATACCGATGCAACCGTTATCACGCATTACCTTTACAACGCGGTCGTTGAAACATGACTACCGTTACCACGCATAACATTTATCACACAGAATTTTACAAGGCATATGCCTTTACCACACACAGCTTTACAATGAAAAGGCAAGGTTGATAAAGGCATTTGTGTGGTAAAAGTAAATGTTAGAATTTAAGGTAAATATTAAGTGTTATTAAATGTACATATATTTATATGTGTGCATATATATATATATATATATATATATATATATATATATCCGCACTGACGTAACTCCTTCTGGAGATTGTAGCCCATCGAGGGGTGGCGCGATGCCGGCGGAGAAAACCGGTATTCAATATACTTTTGCAAACGGAGTCCCAATCGCGCTCTCAGGTCTTTGCACAAACCACTAGAATTCCAAAGTTAGACAAGGGGGGTTTATTCACCTCATAAACTCGCCGTGACGCGTTTCACCCTCAAGGGGCTTGTTCACACAACGGTGACACAAGTGGCTACCACTTACATACTGTTCCTGGTGTGTCATGAACATAGATGATGGACTTGTCATAACAAACAATACATTCTGTCAAATACATAGTCGCCATCTTGGAGTTGTTACAATTGCAACAAAACGTGTTACAGTCAGTGCGGTTACAGTGCATTAAACATTGGTAAGAGCATGAGTATGTAATGAAGCATGAGACCATACAACGAAGTACCACAAATATATTTGTATATATTATATTAAAACGGGCCTGATATCGCACGCATGGGGTCTGGTAACTATCCTTGATAATGCAAATCGGCACTCGTGTTTGCGTTACATCAGTGACGTGAATGCCCCTGACGGTGCGTGCTGGAACTTGTAGTCAAGTTGCCTGTGTTGATGAACTCAGTGTTGTGCAGTTTGGGGAAATCTCCTGTTATAGGTCCCACAGGCACGCACCTTATCTGCCTATGTGTATGAACTCAGTGTTGTGCAGTTGGGGGAAATCTACTGGTGTAGGACCCACAAGCGTGCACCTTATCAAAATGAGTCGTGTGTATCGTTGGTACCTGCTGGGACGCATAGTGCGTCGTCCGGTTTTAAGTCCCTGCTTAGTGGGATAGTCGGATCCAAGGGTGCTGCCTGGAGGGCCCGTCATATGTTATAACTTGGTAATGACATCGGTCTCTCACAACAATGTGAATAGTAAAAATACTAGCTACAACGTCCATGAATCACCCAGGAACCATTGGAAATTAGCCCTTGTTGTTCACCCCCTACCTCCCCAAGCTTCTGTGCAAGTAATAATAAAAATGGGAAAAGAAAAAGAACTCTTATCTGAAAACTGGAATATAGCTGAATGATGTTACGAAGAAAAGGGTAGGGATCCCGCTGTCTTTAGCCCTGAGACATAGTCCCTTCCTTTCCTCCTGTAGGAGAAGAAAGAGAGCACGTGATCAAACACACGATATCAATTAAAACCATGTAATTATGATCATACAGACACTAGAAATATAAGGCGTGTGACACTTTGTGAGAGAGACATCTATCGAGGGGAAGTGAGTGTATTAATCCTCTTGTAGGTGTATGGCCATCTCATCGTCCAAATTATGCCCGTTTGGGTACCCATCCCTATGATGTGTCTGGATTCCCGCTGCCTTAGTCTCAAAGTGTGATTGCCTCCTCTCCTATTTGTCATCACTTGTTCTATCACATAATAGGAGAGCTTGGTATAGTCTGAAAAATGTTTTGTTTCAAAATGACGTGCAATTGGATATTGTTGATCCCTGTTTGTAATGGCCCTCATGTGTTCGAGGACACGTTTCTTTGCCATGTGTGTAGTGCTGCCTACGTATCTTAATTTACATGGGCATTCCAAAACATAAATTACGAATGTACTGTTACATGTGAGAAACTGTCTGATACTGATCCTACTATTGGTACTAGTATTCCAAAACTCCTTTCTCATTCGGCTATTCCCACAGGCCTTGCAATGGCCACATGGGAAAAAGCCTTGTAGGTCTATTCTCCTGTTGGTCGTGGTGTCAGATAGGTCACTGTGTACTAGAAGGTCTTTCAAATTCCGTCCCCTTCGATACGTTATGCTTGGTCTTGCTGGTAGAGTGTTACCTATGACCAGGTCTCCCCTGAGAATATTCCAATTGCGTGTGATGGTCTTACGAATATTGTCTGAATGACCATTGTATGTGAGGATCATGCGTGTTTCCATGTTGTCAGTGCAGTCTGTGATGTTGGTCGAGGTGTTCCCAAGGATGGTGTCTCTCTCTACCCCTTTGACTCTCTCCACTGCTTTCTTGAGGACCCATGTGGGATACCCCCTGTCCTTAAATCTCTGGATCATGGTGGTTCGCTCCCTCAGATAACCCTCCTCTGTGCTGCAGTTTCTCTTTGCTCTGAGTAATTCCCCATAGAGAATACTCCACTTCAGATTATCTGGGTGGCTGCTCAGAGCGTGTAGTAAGGTGTTTCCTGCTGTGCATTTGCGGAATAAGGTGGTGTGTACTCTGTTTGCCACGATCTGTACTCTGGTGACAAGATATTATACCTCGTGTTTGTTGATGGTACTAGTGAATGTGAGGTTCTTAGAATTATGGTTCAGTTTGTTTATGAACATCAGAGCTTCCTCTTTGCTGCCTCGCCAGACAACAAAGAGGTCGTCAATGTATCTAAGCCAAAGTTTGACCTTAGAAAATTCATTTTCGAGATTGATGTCTTCCCTGATGTCCTCCTCCCAAGCTCCCATGAAGAGATTCGCAAAGCTTGGCGCAAAGCATGTACCCATCGCGGTACCGAGGGTCTGCTTGTACATGTCACCGTTAAACATGAAAAAATTGTTTGTCAAACAAAACTTGATCAACAAGAAGGGGGACTGTGGGGCTTTTTATCGAGGTCCAGCATAAGTGCCCAGTAAGATCCTGCTAGCTAGTGGTATGCTGTTCCTCATAAAGTGGTGCTTAGCCAATAAAACTCAGAGGACCAACCACCATCTTTGGTGATGATAGTGAAGGTGGAACCTGATGTAGGAGGGGGAATAGGAGGGGATCCCACTCTTTCGGAACTGGGGTCCTCACACACCCAGCAAGCTAGGTGTCATGCTTCATCATCTGGACCTGCTCCTCGTTGGGTCGGCGCTGCAATACCCAACGGGCACCCGAAAAGGGGCTCTTTATCAGAGATCTTTTGTTCCTTGCCGTATGATGAGGTGGGGGTGTGTGGCCCGTGGTGTGTAGATAAAGTGAAGTGAACAAGTGATTTAAAATAGGTAGGATAGTCCAAATAACACTTTTATCCTGGCTGGCTATCCACCTCAATAAAAACAAAAACAAAAAGAGTGGCAGCTTTCCTGACGTCAAGGTTCAGTTAAAGCTATGCTCATCTCTTAGGGTCAACATGTTTCTTGCCTCATGGTTATTTCAATCCGTGGCAATTCTTCAGGACCTAATCTGTGAACAGTGAATCTATCTACACTATGTGGTGGGGCTATTAGCTACTTACCACATGTAAGCACTACGGTACATATCCTCAGTAGTGTCGTTCAGTAACCTAGAGAGAGGGATATATGAAAATGAAAAACACTTCTGTTAAAACCGATGATATGGTCATACAGTATTCCTTATTAGCTCTCTATAACAACTCCTTTTATTCTCCTTTCCCCAATGGTGTGAGAAAAAGTGCAACGACGATCTAGGCACCTTAACGAAAGATTTGCAAGTGTAGGTGATGGAGGGCATGATTCTAATGCCCCATTAAAACCATAAAAATATAATTAGAAGACTATCCAACTATAATTAGAAGACTATCCTTCCCCCAGGAGGGGCGGTGGTTGTGAGGAGGGTTGTTGTTGCTTAAGTCTATGATGGTGAACTCCACACATATGTAGCTTGTAAGTGTGACATGCTACATGAATGGTGATATAAACATGGTAGTGGAGCTAGTCATGGTATAGCTCACCTCCCTATGTTGGGAATGTCACCTCAGTCGGTGTGCGGCGGTTCTAGTAGACACCTGGAAGCATGGTGTCCTGTAAAGCAAAAGGGTTAAGAAGGTAGAGAGGTCACGAATAATTAGAATGAGGTACGTGACCTGTAACTCCTATTCATTGCCTGCCCAAATGTGGAAATCAGTAGGGAGCACTCACAATCAGTGCCAGCTCCCAACGCTGTCCAAACTGCACACAGAGGGCGGACAGCGAAGTCGGCGGTCAATGGTAGCGTTCCCAGCCTTGGGAGACGCTTACCTGGATATGCGATCTCACCGCACACCTCCCAGTCCGCCCGTCAGTGCGCAGCCAGGGAGAATCAAAAAGCGGCATAAAAAGTTGCGCGTTCACAAGCTGTACCACAAGTGTCGAGGGTCCGGTAAGAAGCAGTCACGGACCCTTATCGCAGATTATCGGTTGTACTCACCAATCCAACGGGGAACGCGGTCGATTCACCTACCCTCCTCGCCGGCACCGGATCAGAGCATGTAAGCTCCCTTGGGAGCTGAAGTACTGCTCCGGGTCACGTGCGAGGAGGGGGGCGGAGCCTCAACTACGTCATGCCAAATTTAACCCTGGGAGCTACTAGGTTGTGTGTCTGGCTGGTGTGGCGGCCATCTTACAGTGTAGTTCTCTTCAGTGTTATCCCTAGTGATCCAAGGGGCCAAGGAGTTCTAAGGTCCACCAATAATATGTCGATCGAGGACTATTTATATTATGGGAGTCTAGCTATCCATACGATACCAGGCTTACTGCCTATATGTTTTACAACTCAGTGCTTTCAGATCGTGTTAGTCCTGCCATGCAGTGATACCGGAGGGTACCAGATGTGCAGTACTGTTAAATATCATGGCGTGATATTTATGTTGTGTGGTACAACGTGGGTAGCTCATGTAGGGTAAACCCTTATTAAGTAAGGTGTGTGGTGACAATGCGTGGTGTCAGTCAAACGGTCCACAACCTAGGTCCTCCTTGTTGTCCAGCAGGGAGAACAAGTACTCTATCCAGTAGGGTAGTGCATAGATGGTATCCTGGGTGTAATTATTACCCAAGTCCTGCATACCTGTGGAGGGCTGAGTTAAGGTGTGTACACATAAAGCCAGCCTAGGGTCATCTGTTGTTCAGGGCGGCCCAGGGTATATCATCATTTAAGCCGTGGAGGGCTGAGGACAAGCGATGTATCCATCGTTGCTCTATCCTGAACAGTGCATGTTGGGTGATTTTGGGATGGGTTTCAAGTACCAGCCACTGTAGCGACCCCGGGCTGTGTCCCTGTTCTTGGTAGTGTGTGTACATTTTGGTTGTGACTCTCTAGCATCTTTTTGTTTTTGTTTTTATTGAGGTGGATAACCAGCCAGAATAAAGGAACAAAAGATCTCCGATAAAGAGCCCCTTTACGGGTGCCCGTTGGGTATTGCAGCGCCGACCCAATGAGGAGCAGGTCCAGATGATGAAGCATGACACCTAGCTTGCTGGGTGTGTGAGGACCCCAGTTCCGAAAGAGTGGGATCCCCTCCTATTCCCCCTCCTACATCAAACAAAACTTGATCATGTTTAAAATCATTTGTGTATGACCCCAGTATCTGATCTGTCTGCGTTTCAGATACAAGTGATGCTACTATTATATTCTGTTCGGTTGGATCTGGTGTATGTATTCGTATCACTCAGTTGACGTGAGGCTTCTTCTATATACATCTCCCTGGACAAGACAACAATGTTGCCCCTTTATCGGCGGGTCTTATTACAATACTTTCAACAAGCTACTTGAGTTCAGGCAGAAGAATTGGACTGAAATAGATGAAAAAATTCAAGCATAACTTGACCTTTGCACAGAAAAAGGCCATGAAAGAACTGGCCACAGATGAAAGTATTGTAATAAGACCCGCCGATAAAGAGGGCAACATTGTTGTCTTGTCCAGGGAGATGTATCTGGGAAAGGTTATGTGAATGGAAGGATAAGGGACTGATTGAATGGGAAGAATACTGCTTTCTAAAAAAGGATTACCCTATTCTCCCAGTCATGTATCTACTGCCCAAAGTACATAAGAGTAGAGAGAACCCTCCAGGCAGACCCATAATTTCATCTAGGGGCAGTGTTCTTGAGAACCTTTCACGGTATGCCGACCATTTTCTAAGGGACTTTGTGGTTACCTTGCCCTTGTACGTAAGGGACACAAAAGATTTTCTAAGCAAAATTCATAACTTGGAATGGCATGCAGATTATTTCCTAATAACCATGGACGTAAACTCGCTGTACACAGTGATTGACCATGACCAAGGAATAGAAGCCTGTGGCAGATTTTTGAAACGCAGACAGATCAGATACTGAGAGCTTGGGAGGAGGACATCAGGGAAGACATCAACCTCGAAAATGAATTTTCTAAGGTCAAACTTTGGCTTAGATACATTGACAACCTCTTTGTTGTCTGGCGAGGCAGCAAAGAGGAAGCTCTGATGTTCATAAACAAACTGAACCATAATTCTAAGAACCTCACATTCACTAGTACCATCAACAAACACGAGGTAGTATATCTTGACACCAGAGTACAGATCATGGCAAACAGAGTACACACCACCTTATTCCGCAAATGCACAGCAGGAAACACCTTACTACATGCTCTGAGCAGCCACCCAGATAATCTGAAGTGGAGTATTCCCTACGGGGAATTACTCAGAGCAAAGACAAACTGCAGCACAGAGGAGGGTTATCTGAGGGAGCAAACCACCATGATCCAGAGATTTAAGGACAGGGGGTATCCCACATGGGTCCTCAAGGAAGCAGTGGAGAGAGTCAAAGGGGTAGAGAGAGACACCATCCTTGGGAACACCTCGACCAACATCACAGACTGCACTGACAACATGGAAACACGCATGATCCTCACATACAATGGTCATTCAGACAATATACGTAAGACCATCACATGCAATTGGAATATTCTCAGGGGATACCCGGTCATAGGTAACACTCTACCAGCAAGACCAAGTATAACGTATAGAAGGGGACGGAATTTGAAAGACCTTCTAGTACACAGTGACCTATCTGACACCACGACCAACAGGAGAATAGACCTACAAGGCTTTTTCCCATGTGGCCATTGCAAGGCCTGTGGGAATAGCCAAATGAGAAAGGAGTTTTGGAATACCAGTACCAATAGTATGATCAGTATCAGACAGTTTCTCACATGTAACAGTACATTCGTAATTTATGTTTTGGAATGCCCATGTAAATTAAGATACGTAGGCAGCACTACACACATGGCAAAGAAATGTGTCCTCGAACACATGAGGGCCATTACAAACAGGGATCAACAATATCCAATTGCACGTCATTTTGAAACAAAACATTTTTCAGACTATACCAAGCTCTCCTATTATGTGATAGAACAAGTGACGACAAATAGGAGAGGAGGCAATCGCACTTTGAGACTAAGGCAGCGGGAATCCAGACACATCATAGGGATGGTACCCGTTATCCAAATGGGCATAATTTGGACGATGAGATGGCCATACACCTACAAGAGGATTAATACACTCACTTCCCCTCGATAGATGTCCCTCTCACAAAGTGTCACACGACTTATATTTCTAGTGTCTGTATGATCATAATTACATGGTTTTAATTGATATCGTGTGTTTGATCACGTGCTCTCTTTTTTCTCCTACAGGAGGAAAGGAAGGGACTATGTCTCAGGACTGAAGACAGCGGGATCCCTACCCTTTTCTTCGTAACATCATTCAGCTATATTCCAGTTTTCAGATAAGAGTTCTTTTTCTTTTCCCATTTTTATTATTACTTGCACAGAAGCTTGGGGAGGTAGGGGGTGAACAACAAGGGCTAATTTCCAATGGTTCCTGGGTGATTCTTGGACGTTGTAGCTAGTATTTTTACTATTCACATTGTTTTGAGAGACCAATGTCATTACCAAGTTATAACATATGACGGGCCCTCTAGGCAGCACCCTTGGATCCGACTATCCCACTAAGCAGGGACTTAAAACCGGACGACGCACTATGCATCCCAGCAGGTACCAACGATACACACGACTCATTTTGATAAGGTGCGCGCTTGTGGGTCCTACAACAGTAGATTTCCCCCAACTGCACAACACTGAGTTCATACACATAGGCAGATAAGGTGCGTGCCTGTGGGACCTATAACAGGAGATTTCCCCAAACTGCACAACACTGAGTTCATCAACACAGGCAACTTGACTACAAGTTCCAGCACGCACCATCAGTGGCATTCACGTCACTGATGTAACGCAAACACGAGTGCCGATTTGCATTATCAAGGATAGTTACCAGACACCATGCGTGCGATATCAGGCCCGTTTTAATATAATATATACAAATATATTTGTGGTACATCGTTGTATGGTCTCATGCTTCATTAAATACTCATGCTCTTACCAATGTTTAATGCACTGTAACCGCACTGACTGTTACACGTTTTGTTGCAATTGTAACAGCTCCAAGATGGCGACTATGTATTTGACAGAATGTATTGTTTGTTATGACAAGTCCATCATCTATGTTCATGACACACCAGGAACAGTATGTAAGTGGTAGCCACTTGTGTCACCGTTGTGTGAACAAGCCCCTTGAGGGTGAAACGCGTCACGGCGGGTTTATGAGGTGAATAAACCCCCTTTGTCTTACTTTGGAATTCTGGTGGTTTGTGCAAAGACCTCAGAGCACGATTGGGACTCCGTTTGCAAAAGTATATTGAATACCGGTTTTCTCCGCCGACATCGCGCCGCCCCTCGATGGGCTACAATCTCCGGAAGGAGTTACGTCAGTGCGGATATATATATATATATATTCACTGAAAAAACCATAGGTTTTAGGGAAAGTTATAGTTAGTTGGACATTGCACTCGTACAAAACCCGTGAAATTCCCCGTTATAGTTAGTTCAGCTAACTATAACTCGCGCCCCGCAATGCACTGCTGATGACGTCACATATTACATCACTCATGACATGGTCAGTGACATCACTGATGACATCTCAAATGACATCACTGATGACATCATCCAGTGACTGTGTGTTTCTGTAAAGTTTAAATATTTTTAATATATATAGGGAAAGGCATATTGAAGAATGAGTGGGTGTATAAGTGTCTGTATGGATGATTTAGTAGGTGCGTGACTAACTCTATAAGTGAGTGATTAAACGTATCTTACTGAATGCATGGGTTAGTGACTAAACTGGGTGAATGTCTGTATCCGTCTGTCTGTTGCTGTGTAAGTGGCTGCATGGGTTTGTGAATAGCTACATGAGTGTCTATATGAGTTATTGATTGGTTGTCTGAGTATCTGTATGGGTGCCTGAGTGTTTGTGTGGGTGGGGTGTGTGCGACTCTGTGCATAGATGTGTGAGTGGGTGATTCACTGGGTGGATGGTTTCAAGAGTGCATCTGTGATAGACTGTATGGGTGGGTAAGTGTGTGTAAGAGTGTGTTAGTGAGTGAATGTATGTCCCAGTGGTACATGTGTGAGTAACTACATATGTGAAAGGCAGTATATATGTGTGTTGGAGTATATAAATAGCTATAAGCGAGAGTGTGTGATTGTGAGAGTGACTGTATGGATGAGTGTGTGCTTGTATCAGTGATTGTATAAGAGCGTAAGAATGTGCTAGTATTTGTATGAGTAAGTGAGCTGGTGTGTGTATAACTGTATAGGTGAGTAAATGGCAGTGTGTTTAATTATTTGCATGACTGACTAGGTGTGTGAGTACCTCTATGGATGAGTGGCGGTGTTTGAGTGTCTATATAGGAGTATGAGTGCATATGATAGTCCTGTACTGAGTGACCATAAGTATGAGTGACTGTACGGGTGAGTGAGTGGATGTGTGTGTGTAGACCTAAGAATCAGTGAGTGGGTATGTAGTTATTGGTGTTGGAGTGACTATGGTTTTGCGAATGGCAGTCTGTAATTTAGAGTGTGTGTATCAAAGGTTATATTAGGGTGTGAGGAGGTGCATCCGATTATCACGTGGATGATGTCATCAGTGATGTCATCAGTGATGTCATTTGAGATGTCATCAGTGATGTCATCAGTGATGTCACTGACCATGTCATGAGTGTTGTAATATGTGACGTCATCAGCAGTGCATTGCGGGGCGCGAGTTATAGTTAGCTGAACTAACTATAACGGGGAATTTCACGGGTTTTGTACTGAGTGCAATGTCTAACTAACTATAACTGTCCCTAAAACCTATGGTTTTTTCAGTGATATATATATATATATATATATATATATCACTGAAAAAACCATAGGTTTCAGGCACGTTATAGTTAGAAATTAGCATTTAAAAACCTTAGAAATTCACTGAAAAAACCATAGGTTTCAGGGGCGTTATAGTTAGTTGGACATTTCACTCATACAAAACCATAGAAATTCCCCGTTATAGTTAGTTCAGCTAACTATAACTCGCGCGCCCGCAATGCACTGCTGATGACGTCACATATTACATCACTCATGACATGGTCAGTGACATCACTCATGACATCACTGATGACATCTCAAATGACATCACTGATGACATCACTGATGACATCATCCTTGTGATAGAGTGGCAGACCTCCTCTCACCCTAATATAACCTTTGATATACACACTCAAAAATACAAACTAACATTTTCAAAACAATGGACATACCAATACCAGTTACAACACACCTATTCATTAATTCCAAGATCTACACACACATCCACTCATTCACCAACAGTCCCTATACAGTCACTCATACATGTACTCACTCATCATATGTACTCATACACCTATACATCCTGTTACACACCGCCACTCATCCATAGAGTTACTCACACACATAGTCACACATGCAAACAAAGTATCAAACATCCATTTACTTGCATATACAGTTATACACACACTACCACACTTACTTCTACAGAAACTTACACACACTTACTCTCTTAAACAATCACTTATAGAAACACCTACTTATTTGTACAGGAACTCTTCCAATCTCTCACTCCCACATATACTCACTTATATACACCAATACTCACATATACTATTTTAAAACATATGTAGTTACTCATAAAGACACTATTGAGACAGTCATTCACTCACTAACACACCCATACACATACTCATCCACCTATACAGTCCTGCACACATGCTGTCTTCAACACATACAAACAGTGAGTCACTCATTCATGCATCTATGCACTAAGTAATACCCCCACCGAACCATACAGACACTCAGACACTCATACTGATACTCAAAAAACCAACTAATAACCCATATAGACACTCATGTAGCTACTCACCAACCCATGCAGCCACTTATACACAAAGTGAGAGACTGATACAGATATTTTCATATTTAAACATTACTCACTAACCCATGTATTCACTAAGATACACTTAGTCAGTTATACAATCAATTTTACAAAAAAATCATCCATTTAGACACTTATATACCCATTTATTCTTCCATCGACCTTGAGATATACATATATAAAACATATTTAATTTTCAGAAAAACACACATTCACTGGATGATGTCATCAGTGATGTCATGAGTGATGTCACTGACCATGTCATGAGTGATGTAATATGTGACGTCATCAGCAGTGCATTGCGGAGCGCGTGAGTTATAGTTAGCTGAACTAACTATAACGGGGGAATTTCTATGGTTTTGTACGAGTGAAATGTCCAACTAACTATAACGCCCCTGAAACCTATGGTTTTTTAAGTGAATTTCTAAGGTTTTTTAAATGCTAATTTCTAAATATAACGTGCCTGAAACCTATGGTTTTTTCAGTGAATTTCTAAGGTTTTTTAAATGCTAATTTCTAACTATAACGTGCCTGAAACCTATGGTTTTTTCAGTGAATATATATATTTATTATACTATGTATACATGTGAAAATGTCTCGGTCCCCTGTTTGCCTCCGTGGCACGGAAAAAATGGGTGGAACTGACGTCAGCACGCCGACGAGGTCCTCTTATGGCTCCGATGACGTCATACGGTGTCACGAGCGGAGCCGTGCTCGTTGACGTGGGAGAGCTAGGAAAGAATTTCCGTGGAATGCTGGTGCAGGGGATATTCACCTAAGTGTTCAGGCTAGTCCTTTGGGAGCAACTGTTTATGTTGCCACTCCAGAAACCGAAACCAGTGATCCGAGGGCAGAGGCCCTGCAGATGGCACACGAGGTGGGGTGCCCAGTCGTGTGCACCAGCGGGGCAGCGAAGTGACAAGCACCACAACCCACAAAAAAGGTAACGAGGGCACTGAATAACACAGGATCTTCTCTTTGTATCTGGCAGGAACAACGAAGTTAAAATGCCCTAGTACCAAAATGTAGAATTAGTGCTACAACGGTCTTCAAAAGGACCTGCAATGCCGCTTCTGCCTCCCGTACCCTGGAGGCGGTACATGGGTCACGCGGTACGGTCATACTGCGGTGGGACGCACACTCGTTGACCTCTCATGGCACTGCTCCACACTTCAGGGAGGACGCTTTCCATTAGCTATGTTTTCTGATGACATGTCGCGCCGGCCCCGTCCAACAACAGAACTCCTTTAGATCCACACAGACTCTTCCACTCTCTCACCGGAAGTGAAACCAGGCCACGCGGACACTTTCACAATACAACAGCCGGGAATGCACTTTTCGGTAACAAAAACACATTCCTTCCTCCTAATTAATCAAATAAACGTCTCACTGAAGAACAGGGGCCAGCTTCGATCGGTAAACAGCCGTTACAATGACTTTTTTACTTTGCGATACCATTACAACGCATGCATTACCACGCATGCGTTGTACATCACGAAGTCATTACTACGCATTTTTTAGAATGCATGGTCATTTACCACGCATGCCTTTACAACAAATTTTGTTGTAAAGGTATGTATGGTAAATGACCATGCGTTCTAAAAACATGTAGACGATCCATGTCGTTGTAAGGAAACAGAGGCTGTTCTGTTTCCTCACAACGACGTGCACCGCCCCTCAGAGATGACGTGAAGCAGGAACCACGAGGAGAGAGGAACCATGAGGAGTCAGAGGTAAGGGGATTGGGCATGGGGTGGGGGTTTCTTTTCTAGGGTTTAGGGTAGTGCAGTGGTGTTTGGGTGGTGTAGGGGGTCGTGCTGGGGGTAGTGTTTTAGGGTTTAGGGTAGTGCAGTGGTGTTTGGGTAGTGTAGGGGGTCGTGCTGGGGGTAGTGTTTTAGGGTTTAGGGTAGTGCAGTAGTGTAGGGGTCGTGCTGGTGGTAGTGTTTAGGGTTTAGGGTAGTGCAGTGGTGTATGGGTAGTGTAGGGGGTCGTGCTGGGGTAGTGTTTTAGGGTTTAGGGTAGTGCAGTGGTGTTTGAGTAGTGTAGGGGGTCATGCTGGTGGTAGTGTTTTAGGGTTTAGGGTAGTGCAGTGGTGTTTGTGTAGTGTAGGGGGTTGTGCTGGGGGTAGTGTTTTAGGGTTTATGTTTGTGCAGTGGTGTTTGTGTAGTGTAGGGGGTAGTGTTTTAGGGTTTATGTTTGTGCAGTGGTGTTTGTGTAGTGTAGGGGGTAGTGTTTTAGGGTTTAGGGCAGTGCAGTGGTGTTTGTGTAGTGAAGGGGGTCATGCTGTGGGTAGTGTTTTAGGGTTTAGGGTAGTGCAGTTGTGTTTGTGTAGTGTAGGGGGTCGTGTTTTAGGGTATAGGGTAGTGCAGTGGTGTTTGTGTAGTGTGGGTGGTCATGCTGGGGGTATATTTAGGGTTTAGTGTAGTGCAGTGGTGTTTGGGTAGTGTAGGGAGTCGTGCTGGTGGTAGTGTTTTAGGGTTTAGGGTAGTGCAGTTATGTTTGGGTAGTGTAGGGTGTCGTGCTGGGGGTAGTGTTTTAGCACTTATTTTTCTTTCTACAGCACTAACCATAATTTCTATGGCAAAATGAACCCCCTCATTTTGTTCCTTTTTAAATTAAATGTTTTAAGTGTTACCAGTTTATTCCAATCAAGATGGCTTCAGGTGTGCCATACTTTTGTCATAAGTAAGGCTGTTAGCACTCTAGTTGTTCTTTAGAACACTGTGGGAAGCTGCAGTAGAACACAAAGGAATCAACTGACAGTCTCTGACCTTGTTGGATGTACATGTTTTACTGAGAATGTCAGACTTCATTCTCACATGACTGAGAAAGATAATGTGAATTTACAGAAAATATGCTCTAATTTTAGCTTCTGGAGCACCTTCCAAAACTGTATGGGACAAGCATGTGAAAATAGTTTTCTCTCAAACATGATTCATGATATCCCAGCAGAAGGTTTTTCACAGGGTAAAATCACCTTAGAACACACCACAATTCCTGAAATTAGTATGGTACCATCAACAAATGAATTCTAATGTAACTAAAGTCTGTTATCACCCTTTATAGCTCTCCTTTTGGTAACCCTCAAAATCTTCGATTCACTACAATGCGTTTCAATGGGGTACTATCATTTATATTGGTCCCAAGATGGCTGCCAGCAATTCCAGGATGAAGTGCTGACAGCCAATCAGATCTCACGATGACATGTGTGGTTAGGCTCCGCCCAGATATATATGTGTTTTCTTTTTCAAATTTCTCAGGAACTACTGAACGGATTTACACCATTTAAGCAAAAGGCATGACCCTGAACCAAGGGCTACCTTTTTGGCAAATTTGGTGTAATTTCGTTCAGCAGTTCGGGCTGTAGCTGCGACTAAAGGTTCCTATGGAAAATTGCATGGGGAAAACACGTTTTGGGACCCCCCTTTTTTCTCGGCCCCCGCTTGCCAAATAACCCCAAGACTTTCAGTATAGGAGCGGACCGGAGCGCCCCAACAAGTTGGAAAATTTAGCGAAGATTCGTCAACCGGCGCCAAAGTTATTTCAAAAAGAATGGTGCGGATTTCCTATGGAAAATAGGTCCTAACTATAACTATCTACTGGCGACCGCCAGTAGATAATATATATATATATTGTAATTGTATTGTAATTGCATTTGTATAGCGCTTACTACCCCTGACGAGGCGTCAAAGCGCTTTTTCGGCGAGTAGCACGCTACTCCGGGACCCATAGAGGATTAGTGTTGAATTACTATAGTGAAACATGCAAGTAAATTTTAAGTGGTGGATATGTTAGTCAGTTATTTGGATTCAGAAGGATAGCGGAGGGATAGAAGAGGGAAAAAAGGTTTGCATATATATAGCGCTTCTAACCCCTGATGGGGTCTTGAATTGCTTTTTTTTTTGGGCGAGTAGCACGCTACTCCGGAAACCCATAAAGGATTAGTGGTGAATTAGTATGGTGAAATATGAAAGTAATTTGAGTGGTGGATATTAGTCAGTTATTTGGAGTGAGAAGGATAGTGGAGGGATAGAAGGGAAAGAAAGGTTTGCATTCATATAGCGCCTGTTACCCCTGGTGGGTGTTGAAGCGCTTTGTTGGCGAGTAGCACGCTACTCTGGAACCCATAAAGGATTAGTGGTGAATTAGTATAGTGGAATATGGAATTAGCGAAGTGAACATGCTAGTCTGTTATTTTGATTGAAAAGGATAGTTGTGGGATAGAAGAGTGAAGGATTTATTTTTGTAGGTCATAGCAGTAGGAGGAGGCTTTTTGATGAGTAAAAAGGGTTTTGGAGGGGAAGAGTCAGAGGGAAGAGTTTAGAAAGGTTTGTCTTGGGCATTGGTACAGTAAAGGAGGTGTCAGAAGATACAAGGAGGGGTAGAGTAGGAGAGAGTCAAGAAAGGGTTATTTTGGGGAACATAGTAGTGGTATGGCGTTTGCGATAAATGAGAGAGTGGGTGTAGAGGATATAGTGATAGATGTATAGGGTGAGATAGGGTAGTGAATTGGAAAAAGTAGTAGAAAGAAGTTTGAGATGAGTCAAAAAGTTGGGCTAGAAGATATATTGAGGGAAGTATAGGCTGAGAAATAGGGTAGTGCATTGGAAATGCTAAATTAGAAGAAAGTGATAAATATATAGATCCATAAGTACATTGAGAGTATATAGATGCATAAAGGAGGTAAGTATATGCAGATTAAAAATATTGATAGAGGTAGCGGATGTGAAATAGGGTAGTGCATTAGATATGCTTTTTCAGGAGAAAAGTAATAGACACATTAATTAATGGGAAGATGGGCAGCATTCCTGGCCCTGGCCCGTCATATATATACATATATATATATATATATATATACATATATATATATATATATATATATATGCACACATTATCTACTGGCGGTCGCCAGTAGATAGTTATAGTTAGGACCTATTTTCCATAGGAAATCCGCAACATTCTATTTGAAATAACGTTGGCGCCCCAGGCCCCAAAAATAGGAAAAAGGAAGAAGGGCCACACAGCCCCCCTTGGGGGAAAAAAAAAATGATTGGGCCGCAGGCCCCGCCCCCTTCCTTTACCACTCTGCAAACGCGCCCCCTGGAGCGTTTGCAGATGGGGAACGAATTCCCCTTAAATACTGGGGCTTCCTGGTGGGCCAACTAGCCCACCAGGAACCTCCAGTATGCGCCAGGGGGCTGCGTTGCAGAGAGGTGTACAGAGGTCATGCCCCTTTTTACACCTCTCTGCAACGCAGCTCTGTGGCGCTTTTTGGAGGTACATTGTGGGCTACTTGGACTCCAGGGACCCTCAGGATTCAAGGGGACTTAATCCCCCAACTTAAAACGCACCACGGGGCGCGTTTGCACAGTGGTGAAGGGAGGGGGCGGGGCTTCAGGTGACATGTGTGCAAACAGGCCCCGTGGCGTGTTTTAAGATGGGGAATTAAATCCTCTTCAATCCTGAGGGTCCCTGGTGGCCAACTAGCCCACCAGGTACCTCCAGTAAGCGCCACGGAGCTGCGTTGCAGAGTGTTGTAAAAAGGGGCGTGGCCTCTGAACACCTCTCTGCAATGCAGCTCTCTGGCGCATACTGGAGGTACCTGGTGGGCTAGTTGGCCCCTAGGGACTCTCGGGATTGAGGAGGAATTAATTCTCCAACTTAAAACGCGCCACAGGGCGTGTTTGCAGACATGTATCCTCAGGCCCCACCCCTTTATTCACCATTGTGCAAATATTCCTCTAAAATCAGCCGAACTACGAATTCCGATATACTCACCTGTTATCAGGAGAGACCTCAGTGCTGCATCTTTGAACCCAGTACTGATCCTGAAAAGTAATTTTAACCGTACTTACCAGTAACTTGAATTTCCTTCCATAGGATATCATTGCCTGCTTTTTGCTGAAAAAGTTTCTAAGTGTCGATTTTTGAAACTTACAAATATTCCTCTAAAATCAGCAGAACTACGAATTCCGATTTACTCACCTGTTATCAGGAGAGACCTCAGTGCTGCATCTTTGCGCCCAGTACCGATCCTGAAAAGTAATTCTAACCGTACTTACCAGTAACTTGAATTTCCTTCAATAGGCTAACATTGACTGGTTTCACTTGGAAATTCTTCTAAGTGTGGAGTTTTGGAACTTTATAATATTTCTCTAAAATCAGCCGAACTATGAATTCCGATTTACTCACCTGTTATCAGGAGAGAACCCAGTGCTGCATCTTTTAGCCCAGCACTGACCCTGAAAAGTAATTCTAACCATACTTACCAGTAACTTGAATTTCCTTCCATAGGAATCCATTGTCTGGTTTTCAGCAGAAAAGTTTCAAAGTGTCGATTTTCACAAACTACAAATATTCCTTAAAAATCGCATGTGTGACTTAAACGCATTCTTTCAACTGTTTACAGGAGATGCACCAGTGCTGGATCCAGGATCCACCACTGAGTAAGAAAAAGTAACGATAACACTACTTACCTGCTAAGTGAATTTCCTCCCATAGGATAACATTGGTGATTCTATGTGAAAAAGTTTCTGTGTCAACTTTTAAAATACAATAATATTCCTTAAAAATCACTACTGTAACCAAAACGCTTTTACTCAACTGTTTACAGGAGATGTCCCAGGACTGAATCTAGGATCCAGTCCTGTGGTTAGAAAAAGTAATCCATAAAGTAACTTATTGCATTTAACTAGAAATTCACATTGAGCTCAATGTTGCATTGTTTTTGAAATTGTGTTGCCCATTGCAACAACTGTAACTACTGTACTTAAAAGTCTATTGCCTATTTGCAAAGTATTTAAACTAAAGTAATTCATTCTGAGAAAGTATATTTTGTAATGTAATGTATAATGTAATTACAATGTAATTTAAAAAATAAAATATCTAAAAATAAATAGTTTAAAAAAATGTTGTAAATCAGTATAAAAAAATAAATATAACAATTAATACATTTAAAAATTGTCATTTACAAAACCTTTGAAATTCACTGAAAGAACCATAGGTTTCAGACACGTTATAGTTAGGAATTAGCATTTAAAAAACCTTTGAAATTCACTGAAAAAACCATAGATTTCAGACACGTTATAGTTAGGAATTAGCATTTAAAAAACCTTTGAAATTCACTGAAAAAACCATAGGTTTCAGGCACGTTATAGTTAGAAATTAGCATTTAAAAAACCTTAGAAATTCACTGAAAAAACCATAGGTTTTAGGGACAGTTATAGTTAGTTGGACATTGCACTCGTACAAAACCCGTGAAATTCCCCCGTTATAGTTAGTTCAGGTAACTATAACTCGCGCCGCCGCAATGCACTGCTGATGACGTCACATATTACATCACTCATGACATGGTCAGTGACATCACTGATGACATCACTGATGACATCTCAAATGGCATCACTGATGACATCACTGATTACATCATCCATAAGATAATTTGATGCATCTTTTCACACCCTAATATAACTTTTGATACACCCACTGTAAATTACAGACTGCCATTGTCAAAACCATAGACACTCCAACACCAATTACTATATACACACTCACTGATTCTTAGGTCTACACACACATCTACTCACTCACCCGTACAATCACTCATACTTATAGTCACTCAGTACAGGACTATTATATGCACTCATACACCTATATAAACACTCACACACCGCCACTCATCCATAGAGGTACTCACACACCTAGTCAGTCATGCAAAAAATTAAGCACACACCCATTTACTCACCTATACAGCTATACACACACCAGCTCACTTACTCATACAAATACTAGCACATTCTTACGCTCTTATACACTCTCTGATACAAGCACACACTCATCCATACAGTCACTCTCACAATCACACACTCTCGCTTATAGCTATTTATATACTCCAACACACATATATACTGCCTTTCACATATGTAGTTACTCACACATGTACCACTGGGACATACATTCACTCACTAACACACTTTACACACACTTACCCACCCATACAGTCTATCACAGATGCACTCTTGAAACCATCCACCCAGTGAATCACCCACTCACACATCTATGCACAGAGTCGCACACACCCCACCCACACAAACAATCAGGCACACATACAGATACTCAGACAACCAATCAATAACTCATATAGACACTCATGTAGCTATTCACAAACCCATGCAGCCACTTACACAGCAACAGACAGACGGATACAGACATTCACCCAGTTTAGTCACTAACCCATGCATTCAGTAAGATACGTTTAATCACTCACTTATAGAGTTAGTCACGCACCTACTAAATCATCCTTTAAGACACTTATACACCCAGTCATTCTTCAATACGCCTTTCCCTATATATATTAAACATATTTAAACTTTACAGAAACACACAGTCACTGGATGATGTCATCAGTGATGTCATTTGAGATGTCATCAGTGATGTCATCAGTGATGTCACTGACCATGTCATGAGTGATGTAATATGTGACATCATCAGCAGTGCATTGCGGGGCGCGAGTTATAGTTACCTGAACTAACTATAACGGGGGAATTTCACGGGTTTTGTACGAGTGCAATGTCCAACTAACTATAACTGTCCCTAAAACCTATGGTTTTTTCAGTGAATTTCTAAGGTTTTTTAAATGCTAATTTCTAACTATAACGTGCCTAAAACCTATGGTTTTTTCAGTGAATTTCAAAGGTTTTTTAAATGCTAATTCCTAACTATAACGTGTCTGAAACCTTTGGTTTTTTCAGTGAATATAAATATATGTACATTTAATAACACTTAATATTTACCTTAAATTCTAACATTTACTTTTACCACACAAATGCCTTTATCAACCTTGCCTTTTCATTGTAAAGCTGTGTGTGGTAAAGGCATATGCCTTGTAAAATTCTGTGTGATAAATGTTATGCGTGGTAACGGTAGTCATGTTTCAACGACCGCGTTGTAAAGGTAATGCGTGATAACGGTTGCATCGGTATGGCTGGTTCCCAAATATGCTTGCAGGGCACATGCGTGACAAGCAGATCAAAGTTTTGTATTTAATCTAGTTTCAATACAGAAAACCTGTTGTTACTTGTAGTTCATAAATTGTTAACTTTCTAATATAGCATAGTGTGCTATGAACCGGCATCATAAAGCTGCATAAAAATTGCAAAACATGGGTATAGAAACTTATTGTCTTTTTTTCATTCTTTCCTTATTCTAAGGTTGCAAAAAATGAAAAAAGGGTTCCTTTACATAGTAATAAAGTATTATTAGCGGTGACAACCCCAACGTTTGCATTATGTTTTAAATCATGACTTTGTGTTTTTCCCCCAAAATATACTCTTATAATGCCTGTCAGTATGAATGATATGTGACTCCCACACCTTGTAACCCACATTGTTTATGTAACATTTGCTGTATATTAATTTAACACTTTTATGATTCATTGTCTCTGTATAATAGGCGTTTAATAAATAGGGCTCCATCACCCTACACAGGGATAAGTATATAAGTAAAGGATTTTGAAAAAATAAATTGGTAAGTGCTGCTTAAATTGGTAATTTTGTAACTATTCTTGCAGAGAGCTACATCTGACATTCCTACAGCACAAGCAAAGCTCTTATATACAGAGCTTGAACAAAGTCAAAAACTTGCTTTCACGTCATAGCTTATTTTAAGTACTTCTGAAGGGATAACAAGCTGTGGCTTTTGTTTGTCTCCATTGGCATCTAGGTGTTGGGCTTCAGAGGGCTGCCACCCAGGATGATATTCCAACAAAAGGAGAGCTCTCAGTTATTTAAATCTGGCCATTGTTTTGGGCCTGGCTGGAAGTGAAAGCAGCAAAGCCCCTTCATGCCTGCAGGTTGCTGCTCCAACAGGAAAGGAGACATCATGCAGCCTCTGTTCAATGTGTTGCGGTATCGGCAAAATACACCAGAACAGATTTAGCATTTTCCACTTGGGTCAGCGAGATCAGGCCCAATGAATGCTGCGAGACCTGGCTGGATCCCCTCATTTCCTGTAGTGCAAGGAATCATTCCGGATGAGCTCACAAACTTGGAGCAGCACATGTAAGCACAGCACAGGGGAGAGGACGTGGCGTTACCAGGTCCAAGTCTCGGCGTCGACTCAACATCCTGTGATACTGGGCAAGTCACAGACAGGCACATGCATCAACCTTTTTTGCGAGCGCAAACGGTGCGATTCGCAAAAATCAGCCGTTTGCGCCCGCAAAAAGGGCTTCTGCGATGCATCAAACTGTAGGCTCTCGCAATGTAAGAAATGGCAATTTTTTGTGATTTCTTAAATTGCGATTGCATTTAAGGAATCGCAAATTGCGATTCCTTAAATCCAATGCATGATGAAATCGCAAATAGCGATTTCGCTAATAGGGGCCGCAAATTACCATCAATGTGAACTTGATGGTAATTTGCAAAAACTTTGAAAAATGCACTAAAGTGCATTTTTCAAATTTGTAGGTTACACACACACATGCCCTTGGGGCATGTGTGTGCGCAACATGTGTGCACAGATCAATTTCAGGGGTGCAACAGAGTGTCCTTTTGACACCCTAGCACCCTTGAAATTGCATGCGCAATTTGCGAGTACCTATTGGTACTCGCAAATTGAGCATGCAATTTCCCATTCATTCCTATGTGCCTGTAGGCCCATAGGAATGAATGGGAAGGCATTCCTTAATTGCAACTCGCAATTTGCGAGTTGCAATTAAGGAATGTTTGGGAATCGCTAATTTTATAGCGATTCCTACATGCATAGACTTTTGCAATTCCTTAATTGCGATTCCTTAATAATCGCATTTAAGGGATCGCAAAAGCCTACATTGATGCATGTGCCCCTTAGTCACCCCATGCCGAAAAAAAAATAATAACAATGAATGTGACCCTGTGTAAGTATGCCTAGCCTGTATATGTTTATTTATTTATTTATTTGCATCAAGGTTTTGTAAAGCAACTTAGGGCACCTTTCAGCTGCTTCCCAATATATTACGAGTAGGGTCAGACTGGCCTACAGGTAAGGCCACTAAAATTATGCAGCAAGGGAGCACCGCATTTTGCGGTAGGGTTCACTAAATTATGCAGAAAGAAAAGGCAAATTATGCAGCAAAATGCTGCACTTTTTTAATAGCATCACTCCTGTCATTTTTTCACATGATAATACTGTCTGGGAAAATATTTCATCTAATAGGTAGCGGTTTAACAACCAAATACAGAAATAAGCAACTGAAAGATGACCCAGTTAACCTTTGAGAATGACCTTCTACCGTGGGCGAATATATGTTGCCACATTTTTGGTAACATTTAATCCGTTTGAGCTAGAAAACATTTCTTAAAATCTGCAGATTATGGAACAGATGATAGATTATGTGGTAAATGTGTGAAATCCATGATTATGCAAAAAAAAAGCAGAGGTTCTAGAATCTCAAAATTCCAGTGGCCCTGCATGTAATCTGACAATGTCAGCTGATCCGAAGGGTCAGTGTGTGGAAAGGTTTTGTTAGTTTGTGGGTCGGTGGTACAGTTTGGTGGCCCCAGATTTTACGGTTAATTTCCCTGATATTATCACAAACTTTGCGCAGCAGACACAAATGCATGCAGCTTCCAATCCCTTGCAAAACAATTATACAGCGTGCCTTTACACTTGGAAACTGCTATGTTTTGGAAATGTGAGCCACTATTATTGGGGCCACCATTATTTTGGTGTCTGGACCTATTTGCTGTCCCAGTCTGACCCTTTTCACGAATTACAAGTGTGAGAGCATGAAAATGGCAGTCAAACATGGAATATCGCCAAGTTTTTCTCTCACGGCCTAAATGGTATTTCTTCTAAAACGTACAATTGCTATACATAGGGCCCAACCTTCTATGCAAGTGGGTTTTCACGTGAAAATTGAGATTTCCATGCTGCTTTAAAGATGTTAAAAGGAAACAATTGCACCCAACATCAATGCCAGTTTCAAAGTCGTGAGTGAAGCCATTATACAGTAAGACTGGGGGAAATTGGGCTTACTTTTTTCAGTGCCTCCAATCACTCAGGAGGACATATTGGAAGACTGCGGGGAAACACGATGCCAGCACATAAACATAGGAGGGGCAGGAAACTTTATGAATTAAGGGTAGCTTGATAATTGATATCTATGGGAGACTTCCCAGGCATAATAACTTTGTACACTCCTAGAACAGACCCACTATTAGATTTAACAGAGTATGTAAATAGGTATTGGGCAGTGGGATGGCTCAGTGAGTGAAATTTTGGGGTCACGTAAATACGCTTAGATTTTCCTTGTGAAGTGCCAAAATATCTTGCAAAAACTATGCCCCACTCAAACTATCCGTGGTTTGGTTGAGGGCTGCTCCAGCGTGCAGATCAGGACTACTATGATTAATTTTTAAGATAGTGTAAAGAGTGCTGAGTCAATTACAAGGAAAAGCTAAACAAAGTGTGCACTTGATTGCAAAATGCCTGCTAGTTCTCAGAGTGACAGTTGTTTGAGTCCATGTGTCAAACACGAAGAAATGTATGCATTTATATACAAAATATTTGCAAGGTAACAGCGCAACAAAGATCAATGGTACTCACAAGAAGCTAAACAATGAAACCCTTTTGTGGAAAATATACTTATGTTTACAATACCAACTAACATTTGCAAGAAAAAACTACAAGAAAGTGTAGGAAGTGCTTTATTTGGGCCAGTGATGGCTGGTGGGGGCCACGAACACTTATTTTTGGGGACTGGCACATATTTTTCTGCATCAGATTATGGCACAGAGCAAGAGAGAAAAACACACAAATTGACAAGACGGAGGAAGAGAAAGACGGAAAAATCATCACAAAGAGGGCAGGGAGTGTCTGGTAGTGAATTATAGGCACGAGGCCGATTTTAATCTACCAGCCGTAGTATTTGGCGCACCAATATTACATGGTCTGCAGCTTCTGAGCAGAGCTTTGGGCACCAGCACTCATTCTATTAAAAATGTAGGGCCCTGTTTATGAGGCCTTGCAACACTTTTGCACTGCTGTTGCATCACTTTTTGTGACGCACCGGCGGCGTAAAAAATGCGTCATGTTGTGCCCTATTTACAAAGTGACGCACTTAGGCAGATGCGTCACTTTGTAAACCCCTGTGCCACATTATACCAGCGCCAGGTATAATGTATGCAGGATGGGCGTTACCCCGCAAAAAGTTTCGTAGAAGTGGCGCATTGAAATCTATAAGATTTCAGTGCGCCACTTCTAGGATGCTACTGCGTCAATATCTTACGCCTGCCTCACAGCAGGCGTAAGACTGACACAGGCCCTTTCACATGGGGATTGCCCCATGTGAAAGGACACATTGCTCGAGTTGCATCTGTTTTCAGACACACCCCAGCAATGCATCACTTTTGCGCCTACAAATATGTCAGAAATACTGGCGTATGTGTAACTCCTTGCGACATGGAGCGCCATACATTAAATATGGTGCATCCATCCTGTCGCAAGGAGGGCGCAGTGAAAACTGTTGCATCACTGTTTTCACACAGCCATGCAACAGTTTTCATAAATGAGGCCCGAAGCACCTAGGGGCTCATTTGCGAGCTTGTGACGCAGTGCAGCACAGCAAGTCACCTTGCTGCACTGTTATGTGTGACAGGGAAAGGGCAGGAATGTGCTGTATGCAAGCCAATACATAGCATTCCTGTCTATTCCCTTGGACTGGCTCCCTTTTGGCAGCCTAGTACAAATGCAAGCACCCTTGCAGCAATAGTGTAAGGGTGCCTGTGTTGCATGAGGGATTGTTTTTGTGCAGGAAGGGGCACCTTCCGGCACAAAACCAATCCTGAGAGGCCTATTACTCTTTCTATGTGTGCTCCAAAGAGGAAGAAATGGGGAGAAATAGAGATATTTCTCCTCATTACGCCTCTCCTGGGAAGGTGTAAGATTTTGGCACATCCCCAGGTTTACAAGTTCTTAAAAATCTGGGGATGCGCCAAAATCCATGGGAGTTGCGTGGGAACACCCATGCAGGGCCCATGTAATGCCTTCCCAGGGCAGAGTAATGCCACACCATGATTTGCATTGCATTGCATTACTCCTGATTTTTAAGCCACTCAGATGCACGTAAAGTGGCTTTGTGTGGCTTCAAAAATCTGACTTAGAGGTTTGCGTTACTCATGTACCACATTGCGTGGTGCAAGCATGACACAGCCCTCTCATAAATAAGCCCCCAGGTGTAGGTGTGAGAAAAGCAGCTACATGTAGGTATCATTCATTGGAACTTGTTTTTCTTCAAATGTCTTAGCACTCCATTGCACATTTAGCAAGATAGATGGTTGTCTTCGCAGAAACTATTTTCCTGTTTAATTTGGTGTTTGTTTTTAAATGCAGTTGCACATCATAGGTTCAACATTGATGTTCTTCTAAATCTTTTGCAATTCTAATCCTTTCTTACCTGCCAATATCTAGAATTGATAGCCGTGCTTACACTTCGAGTTCAACCAGAAATATATCATAAACTTTGGCTGCGCTCCCTTCATGAAGTCACTTTCGTTTTACATCCACATTGGACTTTGCTTTGTTATTCCTGCTTTCTAGTCTGGTGCATTACATTTGCTGAATGATTCACTTTGAACAGACAAGAGAGTTATCATCGACCCTTGTAATGTGAGTTTGCAGCGCATTTTATTTAGTACGCTCGCAACGTGCAAGTCGCTGCCCCCCCCCACTGAAAACAACTCACCAGGAGAGACACAACTTTGATTATGGTTTAGCCAAGGCATAGCCCTTTATCTTTATTCACACAGCTTCAGGGAGAAAAGAGAACCATAGTCAAGCAGACACCATAGTTATGAGAATGCATGACATAAGATCAGCAAAAACAGCTTAAAGATTGTACAAGCAATGCAACGATTGTTTATAGTGCCAGAAGACCCCTATTTCTTATCCATCTCCCATGTCCTGAACCAAGGGCTTCCCGGGGATTATTGGTGAGCATACCTTAGTGGCAACTTACCTTCCGTCGCTCGGAAGGATGGGCGATACCTGCAGTTCCATGCCAATACAAACACAAGGGCACTGCATAGCACTCCGTCGCTGAACATGACACTAGGAAAAACCCCCAAAATGTTCCGCTCCAGGCATCCCAGGTTAAGGCAGACAGGTCCAAGACAATCAGCAGGTCAGTCCCCCCTCCCACCTGCTCATTTCCCACACTAATCAAAACCCATCCAAGGGGTCAGTTCAGTAAACCAGGCATCTCACCCAAAATGTTTAACTCCAGGCATCCCAGGGTAGGGCAAAAAGGTCCAGGGCAATCAGCAGGTCAGTCCCCCCTCCCCCTGCCCATTGCCCACACTAATCAAAACCTATCCAAGTGGTCAGTTCAGTATATCAATCCAAATTCTTTGGGTAGCCCCCTTTTCTGCTGCTAGAAATTCTGCCACAGGGCAAAGGGGTCACTGGCAAACTTGCACTCCATCCTTGCTGTTGGAGCGCTTCAGAAATGCCCAAAAATATTCTGTGAATGTCGAATTGAAACCCTTTTTTTCGCCGACAGAATACAAATGCCCCATCACTGTGGAGCTATCGCCGAATTAACGGCACTTTATCGCAGCCAAAGTCGTGATAAATATACCTCCCCATTCACAAGTTGGTGTAAACAGCCCACAGCACCAGTTTACTCGCGATAGCAGCCGCAAAAAACATCGCCACAGAGGACCCCCGCAAATATCGCTAATGAGATGCAGAGTGGGCGTTCCCGTGCCAAAAGGCGTGACAACATCACACCTCAACATTCACAACGACCAGCCACATCGGCGACAAAAACACAAAACCTGCAATAAGCCGCGTTAGCACCAGGAAATCTACACCTGCCCTGACCTGGTGTAAAGTCCGACCACAGCCAGCACCACAAAAGGGAGCACAGCCCAGAGCCACACATGAAGGACAACAGATGCCCACGAGCAACTGAACATGCAGCACAGACACCCAAGAGGGCCACAACACCCACCGACACCACACCCAGGCCCGCAACACCCCCCCGGGGACCACCCCCAACCCCGGAATAAGAAACTGCACACCAACACCACGAATCCCAAAACAAACATTTTGCCTGATGTCGCACAAGCAGGAAAATAAACATACATGCGTGGCCAGAAAATGGAGAATCAGTCATACAGCAATGCAATCACCAACTCAAAACACCATACAAACAAAAGCAGAAACAACCCTTAGGATGAGTCCTAGCGGCTCCTCACTGGACAGGCCGTAGCACACAGCCTGGAAGACCAAATCCAAGAGAAGAAGGTGTGCC
Source organism: Calotriton arnoldi (assembly GCA_963921515.1). Classification (NCBI taxonomy): domain Eukaryota; kingdom Metazoa; phylum Chordata; class Amphibia; order Caudata; family Salamandridae; genus Calotriton; species Calotriton arnoldi. The sequence continues at coordinate 1,020,026 of CAWUFW010004735.1, forward strand.
ATGCGCCCAACAAAGGAAAGAGAGGGAGAGAGCGAGGGAGAGAGACGGAGTGAGATAGCACAAGCAGCGCAAGGCCGCTCGGGCACCTGGCTCCACATGCCAACATGTGTGTGTGCATCGCCATCCGTACACCATGAGCCCAATGCTGTGTCCCAATCTCAGCGCCAAAGCCACATTACATTCCGAAAACGCAAGTAGTAGTCAGACAAACATCAGGGATGAAAGCACCATTGTCCCAATGCAGAAGGCGGGAGGACACCTGCACCTCTGACCTTGGTCCAGAATGCGCCTGGAACACCCTGATAGAGATGCAATGGCAGATGGGGACGACTCCCACACCACGCATTCCGCAAATGAACCATTCGACTTATCGACAGCCCACACACAGAAGCCCCTGCCTGTGGTACCCCCGCATGGGATGCCCTTGACACTCACGGAAACAGCAACCCATTACCCACAACATTGCACACACATTCGAATCATTGCTCAGAGCTGTGGCATATCCTCCACACAACTGCCGAAGTTCAGAAGAGTGCTGGTTCATGAGACGCACCAACGCAGTGGCAGGCCATACCGGGCACATGCACAACCCCCTTCACGTGGAACAGTACCGTGCACGTATGCTGCATTTACTGGGCGCACTGCCACTGGCAGTGCTGCGGATCAGTTACAGGCTCAGCTTCCGCATTGCCCACGTCACCTGCGTCCAGCCCTGGTTCCACTGCCGAACATGCACATTCGAGTGTCCCATGGATGTCTGCCTATCCAACACAACTGTTGATGAATTGGACTATGACTTGTGTCTGCGGCTCTGCGCCCCCTGTTGGATCACGAACAGGAGTGTAACCGAGACAGCCGTGCATGGGATGCCTTTACATACTGCGTATGTATTGGTAGTTGTGCATGGGAGATTGCACAATTTCTCATGTGCAGTGACCACATCGAGGCGCTCCCATTTTGGGCTGTGTTGCGGATCGGTGAGACGGCGTGGGCTGAGCACACCTGCCTGGACCACCTAATGGATTGGCTCACCCTGGTGTTCCTTGAACACGACAACGATGTACTATTGGAACACATTGCACATGAAGCTGCACGGGCATTCATAGACGAGTAACTACGTTCCTGTAACCACATCCGATTGCCACCCACAGTACATGGCCCAACAACTTGTTGCATCGTGGGGATTGCTCACATATCCCACCACAACAGAGGACACGTCTGCCTTCGTTCGGGCTCTGGATGCATGTGCGTGGAACAATGCGTGTGTACACACACCTGTGCAAGGTGACGCAGGACCATGGTTGGAGCAACACAGCGTCGTTTGGCAACGTTGCCAATTCGGACACACTGCTGGGGGAGAGCACACACATGGCAATGTAGCACGACATGTGAACCTGTCGGACCCTCACACCTGATCACTGTCAGCAGAGCAGACAATCGGCGCACTCCAGAGGCAGAGCACTATGCAGATCCCATGTGCAGTGAGTTGGGCCCCCTCACACGGGGCAATGGGCAGATGCCAAACACATGACTCATCCAGCAAGGCAAGGTGGGCTGTGAGCGTTGCCATCCGTGATGAATGTCCATTTTAGCCCTGACATTTTCTGAACCTCGACATGTACCCATGCTGCGTATAAGTGTCTTAAGCATGCTGTGGCCGTTGCCTCGTCCATACAGGCACGCACATGCCAATAAAGTCTATGCCACTCCACTGGTGTCTAACTGTGAGGTGTGTTGTTTAGATTGTCCACTCGTGTGCCACAATGAGCATCGTCCCTACACAGGGAGGAACTGACTGATGCATGTGCAATGTGGGTGTGTCCCTTTGGCAAGCTCTACCTCTGTGAGCCAGACATTGTTTTTGGATATGTGCTGAACGACATGTGCACTTACGTGACGTCAGCAATGTGAGTATGGTGTCCAACCACTGATCATGTGGAGCAATGTCATATCTCACTACAGAATGTGTCCACACAGATGTGTGTGAGTAGGTATGCGACGTGAAGTTCTGTTGTCACATGTGGTGTAGGACACCACTCCTGGCCTGCTTTCGTTTGGGTCAGTCCTACACACAGCCCTATTCAACACATGGACGTGTGCCTACGTTGGGGGTTTGTGTGATTGTTGTTCATGTGCAATGGGGACACAGCTAGTACTCACCTTCACAGTCATCCAATTGGCCATGTGTCTCAGGGATACACCTGCGCATAGATGTCAGTTACCAGGGTATACCTTCATGTGCAATCATTGTCCCCACATCCAGCCATACTTCCATACGTGAGTGAACATAGTGATGACACATCTGTGTGATTTAGAATGTTTTATTCACATTCAGGTGATTGACGGAGCTGGAGCTGTACATGGCCATCCAAGTCCACATCACATGGAAGCTAAGTGGTGGGCCAACCAGAGTCCTTTGGGGATTGCACAGTGATTGGGAAGAGGGAGAGTGCAGTCCGCAGCAGGTTGGCTGTGTAATTGGCCAGCGGTGAAGAAATGGCAGTCCGTGTCGGGGTCCGGGTGAATGTCACAGAGTGTTCCGGGGGTCAGTAGGAGGTGTTTCCCAGGCCATGATGCATAGGTCATAACCAGGCAGGGACAGGCCATATGGCAGTGATGGATGCTACTGCCTCCTTCCTCACACAGTAGTTCCCATCCCCTTCTTACTCCCCTGATACGGGTTCTGTGTCCGGTGTGTCCGGTGTGTGTGGCGGGTGATGGCTGCATCCCTGGGTGCTACGGACACATCAGGGGTCGGAGCTGTGTGTGTCGATGTTCCAGCTGCAGTCATCTGGGGACGGCTCAGTGGCAGCAATGGCAAGATGAAGTACTGCAGGGCATTGAAGTTCCCAGCTACTACTCGCTGGTGTCCATCCGTGGCAGACATCCTTCCAGCCTGCATCTGCTCCATGGTCCATTGACCTCCGCATCTGTGCCAACTCTGTGCTGTCATGGCTGGTGCCTGTCTGCCCACACAGTTCTTGTGTACGATTCAAGGCACCAGCGAGGTCAGCCAAGGTCTGTGGCGGAGCATGGTGCGTACCGGGGGTGTCCGATAGGGACTGTACGTGGTCCCTGATGGGACTCAGACACCCACGTATGGCATCGAGTTTGGCTGCCATGAGCTCAAAACCCACCCGCAGCTGTTCAGCCAACTCCACCTGGGAGGACCACACACGTTGTATGTACTCCATGTATTGGTCGGGGGGTCCTGGGAGACAGCCGTGGTGGTGTGTGTTTCCTGCTGTGTGGTCTGTGCAGGTGGTGGGGTCACCTCGAGGCAGCTGGCCTGCCCTGCTCCTGGGGGTGGGGTGCAGAGGCTGTCCAGTATCCGTTGGAGGGTATCTTGACATATGTGCAGGTTGTCCTCTACATCATCAATGATGGGGTTTGTGGTCTGCTCTGCAGTAAGTGTTGATTGTCCCTCTGAAATGTTAAGGGGAGATGCAGGTTAACAGAGTTTCACATGTATGTTGTTGATTTGCAGATGTTTACATTCAGACTGCATGCCAATGTACATTGTGACTGTTTTGGGGGACGTGGCTATTTGATGGCAGTCAGTGTGTTTTCCGGATACATGACGGATGTGTGGTAGTACCCGTTCATTATCATCACACTGTGTCAGGCAATGCCAGATGTGAGTGGACAGTTACTAAGCACGAGCGGAACCTGTTGTGAGCTCTGTCCTTTGGTGCTGGTGTTGCACATTGTACCACATTGCCATCATTGCGGATGTCCTGTGATTGCTGTTTGTGTGTGCTGCATTGTGGGGGAGTTGCCCCTGCAGCTCTGATTTCGTGTGGCCTTCTCCCTTTGGGGCGGGGTGCCTTTGAATTGTGTGCTTTTAGGGGCCTGATTTGCTTTTGACTTGGGTCATATGTGCTCTCAGACAGATTTTGTGGCCTCGTGCATTGTTCGTCTGCTGCGTGTATTGTACGGCATGGGTTGTGGGTGCACGTGGACATGTCGGAGTGTGACCTGCTCCTTTACGGATGTGATCCGCACTGGGCTACCTCCATGTAGATTCGTGGGCTATGTCATTTTTTTGGGCTGCTGCCATGCTATCGGACATGCAGTGTTACTTGCATAGTCAGTGTGGGTCACAGAGCCGCTGCTTTGCTGGATTCAGCACATGTGCATGGGTAGGTTGTGATATTGGTGATAGGGGGGGGCCCCTCTGTGCACATTGTGGATGAGGGCCTACTTGGCGTTTCTATGTGTGCTGCAGTGTGTCAAGGCAATCAGGGACATGTTCCACGGTCATTGGGGGTGTGCTGTGTGCTACACATAATTGTGCATGTGTGCCATTGTGCACATCTCCTCCGTCCCCCCCCGTCCCTAGTCGTTACTCACCCTGTTGCTGTTGGGTCAGGTCGTATCGTGCTGTGTCCAGGCCCCCCAATCCTGCCACCGTCTTCTCACTGCTGACTGTGGCCACCATTTGCTCCAGCTCATCCAGCTCCTCCTGTGTCGCAGGACTCCCACCTCCAGTCGCCGTTGCTGCCTCCTTGTTGGCGGCGAGCTTATGTTTGGTCTGCCTTTTCAGATCATGCCAGCGCCTCTTGACCTCCTCCAGTGACCTCCTCGACACTCCGGCTGCATTGACGTTGGTTACGATGGCCTGCCATTTTTCGGTTTGGGTTGCCAGTGCCGCAGTGGAGTTGCCAAACAGTTGTTGATGGTGTTCGGTCACGTCTGTGACGGTGATCAGGTCTTCCTGCGGACTGAACCCTGTCTTCCTCTTCCTCTTGTCCTTGCCCTTTCCCAAACGCAGCGTTCCTGGCTGGTCCTCTGTGGGGCTTGTGGTGTTCGGCTTGTCCTCTGCACTCGGTCCGGGAGCATCCATGTTGCTACGCAGTTTGAATTGTTTTTGGGCTTTTTTTTTCTTTCTTTTATGGTGCTTTTTCCCGCCGGACGAGTGGGATTTGCAGGCCTGTGGCTGGTGTTCGCTGATTTCTGTACCGCGATTGGCCTCATTGCATGTTTTTTTGCGTTCGCGTTTCGCATTTTTTTGGCGTGGCGTTGATTTTCACGATGACATTTGACGCGTTATCTGGTGACTATCGCATGCTACCGCCTTGTTGTGAATTCCACGTTGACACGGGGTTATTTTCCTGCACTAGGCTGCGATATTGAAAGTTGCGTTACGCTACTCTTGCGGTAGTTATCACACGTTCTTGTGAATATACCCCTAAGTGTTTTCAGGTTACACCCACATGCGGTGTAAACAGTGTTGATACTACTGTTTTCCTACACTTGCTTTGAATACATAGTGCCTCTGGCACATCCATTAACCTTGGAGTCTCCCTTCTCCTTCTTTTTGCAACTATATGTGCATGTGTATTTAGTAGCCTACTTAAGTATTACCTGTTGAGACATTGTTCTTGTTACATCAAGTTATACCTCTGCACAAATATTTGCCATTGGTTATTTGCTCCCTGGTTGATTGCACCTTAAGGTGTAGGTCATAATGCACCCCTAGTGTGCCCCTCAGACCTCCCCTGAAGCCATGCCCGTAAATTGCCAAATATATTGAAACTTAAACTCAGTATCATGGGATTCACCTTTGCACTGAGTGATCCCACGCCTTGTGGAATGCCCACTGGGCCATACTGGCTCCGATATGATTGCAAGCCTATCCCTTGTTTGTTCCAAGGGTTGGCTTATCATTTTTATGCAGTGCCTCCCCACCTGGTATACCTACTAGCTGGTCATATTCCCGTACGTCCTTTTAATGAACCTTTAGGCCGCAAAGGAAAGCCACTGAGCATACAGGGAAACTTGGTTCTACCCATTATCCCAGAGGTACACCGTTAGTCATAGATTACCTTCCTGCTACATCCTCACACACTTCTCCTTAGCTCGGTCCCCTTACTTCTAGTAAATAAATGTTGGCTAATATGCTTGAGGATGATGAAAACCTCTACCTCCCACCCCCGTTACCAGGCCAACCCGGCTCTGCCTTGGTATTACCTTAAAGTCATTACGTGGAATTAACGCACGAGAGCAGGGTGGCCCCATAAAAAGTAGAGCCAAAAACTGCCTAACTATGACACCTTTTTTAGGGCACCCAATAGGAATGATTCTATGCTTGTAAAAAGTGGGTAATCCAGAGCCGGATACCCAATGAAGCCCTCTGGTATCGCTTGACAGCCCCTGCTCCAACATTACTGTTCAGCAAGCACCAACCTTAGCTGGGATGAGATGGTGATATGGTAACCCAACCCTTTCCCTTAGTGCAAATTCTAATTTGAACCATTATCAGGACTGAGTAACCTGCCCCGCAATGCAGGCTACCTCTCTTAATTGCCCCTGATGAATCATGCTCTGGCTATGAAGAGTCCTATACTCGCTGCATTCACCGTAACTTAGGAAGCCTCACTACTTAACATGAACTTGCTGGAGGCTGTTCTTTATGTGGGAAATGGCTATTTGCCCTTACACAGTCAAGACTCCTGGTTAGTGGTCCCTCAGGACTATCAAAACGACTGACCCCTCTATAGGGCAATGCATGTTGGATCAATACTCACCACCTGTGATGAAGCCTGTAAATTGCACCTCCCTACTGCCTACGCTACAAAAGACCCTTAAGAGGCTGGGCATTTATAAAATTAAATCATACCCTGACACACCTTGTGATCATGTTCAAGACTTGGTGGCTTAGCTTAGGCCTTGCTAAACCCTACATTGCGTCCTCAATGCCATGTCGCAGTTTAAGCTGGACTGCAGATTCCCATGTTGTCTCTTAAGCATATTATTTCTCGACACACCTACATGCACAAATCATTAAGCATGCAAAGGTCGCATCGTCATTATCCAGGACAAAACCGGCAAAAAACTTTTGAACCATGCCGATGACTAGCCAGACTCCTAAACCAGCGTAAAAGAATTCGCTGATCAGCTAACAATATCTGATACATTATATGTTCAATCCTGTTGGTAACAGCCCTGTACTTCGCTAACAGGCTCGCTTACAGATAATGCCCTTGTGGGGTGGCGCTGAGAGTTCCCATAATTGACATTGAAGAATGCAAGATATTCAGACCTGAGCCGGGGCAAACTGAGACTCCAACCGTTGGTTTAGGATCCAGAGCATTTTAGTTCCTGATCCTAACATAACAAGGCATATTATGCACTACCCAACCAGATAGATAAATGAGTGTTGCAGGCAATGCAGCCATGGAGAGGCCTACTGCCAATACAGCAAACTGGAGATGGCAGCGCAATAAACTCCCTCCTATATAAATGTGTCCTTGATTTTTTGCTGCTTTGATACACCTTGACATCATTGGCAGGGCTCAAACACTTGACCTGGTGGAGCCTGTGCCACCAAAGGCACAGGAAATTGCCACTGAGCTATAGGTCCTTGGTCTTTCTTCCAATTGCGCTCCTGGGTGTGCCAAACATGACACATGACTCTAGAATGGCCAATCTAGATAAGGATGTTCTCCGACACTCAGCTGAGCCTTCCATCTGCACTCCCAGGTTATTGCGTGGCTTGACTTTTAGGATCTATAAACTCCTCCTTTGAGCCATTCTAACTAACCCTGGGCAAAGCACTACGCTACGCTCGCGTAGTTTGCGAAGTTTGCGCTACTTCGCACAACGCGAATTGCACGTAGCACAGTGCAAACACGCGTAGCGTAGCGTAGTGCAGCGTTCATTTTTTGCTTGCTCGCGGTCCTCAACGTCAAGTTGGCGACCGCGAGCAAGCAAAATGACATCCCGGCGAGACTTTTTCCTCGTTCGCGATCAGCAACATCAAGTTGCCGATCGCGAGCGTGGAAAATAAACCTCCTGGCGAGATTCTCAACGAGGGGAGGTCAGGTTTCTCATTGCGAGTGGTCGCGTATGCTCGCGACCGCTCGCGATGAGAAACTACCAGTCCGCGTTGAGAAAGCTGCCACTCGAGTAAAAATCTACTCGAGCGGCAGTAAAAGACAGCTCGCACTGTGCAAGATGCCGTTGTCAATGATTGCACAGTGCGGACAAGCATCCGGCACTGTGCAATCATTGCGAACAGTGCACTACGCAGTTCGCGTAGTGCTACGCGTAGCTCGCGTAGTGCGAACTGCACTTTGCGTAGCTTCGCGTAGCGCTACTTCGCGAACTACGCCCAGGCCTAACTAACACTGAACACTAATGAGACCTGCTCTTCCTGTATTGGTCCCCGCTGTCAAGTCCACTCCTGTGCCAGGCATATAGGAATAAGGTGGAGAACTAGCCCCCTGCACGGGCCTCCTCGTAATTGTGTTTGGTGGCTTTAATGCTTACTTGAAAAGGACTAGCATGTGTGCCTTAAAAGTGCTGCGGCGAACATTTGGGCCCAAGACCCCACAAAGCAACCTGGCTGTATGCCTTATGCTGAGTATAAACACCCCAAATATGCTACTAAAACTCTCCCCAGTAGAACTTACGTGTGACAGCCATACAGGACCAGGCCCGCCACTGGGGTAACCTGTGTCCCGTTCTTGATTTGTAAATAAAGACAGCAGGTACCCCTGGCACTGTGTCGGACCCCATGGCCCGTAAGATACCAAGCCCACATATTGAATATCAAGAATGCGTGGTTTTGAGTCCACCTCAGACCTGCTTCATTCCCTACCATAGGCTCCTTGCCCCGTTTCCCGACTGTCACAGATTCACCCTTTCTACGCTTATAACATATTTCCCCCACTGACTCTTCCTGATCTTTCCTGTTTGTGTGCCATAGTCATCCTTACCTTTGGGAAATGTCTGATAAGTAAAATGAGGAGTCACGTCAACCACGTGAGTGCCCACGCTGTCCTACAATGAGCGCTGTCTAGACCCAAGAGGTTGATGGAGGTTAAGCCTACGCAGAGTTAAGCTAGTAGAGTTGCTTAGAAGGAAATTGACCTAGGCATGATTTGCACACCCTATCACACCATGCACCCCTTCCTTTGCCAAACGCGGGGATTATGCTATCCCGAATGTGCGTCTGCTTAGATGTTACCCGAATACACCATAAATCCGGGAGATTTTACTTGCCCAGCACCCATGGACGGACTCATAACGTGGTGGCACTCTTGAGCTTTCTTTCCAAGTGGTGGCATCCTGGCCCTTTTATATGCATAGGGAAATATGCAAAGGGCAAACCTTACCCAGATACATGTGCATGTAAAGTGCATGCTTGCCCACAGGCATCCTGCTCTACATACTATATGGACACTCTTTAACTAATTATTTAATTTTGGGTAAATGATAATCATTACCTTGAGCTCCTGAGATAACTTGCAGAGCAGGACACGACTCTTCATCAATCCCTTCAACAGATGCCACCCTACTGTCTTTAACACACCATAAAATTGGTTTCCTAATCCAGTTTGGTGGTGTGCTATCCCCTAAAGCTCCTTCCAGAATAAGGTCCTCATTTCCCCATAGAACACTCAGCTTGAGAAAGTGCTATAACTTCTCTCAGTTAGGAAAAAGGGGTCAGTCTTTGCTGTTTAGAGCACCTGCAATCAGGCTCCACACCCTTGCAACTGTAGTGTTTGAACCCTTGCCTTGTCCCACTCTGTAGAGATGCAAATTTATATGACCCAACCAAATTCTACTCCTGATAGCAGGATCCTGACCAATGCTGCATAGTGTCTCTGTCATATTCCATTGCAGTGTTTGCCTGGAGTTTGCATGGCTAGCGGAATACAGAATATAATGATTTTTTTAACTTGTCGCTTTATTTTTATCCCATCGCGAATGTGGGGGTACTAAGAGAGCTCCAGAAAATAGCTTGGAACTATGGGATACCAAAAGGCCACTTTCTTTTTTATGGGTCACTAAAATCTGCGATACAACAAACATGGGGAACGGGAAATAGAAAGCCACTGATACACACAGGAAGATTCAGAGCCATAATACTGTTATACTGAACAATCCAGGACAAGGCAAAAGACTCTACCAAATCTGCAGGAGAAATGGGTGGAAGACACTGTAACACCCATAGATAATAAAAATGGGATGCATACTAATGCACTCCCAGAGAGTTTCCAGAAATGTAAGCTTTAAGCTATTTCTCCTTAACTATTTGCATATGATATTCATCACACCTTAAAAAATGCAGATATTTATCATGTGGATTGGAGCTGCAAGAAACTGGAGCGTTATTGGGAGGGCCTCATGCAGCCGATTATAGAAGCCTTGATAGACAGCTTGATTGAACACCAGTGGTTTGCCTCCGGAAGGCTCCGGGCTTATGCCCTCTACTCAAGAAACAACAAGGTCATCTGATGATTCGCCAGTCTGGCAGTCGTGTTAGCAAATCGCAGACATCAGTGTTCAGGAAACAAATGAAGGTGCCCAGCCAACCAAGTGAAGATGGAAAGGATTGTGTGGACAGATTGTGATACAACACTACTACATTGTAGGGGTGCATTATAATCACACATGTAAACTGCATCCGCACATAATCTTTTGTTGTGTTAATCTAAGTGTTAGAATAGCCTGGAAGCTCTCGCATTAGAATTATTAGTTGAATTTCATGTACACGTTGGATTCTGTTCTGTCTCGCGTTTCTGTTGCAGGGGGGAAAAACATTCTTGTTAGCTAGAATAATGTCTTTGTTTTAGGTGTAAGGCTAGGAGAGAAGGGGATACATTGAACATTGATACTGATATGGAGAACTGTTGTACTTTCTCACCGGAGAGAGCCTGGGAATCAAGGTCATCCCACCACCGCTCGGGAGCATCGCTGTCCAGTGAAAAGGTACCTATGAGGATGTGGCCTGACCAGATGGCGTGACCCGTAAAGGATCCTGTGAAGTCACCTGTGCTGTTGATGTATGGGAACTAGTGAAAGAGCCCCTGGACTTCTGGTCTTCCGCAAGAGAGGGAGCATCTTAGAACGAGCTCGGTCTTAGTAGCTTCATGCTGCTTGACCCAACTGATGTGGGGAGCCTTCTGAGGAAGACTCCACACTCTGACACCTTAACTGATCCTGCCCCACAAAATGCCTAACTAGGGATGTGACGTTAGTGCTATTGCAGGGACAGATTAATGCTTCATTCCCACAAAACTTTGATACAGGGGAATTTGGACATTTGTTCCTTAATCTTTTGTATCCTGAGTCTTGAACTAATTATTTTGTGCATGTTGCACTGCCTTAATTCCATTCGCAGATTTGGCTTTGCATTAGTCCCACTGTATTTCTACACCCACATCTTGAGGTGTTTGCATGTTTAGTTATTTTTGGCATTGTAATGAACCAACTAACCCCATTTGGTAGTCTGAGATTCTTAAGAGCCCTAGCGAATCATAATTGAAATGATTGACCCGCTAATAATTTCTCCCCCCCACCACGTTTTCATGCTGAGGAAAAGTACCATCGACTCAAGGTTCTAGAGCAGATCTAGAATGTGGAGACTCGGCTCCTTCACCTTCATTAGAAAAAAATGCAGCCAATAGGCAACCAGATGAAAGCGAAGTAAGAGGAGTGCAGCACGCGGCATTATAACAAAAATCTCATGAACTAACTGATAATGTAGTATGACACAGACAGTGTGATGTAAACCCACAGTAGTTTTCATTGCCAGCGATGACCACAAGCTTCCAGTGGAAGACACACATAGAATGTCTGAGTTTGAAATAAATTAATAATAAAATCAAAATACTTTGATGTAAACTATGCAATAAGGCATTCTGAAGTTTCAAAGAAACAGTGTGATGGTTGATGTATGTAATCTTTGCTCTCTTGCTGACATGCATACAGTTGGTATATTTACTTGAGGAACTAGCGAACAAGTTGAAAATGCAACAAAACACTTAGGGGCAGATTTACAAGGCCTTTGCGCCACTTTTGCGTCATTTTTAACATGGGAAAAGTGACGCAAAAGTGGCGCAAGGGCCTTGTAAATTAGCCCCTTAATTTATGAGCATTTTCTCTAAAGCTGCAACATTGTGACTCCCGGAGAAAGAACCATAACACGTGATTAAGCGGGTGCTTGTTAAATGTGCTTATTTACATGGATCTATACTGCTATCTGTGTGCGATCTTTTTAAGTTTTTAATCAAGTAGGGAGGCCGTATAATAAAATTTCCGGCTGACCTAACAAAGTAGTAATGTTAAATACAAAGATCACGAGGCACTTTATTGCCCCAGATGTCAAGCAAATCAGCTTAAATCTGTGTATATCGTGAGCCTGTGCTGAGAACTGAGGCTTATATCAATAATAAAAGGAGGGGAAGCAGCTGCTGTTGCTCAGATACGTCACTGCACATTAAGCTTAAAAGGAGTTAGTCAATACCTTACAGAGGCGGGCTGAAAAGTAGGCATGATTGGAGTACGTCTACAGTAAAGCGCATGTCAGTCAGGCCAGATTCTACCCTGTACTACCACAGTGGCGTAACACCAAATGATGGGGCCCCTCTGAAGAATGTGATGAGGGGCCCTGAGTCTCTCATAACCCACAGTTATTCATTGACTTGGTTTGGACACCCCACTGCGCCTCAGGGTTTGCAGGGGTTCTGCCCCTTCTCTACCTGCCTTTGGGAGATATGGCATGTGGTCTCCATTCTATCCCTGAATTTCCTAATAGGTTATTACTGTGATGTAATCTCATATGTAGGAGACACAAATTTAATCTCATGGTGCTCAAAAGCAGTCAACAGGGCAGAGAAACGGTCTACATACATCAAAACTAAAGTAACCCCCCTTCTCATGTCATCTGCGGTGCACTGCGCGTCTGTCTTGCTTCTGACAGAGCGAACTCACTCCTCGTGTTTTCCCCTCCCACTTTAGCCAAGTTTAGGAAGATGGCTGCTTCATCTAGCACACTACAGTAAACGAAAATTAACATTTATTAATTATATGATAATGAATCCTTCACTGTTTACCACCCACCTTGCATTATTCCCCATTAATGTTACCTAGCATAAGCTTTGTGCCAAAATAGTATTATTTATTAGTTCAAAACAGGATGCAACATGCAAATTACTGAAGCATATGCGGCCTATTTATCCAACGCTTCTCGTTTTTCTCAAATCACAATGTTATTACAATATTATTTAGTTTACGTGTTAGTTCAGACATGCGCAAAGCAATTTCCCTTGTGTTCGTGTTGGGTGTACATTAGTTTCTCAACAACTACTTACTGTTAGTACGTATTATGGGGGTATCAATTTGAGCAGGTTTCATTTTTGCGAAACCCTGCTCCATCAATTCCCCTCTGATGGCTTATAGGAGCCATCATAAAATACCTACCATACCGAGTGCCATCTTTAATCATTTATAACTCCGTATTCTTCTCTCTTTTTATGGCACCCTCATCTAAATCTTTCATCAAGTCATAGTACTCTCCTTTCATTTCCTCTAATTCTATTTCTTCTCTTTTTCTCTTTCTTGCTCTTCGTTTATTCTTTAAGATTCTGTCACTTCTTTTCTTCCATACTTGCACTTACAACACTTATATGTTGTTATTATTACTAAGATTATTATTGCTACTGAAACGATTGGCATTGTTATTCTTCGTAATAAACTACTTCCAAAGGTAGAAAACCATTTACTTGTAGAGGAGAACCTCTTACCAAGTCTTTCCCAAACACCATCAACCTCCAGTTGGATCAAATCTTCATGTAATTTTGTAATATTCTTTATATATCCCTCGATTCCTTTACTCTTATCAGGGATATATGTGCAGCAATGTTGGACTTTCAACATTCCACAGACTCCACCCTCCTTTGCCAATAATATATCAAGGGCAAGTCGATTTTGCAAAACCATTGACCTGATTGCAACCATTTCCGTGTCAATCATCAAGAACCCGCAAGCGGTATCTGTAGATAAACGATCAACTACTGTGGACAATTTTCGAATTTTATGTGAATTCAGAACGACTCCAACTGAGGGTATCAGTGCACCATAAATTTCTCCTACTATTTCTGAGAAGCTTGTTCTTTTGTTACGTGTTAGTCCTTGCTTTACTTTGTTCAGTTTATGGCTACTTTGGTCCGTATGGTAGACCTTAGGAAAGACAATAGCAAAATAACAACTACCATACCAATGTGCAGTCAACCTATAGTAGTCTTTCTTACCACACACATAATAAATTCTTGGAAAAACAGGATCAGTTCCACCTTTCAATCCCCAACCTCCAGTGATTTGAAAAGTATGCTCACATTCACTAGAACCAATACAATAATTATTATAGTTAGTTTTCGTTCTAAGCAAACACATTTTTCCCTTCTGTGACCAGTCCAGGGTCATTGCAGGGTATCCTTCGCCTTTCTCATAATTTCCTTCTCTAAAATCCCATGGTGGTACCTGTGACTTCTGTTCAGCAGCTTTCTTTTTAAAACTTTCTCTTCTATCTTCTACCATTTCTATGAAAATGTTCTCTTCAACCCGCAAACTACAAGTTAAGTTGTTCTTATAAGCATATTCTATGTCTAAGGTTTTAGTAATATGGAAAAATTCCCCCATATATCCCGCATTTTTACCACTTAAAACCTTATTTAGTTCTTTAATAATAGGAATTTCAGAAAATACTAAATCTATATTGGAAAAATAGTACTCGAGCTTTCCCGTCACATAAAACAGGCTTGTGAGTATACTGCAAGACACACCATAGGTTAACGGAAGGTGGTGATAGGTCACCCCCTCTGAGACAGATGAAGGTAATTGCATGCACACGTAACAATCACTTACATTCATTGTATTAATATACTCATAAAGTAATTTAGTAAAGACATTTAATGAGAAATCACCAACTGATTTATCATGATGGAGAATAAGTTAGTATTAGGAGTTTCATTAGTGGCATCACTCATTCTTTCTTTTGTTACATTTTTAGTATTGTTTCCATCATTAGTTGCCATTAGAAAAGGTACAAGGACAGTTAATAATAACCACATCTTAAATGTTAACATCAAAACACTACATAAGCAAGCTTTAATACATCTACGTTTTAGACTAGATTTTGGAAGTTCAGTCACTTTTGCTTCAGCCATTTTGTTTCTAAAAAATAAAAATAAAAATCTATCTAATCCTACAAATTCTAAGCTAATAAAAAATCCTAAAAATAGTAGTGTAATCCAACACTTCAAGGCTTTCGTCTTTACCCCTTCTTTTATTCTTTTTTTCTTCAATTTTCTTTGAGTCTTTGTTTCGTTTTTCTTTTAATCAGCAAGGTTGCACCTTAGTTTTGTCACAATTCTTTAAGGGGGTCTTAGTTTGTTTTCATCAACTTGCTTAGTGTCAGATTTATCTTTTTCTTCACTTGGATCTGAACTTTCAATTTCTTCTAAAATGACATAGGTCCATTCAGGTGCTCTGAATTTCTTGTTGGGTATTCTTACTCTTCTGGTTTTTCGTACTAATTCTTTTCCTGACTCTTCTTGTTCTGTTGGCTTGAGACCTTATTGCTTTGTTCTGGTCTTTTTCTTAACTTTCTTTTCACAAGAGTGCATTTCAGTCTTTTCACTCCACTTGGCCAATTTTCATCCTTTCTCGGTTTTTTTGCTTTGACCACTTTGTCACCTTCTGCATTTGTTTCACAGATTCTTTTATTTGCTCTCACTTCTGATTGTTCTTCTTCCTGAGTTTCAGCTTCTTTGGGTTCTTCTGATTTGGCAATAACTTCTCTTTCAACTGTGAACTCACTTCCTTCTGGTTCAAGAACAATCTCATCTGTTTCAAGTTCGGCTGGGAGTTCACTTTCTTCTGGATCAACAGTAAACTCGCTTCTTTCTTGCTCAATGGCAGTCTCTCAAACCCTGAAATCTTGCGCCCACGCTACTCGACTTGTGCTCGGCTGTTCATCATCTGGTTGTTCATCAGAATCTATCACTCTAGATTCATCAGCTTCACACACTTCAAGCACTGGTCTTTGTTTTTCATTCACCAGTTGTTGCTCCTTTGGTCTTTCAAGTGGATCTAGAGTTCGTTTGGTATGGCTCGCATGAATCCAATTTGGCAAGCCAGCACACTTCACTGCCGTTGTCGTCACCAGTATGATTTGATAAGGTCCGTGCCACCTGGGTTCTAAACACGATTTTCTTACGTGCTTCTTGATATAAACCCATTCACCAGGACTCAGATCATGAGCTTGATTCCGATATATCGTTGTGGCTTCTTCTCCAACCTGGTGAGACACAGAACGTACCAGTTCAGCCAGTCCTCTGCAATAGTCAAGCACTAGATCATCAGATATACTCATTAGTTTGTTTGCTGGTATATATGCTTGTCTCATTGCTCTTCCCATTAGAATTTCATGGGGACTCAATCCAGTCTTTTTGTCAGGAATACTTCTTAGACTCATCAGCACAAGGGGTAAAGCGTCCGGCCATTTCAGTGATGTGGATGCACATACTTTCCCTAATCTTGATTTTATAGTGCCATTCAATTGCTCAACTACTCCAGAGGCTTTGGGTCGATAGGCACATTGCAGCTTCTGCTCAATCTTAAATGCTGCACAAATCAGCCGAATTATCTCATTATTGAAATGTGTTCCTCTATCTGTCTCCAAAGTGACTGGAATTCCAAATCTAGGGATCAGTTCTCTCAAAAGTAGTTTAGCCACAGTGAGGCTATCGTTCCTTCTCGTGCAATAAGCTTCCACCCAGCGAGAGAACAAACAGACAATGACCAGTACATATCTCAACCCGTTACACGGGGGAAGCTCAATAAAATCAAGCTGAAGTCGGGTAAATGGACCTCCTGCTCTCCCAATTCATCCCCAACTTACAACTTTCTTTCTGCCTGGATTTTGTTGCTGACAGATCACACACCTCTGGCAAAGGCTCTCTGCAATGACCCTTAACTTTGGATTATACCATGACTGCTTGAAGAGTCTGATCATTGCATCTCTTCCGACATGTGCAATTCCATGGTAAACTCTGGCCATATGGGAAAGTAAGGAATCTGGTAACACTGGTCTCCCATCAAGATAGACCCACAGTTCATCTTCTGTTCTTTTGCTACAGCCTGTTTTGTTCCATCTTTCCTTTTCCTCATCACTTGCTTCTTCCTGCATCTGTCTAACTTCTTCCCATGTTTCGAATGTTGTTGTAAACAAAAGATGGCATTCGGTATTTCCCCTATCAATTGATCTGTTCAAAGCCATTGTATTTCAGTGCACAGTAACGTGCTATTTAGTCGGCATATCTGTTGCCCCTCGTCACATAATCATCTCCTGATTTATGTGCGGCACATTTGACTACTGCAATTCTTTTGGGCAATTGTAAAGCATCCAATAGTTCCTTTACAGTTTTGCCATTTCTAATAGGGGAACCTGAAGAGGTCAGAAATCCCCTTTGCATCCATAGCTGGCCTAAATCATGAACAATTCCAAATCCGTATTGGCTATCTGTGAATATTGTTACTTTCAGGCTTTTGGCAATTTTGCATGCTCTAATCAGAGCTATCAGCTCAGCTATTTGGGTGGAGTTTACTCCTTTCAGATAGGATGCTTCAAGAACCCCTTCTATGGTGCAAACAGCATAGGCAGTGCACAATTCATCTCTTTCATTTCTCAAACAGGATCCACCAACAAACATTTCACAATCTGATTCCTCCAATGGACAATCTTCTATGTCTGGCCTAGGTTGGTGCAAAATTCAGTCACATCCAGACAATCATGATCAGCTTCCTCTCTCACTTCCTCACAACGAGAATTAGGCAACAAAGTTGCAGGATTCACAGTAGTGCACCTTACCACAGTCACATTCTCAGCACCCAGAATCACTCTGTCGTACTTAGTCAGCCGACTAGAAGTAAGATACTGTGTCCTGGTACGGGTCAAAAGAATCTCAACAGAATGTGGCACATATACTTTAACTGGATACCCCATCACAATCGGTTCACTCTGTGCCAGACTCATGCAAGTAGCTGCTACTGCTTTCAAGCATCCTGGCAACGCTGCAGCCACTGAATTCAGAGTAGCCAACAAATATGCTACTGGACGTCGTGCCATTCCATGTTTTTGGGTTAGGACTGAGAGTGCACACCCATCTCTCTCACAACAGTACAATGCAAACTCTTTGGAATAATCTGGCATTCCTAATGCAGGTGCATGACACAGACTACTTCTCAATTTTACAAAAGCTTCCATACTTTCATCATCCAAAACAATCGGATCCTTCACATCCTTTCGTGTTAACCTCTGTAGAGGTTTTGCAATCAGTGAGAATCCACAGATCCACTGACGACAGTATCCAACCATTCCCAAAAACATTCGTACTTCTTTCTGTGTTTTAGGTGGACTCATTTGTTTGATCACACTGATTCTTTCTGGAGTTACTTTTCTGACTCCCTTTTCTATTTTGTGTCCAAGGTACTGTACTTCCTGTTTACAAAATTGCAATTTTGCTGGGGACACTTTGTGTCCTTTTTCTGCCAAATGGTTCAATAAGGCAGTTGTGTCTGTCACACATGCCTCTCGTGTCTTTGATGCCACCAGTAGGTCATCAATGTACCGAACCCAAACCGAATTACCTGGCATGACTAGAGTCTCCAGACATTTTTTCAAGATCTGATTAAAAATTGAGGGGCTCTCTGTATATCCTTGCGGAACTCGGCACCATGCCAAAACACGGTCTCCGAACCGGAATCCAAACAAATATTGGCTCTCCGGAAGCAAAGGAATTGAGAAAAAGGCTTGGCACAAATCAATAACTGTGTACCATTCAGCATCACATGGGATCTGATAAAGAATCACGGCCAGATTTGGTACTACTGGACAACAGGGTACTACAATTTTATTAATTTTGCACAAATCCTGCCCTATCCAGTATTTCCCACTGGGCTTTTTGATACCTATGATAGGTGAATTACAAGGACTGCTCATTATTTCTTTTAAAATTCCTTGTTCAATCATTTGGTCAATCACAGGAGCGACTCCTGCAATTACCTCTGGACTCATTTTATACTGTGGTGTGTTTGGATATATAGCACCATCTTTTACTGTAATCTGAATTGGCTCTATCTTTGTCATTAGGCCAATCTCTTTTCCTGAAAACTCCCACACATCAGATTTCACTGCACTTTTTAATTCTTCAGGCAAACTTTCTTCTGTGAGAAGTGAATACAATTCATCTACTTCTGTTCCTTGCTTCGCTAACATCATTTTAAATTCAACATCCTCATCAGGTGTCTGAAATGCAATTCCATCTGGTGTACAATAGATGGTGCAGTTCATCTTGCATAACAAATCTCTTCCCAAGAGATTTACTGGGCTTGAGTCACATACCACAAACCGATGCATGTCTTTGAAGTTACCAATGTGAACTTCAATTGGATTTGAAACAGGTGTTCTAATATGCTTATTTGAGACTCCTACAACTTGGATAGTTTCTCCTGAGAGGGGTAGGTTTGGAATTTCTGCTGCTCTCACAGTAGAACGGGTAGCACCAGTGTCCACTAAAAATTTAATATCATTACCTTCCACTTTTCCGTCACCAAATGGACCTTACTGATCTACCGCCAAGGATGCGCCAAGTACGCACTCTTCCTCCCCCCTCAGGCACCGTCATTGAGATGAGTCTGAATCACTCCCATTGCACTGCACCCATACTGCGGAATCACACCTTGATTCTTACCAATCTGGTCACCTCCGTGATATCCAGTGTTCACACTGTACCCCTGCACTTGAGCATTCACATTATTTGGCATGGGAGCTTGCGGCACCTGTAACTGTTGAGTAGCTATCTGCTGCTGCTCCTGTTGATTTACACCCACCTCATTCTGCATCTGTGGAATAAAAATTTTGATTTCCCCCATTAATCTTTTTAGCGGATCTACACTCATTCTTCCAATGTCCAAGCTTTCCGCACGCATGACAAGGAAATTTCTTCATAGCTTCTTCTTTATTCATTCTTCCCCTTCCTTTGCCTCCACTGAAATTCTGTCCATTTTGACTCTGACCACCCGCCTGATTACTGGTTTGAGAATTATTATTTGCCTCTTGCTGTTCTGCCACTTTCACCTGTGCCCACATCATTTTCTCTTTTAACTTTTTGGGGCATATTTTTAAGGACTCATCGCCAATTTAGCGGCACTTTTCCGCCACAAAAGTGGCGATAGATTTATCGCCCTATTCACAAGCCTGCGCAAACAGCCGACATCGTCAGTTTACCTGCGATAGCTGCCGCTAAAAACATCGCTAAGGCTGACAGCGGCAACTAACGCTAATCATATGCAGAGTAGGCGTTCCCGTGCAAAAATTCACGATAACACCACTTTGCGATATTCTCAACGACCAGCCAGATCGGCGATGCAGTCCAAAAACAGGCGATAAGGCACGTCAGCAGCAGGGACTTAAGAACTGCTTTTTTCTGGTCTTAAGTAGGACGAAAACCTGCAGTATAAAGGGAGCCCAGCCCAGAGCCACATCTAAACACCAACAGATGCCATGGAGCTACTAATCATGCAGCTTGGAGACCCAAGAGGGCCACAACACCCACCGCCACCACCCCCGGGACCACCCCCACCCCCAGGACCAACCCCCCCGGACTACCACCGAGGCAGCGCAGAACAAGACAGCGGACCTTCCGAAAACGCACCAGCCTCAGAGACTTAACGCCAGAGGATGTCATTGCCCACTAGAGGCTCAAAAGGACAACCATCCTCCGCATCCTGACCTACATTGCCCACAGGCTGACGGTTCCAACACAGCGGACAACCAACATGCCTCCGCAGACAAAGCTGCTGACTTTGCTGCACTTGTTGGCCTCTGGTACCTTCCAACCAACAACTGCCAGAGTCGGAGGAGTCTCACAGCCAGCCCTATCAAAGTTCCTCACACCTGTCTTGGATGCCATCATCAGCTTGATACCCCAGCACCTTCACTTCCCCCACACTGCGCAGGAACAGCTGGAGACCAAGCAAGGCTTCTACGCCATAGCTGGCTTCCCGCACGTGTTGGGGGCAATTGACTGCACACATGTCCTACTTGTGCCCCCTGCTGACACTGCACACAATTACCGCAACAGAAAGCACACGCATTCCATCAATGTGCAGGCAATAGTGGGCCACTGGGGACTGTTCACCAATGTCGTCGCCAACTTCCCATGCAGTGTGCATGATTCCTACATCTTCCGACAGTCCATCATTAACCAGCGCTTTCAGGATGGCACCTATGGAAGACTGCTCGTTTGTAAGTACCAACGGAACACACCACACACCTCAACTCCACAATCATACAACTCACAACTGTGGGAATGCAAACATAACAAAATCACATACAACATGCCAACCAACATGCCCACCTACCAGACACGACAACACAAGTAACTGTGGTAACAGGGGCCAGACATGTAGACAAACCATCCACAAAGACATAGCCCCTCTGCCACACAATTGCAGAATGTGGGGAGAGGTGGGAACCAAGAATGTGCGAAGGAGGCAAGTGACCCATGAATAAGAGTGTACACAATGCCAAGCCTGGCGCTGCTTATCGCTGATATTTTTATCGCTGTTGGGCCCATCACCACTTTTTTCACGTTCGGGTTTCCTTTTTATCGGCGTCCCGGGAATTTTAACGCGGACATTTGACGCATTATCGGGAAACTATCGCCTGTTGCCGGCGTGTTGAGAATACGCCGTTAACACGGCATTAGTTTCCCGCGATAGACGGCGTTATGTAAAATTGCGTTATCCTAGGTTGGCGATAATTATCGCCCGTTCTTGAGAATATCCCCCTTTATGTCTTGATTCAATGTCATCACTACAATACTTTGCATACCTCAAAATTTCGTCTATCGTTTTGCTCTGCCAGCAAATTAAATGCTGTTGAATCATATTACTAATGTCTGGTTTTAGTCCGAACACAAAACGATACACGGAATGTCCCATATCTTTGTCACCAATATTTTCGAATCCACTATAGTGTTTGAATACCTGCAACAATCTTTCATAGTAGGCGTGCACTGATTCTTTTGGATCCTGGGTAGTCCTGTCAATTTTAACCCAATCTCTTTCCTTTGGGGAAATTTTCCCTTTCAGAAACGTAATTACCTGATTGTACTTTTTCATCACCTCCTCTGATGGTGCACCTGTTTTAGCGTCTCTAGGATATTCATCCTTTGGCCAATCAACAGTGATCTTACACTCTGTCCACAAGTCTGCCGGAACAACAATTTCAAACAACCCATCTAAATCCTTTAACAAAACCTTTGAGACCTTCACAAACCTTTCTACCGGTTTGTACCATTCTACGGGTTTCTCTCTTAGTCTAGGGAAATCATTCGTAAATGATAATATATCCTGTCTTGACCACGGAACATGAACATATCCACCACCTGGTACTTCTCTCATCGGACACGCCCTTTCAACCTGTTCTGTTTCCTTTAACGGGAACATAGACACTCCTTTACTAGCTGCTTCTTCCTTCTTTCTTACCCATCTATTTCTCCATCGATCTACATCTCCCCATTTCTTCAAAATGTTCATCAACTCTTTTATCTGTAACCTTTTTCCAGACACATTCAAACTCTCCAGATCCTTTTCAGTAAATGCTAATCTGTACGATTTCTGTAATACCTTTGACTTTTCTATGTCTATTCCATACTCACTAGCAGCTTCAGATATTTTCTCATGAAGATTCTTCGCTCTCCAAGTAATGCTTTTACACAAGAACAACAATTCATCATCTCAATAAGTCCCTAATCTGTCTGGACTGATCGTACCAATAATCATTTCTTCCAAATCTACCTTCAATTGGCTCACATTTATAATCAGTGTTTGTTTTTCTTTCTTTTCCCTTTCCTTTATCCAATCATTCAATTCTTCTGAAGAAGGACCTTCTGAACTCCCTGTCATTGGAGTGATATTTGTCCCTGTTCTCCTTGGACTTATTTGTGTATCTCTTCTAGGGGTTTCTGTTATCATTTCACAAACTGGAAGATCTAACAATGTAACATTTGTGTTAGCCTGTCTATTTCCATTGACTATTGTCTCCATTCCGCTCCTGACATTACCCATTGGAACTGCTAATGTATGTACTTTTGGTGTATTTGGATTTTCTCCAAACAAAGGAACTACAGGACGTATTGTAATCGGTACCGTCAACGCCTCTTTATTTAAACTTAACTGATTTATTTTCTGAATCTGCTCCACATTTGCCTTGTTTAGCATTTCAAACTCTTTTTCTCTCATTATCCTAGCCATGTCTGCAATCTGTGGGATTCATGGATTTCCCATAAAGGGTGCATTCGGAGTCACTTCAACTGAATTTTCTCGATATGGCAGGGGACTTTTGGTCATAATATCCTCTAATAACTCATCCTCAGAATCATTTACACCATCTCTTGCACTTGAGGTTTCTATATTTTTCTTTTTCTCTTTACATTTGCCTCCTGTCTGCTCATCAACTGTTAAAACTGGGTATAACCCTTCCGTTACCACAGCTCTCCTCCATCTTTTCAGCTTTTCTTCCTTATTCTCTAAAGGATATCTGAACATCATACTCCTATAACCTCTGTTACCAATTCTATATTTTTCTCTCTCAAATGCCTCAACTTCCCATTCCTCCAAGGCTTCGTACTGTGTCAATCTAGGGTTCGGTTCTAATGAATTCATTCGATTTCTCAGATTCTGCAATATCCTTACATTAAATGTACCATACTGAGGAAAAGCTAGAACACCATCATCCTTTGTATACTCCACCCAATTTTCCAACCATACACACGTATGATATCCTCGCTCCAACATCATAAAAGAAGCAGTCGTCTTTGGAGGTGGAATCGAACTCCCTCTCTAGTCACAATTGGTTTGTCCTTTTTAAAGAAATTCTTTATTTTCTGCATCAACTTCATTTTCTGACTCTTTCCGTTAATGGGTCTTATCATATAAAAATAACGACAACCTTTCCTGTATTTTCCTTATTTGATTGGTAAACTTTCATCCTATACTAGCGCGACTCACACCAACCAACCAATCACAGTACCGCTACGTAAGCAAAATCTCGTCCTATACTAGCGCGGCTCACACCAACCAACCAATTACAGCTCAGTACATGCCCGCTGTTTGTCCAATACCAGCGCAGCTTTTTCTGACGTCAGTATTACTCCTTCTACTGACACTCCCTTTAGAAAATAATACGGCAATATTTTCTAAGCACTCTTAATCAAAAATTCGATTAGTAACATTATAAAACAATGCTACCTTGTCTGTAAAGAGATAGTTTTTCACTTTTTTCAAGAGGTTTTCTCACTACGAGTCCTAATAACGACCAGCGCTATTTTACTCTCCAAACAAGTTCTGGGTGGACCTATTACTCCTCTAGGGATAAGGCCAAGATTTCACAAGAGGACTTTTTGGCGTGAAAAGGGGTCTTGTTACTCTCCTGGGGATAAGGCTAGAGTTTCGGTAGTGGACCCTTTGCTATTTCAGTCACTCCCCATATATACGAACTTTCCCTAATATAACACCTACAGCCCTCCGTAGCTTTTAGGTATTATTTCAACAGACAAAGTACTTCTGCAGTGTGGCTTCGTTACCACACTCTTCTTCTGCCTACTTCAGGCTAAATTCCATTCCCGGGATTCCTCAGGTATCTCCGTACCTGAACTTCTAGACAACATAGAACATGACACTAACTTTTCATGTTAAGAACATATAATCAATAATCATTACCAAACTAATCAATAATCAACCATCCTCTGCTACCAAGAAACTGATCCAGCGCAGCTCCAATATTTATCAGGGATCAATACTCAATACATCATAATACAATGGCCCATACACATTCACCCAAAATCCCTGATGCGCTGGGGTCAATTTATCTGTACGATCAATTCTTTTCTTTTCATAGATTAATTTATGGCATCACAATCGAACCTTTTACATCAACTTTCCTTCTACTTGGTCGATGGACCAATTAGTTGAATAGTTGATGGCAATGATTAACTTCTAACTTAATAACCATTTAATTTAATTAAAATTATCACAAACTCTCGGTGAAGTTAATAATGAATTTTATCTCAAATAATTAAGGATTATGCTCAACAGCATTTGGTCACAAAATACAAATACTGAATCTCATGAAAGGAGAAATTTTACATATACAAAGTAAATGAAATACAGACTCATCCGAACAACAATGACTTTATGCAATGAAGGAGTGGATAGAGTAAGAGACAAAAGTTTCAGCAAAAATATGTGTGAAACATCATATACCTAATGGAGGGGATAGATGAAGAGACAATAGTTTCATTTAATAATACATATCATCGACGGAGTGGATAGGTGAAGAGACAAAAGTTTCAGAGACAAAATACATCCATAAGCTAAATTCTGAGAACAAGTTTGACTAAATACAAACCTATTGGTCTGTACGAAAACCAACCCCTCGGCCTAGGAGATGGTGGGGGTTCCCCAAAATAGGATCAGGGAACAAAGGATAAGGAGAAAACAGGATCGGGACAGGTCAGGAACAGTTAGGCCTCTCTGCAAACTGACTGACAGCGACGCATCTCCCCTCTTTCTCTCGTGCCGGCCTAAGCTTAAACCACACCCCTAAAGGCACCCCAATTATACCCTTAAACTAACATGTTCATCCCACAAATGTTGCAAACATTATTAAATCTCGCAAAGGGATTGGTGGGCTTGGGAGGTGGCGTTGTCACACCACTGTGACTTCACCTTTATTTCAATTACTTCTTTGTTCACCATTCGTTCCCACGGTATGGTTCTCAGCTTGTTCTCACTTTATTACATGTGATACAAAATTTAACATTTTTCATTTATTTTTTAACATCATCCGCAGTCTGTGTCTCCGGTCCCTCGCCTGGGCACTTGTTTTGGCAGTCGTTCGACACTCTGGCCTTGACCCTTCTCATGGCATCTGCAGTGCACTGCGCGTCTGTTTTGCTTCTGACAGAGCGAACTCACTCCTCGTGCTTTCCCCTCCCACTTTAGCCAAGTTTAGGAAGATGGCTGCTTCATCTAGCACACTAAAGTAAAAGAAAATTAACACTTATTAATTATATGATAATGAAACCTTCACTGTTTACCACCCACCTTGCATTATTCCCCTTTAATGTTACCTAGCATAAGCTTTGTGCCAAAATAGTATTATTTATTAGTTCAAAACAGGATGCAACATGCAAATTACTGAAGCTTATGCGGCCTATTTATCCAACGCTTCTCGTTTTTCTCAAATCACAATGTTATTACAATATTATTTAGTTTACGTGTTAGTTCAGACATGCGCAAAGCAATTTCCCTTGTGTTCGTGTTGGGTGTACATTACTTTTTCAACAACTACTTACTGTTAGTACGTATTATGGGGGTATCAATTTGAGCAGGTTTCATTTTTGCGAAACCCTGCTCCATCAATACTATAGACCGAAACGTCGACATCCATTACCATCACTTAAGACAATTCAAAGTACCAACTAAAGATTCCTGTGGGAATCAGTAATCTGTGATAGAAGACTCAGTAAGAATGCAGACATGTTAAAGATGGAACATTGAAACTGTTGTAGGGATGCTTTGGAATGAGAAGAGTATCATTTGAACTGGTGATAGAGAAACCTCAGTTTAAGCTGTCTGTGCTGTGGCTGAGGCGTTTATTAGAAGTAAACCTGAACGTTTACATTAACTTCTTGCTCTTATTGATCATGTATCTGCCCCTACCTTTCTACACTGATGCAAGAAATTATGTGGCTGACTGTCAGTCTAGACTAGCGATTAAAACGTTTTCTATGGAGCGGGATGATGGAGATCTTGATGATTTTGCAGAGGTAACAGTTTTTGAAGTGATTAAGGAAGCAGTTGTAGCAGAAGAGTGGAAAAAGTTGGTGTCTAGAGGAGAGATCTTGCTGAGGTTAATCACAAACATAAGAGTGAAGGCAGATTGTGATCATAAGGATACAAAATATTGGAATGTTAAAGAAGAACTTTGGAAGAAATGTAACATTTTTCCTATGGGTTTTTTTTAATCCCTGTTTCTATTATTTTCTTTGGGAGGGTATTGCAGTATCAGTGATTTACCATTTGAGACTTACTACTGTTTCTTTTTGGCAGTAGTAATTTACACTTATAAATGTTGCCCCACACTTTTTCGGGTGTGGAGACGTGTAGGTCTGCACTTTTTGGATAGCTTTACACTTGTTTTTTGTTATTAGCCCAAAGTAGTAAAGTTACTCAAAAGTATGAGAGTAAATAATAATGTGTAATTACTCACAAGAGTAAGTTACCTTTGTGAATAGCTCCACTAATGTTCCGGGGAACAAGGCTGATTTTTCCTAGAGTCATTAGAAATACTCTTGTAGAGATGGCTTATAAAGGGCTCTTAGGCATATGTGGGACAAATGATAGAGTTAGATTACATTTTTTTGTGACCTGCTTGAATTTCTAGTAGAGAGAGCAGCTAGGTATTGTGTGGAGTGTCTTCATAGTGACAAAAGGTGCAAGGCTATGTTTGCTGGAAATTGCCTAATAAACAGTGGGAGAACATAGCATTGAATAGTCTAGGTCCAGGAGTTAGCAAGGAGGGCCACTTCTATGAAATTGTCATGATTGACGTACATACTCAAGGTGGCTGGAGGTCTGACTTATGAGAAGTGTTGAAACTAAGTGGCATATTTACTACTAAAGTGGCAAAGCGGGCGTTAAGCCAAGAAGGCTAACGCCATGCTCCGTCACTTTAGAAACGCAAGGCTGCACCGTATTTACAACAATACTTGTCCAGCCTTGCGTTTCCCCCCTGCGCTAATTTCAGCTGCATAGCGCAAACTCAGGCCCCCTTGCAGCATTGTGCAAGGGTGCCTGCATTGAGGGGAATGATTGTTTATGTGCAGGAAGGTGTCCCTTCCTGCACATAAACCATCTGAAATAGCGTTTTGAAACTTCTATGTGTGCTGCTTAATGATCAGTTGCGTTTTGCTGTTTTCATGTGTACTGCACAACACAGCACACATCGAAACAGCAAAAACGAGGAGAAATTAAACATTTCTCCTTGTTTCGCCAGGGTAAGACCAGGTTTTCCCTGGTCTTAATTTTGGTGCTGCCACATATTTACGCCACCCTTGTAAATATAGGGGAAGCGTCAAAATCAATGGGTGTTGCAGCGGAACGCCCATGCAACACCCTTTGCCCTCCCCTTTCACGCTAAGTACAGTGTGAAAGGGTGCCTTATTTACAAGGCAGCGTTAAGCCACTTTAAGTGGTTTAACGCTGCCTTGTAAATAAGGCAAAGCCCCTATCGCCACCACAACGTCCCAAAAAGTGCCATTGGGGTGGCGATAGGGGCTTGTAAATATTCCCCGAAGAATGTCAATAAGTTTTTGTGTGACGCTTTTAGCGGAGAGGGACTACCTAACAATGTTTTGACTAATAATGAGGTTCAACTTTTCTCTGCTGAGATGGAAGAGTTATTGAGGGTGAGAGGAATCAGACAGAGGAAAATGGGGTGGTTCAGAGAATGGTACTCAACGAAGATGTCCAGACTGCTAACGACAATAGTAGGAACTGGAAATCTGCTCTTCTTTCAGAAGTGCATATGCACAGATTCATCCCATACTCCTCCACACAAAAGGTTCCAGTGCAGGAAGCCTAACCCTATACTCTGTCCTGTGTGCATGAATGAGGAAAAGACAAGGAAAAAGAAAAAAGGACAATGATAACTGGAGGGAAAAAGAGTTAAGCTAGATTGAGGATAAAAACGAATGGTTGGATGACAGAAAAAGCTGCTAGAAGCACAAAAGTTGCTTTTGATGAGGTTGTTAGAAATAAGAATCAGTGTGGCATGAAGAAGGATGTCAAGTTCTTGGTTCCTATGTGTGTAATTAAATTATTCAAGAGTGCAGAGAAGACCGGAAACTTGCGCATGTGGAATCTTAATAGAGTTGTGGTGGTTGAACAATGCGATGCGCGTGGAGATATCTTTACCAAACAGGAAAGCAGGAAGAGGGATCCGATTATGAAATCCATTTCTCCATTTGTGAGGGGTTCTAAGACCACCGGTGTGATGTCTGACTCAACCCTTGGTGAAGGGAAGTGGTTGAAGACAAGTAACAGAACAGTCAATCAATCAATCAATCATGTCACTTATAAAGCGCACTACATACCCGCAAGGGTCTCAAGGCGCTGGGGGAAGAGGGGGGTGGTGCTGCTACTGATCGAAGAGCCAGGCCTTGAGGAGTCTTCTGAAGGCCAGTAGGTCTTGGGTCTGTCGGAGGTTGGTGGGGAGGGTGTTCCAGGTCTTGGCGGCGAGGTGGGAGAAGGATCTGCCGCCGCCGGTCGTTTTCCGGATGCGGGGGACTGTGGCGAGGGCGAGGCTGGTCGAGCGGAGCTGGCGGGTGGGGGTGTAGAAGCTGAGTCGTCTGTTGAGGTAGGCTGGTCCGGAGTTGTGGAGTGCTTTGTGTGCGTGGGTGAGGAGCTTGAAGGTTATCCTCTTGTTGACAGGGAGCCAGTGCAGGTCTCTCAGGTGGGGTGTGATGTGGCTGCGTCGGGGGATGTTGAGGATAAGACGTGCAGAGGCGTTCTGGATGCGTTGCAGCCGTCTCAGGAGCTTAGCCGTCGTTCCTGCGTAGAGGGCGTTTCCGTAGTCCAGCCTGCTGGTGACGAGGGCCTGGGTGACTGTTTTTCTTGTTTCGGTGGGGATTCTCTTGAAGATCCTGCGGAGCATTCGGAGGATGTTGAAGCAGGATGAGGAAACGGCGTTGACCTGCTTAGTCATGGAGAGGGTGGGGTCGAGGATGACCCCTAGGTTGCGTACGTGGTAGGTGGGTGGCGGGGCTGGTCCCAGTGATGTTGGCCACCAGGAGTCGTCCCAGGCTGAAGGGTTGGAACCAAGGATGAGGACCTCCGTCTTGTCCAAGTTCAGCTTCAGGCGGCTGGTCCTCATCCATTCGGCGACGGCCTTCATTCCTTCGTGGAGGTGGGCTTTGGCGGTGTGAGGGTCTTTGGTGAGGGAGAGGATCAGCTGGGTGTCGTCGGCGTAGGAGATGATGTTGAGGTTGTGCTGTCGGGCGACGTGGGCGAGGGGTGCCATGTAGATGTTGAACAGCGTTGGGCTGAGGGAGGAGCCTTGGGGTACGCCGCAGATGATCTTGGTGGCCTTGGATCGGAAGGGGGCGAGGCGGACGCTTTGTGTTCTGCCGGAAAGGAAGGATGTGGTCCAGTCCAGGGCCTTCTCTTGGATCCCGGCGTCGTGAAGGCGTGTTCGTAGTGTGTGGTGGCAGACCGTGTCGAAGGCGGCTGATAGGTCCAGGAGGATGAGGGCTGCTGTTTCTCCGTTGTCTAGCAGGGTCCTGATGTCATCGGTGGCGGCGATGAGGGCGGTTTCGGTGCTGTGGTTGCTGCAGAAGCCGGACTGGGAAGGGTCCAGGATGTTGTTCTCCTCGAGGTAGCGGGTCAGTTGTTTGTTGACGATTTTCTCGGTGACCTTCGCGGGGAACGGGAGCAGAGAGATGGGTCGGAAGTTCTTGAGGTCCTTGGGGTCTGCCTTGGGTTTCTTGAGTAAGGCGGTGATCTCGGCGTGCTTCCAGCTTTCCGGGAAGGTTGCTGTCTCGAAGGAGATGTTGATTATTTTCCGGAGATGGGGCGCGATGGCTGTACTGGCTTTGTTGAAGATGTGGTGAGGGCACGGGTCTAGCGGTGAACCGGAGTGGATGGTGTTCATGATCTCGCTGGTGTCCTCGTCGTTGATGTTGGTCCAGGAGAGCAGGCGGTTGGTGGTTGTGGGGGCAGTGGTCTCGGTGGTTGCCGGGGCGGTCGTGGTGTTGAAGCTGTCATGGATGTCGGCGATTTTGCGGTGGAAGAAGGTGGCCAGTGAGTCGCACAGGTCTCGCGACGGCTGGATGTCGTTGGTGTTGGAGCTGGGGTTGGAGAGTTCCTTCACGATGTTGAAGAGCTCTTTGCTGTTGTGTGCGTTGTTGTCTAGGCGGTCTTTGAGTGAGGCCCTTTTGGCGGATCTGATGAGGTGATGGTGACTGCGGGTGGCGCTCTTGTGGGCGGCGTAGCTGTCCGCTGTCCGTTCGTGGAGCCAGATCTTCTCCAGTTTTCGGCATGTTCGTTTGGAGGCCTGGAGGTCTTCGGTGAACCAGGTGGCTTTCTTGCTGGTGTGGCTGTTGGGCGGATTCTTGAGCGGGGCGAGGGTGTTGGCGCAGTCGTTGATCCACTGTCTGAGGTTGCGGGCGGCGGTGTCGGGGTCGGAGGGTTCGGCGGGTGGGCTCAGGGCGAGGGTTGTGGTTAGCTGGTCTTCCGTGACTCTGCTCCAGCAGCGGCGAGGCATTTGTTCGGTGCGGTGATGCGTGGTGGGCTTCCTGTAGGTGAAGTGGATGCAGTGGTGGTCAGTCCAGTGGGGTTCGGAGGAGTGGTTGAAGGAGAGGTGTGGGCTTGCGGAAAAGATGGAGTCGAGCGTGTGGCCGGCGGCGTGGGTGGGTGTAGTCACGAGCTGTCTGAGTCCGAGGGTGGCGAGGTTGTCGATCAGGGTGGTGGAGTTGGTGTCCTTGTTGTTCTCGAGGTGGAAGTTCAGGTCCCCGAGGAGGATGTAGTCCGTGGAGGCGATGGCGTGTGTGCTGACGAAGTCAGCGATGGAATCGCTGAACGGTGGTCGGGGTCCGGGGGTCTGTAGATGAGGGTTCCTCTGAGGGTGGTGTTGGGATCGGTGTGGATCTGGAAGTGCATGTGTTCGGCGGTGCTGAGGGTGTCGTCGGTGTTGGTTGAGACTCTGAGGGTGTTCCTGTGGACGATGGCGATGCCTCCTCCGACTCCGTTGGTGCGGTCCCTGCGGGTGATCTTGTATCTGTCCGGGATGGCAATGGCGATGTCGGGGGCTGAAGCGGGATTCAGCCAGGTCTCCGTCAGGAATGCGACGTCTGGGGAGGTTGAGTCGAGAAGGTCCCAGAGTTCGATGGCGTGTTTGCGGGCGGAGCGGGTGTTGAGGAGGATGCATCTGAGGTAGTTGGGTTCTTTCCTGGGCGGTGGTTTGGCGGGGCGGGTGCTGGCGAAGCTGCAGTTCCGGCAGGTGAAGGGCCCTTGGGTGCGCTTCGGGGTGGCCTGGTAGCAGGCGTGATCTTTTCCGGGGTTGAGTGCGTGGAGGGTGCTGGCGTCGTATCGGCGTCTGTTGATGTGGCGGGCGCGGGGGATGCCCGGACCAGGGGGTCTGGCGCTGGGCGCGGTCACGGCGCGGACGGGCGCAGACGGGCTTGCCTTAGGCGCGCCTTTGGCGCGCCAGCGGCACAGCCACACAGCGGCCGCCATAAATGGGGAGGTGGGAGGGAGGAGCAGGGAATGGGGCAGCGAATGGGCAGTGAGGGGGCGGGGCCGCAGGGGCGCAGCGGCGGGAAACAGGCACAGAAGGGAAAACGAGCACAATCAGGGCATCAAGGGGGCACAGAAAGGAAAAAAAACGAGCACAATCAAGGGCAGCAAGGGGGCACAGAAAGGAAAAAACTAGCACAATGAGGGGCAGCAAGGGGGCACAGAAAGGAAAAAACGAGCACAATCAGGGGCAGCAAGGGGGCACAGAAAGGAAAAACGAGCACAATCAGGGGCAGCAAGGGGGCACAGAAAGGAAAAACGAGCACAATCAGGGGCAGCAGCAGGGCACACAGACGGAGCTGTGTGGTGGGGGAGCGACCTACCAGTCAAGGTCAGGGGTCGCTCTCTTCACCACGCAGCGGCCGCCATAAATGGGGAGGTGGGAGGGAGGAGCAGGGAATGGGGCAGCGAATGGGCAGTGAGGGGGCGGGGCCGCAGGGGCGCAGGGGTGGGAAACAGGCACAGAAGGAAAAACGAGCGCAATCAGGGCATCAAGGGGGCACAGAAAGGAAAAAAAACGAGCACAATGAGGGGCAGCAAGGGGGCACAGAAAGGAAAAAACTAGCACAATGAGGGGCAGCAAGGGGGCACAGAAAGGAAAAAACGAGCACAATCAGGGGCAGCAAGGGGGCATAGAAAGGGAAAAAAAACGAGCACAATCAGGGGCAGCAAGGGGGCACAGAAAGAAAAAAACTAGCACAATGAGGGGCAGCAAGGGGGCACAGAAAGGAAAAACGAGCACAATCAGGGGCAGCAAGGGGGCACAGAAAGGAAAAAACAAGCACAATCAGGGGCAGCAAGGGGGCACAGAAAGGAAAAACGAGCACAATCAGGGGCAGCAAGGGGGCACAGAAAGGAAAAAACGAGCACAATCAGGGGCAGCAAGGGGGCACAGAAAGGAAAAAACGAGCACAATCAGGGGCAGCAAGGGGGCACATAAAGGAAAAAACGAGCACAATCAGGGGCAGCAAGGGGGCACAGAAAGGAAAAACGAGCACAATCAGGGGCAGCAGCAGGGCACACAGACGGAGCTGTGTGGTGGGGGAGCGACCTACCAGTCAAGGTCAGGGGTCGCTCTCTTCACCACGCAGCGGCTGCCATAAATGGGGAGGTGGGAGGGAGGAGCAGGGAATGGGGCAGCGAATGGGCAGTGAGGGGGCGGGGCCGCAGGCGCAGCGGCGGGAAACAGGCACAGAAGGGAAAACGAGCACAATCAGGGCATCAAGGGGGCACAGAAAGGAAAAAACTAGCACAATGAGGGGCAGCAAGGGGGCACAGAAAGGAAAAAACTAGCACAATCAGGGGCAGCAAGGGGGCACAGAAAGGAAAAACGAGCACAATCAGGGGCAGCAAGGGGGGCACAGAAAGGAAAAACGAGCACAATCAGGGGCAGCAAGGGGGCACAGAAAGGAAAAACGAGCACAATCAGGGGCAGCAAGGGGGGCACAGAAAGGAAAAAACGAGCACAATCAGGGGCAGCAAGGGGGCACAGAAAGGGAAAAAAACGAGCACAATCAGGGGCAGCAAGGGGTCACAGAAAGGAAAAAACTAGCACAATGAGGGGCAGCAAGGGGGCACAGAAAGGAAAAACGAGCACAATCAGGGGCAGCAAGGGGGCACAGAAAGGAAAAAACGAGCACAATCAGGGGCAGCAAGGGGGCACAGAAAGGAAAAACGAGCACAATCAGGGGCAGCAAGGGGGCACAGAAAGGAAAAACGAGCACAATCAGGGGCAGCAGCAGGGCACACAGACGGAGCTGTGTGGTGGGGGAGCGACCTACCAGTCAAGGTCAGGGGTCAGTGAAGATATCTACAGGAGCACAGTCGAATGCAGTCTATATATTGGTTATTTTGGTATTTGTTTTAGTCAACCTAACTTCCACTTACCTCCTGTGTTAATAATTCACAGCTTTATTGATGTTCTGTCAATGTTTATGTATTCAGAGGGAGGTGAGTGGTAATCTGAGAGATGAGCGGTGGAACAGTCGAGAATGCAGTGAGGTGCAAGATGGAACACTGAAAAGTGCCAGAAAGATGCTTTGGAAGGAGAAGACCATCATTTGAACTAGAGTTAGAGACTCTGGGCCAGATGTACGACCATTGGATTTAGCGCCTCGCAATTTGCGACAAATTGCGAGTCGCAAATTGCGAGGCGCTAAATCCAATGTACAACAGTGTCAGAGACACTGTTAGCGATTCCCAATGGGGTCGCAAAATGCGAGGCTCATCAATATTCATGAGCCACTCGCAATTTGCGACCCTATTGGGAATGGCCAGCCTCACAGGGATGGTGGCCTGCTGGGGTCAGCACCATGTCTGTGACTGCTTTTCAATAAAGCAGTTTTTTATTTTTTAAATGCAGCCCGTTTTCCTTAAAGGAAAACGGGATGCATTTAAAAAAGAAAAAATGAAACGTTTTCGTTTCATTTTTTAAGGGCAGGTAGTGGTCCCTGAGACCACTGCCTGCCCTTAAAAAATATTTTCCCCTGCATTCACAAAGGGGAAGGGGTCCCCTGGGGACTCCTTCCCGTTTGCGAGTGCTTTACCACCCTTCTGAGAAGGGTGGTAAACTGCGACTGTTTTGTGACCGCAATTGCGGTCGTAAAAGAGTCATAGATAGCTGGAGGACTCGCTATTAGGAAGGGACGCCCTCGGAACGCCCCTTCCTAATAGCGACTCGCTATTCCTATTTTGCGAGTCGCAAATAATTTGCGACTCGCAAAATAGGAATAGTACATGGCCAACTTGTTTTTTGCGGTCGCAAAGGGGTCTGAAAGCCCTCTGCGACCGCAAAAAACGGTCGTACATCTGGCCCAGAGAGTATAAGCTGTCTATGCTTCGACTGAGGAGTTTATTGGAAATAGACCTTAAAGTTTACATTAACTTTTTGGTTTTAGAAGCTATTGATTAATGATCTCCCTTACCTTTCTGCAATTGGATATTACTTTAAGGACAGCAAACCCCCTTTGGAGCAGAATGTTGCACACATATACTCATTCCTGTACATGTTTAACAGTGTCTGTTATAGTTCTGGACATACATACTGTTAGGCAGCTACCGGTTCCTTTCGCTTTATTTTCAATGTTTAGTACTGAAAAAGCACAAATATATATTCTCACCATTTTCTTTATTATGAGAGACATCATGTATTGTAATAGCTGCACAGGTCTCTGCCTGCAATATATTTCTCACAAAAGGTCTGCCACCTCCCCGGATCCATTAATTGAATGATTTCTTGAAATCACTGTAAATTACTCATTTGGGAGCATGTTTTTCTGGCCCATTGGCTCCTGATAGTCCATAACCTGTCTGCTCTATTGTTTCTCAAACAATGATGTCATAGTACTGCAGACAGTTATCCTTAATTTGTGCAGACTGCGCCACTCTCTCCATTCTCCGGATTCCTCACTGATGCAGACAGGAAAGTGCCTCGTTCCTTTGTAAGATTAGTGCTGGTTTTCTGCAGTCATTTGCTGGCTCTTTCCTCTCAGGAGAGGCAGCCTTCCCTTGGCAGTCTGCAGATGGAGCTGGGTCGCCATATCCAGGTCTACCACTGCTCCTTCTGCCTGGGCTATGAATGGCTGTGTGAGCTGAGGAGGTCTTAATGTCCCCCACCATCATGGCTTATATTAAACTGGGAGCAGGGCTGTGCAGCCTGTCCTCGCTGAACTCTGCAGATCCATTAGTGTGTGGCGGGGAGGGCAGGGGCAGCATTACCACTGCTCAGAAGCATAAAGACAGAAGTCGTGGGGGTCCTCCCGGGCCGGCTTTAATATCTATTTTTCATGGCTGGTTGTTTATCTGCCTCCCTCTTTCTTCTCTCTGCTTCATTATCTTTACGAAATCCATTAAGAGCTCTGCAATCTTAGGTCTAGTTCAGAATAAGAAATGCCTTTCCGCCTCTGGTACCCGGATCCTCTACTTCTTTCTCTCCCCTCCTGGTAGATTATTCTTTTTCTGTTTTCTATTTGCTGCTGATGGTTCGATGCACTCTCTCTGCCACAAAGTGTGCTCCATAATGTGTCTCCCATGAGTGCTTTGTGCAGCAGAAGTCGGCAGGTTTAACATTTCCAAGTCACTTTTATCTCCTATTGCAGTCTGGCGCTGAGGCACTGAGGCAGCACATATGTGTGCGCTGGGTGATCATTGCTGACATGCTCTAGCTCGACCCAGCGTAGCATGGAATTAAGGGGCGCAGTCCTGCCTGGAGTACTTTTACATTGTGAATAGATGTGTGGAATTCTGAAGTTGATTGACTCGCAATTTTGGAAGCTTTTAAAAAAACTTTGCCGGCATCGCAATGTGTGAAGCTCCCAAAACTTCTGAAAAATAAAGAAAGGACATCTTCAGAAGCCCTTTGCTATGGTAGAACTGTAGAATCTGTTTCCATGCCGCCGTGCAAATGAGGGAACATCCTCTGAAGATAGCGCTGGCGCTACAAGTGCGCTAGTGCTATGAGTATTTCAGAGGGCACTGCTCAAGCGTCTGCAGCCTCTTTCGTAATACCAAAGCACCCCAGGGCTGCACAAGCAGGCACACATGCCCGCTGTGCCCCCGAGGCACTTCTGTAATACGGCCCCAAGAGGTCACTGTTAAAAAATGGAAACCTCCAGGACACCCCAGCCTGCCTATTCACAAACTGAGCACCCCTCCCCCCTGCTGGTCACTGGATCAAACTCATGGCTTAAACGTACATGATGTGCTAGGGTATGCAGGAAACAACACATAAAATGAGAACAGTTACAGGTAAAGAAGATATTGGTCAGACAACAGAAATGATAAATATAGTCTAGTAACTGCATACCACTGAAATATAGCAAATGAAAGCATGAGTAATTTGGACGAAAAAGATTACTGATTACCATCCCAAAAAATGTGGGTAATTCCCTAGTAGAAATGTTTATCACAGGTTTATTAAGGAAAAGGTATGGATACATTTCAATACATGCAGTAACTCTTGTTACAAACATATCAGAAATATTACCTTTGTGATAAATATTTGTAGGGGGAACGTGCCAATAATATTGTACCATTATTCAACCCAAAAAAATCCCCAATGAATGTGCACTAACCTATTAACCACTCTTGATTAGCATGAAGGTTACGATCCATCTGCCACCTTTATCTCTCCCTTTTCCTTACATCTAATTCAACTTTGATGGTAACCAAAGAGAGATCCGAAAAAGAGTTTGCCCAAATATCTGAACCCATACATTTCAAAATGTGGAAGATAAGGGAATAGTCGATACAGGAAGCTGTATGGAAACTGTGCAAAAAGCAAGTATATTGTGAGATTCCCAAGTGGTCTTGACGCCATGGATCAAACAATTGGTAATCTTGCTGCATGACATCTATCCCCTTTTTTGTTTTCGGCTTTAATTGTTCCTTATTCTTATTAAATGTATCCCAAACTAAAATCTCCCCCCATAATTATTGGGCCTACTGCTCCCATGACCATATTATTGCATACAGGTTATCTGTAATTGGGGCATAATAATTCACCAAATTCAAGGGATTGCCATTTACACTAACTTAAGCCAGATCCATCTACCTTTAGGATCCCTGGTAACTTTAGAGGGCAACCATTCTGCCCCTTTACCTTGACACATAGCTACCCCCCTGACCGCCAGCCCTGCTGGAGCAAAATATGTCTTAGAGTAATGCTTAAGAATAAAAGGTTTTGGGGAGTTACTTTTAAGGTGGGTCTCCTGAAGAAATGAAACTTGAGGGGAAAAAGAAGTTAGCCATTTAATCAACCCCCTGTACTTCTGCTTTGTTTGACATTTTGTTGATATTACAACATATGATTCTGGCTTTAAGACCCATTACCCTGATAGCAAACTCTGAATCCTGTCCTCCCTATATGATAGAATCCCTACAATCCATAAACTACCATGATTCTGCTCTTTTTTGCAGTGCGTGTTCCCCAACACCCATCGAGTCCCCCTCCCACCAAACCACTTCAGGTCCCACCCCCCAGACT
Organism: Calotriton arnoldi; assembly: GCA_963921515.1. Lineage (NCBI taxonomy): Eukaryota > Metazoa > Chordata > Amphibia > Caudata > Salamandridae > Calotriton > Calotriton arnoldi. The sequence goes on from CAWUFW010004735.1 coordinate 1,058,229, forward strand.
CGCACCCAAGCAAGAGGGGAATGGCCCACAGTACCCCACTCGTAGCGGCGTTCACCCTCCCAGGGTGCCATGGTGATGCATCTCTAGTGGACACACAACCCACCCTGCCCCACCTCTGATGCAACATTAAAATCATCCATTTCCATTATACTGCTCCATATTCCAGATTTGACGCTTAGAAATGTTTTGCAGAAACTCTTGGGCTTCAACCAAATTAGTGAACATGTGGAACTGTCTTTTGACCAATAATCTTAACTGTGAATGTTGAGCAATTATTGCTTGCGCGCCCTTTGCTTTAAACAGATGCAACATTCTTACAAATTCTTTACAGCGGCCAGCTGCTGCAGCCGACATATCAGAAAAAATTAGACAATGAGGTATTTTAAGAGTTGAAAACAGTTTCTTCTAATATACGCTCTTTTATGTGGTAGTCAGCAAAGTTCACCAATATTGTGCGTGGTAGTTGTGAATTCAGAAATGGTTGAGTCTGGACCCTTTGTGCTCATGAAATTGTCAAATCCCCTGCATGTTCTGGCAAGATGTGCCTCTTGATGAATAAGTCTACCCATTGTAGAACCTGCTGACCTTCGCAGCCCTCCAGAACACCCACCAAGCATAAATTAGAGTGACAGAAGTGATTTTCCAGCTCTTCAATTTTATTTTCCAAAGAGGACTCTTGCTTCCTTACTTGGTTGACTTGCTCCTGCATTGGGCTAACCTGGTCTTCAAGATGCAAAATTCTCGGTTCGGCTTCCTGCATTCTTTCTGGCAAACTCCCCATTGTGTCTTCGATTTTTGATAGCCGTAGTTGCAAGGCTGCAATTTCAATTGCTTGAGCAGCTTTCAACTCCCTAATTTCATCCAGGATAATATTCAACATTATATTTATATCCCACTGTGCAGTAACCCTTTCACCTTGCTGCCCATTTGACTTCAGCATCTCCTGGGGCCAAGATAATGCTATGACCTGGGGCTGGGGTTAATCTTGCAAGACCGTCTTTGAGCTGGAGGCTGGACTAAGAGACTGACATCGTGGATGAGATTGAGATTACAGTGATTGCTGAGAATCACTATCCTCGGACTGCGATGGCCCTATGTTTGAGCTTGGAGCATGGATCTGTAAAGTTACGGGCAGGTCCACATCAGAGGACTGTAGTATTCCATGGTGCCCAGATTGCAGGACTTTCCATTTTGTGAACAACGGATGCTCTTTTGTTTTACTTTGAGCCACCATAGTGGCTACATCAATTGTGTCAGTTTGCAGCTGATCTTTTTAGCTTCATTCTCATTCTCCTTAAGGGCAATCACTTTGCTGTTCACCATATACTCCCTTTGTAGTTCCACTTCCACCAGTGTGCCCGCCCTGGGGGTCCCGTCAACTAACCCATCTCTTGAGGGACACCTGCCAATTCAGACCCTCCTTCTTTGGAGGCTACTGATGAATCATCCTCAGAGCTCAGTGGACTTGTTATGAACCCTGACCCTTGGCATGACTGTACATAACGATCTGCTCTTGCCCCTGTTGATGCCGATTTTGCTTGGGCTGCCTGTGATTTTGCTCTAAGGGCTAGTAATTAAGTGACATCATAGTTACCCATCAAATTGGCAACTTTTGAGTGTTTCCCCATGTTAATTCCTTCTTTTCTTTTTTGTTGTATATAAATATCTTTTCTTCTTTTTTCCTTCCTTTTTTGTTTCCACACAGTCCCAAATGCCAGCTGTTAATTTCCTTAATTTACTGGCTCAATAGTGTTCACAGCAACTTCAAAGCCCCATGAGCATAGAGCCAAAATACCAAGTTGGGGGGGACCCTTCCCAGCAACCCACTACCAGGAAAAAATGCAAAGCACTTATCTCTGGTGTGAAACCTGGTGGCTCTCCCCATACATTGCCCCATACATCACCATGCAGAAGCCTTCTTTACTGATTACCCCGTTGTTAACAGCTGTTTGAGGCTGTTTGGGGCTGCTACGCTTTTTTGCATTTCAGTCCAAAATGACAGCCTGGATAAGGTATAGGTTCATGTGCCGACAGCCTTCTCTCCGCAGTCGCTGTCCCACTTCAGGCTGCCAGAGTGGCAAACAGCCGCTGCGGTGTCGGTTGTTTCGCCGGCAACCACATTCGTTGGGTTGACACACTTCGCTCTATACCACGTCTCCACAATCTGGAAGCGTAAACAAAGTGACGTGAGTGGGGGAGCGGAGGGGTGAGAGTCCTAGCAGTGGAGCATGTGGGGTCTGCCCGCTGCCCTTGCCAATAGTTATCAAGTGAAAAATACCCGATCAATACCAGAGCATACAGGTTTGGTATCGTAGTATGTGTTTTTCGTTTAAGGGACTTTACTTTTGATCTTCTCAAAAGGTTCTACATTGTGCAGTCTTGAGGTGAAGGAAAGGCGTTCCATGAGGTTTCTGTTGATTGTGCCATCAAATGATGGTATTTCCATCCAGGGCTTCTTAAAATGCTTCTGTCATACTTAACTTAGTTTGGCAAATCTTCATTGGTTGGTTGAAGTTAAAACTTTGCCCACAAAGCCAGGAGAAGTGGGAAACTTCACTCTTCACAATGGTAGGTGATGATTTTCAACTTAGCCAGAGCAAAGTATAACTTCACCCTGCCCTCAAATCCCTGCAGCCACATGTCCCATTCATGAGGGGCCGTCCAGCAGGCTGCATGATATTGGGCTATTGGCTGACAGCTGGGTTGTTGTTTTTGGTCCCGCATCTGTAAGAGGTAAACAGCTGCCGCAGTGTAGCTATACCTTAGTGATCCCCACCCCGTTATTACCTCCCCTTTAGTTGGCACCAATTGTAGTGAAGCACCAGTGTGTGACTTCTGAGCAGTGGTGGCTGAATCATGGGAATAATTGGCATAGGGCATGCCTTGGAGCTGTGTGCAGTGTCCTTTTTGCTTCCCACTTTTTAAAAATAAAAAGATCAACAGGTTCTTATTTTCCGAAACTCCCAAAGTTTTTTAGTTTTAAAGTCAATGGATGCTGTCAATGATGTCCTCGGTTTACAATGTTGGTTTACAATGTTGTCTTCTTGTAAAAGGTAACTGACAAAGTAGCTATTAAGCAGCATATTGTCGCTTCCTTACTGAAGGATCAAACCCTGTCACTTTTGAGGCCATGAACTATAAAGGTCAAGCACAACCCCTACTGTCTGTAATTTCAACTCTCATGGAACTCAACAAAGAGGTGTGGCTTTATACCTTCCTCGAAGTAAGCATTTGAAAAAGAGGCTGTACAAAGTGATTAAGGGCCTGATTTAGATATCTAAACCCCATAGGATATTATAGGGTTTAATTTCGGTGGACAGGACTATCCATCCCCGTTGTGATGGATTTACCCGTCCTCTGATATCTAAATCAGGCCCTAAGTCTTCAGACTCGGACCTTATATTCTTGAGAGAGAACATCCCAGCCCTTGTGTCAGCCGCTTGCAAAAGATTCTATTCCTCACATTCAACATCAACAGCCCACCTGGAGAAAAAGTGGATGGATTGCCTATGGCCACCATATCTATGAGCTCTGAGAATACTCTGAGAAATTTGTGGATCTGTGTGCTTGAGATCGCACTGAAACATTTTGAGAGAGTCTGAAGGAGATGGTCACTTCCTATGAGATAAATACTTCCAGCCTTAACTTGCTAACTGTGACTATGGAATGAAATGTTCAGATTTCCATGTCTATGGGAACAGTTTTTAGGTCTCATAGATTTCAATTGAAGTTACATGGGAGAGACTTCTACCACTAGCACATTAAGCACTTTACTGGAAAAAGAAGCAGCATTGACAACAATCAATAGAAGTTTGCATTCAGCCAGCACAAGCACCATCAGTCATGAGCAAAGAAACAGGTAGCCATAAAGAATGTTGAGAAAGGCCTCAGCAAACACCAATGACCCTATCACTCGACTTTAAGTTGTCATTAATTGCAACATGGAGCGCCGTACAGTGAATACAGCACATCCACAATGTCTCAAGAAGGGCATAGTGAAAAGTGGTGCAACGCTGTTTTGTAGCAGCGATGCAACACTTTTCATTAATGAGGCCCAGAAATGCACCCTATCTTATTGATGATGCGCATCCCTGCCCTGTAGTTTTGTCGCAGGGCAGCGCAGCAACATTCCTTGCAGCGCTGTCCAACACCAAAACCTTCTGAAATGAGGCCCCAAGTGTTTGCAGCATTTTTAGGACCAGCTATTGTCTGGTCTTAAAAAACTGCCTCTAACTGGAGTTAGAGACAGATTTTTGGGTTTTGCACCATACAAGGAATTCCTTGTAAATATCGCAAAGTGGGGTTAGCGGCAGTTTTTGCACGGGAACGCTTACCTTGCATTTCATTTTTGTTAAGTCCTGCTAACAGAAGTGGCGATCTTAAAAATTCACGTTTTCGCCAGAAAAGTGCCGCTAACTGCTGTTAGCAGCAGCTTGTAAATACGATGATAAAAAAAGCTGCCGTAACGTCAAACAATTGACACTGCAGTGGCATTAAGTCCTTGTACATATGCCCCTAAGTTTTATAAGTAGCACTAATTCCATGCCAAGTTTTCAGTAGAGTGGCCATGAATACAAGGGTGACAAAAGTATTTGGAACAGAGGACATGCTCTCTTTAAAATTCCCCAAAATTTGTCACCTTCAGAAAATGTTCATTTGACGGCTGGATAGATCTCCTTTCTTCTGGACTTGACAGCAAAAGGTAACTTCCTGGTGCCTGAGAAAGTATGGTAATCCATCTGACACATTTGAGAATTAAAGACCATCATTTTACGAAAGGGCAAGTTCATGAAAGATAACATTGACAAATAGACAAATTATTGGTTGAAGTAAATGACAGTTCAACAAATGAAATTCCACTACCTGGTACTGAAACCTGACTAATGCGGCCAAAAAAAACAAAACGAGCCAGGGTAGGAGGACATATTAGAGAAATGAAATTCCACTAACCTTTTATTGAAAGATAGCGGATTGGGATGTAAAAATAAATGAGTACACATTATCAATTGTTTGAATAATTGTTTTAAAACAGCTCAAGAATAAAAAGGAAATTGGCATGCAGGTCGGTCCTCTTTGTGTAATGTGACCAAATCAGGAAAGAGTCAGAGCAGGAGTAGGAAAAGAAAAGGATACAGTGGAGCTTCAGAAATAGGAGGGGGGTTTGCGCAGAGGTGGACAGATTGGAGCAGATGTTACACACTGGACCATAGGGGCCTGGGAACAAACCAAAGGAATGTAAATATATATATATAAATATACCGCCAATAGGTAATAATTATATATATATATCTATTCACTGAAAAAACCATAGGTTTCAGACACGTTATAGTTAGAAATTAGCATTTAAAAAACCTTTGAAATTCACTGAAAAAACCATAGGTTTTAGGGACAGTTATAGTTAGTTGGACATTTCACTCGTACAAAACCATAGAAATTCCCCGTTATAGTTAGTTCAGCTAACTATAACTCGCGCCCATAATGCACTGCTGATGACGTCACATATTACATCACTCATGACATGGTCAGTGACATCACTGATGACATCACTGATGACATCTCAAATGACATCACTGATGACATCATCCAGTGACTGTGTGTTTCTGTAAAGTTTAAATATGTTTAATATATATAGGGAAAGGCGTATTGAAGAATGAGTGGGTGTATAAGTGTCTGAATGGATGATTTAGTACGTGAGTGACTGACTCTACAAGTGAGTGATTAAATGTATCTTACTGAATGCATGGGTTAGTGACTAAACTGTGTGAATGTCTGTATCCGTCTGTCTGTTGGTTTGTAAGCAGCTGCATGGGCTTTCTGAATAGCTACATGAGTGTCTACATGGGTTATTGATTGATTGTCTGAGTATCTGTATGGGTGCCTGAGTGTTTGTGTGGGTGGGGTGTGTGTGACTCTGTGCATAGAAGTGTGAGTTGGTGATTCACTGGGTGCATGGTTTCAAGAGTGCATCTGTGATGGACTGTATGGGTGGGTGAGTGTGTGTATGGGTGTGTTAGTGATTGAATGTATATCTCAGTGGTACATGTGTGAGTAACTACATATGTGAAAGGCAGTATATATGTGTGTTGGAGTATATAAATGGCTATAAGTGAGAGTGTGTGATTGTGAGAGTGGCTGTATGGATGAGTGTGTACTTGTATCAGTGATTGTATAAGAGCGTAAGAATGTGCTAGTATTTGTATGAGTAAGTGAGCTGGTGTGTGCATAACTGTATAGGTGAGTAAATGGGTGTGTGATTAAGTTTTTTGCATGACTGACTAGGTGTGTGAGTACCTCTATGGATGAGTGGCGGTGTGTGAGTGTTTATATAGGTGTATGAGTGCATATGATAGTCCTGTACTGAGTGACTAAGTATGAGTGACTGTACGGGTGAGTGAGTGGATGTGTGTGTAGACCTAAGAATCAGTGAGTGGGTATGTAGTTTTTGGTGTTGGAGTGTCTATGGTTTTGAGAATGGCAGTCTGTAATTTAGAGTGGGTGTATCAAAAGTTATATTAGGGTGTGAGAAGAGGCATGAAATTATCACATGGATGATGTCATCAGTGATGTCATTTGAGATGTCATCAGTGATGTCACTGACCATGTCATGAGTGATGTAATATGTGACGTCATCAGCAGTGCATTGCGGGGGCGCGAGTTATAGTTAGTTGAACTAACTATAACGGGGGAATTTCTATGGTTTTGTACGAGTGAAATGTCCAACTAACTATAACTGTCCCTAAAACCTATGGGGGCATATTAACAACCAGGCGATAGTCAATTATCGCCACTTTAGCGTCCGTTTTCGGACGGAAAGCGGCGATAATTCTATCGCCTAATCAGCAAGGTCACGCTATCGCGTGAATCCCTGCACTATCGCCCTTTCCCCCAACGCCCATCCTTGCATCTCTAATGAGATGCAAAGTGGGCGTTACTGGGCGTACCCCAGATGGGCTACGTTGTAAATATCGCCGATGTGCACATCGCGATATTTACAAGGCAGCCCACAGGATGATAGCAGACGTTAGATGTTGGCGAAAACGGCTGTTTTCGCCAAAATCTAACGTCTGCTATTATCCCGACTTAGCCATCCCTAACATAGGGGGTGGATTGTGCTGATACGACCACAGGGTCGTATCAGCAAGGTTATCGCCGTTTTGCAGGGAACATCGCTGGAAAACCAGCGATGTTCCCTGCAAAACGGCGATAACCTCACTATCTCTGGAATTTTTATCGCCCTGGAGAAGCGTGTTGTTAATAACGCGCTACCAGGGCGATAATTTCCGGAGATAGCCAGCGATAAGAAATCTATCGCTAAGCGATAATATGCCCCATGGTTTTTTCAGTGAATTTCAAAGGTTTTTTAAATGCTAATTTCTAACTATAACGTGTCTGAAACCTATGGTTTTTTCAGTGAATTTCAAAGGTTTTTTAAATGCTAATTTCTAACTATAACGTGTCTGAAACCTATGGTTTTTTCAGTGAATTTCAAAGGTTTTTTAAATGCTAATTTCTAACTATAACGTGCCTGAAACCTATGATTTTTTAAGTGAATTTCAAAGATTTTTTTAAATGCTAGTTTCTAACTATGCCTACAGAGGTAGGACATGTGAAGAAAGAAGAAAAAACGCACAGAAAGAAGCAAAAGATGTGCAGAAAGAACCAACAGAGGAGCAGAAAGAGGCCTTGTTGCAAAATCATCCTGTGCCCACAACTTTTTCAGACGGGTACTGGTGGTAACTGACTCTGACTAACCAGAGCCAGTGCTATGCTAAAAGACACTTAGAATACAGTGAAAACACCTACATACACTAGGGAACACTATGCGTTGGGGTACCCCTGTGATTAGCATGACCTCCTCTGCAAGTCCCTAGTACATAATAGGGCAGGGGGATTAAAACTACCTCTTAAAACGCGCTACAGGGCGCGTTTGCACAGTGGTGAAGGGAGGGGGGCCTGAGGTGACATGTGTGCAAACGCACCCCGTGGCGCGTTTTAAGTTGCGGGATTAAGTCCCCTTGAATTCTGAGGGTCCCTGGGGCCCAACTAGCCCCCAGGTACCTAGAGTTAGGACCACAGAGCTGAGTTGCAGAGAGGCGTTCCGAGGCCACGCACCTTTTTTCACCTCTCTGCAACGCAACTCTGTTGTGCTTACTGAAGGTACCTGGTGGGCTAGTTGGCCCCCAGGGTCCCTCAGGATTCAAAGGGAATTAATTCCCCAACTTAAAACGCACCACAGGGCGTGTTTGCGCACATGTCACATGAGGCCCCGCCCCTCCCTTCACCACTGTGCAAACGCGCCCCGTGGTGCGTTTTAAGTTGGGGGATTAGGTCACCTTGAATCCTGAGGGTCCCTGGGGCCCAACTAGCCCACTAGGTACTTCCAGTAAGCACCACAGGCCTGCGTTGCAACGCCTGTAACAAATTGTGCAGTTGTGTTTAGGTAGTGAAGAGGGTCGTGCTGGGGGTAGTGTTTTAGGGTTTAGGGTAGTGCAGTGGTATTTGTGTAGTGTAGGGGGTCATGCTGGGGGTAGATTTAGGGTTTAGGGTAGTGCAGTGGTGTTTGGGTAGTGTAGGGAGTCGTGCTGGGGGAGTGTTTTAGGGTTTAGGGTAGTGCAGTGGTGTTTGGGTAGTGTAGGGGGTCGTGCTGGGGGTAGTGTTTTAGGGTTTAGGGTAGTGCAGTGGTGTTTGGGTAGTGTAGGGGGTCGTGCTGGGGGTAGTGATTTAGGGTAGTGCAGTGGTGTTTGGGTAGTGTAGGGGGTACTGTTGGGGGTAGTGTTTTAGGGTTTAGGTTAGTGCAGTGGTGTTTGGGTAGTGTAGGGGTACTGCTGTGGGTAGTGTTTTAGGGGTTAGGGTAGTGCAGTGGTGTTTGTGTAGTGTAGGGGGTAGTGTTTTAGGGTTTAGGGTAGTGCAGTGGTGTTTGTGTAGTGTAGGAGGTTGTGTTTTAGGGTTTAGGGTAGTGCAGTGGTCTTTGGGTAGTGTAGGTAGTCGTGCGGGGTAGTGTTTTAGGGTTTAGGGTAGTGTAGGGGGTCATGCGGGGGTAGTGTTTTAGGGATTAGGGTAGTGCATTGGTGTTTGGGTAGTGTAGGGGGTCATGCGGGGGGTAGTGTTTTAGGGTTTAGGGCAGTGCAGTGGTGTTTGGGTAGTGTAGGGGGTCGTGCTGGGGGGAGTGTTTTTGGGTTGAGGGCAGTGCAGTGGTGTTCGGGTAGTGTAGGGGGTCGTGCTGGGGGAGTGTTTTAGGGTTTAGGGCAGTGCAGTGGTGTTCGGGTAGTGTAGGGGGTCGTGCTGGGGGGAGTGTTTGAGGGTTTAGGGCAGTGCAGTCGTGTTCGGGTAGTGTAGGGGTTGTGCTGGGGGTAGTATTTTAGGGTTTAGGGTAGTGCAGTGGTGTTCGGGTAGTGTAGGGGGTCATGCTGGGGGTAGTGTTCTAGGGTTTAGGGCAGTGCAGTGGTGTTTGGGCAGTGTAGGGGGTAATGCTGGGGGTGGTGTTTTAGGGTTTAGGGCTGTGCAGTGGTGTTCGGGCAGTGTAGGGGGTCGTGCTGGGGGTGGTGTTTCAGGGTTTAGGGCAGTGCAGTGGTGTTCGGGCAGTGTAGGGGGTGGTGTTTCAGGGTTTAGGGCAGTGCAGTGGTGTTCGGGCAGTGTAGGGGGTCGTGCAGGGGGTGGTGTTTCAGGGTTTAGGGCAGTGGTGTTCAGGCAGTGTAGGGGGTCGTGCTGGGGGTGGTGTTTCAGGGTTTGGGGCAGTGCAGTGGTGTTCGAGCAGTAAAGGGGGTCGTGCTGGGGGTGGTGTTTCAGGGTTTAGGGCAGTGCAGTGGTGTTCGGGCAGTGTAGGGGGCGGTGCAGGGGGTGGTGTTTCAGGGTTTAGGGCAGTGCAGTGGTGTTCGGGCAGTGTAGGGGGTGCTGCAGGGGGTGGTGTTTCAGGGTTTAGGGCAGTGCAGTGGTGTTCGGGCAATGTAGGGGATCATGCAGGGGGTGGTGTTTCAGGGTTTAGGGCAGTGCAGTGGTGTTCGGGCAGTGTAGGGGGTCGTGCTGGGGCTGGTGTTTCAGGGTTTAGGGCAGTACAGTGGTGTTCGGGCAGTGTAGGGGGTCGTGCTGGGGCTGGTGTTTCAGGGTTTAGGCAGTGCAGTGGTGTTCGGGCAGTGTAGGGGGTTGTGCTGGGGCTGGTGTTTCAGGGTTTAGGGCAGTGCAGTGGTGTTCGGGCAGTGTAGGTGGTCGTGCTGGGGCTGGTGTTTCAGGGTTTAGGGCAGTGCAGTGGTGTTCGGGCAGTGTAGGGGGTCGTGCTGGGGGTGGTGTTTCAGGGTTTAGGGCAGTGCAGTGGTGTTTGGGCAGTGTAGGGGGTCATGCTGGGGCTAGTGTTTCAGGATTTAGGGCAGAGCAATGGTGTTCAGGCAGTGTAGGGGGTTTTGCTGGAGGTGGTGTTTCAGGGTTTAGGGCAGTGCAGTGGTGTTTGTGCAGTGTAGGGGGTGTTGTTTCAGGGTTTAGGGCAGTGGTGTTCAGGCAGTGTAGGGGGTCTTGCTGGGGTTGATGTTTCAGGGTTTAGGGCAGTGCAGTGGTGTTCGGGCAGTGTAGGGGGTCGTGCTGGGGGTGGTGTTTCAGGGTTTAGGGCAGTGCAGTGGTGTTCCGGCAGTGTAGGAGGTCGTGCAGGGGGTGGTGTTTCAGGGTTTAGGGCAGTGCAGTGGTGTTCGGGCAGTGTAGGGGGTGCTGCAGGGGGTGGTGTTTCAGGGTTTAGGGCAGTGCAGTGGTGTTCGGGCAATGTAGGGGCTCATGCAGGGGGTGGTGTTTCAGGGTTTAGGGCAGTGCAGTGGTGTTCGGGCAGTGTAGGGGGTCGTGCTGGGGCTGGTGTTTCAGGGTTTAGGGCAGTACAGTGGTGTTCGGGCAGTGTAGGGGGTCGTGCTGGGGCTGGTGTTTCAGGGTTTAGGCAGTGCAGTGGTGTTCGGGCAGTGTAGGGGTTGTGCTGGGGCTGGTGTTTCAGGGTTTAGGGCAGTGCAGTGGTGTTCGGGCAGTGTAGGTGGTCGTGCTGGGGCTGGTGTTTCAGGGTTTAGGGCAGTGCAGTGGTGTTCGGGCAGTGTAGGGGGTCGTGCTGGGGGTGGTGTTTCAGGGTTTAGGGCAGTGCAGTGGTGTTTGGGCAGTGTAGGGGTCATGCTGGGGCTAGTGTTTCAGGATTTAGGGCAGAGCAATGGTGTTCAGGCAGTGTAGGGGGTTTTGCTGGAGGTGGTGTTTCAGGGTTTAGGGCAGTGCAGTGGTGTTTGTGCAGTGTAGGGGGTGTTGTTTCAGGGTTTAGGGCAGTGGTGTTCAGGCAGTGTAGGGGGTCTTGCTGGGGTTGATGTTTCAGGGTTTAGGGCAGTGCAGTGGTGTTCGGGCAGTGTAGGGGTCGTGCTGGGGGTGGTGTTTCAGGGTTTAGGGCAGTGCAGTGGTGTTCCGGCAGTGTAGGAGGTCGTGCAGGGGGTGGTGTTTCAGGGTTTAGGGCAGTGCAGTGGTGTTCGGGCAGTGTAGGGGGTGCTGCAGGGGGTGGTGTTTCAGGGTTTAGGGCAGTGCAGTGGTGTTCGGGCAATGTAGGGGCTCATGCAGGGGGTGGTGTTTCAGGGTTTAGGGCAGTGCAGTGGTGTTCGGGCAGTGTAGGGGGTCGTGCTGGGGCTGGTGTTTCAGGGTTTAGGGCAGTACAGTGGTGTTCGGGCAGTGTAGGGGGTCGTGCTGGGGCTGGTGTTTCAGGGTTTAGGCAGTGCAGTGGTGTTCGGGCAGTGTAGGGGGTTGTGCTGGGGCTGGTGTTTCAGGGTTTAGGGCAGTGCAGTGGTGTTCGGGCAGTGTAGGTGGTCGTGCTGGGGCTGGTGTTTCAGGGTTTAGGGCAGTGCAGTGGTGTTCGGGCAGTGTAGGGGGTCGTGCTGGGGGTGGTGTTTCAGGGTTTAGGGCAGTGCAGTGGTGTTTGGGCAGTGTAGGGGGTCATGCTGGGGCTAGTGTTTCAGGATTTAGGGCAGAGCAATGGTGTTCAGGCAGTGTAGGGAGTTTTGCTGGAGGTGGTGTTTCAGGGTTTAGGGCAGTGCAGTGGTGTTTGTGCAGTGTAGGGGTGTTGTTTCAGGGTTTAGGGCAGTGGTGTTCAGGCAGTGTAGGGGGTCTTGCTGGGGTTGATGTTTCAGGGTTTAGGGCAGTGCAGTGGTGTTCGGGCAGTGTAGGGGGTCGTGCTGGGGGTGGTGTTTCAGGGTTTAGGGCAGTGGTGTTCAGGCAGTGTAGGGGGTCGTGCTGGGGGTGGTGTTTCAGGGTTTGGGGCAGTGCAGTGGTGTTCGAGCAGTAAAGGGGGTTGTGCTGGGGGTGGTGTTTCAGGGTTTAGGGCAGTGCAGTGGTGTTCGGGCAGTGTAGGGGGCGGTGCAGGGGGTGGTGTTTCAGGGTTTAGGGCAGTGCAGTGGTGTTCGGGCAGTGTAGGGGGTGCTGCAGGGGTGGTGTTTCAGGGTTTAGGGCAGTGCAGTGGTGTTCGGGCAATGTAGGGGATCATGCAGGGGGTGGTGTTTCAGGGTTTAGGGCAGTGCAGTGGTGTTCGGGCAGTGTAGGGGGTCGTGCTGGGGCTGGTGTTTCAGGGTTTAGGGCAGTACAGTGGTGTTCGGGCAGTGTAGGGGGTCGTGCTGGGGCTGGTGTTTCAGGGTTTAGGCAGTGCAGTGGTGTTCGGGCAGTGTAGGGGGTTGTGCTGGGGCTGGTGTTTCAGGGTTTAGGGCAGTGCAGTGGTGTTCGGGCAGTGTAGGTGGTCGTGCTGGGGCTGGTGTTTCAGGGTTTAGGGCAGTGCAGTGGTGTTCGGGCAGTGTAGGGGGTCGTGCTGGGGGTGGTGTTTCAGGGTTTAGGGCAGTGCAGTGGTGTTTGGGCAGTGTAGGGGGTCATGCTGGGGCTAGTGTTTCAGGATTTAGGGCAGAGCAATGGTGTTCAGGCAGTGTAGGGGTTTTGCTGGAGGTGGTGTTTCAGGGTTTAGGGCAGTGCAGTGGTGTTTGTGCAGTGTAGGGGGTGTTGTTTCAGGGTTTAGGGCAGTGGTGTTCAGGCAGTGTAGGGGGTCTTGCTGGGGTTGATGTTTCAGGGTTTAGGGCAGTGCAGTGGTGTTCGGGCAGTGTAGGGGGTCGTGCTGGGGGTGGTGTTTCAGGGTTTAGGGCAGTGCAGTGGTGTTCCGGCAGTGTAGGAGGTCGTGCAGGGGGTGGTGTTTCAGGGTTTAGGGCAGTGCAGTGGTGTTCGGGCAGTGTAGGGGGTGCTGCAGGGGGTGGTGTTTCAGGGTTTAGGGCAGTGCAGTGGTGTTCGGGCAATGTAGGGGCTCATGCAGGGGGTGGTGTTTCAGGGTTTAGGGCAGTGCAGTGGTGTTCGGGCAGTGTAGGGGGTCGTGCTGGGGCTGGTGTTTCAGGGTTTAGGGCAGTACAGTGGTGTTCGGGCAGTGTAGGGGGTCGTGCTGGGGCTGGTGTTTCAGGGTTTAGGCAGTGCAGTGGTGTTCGGGCAGTGTAGGGGGTTGTGCTGGGGCTGGTGATTCAGGGTTTAGGGCAGTGCAGTGGTGTTCGGGCAGTGTAGGTGGTCGTGCTGGGGCTGGTGTTTCAGGGTTTAGGGCAGTGCAGTGGTGTTCGGGCAGTGTAGGGGGTCATGCTGGGGCTGGTGTTTCAGGGTTTAGGGCAGTGCAGTGGTGTTCGGGCAGTGTAGGGGGTCTTGCTGCGGCTGGTGTTTCAGAGTCTAGGGCAGTGCAGTGGTGTTCGGGCAGTGTAGGGGGTCTTGCTGGGGCTGGTGTTTCAGGGTTTAGGGCAGTGCAGTGGTGTTCGGGCAGTGTAGGGGGTCGTGCTGGGGGTGGTGTTTCAGGGTTTAGGGCAGTGCAGTGGTGTTTGGGCAGTGTAGGGGGTCATGCTGGGGCTAGTGTTTCAGGATTTAGGGCAGAGCAATGGTGTTCAGGCAGTGTAGGGGGTTTTGCTGGAGGTGGTGTTTCAGGGTTTAGGGCAGTGCAGTGGTGTTCGTGCAGTGTAGGGGGTGTTGTTTCAGGGTTTAGGGCAGTGCAGTGGTGTTCGTGCAGTGTAGGGGGTCGTGCTGGGGGTGGTGTTTCAGGGTTTAGGGCAGTGCAGTGGTGTTCCGGCAGTGTAGGAGGTCGTGCAGGGGGTGGTGTTTCAGGGTTTAGGGCAGTGCAGTGGTGTTCGGGCAGTGTAGGGGGTGGTGTTTCAGGGTTTAGGGCAGTGCAGTGGTGTTCGGGCAGTGTAGGGGGTCGTGCAGGGGGTGGTGTTTCAGGGTTTAGGGCAGTGGTGTTCAGGCAGTGTAGGGGGTCTTGCTGGGGTTGATGTTTCAGGGTTTAGGGCAGTGCAGTGGTGTTCGGGCAGTGTAGGGGGTCGTGCTGGGGGTGGTGTTTCAGGGTTTAGGGCAGTGCAGTGGTGTTCCGGCAGTGTAGGAGGTCATGCAGGGGGTGGTGTTTCAGGGTTTAGGGCAGTGCAGTGGTGTTCGGGCAGTGTAGGGGGTGCTGCAGGGGGTGGTGTTTCAGGGTTTAGGGCAGTGCAGTGGTGTTCGGGCAATGTAGGGGCTCATGCAGGGGGTGGTGTTTCAGGGTTTAGGGCAGTGCAGTGGTGTTCGGGCAGTGTAGGGGGTCGTGCTGGGGCTGGTGTTTCAGGGTTTAGGGCACTACAGTGGTGTTCGGGCAGTGTAGGGGGTCGTGCTGGGGCTGGTGTTTCAGGGTTTAGGCAGTGCAGTGGTGTTCGGGCAGTGTAGGGGGTTGTGCTGGGGCTGGTGATTCAGGGTTTAGGGCAGTGCAGTGGTGTTCGGGCAGTGTAGGTGGTCGTGCTGGGGCTGGTGTTTCAGGGTTTAGGGCAGTGCAGTGGTGTTCGGGCAGTGTAGGGGGTCATGCTGGGGCTGGTGTTTCAGGGTTTAGGGCAGTGCAGTGGTGTTCGGGCAGTGTAGGGGGTCTTGCTGCGGCTGGTGTTTCAGAGTCTAGGGCAGTGCAGTGGTGTTCGGGCAGTGTAGGGGGTCTTGCTGGGGCTGGTGTTTCAGGGTTTAGGGCAGTGCAGTGGTGTTCGGGCAGTGTAGGGGGTCGTGCTGGGGGTGGTGTTTCAGGGTTTAGGGCAGTGCAGTGGTGTTTGGGCAGTGTAGGGGGTCATGCTGGGGCTAGTGTTTCAGGATTTAGGGCAGAGCAATGGTGTTCAGGCAGTGTAGGGGGTTTTGCTGGAGGTGGTGTTTCAGGGTTTAGGGCAGTGCAGTGGTGTTCGTGCAGTGTAGGGGGTGTTGTTTCAGGGTTTAGGGTAGTGGTGTTCAGGCAGTGTAGGGGGTCTTGCTGGGGTTGATGTTTCAGGGTTTAGGGCAGTGCAGTGGTGTTCGGGCAGTGTAGGGGGTCGTGCTGGGGGTGGTGTTTCAGGGTTTAGGGCAGTGCAGTGGTGTTCCGGCAGTGTAGGAGGTCGTGCAGGGGGTGGTGTTTCAGGGTTTAGGGCAGTGCAGTGGTGTTCGGGCAGTGTAGGGGGTGGTGTTTCAGGGTTTAGGGCAGTGCAGTGGTGTTCGGGCAGTGTAGGGGATCGTGCAGGGGGTGGTGTTTCAGGGTTTAGGGCAGTGGTGTTCGGGCAGTGTAGGGGGTCGTGCTGGGGGTGGTGTTTCAGGGTTTGGGGCAGTGCAGTGGTGTTTGAGCAGTAAAGGGGGTCGTGCTGGGGGTGGTGTTTCAGGGTTTAGGGCAGTGCAGTGGTGTTCGGGCAGTGTAGGGGGCGGTGCAGGGGGTGGTGTTTCAGGGTTTAGGGCAGTGCAGTGGTGTTCGGGCAATGTAGGGGCTCATGCAGGGGGTGGTGTTTCAGGGTTTAGGGCAGTGCAGTGGTGTTCGGGCAGTGTAGGGGGTCGTGCTGGGGCTGGTGTTTCAGGGTTTAGGGCAGTACAGTGGTGTTCGGGCAGTGTAGGAGGTCGTGCTGGGGCTGGTGTTTCAGGGTTTAGGGCAGTGCAGTGGTGTTCGGGCAGTGTAGGGGGTCGTGCTGGGGCTGGTGTTTCAGGGTTTAGGGCAGTGCAGTGGTGTTCGGGCAGTGTAGGTGGTCGTGCTGGGGCTGGTGTTTCAGGGTTTAGGGCAGTGCAGTGGTGTTCGGGCAGTGTAGGGGGTCATGCTGGGGCTGGTGTTTCAGGGTTTAGGGCAGTGCAGTGGTGTTCGGGCAGTGTAGGGGGTCTTGCTGGGGCTGGTGTTTCAGAGTCTAGGGCAGTGCAGTGGTGTTTGGGCAGTGTAGGGGGTCTTGCTGGGGCTGGTGTTTCAGGGTTTAGGGCAGTGCAGTGGTGTTCGGGCAGTGTAGGGGGTCGTGCTGGGGTGGTGTTTCAGGGTTTAGGGCAGTGCAGTGGTGTTTGGGCAGTGTAGGGGGTCATGCTGGGGCTAGTGTTTCAGGATTTAGGGCAGAGCAATGGTGTTCAGGCAGTGTAGGGGGTTTTGCTGGAGGTGGTGTTTCAGGGTTTAGGGCAGTGCAGTGGTGTTCGTGCAGTGTAGGGGGTGTTGTTTCAGGGTTTAGGGCAGTGGTGTTCAGGCAGTGTAGGGGGTCTTGCTGGGGTTGATGTTTCAGGGTTTAGGGCAGTGCAGTGGTGTTCGGGCAGTGTAGGGGGTTGTGCTGGGTGTGGTGTTTCAGAGTTTAGGGCAGTGCAGTGGTGTTCCGGCAGTGTAGGAGGTCGTGCAGGGGGTGGTGTTTCAGGGTTTAGGGCAGTGCAGTGGTGTTCGGGCAGTGTAGGGGGTCATGCTGGGGGTGGTGTTTCAGGGTTTAGGGCAGTGCAGTGGTGTTCGGGCAGTGTAGGGTGTCGTGCTGAGGGGTGGTGTTTCAGGGTTTAGGGCAGTGCAGTGGTGTTCGGGCAGTGTAGGGGGTCGTGCAGGGGGTGGTGTTTCAGGGTTTAGGGCAGTGCAGTGGTGTTTGGGCAGTGTAAGGGGTCGTGCAGGGGGTGGTGTTTCAGGGTTTAGGGCAGTGCAGTGGTGTTCGGCCAGTGTAGGTGGTCTTGCTGGGGGTGGTGTTTCAGGCTTTAGTGCAGTGGAGTTCGGGCAGTGTAGGGGGTCTTGCTGGGGGTGGTGTTTCAGGGTTTAGGGCAGTGCAGTGGTGTTCGGGCAGTGTAGGGGGTCTTGCTGGGGCTGGTGTTTCAGGGTTTAGGGTATTGCAGTGGTGTTCGGGCAGTGTAGGGGGTCGTGCTGGGGCTGGTGTTTCAGGGTTTAGGGCAGTGCAGTGGTTTTCGGGCAGTGTAGGCGGTCGTGCTGGGTCTGGTGTTTCAGGGTTTAGGGCAGTGCAGTGGTGTTCGGGCAGTGTACGGGGTTGTGCTGGGGCTGGTGTTTCAGGGTTTATTGCAGTGCAGTGGTGTTCGGGCAGTGTAGGGGGTCGTGCTGGGGGTGGTGTTTCAGGGTTTAGGGCAGTGCAGTGGTGTTCGGGCAGTGTAGGGGGTCGTGCTGGGGCTGGTGTTTCATGGTTTAGGGCAGTGCAGTGGTGTTCGGGCAGTGTAGGGGGTCGTGCTGGGGTGGTGTTTCAGGGTTTAGGGCAGTGCAGTGGTGTTCGGGCAGTGTAGGGGGTCATGCTGGGGGTGGTGTTTCAGGGTTTAGGGCAGTGCAGTGGTGTACGGGCAGTGTAGGGGGTCTTGCTGGGGGTGCTGTTGCAGGGTTTAGGGCAGTGGTGTTCGGGCAGTGTAGGGGGTCTTGCTGGGGGTAGTGTTTCGGGGTTTAGGGCAGTGCAGTGGTGTTCGTGCAGTGTAAGGGGTCGTGCTGGGGGTGGTGTTTCAGGGTTTAGGGCAGTGCAGTAGTGTTCGGGCAGTGTAGGGGATCGTGCAGGGGGTGGTGTTTCAGGGTTTAGGGCAGTGCAGTGGTGTTCGGGCAGTGTAGGGGGTCGTGCTGGGGGTGGTATTTCAGGGTTTAGGGCAGTGCAGTGGTGTTCGGGCAGTGTAGGGGGTCGTGCAGGGGGTGGTGTTTCAGGGTTTAGGGCAGTGCAGTGGTGTTCGGGCAGTGTAGGGGTCGTGCTGGGGCTGGTGTTTCAGGGTTTAGGGCAGTGCAGTGGTGTTCAGGCAGTGTAGGGGGTCTTGCTGGGGGTGGTGTTTCAGGGTTTAGGGCAGTGGTGTTCGGGCAGTGTAGGGGGTCTTGCTGGGGGTAGTGTTTCAGGGTTTAGGGCAGTGCAGTGGTGTTCGGGCAGTGTAGGGGGTCTTGCTGGGGGTAGTGTTTCAGGGTTTAGGGCAGTGCAGTGGTGTTCGTGCAGTGTAGGAGGTCGTGCTGGGGATGGTGTTTCAGGGTTTAGGGCAGTGCAGTAGTGTTCGGGCAGTGTAGGGGGTCGTGCAGCGGGTGGTGTTTCAGGGTTTAGGGCAGTGCAGTGGTGTTCGGGCAGTGTAGGGGGTCGTGCTGGGGGTGGTGTTTCAGGGTTTAGGGCAGTCCAGTGGTGTTCGGGCAGTGTAGGGGGTCGTGCTGGGGGTGGTGTTTCAGGGTTTAGGGCAGTGGTGTTCGGGCAGTGTAGGAGGTCTTGCTGGGGGTAGTGTTTATGGCAGTGCAGTGGTGTTCGGGCAGTGTCGGGGTCATGCTGGGGGTGGTGTTTCAGGGTTTAGGGCAGTGCAGTGGTGTTCGGGCAGTGTAGGGGGTCGTGAAGGGGGTGGTGTTTCAGGGTTTAGGGCAGTGCAGTGGTGTTTGGGCAGTGTAGGGGGTCGTGCTAGGGTATGTGTTTCAGGGTTTAGGGCAGTGCAGTGGTGTTCGGGCAGTGTAGGGGGTCGTGCAGGGGCTGGTGTTTCAGGGTTTAGGGCAGTGCAGTGGTGTTCGGGCAGTGTAGGGGGTCGTGCTCGGGGTAGTTTTTTAGGGTTTAGGGTAGTGCAGTGGTGCTTGTGTAGTGTAGGGGGCCGTGCTGGGGGTAGTGTTTTAGGGTTTAGGGTAGTGCAGTGGTGTTTGTGTAGTGTAGGGGGTCATGTTTTAGGGTAGTGCAGTGGTGTTTGGGTAGTGTAGGGGGTCGTGCTGGGGGTAGTGTTTTAGGATTTAGGTTAGTGCAGTGGTGTTTGGGTAGTGTAGGGGGTCGTGCTGGGGGTAGTGTTTTAGGGTTTAAGGTAGTGCAGTGGTGTTTGTGTAGTGTAGGGGGTCGTGCTGGGGGTAGTGTTTTAGGTTTTAGGGTAGTGCAGTGGTGCTTGTGTAGTGTAGGGGGTCGTGCTGGGGGTAGTGTTTTAGGGTTTAGGGTAGTGCAGTGGTGTTTGTGTAGTGTAGGGGGTCATGTTTTAGGGTAGTGCAGTGGTGTTTGGGTAGTGTAGGGGGTCGTGCTGGGGGTAGTGTTTTAGGATTTAGGTTAGTGCAGTGGTGTTGGGGTAGTGTTTTAGGGTTTAGGGTAGTGCAGTGGTGTTTGTGTAGTGTAGGGGGTCATGCTGGGGGTAGTGTTTTAGGGTTTAGGATAGTGCAGTGGTGCTTGTGTAGTGTAGGGGGTCGTGCTGGGGTAGTGTTTTAGGGTTAGGGTAGTGCAGTGGTGTTTTTGTAGTGTAGGGGTTCATGTTTTAAGATGCAACACTCCAATACCTGACCAGTCTGCACTACATAAAACTGCAAAAAAACTCAAAATAAAAAGTGTTTTGCACACTTTTGTCATTGGGCTATATGTGGGCTACATCTGGGTAATATTTGTGCTACATTTGGGCTCTTTTTTCACTGGTGGCCATCTTGGAAGACTTCTTTGTTATGAAGTTTCCTAATTTCCTCATTTACTGCAGTCTCCTCAGTAGGAAATGCTTTCAGTTTTTTACTTTGATTCCATCAAGAAGGCATTCAGATGTGTCACACATTTGCCATAAATTCAGAATGTTATTACTCTAGTTGTTCATTAGATCACTGTAATAAAGCTACTGCTCACCAAGGAGTTAACTGGAAGTCTACTGCTGGTATTGAAAGTGATTGTTTCAGTCTGCATGTCAGAATTTTCTAATGAAATAGAAGAGGATTTGAGATCTCACTTAAAACATGCACTAAATTATCCTTTTGCAGCACTAACCATAATTTCTATGGCAAAATGAACCCCCTCATTTTGTTCCTTTTTAAATTAAATGTTTTAAGTGTTACCAGTTTATTCCAATCAAGATGGCTTCAGGTGTGCCATACTTTTGTCATAAGTAAGGCTGTTAGCACTCTAGTTGTTCTTTAGAACACTCTGGGAAGCTGCAGTAGAACACAAAGGCATCAACTGACAGGCTGCTCCTGTTGAAATATAACAGGAAGATATTTGAGATCTCACTTAAAACATGTCCTAATTTTTCTTTCTACAGCACTAACCATAATTTCTATGGCAAAATGAACCCCCTCATTTTGTTCCTTTTTAAATTAAATGTTTTAAGTGTTACCAGTTTATTCCAATCAAGATGGCTTCAGTTGTGCCATACTTTTGTCATAAGTAAGACTGTTAGCGCTCTAGTTGTTCTTTAGAACACTCTGGGAAGCTGCAGTAGAACACAAAGGCATCAACTGACAGGCTGCTCCTGTTGAAATATAACAGGAAGATATTTGAGATCACACTTGAAACATGTCCTAATTTTTCTTTCTACAGCACTAACCATAATTTCTATGACAAAATGAACCCCATCATTTTGTTCCTTTTTAAATTAAATGTTTTAAGTGTTACCAGTTTATTCCAATCAAGATGGCTT
Organism: Calotriton arnoldi; assembly: GCA_963921515.1. NCBI lineage: Eukaryota > Metazoa > Chordata > Amphibia > Caudata > Salamandridae > Calotriton > Calotriton arnoldi. The sequence continues at coordinate 1,078,770 of CAWUFW010004735.1, forward strand.
CAGGTGTGCCATACTTTTGTCATAAGTAAGGCTGTTAGCACTCTAGTTGTTCTTTAGAACACTCTGGGAAGCTGCAGTAGAACACAAAGGCATCAACTGACAGGCTGCTCCTGTTGAAATATAACAGGAAGATATTTGAGATCACACTTGAAACATGTCCTAATTTTTCTTTCCAGAGCACTAACCATAATTTCTATGACAAGATGAACCCCATCATTTTGTTCCTTTTTAAATTAAATGTTTTAAGTGTTACCAGTTTATTCCAATCAAGATGGCTTCAGGTGTGCCATACTTTTGTCATAAGTAAGGCTGTTAGCACTCTAGTTGTTCTTTAGAACACTCTGGGAAGCTGCAGTAGAACACAAAGGAATCAACTGACAGTCTCTGCCCTTGTTGGATGTACATGTTTTACTGAGAATGTCAGACTTCATTCTCACATGTCTGAGAAAGATAATGTGAATTTACAGAAAATATGCTCTCATTTTAGCTTCTGGGGCACCTTCCAAAACTGTATGGGACAAGCATGTGAAAATAGTTCTCTCTCAAACATGATTCATGATATCCCAGCAGAAGGTTTTTCACAGGGTAAAATCACCTTAGAACACACCACAATTCCTGAAATTAGTATGGTACCATCAACAAATGAATTCTAATGTAACTAAAGTCTGTTATCACCCTTTATAGTTCTCCTTTTGGTAACCCTCAAAATCTTCGATTCACTACAATGCATTTCAATGGTACTATCATTTATATTGGTCCCAAGATGGCTGCCAGCAATTCCAGGATGAAGTGCTGACAGCCAATCAGATCTCACGATGACATGTGTGGTTAGGCTCTGCCCAGATATATATGTGTTTTTACTTTTGATTTTCTCCGCAACTACTGAACGGATTTACACCATTTAACAAAAGGGTTCTTTCTGAACCAAGAACTACCTCTTTGCCAAATTTGGTGTAATTCCGTTCAGCAGTTCGGGCTGTAGCCGTGTCTAAAGTTTCCTATGGGAAAATGAATGGGGAAAACATGTTTTGGGACCCCCCTTTTTTCTCGGCCCCCGCTTGACGAATCACCCTGAGACTTTCAGGGTAGGAGCGGACCGGAGCGGGCCATAAAGTTTGAAAATTTCGCGAAGATTCGTCAACCGACGCAAGAGTTATTTCAAATAGAATGTCACGGATTTCCTATGGAAAATAGGTCCTAACTATAACTATCTACTGGCGACCGCCAGTAGATAATATATATACATACATATATATATTTATATCTATCTATCTATCTATCTATCTATCTATATATATATATATATATATATATATATATATTAAAGGTAGTTATAGTTAGGACCTAGTTTCCATAGGAAAAGCGTTTTTTGTTTTCCCAATAACTTTGGCGCCGGTTGACGAATCTTCGCGAAATTTTTCAAACTAGTGATCTGCTCCAGTCAGCTCCTGTCTTGAAAGTTTTGGGGTGATTCGTCAAGCGGGGGCCGAGAAAAAAGGGGGGTCCCAAAACGCGTTTTCCCCATGTAATTTTCCATTTGAAACTTGAGACAAAGCTACAGTCCGAACTGCTGAACGGAATTACACCAAATTTGGCAAAAAGGTAGCACTTGGTTCAGAAAGCAACCTTTTTTTAAAATGGTGCAAATCCGTTCAGTAGTTGCTGAGAAATTTAAAAAAGAAAAAGTTTCGATATCTATGGCCGTGGTGGATTCGCGGACCCTCCCGACCACGAGCTTCATTCTAATTGGGTGCCAACACTCCAAACCAGGAAGTGTTGGCAGCCATCTTGTGTTTCGGTAGAATTGAGTCACAAGAAAACAGTAGAAAAAACATTAAAAAACAAGAAAAGGGGGCAGGGTGGAAACACCCTGACCCCTAGGTCTGCTCAGGGGGTCCCACAAGGACCCCCAGGGCCAAAAAATACATTTAAAAAAAAATTCTTTCGGCAGAAATCGCGATGGGGTCGCGAATCCTGCCGAAATTATAAAAAAAAAGAAGCGCAGTCAATTTATTAGCGGGGGCCTCTAATTATAATAATTAAAAAAAACGGACAGGCAGGCCCCGGTGGATGGGGTCCCCGGGGCCAAAAATGGTCCGGGAGGGGGGCCGCACGTTCTCCCTCTTTTTTTTTATTAAAAAAAAATAGATTTGGGCATGCCCCGGGGGATGGGGTCCCCGGGGCGATTATAAATTAATGGAAGTGGACTTTTTTTTCCGCCAAAGTTTGGAGTCGCGACCCTAGCGCGGCCCCTTGTGTGGACGCGATGGGTGCGCGGCTCCCAGCGTGGCCCCTGGTGTGAACGCGATGGGTGCGCGGCTCCCAGCGTGGCCCCCTGGTGTGAACACGATGGGTGCGCAGCTCCCAGCGTGGCCCATGGTGTGAATGCGATGGGTGTGCAGTTCCTTCAGTCGCGCTGGGTGCGCAACTCCAAGGAAAAATAATTAAGATTTTTTTTATATAAACCTAGGTTATATGTTGGGTTATTGGGTGGCTCTAAAAAGAGCCCTTGTGTTTATTATGAGTTTGTTGTAGCTACATGTAAGTGCAGATGCAGAGCTTTAGGTTGTTGAGAAAGACTCTGTTTCCATCATCTGTAAAGTGTACTCCGTCACTCCTGTAGATGCCCTCCATATGGAAACGTAGATTGTTGTTATATATGGAGCCCATTCTATGGTCTCTGAGGTAAGCAGAAACAGCTTTATTGAAATTTTTTCTAGCTTTCTCAATCTGAAGACAAAATTGATTGGACCACTTCCATTTCTGTCTTTGGCATATGTTAGAGTAGACAAAGGCAGTTCGGGGGAAAAGCAACATCAATTCTGCAAAGGTGTCCTTCATTAGCATTTCCAGACCTACCCCAGTCAATGTGCCTAGGTCATTGCCACCACAGTGCACAATCATGAGGTCAGGGGGTTGGAGATGCGAAAAGGTTTTAACCAAAGGCATCAATTGGTGCCACTTTAATCTGTCCAATCCATTTAATGTCTACATTTTGCAAAGCTAGGTCTTTGTCAATACCTCTGTTTTCAGCATACCTTTTGCACCAGAAAACATAGCTGTGCCCTACAATCCACACTGTAAGCATCTTGAAGGGATGTCTGGAAGTGTTGAAAAGATGTCTGTAGCTGAGGTAGTCAGTTTGTAGAATGAGAGGTATCTAAAATGGTGGACAAGATGCAGTTTTTAAAAAAAGTAGAGAATTGATTGACAGTTTAAGAAGATTGTACACTCAAAAATAGGGTGCATGTTACTTTCTTTAAAAGCATGTTCCTTATTGGTTAGAAGAAAATGTTTAAAAGGTAAAAAGAAAAAATGAATATAGTTTTCCAAACTATAAATTATTCACAACTTTTGTTTAATATATATATATATGTAGTCAATAAAAAAAACATAGGATTGAGGCACATTATACTTAGAAATTAGCATTTAAAAAACCTTTGAAATTCACTGAAAAAACCATAGGTTTCAGGCACGTTATAGTTAGAAATTAGCATTTAAAAAACCTTAGAAATTCACTGAAAAAGCACAGGTTTCAGGGATGTTATAGTTAGTTGGACATTTCACTCGTACAAAACCAGAGAAATTCAGCCGTTATAGTTAGTTCAGCTAACTATAACTCGCGCCCCCGCAATGCACTGCTGATGACGTCACATATTACATCATTCATGACATGGTCAGTGACATCACTGATGACATCACTGATGACATCTCAAATGACATCACTGATGACATCACTGATGACATCATCCATGTGAAAATCTGATGCACCTCCTCACACCCTAATATAACCTTTGATACACCCACTGTAAAATGCAGACTACCATTTTCGAAACCATAGAGACACCAATACCAGTTACTACATACCCACTCACTGATTCCTGAGGACCTCAGGACACAAGTGGACTTCATCCCCCGAGCAGCAGTGCACCAGGAGCCGCGTTTGCAGAGTGATGTAAAAAGGGGGCGTGGCCTCAGACCACTCTCAGCAATCCAGCTGTGTGGGGCTTACTGGAGGTATCTGGTGGGCTAGTCGTCCCCCAGGGACCCTCATGAGGAAAGGGGACTTCATCCCCCAACCAAGAGCGCGCCGGGAGGCGTGTTTGCAGAGTGGTGGAGAAAGGGGGCGTGGCCTGTGTCCACCTCTCAGCAATCCCACTGTGTGGGGCTTACTGGAGGTAAGAGGTAGGCTAGTTGGCCCCTAAGGACCTCCAGCAGTGAAGGGGACTTCAATCCCCATCGAAGAGCACGCCACGGAGCGCGTTTGCAGAGTGGTGGGCAAAGGAGGCGTGGCCTGTTATCAGAACTTAGCAATCCTGCTGTGTGGTACTTACTGGAGGTAATAGGAGGGGTAGTTAGCCCCCAAGGATGTCCTTGGGGGCCAAGTACCCCTCTTGTTACCTCCAGTAAGTCCCACACAGTAGGATTGCTAAGACGTCTTCGGAGGCCATGCCCCCTTTCTCCACCACTCTGCAAACGCGCCTCCTGGCAGACTACGGGATGGGGGATGAAGTCCACTTTACTCCTGAGGGACTTTGGGGGCCAAGAAGCCCTCCCGGTACCTCCTGTAAGTCCTACGCAGCGGAATTCCTGAGCGTTGGTCGGAGGCCGAGCACCTATTCTCTACCACTCTGCAAATGCGACTATTAGTTAAAGAAGCATGTTTCTGCACCTCTGACTTAGAGGTAGTTTTAATCCCCCTGCCCTGTATGTACTAGGGCCTTACAGGGGAGGTCATGCCAATCACAGGGGTACCCCAACCCATAGTGTACCCTAGTGTATGTAGGTGTTTTCACTGTATTCTAAGTGTCTTTTAGCATAGCACTGGCTCTCGGCCTGGTTAGGCAGAGTCAGTTACCACCAGTACCCGTCAGCAAAAAGTTGGGGGCACAGGATGACTTTGCAACAAGGCCTCTTTCTGCACCTCTGTTGGTTCTTTCTGCATTTCTCTTGCTTCTTTCTGCGCATTTCTTCCTCTTTCTGCACATGTCCTACCTCTGTAGGCATAGTTAGAAATTAGCATTTAAAAAACCTTTGAAATTCACTGAAAAAACCATAGGTTTCAGGCATGTTATAGTTAGAAATTCGCATTTAAAAAACCTTTGAAATTCACTGAAAAAACCATAGGTTTCAGGGACATTATAGTTATTTGGACATTTCACTCGTACAAAACCAGTGAAATTCGGCCGTTATAGTTAGTTCAGCTAACTATAACTCGCGCCCCCGCAATGCAGTGCTGATGACGTCACATATTACATCATTCATGACATGGTCAGTGACATCACTGATGACATCACTGATGACATCTCAAATGACATCACTGATGACATCATCCACATGATAATCTGATGCACCTCCTCACACCCTAATATAACTTTTGATACACCCACTCTAAAATACAGACTACAATTTTCGAAACGTTAGACACACCAATACCAGTTACTACATACCCACTCACTGATTCCTAGGTCTACACACACATCCACTCATTCACCCATACAGTCACTCATACTTTTGGTCACTCATCAGTACAGCACTATCATATGCACTCATACACCTATATAGACACTCACACACCGCCACTCATCCATAGAGTTACTCACACACCTAGTCAGTCATGCAAAGAATCAATCACATTCCCATTTACTCACCTATTCAGTTATACACACACCACCTCACTTATTCATACAGATACTAACACATACTTACACTTTTATACAATCACTGATGCAAGCACACACTCATCCATACAGCCACTCTCACAATCACTCACTCTCACATATAGTTATTTATATACTCCAACACTCACATACAGTGGCGGATGGTGACATTTGCAAATGGTGAAGCGTAAAACAATTGTCGGACTGCACTGTGGCGAGCAAGCGTAGCGAGCGAGCCCGAACTACATATGGGTGGGTCGGGGGGGTTCTCCCCCCGAAAAAATTTTGAAAAAAGAGTGGGCAAATGGTGCATTTTCAAGCAAATTTGAGAAAGCACGAAGGTGTCAACCACTCTGAGGTCTGATGACCCCTTCCAGTCCCCGGCCCGGCCCCTCCACACCCCGCACCCCATGGGTCCTACTAAGGTCACCCATGTGATCTCTATTGCATTACACAAATCAAACGTGGGGCCATTAAGAGGCAGGTAATAACCTCTCTGATCTTGTCCCTACAGGGTACACCCCCGCACGTCTAGTCAGGGCGGGCTTTCACCATAAACAGAGGCTTTACTGCCTAGCTTAGCATTGAAATCCCCAGCCAAAATCACGTTCAGCCCACACCTCTGTGATTGCAACTCCCTTATAGAGCGGTCAAAAAAAATAAAAAATCAGGGCAAATTTGGGGTTGGAAAATGAAATACATGTGAAATTGTTATTATAAAAATGTATAACACACAGATTAAAACCATCATCCCATACCAATTGGAAAGCCTGTGTTAAATCTGAATCGGTGCTTAGTGCAGCAGTGCTACATCCCAGAGATGTTTTGAGCCATGTAGCTAGCCCTGTCTGTGCGTTACCAACCAGCGAGAGAGTAGCACGGCTGAGTAACTGTAACCCCCGCAAAAAAACTCATTTTTCGAGGTCAAGGACTTAAGTGAAGACCAGTTCCATCACCAATAAAGAGAATCATCCCCATCAGTCAACAAAACACAACAAAAAAACTAAGAAACCAGTCAGAAAACACATGTTTGTACAAATACTTCGGAGCCATGACGGGCCAGGCGCCTGTCGCCACAGTACGCTCACAGGGTTCAAAAAGTGAACCACGACGGTGTGCGTGGACAGGGCCGGCTTTAGCGCTGGTGGCGCCCTGTGCGACAGTGTCTGTTGGTACCCCCCCAATGACCACCTCTGCCACGGATTCCCTCACTAGCACCCTTTAACAGTGCCTCTCAAGTTTCCATAACCACTGTCTCTCAGATTCATTTAGTTTTATAGCACCACTCATACCAGTGTAAGGTCTCAGAGCACTTTATACCACACACACATTGCACAGAGACAATCATATGTGTGTAAATCAGTGTATAGGAAATGCTACATCAGACAGTACTACAAGGTGTAGTGTAGGAGTGGCATGTCATCAATACTGGTAGGCAATATAGTTAAAGTTCTTATTCAGGAAAGGCACAAATTCAGAATTTAAAACGCAACATCATTGTTAAGGGTTCTCTTTCATAATAAGAATTGTTTTCTACCCAAATGAACCCTTTTCACAAGATTAGGATAATGAAAGACTGGGCAAAAAACATATAGCTCTAACATATACCTTGCAGTTTGCAGCAGCTCTAGGGTGACAGTTAATAGCTCAATGTTCTATATTAGGATTTTGACTTAGAAACGACAAGTAACAAAAGGAGCTCTTTTACAGAAGCAGTAACCCACTTACCTATTTACATTATATGCACTTCGTTATCTGCATGGTACACTTTCTTAGCAGCAGGCATTTCAACCCTCTGCGCTACCTTAGGATGAGTCAAAATTTCCACTAGACAAACCTACGGTCTCTTTCCAGGAAGACGATTAATCACGGGACTTCTTTTTACATTTTAATTGATGTCTGAAAGTTGCTGGAGGCCAGCAACGAGGCAGCAGGTGCTTTTAAAATGATGATACACATTATTAAAAATGACGCCCCCACCCCAAGTCAACACCCGGTGCGGTTGCACCGATTGCACCGCCCTAGAGCCAGCCCTGTGCGTGGACGTCAGGATGGACACACACATGTGCATGTGCCATGTGCAGGGATTGCCTGTGTGGGCGGCAGAGTGCAGGAATGTGCAACAGATTACATTACAAGCCCCTGTTGCCCAGCAGTGTCCTGTCAACCGACACCACGCACTGCCTGTCACCAGAGGCCCAACACTGCCTCACTGCTCCCCAGCGCTGTCTGTGAACCCCACACTCAAAACTGCCCTATGACCCTCACCTCTACCCTGTCACCATAATGCCAAGACTTGCCTGTTCCACCAGCACTCTCCTGTTACCCCGATCCCAACACTGCCCTGTCACCCTACACTCAGAGCTGCCTGTGAACCCAACACCGAGACCTGCCCGGTCACCCCCAACATAACACTGATTGCCCAGTCCCAGAACTGCCATGTCGCCCTAGATCCATCACGTCACCTCCAGTATTGCACCGTCACTCCACTCCCAGCACCCCCTTCTCTGCCCGGGCACTGCTTGATGGTCTAATCCCGCTACTGCCCTGTGTCCACAGACACTGCCCTTTCACTCCGATTCAGGTACTGTCCAATGTACCTATCACTTCCCTGTGACCCCAGCACTGCCCTGTCACCCCCAGCACCGCACTGTCACCTAAGCCCAGCCCTCTGCTGTCCACAGAGGACCTGCCTGTCACTCTAATCCCGGAAGTGCCCTGAGGCACAGGCACTGCCCTGACATTCCATTCCGCGTACTGTCGCGTAACCCTTTCGCTTCCGTGTTATCCCCAGACTGCCCAGTTACCTCAGCACAGCCCCGTCTCCCTAATGTAATTACTGTCTATTGCCTCCCTTAGACCAGTGCCAGTCCAGTGTCAGGCCACCTTAGCCATTGCCCTGCCACCCCCACCAGTGCCTTTCCACCCCCACCAGTAAACACTACCAAGAGCAATGCAACGACCTCAGCGCGTGCTCACGTCTCACAGACACCAGTTGCATTCACGCTGCCGCCATTTACTTTTACCGTCAATCTAGTGACGTACTTGTGCGAATGTGTATACTGCTAACACAGGCACACCACAAATTGAAATATACTCACACCCTGAAAAAATGTCTGTTTTACTTATTACCGGCCTGCTGCTTCACTATAAAACCTATGTGTCTTAACATTTGAAAAGAAACTGTCCACATTACTAATAACCAGTCGCGGCCGGCAAAACGGGCGGGTGGGTTCGCGCGGGGGGGTCGATTAATCAATCAAAAATAATAAACTTACCTTCCTCCGCGACCGCATCATGCGCCGCCGCCTCAGCTCCTGCTGTTCCTGGCGCGTTTTAGGCAGCCTCCCTCCTCCTGCTCCCCTAGGCCAATCACAATGCTGCAATGGCAGCGTTGTGATTGGTGTGGTGCAGCGGAGAGCACCCCAGCCGGGCACCAGTAGGGAGGCCATTTTCTCTATGTAGGCTGCATGCAGCCTACATAGAGAAAATGTAGAGTGCGCATGACTGCTTTGGTCGGCCCAGGGGCCGACCAAACAGTCAGGGCCCATAACATTGGGCAAGCCACTCCCCCCCTGCCCTCGAGCAGGACCGCCCACTGCCCGCCCCCAACCAGGCACTTCTGCTTTCTCGCAGTGCGAGAAGCAGAAACATAAAATTGTAGTTTTACCATTTTATGTTTCTGCTTCTCGCACTGCGAGAAAGCAGTGGGGCGACGCCCCCACGCCCCAATGGAGGAGCCGCCACTGCTCACATATACTGCCTTTCACATATGTAGTTACTCGCACATGTACTACTGAGACATCCATTCACTCACCAACACACTCATACACACACTCACCCACCCATACAGCCCAACACAGATGCACTCTTGAACCCATACACCGAGTGAATCACCCACTCACACATCCATGCAGGGAGTCACACACCCCCCTCCCACCAACACAGACACTCAGGCACCCATACAGATACTCAGAAAACCAATCAATAACCCATATAGACACTCATTTCGCTACTCACCAACCCATGCAACCGCTTACACACCAACTGACAGACTGATACAGACATTTACACAGTTTAGTCACTAACCCATGCATTCAGTAAGACATGTTTAATCACTCACTTATACAGACAGTCACACACCTACTAAATCATCCATTCACACACTTATACACCCACTCATTCTTCAATACACCTTCGCATATATATATATAAAACATATTTAAACTTTACAGAAACACACAGTCACTGGATGATGTCATCAGTGATGTCATCAGTGATGTCATTTGAGATGTCATCAGTGATGTCATGAGTGATGTCACTGACCATGTCATGAATGTTGTAATATGTGACGTCATCAGCAGTGCATTGCGGGGGCACGAGTTATAGTTAGCTGAACTAACTATAACGGCTGAATTTCACTGGTTTTGTACGAGTGAAATGTCCAACTAACTATAACGTCCCTGAAACCTATGGTTTGTTCAGTGAATTTCAAAGCTTTTTTAAATGCTAATTTCTAACTATAACGTGCCTGAAACCTATGGTTTTTTCAGTGAATATTATCTACTGGCGGTCGCCAGTAGATAGTTATAGTTAAAACCTATTATCCATAGGAAATCCGCGACATTCTATTTGAAATAACGTTGGCGCCGGTTGACGAATCTTCGCAAAAGTTTCCAACTTGTTGGGGCGCTCCGGTCCGCTCCTATCCTGAAAGTCTCGGGGTGATACATCAAGCGGGTGCCGAGAAAAAAGGGGGGTCCCAAAACGCGTTTTCCCCATTCATTTTTCCATAGGAACCTTTAGTCGCAGCTACAGCCCGAACTGCTGAACGGAATTACACCAAATTTGGCAAAGAGGTAGCCCTTGGTTCAGTGTCGTGCATTTTGCTTAAATGGTGTAAATCCGTTCAGTAGTTCCTGAGAAAATCAAAAGTAAAGTCACATATATATCTGGGCGGAGCCTAACCACCCATGTCATCGTGAGATCTGATTGGCTGTCAGCACTTCATCCTGGAATTGCTGGCAGCCATCTTGGGACCAATATAAATGATAGTACCTCATTGAAATGCATTGTAGTGAATAGAAGATTTTGAGGATCACCAAAAGGAGAACTATAAAGGGTGATAACAGGCTTTAGTTACATTAGAATTTATTTGTTGATGGTACCATACTAATTTTAGGAATTGTGGTGTATTCTAAGGTGATTTTACCATGTGAAAAACCTTCTGCTGGGATATCATGAATCATGTTTGAGAGAACACTATTTTCTCATGCTTGTCCCGTGGAGGTTTGGAAGGTGCTCCAGAAGCTAAAATGAGAGCATATTTTCTGTAAATTCACATTATCTTTCTCACTCATGTGAGAATGAAGTCTGACATTCTCAGTAAAACATGTACATCCAACAAGGGCAGAGACTGTCAGTTGATTCCTTTGTGTTCTACTGCAGCTTCCCAGAGTGTTCTAAAGAACAACTAGAGTGCTAACAGCCTTACTTATGACAAAAGTATGGCACACCTGAAGCCATCTTGATTGGAATAAACTGGTAACACTTAAACAATTTAATTTAAAAAGGAACAAAATGATGGGGTTCATTTTGTCATAGAAATTATGGTTAGTGCTGTAGAAAGAAAAATTAGGACATGTTTCAAGTGTGATCTCAAATATCTTCCTGTTATATTTCAACAGGAGCAGCCTGCCAGTTGATGCCTTTGTGTTCTACTGCAGCTTCCCAGAGTGTTCTAAAGAACAACTAGAGTGCTAACAGCCTTACTTATGACAAAAGTATGGCACACCTGAAGCCATCTTGATTGGAATAAACCGGTAACACTTAAAACATTTAATTTAAAACGGAACAAAATGAGGGGTTCTTTTTTAAATAGAAATTATGGTTAGTGCTGCAGGAAGAAAAATTAGGGCATGTTTTAAGTGAGATCTCAAATCCTCTTCTATTTCATTAGAAAATTCTGACATGCAGACTGAAACAATCACTTTCAATACCAGCAGCAGACTACCAGTTAACTCCCTGGTGAGCAGTAGCTTTACTCCAGTGATCTAATGAGCAACTAGAGTGCTAACATTCTGAATTTATGGCAGATGTGAGACACATCTGAATGCCTTCTTGATGGAATCAAAGTAAAAAACTGAAAGCATTTCCTACTGAGGAGACTGCAGTAAATGAAGAAATTAGGAAACTTCATAACAAAGAAGTCTTCCAAGATGGCCACCAGTGAAAAAGAGCCCAAATGTAGCACAAATATTACCCAGATGTAGCCCACATATAGCCCAATGACAAAAGTGTGCAAAACACTTTTTATTTTGAGTTTTTTGCAGTTTTATGTAGTGCAGACTGGTCAGGTATTGGAGCATTGCATCTTAAAACATGACCCCCCTACACTACAAAAACACCACTGCACTACCTTAAACCCTAAAACACTACCCCCAGAACGACCCCCTACACTACACAAGCACCACTGCACTATCCTAAACCCTAAAACACTACCCCCAGCACGACCCCCTACACTACACAAGCACCACTGCACTATCCTAAACCCTAAAACACTACCCCCAGCACGACCCCCTACACTACACAAGCACCACTGCACTACCCTAAACCCTAAAACACTACCCCCAGCACGACCCCCTACACTGCCCAAACACCACTGCACTGCCCTAAACCCTGAAACACCAGCCCCTGCATGACCCCCTACACTGCCCGAACACCACTGCACTGCCCTAAACCCTAAAACACCACCCCTAGCACGACCCCCTACACTGCCCGAACACCACTGCACTGCCCTAAACCCTGAAACACCACCCCCTACACTGCCCGAACACCACTGCACTGCCCTAAACCCTGAAACACCACCCCCAGCATGACCCCTACACTGCCCAAACACCACTGCACTGCCCTAAACCCTGAAACACTACCCCCAGCAAGACCCCCTACACTGCCCGAACACCACTGCACTGCCCTAAACCCTGAAACATCACCCCCAGCAAGACCCCCTACACTGCCCGAACACCACTGACCTAAACCCTGAAACACCACCCCCAGCACGACCCCCTACACTGCCCGAACACCACTGCACTGCCCTAAACCCTGAAACACTACCCCCAGCATGACCCCCTACACTGCCCGAACACCACTGCTCTGCCCAAAACCCTGAAACACCAGCCCCAGCACGACCCCCTACACTGCCCGAACACCACTGCACTGCCCTAAACCCTGAAACACCAGCCCCAGCACAACCCCCTACACTGCACGAACACCACTGCACCGCCCTAAACCCTGAAACACTACCCCCAGCAAGACCCCCTACACTGCCCGAACACCACTGCACTGCCCTAAACCCTAAAACACCACCCCTAGCACGACCCCCTACACTGCCCGAACACCACTGCACTGCCCTAAACCCTGAAACACCACCCCCTACACTGCCTGAACACCACTGCACTGCCCTAAACCCTGAAACATCACCCCCAGCAAGACCCCCTACACTGCCCGAACACCACTGACCTAAACCCTGAAACACCACCCCCAGCACGACCCGCTACACTGCCTGAACACCACTGCACTGCCCTAAACCCTGAAACACTACCCCCAGCATGACCCCCTACACTGCCCGAACACCACTGCTCTGCCCAAAACCCTGAAACACCAGCCCCAGCACGACCCCCTACACTGCCCGAACACCACTGCACTGCCCTAAACCTTGAAACACCAGCCCCAGCACAACCCCCTACACTGCACGAACACCACTGCACCGCCCTAAACCCTGAAACACTACCCCCAGCAAGACCCCTACACTGCCCGAACACCACTGCACTGCCCTATACCCTGAAACATCACCCCCAGCAAGACCCCCTACACTGCCCGAACACCACTGCCCTAAACCCTGAAACACCACCCCCAGCAAGACCCCCTACACTGCCCGAACACCACTGCACTGTCCTAAACCCTGAAACACCACCCCCAGCAAGATCCCCTACACTGCCCGAACACCACTGCACTGCCCTAAACCCTGAAACACCACCCCCAGCACGACCCCCTACACTGCCCGAACACCACTGCTCTGCCCAAAACCCTGAAACACCAGCCCCAGCACGACCCCCTACACTGCCCGAACACCACTGCACTGCCCTAAACCCTGAAACACCACCCCCAGCACGACCCCCTACACTGCCCGAACACCACTGCACTGCCCTAAACCCTGAAACACCACCCCCAGCACGACCCCCTACACTGCCCGAACACCACTGCACTGCCCTAAACCCTGAAACACCAGCCCCAGCACAACCCCGTACACTGCCCGCACACCACTGCCCTAAACCCTGAAACACCAGCCCCAGCACAACCCCGTACACTGCCCGAACACCACTGCACTGCCCTAAACCCTGAAACATCACCCCCAGCAAGACACCCTACACTGCCCGAACACCACTGACCTAAACCCTGAAACACCACCCCCAGCACGACCCCCTACACTGCCCGAACACCACTGCACTGCCCTAAACCCTGAAACACTACCCCCAGCATGACCCCCTACACTGCCCGAACACCACTGCTCTGCCCAAAACCCTGAAACACCAGCCCCAGCACGACCCCCTACACTGCCCGAACACCACTGCACTGCCCTAAACCTTGAAACACCAGCCCCTGCACGACCCCCTACACTGCCCGAACACCACTGCACTACCATAAACCCTGAAACATCACCCCCAGCACGACCCCCTACACTGCCCGAGTACCACTGCACTGCCCTAAACCCTGAAACACCAGCCCCAGCACGACCCCCTACACTGCCCGAACACCACTGCACTGCCCTAAACCCTGAAACACCAGCCCCAGCACGACCGCCTACACTGCCCGAACACCACTGCACTGCCCTAAACCCTGAAACACCAGCCCCAGCATGACCCCTACACTGTCCGAACACCACTGCACTGCCCTAAACCGTGAAACACCAGCCTCAGCACGACCCCCTACACTGCCTGAACACCACTGCACTGCCCTGAACCCTGAAACACCAGCCCCAGCACAAGACCCTACACTGCCCGAACACCACTGCACTGCCCTAAACCCTGAAACAACACCCCGTGCATGACCCCCTACACTGCCCGAACACCACTGCACTGCCATAAACCCTGAAACACCACCCCCAGCGCGACCCCCTACACTGCCCGAACACCACTGCACTGCCCTAAACCCTGAAACACCACCCCCTGCACAACCCCCTACACTGCTCGAACACTACTGCACTGCCGTAAACCCAGAAACACCATCCCCAGCACGACCCCTATACTGCACGAACACCACTGCACTGCCCTAAACCCTGAAACACTACCACCAGCACGACCCCTACACTACCCAAACACCACTGCACTACCCTAAAACATGACCCCCTACATTACATAAACACCACTGCACGACCCTAAACCCTAAAACACTACCCCCAGCACGTCCCCCTACAGTATACAAGCACCACTGCACTACCCTAAACCCTAAAACACTACCCCCAGCACGACCCCCTACACTACAAAAACACCACTGCACTACCCTAAACCCTAAAACACTACCCCAGCACGACCCCCTATACTACCCAAACACCACTGCACTAACCTAAATCCTAAAACACTACCCCCAGCACGACCCCCTACACTACAAAAACTCCACTGCACTACCCTAAACCCTAAAACACTACCCCCAGCAAGACCCCCTACACTGCCCGAACACCACTGCACTGCCCTAAACCCTGAAACATCACCCCCAGCAAGACCCCCTACACTGCCCGAACACCACTGACCTAAACCCTGAAACACCACCCCCAGCACGACCCCCTACACTGCCCGAACACCACTGCACTGCCCTAAACCCTGAAACACTACACCCAGCATGACCCCCTACACTGCCCGAACACCACTGCTCTGCCCAAAACCCTGAAACACCAGCCCCAGCACGACCCCCTACACTGCCTGAACACCACTGCACTGCCCTAAACCCTGAAACACCAGCCCCAGCACAACCCCCTACACTGCACGAACACCACTGCACCGCCCTAAACCCTAAAACACCACCCCTAGCACGACCCCCTACACTGCCCGAACACCACTGCACTGCCCTAAACCCTGAAACACCACCCCCTACACTGCCCGAACACCACTGCACTGCCCTAAACCCTGAAACACCACCCCCAGCATGACCCCCTACACTACCCGAACACCACTGCACTGCCCTAAACCCTGAAACACTACCCCCAGCAAGACCCCCTACACTGCCCGAACACCACTGCACTGCCCTAAACCCTGAAACATCACCCCCAGCAAGACCCCCTACACTGCCCGAACACCACTGACCTAAACCCTGAAACACCACCCCCAGCACGACCCGCTACACTGCCCGAACACCACTGCACTGCCCTAAACCCTGAAACACTACCCCCAGCATGACCCCCTACACTGCCCGAACACCACTGCTCTGCCCAAAACCCTGAAACACCAGCCCCAGCACGACCCCCTACACTGCCCGAACACCACTGCACTGCCCTAAACCTTGAAACACCAGCCCCAGCACAACCCCTACACTGCACAAACACCACTGCACCGCCCTAAACCCTGAAACACTACCCCCAGCAAGACCCCCTACACTGCCCGAACACCACTGCACTGCCCTATACCCTGAAACATCACCCCCAGCAAGACCCCCTACACTTCCCGAACACCACTGCCCTAAACCCTGAAACACCACCCCCAGCAAGACCCCCTACACTGCCCGAACACCACTGCACTGCCCTAAACCCTGAAAGCCAACCCCAGCAAGACCCCCTACACTGCCAGAACACCACTGCACTGCCCTAAACCCTGAAACACCACCCCCAGCACGACCCCCTACACTGCCCGAACACCACTGCTCTGCCCAAAACCCTGAAACACCAGCCCCAGCACGACCCCCTACACTGCCCGAACACCACTGCACTGCCCTAAACCCTGAAACACCAGCCCCAGCATGACCCCCTACACTGCCCGAACACCACTGCACTGCCCTAAACCCTGAAACACCACCCCCAGCACGACCCCCTACACTGTCCGAACACCACTGCCCTGCCCTAAACCCTGAAACACCAGCCCCAGCACAACCCCGTACACTGCCCGCACACCACTGCACTGCCCTAAACCCTGAAACACCAGCCCCAGCACAACCCCGTACACTGCCCGAACACCACTGCACTGCCCTAAACCCTGAAACATCACCCCCAGCAAGACACCCTACACTGCCCGAACACCACTGACCTAAACCCTGAAACACCACCCCCAGCAAGACCCCCTACACTGCCCGAACACCACTGCACTGCCCTAAACCCTGAAACACTACCCCCAGCATGACCCCCTACACTGCCCGAACACCACTGCTCTGCCCAAAACCCTGAAACACCAGCCCCAGCACGACCCCCTACACTGCCCGAACACCACTGCTCTGCCCTAAACCTTGAAACACCAGCCCCTGCACGACCCCCTACACTGCCCGAACACCACTGCACTGCCATAAACCCTGAAACATCACCCCCAGCACGACCCCCTACACTGCCCGAGCACCACTGCAATGCCCTAAACCCTGAAACACCAGCCCCAGCACGACCCCCTACACTGCCCGAACACCACTGCACTGCCCTAAACCCTGAAACACCAGCCCCAGCACGACCGCCTACACTGCCCGAACACCACTGCACTGCCCTAAACCCTGAAACACCAGCCCCAGCAGGACCCCCTACACTGTCCGAACACCACTGCACTGCCCTAAACCGTGAAACACCAGCCTCAGCACGACCCCCTACACTGCCTGAACACCACTGCACTGCCCTGAACCCTGAAACACCAGCCCCAGCACAAGACCCTACACTGCCCGAACACCACTGCACTGCCCTAAACCCTGAAACACCCCGTGCATGACCCCCTACACTGCCCGAACACCACTGCACTGCCCTAAACCCTGAAACACCACCCCCAGCGCGACCCCCTACACTGCCCGAACACCACTGCACTGCCCTAAACCCTGAAACACCACCCCCTGCACAACCCCCTACACTGCTCGAACACTACTGCACTGCCGTAAACCCAGAAACACCATCCCCAGCACGACCCCCTATACTGCACGAACACCACTGCACTGCCCTAAACCCTGAAACACTACCACCAGCACGACCCCCTACACTACCCAAACACCACTGCACTACCCTAAAACATGACCCCCTACATTACATAAACACCACTGCACTACCCTAAACCCTAAAACACTACCCCCAGCACGACCCCCTACACTACAAAAACACCACTGCACTACCCTAAACCCTAAAACACTACCCCCAGCACGACCCCCTACACTACCCAAACACCACTGCACTAACCTAAATCCTAAAACACTACCCCCAGCATGACCCCCTACACTACCCAAACACCACTCACTACCCTAAAACATGACCCACTACACAAACACCACTGCACTACCCTAAACCCTAAAACACTACCCCCAGCACGACCCCCTGCACTACACAAGCACCACTGGACTACCCTAAACCCTAAAACACTACCCCCAGCATGACCCCATACACTGCCCGAACACCACTGCACTGCCCTAAACCCTGAAACACCACCCCCAGCATGACCCCCTACACTGCCCGAACACCACTGCACTGCCCTAAACCCTGAAACATTACCCCCAGCAAGACCCCCTACACTGCCCGAACACCACTGCACGGCCCTAAACCCTGAAACATCACCCCCAGCAAGACCCCCTACACTGCCCGAACACCACTGACCTAAACCCTGAAACACCACCCCCAGCATGACCCCCTACACTGCCCGAACACCACTGCACTGCCCTAAACCCTGAAACACTACCCCCAGCATGACCCCTTACACTGCCCGAACACCACTGCTCTGCCCAAAACCCTGAAACACCAGCCCCAGCACGACCCCCTACACTGCCCGAACACCACTGCACTGCCCTAAACCCTGAAACACCAGCCCCAGCACAACCCCCTACACTGCACGAACACCACTGCACCGCCCTAAACCCTGAAACACTACCCCCAGCAAGACCCCTACACTGCCCGAACACCACTGCACTGCCCTAAACCCTGAAACATCACGCCCAGCAAGACCCCCTACACTGCCCGAACACCACTGCCCTAAACCCTGAAACACCACCCCCAGCAAGACCCCCTACACTGCCCGAACACCACTGCACTGCCCTAAACCCTGAAACACCACCCCCAGCAAGACCCCCTACACTGCCCGAACACCACTGCACTGCCCTAAACCCTGAAACACCACCCCCAGCACGACCCCCTACACTGCCCGAACACCACTGCTCTGCCCAAAACCCTGAAACACCAGCCCCAGCACGACCCCCTACACTGCCCGAACACCACTGCACTGCCCTAAACCCTGAAACACCAGCCCCAGCACGACCCCCTACACTGCCCGAACGTCACTGCACTGCCCTAAACCCTGAAACACCAACCCCAGCACGACCCCCTACACTGCTCGAACACCACTGCACTGCCCTAAACCCTGAAACACCAGCCCCAGCACAACCCCGTACACTGCCCGCACACCACTGCACTGCCCTAAACCCTGAAACACCAGACCCAGCACAACCCTGTACACTGCCCGAACACCACTGCACTGCCCTAAACCCTGAAATATCACCCCCAGCAAGACACCCTACACTGCCCGAACACCACTGACCTAAACCCTGAAACACCACCCCCAGCACGACCCCCTACACTGCCCGAACACCACTGCACTGCCCTAAACCCTGAAACACTACCCCCAGCATGACCCCTACACTGCCCGAACACCACTGCTCTGCCCAAAACCCTGAAACACCAGCCCCAGCACGACCCCCTACACTGCCCGAACACCACTGCACTGCCCTAAACCTTGAAACACCAGCCCCTGCATGACCCCCTACACTGCCCGAACACCACTGCACTACCCTAAACCCTGAAACATCACCCCCAGCACGACCCCCTACACTGCCCGAGCACCACTGCACTACCCTAAACCCTGAAACACCAGCCCCAGCACGACCCCCTACACTGCCCGAACACCACTGCACTGCCCTAAACCCTGAAACACCAGCCCCAGCACGACCGCCTACACTGCCCGAACACCACTGCACTGCCCTAAACCCTGAAACACCAGCCCCAGCACGACCCCCTACACTGCCCGAACACCACTGCACTGCCCTAAACCGTGAAACACCAGCCTCAGCACGACCCCCTACACTGCCTGAACACCACTGCACTGCCCTGAACCCTGAAACACCAGCCCCAGCACAAGACCCTACACTGCCCGAACACCACTGCACTGCCCTAAACCCTGAAACAACACCCCGTGCATGACCCCCTACACTGCCCGAACACCACTGCACTGCCCTAAACCCTGAAACACCACCCCCAGCGCGACCCCCTACACTGCCCGAACACCACTGCACTGCCCTAAACCCTGAAACACCACCCCCTGCACAACCCCCTACACTGCTCGAACACTACTGCACTGCCGTAAACCCAGAAACACCATCCCCAGCACGACCCCCTATACTGCACGAACACCACTGCACTGCCCTAAACCCTGAAACACTACCCCCAGCAAGACCCCCTACACTGCCCGAACACCACTGCACTGCCCTAAACCCTGAAACATCACCCCCAGCAAGACCCCCTACACTGCCCGAACACCACTGCCCTAAACCCTGAAACACCACCCCCAGCAAGACCCCCTACACTGCCCGAACACCACTGCACTACCCTAAACCCTGAAACACCAGCCCCAGCACGACTCCCTACACTGCCCGAACACCACTGCACTGCCCTAAACCTTGAAACACCACCCCCTGCACGACCCCCTACACTGCCCGAACACCACTGTACTGCCCTAAACCCTAAAACCCCACCCCCAGCATGACCCCCTACACTGCCAGAACACCACGGCACTGCCCTAAACCCTGAAACACCACACCCTGCACGACCCCCTACACTGCCCGAACACTACTGCACTGCCCTAAAACCTGAAACACCACCCCCAGCACGACCCCCTGCACTGCACGAACACCACTGCACCGCCCTAAACCCTGAAACACTACCCCCAGCAAGACCCCCTACACTGCCCGAACACCACTGCACTGCCCTAAACCCTGAAACATCACCCCCAGCAAGACCCCCTACACTGCCCGAACACTACTGCCCTAAACCCTGAAACACCACCCCCAGCAAGACCCCCTACACTGCCCGAACACCACTGCACTGCCCTAAACCCTGAAACACCACCCCCAGCAAGACCCCCTACACTGCCCGAACACCACTGCACTGCCCTAAACCCTGAAACACCACCCCCAGCACGACCTCCTACACTGCCCGAACACCACTGCTCTGCCCAAAACCCTGAAACACCAGCCCCAGCACGACCCCCTACACTGTCCGAACACCACTGCACTGCCCTAAACCCTGAAACACCAGCCCCAGTATGACCCCCTACACTGCCCGAACACCACTGCACTGCCCTAAACCCTGAAACACCACCCCCAGCACGACCCCCTACACTGCCCGAACACCACTGCACTGCCCTAAACCCTGAAACATCACCCCCAGCACAACCCCCTACACTGCCTGAGCACCATTGCTCTGCCCTAAACCCTGAAACACTAGCCCCAGCATGACCCCTACACTGCCCGAACACCACTGCACTGCCCTAAACCCTGAAACACCACCCCCAGCACGACCCCCTACACTGCCCGAACACCACTGCACTGCCCTAAACCCTGAAACACCAGCCCCAGCAAGAACCCCTACACTGCCCGAACACCACTGCATTGCCCTAGACTCTGAAACACCAGCCCCAGCAAGAACCCCTACACTGCCCGAACACCACTGCATTGCCCTAGACTCTGAAACACCAGCCCCAGCAAGACCCCCTACACTGCCCGAACACCACTGCACTGCCCTAAACCCTGAAACTCCAGCCCCAGCATGACCCCCTACACTGCCCGAACACCACTGCACTGCCCTAAACCCTGAAACACCAGCCCCAGCACGACCCCCTACACTGCCCGAACACCACTGCACTACCCTAAACCCTAAAATACTCCCCCAGCATGACCCCCTACACTACCCGAACACGACTGCACTGCCCTAAACCCTAAAACACTCCCCCAGCACGACCCCCTACACTACCCGAACACCACTGCACTGCCCTAAACCCTAAAACACTCCCCCAGCACGACCCCCTACACTACCTAAACACCACTGCACTGCCCTAAACCCTAAAACACTACCCCCCGCATGACCCCCTACACTACCCAAATACCAATGCACTACCCTAATCCCTAAAACACTACCCCCGCACAACCCCTACACTACCCAACGACCACTGCACTACCCTAAACTCTAAAACAATACCCCCGCACGACTCCCTACACTACTCAAAGACCACTGCACTACCCTAAACCCTAAAAAACTACCCCCAGCACGAACCTCTACACTACCCAAACACCACTGCACTACCCTAAACCATAAAACACTACCCCCAGCAGTACCCCTACGCTACCCAAACACCACTGCACTACTCTAAACCCTAAAACACTACCCCCAGCAGTACCCCCTACACTACCCAAACACCATTGCACTACCCTAAACCCTAAAACACTACTCCCAGCAGTATCCCCTACACTACCCAAACACCACTGCACTACCCTAAACCCTAAAACCCTAAAACACTAACCCCAGCACGACCCCCTACACTACCCAAACACCACTGTACTACCCTAAACCCTAAAACACTCCCCCAGCACGACTCCCTACACTACCCAAACACCACTGCACTACCCTAAACCCTAAATCTACCCCCAGCATGACCCCCTACACTACACAAACACCACTGCACTACCCTAAACCCTAAAACACTACCCCCAGCACAACCCTTTTCACTACCTAAACACAACTGCACAATTTGTTACAGGCGTTGCAACGCAGGCCTGTGGTGCTTACTGGAAGTACCTGGTGGGCTAGTTGGGCCCCAGGGACTCTCAGGATTCAAGGTGACCTAATCCCCCAACTTAAAATGCGCCACGGGGCGCGTTTGCACAGTGGTGAAGGGAGGGGCGGGGCCTCTGGTGACATGTGCGCAAACACGCCCTGTGGTGCGTTTTAAGTTGGGGAGTTAATTCCCTTTGAATCCTGGGGGCCAACTAGCCCACCAGGTACCTTCAGTAAGCACAACAGAGTTGCGTTGCAGAGAGGTGAAAAAAGGTGCGTGGCCTCGGAACGCCTCTCTGCAACTCAGCTCTGTGGTCATAACTGTAGGTACCTGGGGGGCTAGTTGGGCCCCAGGGACCCTCAGGATTCAAGGGGACTTAATCCCGCAACTTAAAACGCGCCACGGGCGAGTTTGCACACATGTCACTTCAGGCCCCCCCTCCCTTCACCACTGTGCAAACGCGCCCTGGCTCTGGTTAGTCAGAGTCAGTGACCACCAGTACCCGTCTGAAAAAGTTGTGGGCACAGGATGATTTTGCAACAAGGCCTCTTTCTGCTCCTCTGTTGGTTCTTTCTGCACATCTTTTGCTTCTTTCTGTGCGTTTTTTCTTCTTTCTTCACATGTCCTACCTCTGTTGGCATAGTTAGAAACTAGCATTTAAAAAACCTTTGAAATTCACTTAAAAAATCATAGGTTTCAGGCACGTTATAGTTAGAAATTAGCATTTAAAAACCTTTGAAATTCACTGAAAAAACCATAGGTTTCAGGCACGTTATAGTTAGAAATTAGCATTTAAAAAACCTTTGAAATTCACTGAAAAAACCATAGGTTTCAGGCACGTTATAGTTAGAAATTAGCATTTAAAAAACCTTTGAAATTCACTGAAAAAACCATAGGTTTCAGACACGTTATAGTTAGAAATTAGCATTTAAAAAACCTTTGAAATTCACTGAAAAAACCATAGGTTTTAGTGACAGTTATAGTTAGTTGGACATTGCACTCATACAAAACCCGTGAAATTCCCCTGTTATAGTTAGTTCAGCTAACTATAACTCGCGCCCCGCAATGCACTGCTGATGACGTCACATATTACATCACTCATGACATGGTCAGTGACATCACTGATGACATCACTGATGACATCATCCATGTGATAATTTCATGCATCTTCTCACACCCTAATATAACTTTTGATACACCCACTCTAAATTACAGACTGCCATTCTCAAAACCATAGACACTCCAACACCAAAAACTACATACCCACTCACTGATTCTTAGGTCTACACACACATCCACTCACTCACCTGTACAGTCACTCATACTTACAGTCACTCAGTACAGGACTATCATATGCACTCATACACCTATATAAACACACACACCGCCACTCATCCATAGAGGTACTCACACACCTAGTCAGTCATGCAAAAAATTAATCACATACCCATTTACTCACCTATACAGTTATACACACACCAGCTCACTTACTCATACAAATACTAGCACATTCTTACGCTCTTATACAATAACTGATACAAGCACACACGCATCAATACAGCCACTCTCACAATAACACACTCTCACTTATAGCCATTTAAATACTCTAACACACATATATACTGCCTTTTACATATGTAGTTACTCGCACATGTACCACTGAGATATACATTCACTCACTAACACACCCATACACACACTCACCCACCCAAGCAGTCCATCACAGATGCACTCTTGAAATCATGCACCCAGTGAATCACCCACTCACACATCTATGTATAGAGTCACACACACCCCACCCACACAAACACTCAGGCAGCCATACAGATACTCAGAGAACCAATCAATAACCCATATAGACACTCATGTAGCTATTCGCAAATTCATGCATCCACTTACACACCAACAAACAGACGGATACAGACATTCACACAGTTTAGTCACTAACCCATGCATTCAGTAAGATACGTTTAATCACTCACTTGTAGAGTCAGTCACTCACGTACTAAATCATCCATTCAGACACTTATACACCCACTCATTCTTCAATACGCCTTTCCCTATATATATTAAACATATTTAAACTTTACAGAAACACACAGTCACTGGATGATGTCATCAGTGATGTCATTTGAGATGTCATCAGTGATGTCATCAGTGATGTCACTGACCATGTCATGAGTGATGTAATATGTGACGTCATCAGCAGTGCATTGCGGGGCGCGAGTTATAGTTAGCTGAACTAACTATAACAGGGGAATTTCACGGGTTTTGTATGAGTGCAATGTCCAACTAACTATAACTGTCCCTAAAACCTATGGTTTTTTCAGTGAATATATATATATTTATTTATATTTATATATATACATTTTTTTTCACTGGAAAACCAAAGGTTACAGGGGTGTTATAGTTAGGCTCAGATCTCACTCGTACAAAACCATAGAAATTCATCATAGTTACCTGAGCTAACTATAACTTACACCCCAACAGTACACTGCTTATGACCTCACAAATTACATCACTCATGACATGGTCAGTGACATCACTGATGACATTACTAATGACATCTCAAATGAATTCACTGATGGCATTGCTGATGACATCATCTAGTGAGTGTAAGAATTTTCTAAGGGTTTATGATTGCTAAACATATGTACTAAGCTCCTATAAAAGTTAAATTAGTACACTAGGTGTACTACTAATGAGTGATACTATTTCTAACATACATTAAGTGTGTGCCTGGGTATTTGTGTGTGAGTGGGTGTCTGAGTGGCTGTATGGGTGTGTGAGTGGCTGTAGGTATATAAAAAGGTGTGTGAGTAACTGTGTAGGTGAGTGAGTGGCTGTGTGAGGGCTGTATTGGTGATTGAGTGGGTGTGTCAGTGGCTGTATAGGTGAGTGACTGGCTGTGTGAGTGGCTGTATGGGTGGGTGAGTGGGTGTGTGAGTGATTGACTATATGGTTGAGTGAGTGGGTGTCTGAAAGGCTACATGAGTGAGCGACTGGGTGTCTAAGTGGCTGTATGAGTAAGGAAGTGGCTGTTTGATTGGGTGTTTGGTTAAATGAGTTGGTGTGTGAGTGGCTGTATGGGAGAATGAGTGTCTTTGTGAATGGCTATATGAGTGAGTGAGTGGATGTGTGAGTGTTCTTATGGATGTGTGAATTAATATGTAAGTGGTTGTGTGGGTGTGTGGGTGTGTGAGTGTGTGAGTGCTTGTATGGGTGAGTGAGGGGCTATGCTGAGAGGCTGTATGGGTGAGTGAGTGGGTGTGTGAGTGGCTGAATGGGTAAATAAGTGGGTGTGTGGGTACCTGCATGGGAGAGTGTGTAGCTATGTGACTGGTTGTATGGGTGAGTGACTGGTTGTATGAGTAGCTATATGGGGAGTGAATGTTTGTGTGAGTGGCTGTATGAGTGAGTGGGTGTGTGAGTGACTCTATGGTTGAGTGAGTGGTTATGTGAGTACTTATATGGGTCTGTGAATGGGTATGTGAGTGGGTGTGTGAGTAGTTCTGTAGATGATGTCATCAGTGATGTAATCCGTGATGTCATTTGAGATGTCATCAGTGATGTCACTGACCATGTCATGTGTGATGTAATATGTAAGATAATAAGCAGTGCATTGCGGGGGCATAAGTTATAGTTAGCTCAGGTAACTATAATTGCTGATTTTCTATGGTTTTGTCTGAGTGAAATCTGAGTCCAACTATAATGTCCCTGTAACCTATGATTTTTTCAGAGAATTTCTAAGTTTTTTAAAATTCTATTTCCTATCTATAATGTCCCTGTAACCTTTGGTTTTTTAAGTGAGTTTCTACATTTTTTTAATGTTATTTCCTAACTATAACGTCACTTAAGTAAATTTCTGAGGTATTTAAAATTTTATTACCTAACTGTAACCAGTAACCTTTGACACTGAGTGTGTGAGTGACAGCATGAGTGTCGCAGTAGGTCTGTGAGTGGGTGTGAGAGTGTCTGAGTGTGTCTGTCACTAGGTGTGTGAGTGTCTGAGTGGGTCTGGGAGTGGCTGTATAAGTGTTTTACTGGGTGTGTGAGTGTCTGAGTGGGTGTCTGAGTGAGTGCGTGAGTGAATGGGTCTGTGAGTGGGTGTGAGAGTGTCTGAGTGGGTCTGTAAGTGGGCGTGAGTCTCTGAGTGAGTCAGTGAGTGGGTGTGTGCATCTGTGAGTGGGTCTGTGAATGAGTACATTTCATAACATGTGTATTTGTAAAGTGCATGTTCACCCCTAATGGGGTATCTTGGTGCTGAATAACAGAAATGAGTCTCTGAGTGGGTCTGTGAGTAAGTGCATGAGTCTCTGAGTAGGTTTATGAGTGCGTGAGACTCTGAGTGGGCCTGTGAGTGAGTGTCTGAGTCTCTGAGTGGGTCTGTGAATGTGTGTGTGAGTCTCTAAGTGGGTCTGTCAGGGGGTGCCTGAGTCTCTGAGTGGGTCTGTGAGTAGGTGCGTGAGTATCCAAGTGGGTCTGTGAGTTGGTGTGTGAGTGTCCAAATGGGTCTGTTAGTGGGTGCATGAGTTTCTGAGTGCGTTTGAGAGTGGGTGTATGAGTGTCTCAGTGAGTCTGTGAGTGGGTGTGTGAGTGGGTGCATGAGTCTCTGAGTGATTCTGTGAGTGGGTGCATAAGTGTCTGAGTGGCTCTGTGAATGGGTGAGTAACTCTCACAGTGTTTGTGAGTGAGGAGCTGCCAAGCTCCCGTGCTCACTACACAACTGGATTCAAGCTAGCCTGGCTGAAGAAGGGTGATGCCCTGAAACCGGTCCCAGGATGCTTGTTTCCGGTCCAGGGAGAACCTGGCTTGGCAGTTCGGGCTGGACTGTTCCCACAAGGAACAGGGTCAAGACTGATTTGCATATGGCTGGGTGCAAACTGGGGTGGTGTGGTGAGCAAAAGAATGATGGATTTAACCCAGATCCTTGTGACTGGGGGTGAATGTTTGCATTGTCCAGCATTCCGTCCATCAATTGTTTCTTTTGCATTTGTTGCCCTAAGTGGGAAGGGTATGCCCAGACGTGGGTACCGTGCTCACTACACCACTGGATTCAAGCTAGCCTGGCTGAAGAAGGGTGATGGTCTGAAACAGGTCCCAGGATCCTTGTTTCTGGTCCAGGGAGAACCTGGCTTGGCAGTTCGGGCTGGACTGTTCCCACAAGGAACAGGGTCAAGACTGATTTGCATATGGCTGGGTGCAAACTGGGGTGGTGTGGTGAGCAAAAGAATGATGGATTTAACCCAGATCCTTGTGACTGGGGGTGAATGTTTGCATTGTCCAGCATTCCGTCCATCAATTGTTTCTTTTGCATTTGTTGCCCTAAGTGGGAAGGGTATGCCCAGACGTGGGTCCCGTGCTCACTACACCACTGGATTCAAGCTAGCCTGGCTGAAGAAGGGTGATGCCCTGCAACCGGTCCCAGGATGCTTGTTTCTGGTCCAGGGAGGACCTGGCTTCGCAGTTCGGGCTGGACTGTTCCCACAAGTAACAGGGTCAAGACTGATTTGCATATGGCTGGGTCCAAACTGGGGTGGTGTGGTGAGCAAAAGAAGGATGGATTTAACCCAGATCCTTGTGACTGGGGGTGAATGTTTGCATTGTCCAGCATTCCGTCCATCAATTGTTTATTTTGCATTTGTCGCCCTAAGTGGGAAGGGTATGCCCAGACGTGGGTCCCGTGCTCACTACACCACTGGATTCAAGCTAGCCTGGCTGAAGAAGGGTGATGCCCTGAAACCGGTCCCAGGATGCTTGTTTCCGGTCCAGGGAGGACCTGGCTTGGCAGTTCGGGCTGGACTGTTCCCACAAGGAACAGGGTCAAGACTGTTTTGCATATGGCTGGGTCCAAACTGGGGTGGTGTGGTGAGCAAAAGAATGATGGATTTAACCCAGATCCTTGTGACTGGGGGTGAATGTTTGCATTGTCTAGCATTCCGTCCATCAATTGTTTCTTTTGCATTTGTCGCCCTAAGTGGGAAGGGTATGCCCAGACGTGGGTCCCGTGCTCACTACACCACTGGATTCAAGCTAGCCTGGCTGAAGAAGGGTGATGCACTGAAACCGGTCCCAGGATGCTTGTTTCCGGTTCAGGGAGGACCTGGCGTGGCAGTTTATGCTGGACTGTTCCCACAAGGAACAGGGTCAAGACTGATTTGCATATGGCTGAGTCCAAACTGGGGTGGTGTGGTGAGAAAAAGAATGATGGATTTAACCCAGATCCTTGTCACTGGGGGTGAATATTTGCATTGTCCAGCATTCCGTCCATCAATTGTTTCTTTTGTATTTGTCGCCCTAAGTGGGAAGGGTATGCCCAGATGTGGGTCCCGTGCTCACTACACCACTGGATTCAAGCTAGCCTGGCTGAAGAAGGGTGATGCCCTGAAACCGGTCCCAGGATGCTTGTTTCCGGTCCAGGGAGGACCTGGCTTGGCAGTTCGGGCTGGACTGTTCCCACAAGGAACAGGGTCAAGACTGATTTGCATATGGCTGGGTCCAAACTGGGGTGGTGTGGTGAGCAAATGAATGATGGATTTAACCCAGATCCTTGTGACTGGGGGTGAATGTTTGCATTGTCCAGCATTCCGTGCATCAATTGTTTCTTTTGCATTTGTCGCCCTAAGTGGGAAGGGTATGCCCAGATGTGGGTCCCGTGCTCACTACAACACTGGATTCAAGCTAGCCTGGCTGAAGAAGGGTGATGCCCTGAAACCGGTCCCAGGATGCTTGTTTCTGGTCCAGGGAGGACCTGGCTTGGCAGTTAGGGCTGGACTGTTCCCACAAGGAACAGGGTCAAGATTGATTTGCATATGGCTGGGTCCAAACTGGTGTGGTGTGGTGTGGTGTGGTGTGGTGTGGTGTGGTGTGGTGTGGTGTGGTGTGGTGTGGTGTGCAAAAGAATGATGGATTTAACCCAGATCCTTTGTGACTGGGGGTGATTGTTTGCATTATCCAGCATTCCGTCCATCAATTGTTTCTTTTGCATTTGTCGCCCTAAGTGGGAAGGGTATGCCCAGACGTGGTCCCGTGCTCACTACACCACTGGATTCAAGCTAGCCTGGCTGAAGAAGGGTGATGCCCTGAAACCGCTCCCAGGATGCTTGTCTCCGGTCCAGGGAGGACCTGGCTTGGCAGTTCGGGCTGGACTGTTCCCACAAGGAACAGGGTCAAGACTGATTTGCATATGGATGGGTTCCAACTGGGGTGGTGTGGTGAGCAAAAGAATGATGGATTTAACCCAGATCCTTGTGACTAGGGGTGAATGTTTGCATTGTTCAGCATTCCGTCCATCAATTGTTTCTTTTGCATTTGTCGCCCTAAGTGGGAAGGGTATGCCCAGACGTGGGTCATGTGCTCCCTACACCACTGGATTCAAGCTAGCCTGGCTGAAGAAGGGTGATGCCCTGAAACCGGTCCCAGGATGCTTGTTGCCGGTCCAGGGAGGACCTGGCTTGGCAGTTTGGGCTGGACTGTTACCACAAGGAACAGGGTCAAGACTGATTTGCATATGGCTGGGTCCAAACTGGGGTGGTGTGGTGAGCAAAAGAATGATGGATTTAACCCAGATCCTTGTGACTGGGGGCGAATGTTTGCATTGTCCAGCATTCCGTCCATCAATTGTTTCTTTTGCACTTGTTGCCCTAAGTGGGAAGGGTATGCCCAGACGTGGGTCCCGTGCTCACTACACCACTGGTTTCAAGCTAGCCTGGCTGAAGAAGGGTGATGCCCTGAAACCTGTCCCAGGATGCTTGTTTCCGGTCCAGGGAGGACCTGGCTTGGCAGTTCGGGCTGGACTGTTCCCACAAGGAACAGGGTCAAGACTGATTTGCATATGGCTGAGTCCAAACTGGGGTGGTGTGGTGAGTAAAAGAATGATGGATTTAACCCAGATCCTTGTGACTGGGGGTGAATGTTTGCATTGTCCAGCATTCTGTCCATCAATTGTTTCTTTTGCATTTGTCGCCCTAAGTGGGAAGGGTATGCCCAGACGTGGGTCCCGTGCTCACTACACCACTGGATTCAAGCTAGCCAGGCTGAAGAAGGGTGATGCCCTGAAACCGGTCCCAGGATGCTTGTTTCCGGTTCAGGGAGGACCTGGCTTGGCAGTTTGGGCTGGACTGTTCCCACAAGGAACAGGGTCAAGACTGATTTGCATATGGCTGGGTCCAAACTGGGGTGGTGTGGTGAGAAAAAGAATGATGGATTTAACCCAGATCCTTGTGACTGGGGGTGAATATTTGCATTGTCCAGCATTCTGTCCATCAATTGTTTCTTTTGCATTTGTCGCCCTAAGTGGGAAGGGTATGCCCAGACGTGGGTCCCGTGCTCACTACACCACTGGATTCAAGCTAGCCTGGTTGAAGAAGGGTGATGCCCTGAAACCGGTCCTAGGATGCTTGTTTCCGGTCCAGGGAGGACCTGGCTTGGCAGTTCGGGCTGGACTGTTCCCACAAGGAACAGGGTCAAGACTGATTTGCATATGGCTGGGTCCAAACTGGGGTGGTGTGGTGAGCAAAAGAAGGATGGATTTAACCCAGATCCTTGTGACTGGGGGTGAATGTTTGCATGGTCCAGCATTCCGTCCAACAATTGTTTCTTTTGCACTTGTTGCCCTAAGTGGGAAGGGTATGCCCAGATGTAGGTCCCGTGCTCACTACACCACTGCTTTCAAGCTAGCCTGGCTGAAGAAGGGTGATGCCCTGAAACTGGTCCCAGGATGCTTGTTTCCGGTCCAGGGAGAACCTGGCTTGGCAGTTCGGGCTGGACTGTTCCCACAAGGAACAGGGTCAAGACTGATTTGCTTATGGCTGAGTCCAAACTGGGGTGGTGTGGTGAGTAAAAGAATGATGGATTTAACCCAGATCCTTGTGACTGGGGGTGAATGTTTGCATTGTCCAGCATTCCGTCCATCAATTGTTTCTTTTGCATTTGTCGCCCTAAGTGGGAAGGGTATGCCCAGACGTGGGTCCCGTGCTCACTACACCACTGGATTCAAGCTAGCCAGGCTGAAGAAGGGTGATGCCCTGAAACCGGTCCCAGGATGCTTGTTTCCGGTTCAGGGAGGACCTGGCTTGGCAGTTTGGGCTGGACTGTTCCCACAAGGAACAGGGTCAAGACTGATTTGCATATGGCTGGGTGCAAACTGGGGTGGTGTGGTGAGAAAAAGAATGATGGATTTAACCCAGATCCTTGTGACTGGGGGTGAATATTTGCATTGTCCAGCATTCCGTCCATCAATTGTTTCTTTTGCATTTGTCGCCCTAAGTGGGAAGGGTATGCCCAGACGTGGGTCCCATGCTCACTACACCACTGGATTCAAGCTAGCCTGGTTGAAGAAGGGTGATGCCCTGAAACCGGTCCCAGGATGCTTGTTTCCGGTCCAGGGAGGACCTGGCTTGGCAGTTCGGGCTGGACTGTTCCCACAAGGAACAGGGTCAAGACTGATTTGCATATGGCTGGGTCCAAACTGGTGTGGTGTGGTGTGGTGTGGTGTGGTGTGGTGTGGTGTGGTGTGGTGTGGTGTGGTGTGGTGTGGTGAGAAAAAGAATGATGGATTTAACCCAGATCCTTGTGACTGGGGGTGATTGTTTGCATTATCCAGCATTCCATCCATCAATTGTTTCTTTTGCATTTGTCGCCCTAAGTGGGAAGGGTATGCCCAGACGTGGTCCCGTGCTCACTACACCACTGGATTCAAGCTAGCCTGGCTGAAGAAGGGTGATGCCCTGAAACCGGTCCCAGGATGCTTGTTTCCGGAGAACCTGGCTTGGCAGTTCGGGCTGGACTGTTCCCACAAGGAACAGGGTCAAGACTGATTTGCATATGGCTGGGTCCAAACTGGGGTGGTGTGGTGAGCAAAAGAATGATGGATTTAACCCAGATCTTTGTGACTGGGAGTGAATGTTTGCATTGTCCAGCATTCCGTCCATCAATTGTTTCTTTTGCATTTGTTGCCCTAAGTGGGAAGGGTATGCCCAGACGTGGGTCCCCTGCTCACTACACCACTGGATTCAAGCTAGTCTGGCTGAAGAAGGGTGATGCCCTGAAACCGCTCCCAGGATGCTTGTTTCCGGTCCAGGGAGGACCTGGCTTGGCAGTTCGGGCTGGACTGTTCCCACAAGGAACAGGGTCAAGACTGATTTCCATATGGCTGGGTTCAAACTGGGGTGGTGTGGTGAGCAAAAGAATGATGGATTTAACCCAGATCCTTGTGACTGTGGGTGAATGTTTGCATTGTCCAGCATTCCGTCCATCAATTGTTTCTTTTGCATTTGTTGCCCTAAGTGGGAACGGTATGCCCAGACGTGGGTCCCGTGCTCACTACACCACTGGATTCAAGCTAGCCTGGCTGAAGAAGGGTGATGCCCTGCAACCGGTCCCAGGATGCTTGTTTCCGGTCCAGGGAGGACCTGGCTTGGCAGTTCGGGCTGGACTGTTCCCACAAGTAACAGGGTCAAGACTGATTTGCATATGGCTGGGTCCAAACTGGGGTGGTGTGGTGAGCAAAAGAATGATGGATTTAACCCAGATCCTTGTGACTGGGGGTGAATGTTTGCATTGTCTAGCATTCCGTCCATCAATTGTTTATTTTGCATTTGTCGCCCTAAGTGGGAAGGGTATGCCCACACGTGGGTCCCGTGCTCACTACACCACTGGATTCAAGCTAGCCTGGCTGAAGAAGGGTGATGCCCTGAAACCGGTCACAGGATGCTTGTATCCGGTCCAGGGAGGACCTGGCTTGGCAGTTCGGGCTGGACTGTTCCCACAAGGAACAGGGTCAAGATTGATTTGCATATGACTGGGTCCAAACTGGGATGGTGTGGTGAGCAGAAGAATGATGGATTTAACCCAGATCCTTGTGACTGGGGGTGAATGTTTGCATTGTCCAGCATTCCGTCCATCAATTGTTTCTTTTGCATTTGTTGCCCTAAGTGGGAAGGGTATGCCCAGACGTGGGTCCCCTGCTCACTACACCACTGGATTCAAGCTAGCCTGGCTGAAGAAGGGTGATGCCCTGAAACCGCTCCCAGGATGCTTGTTTCCGGTCCAGGGAGGACCTGGCTTGGCAGTTCGGGCTGGACTGTTCCCACAAGGAACAGGGTCAAGACTGATTTCCATATGGCTGGGTTCAAACTGGGGTGGTGTGGTGAGCAAAAGAATGATGGATTTAACCCAGATCCTTGTGACTGGGGGTGAATGTTTGCATTGTCCAGCATTCCGTCCATCAATTGTTTCTTTTGCATTTGTTGCCCTAAGTGGGAACGGTATGCCCAGACGTGGGTCCCGTGCTCACTACACCACTGGATTCAAGCTAGCCTGGCTGAAGAAGGGTGATGCCCTGCAACCGGTCCCAGGATGCTTGTTTCCGGTCCAGGGAGGACCTGGCTTGGCAGTTCGGGCTGGACTGTTCCCACAAGTAACAGGGTCAAGACTGATTTGCATATGGCTGGGTCCAAACTGGGGTGGTGTGGTGAGCAAAAGAATGATGGATTTAACCCAGATCCTTGTGACTGGGGGTGAATGTTTGCATTGTCTAGCATTCCGTCCATCAATTGTTTATTTTGCATTTGTCGCCCTAAGTGGGAAGGGTATGCCCACACGTGGGTCCCGTGCTCACTACACCACTGGATTCAAGCTAGCCTGGCTGAAGAAGGGTGATGCCCTGAAACCGGTCACAGGATGCTTGTTTCCGGTCCAGGGAGGACCTGGCTTGGCAGTTCGGGCTGGACTGTTCCCACAAGGAACAGGGTCAAGATTGATTTGCATATGACTGGGTCCAAACTGGGATGGTGTGGTGAGCAGAAGAATGATGGATTTAACCCAGATCCTTGTGACTGGGGGTGAATGTTTGCATTGTCCAGCATTCCGTCCATCAATTGTTTCTTTTGCACTTGTTGTCCTAAGTGGGAAGGGTATGCCCAGACGTGGGTCCCGTGGTCACTACACCACTGGATTCAAGCTAGCCTGGCTGAAGAAGGGTGATGCCCTGAAACCGGTCCCAGGATGCTTGTTTCCGGTCCAGGGAGGACCTGGCTTGGCAGTTCGGGCTGGACTGTTCCCACAAGGAACAGGGTCAAGACTGATTTGCATATGGCTGGGTCCAAACTGGGGTGGTGTGGTGAGCAAAAGAATGATGGATTTAACCCAGATCCTTGTGACTGGGGGTGAATGTTTGCATTGTCTAGCATTCCGTCCATCAATTGTTTCTTTTGCATTTGTCGCCCTAAGTGGGAAGGGTATGCCCAGATGTGGGTCCCGTGCTCACTACACCACTGGATTCAAGCTAGCCTGGCTGAAGAAGGGTGATGCCCTGAAACCGGTCCCAGGATGCTTGTTTCCGGTTCAGGGAGGACCTGGCGTGGCAGTTAGGGCTGGACTGTTCCCACAAGGAACAGGGTCAAGATTGATTTGCATATGGCTGGGTCCAAACTGGTGTGGTGTGGGGTGGTGTGGTGTGGTGTGGTGTGGTGTGGTGTGGTGTGGTGTGGTGTGGTGTGGTGTGGTGAGGTGAGCAAAAGAATGATGGATTTAACCCAGATCCTTGTGACTGGGGGTGATTGTTTGCATTATCCAGCATTCCGTCCATCAATTGTTTCTTTTGCATTTGTCGCCCTAAGTGGGAAGGGTATGCCCAGATGTGGTCCCGTGCTCACTACACCACTGGATTCAAGCTAGCCTGGCTGAAGAAGGGTGATGCCCTGAAACCGCTCCCAGGATGCTTGTTTCCGGTCCAGGGAGGACCTGGCTTGGCAGTTCGGGCTGGACTGTTCCCACAAGGAACAGGGTCAAGACTGATT
Source organism: Calotriton arnoldi (assembly GCA_963921515.1). Classification (NCBI taxonomy): domain Eukaryota; kingdom Metazoa; phylum Chordata; class Amphibia; order Caudata; family Salamandridae; genus Calotriton; species Calotriton arnoldi. The sequence continues at coordinate 1,114,263 of CAWUFW010004735.1, forward strand.
TGCATATGGCTGGGTTTAAACTGGGGTGGTGTGGTGAGCAAAAGAATGATGGATTTAACCCAGATCCTTGTGACTAGGGGTGAATGTTTGCATTGTTGAGCATTCCGTCCAGCAATTGTTTCTTTTGCATTTGTCGCCCTAAGTGGGAAGGGAATGCCCAGACGTGGGTCATGTGCTCCCTACACCACTGGATTCAAGCTAGCCTGGCTGAAGAAAGGTGATGCCCTGAAACCGGTCCCAGGATGCTTGTTTCCGGTCCAGGGAGGACCTGGCTTGGCAGTTTGGGCTGGACTGTTCCCACAAGGAACAGGGTCAAGACTGATTTGCATATGGCTGGGTCCAAACTGGGGTGGTGTCGTGAGAAAAAGAATGATGGATTTAACCCAGATCCTTGTGACTGGGGTTGAATATTTGCATTGTCCAGCATTCTGTCCATCAATTGTTTCTTTTGCATTTGTCGCCCTAAGTGGGAAGGGTATGCCCAGACGTGGGTCCCGTGCTCACTACACCACTGGATTCAAGCTAGCCTGGTTGAAGAAGGGTGATGCCCTGAAACCGGTCCCAGGATGCTTGTTTCCGGTCCAGGGAGGACCTGGCTTGGCAGTTCGGGCTGGACTGTTCCCACAAGGAACAGGGTCAAGACTGATTTGCATATGGCTGGGTCCAAACTGGGGTGGTGTGGTGAGCAAAAGAATGATGGATTTAACCCAGATCCTTGTGACTGGGGGTGAATGTTTGCATGGTCCAGCATTCCGTCCATCAATTGTTTCTTTTGCATTTGTCGCCCTAAGTGGGAAGGGTATGCCCAGATGTGGGTCCCGTGCTCACTACACCACTGGATTCAAGCTAGCCTGGCTAAAGAAGGGTGATACTCTGAAACCTGTCCCAGGATGCTTGTTTCCGGTCCAGGGAGGACCTGGCTTTGCAGTTCGGGCTGGACTGTTCCCACAAGGAACAGGGTCAAGACTGATTTGCATATGGCTGGGTCCAAACTGGGGTGGTGTGGTGTGGTGTGGTGAGCAAAAGAATGATGGATTTAACCCAGATCCTTGTGACTGGGGGTGATTGTTTGCATTATCCAGCATTCCGTCCATCAATTGTTTCTTTTGCATTTGTCGCCCTAAGTGGGAAGGGTATGCCCAGACCTGGTCCCGTGCTCACTACACCACTGGATTCAAGCTAGCCTGGCTGAAGAAGGGTGATGCCCTGAAACCGGTCCCAGGATGCTTGTTTCCGGTCCAGGGAGGACCTGGCTTGGCAGTTCGGGCTGGACTGTTCCCACAAGGAACAGGGTCAAGACTGATTTGCATATGGCTGGGTCCAAACTGGGGTGGTGTGGTGAGCAAAAGAATGATGGATTTAACCCAGATCTTTGTGACTGGGAGTGAATGTTTGCATTGTCCAGCATTCCGTCCATCAATTGTTTCTTTTGCATTTGTTGCCCTAAGTGGGAAGGGTATGCCCAGAGGTGGGTCCCCTGCTCACTACAGCACTGGATTCAAGCTAACCTGGCTGAAGAAGGGTGATGCCCTGAAACCGGTCCCAGGATGCTTGTTTCCGGTCCAGGGAGGACTTGGCTTGGCAGTTCGGGCTGGACTGTTCCCACAAGGAACAGGGTCAAGACTGATTTTCATATGGCTGGGTCCAAACTGGGGTGGGGTGGTGTGGTGTGGTGAGCAAAAGAATGATGGATTGAACCCAGATCCTTGTGACTGGGGGTGAATGTTTGCATTGTCCAGCATTCCGTCCATCAATTGTTTCTTTTGCATTTGTTGCCCTAAGTGGGAAGGGTATGCCCAGAGGTGGGTCCCGTGCTCACTACACCACTGGATTCAAGCTAGCCTGGCTGAAGAAGGGTGATGCCCTGAAACCGGTCCCAGGATGCTTGTTGCCGGTCCAGGGAGGACCTGGCTTGGCAGTTCGGGCTGGACTGTTCCCACAAGGGCAGGGTCAAGACTGATTTGCATATGGCTGGGTCCAAACTGGGGTGGTGTGGTGTGGTGTGGTGAGCAAAAGAATGATGGATTTAACCCAGATCCTTGTGACTGGGGGTGAATGTTTGCATTGTCCAGCATTCCGTCCATCAATTGTTTCTTTTGCATTTGTCGCCCTAAGTGGGAATGGTATGCCCAGACGTGGGTCCTGTGCTCACCTGGCTGAAGAAGGGTGATGCCCTGAAACTGGTCACAGGATGCCTGTTTCCGGTCCAGGGAGGACCTGGCTTGGCAGTTCGGGCTGAACTGTTCCCACAAGGAACAGGGTCAAGACTGATTTGCATATGGCTGGGTCCAAACTGGGGTGGTGTAGTGAGCAAAAGAATGATGGATTTAACCCAGATCCTTGTGACTGGGGGTGAATGTTTGCATTGTCCAGCATTCTGTCCGTCAATTGTTTCTTTTGCATTTGTCGCCCTAAGTGGGAAGGGTATGCCCAGACGTGGGTCCCGTGCTCACTACACCACTGGATTCAAGCTAGCCTGGCTGAAGAAAGGTGATGCCCTGAAACCGGTCCCAGGATGCTTGTTTCCGTTCCAGGGAGGACCTGGCTTGGCAGTTCGGGCTGGACTGTTCCCACAAGGAACAGGGTCAAGACTGATTTGCATATGGCTGGGTCCAAACTGGGGTGGTGTGGTGAGCAAAAGAATGATGGATTTAACCCAGATACTTGTGACTGGGGGTGAATGTTTGCATTGTCCAGCATTCCGTCCATCAATTGTTTCTTTTGCATTTGTTGCCAAGAGTGCGCTGCCAGTAAGTGTGCTATCAGCTGCTGCAGCACAGAAGAATCCCATTAGTCACCAAAGTGTTTTGATCTGGCAAGAGGTGACATTCCTGTTATTATTTTCCGGAAAGGCGTCTGCCCACTGTGCCCACCAGCGAGAGACACTCAGGGTGCGGGCAGCAGCTGAAAGTTTTTGTTTTTGCTGTTGCTCACAGCTGCTGCTGCCACAATCAAGTGGCTCCTTTCTACACATGCAACAGATAGGTTGCGCTCTTTGTCACCACCTTACGTCAGGAGATGTATAGTCCTGGGGGACACTGCCACCCCCAGCCACTGTCTGGCAGACAATGTAATGATCACCGTCAGATGAAAACACTAAAGGAGCACCTTTGTGCCATGAATTGGCTCCTCTGAACAGCCCAATGTCACCGGGACAACACAGTAGCAGTGAAATCTGAGTTGCTGCCCAGTGTGAGGAAACAGCCTGCTGCAGTGAAAGGATCACAGTCCAAGGGCAAGAACAAGCCTCCTGGCAGACGCCTCAGTGACTGCAATCAGCCTGGCACAAGTCAGTCTGCATCCCCGTGGTTCTCAGCACAACTGTTCGAGGATGCTCTCTGCTGGCTCAGCCTGTCTAGGCAGTCACCTCTGGTTGGCGTAGGCGAGTCATTTTGACAGCAGAGCACTGAACAGAGTTCAACTATTTTTATTGGTCTTTAAATTTAGAAACTGCATATAAAATTATGGCACACACACCTGTAATTTCTGATATTTATGTTTCCCTCATGTTCATTGCTTGATTCTGCAAGAAAGTGCCACTCACTTGAAATGTTACTCATAATTACACTGAAATTATGAAAATGTCACGCATAGCAAACTGAAACCTTGGCAGCTATGCCCTCTCCTCTGGCCGATTTCAGTCCCAGGGAACCAATACCCTGGGGCCTGGCCTTAATTGAATGGAGTAGGGGGGTCACACGGCTCCCCTTCATTGGCTGATTCGGCCCCGGAGACCCCATTCCCCTGGGCAAGTCGTTAACTGTTTGGGGAAGGGGGGCCATGTTGCCCCCTCACCAGGCTGATTTCGGCCCAAGGGACCAGATCCCAGGGGGCCTGGCTTTAATTCAATAGGGGAAGGGGGCTGCATGGCTCCCCTTCCGGGGCCAATTTCGGTCCGGGGACCCCATCCCCCGGGGCCAGCCATGCTTCCCTGGGTGTCCTGACCTAAGGCACCCAGTGTGCTATGGGACCCCCAGGTGGCCCTAAAGGGCCACGCGGTCCCAGCCGGGTCTCCGCCTCCTGCAGGAGCCAGCATTGCTACTGCACACAGGGAGCTGCTGGGAATGCAGCTTCCTGTGTGCAAGAGCAATCATTTAATATTTTTCCCTGTCTGCATGTCTGTGGGCAGTGATAGAGATGAAACATTGACTTCCAGTGGGTGGGAGCACTTTGACAGCTCCCACCCGCTGGAACTGGAGTGTCTGCTTTTGCTTGGTGGGATCTGTGAGCTCCTGCTGAGCAAAAGAAAACAGCTATGCCCCAGGGGTGGGTACTTCAGGACATATCAGAAGCCGGCCCTGGGGGGTGGTGGTCCCCAGGGCCATAATTGGCTCCAGGAGGGGAACCACACGGCCCCCCTCTTTTAATGTTAATTGTAGCCCCAGGGAAATAGCATTTTTTTTCACTGAATAAACCAAATGTTATAGTTAGGTGAATATGTCAGTGACAATAATTTGAACTAAAAAAACACAGAAATCCACCAGTTATGTTTAGCAGAGGTAACTATAACTTGCGCCCCACCATGCACTGCTTATGGCCTCACATATTGCATCACTCGTGACATGTTCTATGACATCATTTATGACATCACTGATGACATCTCAAATGACATCACTGATGACATCATCCATTGAGTGTGTCAATTTGTTTTATAGTTTACATAGTGGTGGGTAATTACCATATTATTTTTCTACCTAATATTGTACATTCTGTGTCCAGCTAATGGATGTAAGTGTTTACAAAACATATATGCTCCTAATGCCTCATAGGTGTGTAGAGGAATTGAACAGGTTATAAATCTTTGTATCAGACTCTTAGTAACAATAGAGATGAAATGGGATATGAGTATCTGGGGATAAGAATTCCTGTTGCGTAAGTAAGGCTGAAATAGGGTTGACCTTAATAAATGGGGCGGTAATCAATACATATCGAAGGATTGGTCATCTAATAGGTACTCGTTAGAAGAATTAGAATAACCCGTGGCTTCCCATTTATTATTAATTATACCTGGGAGGCGTCAATGGATACAAGCTGGCTGGTCAATAGGTAATAGACTGGGACATATGATTATACTTTAAAATGGCGCAGCTCTAATGATACAGGCTTTTCGATCTAAGTGAATAGAATACATGATTGGAGGCATAGCAATATGTCATACTGTAAGGAGGGTTAAAAAGTTATGGGTATTTATTATATAAATTAGAAAAACCCTTGACCCCCGCATCTATTTAGTTTCTTTCTTTCCTTCTTTTATTTATGAATTAACTATTCCTACAAGGCTATAATATGTAAGAATTGGTTGAAGGATAGGAAGCAGACGAGCAATACAGGCAATACTAACACATTAAGAAATGGTGCAGTCTTTACGATACTGGCCCCTATACCCAAAAAGAACAACGGAACAAGATTGGAGGACACAAACACGTCATACGGAGGAGGGATAAAAAGCCCCGGAATATAGCATTTTCCCTTAAACATATTGGGGCAGATTTACAAGCCCCTTGCGCCACTTTTGCGTCACTTTTCCCATGTTAAAAGTGACGCAAAAGTGGCGGAAGGCGCTTGTAAATCTGCCCCATTAAGTTCAACAAGGAAGACGTGCTGATGCACAAACGAAGTATACCACTATTGAGGTAAGAGGGAAGTACCTGGGTAGTGGATTAAAACCATGACCCCTAGGTTATCTCAGTAGGCTTTGTTAACACTCCGCATCGAAATGAGAGAGGTGGTGGATACTGTCCTGAGCATTGCCTCAGACTGGGAAGGAGGTAACTTTTTGAAAGGACCACGTTCATTTGATGCTAGGAATGCTGGGGTTAATTTAGTACTCAAGAAGAAGACTATCACAGTCACAACATACCCTGGCATAAAACGTCAATGGGGTTGCATATGGGATAGTAGGTAGGTTGAGGCCCCATAAGACAAGAACAGGAGTAAAATCGACAATAGCTTATGATTGTGCCAAATAGCAGTGATTTAACTATGCATACATTAAATGATAAATATCAATTTTTAGGCAGTGGGAGGCCCTATAGCAGCCCTATAACCGAGTTTGAACTGGACAGGAAGCTTAGAGGATGACAAATTCTATAGCAATCCCCCAATTCATTGGTAAGGGAATACTTATTTTCAGAAGAAGGTAGGAATATTAATCTACTAAAATGAGGATGATTTAACTTCTGCATCCAACTCCCTGCAGGCAGCCTACCGGAAACAGCTAACCCCAGGCTGCACAATGCTTTTAGTCGTGTGTGGTGTGGGGTTAGCCGCAGGGCCTGTCTTGCAACCAGGCCATGCCTCCAACTTACAGCAGGCAGTATGCATCATGCTGTGCACAGCCTTTGGCCGTGCACAGCTGGGGGTTGGCCACAGGGCTTGGCCTACCGCCAGGCCCTGTGGCCAAACCCCCAGCAGACTGCCACCCCCACACATAGCATAGCCTTTGGCGTGCAAAGTGTAAGGTTGGCCTTTGGGCCCAGGGGACCGTATCCTCTGGTGCGAAAACATATACATTAAGGGGAGGGGGGCATGCAGCCCCCTAGCCGACCATTAATTGCCCCCAGGGACACCATCTCCCAGGGATTGTTCCAATGAAAAAGGGGAGGTGGGCCATGTGGCCCCCCTCCCCAAGCCATAAAAGGCCTTGAAACACTATCCTCTGGGCCAACTACAATTAAACAAGGGAGGAGGGCCTGTGCCCCCTTCCCCAAGCCTAAATATGCCCTGGGGACCATATCCCAACAGAGTCAAATACACTAAGAAAGGAGAGGGGGCCATGTGTGAGTAGCTGTAAGAGTGTCTGAGTGGTTCTGTCAGTGGGTGCATGAGTGCCTGAGTGGGTTTGTGAGTGGGTGTGAGAGTGTCTGAGTGCATCTGTGAGGGAGTGCATTAGTGTCTGAGTTGATCTATGAGTGCGTGTGAGTGTTTGAGTGACTGTGTGAGTGTCTGAGTGGGTCTGTGTGTGGGTATATCAGTGTCTGAGTGAGTCTGTCAGTGGGTGTGTGAGTGCCTGAGCATGTGAGTGGGTATCTAAGTGTCTGTGTGGGTGTGTCAGTGACTGGGCCACAACTGAACCTCACCTGTCCCTTTATCCAAAAAGATGCCACAGTTTTGCACAAATTATCTACCCAAGTGGAGTACTTTCTACTGGTTAATTTCTAAGTGCTACCTCCTTGAGTAAATGTTCAGTACACATTCTACACTACAGCTGCATAATGGAGCATGAGGAACTGTCACCAGTGACCTTGTGAGTGTTTTTGGCAATATGATTGTTCCTCATGCATCTTTATCTAGAAATCTGTGAAAACATGAATCTTCCTTTAGAGAAGACGATGAGGTAAATCTCCACCAAACAAGAGTCCTTTGTCTTAACTATATAAAGTAAGTGCTTCTTTGTTTGGGAGAGATGGCCTCATATTCCTCAGCATCAAGAACGTGTCACCAAAATTGGCCCGCTGGGGGACCTTTTAGCAAGCTGCTCATCATCCTGGCAAGTTGCGGGAAGACCATTGCATACTACTAAGTAGACAGGGTGGGGCCAAACATGTGAAACTTCAGGTGATTTTGCCCATTTGTATGCTCGTAGATTTTTAAAAGGAAGAATCATGGGCTCTGCTCTCACCTGGTAAGGACAAGAAAAAACCCACTCATCACAGTCACTACATATTGCGCTCCAATAGATCAATGATGCATTCACCTCCACAAAGCATTTCAGATCTTCTTTCTATGTGGAACTGGCAAGAAAACATACTTGCTTTGCCTTTGTCAAGCCCAGGAGGGCAACATCATTTGCCCTTTACAAAAGTGGAGCTTCAACTGGGGCACCTGTTATGTTTATATATGTGTTTCCGTTGAGCTTTAATTTTGGCTCCGGGGACCCCACCCCCTGGGCCCAGCCATGTCTACCTGGGTGCCCTGGCCACACCCAGGGCACCTAGCGTGCTTTGATGGGGACTGCAGGGGTAGCCACAATGCCCCCACGGTCCCAGCCAGCTCCCCACCTCCTGTGGGAACCGGAATTGCTCCTGCACGCAGGAAGCTGCTAAATATGCGATTACCTGCATGTGGGGGCAATCTTTCATCTGTTTCTCTGCCCGCATGACAGTGGGCAGGGAAACAGATGAAAACTCCGCTCCCAGCAAGCAGAAGCAGTTTGACAGCTCCCGCTTGCTGGGAGTGGAGTTAGTGTTCGCTCTCGCTTGGCGGGAGATGTCACAGCTCCTGTCAAGTGAAAGCAAACAGCTATCTCCTGAGAATGGGCACCTTGTGAGATAGCAGGAGCTGCCCCTAGGGGGTGGCAGTCCCCAGGGCCATTAATGGCTCCAGATAGGGTGACGAGTGGCATATATATCAGCAGCCAAGGGCACTTCATCCCCCAACCATCAGTGCCCCAGGAGGCATGTTTGCATAGTGGTGGAGAAAGGGGGCGTGGCCTCTGAAGACCTTTAAGCAATCACGCTGTGTGGGACCTACTAGAGGTTAGGAGGAGCAGTTGTTGGCCCCCAAGGACATCCTTGTGGGTCAACTACCCCTCCTGTTACCTTCAGTAAGTCCCACACTATGGGATTGCTGAGAGGTCTTCATGGCTCACCCCATTTCTCTACCACTCTGCAAACATGCCTCCTGGTGCACTACTACTTGGAGGATGAAGTCCGCTTGGCTGCTGAGGGTCCTTGGGGTCTAAAAACTATTCCTGCTACCTCCAGTAAGTCCCACGCAGCTGGATTTCTAAGAGGTCTTCGGAGGTCACGTCCCCATTTTTCCACCACTCTGCAAACATGTTTCCTGGTGCACTACTGGTTGGGGAATGAAGTTCTAGTGGATGCTGAGGAACCTTTGAGGCCAAGAAATCCTCCTGGTACTTTCTGTAAGTCCTACACAGTGGCATTCTTGAGAGCTGGTCAGAGGTCCTGCCCCCTTTGTCCACCACTCTGTAAATGCCATTACTACTTATAAAACCATAGAAATTAACTGAAAAAACCCAAATGTTACAGGGACGTTATAGTTAGGAAATGGAATTAAAAATACCTTAGAAATTCACTGAAAAAAACAAAGGTAACAGGGATAGTTACACTCAGGTTTCACTTGTACAAAACCAGTGAAATTCAGCAGTTATAGTTAGCTGAGCTAACTATAACTCACGCCCCTCAATGCACTGCTTAAGACCTCACATATTTCCTCACTCATGACATGGTCAGTGACATCACTGATGATATCACTGTTGACATCTCAAATGATATCACTGATGGCATCATCCACAAAATCACAAACACACCCACTCACACCCCCATAGAACCTTTCATACACCCACTCCCACACAACCATTCACAAAACCATTCACGGACTTACATACCCACTCACTGATTCATAGATCTACACACACACACATCTACTCACTCACCCATACAGCCACTCATACACCCACTTTCTCACTAATACAGCCATTGACATATCCACTCATACACCCATACAGCCACTCACACATTAAGTCAGTCACTCATAGAGCTACTAACACACGTACTCACCCATCCATACAGCCAATCAAACAGCCACTTATTCACCCATTCAGTTACACACACACCAACTTACTTATTCATACAGATACTAACATGGACTCACTCACCTATACAGTCACTGACAGAAGCACACACTCACTCATACAGCCACTCTCACATTCACTAACTCACCCATACAGTCACTCATATACCCCATCACTCACCTATGGTGCCTTTCACATACCCAGTTACTCACCCATATACCACTGACACATCCACTTACTCACCCACACAGCCATACACACACTCACTCACCCATACAGCCCCTCACACACACTCACTAACCCATACAGGCACTGACTCACCCACTCACTCATCCATACACTCAGTCACATAGCCCCTCGCCCACCCACAAGACACTCAGATAACCTTACAGGTACTCAGACAAACAATCCCTCACAAACACAGCCACTCCCTCACACACCTATACAGCCACTGAGACACCAACTGACAGACTGATACAGACATTCACACAACCAGTCACTCACCCATACATTCACTGAGACACCTAATTACCCACTTCTGCAGTCAGTCACGCACCCACTGAATCATCCATACAGGCACTCATACACACACTGATTCACCAATACACCTTGGTGTATATATATTTAACACTCATAAACTTTTTAAAAACACTGACAGTCACTGGATGATGTCATCAGTGATGTCATCATTGATGTCACTGACCATGTCATGAGTGATGTAATATGTGAGGTCTCGTCAAAACCAGAGAAATTCAGTGACCTCACATATTACATCACTTATGACACAATATATATATATATATATATATATATATATATATATATATATATATATATACACTGAAATAAAATAGAGGCTAAAGTAACGTTATAGATAGGTGTGATAAAAAGATCTGTTTTTCTTTAAGACAAATCTTAGAAATTCACTGAAGAAACCAAAGATGAAAGTGTTAAAGTAATGCTATAGTAAGGGGAATATGTTAGTGACAACATTAACGTTTTGAAGTATAAATAACACAGAAATTCATCAGTTTGTAGTTAGCAGAGCTAATCATAACTTACGCCCCCACATTGCACTACTTATGTCCTCACATATTACATCACTCATGACATGTTCTATGACATCATTGATAATATCACTGATGACATCATCCAATGAGTGTGTTAGTTTGTTTTATAGTGTACATAGTGGCGGGTAACTACCATATTACTCTTCTATCTAATTTTGTACAGCCTGAGTCAAGCTAATTGGTGTGTTTACAAAAAGCATGTGCTCCTAATGCATCATAGAGGTATTGAACACGTTATAAATCTTTGTATTGAAGAGCAACTCTGTGTGCAGGTGACAGTTGACAACTTCTGTTCATTATGTTCACCTATGTTTTTTGCTACTGCAGGAAAAGTTTCCAGCAGGGCAAAGATTCTAAGTACTATGTACTAAGTGTTGTAAGCAGCCTTGAGTTATTAAACAGAATCATCTCAGCATGACAGTTGTTTATAAAATAGAAGACTGTGTGCACCAGGTACTAACCTGTGTATATGTGCTTATTTTGCATCCGAAGTTGGGCTCAGTATGAAGGGCGCAGGCAGCATGACCTTTAGCACCTTCAGACCTTGGTTATTTTTAGCGAATAGTCACTCTTTGGACACGTTTTGCATGGAGTGTACACTGTTCTTGTAGATACTTTTTAATACTGTGTGGTGTATTTCTCATGAGAGGTTCACTGTTTGCATATAGTGTAGTGCAGAGTAACCTCTTTCTATAGAGTAAACAGCATCAACAGTACTCACTTTTCTACTTATATCCACTTCATTTCTCAATGTAGGTTCAGTGACTGTCAGGGATTTGATACAGGTAAAGATTGGCTGTAGTAGGGCATTAGTTTTGTAACAGGGCTTCAGTATCTGGAGGAACTTGGCTTTCCCTGAGTAGTAGTATACAGATTGAGGAATGTGTGCAGGATAGGTTACCCTTTCATCTGTGGTTCATTGTCAAAATAAAATCAGCTACCCATGAAGTGTATGGTATAGGGTCAATGTTGCACATAACACATTCTTGCTTTATGGAAGGGATTGTAGGTATGGTAACAGTAATGATGCTTCATATTATTCTGAGCTATTTTGCACTAACTTTCATTGCTCTAATGATCTACTCATTTATAGAGCAATGTGTACAAAAGAAGCGTGGATGATGTCATCAGTGATGTCATCAATGATGCCATCAATGATGTCATCAGTGATGTCATGAATGATGCCATGAATGATGTCATAAATGATGTCTCACTGCCTCTGTGTCTCCGTCTTTACCTTTTGTCTTTCTGTCTTCCCGCTCTCTTTCGCTCCCCATATTTCCCTATCAGTTTATCCCGCTCTCTCTCCCTGACGGTAAACAACCCTGACCACGAAACCGTCACCCCGCATGTTGTTACAACGCAGTCGTTACAACGACCGCGTTGTAGCAACGCATACCATTACCACGCAAGTCGTAACCACGACTTGCGGAGGGGGGAGAAGGTGTTGGATTTAAAATCCAACACCTTCCCTACTGTCCGCACAGACTGGAGTTGGAATAGTAAATTATACTATTCCAACATCCAGCGCTCTCTTCGCAAGTCGTGGTTACGACTTGCGTGGTAATGGTATAGCGTTGTTACAACGCGGTCGTTGTAACGACCGCGTTGTAACAACATGCGGGGTGACGGGCAGCGGGAAAAAGAGGCTTATTCCTCCCTGACCCTCTCCATCTTTTTTTTATGTCTTTCCATGACTCTGCCTGTCTTTGACTTATGTCTCTCTCCTCATTCCTGTCTTTCTCGTCCTCCCTTTGACTATATTTGTCTTTGACACTCCCTGTCTTTGACTTCTTTGTCTATCCTGTGTCTCTCGCTCTACCCATCTCTCCATCTTTTTCTGTCTTTCCCTGTCATTCTCTCTCAATACTTGTCTCTCTCTGAATGTCCCTCTCTCTCACTTTCTCTCTAAGTCTGTTCTTGCTTTATTGCTCTCTTTCCACTTTCTCTCCCCATCCTCTCACTGCCTGTCTTTGTATACTCGTTGGTCCATGCCTTTCTTGCTCACTAGTTTTCATGGTTTATGTCACACATAAACAAAAGCTTTTTAAGGCATGGGGAGAATAAGGCCCTCATTACAAGTTCAGGGCTAAGTGCTGATTGCACAGGGATCAGAATTAGGAGTTGTGTAATAATTATCACACCCTGTAGTTTTTACCTGATAGATTACTGGGAGGGATAAGGCCAGTAAAAAGGCGAAATATGCAGACTTTGGTGTGCTAAATAAGTTCTGCATATTCTACCTCATTTACAAGTAAAAAAAACTCAGAATAGAAGGTATTTACTACATGTGGTAAATACCTCACCTTAGAGTTATGACATTTACTACACGTTGTAAATACCTTAACCTTTTCCTCATAAATTGTAACAAGGACGTAAAGGATTTGCCCAGAATGACAGGACGTTGAGCCAATGAAGGCCTCGAACCTGGATCCCCAGGTTCAAGGGCGGTTGCGCAGGCCATTAGGTCACATCCATCTCCTCCTGTCATCTTCCTACTTTGTTATGTGCAGTTTGAAAAGCATGGCCTGTGAAGTGCTGACAATAGCCTTGGCCGTTCTTAATTGAAGCCTGCTTTGCTTTGCAGGGGAAGGAATGTTTTGTGGGCGCTTGACAGCAGATGCTTCATACTGGCAAGACGGAGGGCCTCCTGAGTGACTGAAAGGGAAAACTAAGCAAACATCGTTTGTCACAGACGGAAGAGCTTTTGACTTTCATCACAAACCTCAAAATGTTGGCTCTTGGTTCGATGGAGCGATCTCATTCAGGAACAAAATCAATGAGGAGCAGCGCTCATGTCAATCCTGACTGAAACGCGGAGCGGAAATCAAAGCCTTTCTAATGGAAACGCACCTGGAAACTCTTCCCAAGACGCCACGGGCTTCAGAAGAGACTCCGCCACGCGCTCTGCACCAGCGCTCCGAAACACTCTTTAAGACACGCAAAGTAGCATTGAAAACAAACAGGTCCTGGCAAGCTTTTTTTTAAAAAATTTTTATTGAGCGTAGATAGCAGACAAAGTAGACATGTTAAACATGATAAGAGAAGAGAAAAATAACAGACTTGCATAATACCCAAATTCATATTACAGTAGACAATAAATAAATAGATTCACATATAGTATAACCAGTATTCTAAAAAGCCCGACTCAACCTTCATAATACCCAATTTCATATTACAGTAGACAGATAAATAAATTCACATATAGTATAACCTTCATAATACCCAATTTCATATTGCAATAGACAAATAGGTAGATTCACATATAGTATAATCAGCATTCTAAAAAGCCCAACACAGGGAAAAAAGCTGCTACCGACTGGCCTCAAATCAACAATTAAAAAGCAGGCACGATATAAAATAAAAACCTCAGATTTCTCTTTGCCTTGATCTTGGCAAGCTGATGAGAGGAATTTTATTGTTTTTAGTGCAAGTGCATGTGACTAAAATTCAATAAAGAATGAAAACGGAAACATGCCATCACTTGAACGTGGTTGCAATAAGAGTTTTAAAATAAAAAAGTAATCATCACATGTAATTTAACTACAACAGAAAGGTGTTTCCTAGCTGGGATTAAAACCTTTTTTTTTTAGTTTTGATGCGCTCAATAGGAAAATGTAATTCTTAGTGGAGCAAAGAAAATGAACTAATGTGACCTGGAATTACTGTAACCTGAACCTGTAACCTGAAGACATCGATAAAGTAGACAAGGATGATGGAATAAAAACAAAAAAGGATAAAGAATGAAAATAAAAAGCATTTGCAAAGCAAAATATTGACCTGATAGATCTGGCAAAGACATGCACTTCTGCTTAGACCAGAATGCACATGCGTAAACCCAAAATGCTGTCACTCACAGTGCAAGAGTGCCAGTGGTTAAAGTGGGCTGACTCATTGCATCATCTTGTATGCTGTGATTGGTGGAATGACAAGGTGAATAATAGCTGAGCAGACCAATGGATGAAAAATGATTAACTCACAGTCTCTCTACGGATGTTTATATACATGTATTTCTTATTTTTAATTTTATTACTTGAGTCTGGTAAGACAGCTGAATCAGACATATAGAAGGACAGCAGGTAGAGTTGTCCTAGTCTCTTTCTTGGCTGGACTAGAGGAAATCTTTTTATTTGTCAGGGGCCACCAGAAGATAGTTAAGAAATGCCCTAACCTGGTCTGAAACTCCTATTGTACATAGCCCTTATTTTTGTACTTCTGGAATTCTTCTCATGCCACTGTGAAGACTTCTATGGTCTAGATTGGTTATAAAAATCTACCTATGTCCAGTAACATGAACATTTCTGGCTTTGTAAGTCAAAGCAGTGATGAACCGAAGAGTTCAATAAAACATAAAGACACACACATATACACTATCAGACTTGCTGATTTTCACCATGGAGGGCCTGTTTATGATTGATAGAGGAACACTTTATCAGTATTCCCTTGAGGAAGTAAGAATACCACTGGTATTTGCACTTCTGTGTTGCTGAAATACCAAATACTCAGTGCTTAACTTGAGCTGGTGGCTGCCGGTGGAGGCCAAATCCAGTTATTTTTCCTCACTGACATTGACCAAGAGAGGGAAAACCCAACAAAGCAAAACAACTGAGGAAGAGAAAGATGGAAAACCTGTCACAAAGAGAGAAAGCAAGAGTGAGATAAACGGGAAGGGGGTGTCTTGTTGTGGATTAAAGAGCCATGAGGCGCATTCAAGATTACGCAGCCTTGGTATCTGGCGCACCGATGTTCAATAGCACTGGCTGTTGGCTTCTCAGCAGAGCCTTGAGCATCCGCACTTAGGGGAATATTTCAAGCTCCTATCCCCCAAAGAACATCACTTTTTTTGACGTTGTGGTGGCGATACGGGCTTCGCCTTATTTACAAGGCATTCTTAAGCCACTTAACGTGGCTTAACGCTGCCTTGTAAATAGGGCACCCTTTCACGCTATACTTAACGTGAAAGGGGTGGGCAATTGGTGTTGCGGGGGGCATTCTGCTGCAACAACCATGAATTTTGACGCTTCCCCAAATTTAGAAGAGTGGCGTAAATATGGGACAGCACCAAAATTAAGACCAGGAAAACCTGATCTTAACAGGGTGCCACGAGGAGAAATGCTTTATTTTTCCTAGTTTTTGCTGTTTTTATGTATGCTGCATTGCGCAGCACACATAAAAACAGCAAAACGCCATGCATGATTGTTTATGTGAGGGAAGGTGTCCCTTCCTGCACATAAACAATCATTTTAAAAAGGACGATTTGCAACTTCTATGTGTGCTGCACAAAGCAGCACACATAGAGGTTGCAAATCGCCATTTATGATTGTTTATGTGCAGGAAGGGACACCTTCCTGACATAAACAATCATTCCCCACAATGCAGGCACCCTTGCACTCTGGTACAAGGGTGCCTGTGTTGGCGCTAGGCAGCTAAATTTAGCGCCGCGCAGGGGGGAATCGCAGGGCTGCACCATATTGTTGTACATACTGTGCGGCCATGCAATTTGTAGAAGTGGTGGAGCTTGGTGTTAACCAAAGAAGGCTAACACTGCGCTCCACCACTTCTTTGTAAATATGCCCCTTAGTCTTTCACAAATTAAGCACTGCAAATTCGAGACTACCTGATGGAAATTTGTAATAACCTGTTTGAATAATATTTCTGCACTGATTCTCGGATGTTTGCAGCAAGGGAATTGCGAGAAAATTAAATGCTCCAATTTTAAACCATGCCTCAAATGGCATTAAGTGAGCCAGAACCTTCCAAGAAGAGACCCTTTCATCCTTTATTTCATCAGTCCATCTATCCTTTCTTTCATCCTTCCATCCATCAACATTTAATCTATCCATCCACCCTTTCATCCTTCAATCCATCCGTTCAATCATCTGTTCCTTTACCCCTCCATCTCTAAACCCATTGTCTTTCACCTTTCCATCCATTCAACCAACCATTCATCTGTTCACCCATTTATCCATCCATCCATAACACACACATATATATGTACCCATCCATCCAGCCTTTCACCCATTATCCACCCTTTTACCCTTTCATCCTTCCCTCTTTCCTTCCATCGATGTTGCCTTCCTTCTTCAAACCTACTTTCCTACCCCATTTTGTTCTACCTTTCTTTATTCTAGCTATCTGCACATCTATCTTTTGTTTGTACCTCCTTACTTGTTCCCTTACCTTTCAGCCTTGTGTTACTCTGTTTCTCTGTCTTTTTTATTCATTTTCCTCATTGTCTTTCTCTGTCCCCTTCATTTAACTTTGCTCGTTTGCCAGGTATGAGACTACACCATCAGCTCTGTCTTGTATGTCACATTCACTATCATTTAAGAGCCATTTCCTATAGACTTGCAGAGGCCCCGGAAGGACAAATCCACCTTTTATTGGGACAAAGCTTATCATCCCAGGGGTCGAGTGGTAACACCCGGCTTTTACTTCTTCACTGTGGGTTTCACAACACCACGGGTTTCTCACCATTTCAGCTTGTTTTTTCTCCACTAATTTCCCCAGCTTTCTGTGGCTGAAATGCCTGTGGTCAAAATAGTGGGCATGCGATGTTCCGACATCAATCATAATCCTAGTTCGTCTGGTAACTCCTATCGGGAAGTTAATTCTACCTTCATACACAAAACTCCAGAAGCATGCTGAACATACAGGCTGAATCCACCATACTGGGACCCACAACTGATCAGACAGTCCCAAAATCCTCCTCACTTATCCAGGCTCTTCGAAGACCAGACCAATCAGACTTGTATTGATTGGAAAAATAATTAATAGGGCTTGGAGATTATCAACAGGTAATTGAGTAATTACCTTCAGATCCATTGTCCTCGATTCCAGTGATTACAACTGAAGAATTTTGGACAATGGTGTTCTTGGAAGGAAATTTATTCAGTGGCTGAGGGTCATGGGAGAAGATATATGATCTTGACTCACCACTCAGAAGTAATGAAAAAACAGGCAAACTTCTGAAACTGATGGACAGGTCTAAAAAGAGAAGGAGGGGCATGGATAAAAAAACACCTGGTACCCTAAGGTCTGATGATAGGTGGTCTATCAAAAAAGATCACCAAACTCACCAATCCAGTGAAACAACATGAGAGCCACCATGAGAACCACCATCAGTGTCAGGAATTCCAGGTCATGAGGACAACAGCTTGAAAGGATAAAGTTGAAAAGCTAAAACTACAATGGATATGTCCCAAGAGGTAGAAATAGGATGAACCACAGGCTAGGGCAAAAAGAAACTTTTTAAGAGCTGTCAATGTCCTACTATCATCAAAGCTTTCTCAGAGATCCTGATGGATACCTATTGTACATGTAGGGTCGAAACAGAAAGTTCAAAACCAGAGAAACTGAACGAATATCTGAAACCCACACTCCAAGGGAGACAAGAAACGATCGGAGCAACGCTCTGGAAAAACTCCCAGTGTTTCGCAAAATATCTCATCATAAATGGTTGGCCTGACAGCTGGCTGACCTTAACTAGGTGGCCAGGACATGCTTTTTGCAACTCCATCCTCTCAACTTCCAAACTGAGAGACAAAGAGTCCTGGCAGAAAGCATTCCTATGAGTGAAGAAGACTTGAGCGACCCATCAACAGTCACCAAGCTAGTCGATGGGCCAGAGCCTGAAGGATTGGAATTACAGCAGGAAAGAAGCAACCGCTCTCAAATCAACTCCCTCTGAGCTCCCTGGGATTAAAGAAAAGTGGTGGAAAAGTGCAAAAGGTCAGGGATAGCCACAAACTTTCCAGAAACATCAGTGGAATGATGCGATGCAACATCTCCACCTTAAAGGGAATCGCACAACTAGACAATTGACTTCCTTCATGTTGAAAACAATCCAGAATGCTCTGTGAGCTTGGGTTCCAGAAAGATGATTGAGTATACTTCCATAGTCTGCTCTTCCAGGGAACTAGAAAAACAGTTCCCGTCCCCACCAGTGCCCGGATTGCTAGAGACAGTGCTTATCTCTTCTATGGACCAAGGACATGGCATGAGAATGACAAATTTGGTCAGATTGAGCCATTCTTGATCACTTGTAGAATCCATGCATCAAACATTTTATGCGAGACTTAGCGAGCCCTCCAACCAACCAGTAGAGCCAGGGCCATCATAGTCAGGATCTCTTTCACTTGCCAGAGGAGCCATGATTGGTTTTCTTTGGGTAGCAACCTGTGGAATACTGGCTCTCATGCCTGTGAGATGGGAGGGTGGCAGTCTCCTGAAGTACTGATGAAAGGAAGATTTAGAGAAGGAAGCAGATGAAGAAGACTGCTCTTGAATGCTTCCTCTCATTCAACATTCAATGCACCTTGTCCTCCAATTCAACTTCATACAGCTGAGTACCTTCACACAGCTGACGTAGGTCAGCAGACCTCTCGGAGGCATCCGTTTCAAAAGTCCTTTGGGAGCAGATTACTCTGAGCCTGCACCAAGGAGACCCAACCAAGGCATATGTGTGAGCCATACCAAACAATACATTGGAAAGAAATTCTACCTGTTACTTCATTAGTTTTACCAGAGCACAACTCCCAGTATCTTTCTCCACAGCTCTGAACAACTCTTCAGAAACAGAAATCAGACACTGCATCATACAGGCCCTGAGATCCCTGCTCTAAGTGCCAGTGGTACAGTTTTTTGAAAGAGGAATCCATCTTTAATTTGTACCATAATTACATATAACATCTTCCACCATTGAGGTTTTCCTCGTCAGGCTGGTTTCTAGGGAATCCGTGTAAACAGAGTATTGCGTTGATTGCCCTTTTTTACAAGTGACCAGAGATGTGACTAATATTCCTGCCAAAACATTTACCCACTCAAGGGGAGATTTATGGCCCAGTTTGTATCGTGTTTGCAACACACAATGTGGTACATGTGCGACGCAAACCTTAAGTGAGATTTATGAAGTCACGCAAGGCCACTTTGCTTGGCCCTGAGTGGCTCCATAAATCTGGAGTAAAGCAACGCAGTGCAAATCACTGCTTTGCCTTACTCTGCCCCGGGAAAGCATTCCATGGGCATTGCGTGGGTGTTCAACCACAACTCCTATGTATTTTGACACATTCCCAGATTTACCAGAATGGGCCAAAATGATACTCCTTCCCAGGAGAGGCATAACGAGGAGAAACATCTTTATTTCCTCTTTCTATCTATGCTGCTTTTTGCATTGTTGAATTTATTGATAAAGACAAATCATTTTCGAATGATGACACTCCAGACAATTGTTCTTTTGGTAAAATCAGGAGATTATTTAGAATCTATAGACTTGCCGGACGCATACCTTTATGTGCTGATTCAAGAATCTTACCAGAAGTTTCTGAGATTTGTGGTAGGCCACAAACACTACCAGTTCAAGCCTCTTCCCTTTGATTTAAAATCCTCGCTGTGGGTTTTTACAAAGGTTCTGGCTCCGCTCATGGCTTTACTACATCTCGAAGGAATTTTCCTACAAATTATGTCGCAGACTGGCTGGATCAGGCTCCAACAAAATAACTTTTGCTCTCCAGGGTGATTAGAGTATTATCGATTCTCCAAGACCATGATTTCCTAATAAATTAGGACTTGTCAAATTTTGTTCCCTCTCAGGACCTGGACTTTATAGGTGCTAGGTTCCACATAGACCTATGATTGGTTACTTTAACCCAAAGAAGGGTCCAAATTATTCAAGCTCACATCAACGATCTTCTTTCTCAGGAGGCCCCTCTAGTTTTCTCTTGATTGAAGGCACATGGAGATTTAGCCTCCACAGTAGTTTTGGTTCCATGGGCAAGGTTCCAACTGAATGGTCTGGCGAAATGGATGCACCAAAACTGGTCCCCAGAATCTCTAGATATGACAACATCAGTTTCATTCTCGTCTTGAGTGCGAAAGAGTCTGGTTTGGTGGTTGAAGGGTTGCCACATCTTGATAAGAGTATTGCTGGCTCTTCAAACTTCAAAAGTCATCACAACAGACGCAAGCCTGTCAGGTTGGGGATCTTGTTTTGCAGACTATCAGATTCCAGGCCTTTCAGACCCTTAGACCCTTCAGAACTACACCTCCCAGCAGCTTCTGGCACTGGGAGTAGAGTTGGGGACTGGTTCTTTCTGGTTTTCCCGCCCCCACCGGCCTTAAAGCCGATCACTGGAATCCTGCATCGCGGGATGCACTCGGGCAAAGCCCAGGGCAAGGGTAGTCCCGTCCTACACCTGTTGGAGCCGGAGGAGGCTGGACCACCCTTCTTTCGATGCAGCTTTTAGGTAAGTCGCATCGCCTCCCCCTTTCCAGCACCTGCACTTAGCCTCTGCTCCTCTGCCTGCTCAGCACTTGTTCCTCCCTCAGCAGCTTGCTGCCCACAAGCATTCCCTCCAGCCCCGGGCAGCATTAGTCCGCAAAGCACACCCTCTCTGGCTGCCTTACCTCTCTCCGGGCCGGCCTGCTCGCCCCCTGCCCGGTCTCCTCCCATATGCCAAGCCGAATGTCCGTGGCCCTCTCCTTCTGACCCTGTAAACCAGTAGCCCCCGCACTCCTGCCACCTGTTCCCCTCTCTGCTGTGCCAGGTACCTCCCCATGCGGAGGTCCACAGCCACTCAACCCCATGCCCGACTCCCCTGGCATGAGGGCCACAGTGCGACCACATAGCACACGCATGCAGCGGGCTTGCTGCGCATGCACCAGGAAAGTGTCCAGTGCCTGGACACCTACCCCAACGGACCGCCACCACTTCACCTCGGACGAATTTCGAGCCCTGAACTCTGGACACCAGGATAACAACAACTGCACCCATGCCTCCCCCTGGACCACGAACTCCCTTTTTCCTGCCGGAACTGCTGCTTCACCTGAAACACCCAGGATACTACTGACGCCACCCCCACCAACAAGGCCGACATCAAAACCTCCGAAAAGATGCACTGCTTGCTGATCAACGCAGGCTCACTCGGAAAACACACCAAGGAAATCTGGGACACCATCACGACCCATGCCCTGGACGTCGTCTTCATCAAAAAAACCTGGCTGAACCCTGCGTCTGCTCCAGACATCCGTACCCCGACGGATACAAGATTGCACACCGGGACCTAACTTACAGAAGCGGCATCAGCATTGTGATAATCTAAAGGCGAACCTCAAATGCTCTACCGCTACAGATGACTCCATCCCCTTCATGGAGCACCTCAATTTCTAACTCCAACAGCAAAACCACTATCAGAGGCACCCTTGCCAACAGACCTCCGAGGCCCCGCCAGCCTTCTGCAACGCCAGCCCAGATTTCATCGCCCCTTTCGCCATCGACTCGAATCTATACATCTTTCTAGGAGACTTCAACTTCCACCTTTAGAACACCAAAGATGCTAACACGGCTGACTACTAGAAAGTATGGCCAACCTCGGACTCAAACAGCTGGTCACCAACCCTATCCACACCGCAAGGCACACGCTTGACCCTATTTTCTCAGCCAGCAAAACCAAAGAGCTCACCTGGACTGACCACCACTGCGTCCCCTTCATCATCTTGGAACCACCCAACACCCCCACCTCCACTGCCAGCAAGACATGATGCAGCAGGGAAAAGGTATCAGAACAATAATGGACCAACACCCTTAACTCCTGCCTACCCACCACCACCAGAGACACAGAACAAGCGGCGGACAACTTCGCAAACTGGCTCATGGCAAGCGCTGACAAAGTCACACCAAAGAAACCCACCATCCCCAAGAAATGAACACAACACCCCAAATGTTCATAGAAGAGCTGAAAACCCAGAAATGTGACTGCAGAAAGAAGGAAAGAAGATGGCATGCCAGTAAGACCCTCAAGGACTGAAAACGCTTCACAGATGCCCTCAACCGATACCACCACCTTCTGAAGAACACCAAGAAGCCCTAGCAATCCTCATCAAGGACAGCTCCAACAATAGCAAGGAACTTTTCAACATAGTCAAAGAATTCACCAACCCCTCTGCAACCTAAAACAACATCACACCCTCACAAGCTCTCTGAGACACCCTTGTGGACTTTTTTCACAACAAAATCAACACCAAGACTTTGCACCCCAACCCCCCGCCGAGGCCATCATCATCCGCATTACGGCGAACGATGTACATGGACACCAGCTCACCTCGTGGAACATTCTCTATGAGAAGGAAATGGCATCCATCATGAGATCCATTTACTCAGGAGCAGACGCGGTCCGTGCAGGTAACAGCGGTGGGGCTGGGTATGGGGCGTTTTTGAGGGACGATGCCTAGGGAAAATTAATTATTTAATTAATTTTTCCTCTGCATCGTCCCTTGAAATCCCCCCTTACCTGGCCCCACTGCTGTTACCTGCACAGACTGCGGCTGCTCAGGAGACTCCAACGGACCCCTGTCTACACCATACATTCAACCTCACCAATCAACCCATCAGCAAACAACTCACCAAGGTCCTTAATTTTTCAATCACCCTGGCTCACTTCTCCCAGCAATGGAAACATGCCGACGTGAAGCTGCTGCTGAAGAAGCCATCCGTGGACCCAGAGGAGCCTAAGAACTAATGACCTATCTCCCTACTCCATTTCCCAGACAAGGTCATTAAGAAAGCCATCAATGTCCAGCTCACTAGACATCTGGAGAGCCACAACCTTCTGGAGCCCTCCCAGTCAGGCTTCAGAGCTAACCACAGCATAGAGATAGACCTAGTCACAGCCACGGACGACATTAGAATGCTGTCATACCACAGAGGAACAGCAACTCTCTTCCTCCTCGACCTCTCAGCAGCCTTTGACACTGTTACCCACACCACACTGTTAAACAGACTCCAACAGATCAGAATCCAAGGAGCAGCCCTCAAGTGGATTGCATCTCACCTCACAGGAAGAACTATAAGGTCATCCTCCCGCTCTACTCCTCACTACCTAGGAACATCACCTGCAGTGTACCCCATGGCTCATCACTCAGCCCAACCCTCTTCAACGTATGCATGACATCCCTGGTAAACATTGTCATGAATCACGGATTAAACATCATCTCTTACGCCGACGACACCCAACTCATCCTTTCCCTGACTAATGACCCAGCAACCACCAAGGACAGTTCCAAAGATGCATGAAAGTCGTGGCCGCCTGGGTTAACAACAACTGTCTCAAACTCACAACCGACAAGACTGAAGTACTCATCTTTGGGCAAGGAAAGGTCATCCTCTAGAACAATGCATGGTGTCCACCTGAGCTGAGTCCAACCCCCAATCCCACCAAACACACCCGCAACCTCGGCATCATCCTCAACAGCCAGCTATCCATGAAGAACCAGGTCAGTACCATCTCCTCTGATAGCTTACTTACTCTCTGAATGCTCAGGAGGGTCTTCAGATGGCTCCCACCCAACACCAGGCGAACTGTCACGCAACCTCTCATCATCGGCAGACTATACAATGGCAACTCCCTCTACACAGGAATAACCACCCAACTCATAACGAAACTCCAGACTATCCAGAACACAGCAGTCAGACTCATCCAAGACCTCCCCAGATGGAGATGGACCCACATCATCCCACATCTCATGAAACTCCACCGGCTACCAGTCGCAAAGAAATGCCCATTCAAGCTGCTCACCCACACTAAAAAGGCACCACATAACGAAGAACCGGCGTACCTCAACAGTTGAACAAACTTCAACCAACCTACCAGGAAACTCCGCTCCAAATCCCTCTCCCTAGCAGCCACCTGACACATCTGCCAGACGAACAGTGGAGGCTGCTCCTTCTCCCACCTGGCAGATAAAACCTGGAACAACCTCCCCCTGCACATCAGAGCATCACCATCGCTCCAGCAGTTCAAGAAGGACCTCAAGACCTGGATGTTTAACCAATAGGAGAACAGGCAGCATGCTCTCCTAGATCCTCAAGACCCTCATGGGTGATGCAGCCACACTTTACAAATCTAGCCTTGATGAAGATTGCTTGAAGAATTTTTCTTTGGGTTCAGAGATTTTTGATTTCACTGATAGCAATTCATACTTAGGGAACATCCAACAAGAGGGTAGAGACTCTCAACAGACAGATTCCCTCACTTCATGATTTCTTTCTCCATCCAGACATTTTCAGTCTTCTGACTCAGAAATGGGGTCAGTCAGTCCTGGATCTTTTTGCCTCTCCAATGAATGCCAAAGAGTTGAGATTTTGCTCGAGAGGGGAGACAAGACAGCATGGA
The DNA here is from genome assembly GCA_963921515.1 of Calotriton arnoldi. Taxonomy (NCBI): domain Eukaryota; kingdom Metazoa; phylum Chordata; class Amphibia; order Caudata; family Salamandridae; genus Calotriton; species Calotriton arnoldi. The sequence continues at coordinate 1,139,039 of CAWUFW010004735.1, forward strand.
CACTCTGTCATGTGTATGACTTCTGAGTCTTCTGTATGCCTTCCCTCCATTCCTGTCAATCAGGTCTTTACTGGTGAGACTGAGGTCAGAATATGCTGAGGTTATACTGATTGCTTTGTCATGGCCACAAGCCAATTGGTTCCCACTTCTAACAGACGTGTGTGTGGCTTCGGTGTGGACACTTCCACTTCTTCCATCTCCCCTTCTGTTTCCTGTCCTGCAGAGATCAGCCATTTAGGAAGACAAAGTCATTGTTTATGAATTTTGGGCCAGCAAGAAAAGGAAATAAGCCATCAGCTTCTTTTTTAAGTAGATGGGTTAGATCCCTTATTTCCATAGTTTATGATGCAGTGGGACAGATGGCACCAGCAGGAATTCAGGGCAGGTCTACTCGGAGCATGTACTCCACTATTACTGAATTGCACGGGACCTAGATTGCAGAGATCTGTAGGACCACTACTTGGATGAACCCTTCCACTTTTGTGAGACATTACAGAATATTGGAAGAAACTCAATTAGATGATGTATTGGGTTGTAAAGTACTATCTGCTATGAAGCAAAAGCGGCAGAGTTTGATGTTATTAAAGTATATTGTTTGTTGCATGTAACTACAGCTGTCTACTGTGTCTTTGCTTTTTACATCCTCCCTGTAATGAAGTAAAGCAAAGGAGAGACACGGCGGCAATGCTCATATTTCTTTAGCCTTTGAATGACCTAGATTAAAAAACTTTCATTCTTGACGCTTTTTTCTGGTTGCAATCACTTCTGTCAGGTGGTTAAAGGAGTTGGGCGTGCTTTCCAACAAGTTTCTATTTTGAAGAATCTTTCCTGATAAAGTGGCACTTTCAGTAATTCCATCCTTTGTGCAGAAAATACATTCCTTGTTTCATAGACAACAGGAAATCATTTTGCAAGAGTTTTGTCCATCTACTACTTCTTCTGAGAAATTGGAGGTTAAACTCGTTGGATGTTAGAAGGGTTCTTCTAGCTTATATAGAGTTCAGCCATATAGTAAGACAAAGTCATTGTTTGTGAATTTTGGGCCAGCAAGAAAAGGGAATAAGACATTGACTGCTTCTTTAAGTAGATGGGTTAGATCCCTTCTTTCCAAAGTTTATGATGCAGTGGGACAGATGGCACCAGTAGGAATTCAGGGCAGGTCTACTCAGAGCATGTCCTCCACTGTATCTAAATTGCAATGGACATCGATTGCCGAGATGTCTAGGGCCACTACTTGGACAAACCCTTCCACTTTTGTGAGACATTACAGAATATCGAAAGAAACTCAATTTGATGTTGTATTGGGTTGTAAAGTACAATCTGCTATTAAGCAAAAGGTGGAGAGTTTGATGTCATTAAAGAATAATGGGGCATATTAGCAAGGGCCTTATCGCTGCTTTAGCGGCACTTTTTGCCGCTAAAGCTGCGATTTTTTTATCGCCCTATCAGCAAGCTGTCGCTAACAGGCGTTAGCGACAGCTTTTTGGCGATAGCGGCCCATTTTCCCATCGCCTTGCATGCCAGCAATAATTATCGCTAATGACATGCAAGGTAGGCGTTCCCAACTAAAAGCGACTGAAAACAGTCGCTAACACAACTTCTCCCTATTAGCAACGCAGGCAAAGCGATAAAAAAATGTGCGCTAATCGCGAATATCGCTAGAATTTAACACCTGCTAAAAACATGACTTACCTGTTTGTAGAATAGGAGGTGGATTGTCAGCCTAAGTCCACCATGGCGTTAATGCGTGAATATCGCTGGATTTCCAGCGATATTCACGCATTTCGCCGCTATCGCTGGATATTTTATCGCATTGGAGATAAACCTTGCTAATAGCATGTTATCTCCGCGATAATATCCAGCGATAGGCGGCGTTAAGAAAACGCGCGCTAAGCGCGGTTAGCGATAATTTTCGCCTGTTGTTGCTAATATGCCCCAATGTTTGTTGCATATAACTACAGTTGTCCATTGTGTCTTTGCTTGTTACATTTCACTGGTAATGAAGTAAAGCAAGGGGGGACACTGCAGTAACAGTCATATTTCTTACCGGTAATTGCATTACATCGAGTCCTACTCCCTTGTGTAATTCCTACATCTTTCCACCCTCCCAGGAAGGAGCAACTGTGTTGTTTTACATGTCTGAGCTTGATAATCACAAGAGGAGTGGCGGGGGGCAGGGAAGAGTTTATATATTGGAAGCTTGATATCCGGTCCCATGAGGAGGGACCGCCTCATGTGTAATGAATTAAAGCTCGGGAATAGGATTTGCCATAATGCAATTACCATTAAGCAACATGAACATTAATGCTGTGAGCCTTAGACTATTTTTATGTACGACAGCCACATCTTCCACAATGACACATCACAGACAACCCTAGAATCCTCATTATCCCCTTCTTAACCACAGAGACGGGGGAGGTGAATGGCGAGACCAAGGAAGACAAAGCAATTGCCACATAATTCTATTTTAAAGTGCTTCCCAATCACTGACCCACTGTAGCGGCAGTACAAAAGAAACACAGAGAGCAAAAAACACCCACCTTAACAACTCAGATCTCTTTTGAATGAAACAATGTCCAGACAACTTCCCAGTTTAATCAATACTCACAACAGGCTCACCAACAGCCTCCAGGAGCCCATCGCCATGCACATGGGCAGTACATGGCTAGTGTTGGTCATGAGTTCTCAGTCCATTTAAAAGACTACTATTTTGAAATCCAACCCAAGCACTGACTATAACAAACTCCGGGGTCAGGAGCAGTCTCCCAGCTATACCGAATCCAGTTAGCTAAAAAAAAGTGGGTCACTGACTGCATATAAAGCTGCTGTTCACAATTACAGAGATCTGTCCGAACTCCTTGCCAGTAGCTCTAGTGGAATAAAACCTCGATCCCCAAGCCCCCCTAGCTCCTTGAAGGTGGATCCACGGCTATGAGGAGGTCAAAGCCCAGAATGGAACCGAGAGCATGCTCTGAAGCTTCCCATTGCAATCAAAGACAGGAAAAAGGCAAAAGAAGGACGGGAATTTCGGCCTAGTTTCTCCCTGGTACGTCTTCATTTTTCAGCTCCTGAGTAAAGGATTGGGACGAGGGATGCAAAGGTAATGAATGTCCCATAACTCTTCGAACTTTGTACACTCAGTAGTTTCACCAGTATTATTATATAACCAAGCACAGCAGCACAGGATGTATGGTTGTATATCCCTAAAACTTATAAGTGCAATTCGTCATCTGTGAGCAAATCAGAGGGCACTAGCATATATATACTCCTTCTGCATTGCATGTGCTGTCCAGTTCTCATTCAAACCGGATATCACAAAAAAGTGAAAACCCTTATGAGCACAGGGTTCCCTGACATCGCATTTTGCAGGATTATATTTCATCTACAAAAGACATTTATTTCATTCACAAGATAAAAAACACATTGACTTTCTTTTCAGACGAAATATCTAATACATGTCACAATACATAAAATAATTAACTGTGCATTATCTCTACCGGGTACAGCCATTCATTTCATCTGAAGTTATCAAACAGCATAAGCACCCATTATTGTTAGATAATGTTACATGCATCTATCCTGAATACATTCTCTTTTAGGTTATTTAAATATGTGTTTTTTCATGTACACGACCAACCTGTCACATAGCGTCAGTTCTGCTCCTTGGGGTATACAGTCAATGTTTCGGAGCATCCTTGACTATCGGCCGTCCTTCATCAGCACTACTAGTTGAAACAATCACTAGGTGAGGTTAAATCAGCTCATAACATGCTTCCTCAATTTCTAAAAAACGAGGAGGGGGCATATTATCTAGGAAGTGGCGGTGAGAGGCGTTAGCCTTCTTGGCTTAACGCCTCTCATCGCTACTTCGGAAACGCAAGGCTGCACCATATTACCAAGGATATGGTGCAGCCTGGCGTTTCCCCCTGCGATGGTGCTAAGTCTCACGACTTAACGCCAATGCAGGCACCCTTGCACCAGAGTGCAAGGGTGTCTGCAAGCAGGGAGGTTTGTTCATGTACAGGAAGGTGTCCCTTCCTGTACATAAACAAACCTAAAATGCAATTTTGTAACTTACATTTGTGCTACTTCATGCAGCACACATAGAAAAAGCAAAAACGAGGAGAAATGAAGCATTTCTCCTCGTATCGCCACCTTAAGACCAGGATTTTCCTGGTCTTAATTTCGGCACTGCCACCTATTATCGCCTCTCTTGATAATAGGTGGCTGCGTCGAAGTGAATGGGTGTTGCGGTGGAACACCCACTGCACGCCCCTTTCACGCTAAGTTTAGCGTGAAAGGGGCACTATTACCAAGGCAGCGTTAAGCCACTTAATGTGGCTTTTAGCCACGTTATGTGGTTTAACGCTGCCTTGGTAGTAGGGCGCTGACCCTATCGCCACCACAACGACACAAAAAGTGCCGTTGTGGTGGCGATAGGGGCTTGGTAATATGCCCCGAGGAGTTTTGAAAATCTTATCGATTGTCTCTAATGCCGTGGTTAAGTGTTCAGTCACATCTCATGTGGGTGAATGTCCTGCCGAATCATGAAAGTCGTGCCCCGTCTCTTCAGGATAGAGTTTACTTTCGGGAAACTTGCATTTAAGTCTTGCTATTTATAATTATAGGTACAGATCCCATCTTTCATTGAACACTCTTGTCAAAAACATCGCAGCATTGACTACTTGCTGCTTACATACTGGTTCATCCCACTTACTTACCGGAGCTCAACCCAGACCGTAGCTTTCTCTGCCAGGTCAAGTGCCAGCGCCTGACGTCAATACTGTTCCGTAAGCCGCATTCCAGACATATCAAAGACATTAAAGAAGGACTGAAAAGCGACATGTCCCACTTATCACCATCTTGTCTTCTTATTGCTGTGCTTGAAGGCGGATGCCATTCCTATGCCACAATAGCAGAGTACCATCCATCAGACTGACTCACCGAAGATGGAAGAGTTGTACTGACATCTAATAAAGCTCTAATTAGGCAGAGCACAGATGTGGGTTCACTGGACATATCATACTGAAGATAGGGATCGGTTAACACTGGTGAGGGACTTCAGGTAAAAAAAAGTCTGCAATTTTGAGGAAAGTTGCAACGTTGAAAAAATAATGGTTATACAAATGAATCTGCTGAAAAAGAATTTAACAAAAGAGGGTTTTGTGGTCCATATTCCTCTGTAAAAAAAAAAAAAAAAAAAAAGGAAAATACTCCACTTGGCAAAACATTTCTGATACTTAAATTTAATTCACCCCTAAGTCTGCAAATGTATTATCATTATTTAGAGACTGGAGCTTTGGTGTCACTGAACGCAATTATCTCTCAGAGATTTTTGCTGCATTGCTTGGGTGATGAATGGCTTGTTAACTCAGAGCCTCAAGCTGTTACCATTTGTTCCAGAACGATTGCAACCACGTTCATTACACATCTGGCCAACTCATTCCTTAGAAACTGATTCCAAGTTAAGAGCTGAATTCCGATTACAGGGCAAGCAGATGTTTGTACAGAGATCTTAATTCTGAATTTTGAGATCATTATCACACCCCTCTATTTTCCTGTGCCATAGTTTGGCAGGTAAATCGTGTCGCAATTTATTGGTAAAAATGCAAAGAATGTGGATCTTGATGCCATACATATTGAATCAACCTTATGCCTCATTTTATAATCCAAAACTCCAAAGATGAGGTATTTACTGCTGGAGTGAGGTATTTAGCACGTGTGGTAATTACACCTATGCTGAGTTTTTAACTTGCAAATGAGACATGACATGCAAAATTGGTATTTAACTCACTAAATATCACACGTTTTTTCCCTTTTTTGATGGCATTCCCCCTGCCCCCCCATACATTTTGGCAGGTGTGGCCTGGTAGAACTTTTCAGGGGAAAACTACGAGGGTGTGATCATTATCACGCAACTTGTAATTCCTATTCCTGTGTAAACACAATTGGAATTTAAACCTAAACTTTTAATCAGGGATGTATATTGGACTATCGGTATTTACCTGCATGGTAAATACCACCCCCATCTTACTTGGACCAGGCCCTTAGTGGTCTATAGCATTATCAGTTTACATTATTGATCCACATATTTACAAAAATCATAAACAAAAAGTGTACAAATATGATTTTAAATTGTAGTTTGAAAAAGGAATTACAAAGTCTATTCACTAGGGTTAAATTGGAGATGGCAGCTTGAGCTGGAAGAAACTTTGTAAAGACTCACAAGTGCTCGCCCAGTCAAAAGAAAGTTCCATGTATAGTTCCCTCCTTCAAAACTTAGGGCCTGATTACGAGTTCAGCAGTCCAACTGCCGCGATTGCGTCGGTGTCAGATTCACTGCCAACGACTAGGCGGTCCACCCGCTGTATTACGATGTTGTTGGATTTCAGAATGAAAGACTGTCAGATCACCACCGACAATGATAGCCATTCACTGAATGCCACTGCGGCGGTCGGTGGAAAGTATCTACCATAAGGCGGTACAGAGAAGTTTCACCACCGTCCGAATTACGAGTTCGCTTTCCAAAGAGCCAACCTTGGCGGTGGGATTGCTTGCTTTGAGTCGTTGGAAATGAAGGATTTGGGGTGCATACTCACCCATTTCCTTTTTTTCCCTTCATTCTCCTATGTGGATCCCTTCCTCCAGGTCCCCCCCTTCACAGCAGCATCTTGACCCCGAAAACAATCACCCTTTTGGCGCTGAAATCCAGGTAAGTTCGTTTTGTACTATTTACCCATTGACTGGACTGGGCACATATGGTCCAAACTCCAGCAATAGGTAGTAGCTATTTTTTCACATGTCATGCATGTGTGTACATTCAAATCTTGTGCAGTCACAATATAGACACATGCATTGCCAAGTATGAAAAAACATTCACATCCATTAGAAAGACCGCCACCGGTCCATCGGAGACATCGTTATATAGCGGGCGGGAGACCGCTGCCACAGCAGTCTTCTTCGGACCGCCGCCACGAAGGTACGGTGGTCGGACCGCCAAACTCATAATCAGGCCCTTAGATAGTTTAAAGTAGACTTCTACCTTTGTAACACTGCTGCAGCTCACTTTTCAAAGACAATCCAAACACACTCTTACTCCAAATCAAACTGCACAGCATGTTTGCTGCACATAGCCAGAGCTTATCTATTGACACTTACTAGCTCCTTTTTAAAAAAAAAAACTGTGGACAGACCCAGAATCTGAGACAAGCTCTGCATCACTGGGATGCCAAATAACTGGTGAGCAGGCACAATCTAAACCCATGCAGCATAATAATATAGCATAGCATAGCATAACATGACATGACATAACACAACATGCAAAGAGGAAGGAAATTGAGGGAGGTTTTAAATATGTTAGGGTTTTAAATAAAGAGAACAAAGAGTGAGACTTTAGGTAACACAGCAGTATGTGAGCCACAGAATGAAGAGGGTGCATGACAAAGGCTTGTATGTATCCAAGTCTATATGTACAGTGCAGATTGATTTGGGGAATATGATAATGTCATGTAAATACCCAATGAATATATTAGAGGAGGAAGAGAGAGATAGGAAAGAGAGAGATTTAAACATAACAGGGTCTAAATGCAAAAGAGGTAGAGAGGGAGATGTGAGCAAGACCTTTGAATAACACAGGGGAGGAAATGCAGTTGTGGTGGTATGAGATGTGAAAGATACATTTAAATACCCCAGGGACGTAAACACAATAGAGAGGAAGAGGTATGAGAGGGGTATTTGAGAATCCAAATGTAATAAATACATTAGACGAAGATGGGAGCTATGAGATAGATATTTGCAAACTCAGGTTAAAATGCAGTAGAGAAGGGAGAGAGGAACGATGGGAGTGAAAGGGAGGTATTAAAATACCCTAGTGGAATAAACATAATTTATGGAGCAAAGAGAGATACGAGAGAGCCATTTAAATACTGCAAGGACAAAAATGCAAGAGTGTGGAAAGAGTGGTATGTGAGAGACATTAAATACCCATAAGGGTCTAGACACAGTGAATAGGGACAGGGATATATGAGAAAGGCCTTAAATACCCAAGTAGATTAAACTCAGTAAAAGGAGATGTGACACATTTATTTAAATACTACACAAGTTTAAATTTGCTAGTAAAGAGATGTCAATAAGAGGCATTTAAATGCCTCAGGTGTAAAAATAAAGTAGAGAAGGGGAAGGTGAAGTAGAATGGAAATGGATTACTTACACAATATCGATGCATACAATATTGAAACCCAAAAATATCAGAAAATAAATATTGATTATAAAAATATTGAATTCCTATACTTTACAAAAAAAACACAAATATCAGGAACACATATATTGTTGTTAAAAATATTTATTATTACTTATATCAAAAACACAAATATCGGAAACAAAAATATTGTCACCTTTAAATAAACATACAATATATGAAAAATATCTATTCACACAATATTGACTACAACAATATTGCCAAAATAGGTACATTATCACTAATGAATAAAAAAACACTTTTTATGTAAAAATAAACATACAACATTGTATACACATGTTTGAATTAAAAATAAATATATTACATTAGCAACTATTTTTAATTGACCTCAAAATAAAACATATTACTAAATTCATAACAATATAACAAAATGTATTTGTATTGCTTACAAACATTTATAAAATAATCTAAATATTAATATATATATATATATATATATATATAAAAATATACACACAGAATTATAGTCAAAACTATATATCAAACATTATAAATAAAACTTAATTTGCATTTACCATAGAACTATAACTGATAAAAAAAGCAAACTAAAACTAAACTAACAATCTTAACCAATAAAATCAGACAAAAACTAAATCAACAATATAAAACGCACACTCATTTTATCAACGAAATACTTCAAAAACGACAAACGCTGCAAGATGAGGAAACTCTGCCGGATTCTCTGATCAGACCCTTAAAGGAGAACTATATACATCTTGACAACTAACTAACCAAGTAGGTAAAACTTATATTTAAACTAAAACATACTTGCAAATAAAATAAAAAATGGAGAATAGCAAATAATTAGCAAAACGCTGTTTAACTTCTATCCCTCTACATGTATTTCGTCAAAGAAAACACAACTTCGAAAAGTGAGAACATGCCAGAAAAAAGACACCTATCACAAACCAGAAAAAGCTGGTATATATAAATTATTGAATAATTCAAACTCACCCCAATAGCAGGTGAAAACAAACCTAATGATGTCAACCTCTACAAACTACCAACAAATAAACATTTAAAATGAAACTGATGCTTTTACTTCCTTCCATCAGAAAAGAAAGCACCTGCTCCATATTACAACACCCCCAACGGAAAGGCTGCAAAACATTGTGAAACATTTAAAAAAGACATGCATGTAAGTAGAAAAAGTAGAAGGAGTTGCATAATTTTATATGTGAATGAAAGATGTATAAAATGTAAAAAATGAATGCATTTATTTATATTATTACACTACTTTCAGATACGACAGAGAGATATAAATATATAACATCAGAGAAAGAAAAGCAGTTACTAAATCACATGGGCTACACCTACAACCAAGACAGTGACTCAATGGAAAATGTGAATAATTAAATATATCAAATATTATTCTAATGCACGCTGTGTAAGGCCCACTAAACAAGATGATATTCTTATTAACGTAATGGAACACAAGCACCCCCCAAATGTGACAGAAATAGACTTAAGGGAGGTATTGCAGGATATAAGAGAGGCAAGCACTAGCTCCCAGGAACCACAACCAAAATCCTAAAAGATATACTCCCTAAAATCCCCGAAGACATGACAGGCCAACTAACACGTATACCCACCTTAAAACGTTTAATTGATCAAACTAAAAAAGCCACCAGTGATAGCCCTACTGCAGCAGAAGATACCAAGATATAGAAATACTTGAACATTTAATAAAGACAGATAATGCAGGACCTTTCTTTGTATATAGCACCCTAAACATTAATGCATGAATCCTAATATTCTCTACAGCAGATAACTTACTAAAACTAAGCCATTGTCAAACCTGGGTGATGAATGGGACCTTCACAATGTGTCCCAAACCATTTACTCAGATCAGATGTACATCATACATGGTGAATATCAAAACCACAAATATCCCTTCCATAAATATGCCCTTCTACCAAATAACACAGCAGCACTAACTACGAGCTTTCAAACCACATTAAACATCAAACAAATAACTACTGTCCACAAAAAATAATTATAGACTTTCAACAAGCCATGATTCAAAGCATTTCAGAAATGTACGCCCACACAGCCATGCAAGGCTATTACTACCATGTCAATAAAAGCATATAAAGACACCTCCAACAAACTGCACTAAGGCCCCGATTACGAGTTTGGTGGTGCGGCACCAGGTCCGCCCGCCACCGCACTGCCAAACCCATGGTCAGGCCGCCCGCCAGATTAGGAGTTTCCTGCTGGCTGGGGAGCTTTTTTTTGGCGTTCTCATGGTGGTGTCTCTAAAAAAGGTCACCACAATGGGAACGCCAAAAACAGTTCCTACACGGCATGGACTGAAAACTCTATGCCGTTCAGGAACTGGGGTGCATGCATGTGTGCATCCACAATGCCTGTTGCTTTTGATTATCGCACCACTGATTGCACATTAGGCTACTAAGTTGAATATGTGAACCCAAGTTGGCTTTTAACAGGCACATTACAGGAAACCTTGTGAACTTACTGATCATAGTGTTGGTCTTCCTCTCCGCACCGCAGCGCTTTCAGGCTGTTTGAGTGGAGGGAGGGGCAACATACTCGCTTCTCATTGACAACGCCATCTTGGACGTCTGCGGTATAATTGTTTTCTATACCCCACTCCTTCTAGAATAAAAGAGGACTTTGGGGCCGACGCGCAGCAGACGCGCACAGTGGGCGTGCTGCTGGCGCACAAAAGGTTAGCCCATCTGCGCCCATCTCTGCCTGGACCGCGCCAAGCGCCACAACCCCTGCCCGTTTTTCATCAGGAATATAGCCTAATCTCAAATGCTTCAAGAAAGATCTATTAGCACTAAATAAAGCAGGCATGAACTCTAGTTGTGTCCCTCTAGACCCACAGGGTGAGCCTATGCACTGTGTTTGGTGTAATCTACATTTGAGCTTCGAGAAGACTAGAGCCAGCCCCACTGTTAACACAATTAAGCATCCACAACCAGGACTTCCCAGGATGTTTTATGCTCTTTAATGCATGATCCCTAATGAAACATAAACTGGAATTCGCGGAAATGATGTGTACCTATAAGTGCGATCTGGCATTTATTACTGAGACGTGGGCGGACGGAACGTCCGATCCTGACTTGGTCTCAGCCATCCCAGTAGGCTACTCGATGCTCAGAGCAGACCGGGCAGACAAGCGAGGTGGGGGACTGGCAATCGTCTTTAGAGATGATTTACCAGTCGCCAGTTTGTCAGGTGGAAGCAGCTCTGACTGCAAAATACTTTCGTTCCAAATAAAATTGAACGAAAACTATACTTTTAAAGGCTTTCTGATATATAGGCCACCAGGCCCAAGAAATATCTTCGTCAATATTATTGAATCTAGTATCAATTCAGCTGATTTCTCAATACTGGGGTTTTTTAACTTTCACCCGGAAAAACAAGAGGACCATGACACAGGGTTTTTGGTTGACTCAATGGCTAGTTTCGCCTTAAGACAGATAGTTGAACAGTCGACCCACGTTGCGGGACATACCTTTGAAGATATATATTTACTTCAAGCCCGACCATGAAAGTCTCGGAAGTACTGCCTATTTTTGGTCAGACCATAAAGCTATAATGCTCTCACTCAGTACCTCCCAACCTTCTGCAAGAGTCCATAACCCCCGCGTAGCAGCTAAAGGCAGCGACTGAAAAAATATTGACCCCCCTCACATTTCAATTGTCCTTATCCAGATATAAGCCCGACCTGACCGCTGACGTTGACTCTGCAGCGCCTAAGTTTTCATCCTGGATCAAAGCAGCGGTCGATCCATTAGCCCCCGAAAAGACCTGGTCTACCAAGCGGAAAACTCCGTCGGAGCCCTGGTTCACGAATAGGCTGAGAGCCTAAAAACAAAGTTGTAGAAGGAAAGAGAGGCAATGGAGAGCAAACTATGATCCATTAGAGAAGATAAAATATGCACAGTCCCTTTCGGACTAAAAAATTAATAATAAAAGAGAAAAGCAGGTATTTTTCGGAAAGAATTCTGCAGGCAAAGAACTCTGGTAGAGAGCTCTTTCAGACAGTAAAAAGCCTGGCCAATATACCAGAGCCTTGTTCTGGCAACAGTAGCAAGGTATTCTGTAACTCTCTTGCTCAATTTTTTAAGAATAAAGTGGAGGTAGTCTACAAATCCTATACTGTTAGCGATCTAAATATAAGTGGAAATCAGATGGATTGTACAATATAGTTTCCGTCCAAATCCTTTGAGTCCTTTGCTCCGCCAAATGTAGAACAGACCTCACAGCTTGTAAGGACAGCCAAAGCTGGGGCCCCATCAGTTCCATGCCCCCCCAAAAAGTTTCCATCTCGCCTCTGAAATTATAAGTGAGCAATTGGTGATCGTATTTAAGGAGAATATTAATTTAGGCTTCTATCCAGATGTTTGGAAAATAGCATTAGTAATTCGTCTTATAAAAAAATCTAATTTAGATCCCTCCGAACCCAGTAGCTATTGACCAATCTCTAGACTACCCTTCCTGGCAAAGGAATTAGAAAAGGCCTTAAACACACAACTCACATCCTACATTTTATCTAAGGATCTACTTGATCCTTCCCAATACGGATTCCGGGAAGAGCACTGAGACTGCTTTGGTCATGGCCTCAGAAGAACTGAGAGCTATTCTGGATGAAGGAGGTAGGGCAGCCCAGATTTTATTGGATCTGTTGGCGGCCTTCGATACCGTAAATCATGAAATTTTGGTAACCCGGCTATCAGACGCAGGTATAAAAGGTACAGCACTGAAGTTGCTGAAGTCATTTCTCTCCAATCGGGGTTCAATCAGTAGAGATGGATGCCTTCTCGTCTGAACAATTCAGACTACTGTGTGGGGTACCGCAGGGCTCATCTTAGAGCCCTACACTTTTGAATCTCTATGTCACTCCCTTGGCTAAAATCATCAGGGATTTCGGCTTTTCGGTTGTCTCTTATGCTGATGATACTCAGCTTGTGGTCTCAATCTGGAAGAAACTGCAGATTGATTTAACAAATGTCTGTCACAGGTAAACCAGTGGATGAGTTTCAATTGTTTAAAACTTAATGGTGAAAAAACAGAGGTTCTCCTCCAGGGCTGTGACACCAACCTTCTGGTCACCTAAATCGTGGCCAGCTACACTGGGATATCTTCCAGCACCAAGGAAGAAGGTGAAAAACCTAGGTAACATCTTTATGTTTAAATTATTTTATTGTTGCTGTAAAGATATGTCAATATATAGCTTGTGACTCGGCATCAACATTCCTCCTCGTCAGTCTTAGTGCAACATTTTCAAGTAACCAAAAGCAAACTAATACAAAGAAAAACTAAGTCCCTCCCACCCTGCCCAACTACCACCTCCCTCTCCCTCCCCCCTGGGTGCCTGCTCATCCTAGAGTCCAAACCGCCTAAGTAGCTTCCTCATCCGCCTGTGTACGAGAGGTGTCTGTTGGATGGGGGGCTCCGGTCAATCTTAGTACTCTGAGGTATCGTGGGCATGTGAGTTCGGTGAATTCCTGCGAGAGAAAAGCGAGGAATGGATGACATATTTCCCAGAATGTGTTGTCTCCTGGCTTTGCTGCTGAGGAGAGGCGCTCCATAACTAGTAGGCCCCAGATCCTATGTAGCCAATTTAGTCTGGTCGGTATCTTATCAGTGCCCCAGAGCACCAATATAGCTTGATGTGCTGCTCGAAGTGCTAATGTGATTTGCCTGCCTCTTCGTGACCTAAGCGGGTAGGTAAGTGGGTTCGGGAGTCCCAAAATGATGTATGAAGGGAATCTAGGTAACTGGGTGGAGGAATGCGTGTCGATTTCTGTCAGTATACCCTCCCAAAAATGTGACAGTTTTGGGCAGGCCCATAATATATGCGTAAGTGTGCCTTCCTCCATGAGGCATCTCAAACATTTGCTCTCTCGTGCAGGGTCTATTTGGTGTAGGCGAGTTGGAGTTAGGTACCAGTAGGAGGCTATTTTCACTGCTGTTTCAGTGCTTGTGGTATTAGGGGTTGAACACCTAGCTCTGTGATAGATGCCTCTCCACTCCTTCCAAGTCAACTCTCTACCCATCTCCCTCTCCCATCGCTGCTAAGTCGCAGATTTAATCTCCGTCTCTGGGCCTATTAAAATTTTGTACAGATCCAATACCAGTTGCCTATCTGAGGTTCTGCTAAGAAGCCACTTCTCAAATGTGGTGAGGTGTTGCTGTGCAGCTTCTCTGTTTTCCTGACTCAAAACCCAATGTCTGACTTGAGTGTATCGAAATCTTTCTTCTTATAGGAGGATGCCTTCTGTTCTCAGGGTGCTGAAAGGGATAGGGCCGTCTACATCGAACAGGTGGCCTATTGAGCTACACTCGCTTTCTGCCAGGCCTCAAATTCCCTCTGTTTCATTCCAGGTGTAAAAGCTGGGTTGCCCACTATAGGGGTCAGGGGAGACGGATGTAACATGAGCCCCCTCTTCACCCCCACTGAGTCCCAGACCACGAGTGGAAGCTGTAATGGCTGACAAATAAAGGCTAGGAGCGCGGCTGGCTTTGTCCAAGAAGGGGACTTTCCACAGTGGTGAACCCGCTAGTGCCCTGTCCATAAATAACAATGTTTTCTCTGATTCCGGCCGGGACCACTCAACTAGGAATCTAAGCTGGGCTGCCTGAAAGTAAGTGACTATAGATGGAATTCCCAGGCCTCCCTCTCTGGGGTCTCTGATACTAAGCTCCCTTCGCATTCAAGGTTTTTTTATTTGCCCACGCGAAGGAGTGGAAAGCTCGCTGTAACTCCTGTAGCACACCAGGGGTGGCCGGAGCGGCAAAGTTAAAAATATATATAATATCTTTGGTAAGGCTGTCATTTTCAAGGCTGCAATTCGTCCCAACCATGATAGCGCATACGGATGCCATCTAGCTAGATCTGCCTTTATGCGGCTCACTAGCTCTTTATGGTTGTGGTTTCTTGTATAGTTGGTGCTAGACGTATCCCCAAATATGTAACATCTGGCTGCCATGTAATTGAGAGTGTTTGAGATAGGTGAGTTTGTGTCTCTGGTGTAACCGATGGACTCAACGCCTGTGATTTGGAGATGTTAATGCAAAAGCCGGACACCAGACCAAACTGCTCGATTTCTGTTAAAAAGAATGGAAGGGTCGCCTTTGGGTTATCTAAAGAAGCATTAATGTCGTCTGCGTATAAGGTGATGCGGTGGTCCTCCCCCCCAAAGCATATGCCTCTCACCTCCGGATTGTCTTGGACTCGCTGGGCAAATGGTTCCATGTACAAGGCAAATAGTAATGAGGAGAGAGGACACCCCTGCCGCGTTCCTCTCCGAATTGGAAAGTTGCTTGATGTCCTGCCGTTTACACTTACCAAAGCTGTGGAAAGCTTGTAGCCGCTTAGCACCCACGCACAGAATCTGTCCCCTAGCCCAAAATGTCTAAGCACTGCTTTTACATACGGCCAGTGCACTCTGTCAAAAACCTTCTCGGCATCAATCACTAATAACAATAATTCCTGTTGTGTGCGTGGAGCTTTATCAATCAGGTGGAGGAGGTGTTTGGTATTATCTGAACATTGCCTATTGTGGACAAAGCCCTATTGGTCCGGTGCAATTAATCCCGGCATAAGTGGGGCTAATCGGGCCGCTAATATCCCGGTGAGTATCTTAATGTCGACATTTAGGAGTGATATGGGTCTATAAGAACCGCAAGCGGATTTATCGTTGCCCTGCTTTGGTATAACAGTGATGGAGGCCTGAAGCATTGAAGGTGGGAGTGTGGCTGCGCTTATGATTGTATTGAAAACTTTGGTCAAGAGAGGGTCAGGACTGTGCAATACGCCTTATAGAATAAAGCTGAGAACCCATCCAGGCCCGAGGACTTGTTGAGTTTCAGCTTTGATTTTGCAGTTATTACCTCTTCGGCATGTATAGGATGATCTAGTGTAGTTGCTTGCTCACCTGTTAATTTGGTTGTTGTAACTGTTTCCAAATAGGAATCGATTAATTAGGAAGGAACGTCTTGGGCCGTATATAATTCCCTATAGAAGCTACCTAATCTATGTGCAATTTCATCATCTTTAGTTATTTCCCCCCCCCCGTTTCGGTTCTTAATTCTTCCACTGTGTTAGTGTGCCATTGACCCCTCAATCTGGAAGCCAGTAGTCTCCCGCATTTGTTCCCCCCTAGATAATAGGTGTGCTTAAGCCACAAAAGTGAGTATTCTGCATAGTCTAAATCCAGCCCCGCCAATTGCTTTCTTGCTACCTCTAATTGTCTCCAAACCCGAGGGGCTGCAGTGCGGTGGTGAATGCGCTCTAATTCCCGTACTCTGGTCTGGAGTTTGTCACGTTTCTCCCTCCTAACCCTATTATCCACAGCTGAAATGGCTATGAGAACCCATCTGATTACTGCTTTCAGGGCATCCCATACCATAGAGGGGGCCACTTCAGGATGGACGTTAAGCTCCAAGTATTCTGTGATCGCTTACCCTACCTGCTGAATTGTCTCTGGGTGGCGAAGCATGGACTCTCTCAATCGCAAGACACCGGAGGATTTCTGCGAGGGAGGGAGGACCAGCTCCACCTCGACTGCTGAGTGATCCGATAATGATCTTGTCTATATTTCTATTGTGCGCACCGCTTGCTGCATCTCTCTAGTGCCTAAAAAATGGTCTAGTCACACGTATGATTTGTGTGCGTGCGAGTAAAATGTATACTCTCACCACAGGTTTCTAATGTCAACTTCTTTTAGCCATTGGGCCCCTCCCTCGCTGATCGACCCAGTCACTCCCTGCCTCTGCATCGAGCGGTCTAGGGCATTATTAAATACAACATTCAAATCCCCACCAATCAAGATCCAGTTACCTTGCGCTTCTAGAACCTCCCTCACTGCGTCCTGTATGAAGTGTTCCTGCCCTTCGTTAGAAGCGTATATCAACCCTATAAGTAAGGTGCTAGAGCCGATATGTATGGGGTATCCTAGAAGGCGGCCCTTTACCTCTACTATCTTTGTTCCTATTTTCCCCTGAAAAGACCGGGAGAACAATATGGCCACCCCTGCGGTTTCAGAGTTAGAGAAGAGAAAAACTGTTGTGGGAAGGCTCTACTTTTGAGTCTATGCCAGTCCCCTCACAGTAGATGTGTTTCCTGCAGAAGGCATATATCTGCTTTGGTATTTTCCAGATAGGAAAGGATAGCCTTCCTCTTTGTGGAGTTATTTAATCCTTTAACGTTTAGTGTTAAAACCCATAGGGTTTGTGGTTCTGTCATTGTTTATATGTGTGTTGCAAAACAACCCAAGCCCTGGCTGCCGAGCCTCCCCTTTTTACCTTCCTCTCTCCAGGGAGTGTAATCTGACTAGCATGTAGGCATTGAAGTGATTTAACTAGCAGGCACCCGAAAACAAACCCCAAAACTAAACCCATTGCAAACCAAATTCTCTGGGTTGGGAACTGTGTCCAAATCGCCATCCCTTTCCAGCAGAAAAGTCTATTACTTGGGGGTGGTGTGGAACATCTTGGTATCCTCCGCTCCGCCCCAGGCCCCCGCCTTTTACCCTGTTTGCCTTGTCGCCTCATGCTGGGTCGTTACTGCTCGTGTCTTCTGTCAGCTTGGCCAGGAGCGCCTTCCGTTCTGTTGCCATTGTTGGTGGGCCAGGGCCGGATCCTCTGCTTCCCCTTGGAATCTTCTTCCAACGCTCTCTGTTGTCGCGCCCCCGGAGACCGAGATGGGCCCCTGGCTGGGGACCGTTCTGGAGATCAACTCGGAGAAGATCGGCTGCCTCTGTAAGGGAGCGAAGTTGCTGGAGTTGGCCTTGCCATTTGAAGATTAGATAGAAGGGGTGCCCCCAGGAGTAAGGCACCTTCTGGTCTTGAAGGAAGCTAGTGATTGGCCGGAACTCCCGTCGCTTTAGGAGTGTCGAGACTTCCAGGTCTTGGTATAGTTGAATAGTGTGTCCTTTAAATTGAATGTCAGTTTGCTCACTGGCCTTTTTCAGGATTGTTTCCTTAAGCTGAAAATTATGAACACATGTGAGTATATCTAAGGCCCGTGTTTTCCCTGTATTCCAGCTCCCCACTCTGTGCGCTCTGTCCAGTCAAATGGGTGTTGCCGGGGCACCCCCTAAGACGTGCGTAAACAGTTCAATCACTTATGACTCTATATCCTCTCCCTCTGCATTCCTGGGGGCTCCCCTGATACGGATGTTATTCCTTCAAGAGCGGTTTTCTAAATCTTCCGCGTGAGCTTGGATATCCAATTGTTGCTCTGATAGTCTGATAACTTCCTGCTGTAGTTGTTGGATCTCCTCGTCTCGTGAGGTGCACTGTTCCTCCAGGTCATTTACTCTCTGGCCAATGTCAATGGCTTCCTTGCGGACTATTTGTAGTTCACTGGCTAAGTCCCGTTTGACTGCTTGTAGATCTTCCTTGAGCCCTAGGAATAGGGATTCCAGGTATGGGCAGGTGACAGGGCCCTTCGCGTCCTCTAGTGTCGGAGAGGTGGTTCTACTTTGCTCTCCCTTTGTCTCGCTTTCCTGTGGACCTCCCGATTTAGCAAACAAGTCTTTTATGGAGTCCCCCTTTTTCCCTCTTCCAGACACCATCTTTCCCTGCGTTGGCCTCTGCCTCGTGTCGTCTGTGTGGGCTATAATGCGCTTATCCTTTGGCTAAGGTGATATAATTTTGTGGGGGAGTCTCTTCTGTCCCCCCCTTCCCTTCACCCTGTTTAGTTCAGCTCACGACACAAGTCCGCGTGGTGGAGCGGGGGACATGAGTCATCGGTTAGATCGTTGGATTGTGCCTTCCGGTTGTTTTCCCACTTTGAGCCCTGTGTTCCCCTGCACCACTCTTGCTCGCTGTGCTGCAGTGGGGCCCTTGGATATTAGTCCCGGCACTCACTTGGCAGTCTCGCCATACCTCCCTTCTCTTTGCATGCAGCCTTGCAAGTATGCCGTGGCGACGCTGGCCCCTTCGCTCCAGCTATTGGGGGTATGCTCCATATATTGTCTCTATGCTGCTCCATCTATCCTCTTTTCTCCTTTCACTCCCGCGCTTTTTTGCAATTCGTATGCCTCTTTTGTGGATGATCCGGCCTCCCTTCATGCGCTTGTGGCTGTATGTGTAGCCGAAGGCATTGGGGCTTCACTCCTAGCCCCTCGCTGGACTCTGTATGGGCTTGAATTGTATGGTTTGTCCGGGGCTCATCCAGTTGGGCCTCTTCGCTGCAGCCCGGTACTAGTGTCCGGTCACCATCCGAGGCGTCAGGCTCCTTCTGTGTCCCGGGTGGAAGCCCTGCTCTCTTTCACATCACCACCATTTGGGCCTATCGACTGTGTGCCACTGGCCCTCTCAGCTGGAGAGTTCTCCGTTGCCAAGGTCTCACCCGTCCGGGACCCGTGGCCCTCCGGTGCTTCCCAAGCGCAGCTATTTGGAGACCGTCCGGCGCTCAGCCACTCTCCTTCTTCACGTCTCTCCTGGGGGGATCTGTTGAGCTCAACCAGGCCAAACTCAACCTTCGTGTAGGCCTCCGCCCCTCTGTGGTCCCGCTACCCCCGGCCTAGGGCTCCCCCAGTTCCCCTCACGGTGTCAGCTCATCCCAAATAGATCTTCTGAGGGGGGCGGGTGTGAGCCTCTTTCCGTGTCCCAAGACCCTCAGCTGCGTACCTGTGTGCCTCCTGTAATTCGGGCCCCAGGGCTGGGTCTGCCGCACCGTGGCTCGTTCTCCACTATCCTCCCCAATGCTTCTCTGTGCCCCAAGTGCAGTCGCCCAGTGAAGTGCACCCTTCTCCAGCCACGCCCTCCGTGTCCCGAGGGCCTTGTCGGCGTAACTGGATGTCTCTTATGATTCAGGCTCCGGGGTCAGATTCGTCGCTCTGCGACTCGGTCTTCACTGCAGCCTCTAGCGCTTATCTGTGTCCCAGGTGCAGTCACCCAGCGGAGCGCACCCTGCTCCAGCCGCGCTCTCCGTCGCTGTCCCCGCTCACAGCCGGGGTCTTCATCATTCAGTATTGGGGCTTTCCACTACGCCGGATCCCGTCTCCATTTCAGGTGCTCCAGCCGATTAAGGGCAGGTGTGGGCCTCCCTCCGTGTCCCAAGGCCTTGGCGTGGTACTTGCTTGCCTCCTGCAGTTCGGGGCCCGAGGCCGGGTCCGTCACACCACAGCTCGTTCTTCGCTGCCGCCTCTAACGCTTCTCTGTGTCCCAGGTGCAGTCGCCCAGTGGAGCGCGCCTCGCTCCAGCCGCGTACCCAGTCGCTGTCGCCGCTCCCAGCCAGGGTCCACGTCGCCCAGGCTTGGAGCGGGGACAGCACTCCCAGCCTGGGCGCCCTGTCTCCGACTCCGTTTCAGGTGCTCCAGCCGGCAAAAGGCGGGTCGCTATCCACAATTCTGGTGTTGCTCGGTTGTGCTCCACTTCCTGTATATCAGGCTTTATCGAGGCCGAGCTATTGACCAGGCGGGAGGAAGTTCTGGGCCCGGCGGGACGGAGCGGAGGAGAGAAGCGCCTCACCCCGTCTCCATCTTGGCCACGCCCCCTAGGTATCATCTTTGATGATAAACTGACCTTTAAGGATCAGAGCAGCACTCTCACTTCCACAATTTTCTTTATCCTAAAGTTGATTAGAAACATTTGACCTTTTATTCCCGTAGACCCGCAAAAGACACTGGTGACAGCATTAGCCCTTTCCAGATTGGACTATGGAAACGCCTTGTATGTGAATATCCAATCACAGCACCCTCAAAAGCTACAGCGGCTTCAAAACACAGCAGCTCGTCGGCTGCTAGACATTCCAAAATTTCAGTCAGTCACCGACGGTTGAAGAACACTGCACTGGCTCCCAGTCGGTAAAAGGATCGAGTTTAAATCCCTATGTCTAGCCTACAAGGCATTGCATGGATCGGGTCCACACTATCTGAAGAATCACCTGTTCTGGTACGCACCGCCAGAAACTTAAGGCCCTCCCACAGTAAACTGCTACAGACCCCCAGATTTAATAGCGCACACTGGGGAGGAAGGAGTTTCATGGTAGGAATGGTCAAAGCATGGAATTAGCTCCCAATAGATATAAAAAACAGTCCTAACTTACTATCCTTTAGAAAATCTTTAAAAACTTGGCTTTTTACCAACTAGAGCACACTCCATGACTCATCTGTAGCCTCCTGGTTCCTGCTTGCAGCAACGCAAAGACGCCCTCGGGCACAATACAAATTTTTAAATCAAATCAGAGGCACCATGGGTTGTTTTCTCTCCGCCAGGGTTTTCATGGAGGAAGAACCGCCTTGAAAACCCTGGCAAAGACGAAACTCCTAATATGCCAAGCATATGGGTGCCTCTACAACGCTGCAACAACACCAGGGAATGGTGTTTCCCTGGCAGCTGCGGCGGGGCTGTGGCAGTCCGACCACCCATCTTGTAATAGGGCAGTGGGGAGACAGCCACAGCCACACCCCCATGAGTCTGGCGGTCCGTGGACCACCAGACTCGTAACCTGGGCCTAAGTGTAGAATATGCTACAAACAGCCAATGTGCCTTTGAAATAAAATGAATATGGCACTAGCCTATGTCCCTGTAACAGAGGTAGCTAACCACTAACATTTACTAATGGAAATACCTTTCTACCAACAAAACTAAGACAAACCAACGCCCTATGGATTATTTAAAAGATACTTAGCGTGGCAGACTGCATCACTCCGGACACAGACGCCAACCCAAATTCCTAATACCACAGTGGAATGTCGATATCAGCACCTTGGCACAAGATGCCAAAACATACAATGCAGTGAAAGGACGGCACAATCCCTTCCAATCCACACTAGGCAGAACCCGACCAGCACTCCATAAATTTATACGAGCATTACAGAAAGAGCAAGGCTACCAACAACTACGAATGGAGAAATCCATATCCCAAATTGCACCTAAACTTAGCAAACAAAGCAAAAGAATGTACAAAATGCTACAATTTAAAGTCAAACTCTTCATAAATGACAAAGGAGTTAGATTACCTAGAAAAAATAGACAAAAGCATCTTATAAAATAAATAGTAAACTACAAAAGTTTCCAAAAAACTGTAACAAAATCTCAACCAACATGGCAAATCATTTTGATATAACTAATAAACATAATATTTTAATACATCAGTCTAACTATTAAATACAACTCAAATGTTAAACAAGACTGAGATAATAAAATAATATTTAAATGATTTACATGACAACTGTAAATCTCACCAACCAAAAAGCTCAAAGAACAAACTCAGTCCATCATGTAAAATAAATACAACACATAAACCACACATTTCCAAATAACAATCACATAATATATGCACAAACAATATTATATATGACATTTCCCACCCAGTTGCTGCAGATCTTCCTCTGTATCCATGTAGTCAAAAATAATAATCCACCAAAAACAGGAAAAAGAATTTCCAAAAAGCCCGCCCTAAAATGAAAAAATAAAACAAATCCAGTAGAGACCCCTCAAAGCAATCCAAACTATCTAGGAACCATTAAAAACCCAATACCTGCATGAAAAAACAAATGCTCCTGGAAACCCGAAAAAGAAAATCACAGTTAAAAATATTGGTTTACTATAAACCGAAAGGGATTTCCTTTAAAAAAAAAAAAAAGGTAACTCCCAATGCCCATAAGACATGTGGGTAGACAAAAAACCTGTAAAGAAGAAAACCCAACTGTAAAACACATTAAATTCCCAAAAATACATATACATTACAGTTAATCATCATAAAATAAGTAACATAACACAGAATAACATAACGATACATTACTAAAACAGTGTATAAAAAACAAAAACTACACACTAGTGAAAAATACTACTATGAATACAACATAGGGGCCAATTACAATGCGGCCCGTAAAGACTCCGACCTGCGGCCGGAGCCTTCAGGGCCGCATTGTAATGGGCCACGCGGTTTACTTTACGACCACCTCATTATGATGGAGGTGATCGGAAAGTAAACCGGCTGGCTTACGACGGGCTCAAATAGCCTGTCGGCCAGTCAGAAGATGGCCAGTAATCTCGAGGGCGGGCCTTTCCGCCCTTGAGATTATGATGCGCGGTTTCCAACATGGTTTCCATGCCGGCCTGTCCGACATGGAACCCATGTCCGAAAACGTGTTTGGGGTCCTCCAGCAGGGCCCCCTTTGGTGCACGGCCTCTGGTTGGTGGTCGAGGGGGCACCCATGGTGCCCGTCTGCTGACCCCTGCACCCCTTGGCAGGCACCTTGAGGTGCCTGCCACGGAGTGCAAGGATGAACCACACCTCCCCTTTCCCTATGGGAGCATGAATTACGGCCGGTTTATGGCCGTATTGCATGCTGCCATAGTGGAATGTAGGAATGCGACTGAACAGTATTCGGTTGCATCCTAATTAGGGGGGCGGTACTGCCAACCGGGTGTCGGTCAGTCCCGAGTCGGTGTCGGGCAGAAGGAATATCCGTTTTCTAAAAACCACCCCACCTTATCCCCTAAAAACCCAATATCTCGCTGCCCAAAAAATATAAATCTATTAGTTTTAGACATTACTACAACTAGAAAGATACATTTCATAATTAATAAATTATCTTACTAAAAACATAAATAAAAAAATAAACTTGCAGAATTAAACACACTACAATAAATTACATACAAAATAACACAAACAATATTACATACAATCATATTTTCTAAATACATATTTTTACATCTATATTAAAAACAAAATTAAAACATTTAAATATATTGTGCATGACTGTAGAGCAGAAAAGGAGAGGTGTGGTTGAGGCCTTTAAAACAGATGGGGTATTATTAAGATAAAGGCAGTAAGTATGTTGCAGAGGGAGGGGTGGCACCTAGGTATGTGTGAGATGTGCCAGGGGAGCTTCAAGAGGGGATTGGCTCATTAAAGTCATTCAGGAAAGCATTGCACAGGTGCAGGGCACTGATATCTGTATTTGAAAAAGGAGAAAACTGGAGCTCAGTAAAGACCTATTGTGCTGGATCATGCGGGTAACGGGCATAACAGACATGCCTGACAGGCCTAAGTTGATATAAATATAGAATATTTGAATGTAATACTTTAGTCTGGATGTGAGAATCTATAAAAGTTCCACATCATACTCCTCATTTTCCATAGAAACTTCCAGTTTTAAACAGGTTAAATGAGATAGTTCAGGGCAAGATTGAGGTCTGGCTCATTCAGTGCATAAATATTGCAAATAGCTATTCTCCTGCGCCATAAATCTCTTAAAACTGCAATAAATCTCCCATTCGATATCCTTCAGTTTCCTTTCTGCATTAAAAAGTAACATTGTGGCAGTGAACAACCTTGTCCCAGAAGCATCTGGATCGAGAGAGGGCGGGGGTGGGGCGAGCACCGGTGGCCAGGCGCGCAATGCCCATTGGGCTCAAAGGGCTTCAGCCCCCCCGTCGTGTGTGGCAGCCCGGGATGATACAGCTTCCCGGGCACACACACAGCCGCACCCGAGTACTTCACAGGTCTTTAAAAGACCATTTGACCATTTGCTTGTTAATGAGGCTTTGTTGTTTTTTCACCCCTTCTTAGAGCCCCTGCAGCTCCACTCTGCCTATTGCTTAAAGAATTAGCCCCCCCGAAATTTTTTCTTAGCCCCCCCCGAAATTTGGCTCTAGTTGCGCCTCTGCCAGTGGCCGAGTTATGGGGGGCGAAGGGAGTGTCGGAATTAGCACTGGTATAAGAGGTGAATCGAAGTGAAAGAGGGAGAGAGATGGGAGGACCTCTGAAAGACACTGGGGAGAGATAGGGATGAATGAGAAGGACGGAAGGAGAGCAAGAGAAAGACCTCTGCGAGGTTACGAGTCAAAACGAGAAATAGAACTAGAAGAAAGAGGAAATGAGAGATTGAAGGACATGGACAGTGAAAGGCCAAGAGGTAGATAGATAGATATATATATAGATAGATTATCTACTGGCGGTCCGTTACGGACCCCCAAAGCCCCGGGGACCACCACCTCCCCAGGGCTTTACTAATGTTTGGGAGGGGGGCCGCGCGGCCCCCCTCCTGGAGCTCTTGATGGCCCTGGGGACCACCACCCCCCAGGGCCGGCTCCTGCAGTGTCCCGGGGTGCCTACCCCCGGGACACTGTAGTTTGCTATGACAGGACGGGAGCCTCGCGGCTCCCGTCCTGCATAGCAAACTTGGTTTGCATTTTGAAAGAGAGAGCAGGAAACCTGCTCTCTCTTTCAAAATGCAACCCAATTGCTTTCCACATGGGGAGCAGCATGTTAGCTGCTCCCCATGTGGAAAGCAATGCCGGCTCCCGTAGGACGCGGGGAGCCGGCTGGGACTGTGGGGGATTGGGGACCCCCCACAGTCCCCAACCAGGGGCCAGGCCCCGGGGGATGGGGTCCCCGGGGCCATAAGTGGCCAGGGAGGGGGCCACGCAGCCCCCTCCCCAAATAGAAAATTTAAATAAAAAAATAAAAAAAGGCAAGGCCGGCCCTGGGGGATGGGGTCCCCGGGGCCTTAAATGGCCTGAGGAGGGGGGCTATGCAGTCCTCCTCCAAATTTAAAAAAAAAAAATCGAGGACATGCCCCGGGGGATGGGGTCCCCGGGGCCAATATAGGCCCAGAGAAGTGGGGCCACGCAGCCCCCCTCCCATTAAAAAAAAAAAAAAAACGACCGGCTTCGTGCCGGAGGCCCCGCCCCCTCCCTGCAGTACTCTGCAAACGCGCCCCTGGCGCGTTTTAAGAAGGGGAAGTAATTCCCCTTGAATACTGGGGGTCTCTGGGGCCAACTAGCCCACCAGGAACCTCCAGTATGCGCCAGGGCTGCGTTGCAGAGAGGTGTACAGAGGCCACGCCCCTTTTTACACCTCTCTGCAACGCAGCTCTGTGGCGCTTTTTAGAAGTACATGGTGGGCTAGTTGGACTTCAGGGACCCTCAGGATTCAAGGGGACTTAATCCCCCAACTTAAAACGCACCACGGGGCGCGTTTGCACAGTGGTGAAGGGAGGGGGCGGGGCTTCAGGTGACATGTGTGCAAACAGGCCCCGTGGCGCGTTTTAAGATGGGGAATTAAATCCCCTTCAATCCTGAGGGTCCCTGGGGGCCAACTAGCCCAACAGGTACATCCAGAAAGCGCCACAGAGCTGCATTGCAGAGAGGTGCAAAAAGGGGCGTGGCCTCTGAACACCTCTCTGCAACGCAGCTCCCTGGTGCATACTGGAGGTACAGGGTGGGCTAGTTGGACCCCAGGGACCCTCATGATTCAAGGGGACTTAATCCCCAGATGTCACCTCAGGCCCCGCCCCCTCCCTTCACCATTGTGCAAATATTCCTCTAAAATCAGCCGAACTACGAATTCCTATTTACTCACCTGTTATCAGGAGAGACCTCAGTGCTGCATCTTTCAGCCCAGTACTGATCCTGAAAAGTAATTTTAACCGTACTTACCAGTAACTTGAATTTCCTTCCATAGGCTAACATTGACTGGTTTCACTTGGAAATTCTTCTAAGTGTGGAGTTTTGGAACTTTATAATATTCCTCTAAAATCAGCCGAAATACGAATTCCGATTTACTCACCTGTTATCAGGAGAGACCTCAGTGCTGCATCTTTCAGCCGAGTACTGATCCTGAAAAGTAATTTTAACCGTACTTACCAGTAACTTGAATTTCCTTCTATAGGATATCATTGCCTGCTTTTTGCTGAAAAAGTTTCTAAGTGTCGATTTTTGAAACATACAAATATTCCTCTAAAATCAGCCAAAATACGAATTCCGATTTACTCACCTGTTATCAGGAGAGACCTCAGTGCTGCATCTTTCAGCCCAGTGCTGATCCTGAAAAGTAATTTTAACCGTACTTACCAGTAACTTGAATTTCCTTCCATAGGATATCATTGCCTGCTTTTTGCTGAAAAAGTTTCTAAGTGTCGATTTTTGAAACATACAAATATTCCTCTAAAATCAGCCAAAATACGAATTCCGATTTACTCACCTGTTATCAGGAGAGACCTCAGTGCTGCATCTTTCATCCCAGTGCTGATCCTGAAAAATAATTTTAACCGTACTTACCAGTAACTTATATTTCCTTCCATAGGAATCCATTGTCTGGTTTTCATCAGAAAAGTTTCAAAGTGTTGATTTTCACAAACTACAAATATTCCTTAAAAATCGCCTGTATGACTTAAATGCATTCTTTCAACTGTTTACAGGAGATGCACCAGTGCTGGATCCAGGATCCACCACTGAGTAAGAAAAAGTAACGATAACACTACTTACCTGCTAAGTGATTTTCCTCCCATAGGATAACATTGGTGATTGTATGTGAAAAAGTTTCTAAGTGTCAACTTTTAAAATACAATAATATTCCTTAAAAATCACTACTGTAACCAAAACACTTTTACTCAACTGTTTACAGGAGATGTCCCAGGACTGAATCTAGGATCCAGTCCTGTGGTTAGAAAAGTAATCCATAAAGTAACTAATTGCATTTAGCTAGAAATTCACATTGAGCTCAATGTTGCATTGTGTTTGAAATTGTGTTGCCCATTGCAACAACTGTAACTACTGTACTTAAAAGTCTATTGCCTATTTGCAAAGTATTTAAACTAAAGTAATTCATTCTGAGAAAGTATATTTTGTAATGTAATGTATAACGTAATTACAATGTAATTTAAAAAATAAAATATCTAAAAATAAATAGTTTAAAAAATGTAGTAAATTAGTATAAAAAAAAATAAATATAACAAATAATACATTTAAAAATTGTCATTTACAAAACCTTTGAAATTCACTGAAAAAAACTATAGGTTTCAGACATGTTATAGTTAGGAATTAGCATTTAAAAACCTTTGAAATTCACTGAAAAAACCATAGGTTTCAGGCTTGTTATAGTTAGGAATTAGCATTTTAAAAACCTTTGAAATTCACTGAAAAAACCATAGGTTTCAGGCCTGTTATAGTTAGGGTTTAGCATTTAAAAAACCTTTGAAATTCACTGAAAAAACCATAGGTTTTAGGGAAAGTTATAGTTAGTTGGACATTGCACTCGTACAAAACCCGTGAAATTCCCCCGTTATAGTTAGTTCAGCTAACTATAACTCGCGCCCCCGCAATGCACTGCTGATGACGTCACATATTACATCACTCATGACATGTGAATATATATATAGCTAGATAGATAGATAGATAGATAGATAGATAGATTTTGTCTGTTGTCTTCAGGGGAAGAGACGCCTACAGGCCGTTTCTGTTAAAAAGTCTGCCAGTCTCCCTTAAACAAGTCCTTCACTCTATCCATGTCGGACATGGGTGGAGTGCACATGCCACTTTGTATGTGTAAGTTAAGGAGAGTGTAAGGCATGTGTGTATGCCCTGCTACCTTGGCACAGAAATTCATTTTAGGACTTCTTTGAGAGGATAGCTACACCAAATGGAAGGTTTAGATGAGCCGTCTCAAGTCCCTCTGTTTGCCTGTGTGAGGCCTTAAAAGTTACTGAACCTTAGCCAGAGATGCTTACTGTAGATGGAGTCTGGTTGCTGGAGGACGAGGGGTGACATACCCTTACCTTCACCTAACTTGGGAGTGGGCCCTGGAATCTTCCCTCCCCTTCCTTCAAAAAAGTCACTGTAGCCAGTTTTCATTAGCCAGGGATGGGGATGGATTTTATACTTTTTTGCCTCATATTCCTTGACAGGAACTTCCAGCTCCATCCCTCTTGCTGCTGCATTTGGGTAGACCCGGCTACTGAGAAAAAAAAACAGAATGTCAAGAACTATCTGAACCTTTTTCATGAGAGGACCTCCTGGAAATCTCATCCATATGTTTAAGATTTGATAGTAGGAGCTCCCAAAAAATTGCATACAACACATATTGTGATTGGTCCACCCAATATTATATGCTCTGCTCAGGAGGACAGAGATTATCATAAACAGGAATAAGAGTTAA
Source organism: Calotriton arnoldi (assembly GCA_963921515.1). Lineage (NCBI taxonomy): Eukaryota > Metazoa > Chordata > Amphibia > Caudata > Salamandridae > Calotriton > Calotriton arnoldi. The sequence goes on from CAWUFW010004735.1 coordinate 1,168,180, forward strand.
GTAGCATTGTGACTGAGAGGCCTCTTGTGTGCGGTGTGCGCGGGTCCTTGATTGCTGACATTCTTCTCTCATTGGAAACAAACCTGGACTAGTCCCTGCAGGGAGAGCAGTACACAGCCAGGAGCAAGAGGAGCTGCCTGCTGAAAGGATATTGCTGGGCGGTGTCCCCAGGTGAGAGCCAGCCTTCAGGAATCAGCAACCTAGCTGCCCGGTAAATAGGAGCTGTGCAAGAGACCTGGGTCTCGACTCTGAATGAACGAATGCAGCTTGGATTTTCCATGAGGGCAGACACCACCTTGCTGTGAAGATGAGTGCTGGAAGTATGCCCTTGCAGAAGAACACTGTTTAGAAGAGGAAAACATAGCTGTGCTTGAGAGGACTATAACTAAGATCAGGGCTGCTTTAAGGGAGGGTCAGCTTTACAGGATTCCTTTGTGGTAAATGTCCTCTGACCCTGATCATTAGTGTGTCCCTGATTAGGTCCAATAATACCACAAGCTTTTTAAGTCAGAGGGCTTTGGCAGGAAAGGCTAAACTGAGTTAATCTCCACAAAAGAGTTGCAAATCTACAAAACAGTTGCATAGATTTTTGTCTCAAATGCTTGTTTTTTGAGAGCCTATGTGTACTCTGCCACATTCTCCTCAGCTCTGTGGGGGACACCAGCACTGGAAAAGTTGACAGTGTTCAGAGGATTTTAAACTGAGGCCGCTGAAAGTGTGCCATATTGAAAAACGTTGCCGTATTCAGTGGTTTCTTTGATGATGTATGCAGTATAGTACCCCTTGCCATACATTACACAGATATTGCAAGTCACAATGGATTTCCATCAACATACAGAGGAACACGGCTGAAGACTGAATTCCCTTGTAATGCCATGGAACTCTGAGGTGACTTGCAGTATCCTTTTAATATACGGCAGAGGGTATTTTATTCCTTATAATACACGGTCACACCAGTGGCGGCTCCTCCCTCCACAATGGTGGAGAAGCGTCGCCTCACGGCCTGGCTCAGAGCCAGCAAATGAAAAATAAAACGATATTCTTGCATTGCTTTATTTTGCATTTGCCGCCTCTGAGCTAGCGCTGTGGAGAAAGGTGGGGCCGAGACATGGGAGGGGAGGAGGAGGAGTGCTACGTGCATTCCACTCCCTAAGTGCTCATGTGTGTTTGGCTGTCCAACTCAGGCCGACCAAAACACACATGCATACTTAGGTTTTCTCCAGCCCAGCTGCACTGAGCTGGAGAAAACCCACAGATTCCATGGCCTGAGCGCAGCGTCTGTCCTGCCCGCTCAGGCCAATCTCCCTGCTGCTCTGCAGCACGGGAATTGGATGAGAGTCTGTCCCAGGGGCTGCTGGGACCAGCCAGGAAGAGGAGAGGCGGCAAAATGCTGGAGGCGGCCGGTGGCTAAAGGTAGGTTTAAAAAAACAAATATATTGTATTTTTAACCCCCCCTGCGTGACCCCTCCTGCGTGACCCCACCCGCCCCACCACCCTTTGTTGGTGGTGGCCGTGTCACACCATTATCATTCACACACACAGCTTAAATCCCAAGGGGCTTATTTACAAGCCCCTTGCGCTGCTGGTGCGTCACTTTTTAATGGGAAAAATGGACGCACCGGCGGCGTAAGGGGCTTGTAAATAAGCACCCAAGGGGCATATTATCAAGAACGGCGTTAAAATTATCGCTGCTTTAGCGGCAGAAAACTGCCGCTAAAGCGGCGATAATGGGCTTGATAATATGCCCTTGAGAATTCCAATAGAAGCCCATGTTGACACCAGAACATGGGCTTCTATTGGAATTCTCAAGGGCATATTATCAAGCCCATTATCGCCGCTTTAGCGGCAGTTTTCTGCCGCTAAAGCGGCGATAATATTAACGCCGTTTCTTGATAATATGCCCCCAAGTGCCTTGCTCTCTCATGATTGCAGGCACATACAATAAAAGCAGAATATCTACTGTAAAATGAAACACACCAAAAAGCAGTTAGCAATTTTGTGCCTAAAGATATTAAGACCAGTTTCATGTAAGTCAGATTAAAAAAATTCTGTGTTGAAACATGCTGAGATTCTATCTTTCTAGTAATGACCAATAGTGGAAGAAACTTATGTTGTCATAAATATCTTCTTTCTGTGGAATGCTTTATATTTTAGAAAAACATGAGAAGAGGAAGGAAAAGGCAGTTCCCATTTTCCTTATGCAAAATGCAAAAGGCATTCTCACATCAGAATCTATAATAATAACTTATTACAGTTGAGAGGCAATGTTATTTCTTTATTACAGGCAACTAGATTCATCACAACTTGCCTGTAATTTGGAAATTAGAGATAGGATTTTATGCAGGGATTACATGTGCCCATGTATTATGAGAGACTTTGTAAAAGCTTTATAGTATTTTGAGCAAATACAGCAGATTCTAAGATAGAACTGTGGAGACCTAGAAATACCGGAAGCTGCATTCAGTAGTTTCAGAAGAACTTTTATATGAAGATCCTCCATCTTCTTTACAGGTATTCCAATGTACTCAAACTAGACCTATTTCTCGCCCCCAATGAAGGCTCCAGGTCACCCCTGTGGTTGCCCAGCCTTTGAGCATCATTGTTGGTGCTAGGGTAGATTCTTCGCTTTATATGTGGGAGCTCTAGGTCTGAAAAAATGACAGTAGCCCGAGGACAGGGACGACTGTAGCAAACACGCAGTTCAATCCCCCAGTGGGTTCATGCAGGCAGCATCGCTGCCTTCACCTGTGACCCCCCGCCTCCCTGCTCTCAGCTGATATGATGCATGCCTGGGAATTTAGGAATTTTGGTGGCTAGGTGTAATGTCCATCGAGCCTCTGTAAAGGCTACACAAAGCCTGTGCAGCCTAAAAGCAGCATAAGATAAAGATGAAATATTACATCCATAAAAAAGAACAGGTGCTAGGTGAGTTTGACTTACCTTTAGATTTGACTACTCCCTGGAGATCTTTTGAGAAATGTCTACAGGCAGAGTCAAAACCCAGTATTAAACGCCAGCAGGTAGAGAATGGTTACTGTGAACAGGTGTTTAAAATCCATTAGGTGGAGTTGTGTTTATTCTGGAAACCTGTTTTCAAGCCCTCCTGGCATGGGTTTTAGATCAAGTTTTCTCAGACTCATTGAGAGAGCCCCCTTTACAGCCAGTCTGTTTATTATGTTGCTTTCTCTTTTACTATGTGCATTTATATTTTGCTGTATTGGGTTGTGTACAGATTACAGTGCTGTATTTCTTTGCTAGTTAAAAGCAGTGTGTGTATTAGTACTGTTGTTGAGTGTTATTATTGTCTCTGCTGAATTATGAGTAGTAGCCACCCTCAGCTCTCAGAGTAAATCTTGGACCCAAACTATCCTGAAGGTAAGGCACTAAAGGAGTAATTGTACTTTTGAATATTGAGTACAAGAATAAAGTGGCACACGAATGTTGTGGACAAAATATTGAAAGGTAAGTGCACAGAGGAAAGTATATCTTTACTATTTTTAACTCCACCTACAGAATACACATATTGTCAGTGTGCATAGATGTGGAGTTGGGAGTTGAACATCTATACATACTTAACCTTCAATATTTTGTCCCTCGATATTTTGTCCATGATATTAGTGTTCCACAATATCCTGGGCTCGATATTCATGAAACACGCCTAAAGGTGTGTACTTGGTGCTCAGTTTTGGGTGGAATAGTAAGGCAATCCTTCAGCACCATACACAAAAGGATCCCAAGGACACAGTTGGAGGCTAATAGCCATATACTGCCAGGGACCCTCTCAAGCAGTTCATATAACAAAGAAGAGAGAGAGAGAGAGATCTTGAAAGAAGAGAGGAAGTCAATAGAAGGGAAAACGAGATATTGCTTGAAAAAGATGGAGCTAAAAGGTAAGAGAGAAGAAGAAAAGGAGGAAAAAAGGAGAGGAGACAGATTAGGAGTGAAAGGAGGACTAAAACACAAAGTTGATAGAGAAAGTGAGTGTACGAAGTAAGAGAGAAATGGGGAGAGGGAGAAAGGCAGAGAGATAAGGACAGAGATGAGAGCAAAGGAGATGAGAAAAAGTAGGAGAGGGAGAAAGTTCAGTAAGAGCAATATAAAATGGGAAAACAGATAGATAGATAGATAGAGTGGCGGCTCGCAGAGGGAGTGCTGCGGGCGGTGGGGCGGGGAGGGGCTGGGTGGGGGGGTATTGGAGTCGGACATACGACGGGCAGGAGTAAGGTAAGTAAATAAATAAATAACTATTTACCTTGCGCTCGCTGCATCACCGACTTGGCGATGCAGCGAGCGCAAGGTAAATAGTTTTATTTATTTACTTACCTTACTCCTGCCCGTCGTATGTCCGACTCCACTACCACCCCATCCAGCCCCTCCCCCGCCCCGCCCCACCACCCCGCAGCACTCCCTCTGCGAGCCGCCACTGGATAGATAGATAGATAGACAGCCAGACAGACAGACAGTCAGACAGACAGACTAAGGCTGTTGCAAATGCATCTCTACATGAGTGTCTGGGGGTTACAGTGTCACAGTACACAGGAGTCATGATACTATGGTACCCAGGAACTGTGAGGTGGGGTTTATGGAACACTTTAGACAAACTTGCTGTCAATACTGTTTCATGAGGTTCTTTTGCAACTCTGATAATTTTGTTTATCTATTTTGGTGTCAATGATGATATGTTTGGGGTGCTATACCTTGATTGAACCTCGGTTCAGGGAGTGTCTTTTCTGTCTTGGCACTCTATATGTAGCACCATTTTTTAGTTTAAAGAGCTTTATTGCAATTTGTAAACATAGTAAAACATCATTTCAAAAGTAAATGATTTACAATGAAAAATCGGGTGTTAATATATTATTATACTTGCAAAATCAGTCCCATAAATGGGAAATAAAACTCTACGAAAGAAAAAGAGCTTTTTTAAGGTTTTGAAAGAAGAAAGAAGAGAAAGAAAGAGAAAAAAAAAAAGAAGGGAAGGATTAACATAAAGGAAGAAATGCCTAATCAATATCAGCAACATCTGTACAAGTTAAAAAGTAAACGAGTAATGAGGAAATAAGAGGGTACTTTTAACTAGGAACATGAATATTCAAGGAACATGCTTAGAAAGGTAGGCTGTAAGAGGTGACCATAACGAATCCTTTTTGATTAATAAAGGCACAGAAGTGGCATATGCACGATCAAGCCTGTGGTGGTGACCTAACAAGTTCCACCAGGCCTGATATGAAATTTTGGAAGTATCTTTCCAATTGGTTGTGATAATTTGGAGGGAGATAGCTATAAATAAGTCAATAAATCTACGTACATTACAAAGAGCATTCCATATTGGTGAGGAGCCTCCTAAAAATATATGTGTAATGTCAAAAGAGAAATTTGTGGATAAAATATAATTTAATTTGGACCAAATACGAAACCATAGGGATTTATCCAACGGACAATGAAAAAACATGTGGAGAAGATCACTGTCCTCACATGGACATGACCAGCATTTTTTAGATTCAAGTAATTTAAATTTGTGTAAGTCAGAAGGGGTAAAAAAAAGTCTGTTATAGAAAAAAATAGAGTCGGTGTAGTGCTAGCAGAACGGGAAGAGTTATGTATTTTTGACCAAACAGATTCCCAGAGCTGTAGTGGAAATTCCTGTATTAAATCATTCTCCCATAATAATTCTATTGGCGACTTCGATCTATCCGCTAAAGGACGGGAGAGCAATATATAGATGGCAGCAGCTCTAAGGGGGATAGAAAACTCAATTGTAAAGAATAAAGCCTGGTCCGGGGTGACTGGAGGGCATATCTGAGAAAAAATTTGAGTGAGAGAGGCCGTCAATAGGGGATAGTGAGATGAGTGAGTGTTAGAAATGCCGAAAGATTCGCGAATATCTGAAAATTCCCGCGGCGAATTGTCCTTCATTAATTGATCAAGGGTAATGATACCTTTATCGATCCATTTCTTCCAAAAAAGCGCTCTATTATTGATCTTTAAAAATTTATTGTACCATATTGGGGTTTGGGAGAGAAAGTCCTTAGGAGAAAGATGAGAGCGAAACAGAGAAAGAGCAAGGGCTTTGGAGTGATTAAAAATGGGATTGGAAAGACGTTTCGGTGGTTGAGATAAACGAGTAGCTGTAAGGAATGTAAAAGGTAGAAGTTGAGCGAGTTCAAGTGAACTCCAGGCTGTTACAGGAGGGCAAGAAGAATCAGTTAAAAAAGGCCAAATTTGCTTTAATGTGAAGGCAGAGTGATATCGGTTGATGTTTGGGAAATTGACTCCACCTAAGTCTTTGGGTTTCTGGAGACGGGAGAGAGAAATCCTAGCCTTGCGGTTATTCCATAGAAATTTCGTTAAGGAACAATTTATGGTACTAAAGAAGAAAAGTGGGAGGGAAATAGGGAGCATAGAGAGATAAAAATTAATAATGGGGAGAAGCATCATTTTAATAGTGGCAAGTCTACCCCACCAGGACAAAAAAAGAGGCGACCTGTTCTCGGTAAAAGCAGAAAGTTTTTTAAGTATATCAGTGTGGTTAATCTTAATGGTTTCCCTAATAGTGCTAGCATAAAGGACACCTAAACATTTGATGATCTTGGGGTTCCATTCAAAACCAGAGCCATGAAACATATGAGAGAAACAACATTTGTTCAATGGTAAAACTTCAAACTTATCAATATTCAGTTTATAGCCAGAAACTGATGAATATTCTTGTAGTAGAGAGAAAAGAGCCGGCAAAGAGGAGGAAGGGTTGGAGATGTAAAGCAGAATATCGTCTGCATAAGCAGTAAACTTAATATCAATATTTTGAAATTGGAAGCCTGTGTATGAAGGTGAGCGCCTGATTTTTTTGAGAAAAGGCTCTAAAGCAAGAATAAAAAGAATCGGGGAAAGGGGACACCCTTGTCTTGTTCCTCTATGAAGAGAAAAATATTTAGATTGACATCCGTTAACCCATATAGAAGTAGAGGGATCAGAATAAAGCAATTGAATATATCGAATGAAAGGAGGACTGAAACCATGCCATCTCAATGCTCCAAACATAAAGTCCCAGCTCACCCTATCAAATGCTTTTTCAGCATCAAGCGTGATGGCAGCAACAGGTGAGTCCATTTTAGAGGCAAGGTAAATGATATTAAGGAGGGTTCTCGAATTGTCGGTTATAGACCTTCCTTTGACAAACCCAGATTGATAAATATTAATAAGATCAGGAATCACTTTGTTGATGCGGATGGCCAGTATTTTAGCGAAGATTTTACAGTCGGTGTTAATTAAAGAGATGGGCCTATAATTTTTACAGAAGGAGGGGTCTTTATCTTTTTAGGGATTAAACAAAGCATTGCTTGGGTGAAGGTTCCTTTTGATTTCCCTTCACCAAGGAAGTAATTTATCAGTGAAAATAAATGAGGTATTAGAGAATTTTTAAAGTGGAGATAAAACCGAACAGTGAAACCATCTGGACCAGGTGTCTTATCCTTGGGTAGAAGATTAAGAGCATTAAAAATTTCCTTTTCCGAAATAGGAGTATCCAATGACGTAAGATCTATTAAAACATCAGGAGCATGAGGGAGAGATTGAAAGAAAGAATCAATTTGAACGGAAGAAGGAGTGGACTCTGGAGTGTAAAGAGAAGTATAATACTGTACAAAGCAATCAAATATTCTATCATCAGCAGTGTGACGAACACCAGAATTGTCATTAATAGCAATGATTTTAGATTTCTGTTTCTTAATTTTAAGGTAGTTAGCCAGAGATTTACCGGCTTTATTCCGTCCACCGTACATTTTAGCATTAAATTTAAGGAGATTGTTACAAGCGGAGTCCCATGAATGTTTGTTAAATTGCATTTTAGCTTTGATAAGAGAAGAAAGAGTATCATTAGAATTAGTGGTGAAATATTGATGTTCAAGAGCTTTGATTTGTTTAAGGATAAGAGAGGAATCGAAAAGGGCTTTTTTCCTCTTACGAGATACAAAATCAATAATAAAACCTCTGGCAGTGGCTTTAAAGGCATCCCAAATTGAATGAAATTGAGAAGTAGAAGAGAGATTGTTGAGAAAGAATTCTTCCATAAAAAGTGTAAATTGTTCAACAAACTGGGTATCTAAGAGAAGAGAGTTGTTAAAGCGCCCATCGGCGGGAAGTAGGGGAAGGCGAAGGAAAGTCCATATCTAAAATGACAGGGGCATGATCTGAGATAAGGATGGAGCCAATTTCTGAGTTGGTCATAAACTGTAGGGCGTGTTGAGTGAGAAAGATGTAGTCAATACGGGAATGAGATTTATGGACGGGAGAGAAAAAGGAAAACTCCAATGTATCAGGGTGAGAGACTCTCCATGAGTCAATGAGGCCTCTAGATGAAATTGTTTTAGAAAAAGTTTTTTGCATTTTGTTGGGGACATATTTGGTTTGTGATTTGCGATCCAGGAAAGGATCCATCAGTTGATTACAGTCGCCACCTAAGATCAAATCATCTACAGCATGTGACGAGAGAAAGGTAGAGAAATCATTCCAAAATTGAAAGTCAATACCATTTGGACCATAAATATTACAAAAAGAAAGTTGAGTATTATTAACTTTAGCATTTAGAAACAACCATCTACCATTATCATCATGAAACTCATTCTGTAACTGAACATTTAAAGATTTGTGAAATAATATAACCACACCATTTTTGTTATTCACTGCAGGAGAGCAAAAAACTTCTCCTACCCATTGTTTACGTATTGAAGACAATTCTTGTGATTTAAGGTGTGTCTCTTGTAACAATGCAACATGACATTTTAGCCTTGCTAAGTGAGATAATACACGTTGCTTCTTAACAGGATTACGAATACCTTTGACATTCCAGGATACAACACGAAAACCTTTCATCTATAGGAGTGAACTGTTGATAGGCTTGAAGATGAAAACAAGCCAGAGTAAGGAAGAAAAAAGGTATAGGAGAAAAGTGGTAGATTAGAGGTTAAGAAAATATGAGGAGCATGGAGGAAGGAGAAAATTGTGTATGTTGGCCACAAGGGGAGAAGGAGAGGAAAACAGTAAAGTACCGTATATTGAGGATAAAAGGAAGAAATTAGAGAAAGAGAAAGGATAAGAGAAAAATGCAAAAAAGAAGGGAAGTATAGAGATAAAAAAGAACGAGAACAATAGAAGTGGGGAGCATAGTCTCCCGAAAAGTTAGGAAAAAAGATGACAGAAAGCCAAGAGGCTTTAGTCATGTTGGTCAAAGAAGAAAGAACAAATAACATTATTGAGGGAGGGGGACGACAAAACCAAAACAGCCACACCACTGGGGGAGCATCGAGAACAAAAATCGATTAAACAACATCACATGAAAAGGAAGGGATGAAATACTCCAATAAGGAAATAGTAAACGAATGAGACAAGGAAAAAGGGAGCTTACCCGAGACAAGGGAACAAATCAGCTGGATACGTCAAACAAAATAGACAAACGGATGACATGTGCAGGAAACTTCACCACAGCACAGGAAAAGCATCCGTTTTAACCTGAGGATATGCAGTCTCCAACTCAGTATTTCTGATTGAACTCTATTTGAAGGACAACATCCCAGTTGCTGGTAGTTGGTAGCTCCCGTTCAGTGTATTTGGCATTTTCATTAAAAGAGCAAAAAAACTATCTAAAGAAAATGTTGGAAATTTCCCCCACAAGTCAAGTTGTTTCATAGACACAAATGTCACAACTTTATGTAGACAAAATTGGTGAATTTCACACAATTTGGACACATTGCTTAGTGCTGAGGTTGCATCCTGGACACCTTAGTTCTGTTCCTAGGTTGGCACATAACTTCATCTCATTGTGTCTCAAAAATGTAAATATTTGAAATGCAATGTAAATATGTGTGCCATTTTGGAAATTTGTACAGTGCACTCTATAGCACTGTCCCAATTTTGTGTTCCTAATCCCTCTCAGTCACATCCTAGTAGTTTCTTTAATCTGGTTTAAAATTGACCCAAAACAGTACCTTATACATTTCGGTGCTGTGTAGCTCCTAGGTGATAGACTCACTATATCTCAAATAGCTGTGTAAAGTAAAAAAACACAATTTCTTCTCTGAGACTAATGTAATAATAAGAAATCCCTTTTCATGCAGATATTTAACAACAACACATGTCTTCGCTGACAGCTTTCATTTTGCAAACTCCAAGCCCAATGCTAGTTGCTGCATTTAGATTTTGAGATTAAAGTGTTGAGCATGCTTCTTTTGGTGGCAGGTGATGCCATGCCATTGTCATCGGTATCTGGGATTTGAGGTCTTTGGTCTCAGGGATCTAAGTCCAATCTTTCACATGGAATTCCTGTTTTTGGACATCCTTTCAACTTGCATATGTGTATGAATGTATTTTGAATTTTAATTCTCTTCTGAAATCATTCCACAATTACTTTAGACCTTTTTCTGCTTTTATATCAAGATTCTTTATATTTTCATTATGCAACTCTTTGAGTTCTTTGCCTGTTCCAAGATAATTTTCAGAGCCAGAACTTGGATTATCCGAGGTACAGGTGACTACTTACTGAAGACATGATGTAATCACACAAGTGGAACATGTGATAAAAAGATGCCCACAAGAAGCCGTCACTGTCTCAGGAGGAAAACGTTGAAAGCATAAAAAACCTCTTTGCCAGATGAAGAACTTAAAAAGGTCAATGGAGAATTCCAGAGAGCAGGACAGAATAACAGAGGAGACACCACCTAGAAGTGGACACAGGATCCAGCAGGTGTCGAGAGCAAAGAACTGCTGAAGGAACATGGATGCATTGTGACACACCCTACAACCAGACTGGAACACTTTTATATGAAAAAAACGGGAAATGGTGTAACATCCCTTGCTACAAACCCATGACGGATTGGAAAACCAAATACACTCTAAAGAAAGAAACAGTCACATTGGAAAGAGAAATAAAGAAAGGATTGGACTACCTGTGGAGAAACTTTAAAGCTCATCTGCATACTTTCTGGCTAGTGATTGCCCTCTTCAATTAAAGTCACCTGGAAGAAGGCCAGCAGCATCCTGCAGGGCATTTGGTAAGCTTCAGTAAAACTAGCCCTAGGTAAGCATTTTCCTTTCCCCAGTCACAGGCTTCAGAAGAACAAACTGATATCCACTAATGCTAATCTGCTTGTTCGGGTCAGATTTAAGTGAGGACCGACATTAGGAAGTGATTCCGTGTGATGGGGCCCAGCTCTTGAGAACTGAAAAACTTACCTAACTTGGCAATTAAAAAAAAACATACTTCACAGGAGGTCTGTTCAGAGAAGTTATTGAAACTAACCAAGATTTTTCTGGGACAGCCCCCCTATCTGATGTCTAAAAGTTCAGGATGCATTGACACAAAGTTTGATCTGAAGATTGGATATGAAACTTCTCCCTGCTTAACCATACCTTCTTCATCTAATAAAGCTGCAGTATCCACCTAATGGATTGACCAATCTTCTAGAACCATAGCTGTCTCATCTTCACCAGTACAGCAAAGTGGCAATATGTGACAAGGTAGTACTCCATGTGTAATTGATGCGGTAGTTTCTTGCAGGTGTTTCCTACTGATAATGTGAACATACCTCGCATATATGTGATACATACATTCTGTTAGAGTTTTCCTCCAATATCATTCTTATTTTCTAACTTGCTTTATCAAGTCTGTCAGCTCTAAGGTGGACTGTTTGTTGCCCGTTTTCTCCACTGGTCTGGATATAACACATTGGAGAGGTGACACTATGTCAAGACTTCTTGAAATTTTTAGCTGTAGGATCTCAAGAAGGACTTCTGGATTTTTTGTGTGTTAGGAGGGAGAGGCCCGTTGAGCAAGATGAAGTTTTGTGGAATTTACTTGAATCAACTTTTCTTCTGTATTCCTCTGCAACCTGAATAGTGATTTTCAGTCTTGTTTCGTTACATTATAAATTTGCGATAGAAGAAATTAGGGAATGATCAGTCCAAGATAATGGTTTAATGGTTATGGTTGGGAAAGACAGGACAGGAGCACAAGCTAGGCTCAATATATAAACTCCACATGGGTGGGACAAGCTATTTCTTGAGTGAGACTTATTGTTTCCCAGTAATTCACTATTTCTGAAACATGTTTGTTGTTCGGTACACTGACACAAATATTGAAATCTCCCATAATTAAGACCATTCATGATAATGTGTAGGTCACCAGAACCAGGTCTCTGAGGTCCTCTATGAATATTGGGGTGAATTCTGTTTGATGAATTAAAAGGCTGACGGAAGAGGAGTTATAGCATGGGCATGTGCAGACTGTTGTAGCTTAGCAGAGTTGTAATCTGAGCTTAGATTCTCTTTGTATGATAATAATGAGATTCTATTAATGAGAGCCAGCTGTCCACCTCTTCCATTGGGTCTGTTCTTGGATGGGATTTATCCTCCTGGAGATAGCAATGTGTGAAAGAAGGTAACTGCATCAGAGGTGGATCTTGTCTCAGTCACCTCTAGGATATCACAATCCTCTTCAAAACCTTTGTGCATTTCTGGTGAATATGACAAGATCATGACTCTGAATGTTTGGCAGATACCTGAAAGACATGGCGGCATGGCTGGATCTATGCTCAGATTTCTAGCTCGCTGTATGAAACACAACATACATTAGGTCTGAAAACGCTGAAGTCTCCTGAGATTCCGCAAGAAAAGCCCGGGGGAGGGGGGTGAAGTCCAGTGTGAGTAACTTCATCTTGAATTTTTAGCAATAGGTTTAAAGTTGATCTTGTGCTCTACTGATTTCTATAGCGAACCAAAATTCAAAGTTATCAGTTTTTTACTCAAGTTGCTTTAACTTCCATACTCTTCCTAGTGAAACATGCATCCTTATGTTACTTAGGCAGAGCTCCTGCAGTCCATCAGTTGTTACTCTGTTAGCTTGTCTTGTGAGTCCAGGCCCTGGCAAGCCTGAAATGCATAGAACTGTGGCTCACTCTATTGAATATGGGCCTTATTTATGAAGGCCTGCATCACATTTACGCCGCCGTTGCGTCACTTTTAGTGACACAGCGGTGGCATAAATAATGCGCCATGTTGCGCCATATTTACTAAGTGACGCATCTAGGCAGATGCGTCACGTCGTAAACCCCTGCGCTACATTATACCTGCGTCAGGTATAATGTATGCAGGGTGGGCGTTCCCCCGCAAGAAAGGGTTGTAGGAGTGACGCTGCGAATTCTATAAGATTTCACTGCGCCACTTCTAGGACGCCAATGTATCAAAACCTTACGCCTGCCTCATGGCAGGCGTAGGGGTGACGCAGGACCTTTCACATAGGGCTTGCCCCACGTGAAAAAAACATTGCTGGAGTTGCGTCATGCTTCTGACACAACTCCAGCAATGCGCCACTTTTGCGCCGACAGATACGTCAGTAATACTCACGTATCTGTCATTCCTTGTGACATGATGCGTCATATAGTCAATATGACGCATCCGTCATGTCGCAAAGAGGGCGCACTCAGAAGTGTCGCATTGCTGCTTTCGTGCAGCGATGCAACACTTCTCATGAATGAGGCCCTATGCATTTTCTCCGATCACAGCTAATTCCTGTAAATAAACGAAATATGAGGCCTCATTTATGGGGAATTGGCTTAAGGCAGCATAGCAAGGCACCTTGCTGTGCTGCCCTACGCCAATGTGAAAGGGCAGGAAGGCACCATATTGGTGCATTCCTGTCCTGTCTCCCTGTGCTGGTGCACAATTTGCTGCTTAATGCCAACACAGGAACCCTTGCACCATGGTGCAAGGGTGTCTGCGTTGCATGCAAGATTGTTTTTGTGCAGGAAGGGACACCTTCTTGTACAAAAACAAGCCAGAGAGGCGTTTTCCTCTTTCTATGTGCGCTGCAGAATTCAGCAGTCATGGAAAGCGGAAAAGACAATGAGAAAAAAAATATTTCTCCTCGTTACGTCTGCTCTGGGTAGACATAAGGGGGCATATTATCAAGGGCCTTATCTCCGCTTTTTTGGCTTTAAAAGCCAAAAAAGCGGAGATAATGTTTTCGCCCTATTTGCAAGCCGGTGCTAATATGCATTAGCGCATGTTAGCAGCCGTTTTGCCGACGCCTCGCTTTGTATCTCTAATGAGATGCAAAGTGGGCGTCACTGGGCGTACCCCTGACGGACTACCTTGTTAAATATCGCTAAATGCACATCGCGATATTTACATGGTGGCCCCAGGATTTTAGCAGACGTTAGTTTTGGCGAAAACCGCGGTTTTCGCCGAAAACTAACGTCTGCTAAAATGCTGACTTACCTATACCTGTCATTGGGGGTGGATTATGCTGATACGACCACAGGGTCGTATCAGCAAGGTTTTCGCCGTTTTCCATGGAACATCGCTGGAAAACCAGCGTTGTTCCATAGGAAACGGTGATATCTCCGCTATCGCTGGAATTTTTATCGCCTCGGTGATACGCGTTGTTGATAACGCGCTAACCGGGCGATAAATTCCAGCGATAGACGGCGATAAATCAAAAAGCGCTAAGCATGCTTTGCGATATTTATCGCCGTCTATTGTTAATATGCCCCAAGGTTTTGGCGCTGCCCCAGGTTTACGTGATTAAGCCAATCTGAGGCAGCGTCAAAATCTATGGGTGTTGCGTGGGAAAACCCAACGCAACGCCCATGGAAAGCCTCCCTGGCACAGAGTAAGGCAATGCAGCAACTTACACTGCGTTGTCTTACTCCACATCTATGAAGCCATGAAAACCAAACATAGTGGCTTTACGTGGCCTCATAGATATGATTGAGAGGCTTGCACTGCCGGAGCATCAAAAAAAGTGACTCTCTGGCTTCGCAAGCCTCTCATAAATAAGCTCCATGGTGTTTAGGGAATACTTACAAGAGCCAATCATGCACGTGTCCATATAAAGGTACACATCAAATGGCAGACAACAGCTATGGTATTATACTGCCTTAGACAATGAATGGTACAACTGGCACTAACCAATCCATTAAAATCGATGGCAAGGCCCCATACAAGGCAAATGAGTGCATTTTATAAATTGTTTAAGAGATACTCCTTCAAGCAGCAGAACGCTGCCCATGGTACCATCACATAAAGAAACACAGGCTTTTCAGCATTGCAAATGTTCTCTAGTTACAATACAACATACCAATCCAGATGGTGCGCTCTTCAAGGAACTGAGCAAGCATGCTATTAAAGATATTCCTTTCGGCATTTTTGGTATGTTTTTAGACGAAATACTATGGAATAGTCTTTGATAATTGTATGCCTGACCATATCACAAAGATAGCTGATGGAGTTTCTTTTCAACAGTTTGCATTTTCGCTTAGTTTCGTGTTATCTCTGTATTTGCCTTGACCCTATTGGCTGCGGCATTGTGTAGTCTTCAGCTTGGGAGAGATGTAGGGTTTGTTTACTTTTAGCTTACCTTTCAATTGATTGTAAGACTCATTCAAGTGGTTTTAAGCACATACACCAAACAATTGTGTCTTCAATGTCATTTTCTTATTATGTATTACAAATGTGCTTAAGCTTATATAGCAAAACAGAGAAAAAAGATATAACACGTATACATTCAAGGGTCGCTTATTAAATTATGTTTTTATTATGAATTGAAAAGTCCTTCAAACTGGCAATCAGGATTTGTTGAAGATGCAGCGCCACTTGGGTATTGATCCACAGCATCTAGTCAGGGTCGAATTGGTAAGGTGGGCACTCAGGCAATGGGCCAGTATCTGAGGTGCAGCTGTGGGCCGCTTTTTCGGCGGAATGGTGGCCGATTTGGGCTGTGTTTGGTGTGTTCAGATGCCGCCAGTGGCCCAGTGGGAGCCGGAGTGGCCTCACGGGAGGCAGATGGGCCTCTATTACCTCCCTTTTACCAAGGGAGCGGAGGTGTGATTCACAGTCTCTCATTGGGCCGGCCCATTAATGTATTCAGATTGGCAGGGGCCAGGGGCCTGAGCAGAAGTGGTCTCTTATATTCAGGTGGGGTTCACCAGTGTGAACTAATCCTTGCACAAAGAGTCCTGGCAGCATTTGCAGAGAAGTTAAGAAACATGCCTTTTTTAGAAACCCTCCCCCTTCTTTTCATAATACTTAAAACACTGAAGCAGTGCTTTGAAAAACGGAGCAATCTGCAAATGCAATTTTTTTAGGATGCCCGGGCCTATTTTGCATCTCAATCCAACCCTCATCTAGTACTGTTTTACGGAATAATAGGCCTCAATCAGATTTAGGGCCCGATTACGATGCAGGTGATACTGCTCCAACCTCCGGTCGGAGCCCTTCAGACCGCATTGTAATCGGCTGGTCGGATTCCTTTCCGACCGACCCATTTTGATGGGGTCGGTCAGAGGGGAATCTGAATCGGATTTCCGAATGGCCTCCGAGAGCCCGTCCGCCATTCGGAAAGCCTTCAGTAATCCCTCGACCGGCTCTTTCCGGCCGAGAGATTACGATGCCAGATTCCCACAGCCTTTCTGTGCTGGCCTTTCTGACACAGAAAGGCTTGGGAATCTGTCTTTGGGGGCCCCCAGCAGGGCCCCGTGGGTACAAGGCCGCTGAATGACAGCCTAGGGGGCACCTCTGGTGCCCCCCTGTTGATCCCTGCACCCGGTGGGAGTCACCTTGATGTGCCTGCCATGGGGTGCAGGGATGAAGTGCACCTCTGCTCTTCACAATGAGAGGATGCATTCCGTTCGGAATGCATGTTCCCATTGCAAAGTATAGGGTTGTGACCAAACAGGGTTCGGTGGCATCCTACTTGCTGGGCTGGAACCGATGACAGGAGGTTGTTCGGTTCCAGTTCCCAAACGATGTCAGACGGACTCCAGTCCGTCCGACATCGTAATCGGGCCCTAAGTGTCGTATTTTTATGAGGACCAATTTGGCTCCCATCAACTGAATCAAAGTGGCACAGTGCGTCCTTCTCAGGGGTACAACTGCAAAAATATAAACAAAATTCAACAGTATTGCATTTACACAAATGTAAGAAAATCTAGGGGCCAGATGTATGACCATTTTGTGAGCTGCAAATCAGTCACAATTCGGTATGCGAATGCAAAAACGGCTCTACGCGATATACGACAAGCATTCGCAAATCCGAAATAGTGATGCGACCAATCAGCGACGCGCAAAAGCAAGCGGACGCATTTTGCAAGTCATAATTAGAGAATACCTAATTGCGCATCGCAAAACGGCATGTACAATCGATTTGCAAATTGCAAGTAGTCTCAAAATGGCCCAATTGCACATGCAATTTACCGCCAATACAAATCAGGAGGTAACAGGGCCCAACCTATAAGAACAGGCCTAGAATGTATCAGAGACTTTTCAACAATGGCTCCCCTGTACGTGATCGCAAGGAGGATGCAGATTCTGGCTGCTCAGCAGAGGAGGCACAGAGACAGGACAGGATTTTCAGAGTCAGGCTAACCATGCTTAAGAAGACAGAGGAAGAGATATATGAGCAGTGCAGGCTGACTAGCAATGTGATCCTGGAGCTAATAGCCACCTTAAAGCCACACCTAGAGAGTAGTACACTGCACAGCAGTGCAATCCCCACCAATGACCAGGTGTTGTGCTCCCTTCACCTATTGGCCATTGGTAGTTACCAAATTGTCATAACAGTGGGCGGAGGGGTGTCGCAGAGTGCCCTATAGTGTTTCTTTCACAATTTGTTATTTGCTCCACTGTATACATCAACACATCTACCTGCCTAGGGTCGGTGTGGAAATTCAAAATACCAAAACGCAATTCTACCTGATAGCCAGATTTCCACAGATAATCAAGTGCATAGGCGGGACCCATGTACCCATATGTTCCCCCATCCCACCTGGAATACATATTCCGGAGCTGGAAGATCACCCATCCCTAAAGATTCAGGTTGTCTTCAATGCACACATCATAACAAACATTGTGGCCAAATACCAGCGACTAGAAAAAGGAGGGTTTGATGAAGGATACCTACTAGGTACTGGAATGTAATGTACGCAGTGAAATGTATTATTGCAATCATTACTTTGTGTATGTTGTCTCAACCTCATATGTGTCTTACCAGGTGACAGTGCACATGCCCCATGACCATGGATCCTCATGCACTGCCTGTCTCCCAACAACCCGCTTGAAAGGCATTACAACATGGCACATAGGCGCACCAGGACTGTGACAGAATGCACAATTGTCATCCTGAAATCGTGCTTTCAGTGCCTTCCCAAAAGCAGCGGAGCCCTGAAGTATGCACCTGAGACTGCATTCAAAATCGTGGCACCATGTGCCATACTCAACAACATTGCCAGCAGGAGAGGCTTACCCACAGAGGTGTCTGGATCAGACACAGAGGATGATGAGCCAGGCCCATCTGCCCCACAGCCAACCGAACAGAGCAAAACAGCAGAGGGGAGAAGGTGCAGGGACCACATAGCCAAGCATCTGTTTTCACTGTAACATGTAGCCATTTCCACAGTACCCTCCATAAATGAGAAAACAACAGGTCGATTTCAAAACATAGGTAACCCTTTATTGTCAGGGCACTCCAAAACCATGCTAGACAACCTGACCATCATGAACAACATACCACAAATGTGCGTGCGTTGTGCCGGTTACACCACAGCCAACATATCAAATAATGGGGGAATCTGCATGGCACACTGTCACTGTGCAGTACTTTCTTCCCTCTCTCTCCGGCATGGGTGGATTTGGGAGTTGGAGAAGTTGGCTGCCTGCTGCTGTTCCTACACAGTGTATGTGTGTCTGTTGTAGAGACACTGCTGCTCTGGAGACCTCAGTGTCTGGAGCATCTCCTATTGGCCCACTCGCAAAAGTTGGGGACTGTATGGCCTTTAAAGCAGCAGTAATTTGTTGCAGGCCTCTGGAAACGTCACCACTGTTGTGGCCCATTTCAGACTGCAGGGCCAGTGTGTGCCTTGAGTGTAGGGTGGTTGCCTTGGCTAGGCTCCCTATTGCCCTCGTCAGTGCCCCCATCCTGGTTGCCCACTTCTGTTCTGTACACCTCTGCTGGCTTCTTTCCTCTGCCAGATCCGTACAAAGTTGCCCAATTGCCCCTGTAAGGGCATCAAATTTGGCATCCAGCTGGGCCTGGTTGTGAGCCAACTGGAGTGAAATGTTGTTGAGGCTCTGGGCCAACTTGTTATTGAAGAGCCTAATTTGTTTTACCAGCAGGCATTGAATATATAGCATGGCCTCTTCTAGTCCACCAAATGTCGCCTGGTTGCCGGTTCCTGGCTGGAAGTGGGCGTAAGGCCTTGTACGATAATGCCTTTGGGGTCGCTGCATTGGACGCAGCGGCCAGACCCTGGTGAGAGAACTGCATGTCAGTGTGGCTGGCTAGTGGAATGCTGTGGACTGATCAGCGGATGTTGGAGGTGACATGGATGCAGTACTGACCTGGTCATCTGCACAACCTGTCTAACTCTTTGTCAACCCATCCTGCCCGTCCTCCATTTGGCCCTGGTCCTAGTCATCACCTGCATCCTCTTGGCTTATTTGTCCTCCCACAGGTGTATCTATGTGGCAAATGGGGAGATGAATAAAATTAACTTGTGAGACACTATCTCTGTGGCTGCACAAAGTTATTCAGCTGATGTCTGACAGTAACTGCACTGTTTCTGTACCGACTACGTTTCCCATAATGCACCAGTTGTGACTTTTAGTGCATGTAAATGTAGCTTATAGGTGTATCTGGCTCAGGGTGTGTTGCATGCATGAGGACTGCAGGGTTATGGCAGGTATGTTTGAATAGTAGAAATGTTGCACTTACCAAGGCCTGGGTAGGTGCAGATGTGTTGAGGGACCCTGAGGTGCATACCACCTCTGTCTCCTGAGTCATCTCCAGCTGTGCCTCCGCAGATGAGGATGGGGCACCAGATGGACCTCCTTCAGTATACTGACCTTCTCCCAGCCGTGCTGCCACCCTCTCCTTGGCCCGACAGCGCAGATCATACCACCGCTTTTTCAGCTCATCTGTAGACCTGTCTGCAAAACCCAGAGCATTTATTTGCTGCTGCATCTCTTGCCATACTTTTCTCTTCTCAGACTCCAGGACATACTGAGAATTACGCCCAAAAAGCCTCTCATGGTTGTTGCAGCAAACATCTGTTAGTATTTCAAGTTCCATTTTGGAAAACTTGATTTTGCGGCTGCACTCTCTTGCTCCCTTGTCAAATCTGCTGACTGGCCATTGCAGGGCTTGGTTGGTGCCTGGAAGCAGTGTTGGACTGTGCTGCAGACTTCCCAATAAGCTGTGACTGCTGATCAGGATTCTCAAAGGCCACCACTTCCTGGTTTGGGGTCCTTCAGCAGTTACTGGAAGTGACTGTGTATTTTTTAAACCGTGGTCACTAATTGCGACATCCAAATGCTAATTGCGACCGCAAAAGCTAAATGCGACCATGCTCACAATTTGCGAGCACTAACCGACTCGCAAATTGCGAGTTCGATAATAGCAATGTGACTTGATTGCGAGTCGCAATTTGGAGGCCAGTTTGTTATGTTCATTAGATTTAGCAACTCGTTATTTGTGAGTAGCTATTTTTTGCAAATTGCGAGTCGCTAAATCTAGAGGTTGTACATCTGGTCCTATATTCCTTTATATGCTCGTTCTCAAATCACAACTAAAGTCTGCGGAAAAAACGGCCATTCATATTTACTTGATAAACTATTGCCCTCTCTGGGCAATGTCCAAAGGATAGGCTGTGTGACCATGGTAGCTCTAAGAGAGCTACTAGCAAGAAACACCACGCTCAACAAACCCCAAATGATAACACCAAACTTGTGTCAGTCTCATTAGAGATGCACAGATCCTTCAGAAAGACACCGACGATAGAGTGTCCAAGGTGTGTAGCTCAGTGCGGACATCTATGGGTCCCTCCTTCTCCTGGAATCTGGGGTCAGGTAAAGAGATAGGAGGAAAGTATTGAAACTCAATTAACAACTCTTTTTTTATTTTTGTTTCTGATTTGAAACAATTGTGGTCAATGATATGGTTCTGGAGGCCTTATGGCAGAAGTGAGTGAAATAATGATGGATGTCAAAAGAGGAAATAAACAAAAGCATTCATTGGAAAAGCGGATGAAGAAAATACCTTATTACAAAAGACAATTAGGTGGTGTGGCCACTGCGAGGACCCATGTAACAGAGTCCTCGCCGGGGTCCAACATTCGGCGGGTCCTTAACTCCCTCCAAATGCCGCCTGAGGATGCCCATTAAGAAAATGGCTACACAGAAGAGAGTCCTACTCCAGCTAATGCAGGTGGAGGTGATCCTGGAGGCGCTGATGGGAGCAGGAGCTCCCTCTTGGCCTGAGATGTGACGTAAGATGGCGGCAGCAGCTCAGAATACAGGCATCATTGAAGAGGCGACTCCAGTTTGCACCCTAGGTCTTGGGATGGACACTTGTCTGAGGAGGCCCTTTGGGAAGACTTTTTCCCCAATGCACGGGGTGTGGCCCAGAGGCAGCTTAGCGGCCACAGGGGAGCCTTTGCCCAGCACCATGCCCATGAGGTGAGGAGTTGGGGGCCATGAGGAGAGCTGTGGCAGCCTGCTGCACAGAGATTCTTCCTACTTCCCACCCCTGACTTTCAGCGATCCCAGTCCTTGGCTGGCCCCCAGAGTGAGGTGCC
Source organism: Calotriton arnoldi (assembly GCA_963921515.1). Taxonomy (NCBI): domain Eukaryota; kingdom Metazoa; phylum Chordata; class Amphibia; order Caudata; family Salamandridae; genus Calotriton; species Calotriton arnoldi. The sequence continues at coordinate 1,189,794 of CAWUFW010004735.1, forward strand.
CAGCCCGACTGCTTTTCAGGGAGACTCTCTGGCACTGGGGGAACAGTTGGAGGACTCCTCATGGCATGGAGGAGGGCTGGGAGCATTGTTGGCCCGACCAGGGAGTGAGACCTGGATTGACCGGGGTCTGCCCCAAAGGACCACTGGATCCTGCTGCAGGTCCCCTGCACCCCACTTATTGAGGGTAGATCTCCTGCTGACGGCCCTTGACTCCTCTTCACATCATGGGATATCTTTGTGATCTGCGCTGTGTGTGACATCGCCTGTGAAGCTTATGGTGGATTGAGCTGGGGGCCATCCCCCTGTGAACAAGATTCCAGCTGTAGTTGACAGTGGCATCCAGGTGATCATAGCAAAGGTGAGGGGTACAAACCCCAGAGGCCAGTCCATAAAAGACTTCCTACAATCCCGTGGACAACACAGAGTTGGCAGACAGTAAAGGGGAGTGCACTGATGAGTCTGATTCTCCAGGCGTCCACCAGTATGCCGCCACAGACCTTGATTCACCAGTGATGCAAAGGGATATAAGGACCTTAATGGCCCAATACAAAACTGAAATGTCCCCGCTACGTCAGGACTTCGTGAAGTCTATAACAGACTTAAGCCCAGCTGTCCAAAAGCTCAACATGAGGATGGACCGTCTAGAGGTAGTGACGGCTGAGCGGTCCCACATGCGAGACGAGCTGAGTGTAAGGGTCGACAAACTTGAGAAGAGAGGCCTATGGCTCACCGACAGGGTGGAGGACGATGAAAATAGCTCTCGCTGGAATAATATTCATAGTAGAGGGATCCCAGAGTCAGGGTCCCACAAAGATCTCCCCCAATATGTTCAAGAGCTCTTTCTGCATCTTTTACAAGGGACAGACGCTCTTTCTATCGATCTGGACCTCACAAGCAGGGTGTTTAGTCCCTACCAAAATTAGAACAACGTGTCACCTGATGTTTTTACTCAAGTCCATTTCCTTAAACGGAAAAAATGCTGGTGGCCAGGAGGACTGACACTATAGTTTTCAGAAGATCAACCCTGTCCCTCTTTCCGGACGTTTCTGCCTTGACACTGGCCAAAAGAAAGTCTCTTAAAATAGCCACAGGTTATCTGCGAGATCACAAGATCCCCTATCGATGGGGCTTCCTGTTTCATCTCCTGTTTTGTTACAAGGATAAGCAAGTTTCAGTGTCCAGATACCAAGAGGAGGTCTCCCTATGTGGTCTGGCTGGAGATTGAGAGGAAGATGGCTCACAGTTGAGTGCTCTTTGTCCTTAATGGCTGGAATAGCAGAGCAAGAGGTCCAAGCGATGAGGAATGTACAGGGTGTCGCGGGATCAACAAGCATCCGGAAGGGGTGAAAACCCTCCCCACTCCAACAGGAGACTGAGGAGGGCAGAAATTCCGAGCTTTACCCAGATAGACTGGGGGACCACACCTGAGTTTGCCCTTTTTGCTGGTATCCTTTGGTGCTGATACAAATGAGAGCTAGCGGTCCTGTCTAGCATTGGGTGTGCCTCAATTTTATTATTTGATGCTTCTAATTTCTCTGCATAGGGGTGGATTGCTGGGTGAGGAGCTCAAACCTCTCACTAGACCCTCAAGGAGCTTGCCCCCAGAATAGTCTCTCAATATCATCTTTTTCTCCCTGTAGCGGACTCTGCTTCCCACACGTATGGTGGTGATTAGCGACATTTGCATGGGAATGGGGTACTGGGTGGGGTAACCCAATGAGAGCCCCTTTGTTTTATGATTTAGGAGTTTTATTTTTGTTTTATTCTGGTTCTTATAGTGGCTCGCTTCAGGTCATAATGATCAGAGGTCCTGCTGGTCCACTGGAGATGCTTGCCACACAAATGCCACACGACACAGAAGCTCAGTTGACCCTATTAACCCTGAGTGTAAAGGGTCTTAATTACCTAGTCAAGAGGAAGTCTCTTCTCCACTTTCTCCACATTAAGCATGCGGACACCGCGCTTTTGCAGGCGACTCATCGTCTAGCAAAAAATGTCCCACAATGCATCTCAAATATTTCCCGCACCATTTCCATTCCCCCAGCATGACTAAAACTAAGGGAGTAGCAATCTTAATTAGTGGTTCCACACACTTTCAATTTCAATCTATGCAAAAAGATCAGGAGGGTCGGTTGATTCTTCTCACCAGAACTATGGGTTATAAGAGTATTTCAATAGCCTCTATCTATGGCCCTAATGACAATAAAGTCTAGTTCTACCTGGCTATTCCCCTTTATAGCCCAGTACTCACACAATAATTGGATAGTCAGGGGATTATCTTTAAAGTGGCCATGGACCCCACGATATATAAATCTCACCAGTTGTGGCACTCATTGAACCCTCCTCCTTCATTGCTTATGGGACTAAACGACTTTTTTATAATTGATAGACATCTGGCACACACATCACCAGGGGGAGAGAGACTACATGTACTACTCCAATGTCCACAGATCTCTCATGTATGGATTATATATTTGTCTTCCCTCCAATCTATCCTTGGGTTGGGGCCATAGAGTTAAGCACCAGAATATTTTCAGAGCAGGCTCTGTTGGCATTGACGATCAAGATTACCTCGCCTGAATCGCCCCCTAGCAGACTCTGGAAGATGAACGAGATTGCATTTCGAGACCTGGTCCTTAGAGACACTATCTGAGAAACGGCAGAGCTTTATTTTAACAAAAACACTACAGACGAAATATCATGGGCGACAGTCTTGGACTCTGCCAAGGCAGTGATTGGGGGGATATTATTAATTATACCTCCACGTTCCTCCAGCTGGGTAGGAAAAAGCATCTAGACCTTGAAGCAGAGATTGCCAACTCAGAACAGTAGTTCAAAGCTTCAACTTCACATAAAATGCAGACAGCCTTACACCGGGCTACGGGGAACTGGAGACAATACTGACAAAAGGCACAGCCCATAAATTACTCCAGACTAGACAGCTCTATTTTGAGAGGGGGGGTGGTCAGGGCCGATCGCCTGCTCGCCCACAAAATCAGAGCGTACAGAGTTAAGAGTTATACTCATGCCATCACAGACGAGCAAATATATAAACTTATGTCAGACCATGAGGTATAGATACTTTTGTGCGACTTTTTACAATTCTGTATATGGGGGGGCCATTGCAAATCGGAGCTACAGGGCGCTTATTTAGCAGGCGTCCTCTTCCCAAATATCGACACAGACACCAGAGGGGACCTGGACATACCGAGAATGGTGGAAGAAGTATAAAAGGCTGTCAAGGGATTTCCCAATAACAAAACCCCGGGCCCGATGGGTTCCCCAATTTGTTTTACAAAGCTTTTGCAATGCTCCTGGCCCTTACCTGATGAAGGCCTATACTTTTTTCTTCTATACTACACATGTCACACCCTCCATGATGGAATCTCTCCTAACCCTGGGCAAGGACCCCATAGAGTGTGGGCCCTAACATCCCACAGCTCTGTTGAATAGCAAAGTGAATATTTATACAAAAATCCTTACAGCTCATTTGAACGAAGTTTGTCCAACTCTGATATCTCCTTATCAGTCAGGTTTCGTTAGAAATAGAAATACAGGCAATAATCTTCGCCTGGCACTTAACGTGGTAGACAGAGCCATGGTGACAGGCGCACAGCTTGTCCTGCTATCCTTGGATGCGGAGAAAGCTTTTGACAGGATAGACTGGACATTTCTCAATAAAACGCCCGACCAGACAACAAAGGATCCCCATATGACGGCTTTCATTCTAGCTACCTACAAGGCGTCAACAGCCAAGATTCGTATTCTCTCCCGTACCTCTGAACCTATACAGCTGGCCCGAGGCACATATCAGGGCTGTCCCATCTCTCCCCCGTTTTTTGCTTTAATGATGAAACCATTGTTCCAACATGTCATGGCCAATTCCTATATCACAGGCTTACAGATATCTGGGGGACAAGTTAAAATGGCCTTGTTTGCAGAGGATATACTCTGTTTTCCTACTAATCCCTCAATCTCTCTCCCAGCACAGATGTCAGAGTTGGCCCATTTCAGGGAGGTAGCGGGATTCAAGATAAACACCAAAAAAGGAGGAGGAATCGCCATCGTCCACAAGAACTCCATCAGGGTCTCGACCAGCACCGACGACGTTCTCTGCACCGCCGAACACATGCACTTCCAGATCCACACGGACCCCAACACCACCCTCAGAGGCACCCTTGTCTACAGACCCCCTGGGCCCCGACCCCAGTTCAGCGACTCCATCGCCGACTTCATCAGCACGCACGCCCTGACTTCTACCGACTACATCCTCCTCGAGACCTGAACTTTCACCTGGAGAACAACAACGACAGCAACTCCACCACCCTGATCGACAACCTCGGACTGAGACAGCTCGTCACAACACCGACACATTCCGCCGGCCACACGCTCGACCCCGTCTTCTCCTCAAGCTCCCACGTCTCCTTCACCCACACCACAGAACTCCTCTGGACCGACCACCGCTGCATCCACTTCACCTTCCAGAAACCCACCACACACCACCGCACCCAACAGATCCCACGCCGCTGCTGGAGCAAAGTCACCGAAGACCAACTACGGGCAAACCTCGCTCTCAGCCCTCCCTCCGACCCATCCAACACCGACGATGCTGCCTGCAACCTCAGACGATGGATAGACGACTGTGCCAACACCCTCGCTCCGCTGAAAAAAACTCACCTACAGCGACACCACCAAAAGAGCCAGCTGGTTCACCCCGGAACTCCTAGCTTCCAAGCGTACCTGCCGGAAACTTGAGAAGAAATGGCACAGTGATAAGACACCGGACAGCCATGCAGCCCATAAAGACGCCATCCGTAACCACCACCACCTCATCAGGTCCGCCAAGAGAATCTCCTTCAAAGACCGCCTCGACAACAACGCACACAACAACAAGGAGCTCTTCAACATCGTGAAGGAACTCTCCAACCCCAGCTCCAACACCAACGAAATCCCGCCGTCACAAGCCCTGTGCGATTCCCTCGCCACCTTCTTCCACCGCAAGATCGCCGACATCCACGACAGCTTCAACACCCAGACAGCCCCCACCAAGATAGATACTCCAGACCCGCCGCACACCATCGACCATGACCCCTTGCCAGCCTGGGCCAGCGTGAACATCGATGACACCATCAAGACCATGGGCACAATACACTCCGGTTCCCCGTCAGACCCTTTCCCGCACCACATCTTCAACAAAGCCAGCAGCTCCATCGCACCCCACCTGTGCAACGTTATCAATCTCTCCTTCGAGACCGCGACCTTCCCAGAGAGCTGGAAACACGCAGAGATCAACGCCCTACTCAAAAACCCAAGGCGGACCCAAGAGACCTCAAGAACTTCCGGCCCATCTCCCTGCTTCCGTTCCCAGCCAAGGTCATCGAGAAGATCGTCAACAAACAGCTAACCCGATACCTAGAAGAAAACAGCATCCTGGACCCATCCCAATCGGGGTTCCGCAGCAACCACAGCACTGAGACTGCCCTCATCGCCGCCACCGACGACATCAGGACCCTGCTGGACAACGGTGAGACCGCAGCCCTCATCCTGCTGGACCTCTCCGCCGCCTTCGACACTGTCTGCCACCGCACTCTACGCGCACGCCTCCACGACGCAGGGATCCGAAACAAGGCCCTGGAATGGACCACCTCCTTCCTCGACGGCAGAACCCAGAGAGTCCGCCTCCCACCTTTCCGATCCGAAGCCTCCGAGATCATCTGCGGCGTACCCCAGGGATCTTCCCTCAGCCCAACACTGTTCAACATCTACATGGCCCCGCTCGCACGCATCGCCAGACAGCACGACCTCAACATTATCTCCTACGCCGACGACACTCAACTGATCCTCTCCTCACCAAGGACCCCCTCGCTGCCAAAGCCAATCTCCATGAAGGAATGAAGGCCGTCGCCGATTGGATGAAGATCAGCTGACTAAAGCTGAACACGGACAAGACGGAGGTCCTCATCCTCGGCTCCAACCCCTCAGCCTGGGACGACTCCTGGTGGCCAACGACGCTGGGAGCAGCCCCGACACCCACCGACCACGCACGCAACCTGGGAGTCATCCTCGACTCAACGCTCTCCATGGCCAAGCAAGTCAACGAAGTCTCCTCCTCCTGCTTCAACACCCTCCGCATGCTTCGCAAGATCTACAGGTGGATCCCGACAGACACAAGAAGAACAGTCACCCAGGCCCTCGTCAGTAGCAGACTTGACTATGGGAACGCCCTCTACGCGGGAGCCCCGGCCAAGCTCATCAAGCGACTGCAACGCATACAAAACGCCTCCGCACGCCTGATCCTCGACGTACCACACCACAGCCACATCACCCCCCACCTGAGGAACCTGCACTGGCTCCCCATCGACAGGAGGATCACCTTCAAACTCCTCATCCACGCACACAAGGCACTCCACAAAACTGGCCCAGCCTACCTCAACAGACGACTCTTCTTCTACGTCCCCAACCGCCAGCTCCGCTCCGCCGACCTCTCCCTCGCCACCGTCCCTCGCATTCGAAGAACAACCACCGGCGGCAGATCCTTCTCACACCTCGCCGCCAAGACCTGGAACACCCTTCCACTAAGCCTACGACAGACCCAAGACCTGCTGACCTTCAGGAGGCTATTCAAGACCTGGCTGTTCGACCAGTAGCAGCACCCCCCCCCTTCCCTCTCCCCAGCGCCTTGAGACCCTCGCGGGTAAGTAGTGCACTCTACAAATTCTGTGATTGATTGATTGAAAAATCACAGGCGGGGGGGGTGGGATTTAAAACAGAAGACAGCAGCTTAGTTGCATCAGACTGTGGGTTTCGTCTACCCCACACAGGAGAGAACTACATCGGTGTGGTTTTCCCTCTCTCGATCAGAAGTGTTTAATTGCAATGTGCCTCCGCTTTTGACAAACCTTTTTAAAGACCTATACAGATGGGGTCGCCTCCAGAGATTAAGGGTGGGTAGGATTAATTGTCTTAAAATGAACTTCCAGTCAAGATTGCTCTATCTGTTTCACTCTTTACCAGTGCAGATCAACCTGGACACATTGAAGTCCATAACTCAGAGAATGTGGTCATTTATATGGAACAATGAACCCCCGCAAATTGCCAGATCCCTCCTCGTCAGGAGCCATGAGGAGGCGGGGATGGCCATACCTGACATCGGAAACTAGCTGTTAGCGGCCCAGTTAACCCCAGCCTGGTATGCTATTCCCCAAAGTGGGCCAAACCTTGGGCTCTTCTGGAACAGGAGTCCAGCAGCCTGCCACTCCATCAGCTGTTATGGCTGCCTCCTAGAGCACGGCATACTGGGGGCCCCCTTTGTTGGACAACTGAGATGACTCTACGTCATTGGAATTTTGCAGTCCGGACCCACGGAGTGACAACTTTCCCTTCCCCTCTCACCCCGGTGATTGGGAATCCGGATTTCCCACCTGGCTTGATGGATGGAGGATATTGTGCATGAGCGGGAGAAAAGACCCTCTGCTTGGGACAATTGTACAATAATGGCGCCCCGATTTCCAGGGATAAATGTGCCAATGACGTTTTTGCCTCATCCAAGAGACTTGTACAGGGTGACACAGCTCCTCCAGTGGGCTCGTAGACGAGACGTCCGGGCCCTGGGGACGAGGGAAACCACAAAGATTGAAGATATGTTCTCTGATGGGGACACAATGAAGATGTTGTCAAGGCTCTACAAGTCACTTGATAAGCCCTCCTATCTCTCAGAGCTTGCATACACTAGAAAATGGTATGAGGACCTAGGGCTTGACCTGACTAAGTCGAATTGGACCCTAATTTTGAGGGAAGCAGCAAAATCTACTATATTAACAATATAGAGCCAGTGCCTTTAAAGTCATGCTTAGGTGGTACGTGACCACGGTCCACCTCAATGCGGCTAATATTATCTAGGATGATTGTTGGAGGAGTTGTGAGGAAGGGGGACTTTCATGCACATGTGGTGGAATTGCCCCCCGATTCCTCCATTTTAGTTCTAGAGGCAATTAAGTCCGTAAATAGCGTTACGGTAAGGAAGACAACTCAGGCAGTTCTCTTGGGTTTGATGGGCGATGAGGGTTGGTGTCCCCTGTTTTCTCCTGTCTTCCTCCTTCAGCAGACTACTGACTCATTTACTCTTGGCGGCCCAACTAGTGATTGCCCAACGATGGAAGGACCCGTCCCTGCCGACAGTCGAATTCTGGTGGGCCAAAGTGTCGACAATCCATGCAATGGAAATGTTTTCTGTCACCCTTAGGGATACACTTGCGACCTACGACAGGGTATGAACCCCCTTTCATACTTATGTTAAGAGGGACATTCAGGTGCCTCGGCCTCCTGACTTGGCGCGCATGGCGGAGATGTTCGACTCATCCTCTTTGAGCAGCTCCTGTCTTCAGGAGACCAGGGGAGAAGCCACCTTAGGGGCAGCGTAAAGGAGGGTTGGGTAGTTTGAAGAGCGAGATTGATTCATGTGGCTACTATGCCCCAGAAGATATGTAGTCTGTACTCATCTGTGGAAATGATCTATATTATAATATGCGGCTATACCTGTAAGTAAATAAAAGCGTACGAGATGTGAACCAGTGATGACCTGTGTGAGCTTCTTAAAACTTTAAATAAAGTTGTGTAAAAGACAATTAGAGCACTCCCTGGATGTATGGTGGCCTTTACTACACAGCTAGAGAGTAAAATAAAGTTGAAATTAAGGTGATTGGGATCCCTGGTCTACCTGATGGCACTAATTAAAGAACCTTCACAGGGAATTTCTTAACTAAGCTGTCTTCACTCAACCTACAGGTCCACAATGTCTCTACTGAAGGCTTTCTGAATTCAGTCAAGTGGGAATGCCACAGGGAACCCTTGTGCCAATGTTATTTTATGCTATATGTGGTATTTTAGGAGCCATCATTAGCTAAAGATCGTTCTGCAGTGCGGAGAGCAATCTCTTTATGTTCCCATCAATACTAAGCCATGGAGAAGGAATGATTAGATGATGTATTGGTAGAGGTTTGCCCTCGCGGTCACTTGGACTTGGTGAACATTGATAAGACTTGACCATTCCCAGCCACTATTTCTGACTGATGACGAGACTCAGTTGAAGATTAGTATTTTCCTCTTCCAATAATGGGTCTCCGGTAAGTACCAGAAGGACAAAGTGCATGTGGATGCACACATCTTAGTCTGCCAGCACCATGGGGTAAATGCCCGGCACTTCTCTGCTAGAAGGTAAAGTATTAAGCACTTTAGTCCTTCTGATGGGGAGTTGTTGTTTGGTGGACCCTGTTCCGTTATTCCTTCCTGGAACACATATTAGCGCACAGCAGATGCCTGAGCCCATCAGGCAGGCTTGGTCCTTCCTAATGCTCCGGTTCAGGGTAGTTACAGAGGGTGGGCAATCCCGCTAGGACTGCTTAGGTATTTTGCGCTAGTTTCTCAGCAGGACAAGCTGGATGGGATCTCACTTCACATTAGAGCTCCAGCCTATGATGGTCGTTGATAGGGTAAGTGCAGCATGTCTCCTGGAGATAGGTTGGTAGAGAGAGAGACAGAGCTGTAGTGGGGGACATAGCCGCAGAGGGAGACAGAACTGTAAAAGGAGAGAAAGGTATGGAGAGAGACCAGGTTGCAGGTGGAGACAGAGTGGTGAAGAGAAGTAGAGGTGTAGAGGAAGACAGATCTGTGAGGGGGTGCGCTGTAGAGAATGATAACTCTGTCAGAGGTGTGGAGAGAGAAGGAGCTGCAGAGGGAGATGGAGAAGCACAAACAGACAAAGCTGACAAGAGGGTGAACCATCATTGGACAAGAGACCTAGAAAAAGCCTCACACTGGAGGAAGAGACAGGTGGGTGACCACAAAATCTGTCTTACATCCGGCATAGGAAACACTGGTATAGAGGAAGACTGGGTGGTGTTTCCCTGATTATAGATTTGCATCAAGAAGCAAAGCAGCTCAATGGGCCCAGGTGCTGCAGGATGCAATACTGCATGGGCCCAGAGATGCAGGGGACACAAAGCTGCTGAGCGAGACCAGTGACCACCAGGAGACGAGGCTACAGAACCCCACAAAACTGCAGGAAGAGGAAGAGTGCTGCAGAGAGTAATGATGCACCTGCAGCAAGGGGCGATGAAGTATATGCGGTGCGGCTGCTAATCAGTGCAGTGGATTCCAAGTTGCAGAGAGGAAAGGGTGGTGAATGGTTCAATGCTGCATGGCAGTGGTGTGAGGAACACAGAGGTGCAGTGGGAAACAGGAAGTGATGCTTATACTGTGCAGCTTCTGGGGGCGTAATCTGCAGGGGGCAAAAAGCTGCAAGCTGAGGCTGGGCTGCTGCTGGATACTTTGCTGGTTGCTGCAGTGGAAGTAGAGTTACAGCAGAGTTTGCTGCAGGGATGCAGATGCAGCGGGTATGGAGACGTGCAGTGAAGACAGCTGCAGTCAAAGAAGAGTTACTGCAGGATTCATGCTGCAGGGATAGACATGTATAGTGAAGACAACTGCAGTGGAAGTAGAGTTACTGCAGAATTTGTTGCAGAGATGCAGATGCTGCGGGGATAGAGACGTGCAGTGAAGACAGCTGCGGTCAAAGCACAGTTACTGCAGGATTCATGCTGGGGGATACAGATGCTGCAGGGGTAGAGATGTGTAGTGAAGACAACTGCAGTGGAAGTAGAGTTACTTCAGGATTCACTACTGCAGGGATACGAATGATGCAGGGATAGAGATGTGCAGTGAGGACAGCTGCAGTGGAAGTAGAGTTGCTGCAGGATTCATTACTGCAGTGATACAGATGCTGAAGGGATAGAGATGTGCTGTGAAGACAGCTGCAGTTGAAGTAAAGTTACTGCAGGATTCACTGCTGCAGAGATAGAGATGCTACAGGAATATGGATGTGCAGTGAAGACAGCTGCAGTGGAAGTAGAGTTGTTGCAGGATTCACTGCTGTAGGGATAGAAATGCTGCAGGAATATGGATGTGCAGTGAAGACAGCTGCAGTGGAAGCAGAGTTGCTGCAGGATTCACTGCTGCAGGGATAGAAATGCTGCAGGAATATGGATGTGCAGTGAAGACAGCTGCAGTGGAAGTAGAGTTGCTGCAGTTTTCACTGCTGCAGGGCCAGCGAGAGATGTGCAGGGAAGACAGCTGTTGTGGAAATAAAGTTACTGCAGGGTTCTCCTCTTCGGGGACCGAGAGAGATGTGCAGTGAAGACAGCTGCAGTGGAAGGTAGAGTTACTGCAGGATTCACTGCTGCAGGGATAGAAATGCTGCAGGAATATGGATGTGGAGTGAAGACAGCTGCAGTGGAAGTAGAGTTGCTGCAGGATTACCTGCAGCAGGGATGGCGAGAGATGTGCAGGGAAGACAGCTGTTGTGGAAATAAAGGCAGATTGCAGGATACAGTGCTGATGGGAATTGCAGAGGTGTCAGAGCTGCAAATGATGGTTGAGGTACTGAAGGATACAGTGGTGCAGAAGAGTGCATGTGACGCAAAATACAAAAGTGGCTTCTGGGGAGGCAGAACTTAAGCACCTCTGCCCCTCCCCGATAGACAGCAGAGTAGCAAAGATGACATGGGCGCTGAGGCAAGCAAGGGAAATGGCCCCTTTGACTGCTGTTGTGGCGGTAAACCCAGCAATTATCAGGGATCAACGGGCCCCTCAGGGCTCTGGACCCCAGTGCCACTGCACCTCCCGCACCAATGGTAGCTATGCCCCTGTCTACAGACGTATTTATTCTAACAAGGCCTGTAATGAATGTAAGGAAAGTGGCTCTTTTAAAAGGAAATTATTCAAGGGAGCAGGTGAATATCTGGAAACATTAATCTTCTCAGCAGGATGTGAGCTCCAGTAAATGGAAAAACTGTAAGAAGCATGATTCATAGAGCGCTCTCTTCATGTCAATTGTGCCCTCCGTGACGGGAAGGAAATGACGTACTGGACCGTCGGATCCTGGAAGAGGGTTACCTGGAAGGAAGAGGGCATGTGAGCAGTTTGACGTGGGGGGGTGTGGGGGGGGCTGCAGAGATGCAGGACAAGGTGCCTTGTGGGATGAGAGAGAGGGGCTGTGAAGAAAGACGCGAAAGCAAATGAGCTGAAGGATGAGAGTGAGTGAGAAAGGGGGACTGAGAGGCTATGGGAAGGGGGGCTATGTCGTGTATGGGGAGAAATACGGGGAGTCAGACATGGGTGTCTAAAGGATGAGAGAGAAGGGATAGGGTGTGAGAGACATGGACTAGAAGAGGATTGTTAACAGAGAGGAATGGGGGAAACGACAGCAAGGGGCGAGAGAGAAAGAGCTGAAAAGAAAGTGTTAAGGATGGAGAAATGGAAAGGGAGAGAGGGGAATACGCTTGTGAAACAGGCTAGAATGAAGAAAGTGAATGGAACCACAAGAAAGAAGTTTGAAGGTTGGAAAAAGAAATATTAGAATTATAATGAAGAGATCGAGAGAGAAAGAGTAAGATACTAGATGAATCAAACGATAGAGATAATTAATGAGAGAGTGCACAAATAGAGAAAGATGAAGTGATATGGAAGGAAAATGAGAGAGTGGGTGTAGTTTCAGTAAGAGGCTTAGGAAGGATAAACTGCTGAGGGTAGCTATGTATCATATTGGAATCACGAATAGCGAAGTTCGAAAAAAGACTTGCGGCATGGGGCTCCATTGTCTATGTGCACGGCTAGGAAGTCGTGTGGGCAAGTCTGACGTTTGGCCTTTTTAGATCTCTGCTACAGACAATTTTATATTGGTTATACATTTACAAACGGTGCATATAACCTGCGGAGGGTTCCTTTCCTAGTCCAAACAAATCATATGTGGCTCTAGAAAGGGCCGTCCTTTATCTCCCCTAATATTCCTCTTGGCTTTGGAGTGCTTAGCTATAGCCACCTGATCCTCTGAATCAATAAAGTGGATCCCTTCAAGAATAGGTCCTTTCAAGTCATTCTAGTATACAGAAGATATCTTCATGACAGTCTCCAACCCATACACGTCCCTGATGGCATTAATAGCACTGTTGGACTCTTTTCCCAGTGCTCGGGGTACAAAATGAATTTAAGGGATTATGAAGCCATACCATTGTCCCATAGCACCATTATAGCTAGAATAACCATTTTCCAAATTAAATGGATGCACAGAGGTCTACCATATTACTTCATTGAGGCTTAGGGTATTGTAAAAGACAACATCCTCCCATTACTCACCTAGACTTTGAGAAATTGTCTTAACTCCAGCTTTCCCTATGGGGTAGAGCCCCCAGATTCAACTATCTATTTGGGATGTTGCCTGTTCTGATATGGAAAACTATTAACTTGTGTTCAGGCTTTCATAAAAATATTGGTGTGGGGAATTTCAAAACCGGAAAGGAAAATGAGCAAGTTGTGTGCCCATAAGGAAGCTGTGGGACTATGGCTGCCTCACATTAGTACCCACTACCTAGCTAATCACCTCTCCCAATTAATACACTTCAAAGAGAAGGTGGCTGACCCACCGCTGTGAGTAGCAATAGAATGCAACATACTGGTCTGTGACTGTAAGCTGAATGCCTCTCAATCCAGTAGTGCCCTGCATAGTCCAGACATGGAAGACAACTCACAAAATATTTAACCTAGATCCATAGATTCATGAATCATTCCCCTTAAGCTATAATGAGGGATAAAGGTTGGCTGGATCTTCCACGAGGTTTGTCTGCAATGGGTCTGTATATCTATCAGGTATACTTGTATTGAGTTTGTCCAGGTGGGTTTAAGATGAGAGGGATGGAGTAGGATTGAGGCTGATGTAGGTTATGTCGTAAAAGGATACGGGTCTAAAATGGAGTGTTGATTACAAGAAATCGAGTGGTAAAGATTGTTTGTATTCTGATGAATACGATATGCCAGAGTGTATTAACATTGAAAAGCTGATACTGTTCGGCACAATAGCTCAAGTTTGATATACAAGCTTTATTCTTGATCCAGTTGGTAAAGGGAAGGAAGCCTCCACAGGATAATAGATACCAGAGTCTGGGTTATGTGGAAGAGTGTGTGATGGCAGTTAAATTAATTTTGTATGGTCCGAGGGTATACGGAAAGCATACCATGGGCATGAATAAAGAATCCCCTTGCGGGGGCTCTTGTAAGTGAAAAGGATATTGGGGACACTGTTCGAGTGGGGTCGGCTCAGTCTGACAAGTTATGCATATTTATTCCGTACAATGTGGGCTAATGTACAGTTGGACCATTTATTTTCTATTGTATGTGTGTAGACATAATACTTTATAAGCAAGGCTGCACCTTACATCACAAGGAAACGTCTACACTAAAGGGCCATATTATCAAGAACGGCGATAACATTATCGCCGCTTTAGCGGCAGGAAACTGCCGCTAAAGCGCGATAAGGGGCTTGATAATATGCTCTATAGAATTCCAATAGAAGCCCAGGTTCTGGTGTGAAGGACATCAAACCTGGGCTTCTATTGAATTCCATAGGGCATATTATCAAGCCCCTTATCGCCGCTTTAGCGGCAGTTTCCTGCCGCTAAAGCGGCGATAATGTTATCGCCGTTCTTGATAATATGGCCCATAGTGTTCATTCTGGAGATCAGTCTTTCAGTGGGAACAAAATTTGTCCCTTTGCTGTGTCAGTGTCAGGGATTCCACCACTCTATTCAGACCCTCTTGATCAGATGCCCTGTGATGTGTGCCCTGGGTCACAAAGTGGGCCATCAAAGGGTTTCTGAACAAGGCCCGGCCTTACCATCAATACTAAAATCTCCGGTGTCCAGTGCAGTAATCAACATTGATGCGGGTACAGAGTTTCCAAGAAATTGAGTGGGTGGTCTTGTTCTGAAAATTCAGACGTTTTCTTCTCTAAGGTAATTATCATTACTGCAGGGTCAGATAAACCAGATTTGAAGTTTCCTTGTCTCAGCCTAGGCCTCATGGCGAGAAATGTATTCCTTTCGATAGAAGTTTCATGCTAATAGTTTGCTGTTATGTAGATATGCTAATCTCCATCAAGAAAAGCCCCCGCTCTTTGTTTTGATGCTTGGAGGATAGAACCAATGTGTTTGTTGGTGGCGCAGTGGATAGGTGAACATGGGTCTTGGATTGTCTGATTTCTGAGTGTTTCTTATTCGTAGCCTGTTTGCTCTTTGAATTTCCAGAGGCTCATTAAACTGTCTATCTAGCACGTGAAAGGAAAGTTGCAGTTGCTCAAGAAAGCAATCATATCACCCTTTTCACGTTGTTCAGCGATGCCACAAATGGGAATATTGTTTCTCCATGAGCGGTCCTGTAAGTCTGAAGCTTTGTGTCTTAGATGCCAGAGGTAATTTCCCCAATCATGTTACATATTAATTTGTTGTTTGACATTGTTTAATCATCTGTCTCTGGAATCCAGCTGACAGTACAGCAATGTGAGAAAAGGGGGTTGTCTGACAGGTTTCGAGAAAGGCATGGGAAGGTAGGGTCTTCTTCGGGAGATGCCTGGTGTGGTTCCACCTGTATCAAACAATGATTTTGCAAGCCTGGAATCTACATTATATATGACCATGGTCTGGTCTTTCAGACAGGGCTTAAATGAAACAACCTGATCGATTTTTCTTTATTGCAGTGGTGTATCAGTCCCGGCGTGGGGGGAGCGTATGTTTCAGATGGATGTAGAGAATCACTCTGTACTCATGAAAGTGTTGTACTCATACTCCCAGTCCTAATGAGCTCTGTGGTGTGATTGGACATGTAGTAGGAGGTTAGAGAACAGTTTGGCAGTGCCAACCGAGAACTACGATCCCTACATTCTTAATTGGCAAACATCATTGACCAGTTACAGAAAGTCTTACCAAAGAGTTCTCCAAACTGCTTAAAAGGCATGCAAAGGTCTGCACTTAATGGTAGTTGCCTCCTAGATCAGTGGTGGGATCACAGCTTTGTTCACTAGGCAGAGAAATGTAGTACAATGGGCTCAGAAATACTTGACTGTCTCTGGCTGTATATAGTGCCGACTACTATGGCTCTGTGTTTGGTGGACTGATGCACTCAGTGGTGCATGCATATGATAGGGATAGTCAGTCCAGTTGGGTTGCAGACTGTGTCTTCTAGATCCCTCAGGCGACCAGCAGAGTCTTTTCCCTGTGCCATGAGGGTTGGGCTGTCCTGCCAAGTTTCCTCCCTCAGCGCCTTGTGTCACCATTCCTCATCACCTGCATGGCTTCAACGTGTGCTTTTTGGGTGTTTTTGTGTTGCCTTGGATTTTCTCAACATTCACTTCTTTCCCCTTCAGTTTCCAGGATGGCCTTATCAGGGTGCCATCTGGGTACAGTAGCTGGGCCCCCTCCCACCTTTCATGGATCAATAGACTTTGTCGAACCTTTGGATTTTAATCACCGCCGTCCAGGTCTATTCTTCTCCCCTGCATTCATTTCAGTGTTTTCTTTAGGTATGTGGAGATACATATATGTGTTCGCAGGGTGGCTGTGTCCTGGTGAGCATGCGCCACGTGGGAACTGCCTGTTAAGATCGGTCTGTTCAAGAGTACTTCTTCACTGGGTTTCCTGTGGAGTGACTGAGCAGTTTCCTTACACTGTGCGGGGGGATTTGACCTGCCAATGTCTCTCAGTGCCAGGCAGCGGGAGAGTGTGTGAGTAGCTGATTACAATCCTGTATTGCTCTCATGTCTTCCACTTGGTCCAGAGGACTGGTGGTCGGGAGGGGGATCTGGGTTCGGTGTTTCTCCTTGACGTCTGGAGTGGTAGATTCTCACCGATTTGGTGTTGTAATGAAGAGAATTGTTTTCCCTTTTCCTAGGTATCGTCCTTGTCTACCTTACCTACTGGAATTTCAACTAAGGCCCGAGGAGTCTCCACCAACAGCTGAGCAAATGACAGTGGCCATCATGCTGCTTGGCCAACTCCGTCTTCCAAGAGTTCTGTTTATTTTTTTTGTTTTAGCACTCTATGGAAATGCATGTGTTTTCTACTCTCTTCCCATGTGCTGCTCCCACTCACATTCTCCTTCCCCATGCTCGTGGTTGCTTCCCCTGCCCCTCTTCATACCTGTTAGTTTTTTATTTGTTTTATTTTAATACAGCTCTTCTGTTGGTCCACCCTTGCTCTCACCACTCTGCGACACTTGCGTTCCCTACCTCTACTGTTTCTTACCAGTCCATCACCATTATTTCTGTTTTAAAAAAAAAAAAGTATTATTATTATAATTTTTGGGGGGGAGAGAAGGGGAACTAAAATTTACCACTATTCCATACCTTTCATAAAGAGTGCTTTATCACACAATTTATTCCTCCACAATCTTGGAAGGATGAATTAAAAAAAAAAATGTCAGCTGTGTTATGACGTTTTCATGCTTGCGCTCGTGTCCTGACACATGCCTTCACATGACAGTGCAAATAAGCATTCTCAAAGTCACTAAATAGCTCGTGCAATTACGTCAAGACCTATTGGCATTTTCTAATCCTTTACTTTGTAAGTTGAAGCGTTCTACAGGTGACAGAGTATTTTCATGAGAAGGGATTTGCGAGCTAGAGAGTCCTTGTACTCCTCTACTTTGCCGTGTCACTACCTCTCCAATGTCTCTCTTGCTCACGGATATGCTGGAGAAGTCACTTGCAGGAACTCAGAAGTAAAGCGCCTGGAAGCAAAGACAGCAATAGTGCTAAACGGAGACAGGGAGTAGGTAGGAAGAAGGTGGAACAGGGTGGGGCCCACTTTCCTTTGTTGCGCCTTTGCTGCAGTAATAGCATGAGATGGGAAGGCTTAGGGCGCAAGAAGGGAACGAGGCAGGATTGGTGTGTCAAGATGCATGATACATACATAGATGATGAGTAGGCTGAAGACCAGATCTTTACACGTGCTTGTGTAGGACACTGAGTCAATATGTGAAAGGGCATATAAGTTAGGCTCAGTCCCTTAGGGAAATAAGGTGCGCTGCATGTGTGGGTGTGTGAGAGTAGGGTGAAGGTTCAGGGGAAAGCCTTAGTGTGTCAGAGTAATCAGTACAGCTACATGACAAAACCCCCAAACTGGGGCATAGTCTCTGAAAGTACTTGAAGAGTGTCTCTGGCTTGAACTGGGTACACAAATTTACAATTTGGCTTGGCTCTTGGTTGGTTTGAGAGCCTTAGAGGAACTCGGGTTGAGCCAGATCCAGGCATCCGGCTCTTTCCAGGTTCGAGCCTTCAGTACCACACGTTTGCTTAAAGCCTTATACCGTCCATAATGAAACAACACAGCTGGAATAACCTAATTATTGTGAGGGATACTTGTGCAGTCTGAACTATCACCACACCAGTTTTTAAAAGTAAGCATTGTCTGTTTGACCCACCTATCCCCTGAACGTCATAGTTTAAAAAGGAGGTTCTTACTTCTCAGTGAGCTCGCAGTAGAATCTGTTTTGTGCATTTCCAGGAGCAGAGTCAGTACTTCTAATAATCATTTCCTACCAGCCCTTGAGCTGTGCAAGCCCCAGAGAACTGACCTCTTTTATCTGAGTATTACTCCTGTGATGTGAGAAGCTGGTTCTGGGTGATGATGAGTGTTGTGTGGGTGCCTCACTCAAGATGCCTCTCCCGCCTGCGTTCGTCAATATAGTATGCCAAGCTAAAATGGCTATCCTGTTTGTGCGTTCCCTCTTATTTGGCATGTCACAGCTAAAAGGGGAGCCTAGCTGCTTCCAGTCCATTGACGCAAATTTCCTCTTTGTCCAACTAGCGTCTGATAGTATTTTTTTGTCAGAATATCATGCAATTAGAGATGGCAAAATGGGTATGGATGTTAACTGCCCCTGTGGGGGTGATTAACCCACAAAGGTACTCTCTCCTGTGCTTAGCACTGTAATGGGCCCAAATTAAGATGTCCGGCTCCTTTATGCTTATCTCTGTCATCTAATGTATGAAGGATGGTCAGTTGGGCATCCCAACTGATTTCACCTACTACAGTGATAGTTCTGTGTATCCAGAGAGCACCTGGAGGCTTTTTTCTTATCTCAGAGTAGCTAGTTCCCCAAGATGAGAAGAGAGTTCAGGTTCTGACCGCAGGTTCAAGGGCTCCTGACCCAACATGACCAAACATGATGCTCACTTCTGTGTTCAGCAACGTAGTTTGCCTGAGTTTAGAAGGCCCTCCTTTCTCTCTACCCCTGTTGTCAGGCTTGTGGCTCAGTTAGACGGATAGCTCAGCTACCCCCACCCTGCAATCTTCCTATTCATAGGAATTAATAAGGGTCATTGAATTATATGTTCACTTCAGTTGGTCATGTGACAATTGACAGATATTTGAAAAAGTGTGATTGCGGATGAATGTTGATGTCTCAATCACTGAAATGATCGGGTAACTGCTGCAGAAGTGATTAACATCTACTATGAAAATATTCTGCAAATACTGAAGTAAAGCAGAAGGGACCGGATTAGGAAAACCTTCTAGCAAAGTCTAGTTATTGTCTAGATGTGTACTCTATGTGGTTATTAGAGTTTGATGCAGTAGAGAGACAACAAGAGAATGATGCCACACATTATCAAACTCCAACAACTCTGCAGGAATGCGAAGAAACACTGTCTAATTCACCCACTCTCTAGAGGCTCCAGACAGCTCCAGATAACAAACAAAAGATCAGTACCAGGCCATTAGGGGAAAAGGGCAATTGGGATGAAAGAAACATTGATAAGGAGCAGTCTTCAGTTTCACCAGAAATGTGTTCCTCAAACATCAATCAGCTTCCGGAGGCTGTTTAGTAACATAGGGATGAATTTCAAAATCTACTCATGCAAGTCTTTGCTCTTCAAATCTTCAAAGAGTAATAAATATCATGTTATCTCACTCGTGCTGCCCCATGCCTGGTATCCGTTGCTCAGTAAATGTCTTAGTCCTGATATTAAGATTACCTTAAGGACAAAAAAAATAAATACCTAAAATGGATTAAACAATTATCTGTTTTGCTAAATGAAGTAGTAAACAAAAGTATATGTAGAGATCGTTTAGTTGTTACAGCACAACCAATAAAGGAGAATCTTAAAAAGAAAGTTCAAGAGCACTTTCACCCAATCTGTTAAAATCATTTAACGTTTTAAAAAATAAGAGTCTGAGATTCTACTTCACCAAATCAAAATATTAACTGGAAGAATGTCTTCTGGGAAAAAATGATATCCATTTCTCAAAAACGTCAACAGGAAGGTTCAAGCTATGTGAGGAAGAGGCATTTTGGGATGAACTGTTCTCAGGAAATGACCATGCTTAAATAGGAGTACCAAGATTACAGACAACCACAAATAATTCACCCAAGAATCTTGCTCTTGAATTTAGCAATGTAGGTAAGCTTTAACATCCTGATTAACTCTTTCTATTTGACCATCAGTTTGTGGATGGTATGCTGAAGAAAGATATAATTCAAGATTTGATGGCTTATTTAAGGTTTGGCAGGCTGTCCACCAGCCTGCCACATTTAGAGATTTCTCTCTGATTGGCAGAGTCCTCTGTGCGTTTAGGGGAGCAGCCAACATGGCGGCTCTTCTGAAGGCACTGTAGCTTTGCTGAGAAGCCACAATGTTTCATGTGACCCCTCAGCAAAGTTCCTGTTTTTTCTCACAAAGTGGAAACTTGTTTTTGAAAGTCAAAAACTAACAGCCCTGGCATTTTTCTCCCAGTGTGTGGAAGCCATTTTTATTTTTTCCTCTTAAGGCCCACAGTCTTTTCCTGGTAGTCCTGACCAGGAATGATTGACATCAGAATGTCTGCCCTAAACAGAGCGAATGTTTTGACTTGTACTGACTAATGGCTCAATATCCAATGGAAATTAATGGTGGTGAGATGCACACCGATGTCCTCCATTTTTACTGTACTCATATTAAATATACTCCATAACTTCAACACTATGTAGGCGTGCTCGCTTGCTCCGCGCTCCGCCCAATTGCGCTGTAATGTAGAACGAACACGAAGGAACCAAATTTGATTCCCATTCAAGCTGCACAGCCATTCCATTACGAATGAATCCAATAAATCAAATTCATGTTTTACTCTTCAATTATTCCACGTTTTACTCCATTACTATTCACCTTTTCTCCCTTTGTATTCTTCAATTCATTTTACTCATTCTTGTATTTGTTCACGGTTTTTCATTAAAACACAGGAGAATTAAATGTTTCCACATGTCACAATTTATTTAAAATCACCCAATGCATTTCGGGATGTTCCCTTCGTCAGGGGTATCTAGGGTTCAAGAAAATTAATTAAATTAATAACCATTAGTTCGGTTAAGACACTTATAATGCAATGAACAAACTAGACACAACCATTTTACTATGAATGAATTTAACTTTAAAACGCTGCTACATCATGCCTCAGCTACTATTCTATTTATGCAATCTTCAACTTGAAAAATAACCCATGTTCAACTCCCCAGCTGACCAAACACTTCACTTATCTCAATCCAAGCCTCCATTAGTCCTGAAATACTTGTAACCCCGTGTTCACCCATATAGCCTCTGTTTTATCATTGTTACAACAGTACTCTAAAGTACGCTTACCGTGACATATGCTGATCTGCCTCAGGAAAAACACATTACTCGAATAAAACTCCTTGCAACACTAATCCGTTCCATCACGCAGTTTTTCCATGGTGTGCCTCCGCACATCTTTTCATTATTAATATTGACTGCAGAGAACTGTGAAGGCTTGCAAACAGGACTAATGGAGGCTTGGATTGAGATAAGTGAAGTGTTTGGTCAGCTGGGGAGTTGAACATGGGTTATTTTTCAAGTTGAAGATTGCATAAATAGAATAGTAGCTGAGGCATGATGTAGCAGCGTTTTAAAGTTAAATTCCTTCGTGTTCGTTCAATATCCAATGGGCCATTGCTGAATGATTTCCACTGGCAGATCCAGACAAGGCTCCGCTGTAGGAAAATAGTCATTCCCCAACACATATTATAGAGAGTTGACTAGAAGTTTGATGAACAGGGTACTTTGGCAAGTTTGTGTCAGAGTACTCTGTCCATCAAACATTATCTTATGAGAGAACACTTCTCTGCATCTTTTGAGAGTTCTATAGTTTTCCCCTCCTTCCTTGCTTGTAGGAGAGTAGTGTTCTGCCAATGTCAAAAGAGAAAAAGTGTCACCCTCTGTCTGTGCGGCCCCTGAATAAAGCTAACTGTGTAAAATGGGTCAATACAAAAAAACAATCTCCAAACATATCCATATTCAACTGGTTTTAGCCATTTGATCACTCACTTGGCCCTAGCATTTTCTTTGTCTCTTCTGTTCATAACTTAAGTGGAGATAACTGTTGCAAATGTTAGGAGTTCAAAAGTAGGAAATGAGGTTGCTGAAAAGAGTTTGCTGCCCATGTTTCTTATATATGTGATGGCTAGGCTATGTCAGTTCTTAAAGTGGAGATCTTTTTGTAGAATGCTGAATTCAATCTGTGCCAGGTTTGAAGAAGTGAAAAGTAAAGAAACAAGTCTATTTTACTGAAACCGATAAAGAGAGTTTGTGTGTGTGAAACTGTTGAAGAGTGTCTGCACATATCTAATTGCATTTAAATAGCACTTACTAACCCGACGAGGTGCTGATGCACTTTATGCTCGAACCGAAGGTTAGAGGTTAGTTCAATGTGTTGTGTACACTAAGACTCCGGCTTATCTCTACATTTCTTAGTTCCGTGCACTAATACTGGAATGCGAAAGTACAGGTTATGTTAGCCCCACACAACCCCAATCAATGCATAGTTGATGTGGTGCTTTCTGGGTCACTAAGAAAGGGTTTGGGACACATTGGTAATTCAAACCCAATTTCGTACTTTATATTAACACACACAAGCATTGCACTAAGAGAAAGACACTATATGCTTAAAAATGTGTTTTATTTCAACAGTCTCATCATGCTCCTCAGCGAATGTAAAATAACCACACCGAATATTATTAAAACAGCACTAACATGTTGCTAACAACAAAAATAATATGAACATTTCTACCATAGTAGAAATATCACCTAAAGCCTACTTCTATGGGCTGTACTATGAGAGCATGAAGTAGCTTAACTTGCATCTGGAATGTTTTAGGAGAACACAGCGCACTGCACACCTGGGTACAGCAAGAAGCTGTAGTCCTCAATAGCAGGGAGGGAGAGTTCCCTCAAAGGGAAAAAATATCATCTGGGATCAGCTCCTCTCCTTTTGGACTTGGCTCTGTATCAGCGCTCCACATAAGATGGGATGCAGCATAAGTACGGCAATCTGGCAGTCTCTTTCAGGATCTTCTGGCAGTATTGTGTGCAATAATCTGGGGTGAAGGACATCTCTCTCCCAATAGCAACATGGTGAGCCTTTTATAAAGTTAATCACAGATCTTATCTGAAATGATGAATATTTAAAGAATTTCTGACATAACATGTGGGCATCAATATGCTAGTCTTAGACGCATCAGTATAAACAAATATGGTAAACGTACGTCAATCCAGACTACATTGTTTTTGTTATTTTTGTTAGTTGATCTTAAAATATAGATAACAGGATGTTTGACCCAGACTGATGTTGCATTAGGTGTTCTTATTGATGTCATTGTCTAGATGACTTAACTCCTTCACAGGTTCTTAGAAAGATAAGGGCAGATGGCATCCACCTCAAAGGTAGACATGCCAATGACTCAATCAATCAAGTTTCTTATAAAGTGCAACTACTCACCCATAAGGGTCTCAAGGCGCTGAGTAAGGGGGGGGGGGGCTGCGGTTCCGGCAAAGAGCTAGGTCTTTAGGTCCTTCCTGAATTGCAGCAGCAATGGTGATTGCCTGAGGTGCAGAGGCAAGGAGTTTCAGGTCTTTGCAGTGAGGTAGGAGAAGGATCTTCCTCCAGTGGTGGTCTTGCAGATCTGAGAGATGGTGGCCAGGGCCAGTTTGGCGGAGCGGAAATGTCTGGTGGGAGTGTAGAAGGAAAGGCGGTGGTTGAGGTATGCAGGTCCGACATTGTGGAGGGCTTTGTAGGCGCTCGTGAGGAGCTTGAAGGTGATTATTTTGTTGCTAGGTAGCCAGTGAAGGTCTTTCAGGTGGCCGGTGATGTGGCTGCAGCTTGGGATGTTCAGGATGACTAAAAGTGATGCCTGGATTGGTATAGTAGCACAGACATCCAGTGGATGTTTAAGAAGACCCCTCACCCACCAACCTGGTTGGTGGCATGCTTCATCATTGGGGTCCCAGCTGAGTTGCCGAATGCAGCCCAGCTGTGCTTCAACGCCTGATTACAGCGGAGCGGGTTTTGTGAAAAGTAAGTGCTTGTGTGAGATGTGATTGAGTGTTAAAAATGTCTCTAAGAGATGCCCTTGTAAAACAATTTAATGAAAGGGTCTTAGGACATGGTTAAAAACATAGGCGGGATATTATGTTAGTAAAAATTGTACTGCAATATCCCTTACAGTGGGGTCAACTAGTTTCAGCCCTCTACGAAATTTGTGAGGCTTTCGTCAGGACCAAGGTGAAGTGACTAAAAAATAGAGTAGCCACAAAGGTGCAAGTATCAGCCCACGTACTAAAGTGTGCTGTGAGTGTGGTGGGTACGTTGTACTGACGGACCCGTCAAGGTAGGTATCTGTGAAAATAAAAGCATACAACATCAAAGACATACATACATGTAACATCGAGTATCCTTACTTGCATGCTTGGCTGTAAATGGCTGTGCTCGCTGGGGCTCCTCGAAGAGCTGTGGTACACTAGACTGTAAGTGCACTAGTAACATCATGCATGGTGACAGGTACTGACATGCATGATAGTTATATGAGCAGGAACCATGCGTGGCTACAATGTGCAGAAGTAATCACGTGTTCAGTGATTGAAGTTATAAGGAACCAAGCGTGGTTGCAATGATGCGTGATGTGTCTAGAGACGGCTGGATTAGATGTATAGCAGTAATGCGTGATTTAAGTGCATGTTGTGCTATAATTGTATCCATATTTATGTGGTGCACTTATAGCGATACATTGCGCATATATGGAGTTGTGCCCCCAGCGATTGCATTCATAGTTGTGAATGCAGTGGTAAAAAGACAAATTTGCACATAGCGTAAGTAAACAACATAAACCTGTGCAATAGCAAAAAACAAAAGGAAGAAAAATCAGATAAGAATCTTACTTTAACTCTACGTTATGCGGACGTACTGATCCTGCCAAGGGGAAACTCCCTATAGTCACACACAGTAAAGGGGGGAAGATTAAAAACGCTGTAAGTATCACGGACGAGCGTCTGAACAGCCGGGGCGGCTTGTTATGCTCAAACGCTTGTGGCGCGGTGAAAAGCGCACTTACTTCGTCAAGGAATGTTTCCCTTGTGTAAACACCTACATTGCTCTCAGTCAGGATCTCGCCGGTGAAAGGACCGGTGACTACTCCGTATTTAGCTTCCTGGTATGGGCGTGTCCGCGTCGTATGACCCGTGTCATGTGACTATGGGAGCTGGAGTGCTAACCTCATGGGACGTCTGTAAAGTGGAGGAAACAGTAGTACATGTTACTACAAACAGCTTTCTGTCGAGTGTTGTATGAATTGACAGGAAGCGATGTTAAAATGCATCAGAACAAACAATACACATGTGGAACACTATTGGAGCAAATAGGGGAATGACATATATTGCCCCGTATAGGATGTACAGAATGCTCAGGTTCAGGTCTTTTTATTCATTTAATACCAACATTTCTAATGTGTGGGAAGTCACAAATCATGGAGTCTAGCCATAAATGTAAAAAAAGGAACATGGTGTTTTATATGGGAAATACTCTAAACATTATCGATCAAGTTATGTTTTTAGAAAAAGTTATGTTTTTAGAAAAGACCAATATGAGATGTCCTCAGTGAGGACCACATAATGGCCAGGTTTTATGCTTGGAGTCAGTACATCGTGTCATACTTTATGTAAGGAGTTCCATGGAATATTGTCATTGAGACCATTAAGATGGGTAGACAAGCGGTAGACCCAGCGTTGTTCTTTTTCCAGGAGCTGGTTTTGTAAGTTGGTCATATTTTTGTCTAATTGTTCGATGATTACCCAGGTCATGTCGTTGGTAGTGTGACCTGCTTCTAGGAAGTGGTCGGTCATCTTGGTGGTGCTGCGTTTGCAGTGAATGTTACTCCTGTGCTTGCAAATTCTGATTTTAATTTTGCGGCTGGTCATTCCTACATAACGGAGTCCACATGGACATGTGATGAGATATACTACGTTGGCTGAGGTGCAGTTTGTATGTTTATGAATATGCCATGTTTTACCTGTTTCCAAGTTAAGGGTTTTTGTAGGACTGGTGAGGTGGCACACGCTGCAGTTACAGCAGGGGAAATGGCCAACCACATTAGGCAGACCCCAGGCATTCAGTACTGTATTGGTAGTGTTGGTTTGTTGTTTGGGGCGTGTGGACACCAAGCTATCTCGTAAGCAATATGCTCGTTTGTAGGAAAATAACGTTTTTACCCATTGTAGTTTTCCTGTAGTTAGAATTCCAGTTTTTTTGTATTATTTTTGTCACCTGATTTGAGATTGAGATGTAGGTCGTGACACAGGTGAGAGGAATTATGGGTGTTGGTTTTAGAATATTTTCAAGTAAGCTCTCGCGGTTCTGGTTCCTTCCTCTTTTCTGAGCTTGTTTAATGATCCTTTCAGAGAACCTTTTTTTTTGGCACTCTCCAAATAGAAATTTGCGCTCGGCTAATGCACATCTGATGTCGCCAGTCAGGATTAAAAAGTCGAATTGGGGGGGTAGGAGTTTCACCTTTAACACCATCAGGGAATGGAATTCCCTTCCCTTATATCTTAGAAAAATGTCCTCCCTTCTTGAATTCAGGAAACAACTGAAGACCTGGCTTTTTCAGCAGTAATGGCAATTAGCACGGTATGTAGCATTGAAAGCGCCAAGACACCTATGGGTATTCGTGCGCTGTATAAATTCTACTAACATAACATAAACGCGGATTTTCAGTTTCTCAGCCAGTGAAGTTGATTGGTCTTTGAAGTCCTTGATCTCGCTACAGTTGCGGCGTAGTCTAAGGTATTGCCCATAAGGTAAGTTTTCACGCAAGGGTCTGGGGTGGAAAATTTCAAAGTGTAGGAGGGAGTTTTTTGCTGTTGGCTTGAAGTGCGTTTTGGTAGTGAGAACTCCTCTTTGTGCTTTGATGTCAAGGTCCAGAAAGGTGATACTGTCTCAGCTAGCACTGTGGGTAAATTTGAGATTGGGATTTTGAGTATTGATCCAGATCACGAATTCTTGTAGTCTGTTGTCAGTGCTATCCATATAAGGATTACATCATCAATGTATCGTTTATAGAATGTTATTTCCTTGAAGAATGGGGATGTAGGGTTCAGAATATGGTTTTTTTCAAAATTGTAAACATAAAGCCCCGCTACACTAGGAGCGAATGTGCTACCCATTGATGTTCCGTATGATTGCAAATAGATGGTACCTTCAAATTCGAAAAAGTTATCTTTTAGGGCCAGTTCTGCACATTGCAGGACAAAGGACTTTGGTGTTTTGTAATTCCAGTTGGTAGAGTCAAGAGAAGAACATAATACTTGTAAAGTGTCATCTTGTGGCAAGCTGGTGTATAAGCCTTCTATGTCTAGCCTTACAAGGATTGATGTTGCTCGATTGAAATTCAGGTTATTAAGGTGTCGTAGTAGGTCTTTTGTGTCCTTTAAGTAAGTGGGAGTTGCTTGTACTAAGGGTTGCAGAAAGAAGTCGCAAAAACGGGAGAGGGGTTCCAGTAAAGATCCGATCCCTGAAACTATGGGGCGGCCAGGGGGTGGTGTTTTGTTCTTGTGAATCTTTGGGATGGTGTAAAAATATGGGATTGTTTCACCTCCGGAGGTCAGAAAGAGTGCTTCAGATCTACTAATCTGTCTGTTTTCTTCAGCCTCTTCCACCAGAGTATGTATTTTGGTTTTGACATCGTTGCTGGGGTCATGATCTAACTTTCTGTAGTTCTTGGTGTCATCCAGGAGTCTTAGGCATTCAGCTCGGTATGCTCCCTTATATTGTAACACTATTCGGCCACCCTTGTCCGCTGGTTTAATAACGATGTGGTCATTTGTTTTGAGACTGGTGATGGCTGCAAATTGGTTAGCATTGGTGTTTTTGAACTTAGGTTCTTCCTTGGTGTTCTCAATCTCTTTGTAGATTGCTTGCTCAAAAGCAATGAGTTCCACTGGTATTGTATGCGGTGGGGGGGTGAAGGTTGATTTTAGTTTGAGGTTAGTATCCCCTTTATGTTCTTCAGATTCCTGTGACGGTGGTTGATTTTCAAAAAAGCTTTTAACTTGAGCTCGCGAAAGAATTCAGATAATTCACAATGCAGTTTGAATTTATCAAGTTTTGGTGTGGGGGCAAATCCGAGTCCCTTGTTTAGTACTGATTCCTCTGCATCTGTCAGGATGTGAGAAGAGAGGTTAGTAACTAAAACCTGTTTGTGCTGGATCCCGCTTGTTGATCCCTGGATTTGCTGCGGGTGTTCGCTCCCGGGTTCGAGTCTTCTTCCCAGTGAACCTGAGTTTGGCGTTGTCTCCTTCCTCGTCCTCTTCGGCCTGTTCCTAAAAAAGGGAACCTTTGGTTGGGGTTCATGAACTGCATTTGTGGCTGGGCAAATGGGGGGTTCCAGCCATACATCATCTGCGGGGGCATCGGAGGGTATGGTCCAGGGTAATTCATTTGTCCCCCTTGAGCTGTGTTTGGCCAGGGTTAGTGGCAGTTGATGTTTTGGCCTCTGCCTCTTTGTTTGTTACGGTAACTTCCGTTGCTTGACCCACTGCTTATGGAGGAATCATCGTCTGACGATGCAGATTGTGTGGTGCGCGTCGTTGGTTTGTAATCCGCATCAGCATATGGGTAGGTTTTGACATATGAATTTTTTAAAAAATCTTTTTGGAATTTTTTGATTTTAGATTGGGTCAAATCCTCTTTATATTCGGCCATCTCCTTGTTGACTTCATCGAGTCTTTTTTTGAATGAAGTCAGTGTAGTTTTGAAGTGGCTCTCTGTTGCTTGGAAGTCTATAAGGATGGCATCAGAGAGTCTTTTAGCTGTCTGTATGATTAAAGTGATCCAATCTCTGGTACAATGCCAGGCTATTTGTGCCCAATCTTTGCGGAATGCTGCGTCATCCAGAAAGATGCGTGGCGTGTTGGTAACTATCAGTCCTTTAGGAGCTGTGGTGGAGCGCAGATATTCTGTCAGGATTACTCCATGTAGAATGGTTCTGATGCGATTTTTCTTTTTTTCGGTAAGATTTTCCCAGTCCGCACTTTGTGCGATTGTCTGGGCTACGTTGACATCTGACATGAGAGATGGGGCTGAGAGGATGATGTTAACATCCTCATCAGTAAAGGTTAGTCCAGGGTTTTCCTCCATGTTAGATAATGTTCACAGGAGATACGTGGTGTGATGTTATGTGCAAAAATGAGAAGAAGGAAAGCCTCTCACAGCTGTGCGCTGTCAGATCAATAATAAACAACAGGCGAGTGAGGAAAAGATTAGAAGGGGTTATGTCCTCTTCCCCTGAGATAAGCAATAAACAACGTGGACACGTCCCCGTAGGACTAGGATCACTAAAAGTGATGCCTGGATTGGTATAGGAGCACAGACATGTTTAGTACTGATTCCTCTGCGTCTGTCAGGATGTGAGAAGAGAGGTTAGTAACTAAAACCTGTTTGTGCTGGATCCCGCTTGTTGATCCCTGGATTTGCTGCGGGTGTTCGCTCCCGGGTTCGAGTCTTCTTCCCAGTGAACCTGAGTTTGGCGTTGTCTCCTTCCTCGTCCTCTTCAGCCTGTTCCTAAAAAAGGGAACCTTTGGTTGGGGTTCATGAATTGCATTGGTGGCTGGGCAAATGGGGGGTTCCAGCCATACATCATCTGCGGGGGCATCAGAGGGTATGGTCCAGGGTAATTCATTTGTCCCCCTTGAGCTGTGTTTGGCCAGGGTTGGTGCCAGTTAGTGTTTTGGCCTCTGCCTCTTTGTTTGTTACGGTAACTTCCGTTGCTTGACCCACTGCTTATGGAGGAATCATCGTCTGACGATGCAGATTGTGTGATGCGTGTCTTTGGTTTGTAATCCGCATCAGCATATGGGTAGGTTTTGACATGAATTTTTTTTTAAATCTTTTTGGAATTTTTTGATTTTAGATTGGGTCAAATCCTCTTTATATTCTGCCATCTCCTTGTTGACTTCATCGAGTCTTTTTTTGAATGAAGTCAGTGTAGTTTTGAAGTGGCTCTCTGTTGCTTGGATGTCTATAAGGATGGCATCAGACAGTCTTTTAGCTGTCTGCATGATTAAAATGATCCAATCTCTGGTACAATGCCAGGCTATTTGTGCCCAATCTTTGCGGAATGCTGCATCATCCAGAAAGATGCCTGGCGCGTTGGTAACTATCAGTCCTTTAGGAGCTGTGTTGGAGCGCAGATATTCTGTCAGGATTACTCCATGTAGAATGATTCTGATGCGATTTTTCTTTTTTTCGGTAAGATTTTCCCAGTCCGCACTTTGTGCGATTGTCTGGGCTACGTTGACATCTGACATGAGAGATGGGGCTGAGAGGATGATGTTAACATCCTCATCAGTAAAGGTTAGTCCAGGGTTTTCCGCCATGTTAGATAATGTTCACAGGAGATACGTGGTGTGATGTTATGTGCAAAAATGAGAAGAAGGAAAGCCTCTCACAGCTGTGCGCTGTCAGATCAATAATAAACAACAGGAGAGTGAGGAAAAGATTAGAAGGGGTTATGTCCTCTTCCCCTGAGATAAGCAATAAACAACGTGGACACGTCCCCGTAGGAATAGGATCACTAAAAGTGATGCCTGGATTGGTATAGGAGCACAGACATCCAGTGGATGTTTAAGAAGACCCCTCACCTACCGACCTGGTTGAAACTAGTTGACCCCACTGTAAGGGATATTGCAGTACAATTTTTACTAACATAACATCCCGCCTATGTTTTTAACCATGTCCTAAGACCCTTTCATTAAATTGTTTTACAAGGGCATCTCTTAGAGACATTTTTAAGACTCAATCACATCTCACACAAGCACTCACTTTTCACAACAAAACCCGCTCCGCTGTAATCAGGTGTTGAAGCACAGCTGGGTTGCATTCGGCCACTCAGCTGGGACCCCAATGATGATGCATGCCACCAACCAGGTTGGTAGGTGAGGGGTCTTCTTAAACATCCACTGGATGTCTGTGCTCCTATACCAATCCAGGTATCACTTTTAGTGATCCTATTCCTACGGGGACGTGTCCACGTTGTTTATTGCTTATCTCAGGGGAAGAGGACATAACCCCTTCTAATCTTTTCCTCACTCTCCTGTTGTTTATTATTGATGTTCAGGATGAGCCTGGCGGAGGCGTTCTGGATGTTCTGCAGTTTCTTTAGGAGTTTCTGGGTAGTGCCGGCGTAGAGTGCATTGCCGAAGTCGAGTCTGCTGCTGATGAGTGCATGGGTGACTGTTTTCCTGGACTCGGTGGGGATCCACTTGAAGATCTTACAAAGCAGGCAGAGCGTGTGGTAGCAGGAGGACAAAACTGCGTTGAATTGGCGGTTCATCGAGAGTGAGGAGTCCAGGATGATGCAGAGGTTTTGTGCATGGTCCGTTGGTGTGGGGGGTTCCGAGCGCAGCAGGCCACCAGGAGTCATCCCAGGTGGAGGGGGTGAGCCCAGGATGAGGACTTCAGTCTTGTCTGAGCATAGCTTGAGACAGCTGTCCTTCATCCAGGTGGCGACTGCCTTCCTCCCATTGTGGGCATTGCTCTTGGTGGCTGTGGGATTGTCTATGAGGAAGAGAATCAGCTGGGTGTCGTTGGCGTAGGAGACGATGTTGAGTCCGTGGCTTCTGACGATGGCTGCAAGTGGGGACATGTAGATGTTGAAGAGGGTGGGGCTCAGGGAGGAACCCTGAGGCACTTTACAGTTGATTTCTGTGGGTTCTGAGTTGAATGGTGGAAGTCTGACTCTGTGTTCGGCTGGTGAGGAAGGAGCGGATCCATTCTAGGGCTTTGTCATGGAGGCCTGCACCGTGGAGTCTTGTGCAGAGGGTGTGCTGGGAGATGGTGTTGAAGGCAGCTGAGAGTTCCAGGAGGATTAGGGCATCAGTTTCACCTTGGTCGAGGAGGGTGCAGATGTCGTCTGCAGTGGCGAGGAGAGTGGTCTCGGGGCTGTGGTTGCTTCTGAAGCCCAATTGGGAGAGGTACAGGATGTGGTTCATTTAGATGAACCGGAGAGTTGGGCGTTGAGGGCTTTCTTGATGACTTTGGCTGGGAAGGGGAGCAGAGAGATGGGCCTGTAGTTCTTGAGGTCCACTGGGTCGGCAGAGGGTTTCTTCAGCAGGGGGTTGATCTCTGCATGCTTCCAGTCTTCAGGTAAGGTGGTGGACTCAATGGAGCAGTTGATGGTGTGGCAGAGTTTGGGTGCAATGGAGGTGCCGGCTCTGTTGAAGATGTGGTGAGGGTAGGCATTCGAGGGGGCTCCAGAGTGGATGCTCTTCATGATCCTGAGGGTGTCATCAGAGGTGAGGGTGGTCCAGGTGGGCAAGGTCTGCTGGGGTCTGGAGCCATTGGGTGAGGTGGGTGCGTTGATTGCGGGTGGGTTGGGTGGGAACTTGGGTTGCGAAGCTGTCATAGATCTCCTTGATCTTGCGGTGGAAAAAGGTGGGAAGGTTGTTGCAGATATCTTGAGAGGGGGGGATGTCTTCTGTCTCTGTGGTAGGTTTGGCGAATTCTTTGACCAAGATGAAGAGTTCTTTGCTGTTGTGTGCATTGGAGTTGATGAAGAGGCAGAAAGCGGAGTCTCTGCCTACTCAAAATATAGTCAAGCCTTATTGGCTTTATGCCAAATGGTTATTGGTCATTATTGGCAATTGCGATTAGTCTTGTTCTCTCGAGGAAAGCCATACCATGCATTTTTTCCTGTTCCATTGTGGTATATTAAATTAATAGGCGTTATGTATGATCATTAGTGGGGGTTATGTTAATTCATGCAGATGGTTTGTAAAATTAATAGATAAGTTAGACGAGACATATTTTTTAAATTTTTTTAAATCTTTTTATTTATCATTTTTGTGAGAGAACAGTCATGTTAGGCAAACACGAGTGCAGTCAATTAACATTTGTACATACGTTACAGATCGACAGTCCAACTACTGAACTGTTAACAATCGGGGCTCCAACATAGAGGCAGCAAACTTCCAGTATTGACATTTGGAGGCAGGGTGTGGTAAAACCCATCAAGGCTAAGCTTCCCACATCTTATCAACACAAATATATGAAGCACCCGCTCATATTTATAACCATAATACATTCTAAGCCTAGCCTAGCACAATAGCTAGTATAACAATCTAGGTGTCTGTGATAGAGGGGCAGTCCCCTACCTGACTGGGCACATCCCCAGCGGCCTGACTCTCACGGAGATGCAACCAATCAATGAATGGGTCCCAGACATTCTTAGGCCGAGACGCTGACGGCATGAGATCCCAGTAATTAGCCAGCTGTTCCTGACAGTAAGCCACATCTTGTAGCCATGTGTTTATGAGTGGTTTGAACGGAGAGCCCCAATGTATGGCCAGTCGGCGTCGAGCAAGAACCAACAGCATTGCAATTAGGCGATTGTACTCTGGTTTAGATTTGTCTACATAGCCCAGCAGCATAACCAACGGGGTACACTCCAGCACCTCACCTATAATAGCTCCTATGACATCCGCCACCCCTTTCCAATATCCAGAGACGCTAGGGCACTCCCAAGCGACGTGCAGAAAAGCGGCACCCTCCCGCCTACACTTCCAGCAGTTAGATGTTGAACGTAACCCTATTTTAAATAAATGTTGTGGTGTGCGGTAATATCGGTGAAGGAATTTAAAATGGATTAAGCGTAATTTGTAGTTTGGGGATAGGCGTTTCATTTGTAAACAGCAATAAGACCATATATCATCTGTAATCTGGTCTGGCAAGTCCTCGCGCCACTGCGCAAGCGCCCCGGGAACTGACCATGGCATGTGTAGCTGCGTGTAGGTGTATAGTCTGGTAACCAGTATCCGTGGCGACGGTGTAGTCAGCAGGTTGTCCAGAGAGTGTAATGTAGGGGGAGGAGCCGGAAATGATTCATGTTGCTTCCTGCAGGCTGCTTTGAGTTGATAGAATAGAAGTCTCTCCAATATTGGTACAGGGTCACCCGATTGCGCAGCAGGTTCGGATAAAAAAGACCCGTCTGGGTATAGATCTGCCATTGTCCTAAGTCCCATGTTATGGGCCCTCGCTACAGCCCCCTTATCCTGCAAAAAGGGAAAATTGGGGTGGTATGCTAGCGGCACTAGGGGAGCATACAGTAGCTGTACCCTAGACCGCCGTTTCAGGCCCTCCCAGGCCCATTTGGTCGTCTCCACAGTATTAATTTCAGTCGGGGACCTACGATAGGGATAGTACACCGCCACTTGCAACGGGATATGATCTACAATATCTCGTTCCGTCGCCACATGCGGTTGAAAAGGAGTAGGATAAACCCAGTAGTGTAAGAATTGGACCTGTGCACTTAAAGCATACAGTTCAAAGTCTGGGGCTCCCAGGCCACCCCTGGACAACGGACGCGTGAGAATGTCCCAGCTGACTCTGGGCTGACCTCCCGCCCAAATCATAGAGATCGCGGCCGAACGAAGCTGTTTAAAAAACGCCTGTGTCAGAGGTATCGGAATATTCACAAACAGATACAAAAATTTAGGGAGGACTATCATCTTCAGTATTGCTATGCGGCCTGCCAGCGACAGGGGAAGTGCGGTCCAGAATCTTGTTCTATCCATGACCCAGTCAAACAACCTCCCAAAGTTAAGACTCCAGATACGCTGGAGGTCCCTACTAAGCCATATTCCCAGGTATTTTACAGTTTCCTCCTCCCACTTTAGCGGGAAGTCCAAGGATTTATTTAGGGGAGCGGTCGTCAGAGGCAATATTGAAGATTTCCTCCAGTTTATAGTGATTCCAGAAAGGCCACCAAACCGAAGTATCTCCCTCAGCAACGGATTTAGGTTGTCATCTGGGTACCTGACATATAGGGTAATATCATCCGCATACATAGAGGTAATGAGATTTCGGTCCGTGAAAACCAGGCTCCTCGACGAGTGATATTGGCGTATTCGTGCAGCTAATGGCTCCATTGCAATGGCAAAGAGCAAGGGGGAAAGCGGACACCCTTGGCGGGTGCCGCGGGAAATCTCAAAAGCGTCCGAGAGGAGTCCATTCGCCAGCAGGCGGGCCGTAGGCCGTGTATAAAGCAGTTGAATACGTTTAATAAATTTAGGACTCAGGCCCAGTCTAGAGAGGA
The DNA here is from genome assembly GCA_963921515.1 of Calotriton arnoldi. Taxonomy (NCBI): domain Eukaryota; kingdom Metazoa; phylum Chordata; class Amphibia; order Caudata; family Salamandridae; genus Calotriton; species Calotriton arnoldi. The sequence continues at coordinate 1,225,080 of CAWUFW010004735.1, forward strand.
TAGTGAAAAGGTAAGACCATTCAAGCGAGTCAAATGCTTTAGTAGCATCCAAGAAAACTGCAGCGGCTGGAAGCTTGGGCTCTATTTGATGTACAACCGAGAAGAAGGTGCGGAGATTATGGGCTGTTGAACGTCCCGGAATAAATCCGGATTGATCCGGTCTGGTGATGAGGGGCATCATTGGTTGGAGTCTATTTGCGACGAGTTTAGCTAGGATTTTAGTATCCACGTTTATCAGGGATAGTGGCCTGTATGAATCGCAGCTCGTCGCTGGCTTGTCTGGCTTTAAAAGACTGATAATAACCGCCTCTCTCAATGTTGGTGGAAGAATCCCCGATTCCAGGGATTCCTGCTAAACATCAAGAAGGCGGGGGGCAAGCGCCTCAACGTACGTCTTGTAGAAGATCGTAGTCAATCCGTCTAAGCCAGGCGCCTTACCCGATGGCAGACCCCTGATCACCTGTGTAATGTCCTCTAGCGTGAATGGGAGATCTAAATATTCCCTATGCTCAGTACTGAGCCATAGGAGCTGTATAGAGTCCAGATATTCCGTAAGGCCTGCGGGAGTATATGTGTGTGTTGTGGTATAGAGGGCGGAATAGTAAGCGGTCAGGTGCGCATGTGTGTCCACTTGGCCTCGGACAGGCGTGGTGTCCGTATCTGTCAGCTCAGAAATAAATGTAGGGGCTGGGATTTGCTTTAGCAGATGCGCGAGGGTTCTGCCTGGTCTGTCTCCCTCTCCGTAGCTTCTGGCTTTAGTCGCTCTACCCAGGAATCTGGCCTCCCTCTCCGTCTCCTCCTCAAAGTCTGAGATTGCTTGTTTTATTGAGGCTAGGAGTGTTACGTCATTCGTGACATAGAATGTGGTTTCAAGACCCTTTATGGTGCTCTCTAGTGTCGTTAAGGTTGCGCGTATAGATTTCAAAACCCCCGAGCCCTTTGAAATGCATGCACCCCGTATAACTACCTTGAAGGCCTCCCAGAGCGTTGCTGCAGATTCTACGGACCCCTCATTGGTAGTGAAATAATTATCTATTTCTATCGCTATTTCCTCCTGAAATGCAGTATCTAATAGAGCATGTGGGGAAGCCGCCAGCTAAAGGCCCTCGGGAGTGTGTTTGGGGTGCGCCAGCTCAGCTGCACCGGGGCATGGTCCGAGAGTGTACGCGGAAGGTGGCGCGTCTCCACCGTCCATGTCAGTACATCCGCAGAGAGCAGCCAGTAGTCTAGACGAGACCAGGCCTGCTGATGGGCAGTGATGCAAGTTCCCTCCCGTAGATGTGGGTTGAATTCCCGCCAGGCATCCCGCAGCCCATGTTCCTTCAGTATAGTGTTTAATAACTGTGTAGTCTTGGGGTGTGGGTTTCGCACCGCTCCCTCTCTATCTAGGGTATTATCCAACACGACATTAAAATCACTGCCCCAGATAACAGTGTCGCAGCCCATTTGCACTATCTTAGCCCATACATCCAATAGAAACTGCGGGTTTTCTGTGTTTAGGCCATAAATGGCCACCAATGTCACACGCGTGGAACAAAGACATCCAGTCACTAAGACGTAACGCCCATCTCTATCTGCCAGTGTCTCTAACGTGTTCCAGCCCAGTCCTCGTCTGATCAGTATAGTGACCCCTCTGGCATAATTGGAAAAGGTGGCTGAGTGAACCTCCCCCCAATAGCTGTGTCTAAGCTTGGAGTCGGTGTCACATCTCAGGTGCGTCTCTTGCAGAAAGCAGACATCGACGTGATGTCTGCGTAAATACGTGTGTACCAGTCTGGCTTTTTTGAAGTCATTGAGCCCTCGGATGTTCCATGTCAGAAAGTTTACTACAGCCATGAGCAATGTTGCACATCGGGGAGTGGAGAAGTTGCCCCGGGATAAGCCCTACCCTCCATATATAGCCCTCCTAGACCAATGCATCTGAGAAGCCAATCTTTCATTGCCCTCTTGCCCCGCATGGAAATCAAAAAGCAAAGGTGTATTTCTCTCTTCTTGTGAACTCCCCTCCCCCTCCCCCCTCCCACTACAACCTCCCAAATAGGTCGAGAACTTTCACCCACCCCCCTGTGAAACCCACCCTGAAACAAACGTGTGAGGTACAAACTCATGGGAGATCTCCCTGTGAGGGCGGGGTACAACGGCTAACACCCGCCTGGTGGCGGGGTGGTCAGGCTAGGGGTAGCAATGTGAACAGCCTCCACAGTCAGCTAATCCCGGATAACGAACATATCTCAAACTATACAGCCATAATAACAGTGGAGTATTCTCTCGCCCCCTCCTCCTGGCGTTCAAATGCGACATGTCAATGCATTAGAAGCTGTAAATGGAATCATCAATTGGTGCGGAAGTGCCGAGAAGTTAGTCATTATCATCAAGCGACGTGTGTGAGTTCTGCCCCTCCTTTGGTGAGCCCTGTTGCGATTTCCGTGGACAGATATGCTTTGTGTATTTGAGAGCGGATTTGGCGTCCGTAAAGAAGTGCGCCTGGCCGTCATAGGTGATTTTTAGCTTTGCCGGGTACAACATTGCATACGGGATGGAGGATGACTGTAGCATCCGTTTTGTTGGAAGGAATTCCCGACGTGCAGCTTGCACCGCTGGAGTGTAGTCAGGGAAAAAGGATAGAGTGTTGCCTTGGTGAGTTACAGGGCTTTTCATCCGGGCCTCCCTCAGGATTGCATCTCTGTCTGCATAATTCAGTAGACGCGCGATAATAGGCCGTGGCGGGAGGCCCGGTGCCGGCCTAGGACCTAGTGAACGGTGAGCACGCTCCACCGTCATCAGTGGAGACAGGACAGGCCCAAACAGTTCTTGGAGGAGAGTAGTTATATAGGGTTCCATCTTCGATATGGCTGTTGTCTCTGGAAGGCCAAGAATTCGAACGTTGTTCCTTCGAGAACGGGCCTCCAAGTCCTCATTCTTTGCCCTGATCACTTCTAGCACTTTCTCCATGTTTAACAGCTGTGTCTTGACCTCAGATTGCGAATCTTGGGTATCCGAGAGTCTGTTTTCCACTAGGTCTAAGCGTGTTTCGTGTGTGTCTACCCTCTTCTTTACGGTATCTAGGCTAGCTGTCAAGGAATCTATTTTCCCGTCTATGGTCTGCAAGCTTGACCGCATGTCCTTTAGAATGGAGCGTAGGGTCTTCCCCAGGTATATCTGGATCATCTTGCAGCATCGATGCTCCCCTTGATCCGTCGGGCGTCCATAGTGCGTGTCTGGCGTTTTTCAAAGGGAATTTTCGGTTGCTTAGGGTCGGCCTTGCCCATAGTGTCTCGAAAACAGTCTCCCACGGCCCGGCACTGCAGATGTAGCTCTGTGTCAGGATCAGTTGCACTTCGTGTCGTTGCGAGAGACAGGCAGCACCGCCCCGTCCTCCGAGCAGCGCCCAGTGTAACACTCTCAGCCAGGTAGGGCCACCGACCTTCGCCTCTTCAATACGCCCAGGCCCGCCTCAGAAATCCAGGGCTCAACTTCACCCAAGAGAGGCCCTGAGTACGGGCATCACCCCAGGCAAGCAAGTGGACCACAGCCAAGTAGGATCTTCGGGTGGAGTAGTCTGCGCTTTGTAGTCTCCTCTTCGCGGTTCCAGTAGTAGCTCGACAGGGGTAGTCCGGCAGCAGGTCCCTCACCACCGCCGGCCAAAGCAGGCCTCCCCGTGGGCATACGCCCAAGTCCCAGGGACTGCCTGGCCTAGGCGCAGTATCCGGCCCGGTCTCACAAGGGCAGGCCCGCAGCGCCCAAAGGTCTACAGGAAAATTCAAGATGGCATCTCAGATCCCAGGGGAGTAACGAACGGGTACCAGGCACAGCACACACTTCACCGGCAGCCAAGATCCAGCCAGGCCACCTTAGAATAGCACCGCATGTGGGCTCTTGGGATCCCTGAAGGTGAGCGACAAGGGATCAGGCACTCCGCACCATATAGCCCAGGGGGGCCAATCACCTCTCCAATGTGTTTGCCGTGGGATTAACGATGGACCGCAGCACCAGCAACCACAGGAATTGAGGGCCCCCAGAAGTAGAGGTCGTCGGTCGGATCAGGTGCAGGCCTCCGCACAAAATCAGGGAGAGGCCCTGCAGCCACATGCCAGGACAAGGAAGGCCCCGTCAGGCCGCGTCGTGACAAGCCACACACCAGCAAGTTACGCCGATGAGCGGGCCCCGCAGACGGCTCGCCGTGACCCCCCCAGCTCCCAGTCGCCGGCTCCACAGCCCGTCAGCCGTCTTTTGAGGTAGGTGAGCGCCCCAGCCCCAGTGGAGGACCCCCCAGCCCTCAGCAGCCGAACTCACCCCTCCCAGCGGTAGCACATCACCACGGGAAGCGGAGCGGGCGCCTCAGTGCCCTGAAGGGTCACCCCCGGTGGTCACAAGCACTACACTCACCTCATCTGCCTGCAGGTACACCGGGTCGTCCTCGATGTACAGCCGCTTCTCCGGCGGGCCCACGGGCCTCCAGGGCGAGTCCAGCCACGGTCTCGAGTAGCGTCGCCAGCCGCAATTCCTCCGGTGGGTGCCCCTCTCTGCAGTCTGCCCTCCGGGATCTCGGCACGGCACCTCCGGGTGTCGGTCGACAGGAAACCAGCAGTCGGGTCCCCGCCGAGTCACACAGATAGCTCAGGCAGCCGTGCCTAGTCCCGGACCCCGGGGCGCTACGCAGTGGCGGCGGAGATGCCGGCGGCCATTTTCCCACAGACAGTCTCTCCAGCGGTCTCACGGCAGTTGAGCGGATTCCAGGCCCCCCAGACGTAGGAGATTCACCACATCGTGTCTGGGGGTGTTGGACTTTCAATATCGATCATTTTCTCCGGTTTTCACCGACCTGGGCTATGGTAGTCGCCTAATGTTCGAGCCCGACCTGCAGCTCCCCTTCAACAGGCGGCCATCCTGCAGCGTGTCGTGGCCACGCCCCCCCAGACGAGACATATTTATGTGAAAGTCACACAGTGCAGTGCAGCAAGTCACCTTGCGGCGCTGCGTGACAGGGAATGTGTAGGAATTAACTGTATTTGAACGAATACAGCACATTCCTGCCTTTTTCCATGCTCTGGTGCCATTTTGGCTGCCTAGCACCAACACAGGCACCCTTGCACCATGTACATGTACTGGGCCACCATTTTGATTTGCAATTTTCAGTTTAGTAGGTGTCAAAAGAGATTCAACTTGCTTTATATAGACTAGGAAATGAAGGATAAGTATGGACCGTTTTGAATGGAAAAGATATGTGGTTAGGAAGGAGTTTGTGAATGAGAGTAAACTATTGACATGCCTAGAGTGCCTCATGCTGAGACTAAATAATAACAGAGATGGGGTGTAAAAGGATTTGTGAGAGATGAGCACCTGCAAGTTCACTGTACTTGAACCCACCTTTCTCTTTTCTCCCCCCAGCTCCTTGATTCCTCCACTCACAGCCTGCCACACATTGTATAACAAGCCAACAGCTTTCTCCTGATAATTATGATAGATTCAGCTTAACACCCTGCATCATGCGCTGTGATGTGAATGTTAAACAGGGCTCCGCTGGCCCTGCCATTTGTCCATCTGTTTATGTGTGTACCCTTTCATCCTTTCCCTTTTACAAAATGAATGGTGCCTCGCTGAGTGTGAACTATTAGAGACATTACAGAGCCAACATCTTCTAATTAATAGTCAAACAGTATTAAACACGGAAGGGGACAAGTCGGGCGCCATTTGCATTCAGGAAGTTACATTTACAGCCAACTGGGATTAGTGGATTATGCCACAATATAGAGCAGAGGGGTAGCTTTTACAAGCTGCATCCTAAACAACCTCATTAGAATTCTAATTGGCAGGAAGTGCTTGTGTCCTTGGATTAGATGTATGGATACGTGCCTAACCCAGCTTAATTGGATTCTGTCATATTCCCTGCTGAGGTCACGTGATCCTGGGTTCTGGGGATGCATAATGGAATGGTTGTTCTAATAGTCTACCAAAATGCACTGAGTAAAGATGAACAACAGTATGCCATCCAGGGCCCTGACCACCAGGCAGCATCCAGAGCTAGCACCATCAACCCCCATTCACTGCATGATCTTTGCTCTGTTGGGTGGGAAGGCCTCCTCAAAAGCCTTCTTCCCAGAGTTGGACAGTCCCTTCAGGGTGAAAGCACTTTGACTGAAACAACAGTGGAGGCATCTGACCTCATGGTGCCTTGTTTGCAAGAAAATTTCAAATGAGCTCTTCTCTGGACTTCCAGGGCAGCTCAGAATTCTGAGCACTCAGTCCAGATGGCGAATTACTTTTTTTATTTGTATACAAAATCCTCAGTGACAAATTGAACTCAACCCTGGGCCTGATGAATGTTGCACAGGTGTAATTTACACAAGACCACACTACAATGCATACAGAACACGTAGGTTAAACATAAAGTGCATACAAGATGGCACAGCAAAACTTAAACCCAATACACTATAACGAGCCAAAAATACAACACATAACTAACACACCATAAACTAAATACAACATAGACACATAAAATATAAATTCAACTTGTGCTTTATTTGTAAATGAATGAATGCCGGTGCCCAAAGTTCTGCTCAGAAGCCCACGGCTGGCGCTAACAAATCTCAGCACACACAATACCAATGCTGTGTAGTCTTGAATTCACCTCATGCCGATTTACTATCAGACAGTCCCTGAACCTTTGTCTCATTCTTGCAGGTTCCTGCTTTCTCCCTTTTGGACAGTTTATCTGTCTTTCTCTTCCTCCTTCTTTTCCCTTTGTGTGTGTTCCCTCTCTTGCTTTCTGTAAATGTCTGATAAGGAACATTGTTAGTCCCTAAAAATGAGTGCCAGTTGTCCCCACTAGCAACCACCAGCTCAAATTAAGTAGAGAAGTCAACACAAATAAACAACCTGGAAAGAATTTTGCTTACCACAGTATTCTTTCTTATCAAGAAGAATCTCTGAGGTAGTATAATCTAAGGGCCTTATTTACTAGAAAGTAACGCAGCGCGGAGCAGCAAGCCATTTGGCTGCGCAGTGCTGCATTACTTTCAGAGCACAGGGAGGCGTCATATTTACAACCATATGACGAATCCATGTGCTCTGCCATGCCTTGGTGCACAATTGGCTGCCATGCACCAACGCAGGCACCCTTGCACCATGGTGCAAGGGTGCCTGCATTGGGGGGATGATTGTTTTTGTGCAGGAAGAAACACTTTACTGCACAAAGACCATCACAAGAGGTGTTTTCCTCTTTCTATACGTGCTGCAGAATGCAGCACGCATAGAAAGAGGAAAAAATGAGAAGGAATAAAAGTATTTCTCCTCGTTGCACCTCCTTATGCCTCCCCCAGGGAGGCGTAGGATTCTGACACATTCCCAGGTTTACAAAACATTGTAAATCTGGGAATGCGGCAGAATCCATGGGTGTTGCATGGGAACACCCACAGCAACACCCATGGCCCGCCCCTTTCATGCAAGGTGTTGCGTAAAAAGGGGCCGTATTTACAAGGCTACGAAAAGCCACGCAAGGTGGCTTTACATGGCCTTGTAAATATGGAGCACCAAACTGCGCCACCAGTGAGTAAAAATAAGTGACGCACCAGCAGCACAAGGGGCTTGTAAATATTCCCCTAGGTGTCTCTGTAAGACTAGCTAGTCAAGTCATTCAAGATAATAATATATTTCGCTCTACTGCTCAGCATATGCATGCACCTCCCTGCCTCTTTATTCAAATTATGTTATTTCTTTCATCCAATTTTCTCTTTTTAGACGTTCTTCTTATCTACAAAAATAGTGCTCTAAATCTAGCTATGAATAGTGTCCCTTTTGACCTCTGCTCCTCACTCCTTACTTTAGAACCAAGATTAGCAGTTACAGGTTTTACCCTCGCCAGCACAGAGCTAGAACAGTTCTGGCCCCTTTCTCCCCTCTCAGATGTCTAACGTCCTATGCTAGCACTGCTGCTAGGACTAAGTGAATTCCTCCAACCCCATCAAATTCTTCAGAAGCTGTGCTTGCAAGACAGCTAGATTTGTGCTAAGATATTTAGCACGTGCAGGCATTTGTACACCTACGCGATTCCTGCAGCTAGGACTGTGCCGAGACCTACATCACTGCTGACTTTCAAGTGCATTGGGCTTTCTTACCGTTTCCAAATTGACCCAAATTATATAGATTTCAGTATCGGCAGTACTTAAGAGAGATTTTTTGGTATTGTAGGGCCTGCCATTTTTTGAAGATTTGGGGGTATATTTACAAGAACTGCCGCTAACTAGCGTTAGTTAGCAGCAGTTTTCTTAACGCGGCCTAACACCAAACACTATCGCCCTGTTAGCGATGTATTTTCAATACGTCGCTACATGTCGATAGTTCCAGGTAGCCGCGGTGAAAACTGCCACTAACACTAATGTGAAGGCAATACAAATTCTGACGTTAGCAGGCGAAAACTGATGAAAGGCCAATTTGCGGGCAAAAAACTCACCTTAGTCAACAGAACTTTACCTTTTTTGCCTCTAGAGGCAAAAATAGCCAATAAGTCCACCTCCAATGAAAAAAATAAAAGAAAAACAATGGAATGCAGAATGGAGCAGCCAGGGACAAGTGCAGCACAGATCACCAACCTCCCCAAATGCCCCAACAGCCAGGATGACCAGCCAGAGTCCCTGGGGAAGAGGAAATGCAGAATCAGGGCTACATATATGAAAAGAGGCGCATCGCTGGGGAAAACCTGTGATGCATCTCTTTTCATAGTGCCCTTCCTGCAACACCATGGCAGCCAAAATCTTGTAAGCGGGGACAGTCCCCAGGGCCCAGAGGCCTTGCTGTGCCTGCGTCTGGGACCCGGAGCGGGATGCGGAGGTACTGTGGAGTTGCTGGGCCGTGGCGGTAGACATTGAGGCGTCGGAGATCGCCCTTACCTAGTGGTGAAGTCTGGCAGGTCACATGGAGACACTTTGCTGACATGTGTGAGAAGACCGCCTGGTGCCCCTTGGAGCTGTGAAGGGTAGAGGCGCTCCTGCGCACCAACGTAGGGAGGTCTGAATCCCATAACACGCGCCACCACTACACTGGGGTGCACGGAGGGGATCATCAATGGTGGCCGCGCCTCTCTTCATCACAGGCTGGAGGATGTTGCGCTGGCCGGACGCTGTGGAGGGTGAGGCCCCTAAGCTGCGCCAAACTTGTGTGGCGGGAGCACTGCAACTTCACGCATAAGGGGGTACTGTTTCATCACCTGCATCGGGAGGTTCCCCAGCGGACTTGGCGGCGACTGCTGTACCCAGGCTTGTGAAATCCTGCCTGGCTGAGGCTCCTGCTGGCTGAGTCACAGATTTGGAGAGAGTGCAGCGGATTGCGCCACGGTGTCAATGTCCAGGTGAGGAGAATCTGGGAAGCATAGCGTAGGAGGCCTGGGAGTCGAGTCGGGCCCAGGCCTAGCGCCTGTGGGTGATACACCCCCAGTGGCGGCTCTTCCGCTATGGCGGAAGAGCGACACCCCACTGCTTTCAAGCAGTGCAAGAAGAGGAAACATAACATGATGATACATTTCTGATATTCTCATGCTATGTTTCCTTTGCGGGCGGGAGGGTGGGTGGGTTTGCTCTACTCATGGAGCAGGGCAGGGGCGGAGTGGTATGTCCACCTAAGTGCGCAATGACTGTTTGGTTGGCTCTCTCATGCCCCAAAGCAGTCATGTGCACATCCCTGTTCGCAATTCAGGCTGCATTACAGCCTGCATAGAGAATATGCCCACCCCTCCAGCCCCTGACTGAACACCTTGTCACGGCACTCAAGAACAATCACAATAAGGGGAGGGAGCCTGGCTGCCTGCATCCTGTTCTTGGAAGCAGACCCAGGAGAGCAGGAGCACAGAAGACGCGGGACCCGGCCTCGAGGTAAGATTTAAAAAAATATATTTGCAACCCCCACACCACCCACGTCCCTGCCCCCTCCAGTGTCCTTTCCCACATTTCTCGCCTCCCAGCTGTCCAGTCCCCCCCGCAGCACTACTTAATAGCGGCCGCTGTGCAGCCATGCGCAGTAGGCGTACCACTGGTGTGCCTAAGGCAAGCCCGTGTGCATCCATCCACCCCTGGACCACGCCCAGCACCAAGTACTCTTCCTCTCGGACACTCCACCACTATGACGCCAGCACCCTCCTCGCCATCAGCCCTGGACGCCACACCGCCTGCCAACTAGCATCACTGTAGAATTCCCTTGCACCCTGCACCTTCCGAAACTGCAAACGCACCTTAAGCCACATCAGCAAACCAGCGCCTCCTGCCGCCCAGCCGACCAACAGCGCAGCCGACTGGCTCAACTGCATCCTCCTCAACGTGCGGTCCCTCCACAAACACGCAACAGAAATCTGGGAACACCTCGATGCCACCTCTTCAGACATCGCCTTGTTCACGGAAGCCTGGACCAACCTCTGCTCCGGACTGGACATCGCCATCACCATCCACAACGGCTACAAATTCACCCAAACGGACCACCCTGAGCACCCAGAAGGAGGCATTGCCATTATCTAAAAAAGCACAGTCCAACTGACCACGCACTCTAATGACCCGTCGGCTACCGTGGAACACCTCCACTTCCAGATCCAGACCAACCTCAACCCCACCCTCCACGGCACCCTCATCTACAGGCCCCCCGGCCCATGAACCCCCATTCACCGATGCCATTGTAGACCTCATCGGACCTCAGGCTCTCCCATCCACCGACTACTCGGACACCTCAAGTTCCACCTGGACAACCCCAGTGACCAGAACACCACCACCCTCCTGGCGAACCTCACCAACATCAGAATCAAGCAGCTAGTCGCCGCACCAACCCACATAGCCAGACACATGCTCAACCCCGTCTTCTCCGCCAGTGGGAACTTCAACTACAGCCACACCACTGAACTCTCCTGGACCGACCATCTTAGTATACATCACGCCTTCACCATGCCCACCGTACACCACCGCCATCATCCCCCCAGCTGCAGCTGGATCAAGGCCATTAAAGAACTTTTCAGCAACTCCCTCAGCACCACCACTCCGCCAATCCTTACAGACGCCAACACTGCAGCGCGCAAACTCCACCGATGGAGCTCCAACTGCACCGACACCCTGGCAGCTCTTCCGTGTCAGTGGACCGAGCATCTGGGGGTCGCTGGCCGCCGGGGAAGGTGACAGCAGACACTCTGGATGCCAAACTAGACTCTGTATAAAGGGACGCATCTAGGCATATGCGTGACCTCATGAACCCCTATGCCATATTATACCTGCGTCAGGTAGGATGAATGCAGGGTGGGCGTTCCCACGCAACAAAGCCTCGTAGGAGTGGCGCAGTGAAATCTATGAGATTTCACTGCGACAATTCTAGGACGCCACTGCGTCAAAACCTCACGCCTGCCTCATGGCGGGCGTAAGGATGATACAGTGCCAGAGGGATAGGCCTGCCTCATGCATTGCTGGAGTTGTGTCATGCTTGCGACAAAATTGCAGCAATGCGCGACTTTAGCACCAACAGATATGTCAGGAATACTGACATATCTGTAAATCCTTGCGACATGGAGCGCCGTACAGTAAATACGGCGCATCCGTGGTGTCACAAGAAGGGCGCAGTGAAAAGTGTACCAACGCTGTTTTGTTGCAGCGATGCAACACTTTTCATGAATGAGGCCCAGGACTGTACCCTATCTTATTGTGCGGCGCATTCCTGAGCTTTTGTTTTGGCGCAGGGCAGCGCAGTAATATTCTTTTCTGCGCTGTCCAGCACAAACACCTCTGAAATGAGGCCCCAAGTGTTTGCACCAATTTTAAGACCAGCTATTTTCTGGTCTTAAAAAACTGCCTCGAACTGAACTTATAGGCAGTTTTTTGAGTTTTGCACCATACAAGGAATTCCTTGCAAATATCGCGAAGTGAGGTTAGCGGCAGTTTTTTTCACAGGAACGCTGACCTTGCATCTCATTTTCGTTAACTCTCTCTAACAGAAGTGGCGATCTTTAAAATTCACGTTTTCGCCAGAAAAGTGCAGTTAACTGCAGTTAGCGGCAACTTGTAAAAAAGGCGATAAAAAATAGCCACCAAAACGTCAAAAAATTGACGCTTTGGCGGCATTAACCCCTTCGCTGCTAGGCCTTTTCCCCCCCTGTGCTTAGCCTTTTTTGGGCTATTTGGGGTAGTTCGCGCTTAGGCCCCTGTAACTTTTCGACCACATAAGGTATCCATGTCAAATTTGCGTCCTTTTCTTCCAACATCATGGGGATTTTAAAAGGTACCCAGGGTTTGTTGATTCCCCTGGAGGGGACCCAGAAATTAGCCAAAATACAGCTAAATTTTGTTTTTGTTTTTAAAAATGGGGAAAAAGGGCTACAGATGAAAGCGTCTGTTTTTTCCCCTGAAAATGGTATCAACAAAGGGGTTGTGGTGCTGAAATCACCATCTTCCCAGCTTTCAGGGACAAGCAGACTTTTGCCAGAAAACCAACATTTTTTACACAGTTTTGGCATTTTTCTGGGACATAGCCTATTTTTGCTATTTTTTGTGCTTTCAACCTCCTTCCAGTTAATGGTAAAAATAGGTATGAAAGCACTGATGGATCCTAGAAAGCTATACATTTCTGAAATGTAGACAGAATTTTGAATTCAGCAAGGGGTCATTTGTGTAGATACTTCAAGGTTTTTGTATAGAAACTAACAGTTGAAAATAGAAAAAATTGAACATGAGTTAAAAAAACAGCCATTTGTGCCAACGTTTTCACCTGTAACTTCTACTCAGTATGACAGATGTTTGAAAGCAATATACAGTTACATCCGCAGGACCCTTCTGGTTGTGCGGATATATAGGACTTGTAGGTTCACCAAGAACCCGAGGAACCCTGAGCCAATAACTGAGCAGCATCTTGCAATGTTTTTTTATTGTGTACCGGGTATATAGCAATTCATTTGGAAAAATCGGTATGAAAGTCACCTATGTATTTCTGAAATGGGAACAAAATATAGAGTTTAGAAACAGTAGCTATTTGCACATCTCCGAAATTGTGGGTACCCATACCAGCATGTGAATTATAGGTCATTTTTCAAAGTGACTTCTTTTTTACACATTGTCTTTCATTTGGAAGGCAGAAATGCATTGAAAGTCAATAGGTAATAACAGTTGCTCTGCAATTTTGTATTCCCCTAAGTCTCCCGATAAAAATTATACCTCACTTGTGTGGGTAGGTGTAGTGGCCGCTACAGGAAACGGCCCAAAACGCAACGTGGACACACCACATTTTCACAGTGAAAACTGACCCTTTTTTTGCAAAGTGCCTAGCTGTAGATTTTGAGCCCTAGCTCTGCTGGCACCTAGGGGAATCCAGGATGGGGTGACTTGACTGGCTCTCACCAGGTTCTGTTACCCAGAATCCCTTGCAAACCTCAAACTTTGTCAAAAAAACACATTTTCCTCACATTTCTGTGGTGGGAAGTTCTGGAATTTGCGTGGATCCACAAAATTCCACCCACCCCGCATTCCCCAAAGCCTTCTGAGAAAAATGGTACCTCATTTGTGTGGGTAGGCCTAGTGCCCGCGACAGGAAACGGCCCAAAACGCAACATGGACACACCACATTTTCACAGTGAAAACTGACCTTTTTTTTGCAAAGTGCCTAGCTGTAGTTTTTGAAACCTAGCTCTGCCGGCACCTAGGGAAACCTAGCAAACCTATACATTTTTGAAAACTAGACACCCAGGGGAATCCAGGATAATGTGACTTGTCTGGCTCTCAGCAGGTTCTGTTACCGAGAATCCCTTGCAAACTTCAAACTTTGTCAAAAAAAATCACATTTTCCTCATATTTCTGTGGTGGAAAGTTCTGGAATCTGCGTGGATCCACAAAATTCCACCCACCCCGCATTCCCCAAAGACTTCCGAGAAAAATGGTACCTCACTTGTGTGGGTAGGCCTAGTGCCAGCGACAGGGAACGGCCCAAAACGCAACGTGGACACACCACATTTTCACAGTGAAAACTGACCCTTTTTTTGCAAAGTGCCTAGCTGTAGATTTTGAACCCTAGCTCTGCCGGCACCTAGGGAAACCTATACATTTTTGAAAATGAGACACCCAGGGGAATCCAGGATGGTGTGACTTGTCTGGCTCTCACCAGGTTCTGTTACCGAAAATCCCTTGCAAACCTCAAAATTTGTCCAAAACACCACATTTTCCTCACATTTCTGTGGTGGAAAGTTCTGGAATCTGCGTGGATCCACAAAATTCCACCCACCCCGCATCCCCAATGTCTACGGAGAAAAATGGTACCTCCCTTGTGTGGGTAGGCCTAGTGCCAGCGACAGGAAACGGCCCAATCCGCAACGTGGACACACCACATTTTCACAGTGAAAACGGACCCTTTTTTTGCAAAGTGTCTAGCTATAGATTTTGAACCCTAGCTCTGCCGGCACCTAGGGAAACCTAGAAAACCTATACATTTTTGAAAACTAGACACCCAGGGGAATCCAGGATGGGGTGACTTGTCTGGCTCTCACCAGGTTCTGTTAGCCAGAATCCCTTGCAAACCTCAAAATTTGTCAAAAACCCCACATTTTCCTCACATTTCTGTGGTGGAAAGTTCTGGAATCTGTGTAGATCCACAAAATTCCACCCACCCCGCATCCCCCAAAGTCTTCCGAGAAAAATGGCACCTCACTTGTGTGGGTAGGCCAAGTGCCAGCGACAGGAAACGGCCCAAAACGCAACGTGGACACACCACATTTTCACAGTGAAAACGGACCCTTTTTTGCAAAGTGTCTAGCTATAGATTTTGAACCCTAGCTCTGCCGGCACCTAGGGAAACCTAGAAAACCTATACATTTTTGAAAACTAGACACCCAGGGGAATCCAGGATGGGGTGACTTGTCTGGCTCTCACCAGGTTCTGTTAGCCAGAATCCCTTGCAAACCTCAAAATTTGTCAAAAAACCAACATTTTCCTCACATTTCTGTGGTGGAAAGTTCTGGAATCTGTGTAGATCCACAAAATTCCACCCACCCCGCATCCCCCAAAGTCTTCCGAGAAAAATGGCACCTCACTTGTGTGGGTAGGCCAAGTGCCAGCGACAGGAAACGGCCCAAAACGCAACGTGGACACACCACATTTTCACAGTGAAAACGGACCCTTTTTTTGCAAAGTGTCTAGCTATAGATTTTGAACCCTAGCTCTGCCGGCACCTAGGGAAACCTAGGTGCCCAAGCAGGGATCCACTAGGGAGGGGTGCCATTGGAAAGGGGACATTCTCCCCTTTCCAACGATACCTCTCATGACTTTCTACGTGCTCAGGGGACTGAGATAGCCATGCGCGCTGATCGTCATTTCAGGGAAACAAAGCAGGCAGCCTCAGGAGCTGGTGAAGCTCTTCCCCAGCTCCAGAGGCTGTTGCGGGGTAAAGGGAATCCCTCTGGTGCCCGCACCAGAGGGATTCCCTGTGCCATGTGCGAGGACGGCCGGGGGGCGTCCGACGCACATGAGCACTGGTGCGTCGGATGGCCCCCGGCCGTCCGACGCACCGAAGGGATTAAGTTCTTGTAAATATGGCCCTCGGTGTACAGGAGAATCTCAAATTGAATGGGGTTGGATATAAGGATCACTGCTGGCCCCATGCATGTTTCTCAGTTCTGTTGAAATAAACCTACTTTACTCCTATGTTTTAATTTCTTTCTTTTCATAAACATTACTCTGGAAACGTGGGGTGAAATAAATCCACTTTTGTTAATGTGGCCTACCCAATAACCTAGTCTATCCACTATAATGGTACTGTCCCCAGCCTTGCAATCTCCTTTTAGATATGTGCATATTAGTTTCCTTCCTTTACCGATGCAATCCTTGCAACTAAATAATTTTATTTTTTGACCACAACATAAACTGTCTATACCGTCTCCTGGTGACAGCAATGTGTACACTTTGACGAGACTAAGGAAGACGTTTTATTGTTATGTATTTGCTGACATATTTACTTATAATGTATTCAGTTTCATAACAAGGTTCTCATGAACGTCTTCCTGGCACTCAGCAGCATTAAAAACCTATGGTTTTTTCAATGAATTTCTAAGGTTTTTTAAATGCTAATTTATAACTATAACATAGTAGTCGCGTTTGCAGAGTGGTGCAGAAAGGAGGCTGAGCCTCTAACCAGCACTCAGGAATTCCGCTGCGTCGGACTTACAGGAGGTACCAGGAGGGCTTCTTGGCACCCAAAGACCCTCAGGAGTAAAGTGGACTTCGTCCCCCAACCTGTAGTGTGCCAGGTGGCATGTTTGCAGAGTGGAGGAGAAAGGGGGGCGTGGCCTCCAAAGACTTCTTAGCAATACCACTGTGTGGGACTTACTGGAGGTAACAGGAGGGGTAGTTGGCCCACAAGGACGTCCTTGGGGGCCAACTACCCCTCCTATTACCTCCAGTAAGTTCCACGCAGCAGCATTGGTAGGTTCTCTTACCAGGCCACGCCCCCTTTGCCCACCATCCTGCAAACGCGCTCCCTGGTGCGTTCTTGGATGGGGATTAAAGTCCCCTTAGATGCTGGGGGTCCTTAGAGGCCAACTAGCCTACCTGGCACCTCCAGTAAGCCCCAGATAGTGGGACTGCTGAGACATGGACACAGGCCACGCCCCCTTTCTCCATCACTCTGCAAACGCGCCTCCTGGCACGCTCTTGGTTGGGGGACCACCACCTTCCCGGGGCTGTGCAAATGTAGGAAGGGGGGGTCGCATGGCCCCCCTCCTTGAGCCCTAGATGGCCCTGGGGACCGCCACCCCCCAGGGCCGGCTCCTACAATGTCCCGGGGTGCCCACCCCCAGGACATTGCCGTTTGCTATGGCAGGGCGGGAGCATGGCTCTCGCCCTGCCATAGCAAACACTGCTTTGCTTCTTGGAAGCGAGAGCAGGAAACCTGTTCTCGCTTCCAAGAAGCAAATCAGAATTGCTTTTGGGCAAGGGGAGCTGCATGTAAGCAGCTCCCCTTGCCCAAAAGCAATGACGGCTCCCGCAGGAGGCGGGGAGCCGGCTGGGACCGTGGGGGCATTGGGGCTCCCTCCCCCCACAGTCTCCAACTTGAGAGCTGGACTGGGAGGGGGGCCACTCGGCCCCCCTCCCCTTTATTTTATTTATTTATACAAAAAAAAGGAAGGCCGGCCCCGGGGGATGGGGTTCCCGGGGCCATAATTGGCCTTAGGAGGGGGGCCACGCGGCCCCCTCCCCCCAAAAAATCCAGGCTGGCCAGGCCTCAGGGGATGGGGTCCCCAGGGCCAGAAGTGGCCATGGGAAGGGGGGCCACCTGGCCCCCCGCCCATACTCTTTAATTTAAAAAAAATTAAAAAGAGGCAATGCCCCGGGGGATGGGGTCCCCGGGGCCATAATTGGCCTTAGGAGTGGGGCCACGTGGCCCCCTCCCCCCAAAAAATCCAGGCTGGCCAGGCCTTAGGGGATTGGGTTCCCAGGGCCAGAAGTGGCCAAGGGAAGGGGGGCCACCCGGCCCCCTGCCCGTACTCTTTAATTTTTAAAAAAAATTAAAAAGAGGCAATGCCCCGGGGGATGGGGTCCCCAGGGCCAATATTGGCCTCAGGAGGGGGGGCCACGCAGCCTCCCTCCAAAATTTAAAAATATATGCTGGCCAGGCCCCCGGGGATGGGGTAACCGGGGCCAATAGTGGCCCAGGGAAAAGAGGCCACGCGGCCCCCGTCCCGTTTTTTTTTTTTTTAAATGCTCAGGACCTGGGGGATGCGGTCACTAGGGCCCAAAAAAATACTAAAAGAAGGGGGGCCACACAGCCCCCCTTCTAAAAATATTTTAAAAAAAGAAAAGCCGGCATCTCCCCGGAGGCCCCCCTCCCTGCACCACTCTGCAAATGATCCCCCTGGCGTGTTCTAAGTTGGGGGATTAAGTCCCCTTCATTCCTGAGGGTCCCTGGGGGCCAACTAGCCCACCAGGTACCTCCAGTAAGCCCAACACAGTGGGATTGCAGAGAGTTGGTCCGAGGCCACGCCCCTTTTTACACAACTCTGCAAACGCGCCTTATGGTGCACTGCTGGTGGGGCAAAGAGGTCCTCTTGTGTCCTGAGGACCTCAGGACACAAGTGGACTTCATCCCCTGATCAGCAGTGCGCCAGGAGGTGCGTTTGCAGAGTGGTGTAAAAAGGGGGCATGGCCTTGGACCACGCTCAGCAAATCAGCTGTATGTGGCTTACTGGAGGTAACAGGAGGGCTAGTTGGCCCACAGGGACCCTCAGGAGGAAAGGGGGCTTCATCCCCCAACCAAGAGCGCACCAGGAGGCCCTGTTTGCAGAGTGGTGGACTTAGGGGGAGTGGCCTGTGTCCACCTATCAGCAATCCCACTATCTGGGGCATACTGGAGGTATCAGGTAGGCTAGTTGGCCCCTAACAACCCCCAGCAGCGAAGGGGACCTTAATCCCCATCCAAGAGAGCACCAGGGAGTGAGTTTGCAGTGTGGTGGGGAAAGGGGGCGTGGCCTGCTATGACAGTTTAGCAATCCCGCAGTGTGGGACTTACTGGAGGTAATAGGAGGGGTAGTTGGCCCCCAAGGTTGTCCTTGGAGGCAAACTACCTCTCCTATTACCTTCACTAAGTCCCACACAGTGGGATTGCTAAGAGGTCTTCGGAGGCCACGCCCCCCCTTTCTCCACCACTCTGCAAACTCGCCTCCTGGCACAGTACTGGTTGGGGGATGAAGATCACTTTAGTCCTGAGGGGCTTTGGGGGCCAAGAAGCCCTCCTGGTACCTCCTGTAAGTCCTACACAGCGGAATTCCTGAGCGCTGGTCAGAGGCCCAGCCCCCTTTCTGCACCACTCTGCAAACGCGACTACCAGTTAAAGAAGCATTTGTAATGTAATAGGTCTCGAATTTGCGAGAGTTAGAGCTATTGGCATTGTAAATGTAAAAGATTTTTGCTAATGTTTTTGGGTGTAGAGTGGATATACGTTGTGTGTAGTGGAATTATGTGGTATGTTGTGCAGTGAAATTATGTGAATAGAAAATATGTGGTATTTAGAGTATAGGAATTATGTGGAGTGGGATTATGTGTTTTGGAGAGTAATTATGTGGTATTGTAGTCTGTGTTGTGGAGTGGTAACCTCAGGTTTAGTCTTCCTCGTTTCCATAGAAGCTAAACTATAAACTCAATGAGACACAAAAAAAGAAGGAACCAATGAGGAGCACTTCTGGACCTAGGCAGAGGTATGAGCAGGGCCACTGGAATCATGTGACTGTTCGGCTGCACCTCTGTTGCTTCTTTCTGGACTTCTCTTGCTTCTTTCTGCACCCCTGTTGTCTCTTTCTGTACTCGTCTTCCCTCTTTCTGCACCTCTCTTGCTTCTTTCTGCACTTCTCTTGCTTCTTTCTGCACCTTTCTTGTTTCTTTATGCACCCTTCTTCCCTTTTTTGCATCCCTCTTGCCTCTTTCTGCAGTTCTCTTGCCATTTTCTGTACCTCTCTTGCCGCTTTCTGCACCTCAGTTGCCTCTTTCTGCTCTTCTCTTGCTTCTTTCTACACCTCTGTTGCTTCTTTCAGCAATTCTCTTGCCTCTTTCTGTACTTCTCTTGCTTGTTTCTGCACCTCTCTTGTGTCTTTCTGCACCTCTGTTGCGTCTTTCTGCACCTCACTTGCTTCTTTCTGCACCCCTCTTGCTTTTTTCTGCACCCCTCTCCTCTCTTTCTGCACTTCTCTTGCCTCTTTCTGTACCCCTGTTCCCTCTTTCTGCACCTTTCCTGCCTGTTTCTGCACCTCTCTTGCCTCTTTCTGTACCTCTGTTGCTTCTTTCTGCACTTCTCTTGCCTCTTTCTGCACCCTTTGCGCTTCTTTCAGCACCTCAGTTGCTTCTTTCTGCACTTCTCTTCCTTCTTTCTGCACCCCTCCTGCTTCTTTCTGTACCCCTCTTGCCTCTTTGTGCATCTCTCCTACTTATTTCTGCACCCCTCTTGCCTCTTTTTGTACCTCTGTTGGTTCTTTCTGCACTGCTCTTGCTTCTTTCTGCACCTCTTTTGCAAATTTCTGCATCCCTCATGCCTCTTTCTGCAACCCTCTTCCCTATTTCTCTACCTCTCTTGCTTCTTTCTGCACTTCTCTTGCTTCTTTTTGCACTGCTCTTGCTTCTTTCTGCACCTCTCTTGCTAATTTCTGTATCCCTCTTACCTCTTTCTGCACCCCTGTTCCCTCTTTCTGTACCTTTCTTGCCTGTTTCTGCACCTCTCGTGCCCCTTTCGGCACCTCTGTTGCTTCTTTCTGCACTTCTCTTGCCTCTTTCTGCACCCTTCTTGCCTCTTTAAGCACCTCTGTTGCTTCTTTCTGGACTTTTCTTGCTTCTTTCTGCACCCCTCTTGCCTCTTTCTGTACCCCTTTTGCCTCTTTGTGCACCTCTCCTGACTCTTTCTGCACCTCTCTTGCCTTTTTCTGCAGTTCTTTTGCTTCTTTGTGCACCTCTTTTGCTTCTTTCTGCACTTCTCTCTCCTCTTTCTGCACCCCTCTTGCCTCTTTCTGCACCTCTGTTGCTTCTTTCTGCACTTCTATTGCCTCTTTCTGCACCTCTCCTGACTCTTTCTGCACCTCTCTTGCCTTTTTCTGCAGTTCTTTTGCTTCTTTGTGCACCTCTTTTGCTTCTTTCTGCACTTCTCTCTCCTCTTTCTGCACCCCTCTTGCCTCTTTCTGCACCTCTCTTGCTTCTTTCTGCACTTCTCTTGCTTCTTTCTGCACCTCTCTTGCTTCTTTCCGCACACTTCTTCCCTTTTTTGCATCCCTCTTGCATCTTTCTGCTGTTCTCTTGCCATTTTCTGGACCTCTCTTGCCTCTTTCTGCACCTCACTTGCCTCTTTCTGCACTTCTTTTGCTTCTTTCTACACCTCTGTTGCTTCTTTCAGCAATTCTTTTGCCTCTTTCTGCAATTCTCTTGCTTGTTTCTGCACCTCTCTTGTGTCTTTCTGCACCTCTGTTGCCTCTTTCTGTACCTCTCTTGCCTCTTTGTGCACCTCTCCTACCTTTTTCTGCACCCCTCTTACCTCTTTTTGAACCTCTGTTGGTTCTTTCTGCGCTGCTCTTGCTTCTTTCTGCACCTCACTTGCCTCTTTCTGTACTTCTATTGCTTCTTTCTACACCTCTGTTGCTTCTATCAGCAATTCTCTTGCCTCTTTCAGCACTTCTCTTCCTTCTTTCTGCACCCCTCTTGCCTCTTTCTGTACCTCTCTTGCCTCTTTGTGCACCTCTCCTATCTCTTTCTGCACCCCTCTTGCCTCTTTTTGCACCTCTGTTGGTTCTTTCTGCAGAGCTTTTGCTTCTTTCTGCACCTCACTTGCCTCTTTCTGCACTTCTCTTGCTTCTTTCTACACCTCTGTTGCTTCTTTCAGCAATTCTCTTGCCTCTTTCTACACTTCTCTTGCTTGTTTCTGCACCTCTCTTGCGTCTTTCTGCACCTCTGTTACCTCTTTCTGCACCTCTCTTACCTCTTTCTGCACCTCTCTTGCTTCTTTCTTCACCCCTCTCCTCTCTTTCTGCACCTCTCTTGCCTCTTTCTGCACCACTGTTCCTTCTTTCTGTACCTTTCCTGCCTGTTTCTGCACATGTCTTGCCTCTTTCTGTACCTCTGTGCTTCCTTCTGCACTTCTCTTCCTTCTTTCTGCACCCCTCCTGCCTCTTTCTGTACCCCTCTTGCCTCTTTGTGCACCTCTCCTACCTCTTTCTGCACCCCTCTTGCCTCTTTTTGCACCTCTGTTGGTTCATTCTGCACTGCTCTTGCTTCTTTCTGCACCTCACTTGCCTCTTTCTACACTTCTCTTGCTTCTTTCCACATCTGTTGCTTCTTTCTGCAATTCTCTTGCCTCTTTCTGCACTTCTCTTGCTTGTTTCTGCACCTCTCTTGCGTCTTTCTGCACCTCTGTTGCATCTTTCTGCACTTCACTTGCTTCTTTCTGCGCCTCTCTTGCCTCTTTCGGCACCTCTGTTGCTTGTTTTTGCACTTCTCTTGCCTGTTTCTGCACCTCTGACTTAGAGATGTCATCAGTGATGTCACTGACCATGTCATGAGTGATGTAATATGTGACGGCATCAGCACTGCATTGCGGGGGGGCAAGTTATAGTTAGCTCAACTAACTATAACGGACAAATTTCTCTGGTTTTGTACGCGTGAAATGTCCAACTAACTATAACGTCCCTGAAACCTGTGGTTTTTTCAGTGAATTTCTAAGGTTTTTTTAAATGCTAATTTCTAACTATAACGTCCCTGAAAAGTATGGTTTCTTCAGTGAATTTCAAAGGTTTTTTTAATGCTAATTTCTAACTATAACGTCCCTGAAAAGTATGGTTTCTTCAGTGAATTTCAAAGGTTTTTTTAATGCTAATTTCTAACTATAACGTCCCTGAAACCTATGTTTTTTTCAGTGATTTTCAAAGGTTTTTTAAACGCTTATTTCTAACTATAACGTCCCTGAAACCTATGGTTTTTTCAGTGAATTTCTAAGGTTTTTAAAATGCTAGTTTCTAACTATGCCTACATAGGTAGGACATGTGCAGAAAGAGGAAGAAAGGTGCAGAAAGAAGCAAGAGAAATGCAGAAAGAGGCAACAGAAGTCCAGAAAAAGGAAGAAAGGTGCAGAAAGAACCAACAGAGGTGCAGAAAGAGGCCTTGTTGCAAAGTCATCCTGTGCCCTGGGCACCCCCCAACTTTTTGCTGACTGGTACTGGTGGTAACTAACTCTGACTGACCCTGGGCTCTGCCTTACCAGGCCCGGAGCCAGTGCTATGCTGAAAGACAATTAGAATACAGTGAAAACACCTACATACACTAGGGTACACTATGGATTGGGGTGCCCCTGTGATTGGCATGACCTCCCCTGTAAGGCCCTAGTACATAATAGGGCCTCTAAGTCCCTAGCATATAACAGGGCATGGCAGTTTAGAGGCCAGTAGCCCTTTTCTGCACTTGCATGTGTGCACTGCTGAGCCTGAGGTCAGTTTAAAAGAAGCCCTGTGTGTGCAGAAAGAGGCAAGTGAGGTATAGAAAGAAGCAAGAGTGGTGTAGAAAGAAGCAAGAGAGGTGCAGAAAGAAGCAAGAGCAGTGCAGAAAGAACCAACATGGGCAGAAACAGACAAGAGGGATACAGAAAGAGGCAATAAAACTGCAGAAAGAAGCAAAAGAGGTGCAGAAAGAGGCAAGAGAAGTACAGAAAGAAGCAAAGGTGACGAAAGAGGCAAGAGAGGTACAGAAAGAGGCAAGAGGGGTGCAGAAAGAAGCAAAAAAAGTGCAGAAAGAAGCAAGAGAATTGCAGAAAGAAGCAACAGAGGTGCTGAAAGAGGCAAGAGGGGCGCAGAAAGAGGCAAAAGAAGTGCAGAAAGAAGCAACAAAGGTGACGAAAGAGGCAAGAGAGGTGCAAAAACAGGCAAGAAAGGTGCAAAAAGAGGGAACGGGTGCAGAAAGAGGTAAGAGGGATACAGAAATTTGCAAGAGAGGCGCAGAAAGAAGCAAGAGCAGTGCATAAAGAAGCAAGAGAAGTGCAGAAAGAAGCAAGAGAAGTGCAGAAAGAAGCAAGAGAGGTGGAGAAATAGGGAGGAAGGGTGCAGAAAGAGGCAGGAGGGAAGCAGAAATTTGCAAAAGAGGTGCAGAAAGAAGCAAGAGCAGTGCAGAAAGAACCAACAGAGGTACAAAAAGAGGCAAGAGGGGTGCAGACAGAGGTAGGAGAGGTGCACAAAGAGGCAAGAGGGGTACAGAAAGAGGCAGGAAGGGTGCAGAAAGAAGGAAGAGAACTGCAAAAAGAGGCAAGAAAGGGGCAGAAACAGGCAGGAAAGGTGCAGAAAGAGGGAACAGTGGTGAAGAAAGAGGCAAGAGAGGTGAAGAAAGAAGCAAGTGAGATGCAGAAAGAGGCAACAGAGGTGCAGAAAGAGGCAAGAGAGGTGCAGAAAGTGGAAGAGATGAGCAGAACGAGGCAAAAGAAGTGCAGAAAAAGAAAGAAAGGTGCAGAAAGAAGCAACAGAAATGCAGAAAGAGGCAAAAGAGGCGCAGAAAGAAGCAAGGGTGGTTTGCACACCATTAGTACCAATTTAATACCCACATTTAGCAATCAGTAACAGGTGACCATTCTAGGTTTGCAAACGGCCTTCCACCACACTGTAACACTTGTCGCTGCATTTTTTGTAACGTTTGAGCCGTTTGAGCTAGAAACAAGGTTTTTTTTGTTCAAATCTACAGATTAAGCAGCAGATGATGGATTATGTGGCAAATGCGGAAAATTTATAATTGTGTAAAAGTCAATGCAGCCAAACAGTCGCATAGTTCCAGTGGCCCTGCTCATACCTCTGACAAGGTCCAGAAGTGCTCCTCAGTGGTTCCTTCTTTTTTTGTCTCTTTGAGTTTATAGTTTAGCTTCCATGGAAATGAGGAAGAATAAACCTGAGGTTACTACTCCACAACACAGACTACCATACCAAATAATTACTCTCCATAACACTTAATCTCAGTCTACATAATTCCTATACACTAAATACCACATACTTTCTATCCACATCAAAGTCAAAGTCTATCCACAGAATTTCACTTCACATCATACCACATAATTCCACTACACACAACCTACATCCACTCCACTCCAAGAAACATTAGTAAGACACTTTTACCATTACAACGCCTATAGCTCTAACTCTCGCAAATGTGAAACCTATTACATGGCAAATGCTTCTTTAACTAGTAGTCGCGTTTGCAGAGAGGTGGAGAAAGGGGGCTGGGCCTCCGACCAGCGCTCAGGAATTCCACTGCGTAGGACTTACAGGAGGTACCAGGAGGGCTTCTTGGCCCCCAAAGTCCCTCAGGAGCAAAGTGGACTTCATCCCCCAACCTGTAGTGTGCCAGGAGGCGCGTTTGCAGAGCAGTGGAGAAAGGGGGGCGTGGCCTCCGAAGCCATCTTACCAATACCACTGTGTGAGACTTACTGGAGGTAACAGGAGGGGTAGTTGGCACCCAAGGACAACCTTGGGGACCAACTACCCCTCCTATTACCTCCAGTAAGTCCCACACAACAGCATTGCTAAGATCTCATTGCAGGCCACGCCCCCTTTCCCCACCACTCTGCAAATGGGCTCCCTGGCGCGCTCTTGGATGGCGATTAAAGTCCACTTCACTGCTGGGGGTTCTAAGGGGCCAACTAGCCTACCTGATACCTCCAGTATGCCCCAGATAGTGGGATAGCTGACAGGTGGACACAGGCCATGCCCCCTTTCTCCACCACTCTGCAAACACGCCTCCTGGCGCGTTCTGGGTTGGGGGATTAAGTCCCCTTGCCTCCTAAGGGTCCCTGGGGGCCAACTAGCCCACCAGGTACCTCCAGTAAGCCCCACACAGCTGGATTGCGGAGAGTGGTCCGAGGCCTCGCCCCCTTTTTACACCACTCTGCAAACGTGCCTCCTGGCGCACTGCTGCCCGGGGGATGACGTCAACTTTAGTCATGAGGTCCTCAGGACACAAGAGGACCTCTTCGCCCCACCAGCAATGTGCCAAGAGGCACGTTTGCAGAGTGGTGTAAAAAGGGGCATGGCCTCGGACCACCTCTCAGCAATCCCACTGTGTGGGGCTTACTGGAGGTACCTGGTGGGCTAGTTGGCCCCCAGGGACCCTCAGGATTCAAGGGGACTTAATCCCCCAACTTAGAACGCGCCAGGAGGCGCGTTTGTAGAGTGGTACAGGGAGGGGGCGGGGCCTCCGGGGAGATCCCGGCTTTTCTTTTTTTTGTTAGAAGGGGGGATGTGTGTCACCCTTCTCTTAATATTTTGAGGGCCCTGGGGACCCCATCCCCCAGGGCCTGACCCATTTAAAAAAAAAAGTAAACAAAAAAAACAGGAAGGGGGGCCGCGCGTTCCCCCTCCCGAGGCCGATTTCAGCCCCAGAGACCCCATCCCCGGGGCATGGCCTCGTTTATTATTTTTTTTTACATTATTAATAGGGAAGGGGGCCACATGGCCCCCCTTCCCTGGGCCACTATGGGCCCCGGGGACCCAATCCCCTGAGGCCTGACCTCCGTTTTATTTAATTACAGGAGGGGGCTGCATGGCCCCCCTTCCCTGGGCCACTTCTGACGCCGGGGACCCATCCCCCGGGGCTTGGCCAGCCTTTATTATTAAGTTTAGAGGGGGGCCGCGTGGCCCTCTCCTCAGGTTAATTATGGCCCCGGGGACCCCATCCCCCGGGGCCGGCCTTATTTTTATTTATTTTTTTTAATTAAAAAGGGGAGGGGGGCCGAGTGTCCCCCCTCCAGGGCCACTTCTGGACCCGGGGACCCCATCCCCGGGGTCGGCCTTCACGTTGGGGACTGCGGGGGGAGCCCCAATGCCCCCGCAGTCCCTGCCGGCTCCCCGCCTCCTGCAGGAGCCGGCATTACTTTTGGGCAAGGGAGCTGCTGGAGGTGGCGGTCCCCGGGGCTGCGGGGGGCCATGTTCCCCCCGCATATAATTAACTAAGCCCCGGGGAGGTGGCAGTCCCCGGGGCTGCGGGGCCCCCGCGGGCCCCCGCTAATTAATTGCGCATTGCCCCCAGGACATGGCCCACCCGGGGGCTTATACAAAACGAAGCGCAGAAGCCTGCGCTTCGTTTCTTTTTTTTTTCCGGCCGGATTCGCACATACAGCGCGAATTCGGATGATTTTTTTTAATTTTTTTTTAAATGCTTTTTTGGAGCCTGGGGATCCTTGTGGGACCCGCTGAGCAGGCCTAGGAGGTCAGGGGTTTTCTACCCTGCCCCCTTTTCTTGTTTTTTATCTTTGTTTTACTGTTTTCTTGTGACTCGGTTTTACCGAGTCACAAGATGGCTGCCAACACTTCCTGGTTTGGAGTGTTGGCAGCCAATCAGAATGAAGCTCCTGCTCGGGAGGGTTCGTGAATCCTCCTCGGTGCTCCGATATATACATTTTTATTTTTTGAATTTCTCAGCAACTACTGAACGGATTTACACCATTTTAAAAAAAGGGCGCTTTCTGAACCAAGAGCTACCTTTTTGCCAAATTTGGTGTAATTCCGTTCAGCAGTTCAAGCTGTAGCCTGTTCCAAAATTCCTATAGAAATTAACATGGAGAAAACACGTTTTGGGACCCCCTTTTTTCTCAGCCCCCGCTTGACGAATCACCCCGAAACTTTCAAGACAGGAGCTGACCTGAGTGAACCATTAGTTTTGAAAATTTCGCGAAGATTCGCCAAACGGCGCCAAAGATATTGGCAAAAGAAAAAACGCTATTTGAATAGAAACAAGGTCTGTTTCTCTCTGTTCGCCGGTTCGGAGAGTGATCTTGGAGGATGGATATATATATATCTGCCAAATCCTCTTTCCAGAAGAAAACGGACCGCACTCATGCAGGTTTTGCGATTTTTATTTTTCTATCTCCTCCATTAGATGTTCATATTTGGATACAGGTGAAACAAAAGATCTACGCGTTTCGGTATTACAAATACCTTGCTCACGATCAACAGGTTGCTTGTGATTCATGCACTTATATGTTTGAATTTCTATGACATCATTTCCTGCTCATTGCAGCAAGCACCCTGTGAATTGTGGGAGATGTAGTTTTTTAATTTTAAACAAACGGTTTCAATAAAGTTTTACTTTTCTCTGCTCAATTAATGAAATTATAATTCAATATTGGAGTCACTGATATACCCAATATATTTTAAAATACATGGCATTTACATCATTTGGTTTTTATATTTTGCCTTTTTGCCAGTCTGTCCCTCTAGTGGGAAAAGTCTCAATAAATGATTTATTGTTTCCTTCATTTTCAGCCAGTTTCGCCAATATTGAACCTCTTATATTTCTTTTCCTTTTTTCCTAATTTTTTATTTTATTTCCTTTATCTTTAGTGTTCATTATTTCCCTTTTACTTTTTTCATTCTTCTTTATCCTTAAGAGAAGCTGTTACTCATGAGTCTATAAATGTATATATAGTTCTTCCGACTGATTCAGGCCATAAGGCGTCAAAGTACGATGTTTCAGGATATGTTTTGATTCTTTGTCGCAAAATCTTTTCGCGATTTCCCCCTCGGTCATTCTTTGGTACAGTTTCAATCCCATAGAATTTCAGCTGTTTCCAGTCACTTTGATGATGGGATTCCATATGTTTGGCCATTGCATTTGTTTTGTCCTTATTCGTGGTGGCTCTTACATGTTCCATTATGCGTTTTTTAATTCACAAATGGTGCTTCCAATATATTTTAAAGGACATGGGCACTCCATTACATACACTGTATATTGTGTTTTGCACGTGATCAGTTCTCTGATTTCCCATGTTTTGTTATTTGCCATTTTGATTTCCTTCATTGGTTTCGCAATTTGACACATTTTGCAAGAGTGACATTTTACAAAACCTTTTGTTTTTATCCAAGACGATTCCTTTCTTTTTCCCTTGTAATGACTGTGGATTAAATGGTCTTTCAAGTTTTTGCTCGGCGATAAACAATAGTAGGGTGCTTTCCAACTATTTCTTTTACCGTTGTATCCAACTGCAGAATTTTCCAATTTTTTGGCAGAATTTTAGAAATTTCCTTACTTTCTTGGGAATAATCAATTATCAATCTGATTGGTTCTTTCTTTCCTGTTTGTTCTTTTGTTTTTGGAATAAGACACTCTTCCCTGGTTTTTTGATTCGTTCTTTCCCAACATCCTTTAATTACTCCTGGATTGTATTTCCTTCTTTTGAATCTTGCAGTTGTATCCATACTGTGTTTTTGCCATTCACTTTCTTCACTGCAGATTCTTCGAAGCCTTAAAAACTCTCCATAAGGGATGCTGGAAATTCACATGAATTCTTTTTGCAAGATAGGAGCATGAATTATAGTGATCATAATCAGATGCTTCTAGAGATGATTTCAACCTGTCTCACGAAAAACATCTTCGTGTTTGGAGAAGAAATATATCGACAGAACAGTGGGACTGCAATGGGCTTTTCATTCAGTCCCAGCTACGCCTGCCTGGCAATGGGTTGGTGGGAGAAGGAGGTGGCATGGAAAGCAGAAAATGATTCAGCATTAGTCAAAATTATCAGCTGGATCAGATTTATAGATGATTTGTTTATCATCTGGGACGGTACAGTGTCTGAATTTCAGCAATATTTTGAAATAATCAACAACAATGAGACAAACTTGAAATTTACTTATGAAATTAGTAGTGAGCGAATTGTGTTTTTAGATACCGAAATCTATATAAAGACAAATCAAATACATACAACGTTACATCGAAAAAGTACAGCAACAAATGCCACTTTAGAGGCAACAAGCTTCCACCAACAATCTTTAATTTCCAGCATCCCTTATGGAGAGTTTTTAAGGCTTCGAAGAATCTGCAGTGAAGAAAGTGAATGGCAAAAACACAGTATGGATACAACTGCAAGATTCAAAAGAAGGAAATACAATCCAGGAGTAATTAAAGGATGTTGGGAAAGAACGAATCAAAAACCAGGGAAGAGTGTCTTATTCCAAAAACAAAAGAACAAACAGGAAAGAAAGAACCAATCAGATTGATAATTGATTATTCCCAAGAAAGTAAGGAAATTTCAAAAATTCTGCAAAAAATTGGAAAATTCTGCAGTTGGATACAACGGTAAAAGAAATAGTTGGAAAGCACCCTACTATTGTATATCGCCGAGCAAAAAACTTGAAAGACCATTTAATCCACAGTCATTACAAGGGAAAAAGAAAGGAATCGTCTTGGATAAAAACAAAAGGTTTTGTAAAATGTCACTCTTGCAAAATGTGTCAAATTGCGAAACCAATGAAGGAAATCAAAATGGCAAATAACAAAACATGGGAAATCAGAGAACTGATCACGTGCAAAACACAATATACAGTGTATGTAATGGAGTGCCCATGTCCTTTAAAATATATTGGAAGCACCATTTGTGAATTAAAAACGCATAATGGAACATGTAAGAGCCACCACGAATAAGGACAAAACAAATGCAATGGCCAAACATATGGAATCCCATCATCAAAGTGACTGGAAACAGCTGAAATTCTATGGGATTGAAACTGTACCAAAGAATGACCGAGGGGGAAATCGCGAAAAGATTTTGCGACAGAAAGAATCAAAACATATCCTGAAACATCGTACTTTGACGCCTTATGGCCTGAATCAGTCGGAAGAACTATATATACATTTATAGACTCATGAGTAACAGCTTCTCTTAAGGATAAAGAAGAATGAAAAAAGTAAAAGGGAAATAATGAACACTAAAGATAAAGGAAATAAAATAAAAAATTAGGAAAAAAGGAAAAGAAATATAAGAGGTTCAATATTGGCGAAACTGGCTGAAAATGAAGGAAACAATAAATCATTTATTGAGACTTTTCCCACTAGAGGGACAGACTGGCAAAAAGGCAAAATATAAAAACCAAATGATGTAAATGCCATGTATTTTAAAATATATTGGGTATATCAGTGACTCCAATATTGAATTATAATTTCATTAATTGAGCAGAGAAAAGTAAAACTTTATTGAAACCGTTTGTTTAAAATTAAAAAACTACATCTCCCACAATTCACAGGGGTGCTTGCTGCAATGAGCAGGAAATGATGTCATAGAAATTCAAACATATAAGTGCATGAATCACAAGCAACCTGTTGATCGTGAGCAAGGTATTTGTAATACCGAAACGCGTAGATCTTTTGTTTCACCTGTATCCAAATATGAACATCTAATGGAGGAGATAGAAAAATAAAAATCGCAAAACCTGCATGAGTGCGGTCCGTTTTCTTCTGGAAAGAGGATTTGGCAGATGTATTTAGCGGCGTGGTTCAGCCGCGGGAGCTCGCACCCAAACTGAGCGTTACTGTGTCTGGCGAAAGGATGAACCAAACTGGGACATATAAACAGTGTGCCCATGCACAGAAGCGCACTCGAGCCAGCGTTGGTTTGAGGAAACCTTTATTCAGGGAAAACTGCTGCTGTCACAGAGAGTCAATAAAAGCTTGGTGGCTCTAGATTCAGATTCACGACGCGTTTTGGGCTCTTCCCTTCTTCCTGGTGAGACGCCACTGCAGCTACCTGCATGTATTTAGTCAAATCTGCCCTCCAATGGGCCAATCAGGTAAGTAGACCTCCTCAGATGAATTCTGGGAAATGCAGTGCGGGTAAATTTTCGTGCCTCAATATTCCTGCTGCATGATATTTGCATCCAGCCCTGAATGGGCCTCTCTTCACAACAGCAGTAAGCAATCATTCCAAAACCGCTGCTCCTAGGGACTCAGTGAATTCCAAGCCCCCTGGCCCCCTACAATCAATGGGGTGGTGCGCTTCTCGTGGCTGGGCGGCCGCGATTAACATCAAAAAACAGTGTGCCCATGCTCAGAAGCGCACTCAAGCCAGCGTTGGTTTGAGGAAACCTTTATTCAGGGAAAACTGCTGCTGTCACAGAAAGTCAATAAAAGCATGGTGGCGCCAGATTCACGACGCGTTTCGGGCTCTTCCCTTCTTCCTGGTGAGATGCCACTGCAGCTTCCCGCACCTGCATGTATTTAGTCAAATCTGCCCTCCAATGGGCCAATCAGGTAAGTAGACCTCCTCAAATGAATTCTGGGAAATGCAGTGCGGGTAAATTTTCGTGCCTCAATATTCCTGCTGCATGATATTCGCATCCAGTCCTGAATGGGCCTCTGTTCACAACA
This sequence comes from Calotriton arnoldi, assembly GCA_963921515.1. NCBI lineage: Eukaryota > Metazoa > Chordata > Amphibia > Caudata > Salamandridae > Calotriton > Calotriton arnoldi. The sequence goes on from CAWUFW010004735.1 coordinate 1,256,702, forward strand.
GCAGTAAGCAATCATTCCAAAACCGCTGCTCCTAGGGACTCGGCGAATTCCAAGCCCCCTGGCCCCCTACAATCAACGGGGTGGTGTGCTTCTCGCGGCTGGGCGGCCGCGATTAACATAAAAAAACAGTGTGCCCATGCACAGAAGCGCACTCGAGCCAGCGTTGGTTTGAGGAAACCTTTATTCAGGGAAAACTGCTGCTGTCACAGAGAGTCATTAAAAGCTTGGTGGCGCCAGATTCACGACGCGTTTCGGGCTCTTCCCTTCTTCCTGGTGAGACGCCACTGCAGCTTCCCGCACCTGCATGTATTTAGTCAAATCTGCCCTCCAATGGGCCAATCAGGTAAGTATATATATATATATATATGACCTGACAGCTGCCCATTTGCATCACCTTTTTGCTGATTGCTTTTTGTTGGCCTTAGGACTCTGATCACTTTATCACTGCCAACCAGTTCACATCTCCCTAAAGCATGGTTTGATTGACTATCCATTATTGGCATATATAATTTACCTATAACTCCCTAGTAGAACGAACTACATGTGCCCAGGGCCTGTAAATTAAATGCTACTACCTACAGCACTGATTGCTCCACCCACATAAGTAGCCCTTTAAACATGTTTCAGGCCTGCCACTGCAGAGCCTGTGTGTGCAGTTTTACTGGCATGACGACTTGGAATTTAAAACTCATTGCCAAGCCTTAAACTTCCTTGTATTACATGTAAGTCATCCCTAAGTTAGACCGTTGGGAGCCCATAGGGCAGGGTGCAGTGTAATTGAAAGGTAGGGCATCCTGTTAGCTGACAAATTTGAATTCATCATTATTATTTCAGAAATGCCCCTTTTTGAAAGATTTATAAACACACAAAACCTGTCATGTTATTTAATCTTGCTGTTTAATCATTAAACAAACTGAGACCTTTATCTGATTTGATTGGTCTTTTGTAATTTAATTACTTTTTTTGAAATACCATTTTTTATCTTGATAAGACCTTGTTAAGACATGCCTTTCCAAAAGACACGCTACATCAATGAAGATTTTTTCGTGTACATACTGTGTTCAGTGTTTAACATAAAACATGCATTAAATACAAAATACAAACCGAATTAAATCATAACAAGCCAAATTAAATCATAATAAACCAGTCAAGATAATTTATACTGCAACAGCCAATTGAGTAACAATGAATATACAATTTCTCTCAAACACTGCAAAGACTGTTGAACTAGTGGGTATTCATTTAGAAGTCTAGCGGGCATACATCATTTGCAGTACAATGCTCAACGTAGACAGTTGTCATTCATCAGTTATATTATCCCAGTAGGGGGTAAACGCATTTCTCTGCTCTTTGGTTTGTGTGCCTTCACCTTGTCTCCAATACTTATCTGGGGTGGACTTTGAGCATTTTCTCTAGACAGCCCCACATAAAGGAAGGTCAAGGTACCTTTGTTCAGTGGGCCTTGCGTGGCTCCTGTATATGGCCCATACTTCACTGCAGTTGGTCTAAACTCTTGCCTTTGCCCTGGTCCAGCATGACCAGGTAACCCCCATAGACACTTATTGCTTCTAAGCGCTATTTTTACCTTTAAAACTTCATATATTGACTTCTACCTATTGGATTTTTGTCAGTTTGGTCTTATTATATTTATAAAATCATAATCTATTTTCTAAACTGGTGTGGAGTCTTTTTGTGGTGTTTTCACTGTGTTACTGTTTGAAGTGTTGCACAAATATTGGGAATTCCTTATTACACTTGTAAGCTGTAATTCTTGATTGGGAAGAAGTAGCTCTGTCATGTTTCATATCATTGAAATGCTAATGATAAATCCTGTTTGCTGACAACGTTGAATTTATCATTATTATTTCAGAAATGCCACTTTTAGAAAGATGGCATTTCTCTGCTCTTAGCTTTGTGTGCCTGCAGCTTGTCTCCAATACACATCTGGGGTGGACTTTGAGCATTTCCTCTAGACAGCCCCACACAAACGAAGGTTAGGTGTGACTGAGTGGCCATCCACATCCTGATGGGTGATCCTGGGCAGGATGGGAGGGAGGAGCTGACACTTACACCTGAATATGCAGTGTCCTGTCCCCACACAAAGGGCTGCATGCCCTCCTGTGGTGAGTCTGGAGCCAGGGAGGGAGGACCTCTGTGCACTTCAAAGCCCCTCTTTGAAGTCACCTCTACTTCAAAGGCACAACTGGTTATAAGTACTGGGGGGGTCTCTGACCCCACCAAAGGAGATACTACTGAACCTGTGAAGAAACTCTGCTGTGCTGTCACAAGGACAGCCAGTCTGCTGGACTGCTGCTCTGGAAGAACTGATTTCCTGCTGTGCTACCTTGCTGCCTGCTACCCTCTGCCCTGCTGAGGAAGAACTGGACTCTTGCTTGAACTCGGAGTGATCACAAAGGGCATGCTGGCTTGCCTTCTGTTCTAAGACTCAGAGATATCAAAGTCTTACCCACTGCTGCTGTGCCTGATCCACGGTAAAAGGATCCAGTTGCTTGCTCGAGTGGAGCCAGCGTATCTTCCATTGTGTGAGGTGGAATCAATGCATCACTGCTGTTGTGGAAACACAGCCGGCGCGTCACATTTTGAACCAGGGCATCGCAATCAGAACTAACACATCCAAACCACTGCATCGCCACCGCTGCTGTAGAGATGATTGACGCATCCCCTCAACTCGGTGGAGAAACCCAGCGTATTGCACTCAGAACCAAGGCATCTCAGACCATCGCTTTGCCTTTGGAATCTTCGCATCACCATCGTTGCATGGAGACAATCGACGCATCACCTCGAATGCAGCATCGCTCGGCTGCACCCGCATCTTTGTTCCAATCAGGATCAAGGTACCCTTGTTCAGTGGGCCTTGCGTGGCTCCTGTATATGGCCCACGCTCCACTGCAGTCTGAACTCTTGACTTTGCCCTGGTCCAGCATGACCAGGTAACCCCCATAGACACTTATTGCTTCTAAGCGCTATTTTTACTTTTAATCTTTAAAAATTCATATCTTGACTTCTACCTATTGGATTTTTGTCAGTTTGGTCTGGTTATATTTAAAAAATCATCTATTTTCTAAACTGGTGTGGAGTCTTTTTGTGGTGTTTTCACTGTGTTACTGTTTGAAGTGTTGTACAAATACTTTACACATTGCCTCTTAAGTTAAACCTGCCTGCTATGTGCCAAGCTACTAGAGGGCGAGCACAAGTTAATTTATGGCATCTACCTGACTTACCCTGACTAGGATTGTGGTTCTTGATTGGACAGGGTGCATACCTCTGCCAACCAGCCCACCAGGTACCTCCAGTAAGCGCCACAGAGCTGCGTTGCAGAGAGGTGTTCCGAGGCCACGCCCCTTTTTACACCACGCTGCAAACGCGGCTTCTAGTGCACTGCTGCTCGGAGGATGAAGTCCACTTGTGTCCTGAAATAACAAGTGTACAAACACGCCCCCTGGCGCGTTGTAAATTGGGGGATTAAATCCACTTCAATCCTGAGTGTCCCTGGGGGGCAACTAGCCCACCAGGTACCTCCAAGTAAGCGCCACAGAGCTGCGTTGCAGAGTGGTGTAAAAAGGGGTGTGGCCTCGGAACACCTCTCTGCAACGCAGCTCTGTGGCGCTTACTGGAGGTACCTGGTGGGCTAGTTGGCCCCCAGGGACCTTCAGGATTCAAGGGGACTTAATAGGGACGTTATAGTTAGAAATTAGCATTTCTAACTAGATTTCTAGAACCGAGTCACAAGAAGAGAGAAAAACAAACGCTAAAAACAAGGAAAGGGGCAGGGTAGAAACACCCTGACCCCCTAGGCCTGACCCCCAGGGCCGAAAAAAGCATTTTTTTTGTTTAACAACGGCGAAATTTGCGTAGGATCCACGAATCCCGCCGTGAAAAAAAAGCGAGCGCGGACTCCCGCGCTTTGTTAATATTTAGCCCCCGGGTGGGCCAGGTCCCGGGGGCATGTTCAACATAATTGCGGGGCCCAGGGGAGCCCCGGGACCGCCACCCCCCGGGGCTTGTTTTTTTAATGTTGGGGGCCTCCAAGGCTTCCAAGCCCCGGGGACTGCCACCCCGGGGCTTTTGTCAAATATTTGCGGGGGCACACAGCCCCTCGCAGCCCCGGGGACCGCCACCCCCGGGGCTTGGTTTTTTAAAATAATTTACCTGTGTGGGGGGGCTCGAGCCCCCCCACATGCCTTGGGGACCGCCACCTCCGCGGGGCACTAAATATTTAAATATGGGGGTCCGTTATGGACCCCCAGAGCCCCGGGGACCACCACCTCATCTTCAATACGCCTTGCCCTATATATATTAAACATATTTAAACTTTACAGAAAAACACAGTCACTGGATGATGTCATCAGTGATGTCATCAGTGATGTCATTTGAGATGTCATCAGTGATGTCACTGACCATGTCATGAGTGATGTAATATGTGACGTCATCAGCAGTGCATTGCGGGGGCGCGAGTTCTAGTTAGGTGAACTAACTATAACGGGGGAATCTCTCTGGTTTTGTACGAGTGAAATGTCTAACTAACTATAACTTTCCCTAAAACCTATGGTTTTTTCAGTGAATATATATATATATATAATCTACTGGCGGTCGCCAGTAGATAGTTATGGTTAGGACCTATTTTCCATAGGAAATCCGCAACACATTCTATTTGAAATAACGTTGGCGCCGGTTGACGAATCTTCGCGAAAGTTTCCAACTTGTTGGGGCGCTCCGGTCTGCTCCTATCCTGAAAGTCTCGGGGTGATTCGTCAAGCGGGGGCCGAGAAAAAAAGGAGGTCCCAAAACGTGTTTTCCCATTCATTTTTCCATAGGAACCTTTAGTCGCAGCTACAGCCCGAACTGCTGAACGGAATTACACCAAATTTGGCAAAGAGGTAGCCCTTGGTTCAGTGTCATGCCTTTTGCTTAAATGGTGTAAATCCGTTCAGTAGTTCCTGAGAAAATCAAAAGTAAAATCACATATATATCTGGGCGGAGCCTAACCACACATGTCATTGTGAGATCTGATTGGCTGTCAGCACTTCATCCTGGAATTGCTGGCAGCCATCTTGGGACCAATATACATGATAGTACCCCATTGAAATGCATTGTAGTGAATCAAAGATTTTGAGGGTTACCAAAAGGAGAACTATAAAGGGTGATAACAGACTTTAGTTACATTAGAATTCATTTGTTGATGGTACCATACTAATTTCAGGAATTGTGGTGTGTTCTAAGGTGATTTTACCCTGTGAAAAACCTTCTGCTGGGATATCATGATCATGAATCATGTTTGAGAGAAAACTATTTTCACATGCTTGTCCCATAGAGTTTTGGAAGGTGCTCCAGAAGTTAAAATGAGAGCATATTTTCTGTAAATTCACATTATCTTTCTCAGTCATGTGAGAATGAAGTCTGACATTCTCAGTAAAACATGTACATCCAACAAGGGCAGAGACTGTCAGTTGATTCCTTTGTGTTCTTCTGCAGCTTCCCAGAGTGTTCTAAAGAACAACTAGAGTGCTAACAGCCTTACTTATGACAAAAAGTATGGCACACCTGAAGCCATCTTGATTGGAATAAACTGGTAACACTTAAAACATTTAATTTAAAAAGGAACAAAATGATGGGGTTCATTTTGTCATAGAAATTATGGTTAGTGCTGTAGAAAGAAAAATTAGGACATGTTTCAAGTGTGATCTCAAATATCTTCCTGTTATATTTCAACAGGAGCAGTCTGCCAGTTGATGCCTTTGTGTTCTACTGCAGCTTCCCAGAGTGTTCTAAAGAACAACTAGAGCGCTAACAGCCTTACTTATGACAAAAGTATGGCACACCTGAAGCCATCTTGATTGGAATAAACCGGTAACACTTAAAACATTTCATTTAAAAAGGAACAAAATGAGGGGGTTCTTTTTGAAATAGAAATTATGGTTAGTGCTGCAGAAAGAAAAATTAGGGCATGTTTTAAGTGAGATCTCAAATCCTCTTCTATTTCATTAGAAAATTCTGACATGCAGACTGAAACAATCACTTTCAATACCAGCAGCAGACTTCCAGTTAACTCCCTGGTGAGCAGTAGCTTTACTACAGTGATCTAATGAGCAACTAGAGTGCTAACATTCTGAATTTATGGCAAATGTGAGACACATCTGAATGCCTTCTTGATGGAATCAAAGTAAAAACTGAAAGCATTTCCTACTGAGGAGACTGCAGTAAATGAGGAAATTAGGAAACTTCATAACAAAGAAGTCTTCCAAGATGGCCACCAGTGAAAAAAGAGCCCAAATGTAGCACAAATATTACCCAGATGTAGCCCACATATAGCCCAATGACAAAAGTGTGCAAAACACTTTTTATTTTTAGTTTTTTTGCAGTTTTATGTAGTGCAGACTGGTCAGGTATTGGAGCGTTGCATCTTAAAACATGACCCCCCTACACTACAAATACACCACTGCACTACCCTAAACCCTAAAACACTACCCCCAGCACGACCCCCTACACTACCCAAACACCACTGCACTACCCTAAAACATGACCCCCTACACTACACAAACACCACTGCACTACCCTAAACCCTAAAACACTACCCCCAGCACGACACCCTACACTACACAAGCACCACTGCACTACCCTAAACCCTAAAACACTACCCCCAGCACGACCCCCTACACTACACAAACACCACTGCACTACCCTAAACCCTAAAACACTACCCCCAGCATGACCCCCTACACTACCCGAACACCACTGCACTGCCCTAAACCCTGAAACACCAGCCCCTGCACAACCCCCTACACTGCCCGAACACCACTGCACTGCCCTAAACCCTGAAACACCACCCCTAGCACGACCCCCTACACTTCCCGAACACCACTGCACTGCCCTAAACCCTGAAACACCACCCCTTCACGACCCCCTACACTGCCAGAACACCACTGCACTGCCCTAAACCCTGAAACACCACCCCTAGCACGACCCCCTACACTGCCCGAACACCACTGCACTGCCCTAAACCCTGAAACACTACCCCCAGGAAGACCCCCTACACTGCCCGAACACCACTGCACTAAACCCTGAAACATCACCCCCAGCAAGACCCCCTACACTACCCGAACACCACTGCCCTAAACCCTGAAACACCACCCCCAGCACGACCCCCTACACTGCCCGAACACCACTGCACTGCCCTAAACCCTGAAACACCACCCCCAGCATGACCCCCTACACTGCCCGAACACCACTGCTCTGGCAAAACCCAGAAACACCAGTGCCCCAGCACGACCCCCTACACTGCCCGAACACCACTGCACTGCCCTAAACCTTGAAACACCAGCCCCAGCACGACCCCCTACACTGCACGAACACCACTGCACTACCCTAAACCCTGAAACACCACCCCCAGCACGACCCCCTACACTGCCCGAGCACCACTGCACTGCCCTAAACCCTGAAACACCAGCCCCAGCACGACCCCTACACTGCCCGAACACCACTGCACTGCCCTAAACCCTGAAACACCAGCCCCAGCACGACCGCCTACACTGCCCGAACACCACTGCACTGCCCTAAACCCTGACACACCAGCCCCAGCACGACCCCCTACACTGCCCGAACACCACTGTACTGCCCTAAACCGTGAAACACCAGCCTCAGCACGACCCCCTACTCTGCCTGAACACTACTGCACTGCCCTGAACCCTGAAACACCAGCCCCAGCATGACCCCCTACACTGCCCGAACACCACTGCCCTGCCCTAAACCCTGAAACACCACCCCGTGCACGACCCCCTACACTGCCCGAACACCACTGCACTGCCCTAAACCCTGAAACACCACCCCCAGCATGACCCCCTACACTGCCCAAACACCACTGCACTGCCCTAAACCCTGAAACACCACCCCCTGCACGACCCCTACACTGCCCGAATACTGCTGCACTGCCCTAAACCCTGAAACACCATCCCCAGCACGACCCCCTACACTGCACGAACACCACTGCACTGCCCTAAACCCTGAAACACTACCCCCAGCAAGACCCCTACACTGCCCGAACACCACTGCCCTAAACCCTGAAACACCACCCCCAGCAAGACCCCCTACACTGCCCGAACACCCCTGCACTGCCCTAAACCCTGAAACACCACCCCCAGAACGACCCCTACACTGCCCGAACACCACTGCTCTGCCCAAAACCCTGAAACACCAGCCCCAGCACGACCCCCTACACTGCCCGAACACCACTGCACTGCCCTAAACCCTGAAACACCAGCCCCAGCACGACCCCCTACACTGCCCGAACACCACTGCACTGCCCTAAACCCTGAAACACCAGCCCCAGCAAGACCCCCTACACTGCCCGAACACCACTGCACTGCCCTAAACCCTGAAACACCACCCCCAGCAAGACCCCCTACACTGCCCAAACACCACCGCACTAAACCCTGAAACACCACCCCCAGCAAGACCACCTACACTGGCCGAACACCACTGCACTGCCCTAAACCCTGAAACACCACCCCCTGCACGACCCCCTACACTGCCCAAACACCACTGCACTGCCCAAAACCCTGAAACACCAACCCCTGCACGACCCCCTACACTGCCCGAACACCACTGCACTGCCCTAAACCCTGAAACACCACCCCTCAGCACGACACCCTACACTGCCCGAACACCACTGCACTGCCCTAAACCCTGAAACACCACCACCAGCACGACCCCCTACACTGCCCGAACACCACTGCACTGCCCTAAACCCTGAAACACCACACCCAGCAAGACCCCCTACACTGCCCGAACACCACTGCACTGCCCTAAACCCTGAAACACCACCTCCAGCACAACCCCCTACACTGCCTGAACACCATTGCTCTGCCCTAAACCCTGAAACACTAGCCCCAGCACGACCCCCTACACTGCCCGAACACCACTGCACTGCCCTAAACCCTGAAACATCACCCCCAGCAAGACCCCCTACACTGCCCGAACACCACTGCCCTAAACCCTGAAACACCACCCCCAGCAAGACCCCCTACACTGCCCGAACACCACTGCACTGCCCTAAACCCTGAAACACCACCCCCAGCATGACCCCCTACACTGCCCGCACACCACTGCTCTGCCCAAAACCCTGAAACACCAGCCCCAGCACGACCCCCTACACTGCCCGAACACCACTGCACTGCCCTAAACCCTGAAACACCAGCCCCAGCACGACCCCCTACACTGCCCGAACACCACTGCACTGCCCTAAAGCCTGAAACACCAGCCCCAGCACGACCCCCTACACTGCCCGAACACCACTGCACTGCCCTAAACCCTGAAACTCCAGCCCCAGCACGACCCCGTACACTGCCCGAACACCACTGCACTGCCCTAAACCCTGAAACACCAGCCCCAGCACGACCGCCTACACTGCCCGAAAACCACTGCACTGCCCTAAACCCTGAAACACTAGCCCCAGCACGACCCCCTACACTGCCTGAACACCACTGAACAGCCCTAAACCCTCAAACACCAGCCCCAGCACGACCCCCTACACTGCCCGAACACCACTGCACTGCCCTAAACCCTGAAACACCACCCCCAGCAAGACCCCCTACTCTGCCCGAACACCACTGCACTAAACCCTGAAACACCACCACCAGCAAGACCACCTACACTGGCCGAACACCACTGCACTGCCCTAAACCCTGAAACACCATCCCCTGCACGACCCCCTACACTGCCCAAACACCACTGCACTGCCCTAAACCCTGAAAAACCACCCCGTGCATGACCCCCTACACTGCCCGAACACCACTGCACTGCCCAAAACCCTGAAACACTACCCCTCAGCACGACACCCTACACTGCCCGAACACCACTGCACTGCCCTAAACCCTGAAACACCACCCCCAGCACGACCCCCTACACTGCCCGAACACCACTGCACTGCCCTAAACCCTGAAACACCACCCCAGCACGACCCCCTACACTGCCCGAACACCACTGCACTGCCCTAAACCCTGAAACACTACCCCCAGCAAGACCCCCTACACTGCACGAACACCACTGCCCTAAACCCTGAAATACCACCCCCAGCAAGACCCCCTACACTGCCCAAACACCACTGCACTGCCCTAAACCCTGAAACACCACCCCCAGAACGACCCCCTACACTGCCCGAACACCACTGCTCTGCCCAAAACCCTGAAATACCAGCCCCAGCACGACCCCCTACACTGCCCGAACACCACTGCACTGCCCTAAAACCTGAAACACCAGCCCCAGCACGACCCCCTACACTGCCCGAACACCACTGCACTGCCCTAAACCCTGAAACACCAGCCCCAGCAAGACCCCCTACACTGCCCGAACACCACTGCACTAAACCCTGAAACACCACCCCCAGCAAGACCACCTACACTGGCCGAACACCACTGCACTGCCCTAAACCCTGAAACACCACCCCTGCACGACCCCCTACACTGCCCAAACACCACTGCACTGCCCTAAACCCTGAAACACCACCCCCTGCACGACCACCTACACTGCACGAATACCACTGCACTGCCCTAAACCCTGAAACACCACCCCTCAGCACGACACCCTACACTGCCCGAACACAACTGCACTGCCCTAAACCCTGAAACACCACCCCCAGCACGACCCCCTACACTGCCCGAACACCACTGCACTGCCCTAAACCCTGAAACATCACCCCCAGCAAGACCCCCTACACTGCCTGAACACCACTGCCCTAAACCCTGAAACACCACCCCCAGCAAGACCCCCTACACTGCCCGAACACCACTGCACTGCCCTAAACCCTGAAACACCACCTCCAGCACAACCCCCTACACTGCCTGAACACCATTGCTCTGCCCTAAACCCTGAAACACTAGCCCCAGCACGACCCCCTACACTGCCCGAACACCACTGCACTGCCCTAAACCCTGTACCACCAGCCCCAGCACGACCCCTACACTGCCCGAACACCACTGCACTGCCCTAAACCCTGAAACACCACCCCTGCACCACCCCCTACACTGCCCGAACACCACTGCACTGCCCTAAACCCTGAAACACCACCCCCTGCACCACCCCCAACACTGCCCGAACACCACTGCACTGCCCTAAACCCTGAAACACCACCCCTGCACCGCCCCCTACACTGCCCGAACACCACTGCAATGCCCTAAACCCTGAAACACCACCCCCAGCACGACCGCCTTTACTGCTCGAACACCACTGCACTGCCCCAAACCCTGAAACACAACCCTCAGCATGACCCCCTACACTGCCCGAACACCACTGCCCTAAACCCTGAAACACCACCCCCTGCACGACCCATACACTGCCCGAACACCACTGCACTGCCATAATCCCTGAAACACCACCCCCTGCACGACCCCCTACACTGCCCGAACACCACTGCACTGCCCTAAACCCTGAAACACCACCCCCAGCACGACCCCCTACACTGCCCGAACACCACTGCACTAAACCCTAACACACCACCCCCAGCATGACCCCCTACACTGCCCGAACACCACTGCACTGCCCTAAACCCTAGAACACTACCCCCAGCATGACCCCCTACACTACCCGAACACCACTGCACTACCCTAATCCCTAAAACACTACCCCCAGCACGACCCCCTACACTACCCAAACACGACTGCACTGCCCTAAACCCTCAAACACTCCCCCAGCACGACCCCCTACACTACCCAAACACCACTGCACTGCCCTAAACCCTAAAACACTCCCCCAGCACGACCCCCTACACTACCCAAACACCACTGCACTTCCCTAAACCCTAAAACACTACCCCCGCATGACCCCCTACACTACCCAAACACCAATGCACTACCCTAATCCCTAAAACACTACCCCCGCACGACCCCCTACACTACCCAAAGACCACTGCACTACCCTAAACCCTAAAACACTACCCCCGCACGACTCCCTACACTACCCAAAGACCACTGCACTACCCTAAACCCTAAAACACGACCTCCTACACTACACAAACACCACTGCACTACCCTAAACCTTAAAACACTACCCCTACACTACACAAACACCACTGCACTACCCTAAACCCTAAAACACTACCCCCAGCAGTACCCCCTACACTACCCAAACACCACTGCACTACCCTAAACCCTAAAACACTACCCCCAGCAGTACCCCCTACACTACCCAAACACCATTGCACTACCCTAAACCCTAAAACACTACCCCCAGCAGTACCCCCTACACTACCCAAACACCACTGCACTACCCTAAACCACTACCCCCAGCATGACCCCCTACACTACCCAAACACCACTGCACTACCCTAAACCCTAAAACACTACCCCCAGCACGAGCCCCTACACTACCCAAACACCACTGCACTACCCTAAACCCTAAAACACTCCACCAGCACGACTCCCTACACTACCCAAACACCACTGCACTACCCTAAACCCTAAATCTACCCCCAGCATGACCCCCTACACTAGCCAAACACCACTGCACTACCCTAAACCCTAAAACACTACCCCAGCACGACCCTCTTCACTACCTAAACACAACTGCACAATTTGTTACAGGCGTTGCAACGCAGGCCTGTGGTGCTTACTGGAAGTACCTGGTGGGCTAGTTGGGCCTCAGGGACCCTCAGGATTCAAGGTGACCTAATCCCCCAACTTAAAACGCGCCACGGGGCGCGTTTGCACAGTGGTGAAGGGAGGGGCGGGGCCTCAGGTGACATGTGCGCAAACACGCCCTGTGGTGCGTTTTAAGTTGGGGAATTAATTCCCTTTGAATCCTGAGGGACCCTGGGGGCCAACTAGCCCACCAGGTACCTTCAGTAAGCACAACAGAGTTGCGTTGCAGAGAGGTGAAAAAAGGTGCGTGGCCTCGGAACACCTCTCTGCAACTCAGCTCTGTGGTCCTAACTGTAGGTACCTGGGGGCTAGTTGGGCCCCAGGGACCCTCAGGATTCAAGGGGACTTAATCCCGCATCTTAAAACGCGCCACGGGGCGCGTTTGCACACATGTCACCTCAGGCCCCCCCTCCCTTCACCACTGTGCAAACGCGCCCTGTAGCGCGTTTTAAGAGGTAGTTTTAATCCCCCTGCCCTATTATGTACTAGGGACTTGCAGAGGAGGTCATGCTAATCACAGGGGTACCCCAACGCATAGTGTTCCCTAGTGTATGTAGGTGTTTTCACTGTATTCTAAGTGTCTTTTAGCATAGCACTGGCTCTGGTTAGTCAGAGTCAGTTACCACCAGTACCCGTCTGAAAGAGTTATGGGCAGAGGATGATTTTGCAACAAGGCCTCTTTCTGCTCCTCTGTTGGTTCTTTCTGCACATCTTTTGCTTCTTTCTGTGCGTTTTTTCTTCTTTCTTCACATGTCCTACCTCTGTAGGCATAGTTAGAAACTAGCATTTAAAAACCTTTGAAATTCACTGAAAAAACCATAGGTTTTAGGGACAGTTATAGTTAGTTGGACATTTCACTCGTACAAAACCATAGAAATTCCCCCGTTATAGTTAGTTCAGCTAACTATAACTCGCGCCCCGCAATGCACTGCTGATGACGTCACATATTACATCACTCATGACATGGTCAGAGACATCACTGATGACATCACTGATGACATCTCAAATGACATCACTGATGACATCATCCATGTGATAATTTCATGCATCTTCTCACACCCTAATATAACTTTTGATACACCCACTCTAAATTACAGACTGCCATTCTCAAAACCATAGACACTCCAACACCAAAAACTACATACCCACTCACTGATTCTTAGGTCTACACACACATCCACTCACTCACCCGTACAGTCACTCATACTTACAGTCACTCAGTACAGGACTATCATATGCACTCATACACCTATATAAACACTCACACACCGCCACTCATCCATAGAGGTACTCACATACCTAGTCAGTCATGCAAAAAATTAATCACACACCCATTTACTCACCTATACAGTTATACACTCACCAGCTCACTACTCATACAAATACTAGCACATTCTTACGCTCTTATACAATAACTGATACAAGCACACACGCATCCATACAGCCACTCTCACAATCACACACTCTCACTTATAGCCATTTAAATACTCTAACACACATATATACTGCCTTTTACATATGTAGTTACTCGCACATGTACCACTGAGATATACATTCACACACTCACCCACCCAAGCAGTCCATCACAGATGCACTCTTGAAATCATGCACCCAGTGAATCACCCACTCACACATCTATGTACAGAGTCACACACACCCCACCCACACAAACACTCAGGCAGCCATACAGATACTCAGAGAACCAATCAATAACCCATATAGACACTCATGTAGCTATTCGCAAATCCATGCATCCACTTACACACCAACAAACAGACGGATACAGACATTCACACAGTTTAGTCACTAACCCATGCATTCAGTAAGATACGTTTAATCACTCACTTGTAGAGTCAGTCACTCACGTACTAAATCATCCATTCAGACACTTATACACCCACTCATTCTTCAATACGCCTTTCCCTATATATATTAAACATATTTAAACTTTACAGAAACACACAGTCACTGGATGATGTCATCAGTGATGTCATCAGTGATGTCATTTGAGATGTCATCAGTGATGTCACTGACCATGTCATGAGTGATGTAATATGTGACGTCATCAGCAGTGCATTGCGGGGCGCGAGTTATAGTTAGCTGAACTAACTATAACGGGGAATTTCTATGGTTTTGTACGAGTGAAATGTCCAACTAACTATAACTGTCCCTAAAACCTATGGTTTTTTCAGTGAATATATATATCTGTATATATATGTATATAGGTATGAAATCAACAGCAGAAACAACCTCTATTACACCGACAAGCTTGACTGTAGGTGATGTTGAAACACTGTTAGCCATGCACGATCTACACCAGGTATCTGAGGTATCCAATATGTCTCCTATGGAAACCATCATCATTGACTTTCCTACCGACCTAGCAGCCTCGACTAAATTTAAACCCTGTTCCATTTTTTACCCGGTGTTACCCCACAATAACATTGATACATTTAATGATATGGTTGTGCAAAATTTACTCAGACTCAAACACCAAAGTTGGAAAAAGGTATCTTCCAACAACAATCTGACCCATAAAGAAAAGGCTATTATCAAATCCCTAACAGAGGACACCAGTATTGTGATTCGTCCTGCAGACAAGGGGGGTAACATTGTCCTTTTAAGCCAGGACATGTACATCAGTGAAGCCCAACGACAACTACAAGATGCCAGGTTCTATCTGAAAATCAACAGCACTGTTTATAATGACAGTATATTAGAAATCTGGAACAAACTTAAGGAATGGCAACACAGTGGTATCATCACTTGGGATGAATACTGCTTCTTGAAAAGGGACTTCCCCAAACTCCCGATTTTGTACCTTTTCCCTAAAGTACATAAGGACCCTACTAGGCCACCAGGGAGACCTATAGTCTCATCTATTGGCAGCGCGTTAGAAAATGTGTCCAAATATGTGGATCACTTTTTAAGTGAGTATGTAACAGCTTTGCACTCTCATGTAAGAGATACAAAAGATTTCCTGACCAAAATAGAAGGTATCAACTGGGAAGAGGATTTCCTCTTAGTCACACTAGATGTAAATTCACTTTACACTATAATAGATCACACCCAGGGTGTGAAAGCATGTTACCATTATCTCAAGAACAGACCTATTGGTTTTTTTGGACCATACTAACATGTCAATCGAAATGATGAACCAATGTCTAAAAAATAACATTTTCATGTTTGACGGGGTGGTGTACAAACAGGTTCTTGGCACTGCTATGGGCACTTGCTTTGCCCCTAGCTTTGGGGGCTCTGGGAAGAGGAAATCAGAAAAGAAGCCACCCTTGTATCTGAATTTTCTAAGGTACGCTTATGGTTGCGATACATCGACGACCTTTTCCTTATCTGGCAAGGCACACATGACGAGGTCACCAAATTTATTGACAAGCTGAATTCCAATAGATACAACATCAAACTCTCATCCAATATAAACAAACAACAGATCGAGTTTTTGGATGTATTGGTTTCGGTGAAACATAACACTTTAGAGACCAGTCTTTTCAGGAAAACAACTGCAGGTAACACCATTCTGCACGCCCTCAGCAGCCATCCTGAAACTCTTAAATGGAGTATTCCATTTGGAGAACTGCTGAGGGCGAGGAGAAACTGCAGCACAGAAGAAACATTTAACATCGAAAAGGACCACATGATGACCAGATTCACCAACAGGGGGTACCCGAAATGGGTGCTCAACCGGGCCATAGAAAAAGTCAACAAAACCAGTAGAGCTGATACCCTGAGTGAGCACACATCAGACAGGGAAAGCCAAGTAGAATCACATAAGACCAGAATAATTACTACGTACAGCCGCAACTCCCAGCAGATTTATAAGATCTTTGCAAAACACTGGCCCATACTTACATGTGACTTCATTATTGGCAAATCCATTTACACACGTCCTAGAATCACCTATAGGAAAGGCCGTAGTTTTAAGGACATCCTAATTCGCAACGACGTTACACAAACACTACAACAAAGAGACCACAATTTGAAAGGGTTCTTCCCTTGCGGCCACTGTAAGGCCTGCCGTAATAGCCGTTTGGTTAAAGAATACACCATACCGGGAAGAGCCAACAAAAAACAGATTACCCAATTCCTTGCCTGTAGCACTACTTTTGTTGTGTGCGCACTGGACTACCCATGTGGACTCCGTTATATCGGCAGCACCACTCTTATGGCCTAAAAAAAGAGTCTTAGAGCATATGCTGGCCATAAATAACAGGGATCCTCATTACCGGGTTGCACGCCATTTCCAAACACATCACCTGTCGAACAGTTCTTTATTGAGTTATTTCATAATCGAACAGGTACACACAGGCACCCGTGGAGGCAACAGAGTACATCTGTTGCGCAAACGTGAGTCCAAATGGATTCTGGAACTCAAGACCAAACAGCCGGGTGGCCACAATTTAGATGAGGACCTGAGCATACATTTACATGTAGACTGAATTGTCTGTTCTCTCTGCAGGTCTCTCACCGCTAACATTAGAATTCCTCTCTACCTTGTAAATATTGAGCATTCAAACACTATAATGTTTATAATGTGTATAAGATCAACTACATTGTTTTAATTCTGCACTTCTGTTTTTATATTTTCACTGGAGGAAAGGAAGGGACCCACCGCCATGTGACGGACACTTACATACACAGGCTCCCTACCCTTTGCTTCCCCCTTAGGGGTATCACCATATTCAGATAAGATTTCTTTAATCCAATTAATTCTTCACTTATGTATATTGGTTCCTTTTGTTTTCTTGCTTCTCCTTTGCTGTACAGGATTGTGTCTTATTACGTATTAATTTAATGTTCCTAAGGCTTGTTGTCCTCATATTTTGACTGTGTTCCTGTACTATGGTTCCTGCCATATGTACTTACCCTAATTGTGATCAGGTCTTGTATTCACTTAAAGTTATGGTCAGCTCAAGATTCATTCTTTGACATTGCCCAGTAACATGTTCCATCCACCGTATAATTGCTGTCTTCTGTATAAATTAGCCATTTGGCATTAGAGAAGTATACTACAGATATTGACCTTTATACATTTGCAGATCATCGGTGTTAATGACTTGTAAATAACTGCTTGGCACTTTGCCTCTTAGCTCATGAACTCAATTTATATAACAGTAGCATCTACTCTGGCACTATGCCTTCCAGTAGGTTACTCAGATCTGACTTGGCTACCAATAATTGGGACACAGCCTTTTCTAATCCCTATTAACATACACTTACTCACCTTAGGTTACTCGTCTATAACATTTGGACCACACACAATTTCTTACTCATGTACTGCCGCGCTGTCTTATGTTCTTTGTGAGGCATGAATCTGGTACATAATTTCATATATTGATGATGCAATCAGTATGACAATGTTCTTTATACCTAAATGCCTAAACCATCACCTATCGGTGTATATATGTTTAATATATGGCTTATCATGTAATTTAATGGTAACCCAGTGTTACCCCTGATTTATTCCATTTAGCAATTATTGTTTAGTTGCCTACAACAATTTTCCACATTACAAGATGGCCGCCGCATTTTTTCTATGTATTTGCACACGCGTAACAACCCTTTTCGATTCTTATGACGTATTACAGCCTATGTAATGATGCAATTTCCTGTACGCAAATTGTGTGAACAAGACAGCCTCGGCTGTCGAAACGCGTTACCATATGTAATTAAATTCCACTGCGGCACAACCTGAGAGTGCAGACATTCTTTTTCTTTGTGTGCGATATATATCTATATATAGATATATATCCTGGTTCACCGCTTTTGCACAACAGCTTCTCTTCCGTTAAAGCAGGCACGGACCACAAAGTAAGTGCTTCAATTTCTGTTTATTTTAGTCGGCCATAACGCGTTTCGGTCCAGCCGGACCTTGATCACATGACAACGCCGATATTTTTTGCAACCCTTTTAAAGTGACAAGTGCTATTTGTGATTGGTATTAGGTAGTCGACATGGATGACATACTATTTGGTGATGTTTGAGTATGCTATAGTACGATCTTTTCATGCTTTCATCAGAATTGTTTTCAATCCATTAGGCAATTCATTAAGAACACATGTTCTTTTATCCACATCAATATATATATATATATATATATATATATATATATATATTATATATATATATACACATATATACGCGAAATTTCCGTTTTTGGAGCTCCTCACTCAAACAGGAAAAAGGGACTCGCACTCCAGGGTGAATGTAATCAAATATTTTTACTGGCAACGCGTTTCGATCAAACGATCTTCTTCACAAGCCAACATTTCACCACTAGTGACCACCATTTTATAGTGTATTTACAAAAAGTAGAAAATAAAGAAAGGACCAACGTAAAGTACAGACATAGAAAACATACTATACTTGTTGTTTCTAGGTTTGCAGTACAAAGACAGACTCCCTGCTGGCGGGCGGTTACACAGCGAGACAATGAATAAATGTGAGTAAATAAAAATCACAGATTAGTTGACACTATGTTCTTAGTGTCGAGTAGTATGATGTACTTTGATTCCAGTACTCTTGCCACCCTGTCAACACCAAAGAAAGACAGACTGTTAGTGTTCTTGTCATGGTATCTCAGCCAGTGTAAGAAGAGAATTTTGGAACACATTAGAGCGATCAGGAATAATGATCTGAGTTATTCTACTGCAAGACACTGGCTGAGATACCATGACAAGAACACTAACAGTCTGTCTTTCTTTGGTGTTGACAGGGTGGCAGCAAGTCCCAGAGGGGGCGACCGCGAAAAACAACTGAGAGTACTGGAATCAAAGTACATCATACTACTCGACACTAAGAACCCCTTCGGTTTGAACGAAGATGAGGAACCTAACTATAACGCCCCTGAAACCTATGGTTTTTTCAGTGAATTTCAAAGGTTTTTTAAATGCTAATTTCTAACTATAACGTGCCTGAAACCTATGGTTTTTAAGTGAATTTCTAAGGTTTTTTAAATGCTAGTTTCTAACTATGCCTACAGAGGTAGGACATGTGAAGAAAGAAGAAAAACGCACAGAAAGAAGCAAAAGAAATGCAGAAAGAAGCAACAGAAGTCCACAAAGACGAAGAAAAGTGCAGGAAGAAGCAAGACATGTGCAGAAAGAACCAACAGAGGAGCAGAAAGAGGCCTTGTTGCAAAATCATCCTGTGCCCACAACTTTTTCAGACGGGTACTGGTGGTAACTGACTCTGACTAACCAGGCCTAGAGCCAGTGCTATGCTAAAAGACACTTAGAATACAGTGAAAACACCTACATACACTAGGGAACACTATGCGTTGGGGTACCCCTGTGATTAGCTTGACCTCCTCTGTAAGGCCCTAGTACATAATAGGGCAGGGGGATTACAACTACCTCTAAGTCAGAGGTGCAGAAATATGCTACTTTAACTAGTAGTCGCGTTTGCAGAGTGGTGGAGAAAGGGTGCTGGGCGTCCAACCAATGCTTAGGAATTCCACTGCGTAGGACTTACAGGAGGTACCAGGAGGGATTCTTGGCCCCCAAACTCCCTCAGGACTAAATTGGACTTCATCCCTCATCCCGTAGTCTGCCACGAGGCATGTTTGCAGAGTGGTAGAGAAAGGGGGCCATGGCCTCCGAAGACGTCTTAGCAATCCCACTGTGTGGGTCTTACTGGAGGTAACAAGAGGGGTAGTTGGCCCCCGAGGACATCCTTGGGGGCCAACTTCCCAAACTATTACCTCCAGTCAGTCCCACACAGCAGCATTGGTAAGTACTCATACCAGGCCACGCCCACTTTGCCCACCACTCTACAAACGCGCTCCCTGGCACGCTCTTGGATGGGGATTGAAGTCCCCTTCACTGCTGGGGGTCCTTTAGGGGCCAACTAGCCTACCTTTTACCTCCAGTAAGCCCCACGCAGCGGGATTAGTGAGAGGTAGACAAAGGCCTTGCCCCCTTTCTCCACCACTCTGCAAACGCGCCCTTGGCGTGTTGTAAGTTGGGGGATTAAGTCCCCTTGAATCCTGAGGGTCCTGGGGTCCAACTAGCCCACCAGGTACCTCCAGTAAGCGCCACAGATCTGCGTTGCAGAGAGGGTGTAAAAGGGGCGTGGCCTGGACCACCTCTCTGCAACGCAGGCCTGTGGTGCTTACTGGAGGTACCTGGTGGGCTAGTTGGCCCCCAGGGGCCCTCAGGATTGAAGGGGAATTAATTCCCCAACTTAAAATGCGCCACAGGTCATGTTTGCACACATGTCACCTGAGGCCCCGCCCCCTCCCTTCACCACTGTGCAAACACGCCTGTGGCACGTTTTAAGTTGGGGGATTAAGTCCCCTTGAATCCTGAGGGTCCCTGGGTTCCAACTAGCCCACCAGGTACCTCCAGTAAGCGCCACAGAGCTGCATTGCAGAGAGGTGTAAAAAGGGGCGTGGCCTGGGCCACCTCTCTGCAACGCAGCGCAGTGGCGCTTACTGGAGGTACCTGACGGGCTAGTTGGCCCCCAGGGACCCTCAGGATTGAAGAGGAATTAATTCCCCAACTTAAAACGCGCCACAGGGCCTGTTTGCACACATGTCACCTCAGGCCTCGCCCCCCTCCCTTCACCACTGTGCAAACGCACCCCGTGGCACGTTTGCAGAGTGTTGCTGGGAGGGGGCGGGGCCTCCGGCACGATCGCGGTCTATTTGTTTTTTGGTTTTTTTAGAAGGGGGCTGTGTGGCCCCCCCTTCTTTTCCCTTATTGTGGGCCCTGGGGACCCCATCCCCCGGGGCCGGCCTTTATTTTTTTTTTAAAAAAAATTTCATTTTGGGGAGGCCTGACCCCTTTTTTAAACAAAAACAAAAAAATGAACGGGAAGGGGGCCGCGTGGGCCCCCCTCCCGTTGCCAATTCCGGCCTCAGGACCCCATCCCCCGGGGCATGGTCACATTTTTTCAAAAAAAATTTATGGAGGGGGGCTGCGTGGCCCCCCTCCTGAGGCCTCTATTGGCCCCGGGGACCCCATCCCCCGGGGCCGGCCTTTATTTTTTTTTAAAAAAATTTTTCATTTTGGGGAGGGTGGACGCGTGACGCCCCTCCCGGGCCACTTCTAGCCCCGGGGACCCCATCCCCCAGAGCAGGCCCTATCCGTTGGGGACCGTGGGGGGAGCCCCAATGCCCCCACAGTCCCACCGGCTCCCCGCGTCCTGCAGGAGCCGGCATTGCTTTTCCACATGGGGAGCTGCTGACATGCAGCTCCCCTTGTGGAAAAGCAATCTGCTTTGCTTCATTGAAGCGAGAGCAGGTTTCCCTGCTCTCGCTTCAATGAAGCAAAGCAGTTTGCAATGACAGGGCGGGAGCCGCGCGGCTCCCGCCCTGTCATTGCAAACAGCAGTGTCCCGGGGGTGGGCACCCCGGGACACTGCAGGAGCCGGCCCTGGGGGGTGGCGGGCCCCAGGGCCATCAAGGGCTCCTTGAGGGGGACCGCGCGGCACCCCTCCCAACATCGGCAAAGCCCCGGGGAGGTGGTGGTCCCCGGGGCTCGGGGGTCCGTATCGGACCCCCGAATTTACAAAGTTAGTGCCCCGGGGAGGTGGCGGTCCCCGGGGCATGTGGGGGGGCTCGAGCCCCCCACACAGGCTCTTTAAAAAAAAAAAAAAAACAAGCCCCGGGGGGTGGCAGTCCCCGGGGCTGCGGGGGGGCACATGGCCCCCCCACACATTAAATAAAACAAGCCCCGGGGGGTGGCGGTCCCCGGGGCTGCGGGGGGGCCGTGTGCCCCGGCAAATATTTAAGGAAAGCCCCGGGGGCTGGCGGTCCCCGGGGCTGCGGGGCCCTCCCTGGGCCCTCGCAATTACAATATGTCATGCCCCCGTGACTTGGCCCACCCGGGGGCTAAATAATAACGAAGCGCAGGAGCCCGCGCTTCGTTTTTTTTTTTTATTTCCGGCCAAAATTCGCACTGGGTGCGTGAATCTTGCCGATTTTTTTTTTTTAAATGCTTTTTTGGCCCTGGGGGTCCTTGTGGGACCCCCTGAGCAGGCCTAGGGGGTCAGGGTGTTTCTACCCTGCCCCCTTTTCTTGTTTTTCGCGCTTCTTTTTCTCTTTTCTTGTGCCTCGGTTACCGAGGCACAAGATGGCTGCCAACACTTCCTGGTTTGGAGTTTTGACAGCCAATTAGAATAAAGCTCATGGTCGGGAGGGTGCGCGGATCCTCCGTGCCTCTATATATCGAAACTTTTATTTTTGATTTTCTCAGCAACTACTGAACGGATTTACACCATTTAAAAAAGGGCGCTTTCTGAACCAAGCACTACCTTTTTGCCAAATTTGGTGTAATTCCGTTCAGCAGTTCGAGCTGTAGCCGTGTCTAAAGTTTCCTATGGGAAATGCATTTTTCGACCTCTTTTTTAAATTTCTCAGGAACTACTGAACGGATTTACACCATTTAAGAAAAAGGTCTCTTTCTGAAACAAGGGCTACCTTTTTGCCAAATTTGGTGTAATTCCGTTCAGCAGTTCGGGCTGTAGCCGTGTCTAAAGTTTCCTATGGGAATTAACATGGAGAAAACACGTTTTGGGACCCCCCTTTTTTCTCGGCCCCCGCTTGCCGAATCACCCCGAAACTTTCAGGACAGGAGCTGACCGGAGCGGGCTATGAGTTTTGAAAATTCGTCAACCGGCGCCAAAGATATTGAGAAACCAAAAAACGTGTTTCCTATGGAAACTAGGTCCTAACTATAACTATCTACTGGCGACCGCCAGTAGATAATATATATATATATATATATATATATATATATTATAGTCCACTTTTAACTAAATACCTCGAAAGGACCTTCACCTTTATTTGCTTAGCTAATATTTGTGTTACATGATGTCCGGCGTCATCCTGCTAACCAACTTCTACACCACTTAGGGCTTAATGGGGCAACTCTACTGCCACAGGTGAGCCTAGGAAGCTACCAAGCCTTATTTCACTTATGCATTCATGTTGCTTGGTATCCAGGCCATAGGAAGAGAGTGTAGCCGCTTCTTGGGATAGCTAATGGGCCCTTCTTTACTACCCTTGTCTAGCGGCCATTAGTTCATCTGCTCTGGTTGTAGTTCATCCCTCGGTCTCCTCTCTCGCCAGTCACCCACCCACCCACCCACACATCCCCTCTTCTCTCTCTCGCTCTTCTCACTCCCCATACCACCCTTCATCCTGTCAGCTTGGCTTCTTTCCCCCTCACCCTTTGTAATGACGTTATCTCCCGGACACTCTGATAAGAAAAAAAAATGCTTTTCTGCAGTATATTCATTTGAAGATTTCTCAGGATACCTCACCAAAGCCAAGATTCAATTTCCCGGTGACATAATAACAGAATTAGTCTCATATTGTCATCCATAAATTACTCTGAAGCCTCTCTCTGCGGAAAACAAAGACTCTTTCGATTCTGCAAGAGGTAAGAGCTGCGGAATGATTATGGAAGGGTAGCGTGTGTCAGATTAGCTCATGACAGGGCTGGAGTGTCTGAAGAAGTGAGGAGAGGAGCGCGTGCCTTTCCCTGCTAGCATTGAGGATTTAGGTAAGAGGTGGAAGGAGAGGGGAGGGGCAGATGTGTCAGCCCCGCATCTACAGATCAAAGAACCATGTTTGTAGAAAACAGGTGTGTAAATTCAGGTTTTTCGAAAAATGGGTGGGATTCACAACAGAGATGTAACGTAGGCCCCTGCAGCCTCTGGGGATTCAACCCAAGGTAAATGGATATCTGTGATATATGAAAGACTCAGGGGACCCCCTTCTCATTCTGTAGTCACACCACTGATTCACACCAATGAGATTATAGTCAGTGCAGTGCAGATATGAAAAGGTCTGCAAAGTACCCCACCTTATTGTGACAAGGCCAAAAGCCAATCTAGGCTCCTGTCTTCATTACCCCCTCATCTCTGTCCTTCTCTTCCCAATTCTTATTTGTGAGGCAACTCCATCTCTGTCAGAGGTTTTATCATGCCTGGGATCTCTGATCCCAATAGCTTGGAGCTGTTTCCTATTTCTATTAGCATAGCATAAATGCTCCTCCCCCTGCCCATCTTCCTGTATTTTCTGTCTTTCATGGATGAGAGGTAAGCTATGCTATATTTATTTGTTGTGTTTTGTGTTTGTACCTGTTTGAATCTTTGCCGCAGGGCACAAAGATTAGTCTTGCATTGGTTTATAGCCTGCTCCCAGCCATATGCGGGGCTGGGACGGGGAGACATTGTCATGCTGTAGATCAGGCTGCATTGATGGTGCCCGAAGTCGGTGACTATGTTGCGCTTTAGACTTCAGGAGACTGCATTATATTTGTTGGGTCCCGAGATCTCACGAGAACGAGATCTCGTCGCCGATCAATTCTACAAAAGCAGGAAGAAAGCTGCTTTTAGCACGTTTTACCCTGTCTGGTGTGATGGAGGGTTGAAAAGCTACCGGCAAGGAGCATAATGTCGATGAGCCTCCTGAAGAAGATGAAGAGCCTCTTCAAATCTCTCGTTCAGAGTTACAGTCTTTGGTCAAGGAGGCTGTTGACTCTGCATTGGTAGAGTCCTCTTTAAAAAAGTAAAGCTGGATCACAATGATGATGAGCAGAGTCTGAATGCAGAGGCAAATGTGTTTATGGTTTACAGTTGAGAGATCTCTTTAAACACATCAGGGAGGTCTTGAGTTTTGAGGAGAAGCCCCAATAGGAAGAGGGGTTTTATTTCCAACATAGTACTCCGGAATCTGATGACCTACCTCTACATGATGAGGTAATTAAGTCAATCTTGTGCAAAGAAATGAAAGGATCCTGAAAAACAGGCAATTCCTCACTTTCATAATGAGCGTATATTTTCTCAAGGATTTTGATGAATCTTTTCCTCAAATACCAAGGTCAATACAATGCAGGCCATAATGGCATCCACATTGAGTCTAGCTTTGGAGGACTCAACTTTGTCAGACGTAGTGGACAAGAAAGTTGAGGCATCACTTAAACGATCCTTCGCTGTGGCAAATTTTTCCATTAGGGCAAATACTTACACGTTACAAACTTTGCTTGAGGGCTTTTGTGAGAAGTTGGCCTGGTATATGCTGTCCACTAATTAAAGTGGGCACCTTGTACCAGTCCAAACAACCCTTATGGTGATTAGGTCAAAGATAACCTTTATAGAAAGCTATCCTAGTGGTAGCTATGGAGAGCAGCCTTCAAGCTAAGTTTTGAAGGAATGTTAAGCACCTTGTTTTACCAAAATGCAACCTTATAGTATTGGTTAAATGAAGGGAAACCACACAGTAGTTATAAAAATATGTATTTATTATAGATAACACTCTCGTATCCTCTGCACGAGGATAGAACACAAATCAAATAATACAGTTGCAAAGAATCAAACGTAAGTAGCACAATACACAGTGGACTCCCGGGGGAGACCAAACCATATACTAAATAAGTGGTATAAGAACCACGACTCAGGACTAGGTCTAGTCTAGAAGGTGTAGAATCGCTGGGACCCCAAGGAACCACCCAAGGTGAGTGAGTAGGGACCCCACGGAGGACGGGTGCAGTGTGAGAACATGACCGCGTGCTCCTTACAATTCAATGGGAAAGTCGTGGTTGGAAAATCAGAGATTAAGGACCCTTGCCAGCAGATTACGAAGACAACCCTTGGAATTTAAGAGTTTGGAGAGCCGCCCCACCCGTGGATACCTTTGTACCAGAGTTACCTATCCCAGAGGAGCCGGGTGCATAGGCACGAAGTGGCGTCGGACACCCTCGTCGTTCTCTATGGATGTTGACAAAGAAATGCTGCTGCTGGAAGTAAGAAAAGTGTCCAGTGGAATCCAAACATGGATTCTAGATGAGAAGAACCTGAAAGCAGAGGGGACAGAGTCTGGGTCCCTTTGGAGTGACCAGGGGCTCGGTAGACGAATGCCCACCGATGTCGGGTGCTTCGGGTGTGATGATGGTGATCTTGACTCTTCAGCTGCGAGGACCCGGAGATGTCTAGGATGACCAGGAGCCAGAAGCAAGCTGTCCCACAATGGATGTTGAGGGCTGAGGGGTCGGTGTCTGGCGGGAGCACCAACAAGCCTTGGCAGTGGCAAACAACGCAGATAGTCAATTTCGGTGTCGATCTGGCCCAGCAAGGACCAGGAGACTCACCACAGCAAGGGAAGTCAGGGCAGGCCTGGAACAACCAGGGGAGCCTAATTAAAGCAAAGTTGAACCTCAAGTGGACCCACAGGCCGAAGGCACAGGAGTCGCGAGGGGACCTCAGGTGGTTTCACAGGGTACCAGCTAGCAGGGCACAGAGTGCAAGGATGCTGGAGTCCTTCTCAGAAAAAATGCGCTGGGGTCAGGGCTACAAATGGCCCAATGCACGGAATTGTTGCATGACAACAAGCATGTACAGCTGCAAATAAACACAGTGCACAGGGGTACGAGTTATGCAGTCCCCACAAGGGATATCTGCCTCAAACTCCGTAAGAGGGCAGCTCAACCTCGGAGACTTTCAGAAACCCACGTCCTGTGTTTCTGGAGCCTTTGGAGTCCGCAGGAGCTTAGGATCAGCAAACCGTTCAGATGCATTATGGTGCCTGCATTTGCAGGGGAGTGACTCCTTGACCCCAAGGGAGATTCTTCTGTTGTCTTGGAGGCCCACAGGGTCCTGCACGGAGCCTGTATGGATCACGGACAGTGGCGAGACTGGGGACGGCAAGGGAAGAAGAAGTCGAGCCCAAGGGAGGTCCAGCGAAGTCCAGCATGTCCAGACGGCCGAAGTGTAGTGGTATCTTCTTGCAGAATCTTGTCCACGTAAAATCTAATGTCCTGTAGCAAGGTAACCCATTTTATACCCACGGGAGAGGGTTGGACAGATTCTAGGGACCCTCCTATGAGAGGGACAGGACAGGGGGGAGGCTACTCCCATGTCCTTTGTCCAGTTTTGCACCAGAGCAGGAGCAAATAGCTCCCAGAACTGGCTTGAGCTGGACTATGCACTGGGACACCAAATGTGCCCCTGAGCCAGACTTTCTGGCACTGTGACAGTGCACCCACCCAGCCCCAATACGCTAAATCCTGTCTGGGAGGTGGTCACACCTCCCTGTGACAGGATGCCTATTGTGCTGCCTTCCCCTGCTCGAGCTTGGCTCAGTAGCAGAATGGCAGACTCGTGTCTGTGGCTGGCAGCATCCATTTTGTGCTGTAAGGCTCGAGAAAATTGGTACCGGTAGACTTCGGTACCTCCAGAACCTCGGTTCTGAGGGGAGGAATCATACCTACCACACCAGTTACTGGTGTGGAGGTATGATTCCAAGGTGTTTGACACCAAACATGACATACTTCGTTGCAGTCGTTTTCGAGATAGCATTTACCGCAAGGTTATAATGCACCTCTACCTATATGTCTGATAGTATCACGTACAGTCTGGGAGAATGGTCTCCGAAGACTGCAGAGGGGCCCTGCTCATGCAGGAGCACCCTCTCACGTAAAACCCAGCACCCTGCCTTCAGGATTGATAAGGCCTGCTATAGGGGTGACTTATAAGGTTTTAAGTGTAGTGATATATATAGATATAGTGAACCTATATCTCTCGTAAGTGATGCAAGCACCAGCTTACACAGGCTGCAGTAGCAGACCTGAGGTTCCATTTTGCATGGCCTCTCAGGGGTGGCATAATACATGCTTCAGCCCTTGGGAGGCCTCTGGGGTACCTATGCCCTGGGTACATGTGTACCATATACTAGGGACTGATAAGGGTACCCCAGTATCCAATCTGCAGTTGTACCAAAGTACATACATATCAATTTAAGGGAGAAAGCAGATAGGCTGGGGTCCTGAATAGCAGGATCCCAGCCAGACTAGTCAAAACAGTGGGTGCAAAAAGCAAAAAGCAAAAAGTGGGGGTAACCATAAGAAGCAGATCCTACTTTCCTACAGCTTTCATTCACTATATTACGCCTTCCAGAAGAAAGATGATCAAACTCCCATTTTGGCCAATATGGAATTGCTGGCTCAGTTCCTTTCTCATATTACTTTTGATTTGACATTTAAGAGCAGCCTCATCCTCTGCTGGAGCCTCTGTAGCTTGCCGTAGACTGCTAGGGTTGAAGTCCTGGAAACTGAAACTCAGAAGTCCCTAATTATGAAGCTTCATTCAGTGGCCAGAAGCTGTTTGGGCTGTAATTGGTTTTCATAATGGGGAAGAAATCATTTATCATAAAGAAGCCAACTCTGATCCTGTCTGACAAACTTTCCTTTCAAGGCTGGGCCCAAGGTCAGGGGGGCGGGTTTGGCACTAAAAGCTGATCAAACATTAATTCTGATCAAGAACAGACTCAAAAATGACCATCTAGAGGTTGGGGAAGGTGTAAGTCAGTTTTTTCTCAATGGGAGGGATGCACCATGGACAAATGGGTCCTAGAGATCATCAAGGGTGGGTATCAAAATGCTTTTCTGGGTCCTCCTTCTCTGGGTTGATTCCTTCCTACCCCATTACCAAGAGAGGGCTCAAGGTTACAAGCAATTATTCAAGGGATTCAAGCCCTTTTAGGCAAAGGGGCAATAATCCTGATTCCACCAAATCAAGTGACAAAAGGATGTTATTCTCTATTGTTTCTTGTTCTGTGGTAGAGGTGTGGTGCAGTGGTGCAGTGGAAGAGGTGTGGTGCAGCGGCCAGGGCAGCTGACTTCGGAGCACAGGTCTCACGGTTGGATCCCCGGCTCCGGCGGCAGCTCAGCTCAGCACCTTGTGACTCTGGGCAATAGCTCATTTAATTTCCACGACGGCCCCCAGCGCCTTGAGACCCGTAAGGGTGAGTAGTTCGCGCTTTACAAATACGGATTTACATTTTATTTTTTTACAAGCACGATAGCAGGCATTGGCCAGATATCGATCTGAAAGCACTGCACAAGTATGTCGTTGTTAAACACTTCAAAATTATTTCAGTTCAGATGATACTTCCTTTACCGGCAACAAATGACTTTCTGGTCACCTTGAACTTGCAGGACACTTACTACCACACTCCCATCCAACTGAAGAGTCAGGAGTTTCTTCAATTTGTTGTTGGAGATCAGCACTTTCAATTTTAGGCCTTGCCTTTTGGCCTATCACCTTCTGCCAGGGTCTTTACGAATGTACTTGTGTCGGTGGTGGCTCTTTTTCATTTACAATACATTTGGATGTTTCCATACCTTGATGACTGGCTCTTATCCGCTTTTTCTTTTCTAAAGGCTCAAGAAGATGCCCAGCTGGTTCTCAAGCCTCTACAAGACCTAGGGTTTGTCATCAATGTCCTGAAGTAACATTTGTACCCAAGACAAGACAAACTGTTAATTGGTATCCAGTTCAATACAGTTCCGGGACTGGCTTTTCTCCCTGCCCAATCGTCAGTCAGTCATCCTCTGCAACTGTCCACTCTCTCAGCAAGGGCATGGCTAAGGGTGTAGGAGTTGATGGCTGCTGAGACTGTAGTCCTCCCATGGGCGAGGTTCCATTTCAAGCCTCTGGTCAATCATATCCTTCTTCATTGGCAGTCAAGTTCTCAGATCCCAGTCACAGCTCACATAAGGGAGCAATTGCTTTGGTAGCTGATATTGAGCAATTTTACAAGAGGCATCCCTTTAACTATCCTTCCCCAGTGTATCACATGAGCGATGCAAAGCTGTGCTGCTGGGGGTTGTTTTAAAAGATCAAGAAAAGAAGGGCTGCTAGTCTTCTTCGGAAGCGAGCTAGTCCTCGACTTGGAGGGAGTTGACAGCTGTGTAGCAAGCACTGCAGGCATTGGCTCATTAGCTGGTGAGGCTGAATAATGTGGTGCGGATAGAAAACCAAGTCACACCATGCTATCAAAATCATCAACGTGGTACATGGAGTGTGAAGCTGAATCTCACAGTACCTCACATCTTTACATGAGCAGATACTCATCTTCTTAATCTAAAAGCAGTGTATCTCCAAAGGATTCTGAACTTCAGGGCCAAAGGTCTCAGTCGGGACATGACCTCCTCAGTGATGTATCTTGGGTCAGGAAGTTGTGTTACCTGTTTTTCCTTCTGAGACCAAGGGAGCCCCTTCTAAATTGGATGACAGTCATTCATTGTCTACCTAATTAATCAGGACTCAAGAATTTTGGTAGTTGAAATCTATGTTTGTGCCCTATTAAAACTGCTAATAAGGGTTCCAAATTTTTCACTCAAACCATAAGCAGATGGGTTCATCTGGCGATCACTCAGGCATGCAAATAAGTTAGGGATGTTCCTTCCTTTTTATATCCAGGGGCAGTTCACCAGGACAGTGGCTGCATCATGGGCAGAGGCAGGTGAGGCATCCATTCGCGAGATCTGTAGGGCTGCAACATGGTCGTCCATCAGATCTTTGACAAACATCACAGAATGGATTTGTCTGATTCTTCTGGCTTTTATGGAACTACTGTTATGTGGCCACATTATAGGCCCGGGTAGAAACAACACCATTTGACATGCTCATGTTGTTAAGTTGCCTTCTTTCTTAAACACGATGACATTTGGCACACATACATTTGTGTCCCTGTGCAGGATAGCATTCTCTGAAACCAGCTCTGCTTACATTTCCACTTCGTATGCACATTATCAAATACCTTGAACATTCTGTACAAGGGCTACATTCATATGCAAAATTTCTTCGGCATGGCAACATGGATGATGTTTATTATATAAACGACATCACTCCTTTGTTTAGACAGAGGAGCATTTTGCTGGCACTGAGAGGTCAACCCATGCCAGAATTCCAGCTCAGCTGATTCCTGTTTACCTCATGCGAATGATGCTGCCCAGCTCCACACCAAGACAGGAAGCCTGATGACACTTACCCATAGGTAATGGGGAGTTAGATCACCCTACAGGGATTTGGCATATTCACTCACCCTAGACACACTAGGTTAGGTATTGTTAGGTAGGAGAATAATATATGCAAGCACATCTTCTCTGTAATAACAAAATGGTTGAACTGTTTATCTTTTTCACCATTCTTGTTATGGTATGAACATTATTATGTTTCCTTCTATGGATTACTGCAGCACACATATTTTACTATAGAATCATAATGCTTCAATAAATATTTAAACTGGATGTTGTGCATTTCTTGTGTGTCTCTTTGGGTATGCATGAGTTACCAAACGAAAATGTTTCTAGATCTGTTACCACAATTTCCTCGGGGAGTCAGGGTGTCATGTTCTGATGTTAACAATCAATTTGTTAACTTTTCAGGTTAGGAGTACAAATGGTGCACTGTGAGCTAGCAGCACTAAGACCAACATATCCGGATGGTGTGCGTGCAGTCAGTCTCACACAGTTCTGATGTTTATGTTGTCCACCCAAGGCACAGTTTTTACCGAGAAAGTATAAGCCGTACGACACAGTTTTGAAAACACCAGTGATGTAATTGTTGTCTCATTAAATTGATTTGTGCATCTTCTGTGTTGATGCATGTCTTTACTTAGTAAATCCTCACAAGTAAGGACTGGGATGAGGAGATTGGAGATGAGGGGGTAATGACCCTATTACTTACCAGTAATTTTCATTGCTCCAATTTGAGTCTTCCTCGTCCCTTGTTTTGCACCTCCATATGAAGCTCAGACTTGTTATTGCAGGAAGTCAGGTGGGCAGGAAGACTTACAGGAAGAAAGGTGGGGGAAGCATTTATGTTATGCTGATAGAAATAATATATAGCTTAAGGCTATTGGAATCAGAGATCCCTGGCATGGTAAAATATCTGTCAGAGGAGGAGTCACTTTACAAGTAGAGACTGGGATGAGGAAGTTTCCGAATCAGGTTAATGAAGATTACCTGTAAGTAATAGGGTCATTTTCGATCAGGTGACGAGGTGAACAGTATCGCTGTACTGAGATGTGAATTACATTGTCAGCAACTTGCTATGGTCACACAATTGTGGAACTCTTGTATGGCTTCTTTATATAGTACCTCTTCCCTGTTGATTCGGCCATGTGCAAACCTGGTGCAAGGAATATTCATTGTAAATTATAGGAGCCCATAATAAAGATGCTGACCAATAAAAGCAAGTGTGATGCCAGAGGTACAGACTAGAAATTAGGGCAGCAACATGTAAAATGAGAAGACTGCCTACCATCCAATCCTGAGACGCTTTCTTTGTCCTGCCACTACAGCAACCTCATAGAGCCCCATCCGAAAAAGGCATGCAAAGGGCCCGGAGTAAATATTATGGCATGGATCACAAGGTTCGACTACAATCAGCTTTGTCCACCACATATTCTTCTCTGCTGTCCCATAACAAATGGGGAAGAAGCAAAGGGTGTGGAAACTGCTACAGACCAGAGCATCTGCCTAAGGCACCTCTTACCTTTTTCTTCAACTTAGGAATCATCTTGTGCTTCATACCCACTGCATCATTTACCTTAACACCATCTCACCCACCTTTAAACAGCCCACCTGCATGCACCACCCACCCATAGACACTATCATATAAACTGGATGCACTCTTCATTACAGAAACCAGTTTCTCCAACACCACCTCTCATGCCTTCGACATCCTTCTCCTGTTTGGATTCAATACACATCGAAGTGAGTCACAGCCTCACTAGTGTTGTGAAGCACTATATAAATAATGCAGTTAATATTAATAACTCAAAAAAGCACTTTAGGCTTCACACAGTCCAGACGCTAGTGAAGGAAGGACTTGGATCACAGTTCCAATAAGATATGAAAACTCTCCATACAACAAGAAAACTCATGTCTGAAACCAAGGTTAGCTAGTACACCAAAACCATAAACACAGCTTTCAATAGTAGCACAGATCTTTTCAAGGCAGCCAAGCACTGCATAAACTGTACACAGGGCTGACTGAAGTTTTGATGGGCCCCATTTCAAAGGAAGATGGGAGCCTCCCTCTGCAAAATATAGGATTACACACCCATATTCTTCCATTCAAATTAAACTGTAGTCTTGTTCATCAGGTTCAAAGTAAAATCATTACTTCCAATGATATCTTGAAGACCCAGGTTAAAATTTGCAGATGTCCAACAAGCTGTCTGATCTGTTGCTTCCACATTTAGGACAAATCTTAGGTTGTCTAATTGAGAGTCTAGATTACAATCCCTGGGTACAGCAGGGATGTCCAATGTAGGTCCAGAAGGGCAAGGTCTATGTAAAGTTTTCAGGGTGCCCATTGCCCAGGCAAAGGGGAAAATGTAGCTAATGTGAACATCTGGCATGGATCAGGCCTTTTTGGGCCTACAGTGAATACCACCATGCTGTAGGCATCATTATCCACACCTGCTGCACTTTGGACTAAAGACAATCTCCCATTTTGTTTTAAATATGGCTACTAGTTTATTTCTCCTTTCTTACACATTTCAATACTGTATCCTTGTCGCAGTGGTTAACCTCAACGTACATTTCTATGTCAGGGGAGTCCAACATATGCCCAGGCTGGTCAAATACATAGCAGATTTTCAGGATAACTACATAGAATGAATGTACATTTAATAGATTGCAATTGAGCTAATTTGCATAGTCAGTATTTGTCTTGAAAATCTGACAAGAATGTGGTCCTCGGAGAACTATGCTGGGCATCACTGCTCTAAATGTACTCTACTGCAATAGCCTGTATAAAGGTCATATCTACGGAATAGGGGCACACATATATTGCTTCGTAAACAGAGACATGCACAGTGTCTAGCATGCTGTATGCTAAATGTGGAGGTTAGGGAAGGAGAGAGTGGTTATGATATGTGATAAGCCATTGCCAATGCAGGAATGCCACTAAGCAGTTTCACTCCATGAACGCAGGCCTGTGCCCGATTTCGACTGAAAGCTTGAGCAAGCATAAACATTACCATTTCTATTTGGCCTTCAATCTAGATGTATTTGTCTTGCTACAATTAAAAGAAGCTTGGTGGATATTTAGGGGGCTTATTTACAAGCCAATTGCACTGTCGATGCATCACTTTTGTGGACGCACTGGCGGTACAGTGTGCCTGCCCATATTTACAAGGCTGCATAAAGCCACCCTGCGTGGCTTTTCATGGCCTTGTAAATATGGCCCCATTTCACGCATTACTCTGTGTGAAAGGGGCATTCCATGGGTGTTGCTGTGGGTGTTCCCTGGGAATGCATCACATTCCTATGCCTGAGGCACAACAAGGAGAAATACTTTTATTTCTCCTTGTTTTTCCTTTTTCTATGTATGCTGCATACTGCAGCACACATAGAAAGAGGAAAACATCTCTCATGATTGTTTTTCTTCAGAACGGTGTCCCTTCCTGCACAAAAACAATCACCCCCTACAACGCAGACATCCTTGCACTACGGCGCAAGGGTGCCAGTGTTGGTGTATGGCAGCCCATTTTGAGCCAGCACAGGAGAAAAGGACAACAATCTTGTAGATACAGCACATTCCTGCCCATTTCTTTTGACGTACGGCAGCGCAGCAGGAAAGCTTGATGAGCTGTAGTGCGTCAAATATTTTAAATGAGGCCTTTAATACATTAATGCATAATTTAAAAATGTGGCATATGTACATATCTCTTAATTGCCAGATATTCACAATGACAAATCCACCTTCACGACAGCCGTTCTTACTATCACCATGAAAATCAACAAACAGTTTTAAAACTTTTCACCGTTCTCCTTATTTTTCATCCTCTGCCTAGTCCCTCCTTTAGTCTTTCAATGTGCATGCCTCTCTGGCTAGACAATGACCTACAACTCTGCTTATTAAGTGAAGTGGTACGGGCCATGAGATTGGAGACAGAGGTAGAGAGAACAGTATAACCAGAGAGGTGACCAGTGGCGGCTCCTCCGCTAAGTCAGAGGAGCATCACCCCTTTACTTTTAAGCAGTGTGACAAAGGAAAAATAAAATGATAATAAATTGTTGTTATTATCATTTTATTGTTTCCAGTTGCTTTGTGGGAGGGCTGGCGGGACTCCTCTGCATTACAGCCTGCGTGGAGAACATGCCCCAGCCTCCAGTCTCCGTCTGAGCGCTGAACCACGGCGCTCAGACCAATCACTTCGCAGCATTGTGTTTAGCTGTGGGGAGTCTGGGTGCTCACCAATCACAACGCTGCATTGTAGCATTGTGTTTGGTTATGGGAGCCTAGGTATGCTTCCTGGTTGCTGTTCGGCCCGAGTCCGACAGAGGAGAGACGGAGCAGAGATGCGGGACGCAGCCATAAGGTAAGTGTTTTTTTCTTTTTTCTAGCATTCCCTTTCCTCCTCCCTCCCGCTGCACCAACTCCAATCCATGCCGGCCGCCACTAGCGGTGACATAGACTGAGAAGGGAGTTAGAGATGGAATAGAGGGATAGGTGAGGTAACCAGAGGTGTAATGCAAGGAATAAAAGGCGAGAGTGCCAGACAGAAAGGTACCGCAAGGTGGAAAAAGGAAGAGGTGGGTATAGAAAGTGAAGTAGAGAGATAGGTAAGGTTTTTTAGAGAGAGCAAGAGATATGGAGGAGGAAAACTAAAGAGAGAGTTAAAAGGGTGGGATACACTAGATGGGCAAGGGCGGGATACACCAAGGAGTGTGCTAGAGAGAGGGAAGTAGAAGGTGGAAAGAGAGGAGAGTTAGAAAGAGGTAGAGACAGACAGAGTTAAAGGTAGACCGCTAGATAGGTTAGGTAGTGAAGAAGTATAGCGAGAGCAGTCAGACAGATGGGCAACATGAGGAATTTTCTAGAAAGACAGGTTATGTTAAGAGAATACTAAGGAAGAGAAGAAGGGGTGAAAGGTAGAAAGATAGTTGAGGTGTAGAAAGAGGTGAAGGAGAGAAACACAGATGAGGTACAGAATAAAAGGCATGGTTGATGCCCTATGGACCACCGTAGTCGTAATAAGGCCCAATGACTTTTATCAATGAAATGCCACCAACTGTTTGAGGGTGCAAAGGTTAAAAGTGGCAGGCAGTTCTGTGAAGGGTGCATGACCCTTAGTCAAGTTAAATAAGAATGGATTTTTTTCTGCACACTTCTATAACTATTAGATCAGGACTTTGATAACTTTACCAGAGAGTTCTTGGAAGGTGTGGATTCTGGCAATTGGCAACTTTGGCCATGTCATTAGACTTCACTAAGCAGCAGGAAAAGCAATGACATGCACTGATGCATTGATACAGCCACTGACTCTACATCAGATCAGATCATAAAATACAACATATTTGAGTCAAGAATAGTGAAGTCGGCCACTAGTGAAACCAATTTCAAGACTTCCTCTGTGAAAACCTCAAGATGTGAAATGTCTTCAAACTGCTGAAAAAGGTCAACCTTGACAATATCACTAAGTTTGGGATGCATCTTACCTGATCAACAAGTACCAGCTTTTGATCTAGAACATACACCAAGGCTCAATCTTGTCACCAATCATAAGCAGTCTTTAAATGGAACCATCTGGAGCACTTGTGACTAGAAAGAACATTATGATTTATCAAAACATGGATCACTCCCAACTCTAACCGAAGATCTCATTTGATACCGGCTGTTGGACTCGGCCCTTTTTTGCAGGGTCATCCCTGAACTTTTTGCCTTCCTCCTGTATTTTGTCTGACCTGTTGTTGGCTGTTTTATGACTCTGGGCACTTTACCACTGCTGATCAGTGCTAAAGTGCATATGCTCTCTGTTATAAATTGATGTATGGATTAGTGACTCCATGTTTGGCCTATTTGATTCACTGTCAGACCCTAGTACAGTGCACTGGTTGTGCCCAGGGCTTGTGACTCAAATGCTGCTGGTGGGCTTGCAGCACTGGTTGTGCCACCCACAGAAGCAGCCTGTAAATGTGTGTCTCAGGTCTGCCATTGCAGAGCCTGTGTGCAGTCTGGTACTGCCATGTTGAGTCGGCAAGTACACCCACTTGCCAGTCCCTAAACCTTCCCTTTTCTGCATATTAGTCACCCCTATGGTAGGCCCAAGGGCAGGGTGCATTGTAAGTATAAGGTAGGACATGCCCTGGTGTGTGTGGCATGTCCTAATAGTGAATTACAGCCATTTTCGTTTTTCACTATTGCAAGGCTACCTGTTCCCCATAGGCCATAATGGGCAGTTTGATTATTACATCTTATAATCCTAACTGACCCAGGGAACATGGTAGAAAAACGAATTTAGTATGCCTGAACTCAGAATGATAAAAAACATCTTTTAGTGAAGTTGGTTTTAACATTCTGTGTTTGAAAATACCACTTTTAGAAAGTAGGTATTTTCTTGCCTAACTATCCAAGCCTGCCTCTGCTAGGTTGTGTATTCCTTGTCTGGAGTTTGAGTGACAGGGGCTGGGGGATTCCAGGAGACAGGGTGAGTCAGCACAGGGCTGAATAGAGAGATCTGCATGTAGATGGGTGGGAGGAGTTGCACCTGGGACCTGAATAGGGCTGTGCCTTCCCTCCACAATGCTGGCTCCACCTCCTGTGGTGCGTCTGATGTCCCTGGCCTAGACTGTGAAAGGAAAGAAGGATTCTTGTCAACAAAGTGCTCCAGGACTGACCAGAACTGGTTTGGACTAGGCAAAGGCCTCTCTGCCTTCAGAGAACAAAGGGAAAATGAGTATAAAAGAGGGGACCCAAACCCCAGAACTTTAGATCACTTTGGGAA
Organism: Calotriton arnoldi; assembly: GCA_963921515.1. Taxonomy (NCBI): domain Eukaryota; kingdom Metazoa; phylum Chordata; class Amphibia; order Caudata; family Salamandridae; genus Calotriton; species Calotriton arnoldi. The sequence continues at coordinate 1,294,898 of CAWUFW010004735.1, forward strand.
ACAAGAAGAACCTTTGCTGAGGAGAGGAACCAGAGAAACTGAGGAGGAAACTATCCCTAAGCTGAGTGCTGTTTGGGGGATTGGCCTGCAGTGGTTGCGTGACTGCCAAAGAAAGGAGAAAGGAACATTGTGTGTACTTTCATCAACTTGTAAAAGATCTCCAAGGGCTTGAGAGAGAGCTTGCCTCCTGCTGAAGTCTCAGGGACAACAGACTTCACCCACCAGCTCCCCAAGAGTTCTTTTGAAGTGCCTGCTGTTGTGTTGGGCCTTCTGAGAGACTGCGTGTTGCAAGGAGCTGGAAGCGCGACTCACGAAGAAGATGCGTGTCGCCGCCGCAGCCGCCGTCGCATCGCTGAAGGGTGTCGCCGCTGCCGCTTCGCAACGCAGAAGCGCCTCGCATCGCCGGAGAAGAGGATCGACGTCGCATCAGACGCCGCCGCATCATCGGAGAAGCGTGTCGCCGCCGCAGCCGCAGTCGTCGCATCGCTGAAGAAGGGTGTCGCAGCTGCAGCTGTCGCATCGCATCGCCGAAGCGCCTCGCATCGCCGGAGAAGAGGATCGACGTCGCATCAGATGCTGCCGCATCACCGGGAAGCGTGTCGCAAGGCCTGTCGCGGCTCAGAAGAATCGTTGAGTCGCCGCACGAAGAAGACGCCATCTTTGTTTCATTGCACCGGATCTTCATCGCATCACGGCGCTGCTTGTCGCATCGCCATGGAAGCGCAGTAAGAAACCGACGCATCACCTCCCCACGCGGAGAAGAACCAACGCATCCCCTACGCATCAGTAGGGACCCGACGCATCACCGTTCTTGCGTGTAAGGAACCGACGCATCACCTTCCCTGCAACACTTTCGATGTATAGCGTTACGCATCCTAAGGTACATTGAACTCAAAGTGTCACATTTTACATCTTAAGAGAGCTAAGCTAAGTCTACCATTTTTGAAGTACAGTATTGTGGATTTTTGTCGTTTGTGGTCTTGTGTTAAATCTATATAAAGAATACTTATTTTTAATATACAACTGGTGTGGTGTCCATCTGTAGTGTTGTCACTTGATTACTGTATGTGTTCACAAATGCTTTACACACTGCCTCTGAGATAAGCCTGTCTGCTCGTGCCAAGCTACCAAGGGGGTGAGCAGGGGTTATTTTAGGAGTGTATCCCCCTTACCCTGACTAGACGCAAGGGTCCCTATTTGGACAAAGGTACCTACCTCTGCCAACTAGAGACCCCCAAATCTAACAATGGTGGTCAGCGGTGAGGATTCTGGACTTGCATTTGTGACTCATGTACAGTGATTGGTGAACACTACTAGTGAGTGCAGACCAAAACGCAACCACATACTTTTGGTAGATTGTTTTTCCTGGGATTTTCTATTTTTGCAAAGAACTGCCAAGTTTAACCACAATGGATAAAGCAGCATCCATAGCATCTGTTGATTATGAGTGGGAAGAGGAGAAACTAGAATGCTACAATGTGATAACAGCTGAAGCACTTCTGCAGAAAATTTAAAGTTGCAATGACCGGTCTCACCAAGAAGGATGAGTTCCAAAAAGCGCTGATGGCCTGGGTCGAAACAAGGAATACCCCTGAGAATGAGGACGGGGTTGAGAATGCAGATGAGCAGCTGGAGGGGCCATGTGGTCCGCGGGGAGGAGAGCAACCTCCCCAGCAGGTAGCATTGTTTCTGCCAAAGGCCTGTCCCCAGAGGAGTTTGCGGACAGGAAGGAAAACAGGATGCACGAATTGGAGCTTGCCAAGCTCAAGTCAGGTGGGCAACTGGAGTTAGAAAATAGGAAATTGGCCCTAGAGGAAAAAAGGATGCAAATGGAGCATGAGTTGAGAAAGAGGGAGCTTTATTTAGAGCTCGAGAGGCTGGAGGCCATGAGTGTCTCATCCCAGCAACAAGAAATGTGTGTAGCTCAGAGAGTGAGCTTTGCTGAGTTGGAGGTGGAATCCAGCTCAGATGGTGGCAGCAATATTGAGTTATCTAGTGCTGAGGGAGTAGTACAGACACCCAGAGATGTGGCGCCTGACTTGGAGGGGGTTGATTTATGCCAGGAGGTTCAAGGACGTGAGGTAGCTATGGTGGTGCACAGTGTCCCTGAGATAGATTGGGGAACTGGCCCAGGGGTTCATGGTCCTAGTGGTGGGAGGGACACTCTACTGACTCTAGATGAGAGGTGCAGGGAAAGGGGTTCCCCCAGGGTTGAAGTCCTGGTGTGCGAGTGTGAAGACCGCCCAGGAGAGTGTGGGTTGAGTGATAGAGACAGTCAGATACTGTCTTGCCAGTCTCAGGAGAGTGGTGTGGGGTACGTGTGCAAGGCACTGGATGGTGAGGTGAGGGATAGTTTGGTGGGTCTGTGTGATCCAATTGAGGGAGAGCATATTGTAAGTCCCTATTTTCCAGAGCTATGCCACCACCTGGTGGAGTGTGAGTTCTCTGACCCCAGGGAGCTCACAATGGAGGCAGACCTTTTGGTGAATTCCAGAGGGTCTGAAGAGGCATTGGGGAGTGACCCTAAGAGGAGTGGCTCAGGTGTCTCCCAACCCAGAGTGGTGGGAGAGGTTCAGTGTAGCCCAGCTAGGTCCCAGTGTAGTGGGAGGGGTGTAGGGACTCACGTCCTGTCTCAGTGGAGAAGGAGTGAGTGTGGGACTGTGTCCCAAGGTGCCCGAAACCCAGTGTCAGGGCCTGGAGGGTTCCTTAAGGGAACACCAGGTTGGGGGCCTAGACTGTACTGGTAGGCCATTTGAGGGGGATCTCCCAGGGTCTAGAGAACCTGGAGCGTCTGTAAATGGCGCTCCAGTGGTTCTGGTGTCTGGCAGTGCTGCTCCAGTTGGGAGGGTGCAGAAGTCCAGATTGAGGGGTGAGAGGGGGATGTGTTCCCCAGTGGGAGAGCCAGTGGCTCAGGGGCCAGCCAGAAGGGCTGGGCCTCCTAGGAGAGACCATGGTGACACCACTAGAGGAGTGTGTTTCCCTTGGGGGGGGGGGGGGGGGGTTGGTGTACCCCCCCGGAGGTCCTGGGTTACCAGGCACAGGTCCAGCCTAAGGGTACAGACCCTGGGTTGGAGGGCCAGGTTCAGGGTGCCCCTCCTGACCTGGAGGAAGGCGCAGCTGCTAACAGTGCCCCTAGAAGTTTGTCTTCTGGGGGTACCGCTCCTGATGGGAGGGGGCAGTACTCTGGAAGGGGGTGCAGAGGGAGGGAGTCCTCGCCTCTGACCCCGGTTCAATTGGAGGGTTTAGACCCTAGGTTGGAGGGCCAGGTTCGGGGTGTCCCCCCTGACCTAGACGCCCAGTTGCAGGATAGAACCCCTGAACTGGTGGGCGAATCATGCAGGACACCTGCCACAGGTGCCCTGGCAATTCTGGAAGGGGGTACCACTCCAGGTGGGAGGGTACAGAGCCCCAACAAGGAGGAGGAGGACCGGGTGTGGGAAAGCCCACCCCAGTCTCCAGTCCAGCCGCCGGGTACAGGCCCAGGGCTGGTAGGTCAGTGTCAGGATGTCATACCTGACCTGACAAGAGGGAGAGTGGACAAAGGGTGCCAAGCACCTGGGGCTACTGCCCCCGCTCTCTGACGCCACAGAGGGTTGAGAGGCCTGAGAGGCATAAGGCCTGGGTCTCATCACTGACTACGGTCAGTGGTCACTGTGGCTGGCTGTCTGTCTGTTGGGGCACACCTGTGAGCAAGTTAAGGTTAGGTGTTGCACAGGTGGTGTCCACAGGTGAGGAGAAGGGTTCCCCATGGATTAGCTTGGTGGGCCCTGAAAGTATGGACAGAGGGATTCCAATAGGTTCAGATTGGCGTAGAACTGTAATATGCCCCTGCAGTTGCGGGCCAGGTCCAGGTTCTATCGCCCAAAGCAGGGAAGCCCATCAAGGTAGTGATTGTTCTACCGTGCGTTTTGACTGGAAGGGGGTTGTGTTGGACTTGACCCTTTTTTGCAGGGTCATCCCTGAACTTTTTGCCTTCCTCCTGTATTTTTTCTGACCTGTTGTTGGCTGTTTTATGACTCTGGGCACTTTACCACTGCTGATCAGTGCTAAAGTGCATATGCTCTCCCTATGATAAATTGTGTTATGTATTAGTGACTCCATGATTGGATGATTGGTTTACTTGTCAGTCCCTAGTACAGTGCACTGAGTGTGCCCAGGGCTTGTGACTCAAATGCTGCTGGTGGGCTTGCAGCACTGGTTGTGCTACCCACAGAAGCAGCCTGTAAAAGTGTGTCTCAGGTCTGCCATTGCAGAGCCTGTGTGCAGTCTGGTACTGCCATGTTGAGTGGGCAAGTACACCCACTTGCCTGTCCCTAAACCTTCCCTTTTCTGCATATTAGTCACCCCTATGGTAGGCCCAAGGGCAGGGTGCATTGTAAGTATAAGGTAGGACTTGCCCTGGTGTGTGTGGCATGTCCTAATAGTGAATTACAGCCATTTTCGTTTTTCACTATTGCAAGGCTACCTGTTCCCCATAGGCCAGAATGGGCAGTTTGATTATTACATCTTATAATCCTAACTGACCCAGGGAACATGGTAGAAAAACTAATTTAGTATTTCTGAACTCAGAATGATAAAATACATCTTTTAGTGAAGTTGGTTTTAACATTCTGTGTTTGAAAATACCACTTTTAGAAAGTAGGTATTTTCTTGCCTAACTATCCAAGCCTGCCTCTGCTAGGTTGTGTATTCCTAGTCTGGAGTTTGAGTGACAGGGGATGGGGGATTCCAGGAGACAGGGTGAGTCAGCACAGGGCTGAATAGAGAGATCTGCATGTAGATGGGTGGGAGGAGTTGCACCTGGGATCTGAATAGGGCTGTGCCTTCCCTCCACAATGCTGGCTCCACCTCCTGTGGTGCGTCTGATGTCCCTGGCCTAGACTGTGAAAGGAAAGAAGGAGTCTTGTCAACAAAGTGCTCCAGGACTGACCAGAACTGGTTTGGACTAGGTAAAGGCCTCTCTGCCTTCAGAGAACAAAGGGAAAATGAGTATAAAAGAGGGGACCCAAACCCCAGAACTTTAGATCACTTTGGGAAACAAGAAGAACCTTTGCTGAGGAGAGGAACCAGAGAAACTGAGGAGGAGACTATCCCTAAGCTGAGTGCTGTTTGGGGGATTGGCCTGCAGTGGTTTCGTGACTGCCAAAGAAAGGAGAAAGGAACTTTGTGTGTACTTTCATCAACTTGTAAAAGATCTCCAAGGGCTTGAGAGAGAGCTTGCCTCCTGCTGAAGTCTCAGGGACAACAGACTTCACCCACCAGCTCCCCAAGAGTTCTTTTGAAGTGCCTGCTGTTGTGTTGGGCCTTCTGAGGGACTGCGTGTCGCATGGAGCTGGAAGCACGACTCACGAAGAAGAAGCGTGTCGCCGCCGCAGCCGCTGTTGTCGCATCGCTGAAGAAGGGTGTCGCCGCTGCCGCTTCGCAACGCAGAAGCGCCTCGCATCGCCGGAGAAAAGGATTGACGTTGCATCAGACGCCGCCGCATCATCGGAGAAGCGTGTTGCCGCTGCAGCCGCTGTCGTCGCATCGCTGAAGAAGGGTGTCGCCGCTGCAGCTGTCGCATCGCCGAAGCGCCTCGCAAGAGAAGAGGATCGACGTCGCATCAGACGCCGCCGCATCACTGGGAAACGTGTCGCAGGGCCTGTCGCGGCTCAGAAGAATCGTTGAGTCGCCGCATGGCCGTCGGGCGTGCACGCATCGTGTCGCATCAAGAAGAAGACGCCATCTTTGTTTCATTGCACCGGATCTTCATCGCATCACGGCGCTGCTTGTCGCATCGCCACGGAAGCGCAGTAAGAAACCGACGCATCACCTCCCCACGCGGAGAAGAACTGACGCATCCCCTACGCATCAGTAGGGACCCGACGCATCACCATTCTTGCGTGTAAGGAACCGACGCAACACTTTCGTTGTATAGCGTTAAGCATCCAAAGGTACATTGAACTCAAAGTGTCACATTTTACATCTTAAGAGAACTAAGCTAAGTCTACCATTTTTGAAGTACAGTATTGTGGATTTTGTCGTTTGTGGTCTTGTGTTAAATCTATATAAAGAATACTTATTTTTAATATACAACTGGTGTGGTGTCCATCTGTAGTGTTGTCACTTGATTACTGTATGTGTTCACAAATGCTTTACACACTGCCTCTGAGATAAGCCTGTCTGCTCGTGCCAAGCTACCAAGGGGGTGAGCAGGGGTTATTTTAGGAGTGTATCCCCCTTACCCTGACTAGACGCAAGGGTCCCTATTTGGACAAAGGTACCTACCTCTGCCAACTAGAGACCCCCAAATATAACACCAGCATAAAATTCCTGAATGATTTCCTCTTCATTGTTCAAGGCTGGATTTTAAGAGTCTACTTGAATTTTCAATAGGCATTTCCTTGTGTGTTTCTTCGAGTTGACTTGTAGACTAGCTCATCATTGTCATTTCACTACAAGTAATGCAATGAGAAAATATAAATAATAATATATGGATCTCTTTAAGGATAAGATTTGGATAAGGAGTTAGTTAGGGTGAAGGCTTTAGGGGTCAAGGATGAAGTGGTTAGGGACGAAGTGTGAAGGGTTAGCAGGACGGGTAATATAACAATTGTGAGAGAGGAAGGTTTAATGGAAAGAGTGTAGAGGTAAAAGGTGAATAATTTAAGCAGGAATAATAATGGTTTAAACAGGAAGAGTAGTGGGTTTACAGAAGAAGAGGCTTTGATTTAGGGAGGAAGGGTTTAGGGGTGAAGGGTATAGTATTGAAGGGTTTGGAGTGAAAGGTTTAAGGATGAGGGTTTCAGTGGTGAAGGGCCAATGGTGTGGGATGTAGGGTTTAGGAATGAAGGGTTAATGGGTGAGTGGTGAATGGATTAGGGATGAGGGCTAAGAGTTTAAGGTTTAAGTGTGAGGGTTTAATGGTGAGGGGGATATTGTGAATGGTATATGGGTAAATGATTTAAGGGGGAAGGGTTTTTGGGTAAAAGATTTAAAAGTGGAGAGTCAAGGGTTTAGGGGTGAAGGTTGAAGGGCTTAGTGGTGAATGGTCAATTAAGGAATGGTGAAGAACTAAGGGGTGAATAGTAAGAGGTTTAGGGGAAGGTACATGGGGAGAATGCTCAACGGTTTAGTGGTATAGTGTTTAGTAGTGTGGGGTGAACAGTTTAGGAGTCAATGGTGATGGGTTAAAGGGCTTGCGAGGGAAAGCTTTAAGGGTGAAGGGTTTAACGGTGAATGGTGAGTGGTATTATTGGTATAATCTTTAGGGTGAAGTGTTTAGAGGTGAAGGGTGGTGACAACTTTAGTGGTGATAGGTTTAAGGATGGAGAGTTTAAGGTTGAAGGCTGAAGAGTATATGTGTAAAGCCTTTAGGAATGAAGAGTTTCGGGGAAGGATGAAGTGTTTAAGTCTGAAGGGTGTAGGAGTGGAGAGTTTGAGGGATTAAGGATGAAATGGAAGGGTTAAAAAATGAAGGATTTAGGGGGAAAGGGCTTATATATCTGAGTTTTTTAAACGGTAACATTATTAAAACATGAAATTAGAGAATTAACAATACCTTGTAAAAAAGGGGAAAATAAAAATTCACAAAATAACTGTACAAACGATGACATGGTGACAAGGAAATGGTATACATAACAAAAGATGTGGGGCAAACAAACAGAGGGCAAGGAAATGGCATGTGTCCGTATTTTGCAATCTATTTCAGGGTCCGATAATTAGGTGGTCCAGAAAGTCAGTGGTGAACAACTGCACTATTCACAATTAGATTGCAGTAACCCATATTTGCCCTGGGGACGCAGGAAGCAGGTCTAAACAGTCTGCCCCCCTAACCGGAGAAGTAGTGGAAGTGGTCCTAAAGGGCACACTGGCAAAATGTTGGGATTCGCATTGACTTCATCAGTTCCCAGGACCCAGCCCCTGAGAGCCCTTATATTTAAGTGAGTCTGAGATGATTTTAAACGGGGCTCAAAGTGCATTACATGGCCACAGCCACCTTTTCTTCAGCTAATTGACGACTTTCGACAAGTATTTCGGAATAATTTGGTCGGTCGCGAGCACCAATGCTGAATTCCACACTCATAGGGGCCGATTCACAGAACTAATCTGAGATAAAATCCTAAACTTACTACTTTTGGTATTCACAGACGGCATTTAGTAGTAGTAAAGTTAGGACTCCTAACTTTACTACTACTAAACTGAGACAAAATACTAACTTTACGACTTTCGGTATTCACAAAAGGCATTTAGTAGTAGTAAAGTTAGGAGTCCTAACTTTACTACTACTAAATGCCTTCTGTGAATACCAAAAGTAGTAAGTTTAGGATTTATCTCAGTTTAGTTCTGTGAATCGGCCCCATAGAGTTTCTCCATGCAGCAGACATGTAAAAGCCACGAGAGCTCTCTATGTTTCTTTCTTATTCCCATAGAAAATGTCGGGTCTGCCCTGTTTCACGGTCGGGTTCCTCTCTTCATCCTCAAGTGCCTCTCGCTGCAAGAAAGAGAATTACCTTTGATGATTCATTAATCAAATCCATTGTTTCTGGAGAGAAAAGAGGAGGAAGACGCTCACGGGAGGAGAATAGAGCTGAAGGAATCAGACCCATGTGAATGAAAGAAACATGTCTAATCAAATATTAATGCCCCTGCTGTGGAACTAAGAGTACATGAAGGGAGTGTGGGAAAACACAGTTAAACATGTTCGCCTTCAACAGGAGTGACACATTTATTCCCACGGGCCTAAAGCGCCAATTTACAGGCACACAGTAGTTACAGTTGTGTGTTTCGCAAGTATATTTCGTTTGCTTAAAGCAGATGAAATCTCCATGTGAAACACTTGAGCAAAGCATGTGGGAATTACTGCAAAAAACGAGCCCTAAGGGGAATTTCTATTATGTTGGCGCAATCTTGCGTAATTTTGGTAATTTTGCAATAGACTTGTTATGTAAAATTGCAGGAATTATGCTATTACGCCACATCGCATAATTACCCGCTGTTCGCAGCAAAAAATGTGCGCAAGAGCACAGGAACAACCAGAAGTGAGCAGCTACAGTTTGCAGTGCTTGAAGTACATCATCACGTTGAAAAAGAACAAAAGGACACATTTCACGCTAAAATATAGCACCAGTGCAATTTTCTATTTCGTAATTATGGTTAATTTCAAATAATTGGGGGAAAAATGTGCTAATTTATGCAAAAGCACATTACTGATTCCCACTTATTATTCCCCACAAAAGATGTCATTCATGTTATTCCCTGACCCATGACTTACCGGAACCCTGTGTAACGCGAATGTGGCTGCCCGCCGCCCCCAAAGGGGGCCACCCTAAAAGGGCGGCCCTTTAGTGCCATTGCGGCACAGCCTACCCCTCGTCCTAGCTGCAGTGGGCTTCCGCCTGGAGCCCGCGGCGGTGGGGGTGTGGGCGTCACTTCCGGTACGCCCAGGGGAGGAGGGAGGGTATGTATACCCCCCTGTCCCTCCCAGCGGCCTCTTTGCCACCAGCCTCGCCGTCTCGACTGTTGTCTTGCGTCGTGGGGCCCGATTCGGCCAAATCGGGAGTCGTGTTTCTGTCCTCGCCGGGCGGCGTGGTCCGGGTTCCCAGCGGATTGTGAGGTTAGTGTTGTAACAGGAGGGCGGCCCACGGGGACGGAGCAACGCTCCACCTGGTCGGCAGCCAATTTCTCGAGCCCGTGTGGGGAGGCGTTTGGAGATGCCTTGGGTGTGCGGGGGGGGCAGTCTCAGCCATCTTGTCTTGTGTCCCCGTAATTGATGGCCGGCCTCGTCGGTGTGGTCTCTCTTGTTCCCCACGGGACACGCTGGGTGCACATCGCGCCCTTGCTGCTGATCCGTTGGCAGGCGTGAGGGGCGGTGCTGTAGGGCACAATGATTTCCTGGTTTTGCCTGGGGCGAGACGCGGGGGGCAGCGAGCGACGCGATGCTGAGGCCCCCGTTCAGCGAGCCAGCATTTGCAAGGAGGGTGCCACGAGAGCCCTTGGGCCCTCCCCGGCGCTGGGGCGGCTTTGGAAGTGCATGCGGGGTGCCCGGTTCAGTGAACCGCAGCAACTGTGTTTATGGCATGTCCCGGATTTTCTTTTGGACTTTGAAAATCTCTGGTAGTAACCTCCCTAAGAACTCGCAAAAATATCAGTAAGCGCAGGCATATTCCAGATGGTGCAAGTCTGGGGCAGACGGTGATCAATAGAGTACCACGATCTATAAATGTATACTATTTAGCAGCGTGGGAGGAGACTTCAATGGTAGTCATGGCGGATCAAAGTTACAAGTGAGAAGTACAATAATGGTGATTTAGTTGGAAAATAAACACCCACCATTATCAAGGAGTCTGTGCCCGCCATGGCTGCAACAAATCGGTAATTCTCTCTTTTCTGGTATGCAACTGTGACAAGTTGCTGCCGCGTCCCTAGTTACCGACCGTCGGCGCGGTTGCTAGGAGATGTTGTCGATTGGAAGAGTAAGGCCAGGTAATCGATTACAGATCACCATGATCCTAGATTTTTAAAGGGATACCGTAGAGCATAGAAAGAGAAGAGAGTGAGACTCCGAAAATCGCGAGCGGCTTTTATAGAGAGCATTATTCATCGCTAATTGAAGAACAACTTGGAAGTGTATCATATGGTCGGGACACCTTCTGCTTTTGTTGAAACCACAAGTGTCTGCGGGCCCGTGTCGGTTGGAGCCGAGCGGGGAGGCATGCTTTGTTGGTTTGGGGCCCGAGAGGTCTTCCCATTGCTTCGGGCGGCCACGGGGCACTGGGGGGCAGTCGTGTGGTGCAGAGAGCCTCGAGGCGCAGGCTAATGTGGTCAGAATGGTGGGCCTCGAGTTTGGGAAGGATAACTGACATGGGTATCCAAGTTTTAAAAGGACACTGCATTCATGCTAGATCACTCCGAGATAGTTTTAGGGAGGGGTGAGATAGACACGCCTGAAGTCTCCTTCAGTGTGCCAGCGGCCAAGCGTGGGCTGACTCTCCACCCGATCACGTTCATGTGGGGGTGGGTGACTACCAGTGGGCGGCAACCCAAGCAATGACTTATGGCTTCGGGGGACTATTGTGTAATGGTGAGGTTGCGAGAATTGCACAGGTCCCTCCCCCTGTGGGTGTTGTGTCACGATGAGCCCAGCGGTGGCTCGGATGCACCGGGGCCACATGAGCGGTAGATGAAGGGATATCCTTTGATGTGAGTCATTTTCTCTGTGGATTTCCCTTCCACTTTTGAAACTCGGTAACGGCAACATTGTCCTGGTGTCAGCAGCTTTAAGTGAAACCTTTTCAATATTATATACAAGCCATGTGCTGCTCATTTATCTTAGGCAACCAACAACCTGTGACAAAGTCAAGAGCCCTGACATGTTGCAGGCATGATGTCCTGCTGCATCATACACAGGATTGCAAGGGCAGAAACAGTAACATACTAGTCGGGCGACACACCATGCTATGCAAATATCTTGCTCGCACGGGTTAAGCCATACCCTTAAACCTCGTTACGGAGGAGAGTAGGTTTTGCGGTTACTGCCACCGAGGGGCTGTTGAGGTTTAGTTAACGTATCACAGCATATGTTCATGGCCGGCTGCGGAAGGAAAGACATGCCTGATGTTGCCTGGTCGCACATGGATTGATCATTGACTTCTCTCTGTTGGCAATGCAGCCTACTTCAGGATGCGTGGTTGGCGCATTTAACACGGCATTTGAAGGTTGGAGGTCAGGAGTGCATACTCGTGCACAACAGCACTTGCGGGAGTGTTATCTGCCCCTGGCAGAAACTTACTTGGGGGCCCCGCCTGGAACAGCTTTGAATTATGTCGGCTAGGTTTCATTCTTCCTGAGCGTAGCCATGTTTGTGTTTTTGGAGGTACTGTAATGCGATTTCCGGCGGATGTATTGTGTGGGTATATCAGTTGGGCGGGGCACCTACGGCCGTTTTAGGTTCTCCGCCATTACCATTTGCACACGTGGGGGAGGGGCTATCTTGGCGAGGCCCGGTCTTCGGCTGTGTGCATTTGGAATGCAGGTTTCATTGGCGGTGCTCTCAAATCCTTGGAGCTGACCGGGTCCCCCCCCCCCTTCCCGCCTCTATCGTGCATAAGGTCACCCGGGCGAGGGGGACAATGTGCCGAGTTAGAGCAGCGGGCCGGATGTTACCACTAGCGGGGGGTCTGAGGCGTCATTGCTGACGGATGCAGGGGTATCTGGCCCTGCCAGCAGCCAACCGTCTCGGGGGTATTGGAGCCTCATGACCCAATTCAGACTACGATCCTCCCGCTTTTCTAGGGCCCGCTCTGGGCAGTTCACAGACCTGGCCCTCCGACTGGTTGGGCTGTCTCCGTGTCATGGTCCTGGGTCCCGGTACCGCAGGCAACTGTTTACCTTGGTGGGTGCAGCTTTGGTAAGAGGGCATCCGAGGGGGAGGCATTGAGCAGGGAGATTCAGGCGGCAGTTTCGTGCCTCCCGGTGCGACAGCGGGGGTGCAGGGTCACGGCTGTGGGGGATTTGGAGGTTCAGGTGTGCGTGCTTAGCATCGGTGGCCCGCTCCAGTTGGGGACCAAGGTCCTTGTCTCTGACCGAATGTGAGCCCTGCTGAGACCCCCCTCCCAAGCACCTTCTATCACCACAATGGCAGGAAGCCAGCCCCATTTTCAATGCGATCTTAAGCAAGCGGCCAGGCAGCAGTAATATCGGATGCCGCTGGCGGTGCGTGACCATTGGTGCAGCAGTTACGCTTGTTTTGGAGACAAGATGGGGGCAATATCCCAGCTCTACATCTAGTGATTCTGAGTAAATCACTTATTTCCCCTAGCAAATTCGAATCGTATCTGGCAGTGCGCCCGATTTGCATTGCAACCGGAACTTATTATTAGGGTGCTCCAATCGGCATGACGGCATTTGTGCTTCCAAACATGCCAATAGTAAGTACTCTGGGGGATCAGACTGATGACCTTGCGATGGTTGGCGCTGTCTGCCATTTTAGAGATGACCACAACAGGCACAGATTAATTCAAAATACATTAAAATTATTATTGCCTGCTGCACAAGCCATTCGTATAGTTTCGGGGACCTGGAATAGCTTGTATTGTCACACTGGCACAAGTGTTAGGGTTAGTAGATTGGCAGCACGGCAGGTGCAATGTGTGGTGTAAAACGAAGTGGCCGCCTGTCGGGATCCCTGGCATATAGTTGCACAAGTGTCAGTGTTAGTAGTTGTGATGTTATGATTGGCAGCATGGCAGGAGCAATGTGTGGTGCAAACTGAACTGACGTCTGTCCGGGCATGGTTCTACAAATTAAGCACTTAACGTGTGGAATTTGTGAGGTCCTGGGGCACTGCGGGTACTCAGCACTGAATCCTTCAGAGGTCAATGATACGAGTACCATTGAGTTGGGCAACACCACGTTGTTCAGTGCCTAGATACCATGGGGTGAACATGTTCACAATTAGTCGAAAATGGAAATTTTTTAGGAATGTTGTGAAATGCTGTGGGCTCACTCAGCAGTGTAGGAAGCGAGAGTTTTGCACAATTTCCATAGGCCGTAAGAGTGGGCAGGCAACAGGTTAAACCCAGCCGAAACAGCAGGGCACTCCGTGTCTGATGCACAATAGACATACATTTGCGAACCGGATTGACACCATTCAATTGCTGCCGTAGTTTATCTCCAAAATGTCTGGTCGATGCCGCTAAGTATGGGCATGCTGCTTCACTTAGGCTAGAAGCACCCGCCCTTTAGCCATGGCAGCTTGGCGAGTGTGGGAGTTGTCACCTTACAAGTGCGCTGTACTTGAGAGGTCGGGGAAACACTGGTTTAGAGCACAAGGGGCAACGATGTAGTAAGGAACACCAGGCATTCCCAGTATTCTAGAAGGGGCAGGTAGCAGGTCATACTGTTCCTCCTCCCCTCCCCATTCCCACTGACTTGTCTGCTCCCTGGTACACATTAGCAGGAATTTGGGAGAGCCAGACCTCACCCAGGGGTGCTTGGCTTAAGTTTGAGGGACAAGTCCAAATATTCACATTTAATGAATGTGTAAAAGTTTTCTATTATCTGTGCATAGTTACAGGCCAAGGAGTGGCGGCTTGGCCCTTGGGTGTTGGGGACGGTTTGGTTGGTTGTCAAGCTTCTCGGATGTTTTTGCAAGCTTGCGCAGGCTGTTGTGGCCGCATTGTTTGGGGCAGGTTAGCATCCCCACCTTACATTTAGCATTCCAACAGCACAGTAGTTGACAGAACATGGGAAACACTTTCCCAAATCTGGCACCAGAACACAAAGTTAGTCAGGGCCAACTTGCCTGTTGGGTGCCTTGTGCAGGTGAAGACTCAATACAGTTCTTGCACAGTCCCATCATTTTGGAATTGAAGCGTTGCCTGAGGTATCCCTGGGCGTAAAGGAAGGCCAGGCTAGCAGCCAGGGGTCCACAGAGCAGGTGCTCTTAGTGTAGTATATGCCAGCTGCATCACCTACACCAAGGAAGCAAGCATGTCTTTAAGTGTTGGGCTGGACCCATACTGGACATCAAGTAATAATTTACCTATGTTAAACTTGCCAGGAAGACAATGTTATTCGGGAGCGATTGAGCGCTGCGGGTGGCCATTCCTTGCTTGAGATAGAAGAAAGCTTTAGGTCCCTGATAGTACTCACATACTGGTCCAGTGGCGAGCAGGCCATCACAACCTGGGTTGGGGGTCAACTCTGTTAAATCCTAGGGGGACCAGGAGGGTACGGGACTGGGGGGTTAGGAAACCCTGACGGAGCATGAGAGATGCTGGCAGTAGGCCCACAGCACTCCACCAGCTCTCCACCACCAGTACATAAGTAGCCCCAATTTTCACCATGTGAACAATACATTAGAAGGCTTGGGATACAATTTCACCTGTCCACTGAGCTATAGCGGCCGGTTGCGTGGGGGTGCTCCAGAACAAGGTGCATCATGTTGGATTACAATGCTAAAGCTCGTAGGGGCATAGTTCAGGCACAGGGGTCCTCCATTTGCCAGATCTTCCGAGTCCCTGCGAAGCGCCATATGGCTTCATGCTTTAATCTTGAGGCTCCATAGGAACATTTCAGCCTACACCACAAACTACAGCAGAGACTGGTAGGGGGAGGTCCCCCAACACATCCTGGCTATCCACCTTGTTGTTCCCAATAACCGCACATGTGAGAGTTCCTATTACCTGTGCATAGTTCATTCAGATACTCAATATCATATTAATTTAAAATTCGCTGTAGTTGTGAGTCGCAAGCGTGAGATTCCCTCAATGCCAGCAACTGCTCACATTGTCAGCAATAAAGCTGCCTGGGAAGTCTGGGTGCAGTCACCACAGAGTAAATTGAACAGGCCACAGTCTGGCAGGATAGGAGGGATGTGGAAGTGATTGCCCCCTTAGCAGCATGACTATTGCACAGGAGGATGGAGGGTGAGTCATGGGACACAGGTGGTGTCGGCAACGCTAGACTGGGTAGGAAGTTTGGCATCACCAACCAGAAGGGTGCCATGTGGCAAGAACCAGTAAATAGGTTAATCCATGGGTGCCTGTGGCCTTATGGCTGGTATATTTTCAAGGGGAAGAGATATAAGTTAGGCACCTAATCGCCTACAACGTAGCACATTAAGGCGGGCGGTGTTGTATTGCAAGTAAATGAAGTACCTGAGGGGACAAACACAGGCAAAATTCCCATAAGGAATAAAGGATACAAGCGAAGTGCTTGAGGACACACTTGCCCAGGGTTACATAGCGGTATTTTAACATGCCAGTTTGCCATGATGTAGCAACCCAAGAGGACTGCAAATGTGTGCACCCTGCCCCATGGGCAAGCCTCAGTGAAGCATAGGAGCTTCTCGCCCCGATAGCAGAGGTAGACAGGCTGGTGTGGGAGAGGCCACCTAACAAGTGGGCTGCTGTCCCATAATTTGGGGACACAGGTGTTAAGCCACATACAGTGCTAGAAGTACTGCAAATACAGGTTACAGAAAGTGGAGCCTACATTAGCTGGGAGGTCTCAGTTCACAGGTTCTCAGTCTAAGGGGTTTTTTGTGCTCCTTCAGGCATGTGCCACCCAAGTGCACGCCTAAGGTTAAGTTGGAAAACATGGGGTGCCTGGTCATGGGGGGCATGGACACGTTCCGCTGGAGTAGGCAGGAGGCCCTAGAAAGCAGGCCACAGGTGAGAAGATAGCTAAGAAATATTTGCACTCCACACCAGGGGCAGGTTACGGGTTGTTTCAGCTAAGCATAAAACTCCCGCCCTGACAGCCAAAGTAGACAGGCGGTTGTGGGAGCGGCCTCCTAACAGTAGGCTCCTGTCCCATAGATTGGGGACACGGGTGTTCAGGCACATACGGTGCTAGATGGACAGCAACTACAGGTTGCAGAAGGTTGGAGCCACATTAGCCTGTAGGGTAATGTAGCCGTGTTTAAGGTTAGAACCCTCTCTCCACAGAGGGAGCTGAGCAGGCGAAATTCCCATAAGGAATAAGGGATGCATGGCAAGTGTAGGGGTACACCCTTGCTCAGAGATTGGCCCAAGGGAGGGGTCCCCCAGTTTCTTAGTGATACACCTAGGGGGCAACGACCTCATTGCCATGGGGAGGTGGTCACCCTTACAAGCCATGAAAGCTGACTTAGGGGATATCAGCATTTACATGGGTCAATGTGAGCTCTGGTGGGCTGAAACTATTCCCCGCAGAGTGTGGCATGGGGCTAAGTCAGAGGAGGCCATTGAACATCCCTGTAAGAGGGAACTGTTCATGGCGTAAGTTCGCAGACCAGAGGGGTCTGGGTTTCATCACACACGAGCTGATTGAGGCTATGGTTAAGGGCTACTCTGATAAACATGGTGTTTATTGTCACCATTGGGTATGGATTTGTTCCCTGGGCCTTGTAGGGGGCCCTGGAAATGGAGGTGGCAAGTGAAAAGACAGCTGTCTTGGTGGCATGGGCCACCCAGGTGTACACCTAAGGTTAAGTTGACAAACATGGGGTGCATTTGTCACAGCATGGACACGTTCCACTGGACATACAGGAGGCCCTAGAAAGTAGGTTGCAGGTGAGAAACGAGCTGTTTTGGTGGGGGGCCCTGGCTGCGACGGTGGCTGCCTCCAGGGCTGTGGCGGAGTTACAGGGCGATCTGGAAGCAGTATGGTACAGTAAGGGTACCTCTGCGGCAGACGGGTACAGTAAGGGTACCTCTGCGCGGCACAATAGGGGTGCCAGAGCCAAAGACCAGGATCCTCATGGCAGGGTCCTGGAGAACCGCGACGGCGCCCCGTTAGTCCTTCGGGCGGTTGGGGGCCTGACCTGATACTCTCCGCCCTGAAAGGGGCGTGAGTAGATGGTAACAAGGGACACGTGATCCAGTGGTGGATCAACAAAGGTAGCGCTGACCGGGCATACATCCCACAGTGCTGGCTCATCAGGCGGGCAGGGGCAGCATAGGCTGGACGGCTGCCTGCCCTGGATCGCCCGTAAGATAACCCACCTTATTGCATACCCTTGTATGGAATAAACCTGCGACAGTTTTTCCCATAAACAATGTGTCTTGTGGTTTATTATGCATGTTCACCTATGGGAAGTGGGGGGACGTTGCCGGTATTGGGACTATGCGAGGGGCAACATAATGGGGATTTTAGAGGGCCTCTCATAAGAAGGGCCTATGTGTCTCACAGGCGGCTGGTGCACTTTGAAAGTGGTGAGGTGTACACACCTAACTCAAATAGGGGTGAGGAAGCAAACCAGCCAGCACTCAAGTGGAAGATGGGAGCGTGCGGTCTCTTTCAGGAGAACATTTTGAAAACAGGGACAAACAGTTAAAAATTTAAAAAAATGTTTTTAAATCCAAATGTTCTGAATGAATTATTCTAATAATTTTATGTTAAACCAAGGAAGCCCTATCATACTAGTGCGCCTAGGGTTCACCCTCCCCAAGAACATTTAAAAATGTTGGCAAAATAGTAGATTGTTGCCTAAAATATCCCCAATTTGTTATTGAATGGGCATCATTATGCCATGAAAAGCCAGATTGTTGCCAAAAATAGCCACATTAAGTCAAGGATGGATCCCCCAAAGCATACACCCCAGACCAAAAAAACCCTCACAAGCACACTTCTTCCCTCACCCCCACACACAATCTGTACTCACAGCCTCTCTTTTATGACAGCTCCAGGGCTACTGGACTGAAAATTCAAATCCACATAGTGGTCAAGGTGTAGGTAAGTCCCATAAGGTGCAGATGATCTCAATGTTCACCTTCTGCAATCCCATCTTTTTATACCATATAACACTACCTGGGATTGGGAATAATGTGTTGCAATGCAGATTACTGCAGCGAATACATACTCTTAACAGGTTTTTGTTCAAGAACCTGGCCCCACTATACTCCCACCCATAACATTTTCTTTTCTTCTGCCTTTAATAAAACATGGTTCCCTCCAAAGGCTGTTTCTATAAAGAGAATCTCATTAATTTGCTTTTGTCATTTAAAGCATTTGTTTAACTAAAGTTTGTTTTGTTGTTTAAGGAAAGTACTGCAGCTACATAATTTGTTTGGTATGTAGCATTTAAAACCAAGCTTATGCCATTTTCCGGGCACTATGAATAACAGATGTTGCCATCGATCACAGTTACACCTTCCTTTTTTAATAAAGCTAAAGTCCCAGCTTCTTCAGTAGTGCAGTTGTGCACACCTTCAGCCGTATTGCGCCAAGTGGCAGGGAGGTGCAAGGGGTGTGTGCATCCGCTTTGCTCACCACCAGGGCACTATGATATTACAGAAATGGCTGCAGGCGCTTTCTGTAATACTGATAGCGATGGCGCAAATGTAGCGCCAGCTCTATTGTGTGAGGGAGTTCTCATTTGCAAGGGCGTACAGCCACATGCAAATGAGGGAATCATTTTGTCATATTACGGATTTGGGAGCAGAGGCAAACATGCCCTTACAAGGCGTACTGACAAGGTGCTGCAAAAAGGTGGTGCACTGTTAGTGCTCCCCTTGAGGGCAGCATTCTGGAAGGGGGAAAGGTGTTCCCTTGGGCCCCCACACAACCCTCTGCTGGCGAGTGCAGTGCTGTCTTTAAAGTGCAGGAGGGTTGCGCCTGCACAGAGATTCATGGAATAGCTTGTAAGCAACCGGGCCATATTTCACTGGATGAGTTGCCCCCAGGGCAGCATGAATTCACAGGTGCCCTGGGGGAAATGCATTCATTATACATAGGGTGCACTATCTCAGTCTACACCAGGCACACCTTCTGAATGGTGTGCCGTGGTGCAAACAGGGAAAGTGCACACTGTATAAAATACAGGCCCAGATCTGGTGCAGCTCCACTGCACAAAAGTCTAGTCATAGTTTGATGCTGTTTTACCATCTGTAGAAGAATTATACATTGGACTGCTCAAGGCAAGGACAGCAATTGGCAAATATGTAATTAATAAATATGCATAAAACCGTGAACTCGGCAGTTTTCAAACCCAGACATGTGACAAATAGAACACCTTAATATTGATAGTATAGCTTAAAACTAGTTTTGTAAACATTTACAAATCACCCCCAAACAAATGCATTTTTAGGTTTCCTAGCTTATCTATTAAAGGGCAGGTTAGAACACAGGCTATACCAAAGTGAGGTATAGTGTGCACAGAGTCCAGTGGATCCCCAGTGGTATAGCAGAGGCTAAAGTAGATAATAGCTTACCTTACCTTTTGTGGTAGTGTGGTTGAGCAGTCAGGCTTATCAGAGGGTAGTGTTAACCATTTGTTATACACAATCAGGCATGAATTGATGTCACACACTCAAAGACTGAATCCAGACCAATTGTTTGTATAAAAAGTTGTTACTTTGGTATTTTTATTTCTAGACCCAAGATTTACTTGGTAGCAGATAAGAAATACTTTCAATACGATTATATTTGACAAGATACAGTGTGTACTGGTTTTGTAGAATCATAAAAGTTACTTTGCAGTCGAAGAAATACGTTGTAAGGGTCGGGCTTGCTCTGATCGCGTGTGTGCAGGGGCGGAGCAAGCTAGAAACAAAAGGGGCTGAGCAGGACGGAAGAGCACTTTGCGTTCTTGCTGACGCTTGCGTATCTCCCATCCTGCGTTTCTTCACTTACCTGACGTCTTCCGCATAGCTCTGACGCCGGAATCCTGGTTCCGGCCTTCCAACAAGAATATCCATACCTTATGTGTGTTGGTGCCGTGTTTTCTTTTCCCTTCTCCCTTTCCTTGCTTTGTTTCCCCTCTTTCCCCATATCTACCATGTTAGCTTTGACATAGTTGGCCTGACATTGCTGGGTGTGGAAAGCTGGAACCTATCATCATATCTTGCATCTTGCCCCTGCAGAAACAATAGGCCAGAATTGCAGTAAGCACTTTAGAATACTTGAAATTACTTTTTAGTTACTTTTCTAGTTTGGCATGAAACAAACTCCTAACACAGTTTAAGCATTACAATGCAGCAGTAAGCAGGTTAACTCTTGTGAAGACACTAGGTTACTTTTGTTGCAGTACAAGACAGTTAAACACAGAATATTTTTCAGAGAAAACCCACCAGGCAATCCTATGGAGAAAAACGAAGTGTTAACGTTGCACGTAAGTAAACAGTTTTGGTATCTGAGTTTTGGGCGGTAGAGCCAAGGTTCCCCAAGGTTCATGTTGGCATTCAAGGTGCACCACCAGCGGCACTAGGGTGGCCGGGTGCAGAGTGCAGGGCGCCAATGTTAGCCAATGGGGCTAAGAAGCACCTCGGTTGGGGGCAGCTCATGGGCAGGCCATTCAGTCTTGGCAGGCAAGCTTCTGGGGTTAAGGTAAGGGAAAAGAGGGTCCCAGGTCAGCACCAAGCGCACACAATCAGCAGCGCAGGGGCGGCTGGGTGCAGAGTGCTTAGGAGGTGTCGGGAGCCCAATGCTTTCCTATCGAGGTTGCCGGTCGAGTAAAAGGGCTGCAGGCTTGAGCCAGAAGGCAGGACAAAGGGAACCAACAACGGGATGAAGTTGAAGAGTTGCTGGACACCAGGACACCATCAGTCGGGCACCTCATGATGCAAGGGATGCAGGTGCAGGGTTGTCTTTTCGTGTCGGGTTCCTCTCACTGGTTCCGGTCGCGGTCGGGGGTCCATTCAGGATGAGGCTGCAGGCATTGAGGAGAAGGTCAGAAGAGGTCGTCCAATGCTGGATCCCAGGTCAGGATCGCCAGGGAGACCTTGATGGGGTGTTAGGCCACTCGGACTCAGTCTGTAAAATTCGGGAGCAGAGTGTTGAGGACTTGAGGTTCCAGCTGGATTCTGGAGTCCTGGCTTGGGTTGCTGTTGGACAAATCTGGTGTCCATGGGAGATCAGAGTCTGTTTGGAAGGCAGGGCAGGTCCTGGGGGTTCTTAGAGGCTGCTGGCTGCAGGCCACGCTGGTTTCAGCTTGCAGGGGTTCTGAAGCAGGACACAGGCTGGTAGGGGTGGGGCCAAAGTAGTTTTCATCGTCCTCTTCTTCTGCAACATGGCTCTTCAGTCCTGCTTCTTCTTGTCGAATCTAGCTTCTGGGTTCAGGGCTGCCCCCTAAGTACTGTATTTAGGGGGCGTTTTAAGGGTCTTGAGGTAGTAGCCAATGGGCTACAGCCCTCAGGGTGACTACATCCTTAGGGTGTTCACCCCACGTGGGGTGTGGGCACCATCCCTATCCCCGAATGGACGGTGCCTGCCATCTGCAAGATGGCAGGCACTGAAGAGTGGGCATCACCTCGCGTCCTCCACCTGAGGGGTAGGGTTGGCAGAGGTGGGTACACCTTCTGGGCTGGGCCACTTTTTACCACCTGTCTTCCCGCCAAAAAGGGGGTGAGAAAGGAAGGGGGTCTGCTCCTCATAACAGGAGAGGCTGGGTGTCGCTGTGCAAAGGCGCAAGGCTTTTGAAGCTCCCCTGCCACAGATGGCTCTGCCTGACCTGGGGGAGGTGTGAACACCTCTGCCCAGGAAAGGCTTTGTTTCTGTGTCCAGGGAGCGAAGGCTCCCACTGCAGGTGTCCAGAATCTTGTTTTGTGGTGGCAGGCTGGTGGTCACCAGTCAGAAACCCACCAGAGGGCTGGTTTGGTTTAGGGGTCCTCTCTAGAAGGCACCCCTGAGTGCAGGGAATAATACATCTGCCACTGGAATCAGTGCAGGTTTATTATTCTGAGATGATTGATACCAAACATCCCAGGATTCAGTAAATCCATCATGGTGCTAGGAAACTCGTAGTGACCAGTTTCCAGACCATATACTCAGGATGGCTTTACTGAGCACTTATAATGTCTAAGAATGGCCTTAGATATTGTAGGGGCCTGCCTGCTCCTGCAGATAGTCCCTCATCCTGAGAAATAGTGCACCCTACCATAATAACATAACATAACATGTGTATTTGTAAAGCGCACGTTCACCCAGAGGTCTCTTGGCGCTGAATAACAGATGTTCATTGTTACCCAACTCAATGGTACTCATTTTATCGACCTCAGATGGATGAAAGGCTGAGTGGACCCGCCGGGATTTGAACCTGTGACCATGAGGTCGAACACAGGCCCCTGCAATGGACGCATTAGTCCACTGAGCCACCAGACCCGGCATAAGGGTGACTTACCTACGCCTCATGCAGTGCTGGGCAAGCATGGCACACAGAGATGTGTGCCATGTCGACTCTTCCTGCACCCAAACATGCAGGCTACAATGGCAGTGGTGCATGTTTGTAGTGAGAGGTCTCGGAGGGTGGCATAACATATGCTGCAGCCCTCAGAATCCTTTCCCTGGCTACCGTGCCCTTGGTACCATAGGTACCCCTTACAAGGGACTTATAGGTAGGCCAGAGTTGAGCCAACTGTGGAAACAATGGTACAGTTTAGGGAAAGAACCCAGGCCCTGGGAACCTGATTGGCAGGGACCCAGGGCACACTCAGTCAAATTGCATTAGGTATCTGCAAAAACGTTAGGGGCAATAATGCAAAAAGGGCACTTTCCTACACTAGCTCACCCTCAAAACAATGTCAGTGCAACAACACCTTGAAACATGGGATGAACAGTCTCATAATAAATGTTGAACACCTTTAATTCCAAAATATAATAAACCTGCAAAAGAAGGAACAAGGATTACATTTTATAAAAGGGACTTTTTTCAGTGAACAGATGTGGGGGGGCGAGGGGAGTTGGTTAATTATATATTTATGAGACCAAGCCATTCTGAAGGACATCCACCTGCCAAATGTCAAGTTATACACCAGTCCCATCGAAAACTCTTAGGGCCATATGTATCAAACCCATGTTTTGCGATTCTCAAATAGCGATTTTTTGCGAATCGCTATTTGAGAATCGCAAAACGCGATGTATGTAGGATTTGCAAAAAGTTTTGCGAATCCTACATATTCCTTATTTGCGAATCGCAAATTGCGATTCGCAATTAAGGAAACCCTCCCCATTCATCCCTATGGGCATAGAGGCCCATAGGAATGAATGGGAAGACATTCCCAATTTGCGATTAGCAATTAGAGAATCGCAAATTGAGAATGCAATTTCAAGGGTGCAAGGGTGTCAAAAGGACACCCTGTTGCACCCCTGAAATAAGCATGGGTGCACATGTGGCGCAGATACATGCCCTAAGGGCATGTATGTGCGCCACATTGCACTTTGAAAAATGCAAAAAAAGTGCATTTTTCAAAGAAATTACAAATTACCACCAACTTGAAGTTGGTGATAATTTGCGATTCCATAAGGCCAAATTGCACTTTTTTGTGCTTCTTACATTGCATTGAAGGAATCGCAATTTGCAATTCCTTAAATGCATTTGCAAAATAGGGAATCGCAAATTTTTCGATTCCTTATTTTGTGAGGCAGTTTTGCCTTCATACATACCACTTAGCCAAATTGCGATCGCAAACGCTGAAATTCTGCGAATTTCAGCGTTTGCGATCGCAATTTTGGTTGATACATATGGCCCTTAAAATTGACTCGAACTGACATCATGGCGGTTCCTGTCAATGTGGTAAAAGTTTGATGGACGGCGCTGTCAAAGAGGACGGCTGCTCACAACACTTTTACACCAGTTTTTTAAACATAAACTCCCAAAGTGGAAGTTTGTTTTTGAAATACAAAAACTAATAACCCGCACACCATGGGAGTTTTCTCCCATGGTGCGAGGTCATTTTTGTTTGCTTTTACTGACCCACACTGCCAGGTTTTTCCTGGCTGTGACGACACCAAACAAAAGCCATCCGATCGGCCACTGTAAATTGGGTGAGCTGTCTGAAGGCTAATCTCCTATGTCTCCTGCTCCTTCAGGCCACTGGAGGAGGATGTCGGTGACAGAGCTGGAGTAAGCTCCGGTGTCAACATGCTTTCGATTTGCCCGCCTCTAAATTGGGCGGCTAGACCATGAGTTTGGCAGATAGGGAACTCCGAACACGTAGGAACCGGCTAAGGTTCCGATCAAACTGCACAGCCATTTGAGGGACTGAATAAATCAAATCAATTAAATTTCTCCACTGCATCTTCTTTGTAATCCATGCTTGCTGCTTTTCTTTTCTTTGTCTTTTTTGTTTCATATTCACTTCATTTCATTCACTCTTCAACCATGCTGAAAATTTCGCATAAACGCCATCGGACACCATCTAGTTCCACATCTCACATCTTTATTTAAAATGACCCTTCGGGAAACGAAGTTCCCTTCGTCAGGGGTATCTACAATAAAAGATTAAAAAATTCATAGGAACTGCCAACAGCATAGGTAATACACTCTAACAACAGATATAGCTCAATTCATTTACATTTCTTCCAATATGCTGCGCCAATGAATACTGTGCAGACCCGTCATCATGCTGGTCTAATACGTTAGTAGATGATAATGCATCAGAGCGGTAAATTTAAAATCTGAGGGCATATTAGCAAGACCGGCGATAAAATTATCGCCGTTTTAGCTAACAGGAAACTGCCGCTAAAACGGCGATAATGGGCTTGCTAATATGCGTTATAGAATTCCAATAGAAGCCCAGGTTAGATGTGCAGGACATCTAACCTGGGCTTCTATTGGAATTCCATAACGCATATTAGCAAGCCCATTATCGCCGTTTTAGCGGCAGTTTCCTGCCGCTAAAACGGCGATAATTTTAACGTGGGTCTTGCTAATATGCCCCAGAATCCTTACTCAACTCGCGAGTGACTACCATTGGGACCTCCCATATCACAGTGTTAATCTTACCCACCTCCGCCCGTAAACCTTACATTGCTGTCACCCTTGAATTAATCAAACGCATTAGGCTTACCATAACGTGAGTGCCGGTTTAAAAATTAAGGGCCCTGATTCCCATGTCTCACAGCACATTCTCCAAAGCGAAGTGCATACCAGGTCCTCATGATTACTGCTCAATGGCGTATCGCAGCCCAAACTGCATGCTCTGTCTATACACCTACTAAGTTGTTAAGCGCTCCTCCTTTACCCCGCAGGTGATCTATCCCGTGCAGATGACGCTACATTAGATGACGGACTACAACTGCTGAACTTCACAACATCTACCCCTCTCTTCACCCAAAACAATACATATCCCAAGGTGCACCTCTACAGCATGTTCCAACTCTAACACCCTGATGCTGACTAGTAACAACCTAATCGGTGTTACAAGCTCTAAAAGATTCTCTAACATATAAAATATAAACGAATTTCAATTACATCATGATTAATGGGATCCATTCATGTCAATTTGTCTACTGGCAGTGACACCAACTTACTACATCTATCATTATGAAATGCTGGTGGCAGTCTTTCGTGTCCATACAGCTTATAGTTTTTTATCAATTCACATGGTTTTTTTCTCCGTTTTTTTTCGTTCATGCTTTTCTTAAAACTTTACGTTCCATATTTAATCAAGGGTGCAGATTCACCGGGGTGGGCGGAAAAATCATTCAATGTCAACAAGGGGGTGGTGAACTGCACACCTGTGTACTCCATGTTTGTCTTGCTTAACCGCTTCAGCACTGTAGAGGCGTGCAAGTTTGCTCCGCGCTCCGCCCAACTGCGCTGCATAGGGAACTCTAAATCAGCCCCATGGTCTCTTGCTATAAACAATACAAAGCCCATTCTCCCTCCCACCTTCCCTTACTAATCATGAGGGACAAAGCTCAAACTGTGCACCTCTGGAAACACAAAAGAACTTGAGGTGAATAGTGACTTTCTGTCAGTAAATTCTAAGAAAAATACATTCTTACTGTAAAGAACAACAGATCGCTGCTCATGTCTAACAGCATAATTGTTCACAATTAGTCAGTTGCAGATTGCTTAGGGGTAGTTAGTCTTTTAAAATGGATGCACAAGAATCTAATTTAAGAGTTACTGCCAACATGTTCTTCATCTCTAGTGGCGTCATTTATTCAAGCAACACCCCTCATTATCTGAGACAGTAAGCCCTTAATGGGCTGCCCTGGGCAAGTAGCAGGATTCCATTATGGTCCAACAAATGCTAGTTATGCACCCGCCCTTGCACATCGAGGGGCATATTCTCAAGGAGCTATCGCCGAGTTATCGGCACTTTATCGCAGCCAAAGTCGCGATAAATTTATCACCCCATTCACAAGCCGGTGCTAACAGCCCATATCACCAGTTTACCTGCGATAGCAGCCGCAAAAAACATTGCCACAGATGACCCCCGCAACTATCGCTAATGAGATGCAGAGTAGGCGTTCCCGTGCAAAAAGCTGCGAAAACACCACTCCGCAACATTCTCAACGACCAGCCAGATCGGCGACAAGACCACAAAACAGGCGATAAGGCGTGTTAGCAGCAGGAAACCTGCTCTGACCTGGTGCAAAGTCGGACCACAGCCTGCACCAAAAAATGGAGCCCAGCCCAGAGCCACACCTGAAGGGCAACAGATGCCATGGAACCACTGATCATGCAGCTCGGACCAACAGGGCCACAACACCCACCACCCCCAGGACCCCCCCTCCCCGGGCACCCGCTCCCCCCCGCCTGGCCAAAGACATGCCACATCAACCACACGGAATCATGTACCAAATAATCCGCCTGATGTCTACAATCACATTTGGTGACATGGATGTGTCGTCACAAAAATGAGCATCACACATACACCTTCGATGTAACAAATGAAAATTTATTCAAAGAGACACAGAACAGAAATGAAGACACATGGCGGCTCCCCTCGGGACAATCCGTAGGTCACAGCCTGCAAGACAAAAATCATGATGAGAAGGTGTGTCTTGCACACATCAAAGGACAGAGAGAGAGCGAAGGAGAGAGAAAGAGAGGGAGCGAGAGAAAGACGGACAGAGAGGGGGAGCGAGAGAAAGACGGACAGAGAGGGGGAGCGAGAGAAAGACAGACACAGAGGGGGAGCGAGAGAAAGATGGACAGAGAGGGGGAGCGAGAGAAAGAAAGACAGAGAGAGGGAGCGAGAGAAAGGCGGACAGAGAGGGGGAGCGAGACACAGATAACAGAAGAGATGGACAGGGAGAGAGAGTGCCGACAATGCGCACCCAGGCCACACTGCTCACCTGCTGCCACCGGTGTGTCTCCAACCACGTGCTGGTATGTAGTGCAGTTCACCAGGTCACACATCTGAAACAGATCCGTCATCTGAAACAGAGTCCAGATACATGAATGGCAAAGTACATACAATTGCACAAGACATCATCGCCTGTCCGCCCCTGCGCACCCAGGCAGATGCACCCCATCCCCTCCCGCCACCCAGCGGTGCATGCCCGCCACTGCGCACCCAGGCCTCACTGCTCACCTTCCACCCTTGGCGTGTAGCAATGAGGGCCCACCACGTGCCGCTGCAAGCCACATGCCCGGGGCCCGCGGACATGGCACCCTCCACATCATGCAGCCCCGCTCCGCAGGCCACCAGGTCTCACATATGATTCTGGGTCTTGATTTCGCCATGGCAGAGGACATACCAGTGCACCCGGCATCATCGCAGGCTGCACACCCGCTCAGCCCTTGAGGTGCCACTAACTCTGTGATCCGGGATGCGACGCCACATGGCGGTAGGCCAGCACTGCCCGCTGGCTCTGGCCTACACTGCGGTCCAGCAGGGCACACAAATCCTGAGCAGTCCGGACCGCCGGGACGGGGCATCATCGCAGGCTGCACACCCGCTCAGCACTTAAGGTGCCCCTACCTCAGTGCACCCAAAGTCACCGTCCCGTGGCGGTGTGCTTGTGCCGGCCGCAATGTATCCGGTGCCACCAAGTCTGTGTCCCAAAGTCATGGACCCTGTATGATTGGGTATCGTGTTGCGGACGCCATCATGTCACCTCCGGTCCTGGGGAATGTGATGTTGCAGGGCCCGAGGCCCTCATGCCTACATTGACACCACACGGATGCACCCAGATACAGAGTGGAAATGGCATCGAGCACGTGCGCCCGGCCCTTTTTATTGGCAGGGTCACATGTCCTGTGACGCGTGTGCTGGATGGGTGTGGTGTGGGTGTAAACCAGCCGTGAGGGAGTGGCTGTGGCATGCTGACAACTAGACCTGTGAGCAGCAGATCACTACAGGAAAGACATGGGACATGTAGCGTTGCCGTCCCCCCCTGTGAGCGTAAGCAGAGTGGGCTGGCCTGGCGTATGCCAGTCCAGCGTAAGGGTGTGTAAATGACCCCGGGGCCCTGGGCGTGGTTCCTTACTGGGCTGGACAAGGAAGTAACTCATGCGTGTGTCCCTGTTGTTGTGTCAGCGCCACCCGAACAGCATTCGGCAAAGTGTCACCCGGTGACCCCTGTTCTACGACATGAGCCACATGGATGTAAGAGGAGTCCAGTGAGCCTACATTCATCCATACTTCCACACTTGAAAGACCATAGATATGACACATCTGTATGAATATGAATGTTTAATGCACATTCAGTGGAGTGTTGCATCTGGAGCAGTACAGGGCCATGCAAACCCCACATGACGATGTTGTCCCGTGGAGGGCCAGCCAGGGTCCTTCAGGGAATGACAAGTCAAGAGGAAGAGTTCAGTCTGCAGTCTGATTGCTGTGTCAATGGCGATCAAACAGCATATGGCAGTCCATGTCGAGGTCCAAGGTGAGTGTCGCAGAGTGCATCGGGGGACAGTGGAAGGTGATGATGCAGAGGGCAGTACCAAGCTGAAGCCGGACCTATGGCTGAGATGCATGCTGCTGTGTCCTTCTTACCACGAGGGTAGAATCATAAGCATCTTCGTCCTCTGCTGTTTCATGTGCCTCACGTGTGGGTGGTGGTGTTCTGTCTCCAGCACTGTGTGGCAGTGACACATCAGGGGGCGGAGATGTGGATGGAGTGGTGGCAGCAGCATGCATCCGCGCCAGGCCTTGTGGCAGCAATGCGATGAGGATGGTCCTTAGGTCATTGAGGAACCCAGCTACCTCTCGCTGGTGTGCAGCCGTGGCAGCCGCTCGTTCCGCATTCGCTCGCTCCATGGTCTCCATTAACCTCTGCATGTTTCCCAACTCCCATGTGACATCGCTAGAGCCACTCTGACTGGACACTTGTACTATTCTCTGAGTCAGGGCTCCAGCGATGTCAGCCATGGTCCGTTGGAGAGCATGGAGCGGACTGTGGGTGTCCGTTAGGGACAGTGAGTGGTCCCTGATGGGACTTAAACACCCACGTATGGCATCTAGTTTGTCTGCCATGCGGTCGAAGCCCACCCGCACCTGTTCAGCCAGATTCTCCTGGCACCCCAAAACACGGCATTGGAAGGCCATGTGTTCTTCGTGGGGGTCCTGGGAGGCAGCAGTGGTGGTGGGTGCTGCCTGCTGTGTGGTCTGTGCAGGGGGTTGGGTCTCCTCGTAGTAGCTGGGCTGCCCAGCTCCTGGAAGTGGGCTGCGTAGGCTGTCCACGAGCAGTTGGAGGGTGTCAGAGTCGAAGCTGTGGTGGTGCTCTTCGTCTCCAGAGAAGAGAGGGTCGGGCTGCTCTGCAGGAGGTGTTGATTCTCCCTCTGCAATGTGAAGGGGAGATGCAGTTTAACAATGTGTCCACATGTATGTTGTCGCATTGTACATGTTTTCATACAGACAGCATGACTGGGTACATTGTGGCTGTTTGGTAGGAGCTGCCTATTTGATGGGGGACAGTGGACATTTCGACAACAGACGAGTGTGTTTGTACTTGTAAATTATCAACGCACATTTCCCTGCAATGCCAAATGTGATTGGCCAGTGTCTGCACCCAAGCGGCACCAGTTGTGTCCTATGTTCTGTTGTAGGTGTTTTGCGGATTGTGTCACATCGTTGTCAATGTAGATGTGCTCTGCATGTGATGTGTGTGCTGCATTTTGGGGGAGTCGCCCCTGCAGCTCAGATTTTGCTGACCCTTATCCCTTTCATGAGGTGTGCCTTTGACTTCTGTGCTTGTACAGTGCTGACATGTTGCATACTTGGGTACATTGGTCTCTTGGTGGGAGTTGGTGGTCTGGGGCATGGTTTGTCCGCAGATGTGCTCAACTTAATTGTGCATGTGTGCCATTGTGCCCATCTCTCCCCGTCCCCCCAGGCCCTGGTCGTTACTCACCCTGTTGCTGTTGTGTCGGGTCCTGTTGAGCAGTGTCCGGGCTCTCAACTCCTGCCACCGTCTCCCCACTGATGACTGTGGACACCATTTCCTCCATGTCGTCCAGCTCCTCCTGTGGCGCTGGGCTCCCACCTCCAGTCTGCATTGCTGCCTTCAGGTTGTTGGCGAGTTTCAGCTTGGTTTTGCTCTTGACATCTTTCCAGCGCCTCTTGACATCGTCCATTGTCCTCTTCAGCACTCCGACTGCATTCACCTTGTCCACGATGGACTGCCATAGTCCATTTTTTGTTGCCAATGACACAGTGGAGGTGACGAACATTTGTTGATGGTGTTCTGTCACCTCCGTTATCAGGATCCTGTTTTCCTGCGGACTGAAGCGCTTCTTCCTACTCTTCTTGTCCTTGCCCTTCCCTGACCCCGAAGTTCCAGGATTGTCCTCCGGGGGGCTTGTGGGGTTCTGGTTCTCCTCCGTACTTGCTCCGGCAACGTCCATTGTGCTTCGCTGTTGTTTGGCATTTGCTTGTCTGTTTTTTTTCTACTTTTATAGTGATTGTTCCCGCCTGACGCGTGTGAATTGCAGGCCTGTAGCTGGGTTTTGCTGATTTTCGTATCGCAATTGGCCTCATCGCAGCTTTTTTTGCGTTCGTGTTTCGTATTTTTGCAGCGTGGCGTTGATTTTAACGCTGTCAGTTGACGCGTTATCTGGAGACTATCGCATGGTACCGCCGTGTTGTGAATACTTGGTTAACACGGCGTAAATTTCCCACGATAGACTGCGATGTTGAAGGTTGCGTTAAGTTACTTTTGCGATGGTTATCACACGTTCTTGATAATATGCCCCCTAAAGTCACGCAGACCCATTATCTATTGGTGTCAAATTAAACAAAGTCATTTCAACATGACCAAGTGTGTAAAGTTGTTTTAAAATGTCCAGAAAATATACGTGAGCTGAACCAAACCAGATAGAAGGCATGTTGTGAAGCTAATATACCAGACCTCATGCCTTCCCTATTTTACATGTGGCCTCTTATTTGCTTCAGGGGGGCAACAAAAGTTTGCACCTCTTTGCAAAGGAGCCTGCTGACAGCCCTGTCAGACACTAGGATGGGGCTGGCTGACCCTTCTTCAATCCAGCTCTATCCTTGCTTGTGACTGGTGTTAAAATAAAATACAGCACGTTGGAAGGCCTAAAAGTCTAACATGTGTTCAGTGCAAAAATACCAAACAGCGCAGCAAATACAAAGGCAGTGCTTAACTTGTAAAAAAAATAAGTGCCAGGGTCCTCGTCAGGAAGCCACTGCAGTTTGCATCACCCATTGCTACTTCCAGTGCTGCCAATGGAAGAACCAGCACAGCTGCTAACCATCACACTTTACAAGTGTGATAATTCAGATGATTCCAGGCTCCCAAAGTTGTAAGAATGGCTTGAGCAACGGATATTTGTCATTGCTAACGTATATTGAAGTAATAAACAACTATTTTGGTGCTCATCTCTAATTTAAGCAAAGAGTGCCACCAAGTGGCACACTGTCATATGTGCTGGTGCAGATAATTAAGTGCTGGTGATGAGCACCGGAAACCACCTGCTCAAATTAAGCATAGCAACAAGGCGACAATTGTCATTTCACCCATCCAGAGCTCTCGCTCAAAAGGCAGTTGGACCATGTAATGCTAAAATGCGTGCACGTTTGGATGGTTCTGATACTCCTTTCTCTCAATACAATTCTATGGAGCATAAACACATGACAGAAAGTGTTACTTCAACAAAACTAACGAGCGGGAGGCAAGATCTTCCCATGAACAGAATTTGAGAACTCATTGAATTGAAGATAAGAACATATAAAGATACTGCTGAATTCACTATTTTCCTAAAATCATGCTTTTGTTTGCCAACATTCAAAGTGCGTTACATAACAATCAATGGGATTACCCTGTGTTCCTCAGAATCTGGGTTTATTACAGTACAAGCAAAGGTTTGGTTCTTGTTGGATTAAGTAACAGTATTCACACTTTCATTCAGAGGTCACATAACAATCTTCTTTATAACAAATTTTAAAACACATGCAAGCCTCAAAGATTGTTTAGAAACTAATGTATATATTGGGGCAGATTTACAAGCCCCTTGCGCCTCCTTGTGCTGCCATTGTGTCACTTTTATTGATGCAACGGCGGCACAAACAATGCGGCCCATTTACAAAGTGACAAATCTAGGGAGATGCGTCACACTGTAAAGCCCTGCATCAGGTATAATGTATGCAGGGTGGGCGTTCCCACGCAGGAAAGCCTCGTAAAAGTGACGCAGTGAAATCTACAAGATTTCACCGTGCCACTTCTAGGCTACCACTGTACCTTATGCCTGCTTGAAGCAGGCATAAGGAGGGATGCAGTACGAGTCAGTGCACTGCTGGAGTTGCGTCGTGCTTGCGACAGGACACCAGCAATTCGTGACTTTTGGGTCAACAGATGCATCAGAATTTCTGACGCATCTGTCAATCCTCTGCTCCATGGTGCGCTGTACTGTAAATATGGCGTATTCATGGTGGCATAAGGGTATCGCAGGCTGGCGCAGGGAAACTGACGCATCTCTACAGATGTGTCCCTTTCTTGTAAATCTGCCCCATTGTTTTTACAACATTGCTTCATAAACAATATACCTCATCGCAAGGTGCTCTGTGCACAGTGAAAAAACAAAGTGCTCCTGCAATATGTGAAAGCATGTGTACATAGAAAATACTTTTACTCTTCATTCAAATCAATTAATCTTGGCCTGGCTGCAGAATCTCAAAATGCATTTTACTTGGACAGACAAAAAATCATTTCTTGAGTTCTTTCCCACAAAATCAGTTAGTACAGGCCATTTCTTATATTCCTTTGATGTTTTGCCCATTTAAGTTATGTGCAGCATTGCTTCATCTAGTTGGGTCTTCCTCAGGATAGCTTGAAAGGAGACACCCGCTCCTTAAAAATGAGAACGCTACCACTTAAGTGGTCCTTTCAGCTTACCTCCACTTAACTTAGTAATGTATGGATGTGTTCTATAACACACCTAATCTTCATGAGTTCCAATCGAGATCAGTGGCTTAGCTAGAGCTTTTGCTACCCGAGGCGATCCCTGAATTTGCCGCCCAGTGACAGCCGGTGCAGGTTTGAGCGGTGGAGGGTGGAAGCGACAGACGAGGGAGGGTAAAATAAAAAAATAAAAAAACTTACCTTGCGCTCACCGCTGGCCCCAAAAAAGTGTTGTCTGGGACGGACCACCCCCCTAGCTACGCCACTGCTCGAGATTGGCCCCTGTGGTTGCTGAACCGGTCAATAGGTCCCCACATAGTTGCCTGTACTGTAAAACATATCAAGAGATGAATTGCCTATCATCCTGTCAAAGCAATTTATCATGAGATTAACGAAGTCAGAGTGAAACATAGAAGGGTAAACTCACCCTTACCATAGTTATCGGGGATGCTTGAAGACTCTCTTCAATAGCGATTTATTCCATGCCAATCACATCCTGTGCAGTCCACTAAAAAAAATAATACCATGTGTTCTTAAACCAAACGGTCCTATCTGCTTCAAAACGTTTTCAGTTTGTTTGAATGAATCAAAGTGGGTTCAACTCAGCCTTGCCTTTGGAGTCAAGTGTCACAAAGTGTCACTAGTGTTTCAATGTATGAGTCTTCCTTACATGACAAAATTCCATTTCCATCAGGTCATGCTTAAATAAATGGATACAGGGCTGGCTTGGCACTAGTGGTACCCAGAGCGACCTTTTTTTGGAACCCCTCCCCATGGCCTCCTCCTCCACGGATTCCCTTACTACCACACTCCACCGGTGCCCTTCATCTCTCCATCGCCCATCTCTCACATACATGTCATGGGGCAGATTTACAAGAAACTAACGCAGCGCGGTGCAGCAAGTCATTTTGCTGCGCCGCGATTCGTTAGTTTCAAAGCACAGCGATGCAACATATTTACAACAATATGTTGCATCTGTGTGCTTCCCCCTGCACTGGCGCACAAACTGCTGCCATGCGCCAGCGCAGGCACCCTTGCACCATGGACAAGGATGCTTGCGGCGTGGTGAGATTGTTGTTGTGCAGGAAGGCTTGCCTTCCTGCACAAAAACAATAATTTGAGGTGATTTCCTCTTCCAATGTGTGCTGTAGTATACAGCACGCATTGAAAGAGGAAGAAAACGAGGAGAAATGTTTTAATTTCACCTCTAGGGTGGTGTAGCATCCTGACGCATTTCCAGATTTACGATTCCTCGTAAATCTGGAAATGCATTAGTGGACATGGGAGTTGCGTGGCAACACCCATGTCACGCCCCTAACACGCAAAGTGTTGCATGAAAATGGGTGACATTTACAAGCACAGGTAAAGTCACGCAGGGTGGCTTTACCTGTGCTTGTAACTATCACTCAGCAGGTTGCGCTGCCAGTGTGTCACGCACCGTGATGCACCGGTGGCGCAAGAGGCTTGTAAATCTGCCCCCATTTGTTTTAAACTCTTATTGGGGTTTGCTTTACTAATAAGAAT
This sequence comes from Calotriton arnoldi, assembly GCA_963921515.1. Taxonomy (NCBI): domain Eukaryota; kingdom Metazoa; phylum Chordata; class Amphibia; order Caudata; family Salamandridae; genus Calotriton; species Calotriton arnoldi. Next base: position 1,329,932 of record CAWUFW010004735.1, read on the forward strand.
GTAATTTTACCCAACCTTACCCTTTTCAGCAACATAAGGAATAGATAATGAAAGACTGGGGAAAATACAAAATGTCCTAACTTATGCTAGTTTGCATGCAGCACTTTGACGACAGTCCATGAGTCACCGTGCTATATTAGGATTGTAACTTATGATCTGCAAGTAACAAAATGATCTTTGTGACAAAAGCAGTAACCCATTGAGCTATCCACATAAAATACAACTCTGGGATCTGCACAGTACATGTTCTTTCTCTGCTACTTTATAATGAGTCTAACCACCCCTAGACAAAACTCTGAAGTTTCTCCAGCAGGAACGTTAATCACCAGAGCATTCTTGCATTTTTATTGTTGCCTGGCATATACTGGACACACAGGAAACTCAGATGCTTGTAAACCCATATTATTTCTAAGCACAGTGCCACCACAGGCAGATCTAGGTGCGGGTGCAAGGGTGGTACTGCCCTAAAACTGGCCCTGAACGGATATGAAGCCCGTAGTCAACCCGCGGTCTATTTGCAAGTGCGTCCAGGTGTCTTCTATTGTGTGCCAAGAATTGTCCTCAGATGAAGGCAAAGATGCGCTGCAAGTCAGCGTGCATGCTATTAGGAGAAGATACATTGCACCTCTCTTCCTAAAATGGCTGTCATATTCCCTGGCTCTCGTGTCTGACAAAATACTCTCTGTCAGAGCAACAGTGGTCCCCCATGGTCTGCAACAACACCATTGTTTAACATCTCCGATATCGTGTAAAAACTTATTTCATTATGTATATTGCAGAACTATAACAAAGTTCGTCCTGGTGTCTTCAGCTGTGCGCCAAGGATCATGCACAGATGAAGGCAAAGCAGCACCGCACATCTCTGTGCGCACTACTAGGAGAAGATACATTGTATCTTCCTTCCTAAGACGGCCACCATGTTCCCTCCCTCTACTGTCTGACAAGATAATATGGGGCATATTTACGTGAAAATGTCAGAGCGCGGAGCTGCACCAAATTTGGCAGCGCCACGCTCCGACATTTTCAAAATGCAGGGATGCGCTGTATTCACAAGAGTACGGCATACCCCTGTGTTTTCCCTACTGATAGTTCTAAATTTAGCTGTCTATCGCCAACGCAGGCACACTTTCCCAATAGGGCAGCCTGCGTTACAGGGAATCATTGTTTATGTGCAGGAAGATGTCCCTTCCTGCACATAAATAATCATTAATGGTGATTTTTTACTTCTATGTGTGCTGCACAATGCAGTATACATAGAAGTAGCAAATCGTCATTATTTAATGATTGTTTATGGGACACCTTCCTGCACATAAACAATCATTAATGGCATTTTGCTCTTTCTATGTGTACTGCAGAATGCAACACACATAGAAAAAGCAATAACGCGGAGAAACAAAAATATTTCTCCCTGTTTTGCCTGCTCTTCCTTGGCGTTAGTTTTTGGAGCTGCCTCAGATTCAAACCTCCTTGTAAATCAGCGGCAGTGTCAAAAGCAATGGGCATTGCAGTGGAACACTCACAGCAACACCCATTGCATGTCCCTTTCACGCAAAGTGATACATGTAAAGGGGCCTCATATACAAGGCGGCGTTAAGCCACAAAAAATAGATTAACGCCGCTTTGTAAATTATTGTTTAACATCTCCCATATCATGTAAAGATGTATTTCATTATGTAAATTTCACAACTATACCAGGGCTCAGGTCCTAAAAAAAAGAAGTGAGGGGACTCACCAAGTTAGGCAGAATGGGCATGGCATCACCACTCGTGATATCATCGAGCGTGACATCACAGGAAGTGACATCACAGCACGTGATATCGCATGTGGCATCACAACCCATGACCTCACAGGAAGTGACATCAGATCTTAAGACCTCACATATGCTTAGCAGGTCTATCATGAGTACATTTGAGCGCATTACAATATTTAACAAATTAGATTTTGCATTGGGTTGTTCCAAAATATTGATGCAACAACGACACAAAATCTGGGCCTCTACTTATACTTACATTTTTTTTAAACCCTGCCAAAAATAAATTGGCAACAAGGAGAAACATGGCAGTAAATCTGTTCTGCTTAATTGGTTGCAATGTCTGCATTTTAAAATATCTTATGGGGTTAAGGCACCTGCTGCAGATATCTTGTGCGCCAGCTAAATCTAAGGGAATAATAATAACAGTAAGATAACTCTGGAGGATAGCGTGTTTTCTGGAGGGGTACTCTATGTTTTGCCTAGTCATAGTTTTGAATCAAAGTAGCATAGAGCGTTAATATGTCTACTGCAAAGCACAATATATAACACGAAGATAACAGATTTTTATTTTATGTAAACGGGCAAGTGGGTTACTGCTTTTAAGTCAGAGATCCTTTTGTTACTTGCAGTTCATAAATTGTAATCCTTCTAATATAGCACAGAGGTATGAATGACATGTGGCACCTCCACCTTATAACTCTCACTGTCTTATGTAACATATCCTTTATATTGATGTACACACATAAGATTTATTGTCAATGTATAACCTGTGCGTGTGATGAAAAGAGCTCTAACACCCTGCATTGGGATGATAGTGGCACTACTCATCCCACTGCAGGATGTCAGAGAGCTTCACATCACACATACACAAATAAGAATTGAAATACCACTATTTTGTTTTATTTCTTTTATAGCGCTTTGGCACTAGTGTAGTGCTAAAGTGCTATAAAAGAAATAAAACATAATAGTGGTATTTAAATTGTTATTGGTGTAAATACTGGGGCGACCTTCACATCTGACATTCTTACAGTGTATGCATATCTCTTATATACAGGGACGGAAAGTCAAAAGTATTTTACTCTTAAGTATACCTGTGAAGTGATAAGCTGTGTGTGCCTTTGTTTCCCCTCTATTGTGCTAAAGTGTTAGGCTCCTGATAGCTCCCAGCCAGGATACTCCAACAAAAAGAGGCCCAATGGTACCTTAACGTCGGCCTTTGCTATGGGCCTAGCTGGAATCTGATAAGCCCCCTCCCAGCCTGCACATTGCTGCTCGGAACAAAAGCAGACAACGTGCAGGAGCTGCTGAAAAGGGTCCCGCATCAGAAAATGACACCGGGACGAGTTCAGCATATTTCTGTTAAAGTGGCACTCCGCTGGAAGAGGCCAGCTTTGCAGCAGGGTAGACAGGGTCTACCCTCTGAAAATTGTGGGTAGATGGCGTCTACCCGCAACTAACCTCGACTCGAGCCCTGACTATACCAAAGTTCCTCCTGGTGTCTTTGGCCGTGCGCCAAGGATCCTGCACAGATGAAGGCAAAGCAGCACCGTATATCTGTGTGCACTCTACTATGAAAAGATACATTGTGTCTTCCTTCCTAAGACGGCCATAATGTTGCCTCCCTCTACTGTGTGAGAAGATACTATGTGACAGAGCAACAACACCATTGTTTTAACATCTCCCATATATTGTAAAGACGTGTCATTATATATATATAGTACAGAACTATAACTAGCAAAACATTTTTTTCCACAGATTAGACGTTCTTCCATACATCTTGTCCTATTTACAGATGCAGGGTGCCTCTCCTACTACCAGCACCCAAATGGTTTAACAGAGAATAAAAGAAAAGAAAGTAATTTGCAAATCTAACAAAGTACCTTCGTTTTAATATAATCTGCATCGAACAGAGGCATGTGTCATTCTAGCATCTTAGATAATTTGAAATCAATTCCACATATGATTGTTCCACTGAATATCACATTTTACCATAAGCATTGGGAAAGTGTTCTCTTGAGCTGCGCCCAGCCCCATAGTTCAACTGAAAAGAATGGAAAATCATATGCTAATTCAACACGAAAAGAACATCTTTTACAAGTATAAACATTTTATGTAGCTCGTTCAGAATGGGAGTATGCGAGCAAAAAGGCAATTAGTCACTATTAAAGATTGCCATCTGCCTGCTAATCTCCTCATATTCATTTAGACCTTTATGTAAAGTATCCAGGAGATGTACCCACTTACACTCTCTCTAGTTCAGTATTGCATTAGTGTCACCACCCCGGAAAATTAGTGTGATCCTTTTTAATACCATCCATCTGAGATCAGTTGCCTTAGGAACACACTGTTATGTGTTTTTTTAGTGGACTAAACGGGATGTGATTTGTATAGAAGAAATGGTCTTTATGCAGCTCCAATAACTAGAGGCGTAATGCAGGTCCCTGCAGCCTATGCAGTGCGACCCCCAACCCTCCAAGGGGACCCCAACCCTTCAAGGGGGCCCAATTCAGCCCAAGGTGAATGGATATCTGTGAGATATGGGAGGCTCGGGCCCTCATCACATTCTATAGGGGGGCCAACCATTGTGCGTTATGTCACTGCTGCTCAGGAAGGCAAGAGTGAATTTTCCCTTCCATGATTCACTCTGACTTCTTTAATCTCACAAAAAATTGGTCTGAGTGGAAAATTATGATTAGTCCTGTGAAATTTTGCCATAATTTGACTGAGGCAAATTACGTGAGTAGGAAAGTGGAGTACTACATGGTGTGTGGGTTATTCATCACCATGTAATACTATCACATACTCCAGAGATGGGCTTTGGATTCAAACTAATAAATCCTTACCTCAGTCCTGGTAGTGTGGCAAAGATCAGTCAGGCTTTACTAGAGGAAAATGTGTTATGCATTTCAGAGTACCAACATGGACGATAAATAATTGACATGACTAGAGAGAAATCAGACACCAATTTGTAAAATAGAGTGGTTTTTTTATTTTAATTTAGACACCAAAATAAACAGAATTGCATACATACAACTGGAGTTATAGATTTTAGAAGTAATAGAAAATCAATGCAAAATAATACAGTAAAAATGTAACATTGCGGTCAATGGGAAAAACCACTAGTGACAATCTGGCACATCGCAGGTCGAGTTGGTTTGTACCCTTGCAGGGAAAAGGTGATGTGGGTCCCAGGACAAGCCATGACAGTCAGTTCAATTTTACCTGGCCCGTGGAGCACTGGTGCAGAATTGTCATCGCTGACCCTGGTACTGAACGGGAGCCGCAGGAGAGCTACTTTTACCATTGAAATGGTGCTGCTGTGGAAAAAGACAATAGCAGAGTGGTTGCTGACATCGCTTGAAGTTCAGATGGATTTCCCTCTTAATGCAGCATTGAGTAAAGGGGTCAGTTGCCGGACTGGTGACCAACAAGGCTTGGCAGAGGTAAGAGGAGCAGAAAGAAACTTTGATGTCCGGTGGTCCAGGGGAATGTAGTAGCTGCCTGTAACTTTGTGGATGGCAGTCCCACAGTTCCCATAATACACTACACCATTTATATTTGGGCGATCCCTTAGCGGTCCCAATGGCCAGCGATTCTTTTGCTCCGGAGCATTATTTTAACTGCAGTTTGCAGGGGACTAGTGCCACTAGTCCAGGGAAGTATGAGGGTGCTGCCGGCTTCCACAGGGGTCCTTCTGTCTGGGGGAACAGAGAGATAGCCTAGGACACGTCTTGATCAGGCAGTTCCAAGAGCGTTGCCACTGGTGCAGGGTATCCCTCTTTTGCTTTGGCAAGTGTTTTTATCGCTGACACAGGTCTCTTCTTCTATCCTCTTTGATGCAGGTTGGTCAGAACTGAGGTTCTGATGTCAGGGGTGTCCTTTAAATCCTAGATTACGGGGAGATAGGGGTGTTGGACCTAGTAGCCAATGGGCAGCCAGTCCCTGCAGCTAGTCTGCCCCTGAGCTGACCACATTCATGGGTGTGGGTCACCTTTTCTACCTAGACCCTTCTATTCTGCCTCTTCTAAAGATGGCAGAAATCAAATTTTTGTGTACAGACCAGGATGCTCACCTGGATGTGTGGCTGGCCTTCTGGGGATGTACACCTCCTTGACTGCCTAATTCCCCATCTGTCCGGGTGAAAATGTGCTTAGCGAAGGGAGACGGCTGTTTCCTCCACTGGGAATCAGCCCTGATACATATCATAGGCGGTGCAGCCTTTGAAGTTCACTGCATTGATGTGCCACTTGACTAGCCTGCTTGGGAGGAGGGAGGTGTGACCTCCTTCCTACCCAAGCCTTTGTTCCTGACTCCTGGGAGAGATCACACTGCCTGGCAGGAGGTCTGAATCCTGTCTTGGCGGCAAACACAGGAAAGGCGGGCTTGCCAGCCAGAGCACAGAGAAGTTGGGGCAACAAGGTGGTCAACATCTAAGGTAGCTACCTGGGTGCATGCCACATTGCCCTCGACATGAGACTCGTGTCAGGGGGGAGAAGGCACGTTGTTTGAAACCAAACACGGCATATTTAGATGGTACCATAATGGAGCTGTCAACCTCAGGTATGCCCACCAGCAAGCCTATGTTATCCTGTGGACCGTCTATCACTTATAGTGTCCTTTAATGGTAAAGGGCACTATAGGGTCATATAAGCTTGCGCTTACATGTCCAAACCTTTGATATAAGGCACCCTGCCTTCTGGGTTTTAGGAGGCCTTCCTTACGGGTGACTGACATATATCAGAGATAGTGTATTGACTTTGTCACACATGATGTGGACAAAGTTAAGTTTGAGCAATTTGTACTGCTCCTGCAATCTAAAATGCAGGCCTGCTGTCAGTGATTTACTTGGGTCACTCAGGGTGGCACAAACAGTGCGGCAAGTCCTGGGGACTCCTTTACCACCCCTGCCCTGGGTACCACTGGTTCCATATACTAAGGACTTATAAGGGGGGGGGATAAAGTCCTTGTCAATTGGGATCGCCAATTTACACATAACAGTTTTGGAAGAGAGCACAGGCCCTGGGGTCAGGGTAGCAGACTCCACTGCACTATCAGAGTCAAAATCATCAGCATTTGAAGCAAAAAGTTGGTAAGTGACCATCCAAAAAGTGCAGTTTCCGACAGTGTGAATTTCACACTTCTATAATTCAAATTTGATTGTGTAATATATCAGTTCACATTGTGATATTCATGTGCAAAGAAGCATTAATATTTAAGGCAGCAGGAATACATGGTTATTTTTTCTCAACGGACTTGAGGTGACTTGCTAAAATCTTGTCATCGCCCTTGGCAAGATCCTATCTTTAACATTCCTATGCACAGCGAGGCATACACAGCATATCTTTGGATAGTAAATGTGTGGAGAGTCTGAAATGAAATGCACCACTCACACATGCGCAATTTAGGGAGCCCTAGAGTGAGGGTGGGAGGCAAACTCCACTCCGCCGGTGGAGTTAGCGGAGCTTTGCCCACTCTGCTCTCTGCTTTGAGCGTGGAGTTAACAATACTGCCCACCGCCGGTGGAGCAGAGTTTCCCAACTCAATCGCTGCTCACCCCGTTTTGTGCACTCTGACTTTTATGCCCCCTCTGCCTTACATGCGGCAGAGCCCGCTGTGGAGCACCAACCCCCTTTGACCCTGCCCCTGACTCTGAAGACATACCCTCGTTGTCTGGATTCTGACGAGTCTCCTCCCTCCTTTCCTCCCAGAAGTCCCTTGCTGTACGGTAGTAAGCCGGAGGGGGCCTGTATGCTGTTGTGATGGGTGTCCCCTGTCTTTTGGCTCCCAGGGGTGCAGGGCGGCCGGCTCCTGGACCCTGGACCCTGGACCTGCGAGCCCTGCTGGACGCTGCCCCCCCCAGCCCTATGCACAATAAAGACAGGAGGTAGCCTGCCCACAACTTCACTCTAGTCTTACCTTGCAACCAGCGAGGATGTCCTGCAGGAGCTCCTAGACAAACCTCAGAGACGCCCCAATACCCTACCCCACCCGAAGCAACAGAATAATCCCCACAGGACACCGTATCAGGTATCCCCCTGCAAGCTACACTGTGTGAATGACAAGAGACAGTGGAGGACTCTCGTCTAATATGGAGCTGCAGGCAGGCTGAGGTAATCCAGAGGCTGGCTGCAGGAGGCAACCTTGAGGAGCAGCAGCCCACGGAGAAGGTTCAGACCAGCACACTTTGCATTGTCAGCACACAAGTCTTAAAAATGTAAACACAATGACAAGACCATCACTTGGCCTGTTTTTCTTTGTGCTACACGAGTCAAGCAGCAAAGACAAGCTCTTATCCCTTTTCTGCTGTTGCTGGTGGTGGCTATAGCACCTCCTATGCACCAGCAGCCTTTGATGAGTCTGGAAAACCTGCACTACGAACATTTCAGTAAGACACCAGGGACATCATTTAGGGTTTGGTGGACATCCTGCTAGCCTGCATAGTCACATGGGACAGTGGCCTTCACCAGTCCTGGGAGAGGAACACCTACCATATTTAAACATCTCCTCCCGCCTGGTAGACATTTCTTTGGCGAACGTGTGCACCCACCCATGCCGAAGATTCACTTTTGGCTTAGCTGAATGTTGAGTGAGCTGAGGTGTTGTTTCAGTCCGCTCTGCATTTATTTTTGTTTTTCACAAAAAATTCTAAAGTGGGAGTTTTTTGTGAAAAACAATAAAAAGCAATGGCCGCGACGAGCAAGGAGTTTTCTCCCTGACCATGGTACTATTGTTTTTTTTTTCCTTACTGAGCCTACTGGACCCTGGCAGGAAAAATAAGTAGTGCTAGACCCACACTAAATATACAAGTAGCCGTTTGGCAGATGGGCCGACCTTTTCAGTGTTCGAATGGGAGAGCCAGCTAAGGCTCTGGATTCAGAATCTCAGGTGTTCCCTCACCCGGGAATGAGTTGAGGGAATCGTGAGTTTGACAGAGCAAGAACATCACCATTTTATGGCAGAGACCCCACTCCAAAAATCTTGAAATGGTGCCCTAAGATGTTAATATTGTGTATTTGGCTGCAGGTGCATGAGAATCTGTGTTTGTGTGTGTTTGTAATGTAATGCAATTTAAAATATACTTACACAGCGCACTGTTGCCTATAAAAGTCATCCTGGTAGTAGTATCTACTTGGAAGTGGACTATCAGTTGAGGCTAAAAAGTCGATTTCAATCAAAGTTATCATTATGCGAGAAAAGATAAAGGGGCATATTATCAAGGGCTTTATCGCCGCTTTAGCGGCACTTTTTGCCGCTAAAGCGGCAATATTTTTAACGCCCTATTAGCAAGCTGTCGCTAACAGGCGTTAGCGACAGCTTTCCGGCGATAGCGGCCGGGTTTTACATCGCCTTGCATGTCAGCGATAATTATCGCTAATGACATGCAAGGTAGGCGTTCCCAACTAAAAGCGACAGAAAACACTCGCTTACATACCTATCGCCTATTAGCAATACCCGCGAAGCGATAAAAAAACGCGCGCTAACCCCGATTAGCTCTTGTTTTTTAGAACTGATAAAAACATGACTTAGCAATGAAAGTCAATGGGAGGTGGATTGTAAGGTTAAGTCCCCAGAATTAGCGATAGGATTTTATCGCTAGATTTCTCGCGTTAAAGCTGGGTTTCGCCGCTATCGCTGGATATTTTATCGCAATGGAGATAAACCTTGCTAATAGCATGTTATTTCCGCGGTAATATCCAGCGATAGCCGGCGATAAAAAAAGGCGCGCTAAGCAAGGTTTGCGATATTTATCGCATGTTCTTGCTAATATGCCCCAAACTTTTTTACAGCCTTTTGAAATGTGAGGAGTTGAGGTATGCGGCGCCGATTAGGAGGCCGCAAGTTCCAGACATTTGCAGCCTTGACAGAAAATGCAGAACTTCCCGTCCAGGATTTTTTTTTGTTTCGGGATCGCAAGTCGGTTATCATTACTGGACCGGAGTTATCAAATAGGACTGTAATTGTGAAAGTTATTTTGTAAATAAGTGGGGTGTAGTTTATTAAAAAATGTAAAGCCATGCACAAAGACTTGAAAAAGATCCTTTGGGGAAGAATTTAACGCAGTAGAGAAAGAAGAATGTCTGAGGAGCTGAAGGGTCAAACTGGCGGCTATTTTCTGACTACAATGTAGCTGCTTTATCAGTCCCACTGAGGATCTCAAATGGATAAAGCTACGGTAGTCCAATTGACTGAAAACTTTAGTTTGGACTTCTAGAGGGTGGGTATTCGCTGAACGGAATAGGAGGATTTTTCTCAACAAATTCAAGAAACGACATGTAAGGATAGATAGATGACTCACTTGTTTAGTTACAGACAGATTGGAGTCAAAAAGATTTCCGAACCACCCTAAGGGGAGAAGGGGCTGCAGTTGCACCCAAAGCATTGAGCCAGAAACCACCAGGAAGAGGAGTGAAACTATTCCAGTTAGAAACAACCATTACTTCCGTCTTGTTGGAAGTACATTTTAAGAAATGTAGCAAACCACTCAGCCACTGCGGTTATACAGTTATGCAAGCTGTAAACAGCGTTGTCATTGTAAGGTGATCACAATCTGTGTCTCCTTGGCATAGTTCATACATCTGTGTGCAAGTGGTCAAATAGTCATATTACATAATGTGAAATTCAGCGAGGTAGCTAGCAGAACCCCTTGTGTCTACGATTTAAATTCAGATCAATATGGAGCAAAGTACACTGCTTGCCCTCTATCTGTAAACTGGGGTTTTACCAATTCTAGGACAAAACCACTGACAACTATGGGGCATATCAACAACGATTAGAGATAAACATTGCTAAGCGCGTTTAGCGATGTTTATCCTATCGCTGGATTTCATCGCCGTGATAGCGCTGTATCAACAACGCTTTTCACAACGGCGATAAGAAATCCAGTGATAGCGGGGGAAATCGCCGTTTTGCAGGGAACATCGCTGGTTTTCCAGCGATGTTCCCTGCAAAACGGCGATAACCTTGCTGATACGACCCTGTGGTCGTATCAGCATAATCCACCCCTATGTCAAACATAGGTAAGTCAAGATTTTAGCAGACGTTAGATTTTGGCGAAAACTGCAGTTTTCGCCAAAATCTAACGTATGCTAAAATCCTGTGGGCTGCCTTGTAAATATCGCGATGTGAACATCAACGATATTTGCAAGGTAGACCATCCGGGGTACGCCCAGTGACGCCCACTTTGCATCTCATTAGAGATGCAAAGGGAGGCGTTGGGAAAAAGGGTGCTAACATGCGATTATGCATGTTTGCACCCTCTTGTTAATAGGGCGATAGTTTTATCTCCGCTTTTTTGGCTTTAAAAGCCAAAAAAGCAGAGATAAAGCCCTTGTAGATATGCCCCTACTTTCTTTAACCTATCCATCAGTCTTTCATGGCATAAAATATCAAAAACAGGCAAGACCAGGGCTGAAGTTTGGTCCTAGTCTGCTAGCCTTCTGAGCTCATCCAACATGAAAGCTGGTGCGCTTTCAGTGCTATAACCTGGCCAGACAGTGCAGCATGCAAAATATCATACGTGATCAGCTAGGCTATGAGCTGATAATTAACTAATTACATTTTTTAGTACTTCTTCTTGAAAAGGAAGCTGAGCGATGGGACAAAAATTACTGGAACACCCAGGATTCGCAATAATGTCTTTGAGTAAAGGAACGAGTGTGTGTTGACAAACTTTAGGCACCATTGCATCACAGATGGATTTGTAACAAACATCTAGGAAAGACTGTTGTTGCAAAATAGGTAAGTCAAAACCCCACACAAGTAGGGGGACTGGGTCAAGTGGTGAAGAAAAGAAATGAACAATTTCGGGGCAGATCTACAAGGAAGTGCCGCAGCGCGGCAACGCAAGCCTTTTGGCTGCGCCACGCTGCGGCACTTCCGAAGCACAGGAATGCAACATATTTACAATATTATGTCGCATTCCGGTGCTCTCCCCTGCGCTGGCGCACAAACTGCAGCCATGCGCCGGCGCAGGCACCCTTGCACCATGGTGCAAGGATGCGTGCGTCATGGGGAGATTGTTGTGCAGGAAGGGGCACCTTCCTACACAAAAACTATCACTACAGGCAGTTTCCTCTTTCAATGCGTGCTGTAGAATGCAGCACGCTTTGAAAGAGGAAAAAACGAGGAGAAATGAAAACATTTCTCCTTGTTGCGCCTCCCTACGAGGGGAGGCGTAGCATTCACACGCATTTCCAGATTTACAATTCCTCGTAAATCTGGAAATGTGTCTCGTTTCCATGGGTGTTGCGTGGGAACACCCACAGCAACACCCATGGAACGCCCCTTCCACGCAAAGTGCTGCGTGTGAAGGGGCCATATTTACAAGGAGAGGAAAAGTCACGCAGGGTGGCTTTTCCTCTCCTTGTAAATATGGAGAAGTGAAATGCGCCTCCAGTACGTCACAAAAAGTGACGTACTGGTGGCGCAGGCGGCTTGTAAATCTGCCCCTTCGTTTCTACTAGCTCCTTTCAAGATCAAAATAAAGACAAAATGTTCAATGACTGGATAAGTAGGAGAGAATTAAGTCTTTCAGGACTCCAACTGTTCTAGAAAGAATATCTGCAAGGGAATAACAGATCTTTTTAAACATTTTCAGAGAAGTAGTTGGACAAGAGGGAGAAGTTAAGGAATTTATCACCTGGTTTTAGAATCCTGTTGGCATATTAATTTGCTTTCGTGGCTGAGAGTAACTTTTTGTAAGACATAAGAGATAATTTCAATGTGTCTGTTGCCTCTGAAACATGGTCATTTTCTTTTTTTTCTGCAACCTTTATTTATATTTGCAAAGAAAATGCAGCGGTAAACACCAATGAGAGAAAAGGAAAGGAAAACAAATGCCACCAATAACAAGGGACAGCTGAAAAAAGATAAAAGAAAAAAGGAGTAGCCTCCTGACCCTCAAGTCAACTAGGATGAAGAAGCAAGCCTTATCCGGGAGATAGAGTCTTGAGGGGTGTCATTGGCAGAGTTCTGCTACGGCAGAAAAGAGTCCTGTTGGAAGCATGGCTCCTATGGATGGACCCTGCAATGGCATGGGACACTGAGCCCTGAGAAGAAGAGATTGCAGTCAATGATAACAGTCACAGAAGTACTTCCAACCATAAATAGTATAGCAAGGGAGGGGGGGAAATAGGGAGTAGGGAGGGGGGAGAAGAGCCGACAGACAGGAGTAAGTAAAAGTCCAGTGTCCCCAGGGGTGGAGTGCACTAGGGGACGGGTGTGGAAGGGGAAAGCGAGGGTAGTGGTGCTCCACTCACACAATATTAACCTGCATCATCAGCTTACTCTGAAAGCGCCCCATGCCCTTTCAAAGACATCCAATTTGTCATTAAGCTTATAAATGAGTTGCTCTTGTAGAGCTAGTCTACGAAGTTCTATAACCCACTCCATCAGCGTAGGGCAAATGGGTTGGCGCCAATGGTGGAGAATACATATCTTGGCTACTACCAGCATGGTAGCCACTCACGGATGGAAGTTGGAGTCCATATCGGGAGAATCAGCAATATTAAGGAGGAGAGTGAGGTGCGCTGAGGGGCAGATGAGTTGGGGTGGAACTGCTGAAGGTATGCTCACACCTCGGTTCAACAAGACTGTAAAGGCTGGCAGCTCCACAAGACATGAAACAGGTCACAGTTAGCCGGCAGGCATCACCAACAGCCACTATGGGGCAAGAGACCTGCCTGACATAATTTCTTCATGGACGAGTACTAGTCATGTAGAACTTTGATGTATAGGAATTTAAGGTGGGAGTCCTGGAGGACTCGATCATGTGAACTGAGCAGCTCTGACCAGTACGCTGGGGCATATTCCTGGCCTAAGATAGTTTGCCAGTTGGTTCTGGCTAGAACCATGGTGGGTTCTGAGTGAGCCTCCACTCTAAGCACTCCATACAGACCAGAGACTAAATGGCTGTACCCACCCCATTGGCAAAGATAAGCATTGCATGGGGGAGGGCGAGAAGTTTTCGGGAATGGGCCGAGGACTGAACGCTGGCAATGGGTAAGGTGGCGATGTTTCCAAACATCTGCCTGGGTAAGATTGAACTCCCTCTTAAGTAAAGGGAAGGGCTTGAGGTGTCCTCGGCAAGGAGGTGGTCAACTGAGTCACACTGTGAGCATACCATATGTCTAGTAAAAGGGGGCTCCGGCAATGCGGAAGGCGACATTGTGTCACACTGGGGTGGCCTCATGGAGGAAGGGATCAATCTCAATGAGGATGTGGACTGTTTTCCAAGCTGTGAATACGGCTTCATAATTCTGGTTATTTTTCCAGGGCATGAAGGACAGTAGGCGGTAGCATGGCGGAGTATCGCAGGTCAAGCCAGTGATGTGGCACGTCATGGCCACCCACACTAGCGCTTACCCAGGATCGCCTAGGTGGGGGGCTACCAGGGACAATAGAAAGGCCAAATAATAAGAAGAGATATCTGTCGACCCAAAGCCTTGTGGCTTGGAGCCTCAGGCGCCTGCCACTCCAGATATAGAACCCAATGCCTGTCTCAATCCCCAGCAGGGGCACGAGGGGTACTCTCAGGGGCAACTTGGCAAAGACGTAGTTGTAACTAGATGCCCGTCATCTTCTCAGTTTGAATCCAACCCCATAGGGAGAGGTTCAAATGCTCTCATTTAAGGAAATCCTGCCTAGTCCGTTCTCGAAGTGGTAGGAGATTATCCTCCACCATCTTATGGCTATCAGTGATGATCTGAATGGCCAGATACTGCAGCCCGGTGGGGACCCACCACACGTCATCAGTCTGCAGACAGGCTTTAGTCATCTCTATTGTCCAGTTAATCTAGTAACCTGAAAGACTGGATAAACGAGCAACAATAAACATGACCAAGGCCAAAGAGGAGCATGGGTGGGACAGGAGGAAAAGAATGTCATAAAGAAGTCAAACTTTTGGAGATGAAACCATCCCCAAGGCCCATCTGCACCACAAAGTAAAAGGGATAAGGCAATTCCACCCGAACAAATACATTTTCTGTGTCGAGAGAGATCGCTACTCTTTCTTCTGGATCATCCTTGACATGCCACAAGACATGAGCGAGGGTGAAGAGGTAGTCACCCGACATGTGACCTGGGACAAAACCGACTTGGGAAGGGTGAATCAGTTCTGGGATAACCCTCCCCGCCTGGTGGCTAAGATCTTAGCAAGTATCTTGAGGTAGGCATTGATCAGGGAGATGGGGTGGTAACTGGAGCATTCAAGCGGGTCCTTATCCTCTTTAGGAATAATTGTGATGGTGGCTGTGTTGGAGATCAGACCTAGGGAGCCTGTATCGTTGACTTCCCTATTGGCTTGGGTCGGAGTGGGGGTAGTAGGACCACTTTGGCAATCTTATAAAACTCACCAGGGAGCCTGTCTTCACCCAGGCCATTTACAGGTGGAGAAAGAGGAGATGGCCTCCGCAACTTTCTCCTCATGATGTCGCACCCTAGGGGGGTTCACCCCATGTCTGTGAGGGAGGGGTTCCAAAAAGGTGTCAATATATTCTAAGGAGTGGGTAGCCTCAGAGTAGAAGGTAGCAAACCTCTCCACAATGTCACGGGGTGTGTCAGGGGTATACCAGAAGCATCCCGGATCACTGCTGAGCTACTATTCTCCCTGGCACAGTTTGCTCACCAGTAAGCGGCCTGCCTTCTCACCTTTATTGTATTTTTTCCACTGTAGTTTCACCAGCACCTTTCTGCTGCAGTCATGAAGAGTGCATTTAAGCGGAGTTTGGTGACTTTGAGCTTTCTATAGTGGTCTTGTAACGAAGGTGTAACTTCATACTCCTCACCCTGTAGTGTGTCCTGTGCTTGGAATTTGGTCTCTGCTGAGTCCCTCATCATAACACCCCTCAGCGTGGCCTTTCCGGCAGCCCAAATCATGAGGTCAGAGGTCACGTAGCCATCATTGTCATCAAGGTAAATACAAATGTGGGCCAAAAGGATTCCTTGCGCTCAGAAAGTGTATAGACAAAAGTCCTCATTCGCCATCAGACCAGCCGGGCGATATAGGACCCAGGTCCAAATTGGGCTGGACCATGCTATGATCTGACATCGCAGCCTCAAGGATAGTGCAGTCAGTAACAAAAGGGAGACGCTGTCTATGGTGGAGAAAGTAGTCAATGTGGGATTGTACACCATGCGGGCAAGTGAGGAAAGTGTATGTCCTATCTGAAGGATGTAGTAGACACCACGTATCTATGAGGCAGTGGTCTGACATAAGGCCGTGTAGGACCACTCTATTTTCTCCCGTGTGGGTGTCCGATCTAAAAGCGGGTTGAGGGCTAAATTCAAGTCGCTTTCCAGTAGCACAGGGATCCTGCCAATGGATAAGATCATGCGGGAGTGATCAGCTAGTAAGCAGGTTTTAGTAGCGTTGGGCACATAAATGGAGGCCAGGGTCAGCGTTCTGTCAGGGAAGTGCCATTTAGCAGAAACCCAGCAGCCCTCGTTATCAGTCCAAGACTAGAGCACCTTACACGGGAATCAAGACAGCCACATTTCTTGGAACAAGCTCGAGGGATAGGGGACACCCATCACCAGGGTACGACTACTACTAATGACTGTGCCCACTCAATCACATTTAAGTTTCAGGGATTCAGCGGGGTCCAGGTGAGTTTCCTCCAGGAGAGCGAGGTCCACTCTCTTTGTGTCAAGATAATTGAGGACTTTCTTTCATTTAATGAAGTAAGAAAGGCCATTGACATTCAGGAAAGCACCAGCAAGGGACAACAGCATCCGCTCATCAGAGTACGGACAGGGCGGGTGGGTAGTGACGTTGGCTCTCCGCTGTGAGCATGGTAATGGCAGGGAGCCTTAAAGTGTGCAGTTATGCAGACTGGGGGGCAGGCTGGGAGTGAGGGTAGCAAGGGGTGGGAATGCACAAACTGGAGTTGGAAAGGGGAAAGATAAACTCTCTTTTGTGTCTGGAGCTTAAGCCTGCACCCAGTGGCACTACACATCCCCGGGATATATGTTTCGGTATTGGAGGGGGTGAAGCGCCAAATACCTGGAGCCTCGGAGCACAACTGGGGAACAGGGGATCAGACAGCAGCAAGCTCCCATAGGGACATGAAGAAGACGAATGGTATCATCTACAGGGAATACCATAGCAGGAGAGTCCCTAAAGGAGGTGTAGGAATCCGGGATATCCCTGTGGGCAGAAGAAAGGTCGGTAATCAGTGGACTCAGTCTCAGGTTTATAAAGGATGCAGCAACACAAATGTCACCACATAGGGTAGGGGTGCATTAGGGAGATGAAGGGGGGGGGAGTCCATTCACTGGCAAGACATGGAGGTGGTCAGCCGAAAAAGTGGGAGAGAACAGCCGACAAGGGAAAAGTAAGTTAGTCAGTGGTGGTTGGACCCTCTGTGAGCTGGGGTATCATTTGCTTTATTGGCAACCACAACATGTCTCACTCCCTTCCCCTGTTGAGGGCCTCAACCACCTGGTTGAGGCCAT
Organism: Calotriton arnoldi; assembly: GCA_963921515.1. Taxonomy (NCBI): domain Eukaryota; kingdom Metazoa; phylum Chordata; class Amphibia; order Caudata; family Salamandridae; genus Calotriton; species Calotriton arnoldi. The sequence goes on from CAWUFW010004735.1 coordinate 1,347,138, forward strand.
GATGGTCTGACTCCCTGCGACTGGAGGACTGGTGATGATATGGCCTCTGATGAAGAGGAGTGAGACCCACCACCTATCGAGTATGACATGTCAGACATGGGATCCTGGGTAGCTCTCATATCCATGGAGGAGTCACCAAAGTCTCCAGCTCCCCGGGATCAAGGAATGTCTGATTTTTCTCGTCCAAGGTGACATTAATCTCTGTCGGGTCGAGGAGGCCATATTGACAAAGCTGGGGTCGCAGTGCCAAGAATTTCTTGTGTTTGATGTTGATATTCTGCGAGAAGTCTGCAGCAAATATAATGTGGTGGCCCTCATAGAGCAGCAGTGTTGGTGTTTTCTTCGCAGCTTGCAGTGTGTTTTGGGCATGCTGGTGGTGCAGGAGGCAGGCAATAATCAGGCGGGGAGGTTTATCCTATGTTATAGCATGGGAGAGGACCCTATGTTCCTTTTGAAACTCCAGGGGTTCAGAGAAGTAGATATCCAGTATCTTGGGTATGAAGTCTTTCATGAAAGCCAACATATGTTCCCCCTCCATCCCCTCTGGGGCCCCAAATATATGGATATTGTCCCTATGGGACCTATCTTCCAAGTCTGTAACTATGCTGTGGAGAAAATCAATGTCCTTGCCCCAATCCGGTAGGGCATTGTACTGCGAGTCCAATTGGTCCACCAGCACATCCAGGGTGTCCAAACGAGTGCGAAAGGCAGTCACCTCAGTCCGAAGGGACTTCACCTACACAGCGAGGTCTGTCATTTTGTTGTTCATGGTGGAGAGGATAGAGTCAATGGCAGAGACTTCCTTCGTCAAATCATCCAGGGTCTTCGAGGAGAGGGGATGCTGCTCTGATGGCGAATTGCAGGTGGCCTGGGACTTAGTGCACGATACTGTCTGGAAAAAAAAAGCAATTGGTGAGCCGCGGGTTTAGGAGGCACCATGGAGGGGGAGGGGGAGGGCAGAGGTGTCCAAGTGACCCACCTGACAGCCAGATAGGAGGGTGGATGTCAGGTGGTGGCGGGCACCAGGTGCCCCTACGGGGAGATCCGGGGCTGGAGTCTTAGAAACCAGAACGGCATGCAAGCGTTTGGTGTCTATTTCATGGGGCTCCTTCACATTACCCTGTGGGTCTTCCCCTCATGGGGTAGTTCATCCGCAAATGACCCTAGCGTATACAGCGCTCAGTAAGTGGGTCGACAGCAGGCAATCTTAAGTCTGTAGGGCCTCTAGTGCGGGAGAAAGTGACATTAGGCAGCAGGAAGCCATCCTCGATGTAGGATGTATAGGCGTCACAATAAGGCCGGTAAGCATAACCGGGCAGGGCTCGAGCACTCACCCAATCGCCTCAGGTGCTTCAGGCATAGGCAGGGCTCAAGTCGAGGGTAAACGTGTGTAGACACCATCCACACACTATTTTTAGAGGGTAGACACCGTCTACCCTGCTGCAAAACTCGCCGCTTTCAGCGGAGTACCACTTTCCTTTCCTATTTCTCCCATCTCAGGAATATGGTGAACTCGGCCCAGTGTAATTTTCTGACACAGACACTTTCAGCAGCGCCTGCACATTTTCTGCTTTTGTTCCGAGCAGCAATGTGCAGACGGAGAAGGAGCTTATCTGATTCCAGCTTTGCCCATAACAAAATCCAAAGTCAAGGGGCCATTTGGCCACTTTTTGTTGGAGTATCCTAGCTGGGATCTACCAGGAGCCTCACACTTAGATGCAATGAAATACTTTTGACTTTGTTCAGTCCCTTTATATAAGAGATATGCATACACTGTAAGAATGTCAGATGTGCTGGTCACACCAGTATTTACACAAATAACAATTTAAATACCACTATTTTGTTTTATTTCTTTTATAGCACTTTAGCACTGCACCAGTGCTAAAGCACTATAAAAGAAATAAAACAAAATAGCGGTATTTCAATTGATATTTGTGTATGTGTGATGTTAACCCCTTCGCTGCTAGGCCTTTTCCCCTCCTGTGCTAAGCCTTTTTTTGGCTATTTGGGGTAGTGCGCGCTTAGGCCCCTGTAACTTTTTGACCACATAAGGTATCCATGCCAAATTTGCGTCCTTTTTTTCTAACATCATGGGGATTGTAAAGGTACCCAGGGTTTGTGGATTCCCCTGGAGGGGACCCAGAAATTAGTCAAAATACAGCTAAATTTTGTTTTTTGGGGGAAAAATGCGAAAAAAGGGCTACAGATGAAAGCGTCTTGATTTTTCCCTGCAAATGGCATCAAAAAGGGGTTGTGGGGATGAAATCACCATTTTCCCAGCTTTCAGGGACAAGCAGACTTTTGTCAGAAAACCAACTTTTTTACACAGTTTTGGCATTTTTCTGGGACATAGCCTATTTTTGCTATTTTTTGTGCTTTCAACCTCCTTCCAGTTAATGGTAGAAATGGGTATGAAACCAATAATGGATCCTGGAAAGCCATACATTTCTGAAAAGTAGACAAAATTCTGAATTCAGCAAGGGGTCATTTGTGTAGATCCTTAAAGTTTTCCTTATAGAAACTAACAGTTAAATAAAGGAAAAATTGAAAATTAGTTGAAAAAAACAGCCATTTGTGTCAACGTTTTCACCTGTAACTTCTTCTAATTATGACAGCTATTTGAAGGCAATATACCGTTATATCCGCTGGACCTTTCTGGTTGTGGGGATATATAGGACTTGTAGGTTCACCAAGAACCCGACGAACCCAGAGCCAATAATTGAGCAGCATCTTGCAATGGTTTTTTATTATGTACCGGGTATATAGCAATTATTTTGGAAAAATGTATACATGGAAAAATTGTTATGAAAGACACCTATGTATTTCTGAAATGGGAACAAAATGTAGATTTTAGAAACAGTAGATATTTGCACATTTCCGAAATTGGGAGTACCCATACTAGCATGAGAATTATAGGTCATTTTTCAAAATGACTTATTTTTTACACATTGTCTTTCATTTGGAAGGCAGAAATGCATCGAAAGTCAATAGGTAATAACAGTTGCTCTACAATTCTGTGTTACCCTAAGTCTCCCGATAAAAATGGTACCACACTTGTGTGGGTAGCCCTTGTGCCCACAACAGGAAATGGCTCAAAATGCAACGTGGACGTACCACATTTTCACAATGAAAAATTACCCTTTTTTTGCAAAGTGCCTAGGTGTAGTTTTTGAACCCTAGCTCTGCCGGCACCTAGGGAAACCTAGCAAACCTATACATTTTTGAAAACTAGACACCCAGGGAAATCCAGGATGGGGTGACTTGACTGCCTCCCACCAGGTTCTGTTACCCAGAATCCCTTGCAAACATAAAAAATTGTCAAAAAAACACATTTTCCCCACATTTCTGTGGTGGAAAGTTCTGGAATCTGCATGGATCCACAAATTTCCACCCACCCCGTGTTCCCCAAAGTCTTACGAGAAAAATGGTACCTCACTTGTGTGGGTCGTCCTAGTGCCTGCGACAGGAAACTGTGCAAAACGCAACGTGGTCACACCTCAATTTCGCAGTGAAAAATGACCCTTTTTGGCAAAGTGCCTAGCTGTAGTTTTTGAACCCTAGCTCTGCTGGCACCTAGGGAAACCTAGCAAACCTATACATTTTTGAAAACTAGACACCCAGGGGAATCCAGGATGGGGTGACTGGACTGCCTCCCACCAGGTTCTGTTACCCAGAATCCCTTGCAAACCTAAAAATTATCAAAAAAACCACATTTTCCCCACATTTCTGTGGTGGAAAGTTCTGGAATCTGCGTGGATCCACAAATTTCCACCCACCCCGCGTTCCCCAAAGTCTTCCGAGAAAAATGGTACCTCACTTGTGTGGGTCGGCCTAGTGCCTGCGACAGGAAACGGCGCAAAACGCAACGTGGTCACACCTCAATTTCACAGTGAAAAATGACCCTTTTTTGGCAAAGTGCCTAGCTGTAGTTTTTGAACCCTAGCTCTGCCGGCACCTAGGGAAACCTAGCAAACCTATACATTTTTGAAAACTAGACACCCAGGGGAATCCAGGATGGGGTGACTTGACTTCCTCCCACCAGGTTCTGTTACCCAGAATCCCTTGCAAACCTAAAGAATTGTCAAAAAAACCACATTTTCCCCACATTTCTGTGGTGGAAAGTTTTGGAATCTGCGTGGATCCACAAATTTCCACCCACCCCGCGTTCCCCAAAGTCTTACGAGAAAAATGGTACCTCACTTGTGTGGGTCGGCCTAGTGCCTGCGACAGGAAACGGCGCAAAACGCAACGTGGTCACACCTCAATTTCGCAGTGAAAAATGACCCTTTTTTGGCAAAGTGCCTAGCTGTAGTTTTTTAACCCTAGCTGTGCCGGCACCTAGGGAAATCTAGCAAACCTATACATTTTTGAAAACTAGACACCCAGGGGAATCCAGGATGGGGTGACTTGACTGCCTCCCACCAGGTTCTGTTACCCAGAATCCCTTGCAAACATAAAAAATTGTCAAAAAAACCACATTTTCCCCACATTTCTGTGGTGGAAAGTTCTGGAATCTGCGTGGATCCACAAATTTCCACCCACCCCGCGTTCCCCAAAGTCTTCCGAGAAAAATGGTACCTCACTTGTGTGGGTCGGCCTAGTGCCTGCGACAGGAAACGGCGCAAAACGCAACGTGGTCACACCTCAATTTTGCAGTGAAAAATGACCCTTTTTGGGCAAAGTGCCTAGCTGTAGTTTTTGAACCCTAGCTCTGCCGGCACCTAGGGAAACCTAGCAAACCTATACATTTTTGAAAACTAGACACCGAGGGGAATCCAGGATGGGGTGACTTGACTGCCTCCCACCAGGTTCTGTTACCCAGAATCCCTTGCAAACATAAAAAATTGTCAAAAAACCACATTTTCCCCACATTTCTGTGGTGGAAAGTTCTGGAATCTGCGTGGGTCCACAAATTTCCACCCACCCCGCGTTCCCCAAAGTCTTACGAGAAAAATGGTACCTCACTTGTGTGGGTCGGCCTAGTGCCTGCGACAGGAAACGGCGCAAAACGCAACGTGGTCACACCTCAATTTCGCAGTGAAAAATGACCCTTTTTTGGCAAAGTGCCTAGCTGTAGTTTTTGAACCCTAGCTCTGCCGGCACCTAGGGAAACCTAGCAAACCTATACATTTTTGAAAACTAGACACCCAGGGGAATCCAGGATGGGGTGACTGGACTGCCTCCCACCAGGTTCTGTTACCCAGAATCCCTTGCAAACATAAAAAATTGTCAAAAAAACCACATTTTCCCCACATTTCTGTGGTGGAAAGTTCTGGAATCTGCGTGGATCCACAAATTTCCACCCACCCCGCGTTCCCCAAAGTCTTCCGAGAAAAATGGTACCTCACTTGTGTGGGTCGGCCTAGTGCCTGCGACAGGAAACGGCGCAAAACGCAATGTGGTCACACCTCAATTTCGCAGTGAAAAATGACCCTTTTTTGGCAAAGTGCCTAGCTGTAGTTTTTGAACCCTAGCTCTGCCGGCACCTAGGGAACCCTAGCAAACCTATACATTTTTGAAAACTAGACACCCAGGGGAATCCAGGATGGGGTGACTGGACTGCCTCCCACCAGGTTCTGTTACCCAGAATCCCTTGCAAACCTAAAGAATTGTCAAAAAAACCACATTTTCCCCACATTTCTGTGGTGGAAAGTTCTGGAATCTGCGTGGATTCACAAATTTCCACCCACCCCGCGTTCCCCAAAGTCTTCTGAGAAAAATGGTACCTCACTTGTGTGGGTCGGCCTAGTGCCCGCGACAGGAAACGGCGCAAAACGCAACGTGGTCTCACCTCAATTTCGCAGTGAAAAATGACCCTTTTTTGGCAAAGTGCCTAGCTGTAGTTTGTGAACCCTAGCTCTGCCGGCACCTAGGGAAACCTACCAAACACACACATTTCTGAAAAGTAGACACCCGGGGGCTTCCAGGGAGGTATGGCTTGCGTGGATCCCCCAACGTTTCCTTACCCAGAATCCCCTGCAAACCTCAATTTTAGCTGAAAAAATCACTTTTTCACACATTTGTGGGAAAGTGTGGCATCACTGGCCTCACACAAATTTCCTACCACCCAGCGTTCCCCCAGGTCTCCCGATAAAAATGGTGCCTCACTCGGGTGGGAGGCCCAAGTACCCGCGACAGGCAAGGGCCCACAACGTATTGAGGCGACCTCAAAATGGCCTATCACAAAACTACCTGGTTTTGCAAGGGGGTCCCATGACGTTTTGGCCCGGGGCTCGGCGGCCACCTAGGAAACCTACCAAACCTACACATTTCTGAAAAGTAGACACCCGGGGATTCCAGGGAGGTATGGCTTGCGTGGATCCACCAAAGTTTTCTTACCCAGAATCCCCTGCAAACCTGATATTTTGCTCAAAAATCACTTTTTCGCACATTGTTGTGTGGTAAAGTTGTGGAATCATGGGGCTGACACAAATTTCCTACCACCCAGCGTTCCCCAGGTCTCCCGATAAAATGGTGCCTCACTCGTGTGGGAGGTCCAAGTACCCGCGACAGGCAAGGGCCCACAACGTAGTGAGGCGACCTCAAAATGGCCTTTCACAAAACGACCTGGTTTTGCAAGGGGGTCACCTGGGTTTTGGCCCCGTGCTCGGTAGCCATCTAGAGAAACCTACCAAACCCACACATTTCTGAAAAGTAGACACCCGGGGCTTCCAGGGAGGTATGGCTTGCGTGGATCCCCCAACGTTTCCTACCCAGAATCCCCTGCAAACCTCAATTTTAGCTGAAAAATCACTTTTTTCACACATTTTTGTGTGGGAAAGTGTGGCATCACTGGCCTCACACAAATTTCCTACCACCCAGCGTTCCCCCAGGTCTCCCGATAAAAATGGTGCCTCACTCGGGTGGGAGGCCCAAGTACCGCGACAGGCAAGGGCCCACAACGTATTGAGGCGACCTCAAAATGGCCTATCACAAAACTACCTGGTTTTGCAAGGGGGTCCCATGACGTTTTGGCCCGGGGCTCGGCGGCCACCTAGGGAAACCTACCAAACCTACACATTTCTGAAAAGTAGACACCTGGGATTCCAGGGAGGTATGGCTTGCGTGGATCCACCAAAGTTTTCTTACCCAGAATCCCCTGCAAACCTGATATTTTGCTCAAAAATCACTTTTTCGCACATTGTTGTGTGGTAAAGTTGTGGAATCATGGGGCTGACACAAATTTCCTACCACCCAGCGTTCCCCAGGTCTCCCGATAAAAATGGTGCCTCACTCGTGTGGGAGGCCCAAGTACCCGCGACAGGCAAGGGCCCACAACGTAGTGAGGCGACCTCAAAATGGCCTTTCACAAAACAACCTGGTTTTGCAAGGGGGTCACCTGGGTTTTTGGCCCCGTGCTCGGTAGCCATCTAGAGAAACCTACCAAACCCACACATTTCTGAAAAGTAGACACCCGGGGCTTCCAGGGAGGTATGGCTTGCGTGGATCCCCCAACGTTTCCTTACCCAGAATCCCCTGCAAACCTCAATTTTAGCTGAAAAAATCACTTTTTCACACATTTTTGTGTGGGAAAGTGTGGCATCACTGGCCTCACACAAATTTCCTACCACCCAGCGTTCCCCAGGTCTCCCGATAAAAATGGTGCCTCACTCGGGTGGGAGGCCCAAGTACTCGCGACAGGCAAGGGCCCACAACGTATTGAGGCGACCTCAAAATGGCCTATCACAAAACTACCTGGTTTTGCAAGGGGGTCCCATGACGTTTTGGCCCGGGGCTCGGCGGCCACCTAGGAAACCTACCAAACCTACACATTTCTGAAAAGTAGACACCCGGGGATTCCAGGGAGGTATGGCTTGCGTGGATCCACCAAAGTTTTCTTACCCAGAATCCCTGCAAACCTGATATTTTGCTCAAAAATCACTTTTCGCACATTGTTGTGTGGTAAAGTTGTGGAATCATGGGGCTGACACAAATTTCCTACCACCCAGCGTTCCTCCAGGTCTCCCGATAAAAATGGTGCCTCACTCGTGTGGGAGGCCCAGTACCCGCGACAGGCAAGGGCCCACAACGTAGTGAGGCGACCTCAAAATGGCCTTTCACAAAACGACCTGGTTTTGCAAGGGGTCACCTGGGTTTTGGCCCCGTGCTCGGTAGCCATCTAGAGAAACCTACCAAACCCACACATTTCTGAAAAGTAGACACTCGGGGCTTCCAGGGAGGTATGGCTTGCGTGGATCCCCCAACGTTTCCTTACCCAGAATCCCCTGCAAACCTCAATTTTAGCTGAAAAAATCACTTTTTTCACACATTTTGTGTGGGAAAGTGTGGCATCACTGGCCTCACACAAATTTCCTACCACCCAGCGTTCCCCCAGGTCTCCCGATAAAAATGGTGCCTCACTTGTGTGGGAGGCCCAAGTACACGCGACAGGCAAGGGCCCACAACGTATTGAGGCGACATCAAAATTGCCTATCACAAAATGTTTTGGGCCCTTGCCTGTCGCGGGTACTTGGGCCTCCCACCCGAGTGAGGCACCATTTTTATCGGGATACCTGGGGAACGCTGGGTGGTAGGGAATTTGTGTCAGCCCCGTGATGCCACAACTTTACCACACAAAAATGTGTGAAAAAAGTGATTTTTTCAGCCAAATTTCAGGTTTGCAGGGGATTCTGGGTAAGAAACCGTTGGGGGATCCACGCAAGCCATACCTCCCTGGAATCCCCGGGTGTCTACTTTTCAGAAATGTGTAGGTTTGGTAGGTTTCCCTAGGTGGACGCCGAGCCCCGGGCCAAAACGTCATGGGACCCCCTTGCAAAAACAGGTAGTTTTGTGATAGGCCATTTTGAGGTCGCCTCAATACGTTGTGGGCCCTTGCCTGTCGCGGGTACTTGGGCCTCCCACCCGAGTGAGGCACCATTTTTATTGGGAGACCTGGGGAACGCTGGGTGGTAGGAAATTTGTGTCAGCCCCGTGATGCCACAACTTTACCACACAAAAATGTGTGAAAAAAGTGATTTTTTCAGCCAAATTTCAGGTTTGCAGGGGATTCTGGGTAAGAAACCGTTGGGGGATCCACGCAAGCCATACCTCCCTGGAATCCCCCGGGTGTCTACTTTTCAGAAATGTGTAGGTTTGGTAGGTTTCCCTAGGTGGACGCCGAGCCCCGGGCCAAAACGTCATGGGACCCCCTTGCAAAAACAGGTAGTTTTGTGATAGGCCATTTTGAGGTCGCCTCAATACGTTGTGGGCCCTTGCCTGTCGCGGGTACTTGGGCCTCCCACCCGAGTGAGGCACCATTTTTATTGGGAGACCTGGGGGAACGCTGGGTGGTAGGAAATTTGTGTCAGCCCCGTGATGCCACAACTTTACCACACAAAAATGTGTGAAAAAAGTGATTTTTTCAGCCAAATTTCAGGTTTGCAGGGGATTCTGGGTAAGAAACCGTTGGGGGATCCACGCAAGCCATACCTCCCTGGAATCCCCGGGTGTCTACTTTTCAGAAATGTGTAGGTTTGGTAGGTTTCCCTAGGTGGACGCCGAGCCCCGGGCCAAAACGTCATGGGACCCCCTTGCAAAAACAGGTAGTTTTGTGATAGGCCATTTTGAGGTCGCCTCAATACGTTGTGGGCCCTTGCCTGTCGCGGGTACTTGGGCCTCCCACCCGAGTGAGGCACCATTTTTATTGGGAGACCTGGGGAACGCTGGGTGGTAGGAAATTTGTGTCAATCCCATGATTCGACAACTTTACCACACAAAAATGTGCGAAAAAGTGATTTTTTCAGCAAAATATCAGGTTTGCAGGGGATTCTGGGTAAGAAAACGTTGGTGGATCCACGCAAGTCATACCTCCCTGGAATGCCCCGGTGTCTACTTTTCAGAAATGTGTAGGTTTGGTAGGTTTCCGTAGGTGGCCGTCGAGCCCCGGGCCAAAACGTCATGGGACCCCCTTGCAAAACCAGGTCGTTTTGTGATAGGCCATTTTGAGGTCGCCTCAATACGTTGTGGGCCCTTGCCTGTCGCGGGTACTTGGGCCTCCCACCCGAGTGAGGCACCATTTTTATTGGGAGTCCTGGGGGAACGCTGGGTGGTAGGAAATTTGTGTCAATCCCATGATTCGACAACTTTACCACACAAAAATGTGCGAAAAAAGTGATTTTTTCAGCAAAATATCAGGTTTGCAGGGGATTCTGGGTAAGAAAATGTTGGTGGATCCACGCAAGTCATACCTCCCTGGAATGCCCCGGGTGTCTAGTTTTCAGAAATGTGTAGGTTTGGTAGGTTTCCGTAGGTGGCCGTCGAGCCCCGGGCCAAAACGTCATGGGACCCCCTTGCAAAACCAGGTCGTTTTGTGATAGGCCATTTTGAGGTCGCCTCAATACGTTGTGGGCCCTTGCCTGTCGCGGGTACTTGGGCCTCCCACCCGAGTGAGGCACCATTTTTATTGGGAGACCTGGGGGAACGCTGGGTGGTACGAAATTTGTGTCAATCCCATGATTCCACAACTTTACCACACAAAAATGTGCGAAAAAAGTGATTTTTTCAGCAAAATATCAGGTTTGCAGGGGATTCTGGGTAAGAAAACTTTGGTGGATCCACGCAAGCCATACCTCCCTGGAATCCCCGGGTGTCTACTTTTCAGAAATGTGTAGGTTTGGTAGGTTTCCTAGGTGGACGCCGAGCCCCGGGCCAAAACGTCATGGGACCCCCTTGCAAAAACAGGTAGTTTTGTGATAGGCCATTTTGAGGTCGCCTCAATATGTTGTGGGCCCTTGCCTGTCGCGGGTACTTGGGCCTCCCACCCGAGTGAGGCACCATTTTTATTGGGAGACCTGGGGAACGCTGGGCGGTAGGAAATTTGTGTCAATCCCATGATTCCACAACTTTACCACACAAAAATGTGCGAAAAAGTGATTTTTTCAGCAAAATATCAGGTTTGCAGGGGATTCTGGGTAAGAAAACGTTGGTGGATCCACGCAAGTCATACCTCCCTGGAATGCCCCGGGTGTCTACTTTTCAGAAATGTGTAGGTTTGGTAGGTTTCCATAGGTGGCCGCCGAGCCCCGGGCCAAAACGTCATGGGACCCCCTTGCAAAACCAGGTCGTTTTGTGATAGGCCATTTTGAGGTCGCCTCAATACGTTGTGGGCCCTTGCCTGTCGCGGGTACTTGGGCCTCCCACCCGAGTGAGGCACCATTTTTATTGGGAGACCTGGGGGAACGCTGGGTGGTAGGAAATTTGTGTCAATCCCATGATTCCACAACTTTACCACACAAAAATGTGCGAAAAAAGTGATTTTTTCAGCAAAATATCAGGTTTGCAGGGGATTCTGGGTAAGAAAACGTTAGTGGATCCACGCAAGTCATACCTCCCTGGAATGCCCCGGGTGTCTACTTTTCAGAAATGTGTAGGTTTGGTAGGTTTCCGTAGGTGGCCGCCGAGCCCCGGGCCAAAATGTCATGGGACTCCCCTTGCAAAACCAGGTCGTTTTGTGATAGGCCATTTTGAGGTCGCCTCAATACGTTGTGGGCCCTTGCCTGTCGCGGGTACTTGGGCCTCCCACCCGAGTGAGGCACCATTTTTATCGGGAGACCTGGGGGATTGCTGGGTGGTAGGAAATTTGTGTCAGCCCCATGATTCCACAACTTTACCACACAAAAATGTGCGAAAAAGTGATTTTTTTCAGCAAAATATCAGGTTTGCAGGGGATTCTGGGTAGGAAAACATTGGGGGACCCACGCAAGCCATACCTCGCTGGACTCCCCAGAGTGTCTAGTTTTCAGAAATGTGTGGGTTTGGTAGGTTTCCTAAGATGGCCGCCGAGCCCAGGGCCAAAACCTCACTGGTGTGGGTGGTTCAAGTACCCGCAACAGGCAAGGGCCCAAAACGTATTGAGGAGACATCAAAATGATCTATCACAAAACAAGCTGGTTTTGCAAGGGGAGTCACCTGGGTTTTTGGCCCCGGGCTCGGCGTCCATCTTGGGAAACCTACCAAACCCACACATTTCTGAAAACTAGACACCCGGGGAGTCCAACGAGGTATGGCTTGCGTGGATCCCCCAACGTTTTCCTACCCAGAATGCCCTGCAAACCTCAAATTTAGCTGAAAAAAATCACTTTTCTCTCAAATTTCTATGTGGGAAAGTTCTGGAATCTACGTGGATCCACAAATTTCCTCCCACCCAGCGTTCCCCAGGTCTCCCGATAAAAATGATACCTCACTTGCGTGGGTGGGTCAAGTACCCGCGACAGAAAAGGGCCCAAAACCTATTGAGGCGACATCAAAATTACTTATCACAAAACAACCTGGTTTTGCAAGGGGGTCCCAGGAGTTTTGGCCCTGGGCTCGGCGGCCATCTTGGGAAACTACCAAACTCAAACATTTCTGAAAGCTAGACACCCGGGGAGTCCAGCGAGGTATGGCTTGCGTGGGTCCCACAACGTTTTCCTACCCAGAATCCCCTGCAAACCTCAAATTTAGCTGAAAAAATCACTTTTTCCATACATTTTTGCGTGGGATCACCGTGCCGGCACAAATGTCCTACCACCCAGCGTTCCCCTTGTTCTCCCGAGTAAAATGATACCTCACTTGTGTGGGTGGGCCAAAGGCCTGTGACTGGGAAGAGCCCAAAACATAGGGATTTAGGGTATAGCACCGAGAATTCTAAGCGCTATATTTTTTTAAAAATACGTTTTTAGCCAGTTCTGCTTTGGACACCCACACAAGTGAGGTATCATTTTACTCGGGGAACAAGGGCAACGCTGGGTGGTAGGACATTTGTGCCAGCACGGTGATTCCACGCAAAAATATGTGGAAAATATGGTTTTTTCAGCTAAATTTGAGGGTTGCAGGGGATTCTGGGTAGGGAAACGTTGGGGGATCCACGCAAGCCATACCTCATTGGACTCCCCAGGGTGTCTAGTTTTCAGAAATGTGTGGGATTGGTAGGTTTCCCTAGATGGCGGCGAGCCCGGGGCCAAAAACCAGGTGCCCCCCCCAAAACCAGGTAGTTTTGTTATAGGTAGTTTTGAAGTCTCCACAATACGATTTGGGCCATTTCCTGTTTCAGCCACTATGCCTACCCACACAAGTGAGGTACCATTTTTATCGGGAGCCCTGGGGGAACGCAGGGTGGTAGGAAATTTGTGGATCCACGCACATTCCAGAACTTTCCACCACAGAAATGTGAGGAAAATGTGTTTTTTGGACATATTTTTAGGTTTGCAAGGGATTCTGGGTAACAGATCCTGGTGAGAGCCAGTCAAGTCACCCCATCCTGGATTCCCCTGGGTGTCTAGTTTTCAAAAATGTATAGGTTTGCTAGGTTTCCCTAGGTGCTGGCAGTGTTAGGGTTCAAAATCTACAGCTAGGCACTTTGCAAAAAAAGGGTCCGTTTTCACTGTGAAAATGTGGTGTGTCCACGTTGCGTTTGGGCCGTTTCCTGTCGCGGGCACTAGGCCTACCCACACATGTGAGGTGCCATTTTTCTCGGAAGACTTTGGGGAACGCGGGATGGGTGGAAATTTGTGGATCCACGCAGATTCCAGAACTTTCCACCACAGAAAAGTGAGGAAAATTTGTTTTTTTTGACAAATGTTTCGGTTTGCAAGGGATTCTGGGTAACAGAACCTGGTGAGAGCCAGTCAAGTGACCCAATCCTGGATTCCCCTGGGTATCTAGTCTTCAAAAATGTATAGGTTTGCTAGGTTTCCCTAGGTGCCGGCAGAGTTAGGGTTCAAAATCTACAGCTAGGCACTTTGCAAAAAAAGGGTCCGTTTTCACTGTGAAAATGTGGTGTGTCCATGTTGCGTTTTGGGCCGTTTCCTGTCGCGGCCACTAGTCCTACCCACACAAGTGAGGTACCATTTTTCTCGAAAGACTTTGGGGAACGCGGGGTGGGTGGAATTTTGTGGATCCACGCAGATTCCAGAACTTTCCACCACAAAAATGTGAGGAAAATGTGTTTTTTTGGGACAAATTTTTAGGTTTGCAAGGGATTCTGGGTAACAGAACCTGGTGAGAGCCAGTCAAGTCAGCCCATCCTGGATTCCCCTGGGTGTCTAGTTTTAAAAATGTATAGGTTTGCTAGGTTTCCCTGGGTGCCGGCAGAGCTAGGAACCAAATTCAACAGGTAGGCACATTCCGAAAAAAGTCAGTGCCTAGTGGGCTTTCTGCCGCCCTGGGGAGGGGGAAATCAGGGGCTATTGCCCCGATATGCCCCCGAGGGGGCAGAAAGACTGTGGCTATTCTTTTGGGGGGTCGGGGGCATTGGGATGCCTATGCTGGTCAGCCCCCACCCCTCCGTATAAAAAAGCCAGCATAATCGCTGGCACATAGTGGGCTTTCTGCCCCCCGGGGGCAGATCAGGGGCTACTGCCCCCATCTGCCTCCTGGGAGGGGCAGAAAGACAGTGACATCTTTTTTGGGGTGGGTGGGGGCATTGGCATGTCCATTCTTGGCAGCCCCCACCCCGAACTTTGTAAAAAAAAAAAATCCCTGGTGGCTAGTGGGCTTTCTGCCCCCGGGGGGCAGATAAGGTGCTATTGCCCCATCTGCCTCCCAGGGGGCAGAAAGACTGTAGCATTTTTTTTGGGTTGGGGGCATTGACATGCAAATTCTGGGCAGCCCCCACCCCTACCTATATAAAAAAAAATCCCTGGCGCTTAGTGGGCTTTCTGCCCCCTCCCCGGGTGGGGGCAGATCAGGGGCTATTGCCCCCATCTGCCTCCTGGGGGGCAGAAAGTTTTTTTTTTCTTTGGGGGTAGGGTGGGGGCATTTGCATGCCCATTCTGGGCAGCCCCCACCCCGGGCCTATAAAAAAATAATCCCTGGCATCTAGGGTATTTCTGAACCCCCGGGTGGGTGCAGATTGGTGGCCGCTGCCACCATCTGCCCCCCGGGGGCAGAAAGACTGGAATTTCATGGGGGAGGGTGGGGGCATTGGCATGCCCATCTTGGGCAACCCCACCCCTAAATGTATCGAGGGGAAAAAAACCTGGTGTCTAGTGGGCTTTCTGCCTCCCGGGGGGCAGATTGGGGCTACTGCCCCCATCTGCCCCCCAGGAGGGGCAGAAAGACTGTACCTTTGCGGCGGGGTGGGGTGGGGGCATTGGCATGCCCATATTGGGCAGCCCCCACCCCAAATTATAATTTAAAACAAATCCCTGGTATCTAGTGGGCTTTCTGCCCCCCGGGGGGCAGATTGGGGGCTACTGCCCCCATCTGCCCCCCAGGAGGGGCAGAAAGACTGTACCTTTGCGGCGGGGTGGGGTGGGGGCATTGGCATGCCCATATTGGGCAGCCCCCACCCCTAACTATAATTTTCAAAAAAATCCCTGGTATCTAGTGGGCTTTCTGCCCCCGGGGGGCAGATTGGGGGCTACTGCCCCATCTGCCCCAAGGGGGGGGCAGAAAGACTAATTTTGTGGCCGGGGGGGGATGGGGGCATCGGCATGCCCATTTTGGGCAGCCCCCACCCCTAAATATAATTTAAATAGAAATCCCTGGTGTCTAGTGGGCTTTACTCCCCCGGGGGGCAGATTGGGGGCTACTGCCCCCATCTACCCCCAGGGGGCAGAAAGACTAATTATGCCAAAAATTGTATGGGGGAGCAAAGGCCCTTGCCCAAGGGGCCGCTCCCCCTCCCTGGTGCCTAGTGAGTGGATCTCTGCTTGGGGATCGCCCTCCTGGGGCGATCCCCAAGCAGGGATCCACTAGTGAGGGTACCATTGGAAAGGGAGATTCTCCCCTTTCCAACGATACCTCTCCTGAGTTTCTACGTGCTCAGGGGCTGAGATAGCCCCCTGAGCACGTAGAAACTGAAACTGTAATGAGCCTCTTGGCTCATTTCAGTTTCAGTTTCACTGAAATGAGATCAGCGCGACGTGCGCGCCGATCGTCATTTCAGGGAAACCAGGGGGCCTCGGGAGCTGGGAAGCTCTTCCCCAGCTCCCGAGGCTTTAGGGGATGAAAGGGAATCCCTCTGGTGCCCGCACCAGAGGGATTTCCTTGACTGGGTTCCATGACGAGCTGGACTCGTCATGAGCACACGAGCACTGTGTGCCATGACGAGTCCAGCTCGTCATGAGCATGGAAGGGGTTAAGCACTCAAACATCCTGCATTGGGTTGAGTAGTGCTACTACTCCTCCCAATGCAGGGTGTCAGAGCGCTTTACATCACATGTACAGATTATACATTGACAATAAATCATATGTGTGTACATCAATATAAAGGATGTGTTACATAAGACAGTGAGGGTTACAAGGTGTCAGGCATGGCCCATGCAGGAAAGAGCGGTATGGTGGGGGGATTCCACACACGATTTTTTAAATTAAAGTTTCCCTCATTGTAATATGTTGAATCCCCCCCACCCCGCCACATTGCTCTTACCTGCATGGGCCACTACTGCAAAGTGTAGGAGCCGCATGTCCTTCATACCTCACTGTACTATATTAGAAGGATTACAATTTATGGACTGCAAGTAACAAAAGGATCTCTGTCATAAAAGCTGTAGGTCACTTAACCATTTACATAAAACAAAAATCTGTCATCTGCATGTTACATGATGTACTTTGCAGGAGACATGTTAACCCCCAATGCTACTAGGACTAGGCAAAACACAGATCTCTCCAGCAAATATGTTATCCTCCAGAGTTATTTTACCATTTTTATCATTCCCCGAGATTTAGCAGGCACACAAAGAACTCTGCAGTTGGTGCCTTAGCTGCCACGTTTCTCTTTGCTGCCAATTCTTTATGGCAAGGTTTTAAAAAAAAATGAATATGTTGAGGCCCAGATTTTGCGTCAGGCTTAAGTCAAGATTTTGGCACAACCACAATGCAAAATCTAATTTGTTAAATATTATAATGCACTGAAATGTAATCATGATAGACCTGCTAAACATATGTGAGGTCACACACTGGACCAAGAATCAGATGGATACCCAATGTGCAATGCTTTTACTGGATATCCACTATACTATATACTCTATTACGGGCCCGATTCCGATCTCAGTTGGAAAGCAAACCGAACGACTCGTGTCCGGAATGCTTTCCGTACGACTCGCATCAGGGGAGTCAGACCGAACAAGTACGATGCGTTTGAATGCATCCAGATACGATTCGGTCGGATTCCCATTGACTTCAATGGGAGCCTGTGTACCGAACGCGTACACAGGCTCGCATTGAAGAAAGGGGTGACTGGGGAAAATCGTGCACCCTATGGCGGGCACCCCTTGGTGCCTGCCACACTGTGCATGGTCTGAAAGGGGGACCTTTGGGTTCCCCACGGGCACGATTCGGAGGGCCCCGGGTGAAGGGGGGCTTGCTATGGGCCCCCAAAGACCGATTCCGGCAGCCTTTTCGATCCAGGCACAACGACTCATAAGGGCTGTCCGAATTGTTCATAGTACTTGCTCGCATGGAAAACCTACTCAATAGAGCTGTACGATTCGGCTCCGGAAGGCTCTATCTCTCCTTATGCCTTCCGGAAACGATTCGGTCAGCGCTTAGGGTTTCCAGGCATCGTACTTGGTCGTTCGGAATTGGGAGCGATTCGGTCGGAAACAAGGGCTCCGGATCGGTTTAGGTAAAACCAAATCCGATTCGGAGCCCTTCCAACCGAGATCGGAATCAGGCCCTATGTGTAGTTTAATTTAACTGCATGTAGTGAGTAATCATACCTGGAGCAGTCAAATGCAAATGCTTGGTAGAATGGGTAGACTTGGGAATTACATTTTCAATCCCTTGAGAAAGCTGCAAAGTTTGAGTCAGTTGAAGAATTAAGCACTGGAGGACCCAAGTTGCTTAAAGCAGTAGATAGGCTTTCCCGTCAAAGTTGTTTACGACCAGATAGAGAGGAGCTCTTTAAAGATTGCAAAGTGATAAGCCTGAATATAAACACATAATGATGTGATCAAATGACCTGTGTGATGCTCCCACATTTAATGAGGTCAGGACAAAGGCATTTTTGATGAGTAGTATTCTCAATGTTTTGTACCAGGCGTAATGACTCTAAAAATGTAACAAATTTAAAGCGGACATACTTAGAGGTCTGCTATATTCTCGCAATTTTTCTTGAGTGTACTTTTAGAAAATTACTACAAAATTACACTTAATTATGTAAACTGCACAGTGCACTCAAAAAGTTAACTTAATGGTCCACTCTGGTCAAAATTGAACTTGAAAATGTAATATTAAGTTGATTTCTAGTCACCTGTGCTGATTCATAGTTATAAGCACAACATTTGTCTGAACGGTCCGCTCGGGTAAAAAAATGTTTGCTGACTGCTCGCGTTAAAGGAGCGGGCGCTCGCGTTTAAGACACTGCTACTCGCGTTCAGATTTAAAGTTTTTTGCTTAAAAATGACCAAGTGGGCTGTTTTAAATACCTGTAGTTCCCTGTGCTCATTAAGATTTTTCGAGATACTAGAGCACCAACCAACCTAAATCGTGGCTAAAATGATATGTACTCAAAAAGACCTTTGTTCAACTTCTTACAATGTAGCATGAAGAATAGAAACATCATCACCTACCCTGGTATGTAATTTTAAAAAATTGAAATACTCATAAGAGACATAAAACACATTTCAAAGGTTAAAAATACAACTGATACATTTAAATGTAGTCAAAACCACGTCTAAACAGACTCCAGGTTTCTGTTTAGATGCATGCATGCATATGTGTATGCACACTTGATTGTACATGTGCATGCATCTGTGCCCCTGTGTCTGTGTGCATTTGTATGTGTATGTGCATGTCTTTGTGCACATCTGTTTTTTAGGTGTGTCTGTGTGTGCGCCCGCAGGTGTGCATGTGAGCGTGTGTGCTTGGATGTGGGTATTTGGATAGACATCTGTGTGTGAATTTCTCCGGGTGGCTATTCCAAAGTGTTGGGGCTGGTATGTCCCCTGCATGTCGAATTGTCGTGTACCCCTGCCTTGACTGCCTGACTTCTTGTAAAACTAGTATACTGACTTTTTATTTGGACCTGGCATCATGCGACTATAACATGTGCACAGAAGTCTATGCCTTTCCCTAATACTGGGAGGTCTAGAGCCTCTTCTGTGACAAGGGTGCCCTTTTAGTGCACATATACCTACTGCCCTTGCTGTGGGTGAATCACATAAAGAAGTTTCTGCTGTGTACTAAGTTTCTGTGAATCAACAGTGTGACCAGACCTTTTTCTCCTTGTCACAGAGAGAGTAGTCCACTCACCACTTTCATATAAAGTTCAACTCTTAGGTGAACACCAGATGCTTGGGTTGACATTCTCTGTTCCTTTTGCATGCCTGTATGTTTCATGAATGTGTAGCACATGTATGGTAGTAGAACTTTGTGTGTGGTGAGAGTCTGAGTATTGGGACCACTGGGGTTTATTATGGATAGCCTATGAGTTAGCATTATACAAGATGAATAGACAATACAGCTTTCCCAGACAGTGCAAGCGTATTGACTGCATTCCTGTGGCTGAAGGGTGAATATACAGACCTTGAAGTGAATAAGGATGGTGACAGGGCTCTCCTTTATTAAACTTAAATGAGAACCTTGTTAGGAAAGGGCTGCTGATTAGATTTTTGCGATCACCGCCATTTCGTAGGTGGTGAGGGTGATGGGTCAGACTACAGTTTCTGTTGCTCAAGATGATGACGTTTCTAGGCAGGGAATGTCTTTGTGTCTTTTTGTCTGTCCCAGATTGCTGCTTGAAGAAAGCTGTTCACAGGTAGATGCAGATATCGCACACTTCCGTGTTCCCTTGATTCTGTATACTCCTGGTTGGAGCCAGCATCATTAATACCTGGTGTAAGAGCGTCACTTGGACATAGGCTGTGTGTGATAAAAAGTCTGAAAATTACATGTGAACCAACCCAGTCTGATTCTGATGTACTGCTGTAGTCTAAATAAGGCCCACAGTATATATGTAATATCACTCTAGCTTAGTGTGAATCCATTACATTATATACCAAGTCACACCTTAGGATGGTGTGTAAAGTAGAACCCTGCCACAGTGAGGGCCTAATTTAGAAAAAGTGTTGTATCGCTGCATGAAAACAGCGATGCAACACTTTTCAATGTGCCCTCCTTGCGACACCATGGATAGGCCATATTTACTGTATGACGCTCTATGTCACAAGGATTTACAGATACGCCAGTATTCCTGACGTATCTGTAGGCACAAACGTGGCGCATTGCTGGGATGTGTCTGAAAACAGACGCAACTCCAGCAATGTGTCCTTTGAAAGTGCCTGCGTCACTCCTTACAGCAGGCGTAAGGATTTGATGCAGTGGCGTTCTAGAAGTGGCGTACTGAAATCTCATAGATTTCACTGCACAACTACTATGAGCCTTTTTTTGGGGGGGAGGCCCCCCCTGCATATATTATAACTGATGCAGGTATAATGTAGCGCAGGGGTTTACAAAGTGACGCATCTGCCTAGATGCGTCACTTTGTAAATATGGCGCTGTGTGGCAGCATCACAAAAAGTGACATTACGGCAGCATTAAAGGGCTCATAAATAAGTCCCTGAGTATCTGCACAATGGCAGGATGTGTGCCCAGCCTCGCAAATGAACTGCGTTGTCCATCAAATTCATTATCCATGTGCCTCCAGCTTGTGAATCTAGAAGAATACTGTTATAGTGGGCATCCAGTGAAACCATAACACAATCTGTATCCATCTGATTCTTGGTCCAATGTGTGATCAGCTGTGCCATAATATGGTTGTTATTGCCCTGCTGAATACTAACACAGTGAAAATGAAGCTGAAGCAAAACATGGACCAGTCTGAATCCAGCGGGACACTGCACTGACATTGTGGGCAGGCAGCAGCATACTGTGGGCAATGCAACAGCCTGGTATCTGGTGAATCTAGTAGAATATGGATATTGTGCATTTTAAGCATCAACTGGCAAGCGTGTATCTGTTCAATGACAGTGTTTCTCAATGAGGACAGTGGCACAGTGTGTTCTAGGGAGCACACAAGCACGTTGGTCACTGACTCTCAACATGGTGTTAGCTATAGGGTTGCAGGATGGCACAGTCTGCACCCGAAAAGACCCTTCCAAAACCCATACCCACTAGCTAGCAACATTTGGGCATAGTTTGTATCCTCACATGGGCTAGTTATTTAGGACAGCTCCACAACACCACTTATTTCAATTAGCTTCTGAGAACTTTCTTTTTTCATCAGCACCATGTATTAGTGTATTTGCATCCTATTTACAGTGTATACAGGGATCTTGTGAATAAAACAAGTGTATTATCCTGAGATGAGTGCATGCTCAGACGTAAATATCATAGATAACACAAGCTCCCATGTTTTAGTAGAAATCCAAAATGTGGGCTTCAGGGCAAGTGCTCCAGGAATCCTTAATTTGCGAGCAGTGAAAAGTCATGTCACCTATTATGCTCACATTAAAAGGAGAAAATTGATGCAAGGGAGGCAGTTAAGAACACTGATTCTAGATCCGTTCAGCATTCTAGAATTTCAGTAAAAATTGGGAAGGGTCAAGATTGTTGAAGTCAGATTTGTCAAGGGTGATGTTGAATGACAAGCCATGTCAGCAACGTAGGAAGAGGAAGCTACACTATTCAACCTCCAGATGCCCTACTCCAGGGAGAGCTTATACATTTGGTGTTTAGGAAATCCAAGTCAGGCTTTGCCTTCTCATTTGAACCCAATGCTAAATCTGGAGCCAGTCAGCCCTGAGTTCCCTGTACCATCTTAAGCTCATTCAAGTAGGCCATGCTGCAGATCTTAAAATCTATTCTGGCTTCCTCTGGTATGCTTATTATCCCAATGAGCTGTTGGGGCCACCAGATGAACTTCCTCTGGTTGGGCTTCCCTGGCGCTGACTAACCCTGGCTGAGGTCAGTCTGCTCTGCCTACAGCACTGTGCCTCTTATCCCCTGCCACAAGCCTACACAGTTACTCCATCAGATGCTCTGTCTTTGACTTCAGCTGTACGAGTCCGGTTTCAGCTCCAGTGTCGGATTTGGTTCAATCTTTCTAAAGTATGCCCTAAGTCATGTTATACCATTACCAAGGTACAACCGTAAGCAGAGGACAACTTCTCTCCAGTTCCTCTCTGATGCTATATAAAATGTTCTGCCACTCCAGCATGATAACGATGATGATGATAATGATGAGAAGGAGGAGGCACATAATTTAGTCCACAAACATCATACTCATTTATGTTTTGGATTACAAAATGCCAATGGCTTAGATACTGTCCCTGCATAAGCCCTGGATTCACCCACAACTGAAGAAAGTGCATCAAGTGCAGTAGTGTTTTAAAGGGCACTGGGGGTTTTGGACTGCCTCTCCCACTGAAGAGGTTATGGTTTAGCCCCTGTTGCCGTTTCATGAGGCTTTGGATGGTCCAATAATGGCAGCATGGTCAAAAATAATTTCCGCTCCAGCGGTGAACTGCCTCGTTGCTAGGCGTCATAGACTTTGCATGGTTCCTAACACAACACTCTACTCTTGAAAGTCTCATGGTACAGGTCTCTCCTTGTAGGGTCAGTTTGAACCCTTGTCCTTACACTCCATTGGATTGTGAATACAAAAGAATTGCTCCAATGGGGAAGAAAGCTATGCATTTTAGGATTTTCATTGGTAGTCATGAATGTAGAATATTCCTGCCTGCGTGAGGGCATCCTGGAACACTTCAAACCCATACAAAAGACGTACAAGTAATAAAGGGGAGATCTGGCATTAATATTAAATAACCTCTAAAGTATATATAGGCTAAGTCCTTCAACAATCTAATCTTAACAGATGAGACTGCTTTGCATGCCATTTCGGGAAGTCCTTACATGGAGGAGCCATAAGGTCAAAAGTGTAAAGTGTAAACAAGGGAAACAAAGTAGCCTGATAGGCAGACTGGAAGAAAATGTTGGAAATCACTTTCACTGATTATTCTGAGAGGATCGCTCCTCAGAATTTTGAAAATCATTGCCTCACACAAGGTCTTTAAAGATCTGCAGCATTTCCTCCTTGTTTTAAAATATTATGAAGGGAAATTTTAAACAAGTGCCTTCACCTTTTGTGAAGACCCTCTACTACAGGAGGAAAAAGTAAAACTCAGCTTCTGACACACATGCTGGGTGGGTGGTATGTTTATCAATGTCACACTCTGTTAAAGAGTATGAATTGTGTCAGGGAATGATGAACAATGCTTTAAAACACCAGGAAAGAATGTTCCTCATAGGCAAGCTGGAAGACCTCAGGGCAGAAGAAGAATGAAAGCATCAGTATAGGATAGCCAGAGAAGGTCCCCCTTCTACTGTGACAGGGTCCTCTCCACAGAAAGACTCCCAAAGAGGAATATCTAGGGAAAAATTGAAGCACTGGCAATGGTGCTGACACCAGTGCCTTGCTGGCAGAACCCAGGCAGCACCATTGCTACAGCCACCACAGTTGGATGAGCCTGGTATCCCATCCTCCAACCCACCCAACTACAGAGCTCCTCCACCATGAGATTTTGAATGGCGTGGAGTGGGTGGGTGTTGTTTGTATAAAATAATTTTAGTTCAACCTGTGGGTTGTTATTTTTTTAATACATTTCTGTTACTAGGAATTTGCATTACTGTTTAATGTAGCATTCCTGTTAATTAAAAAAGGAAGCTCCACCTACTTAGTACCCACTGAAAGAGGCTGAGCCCTGCACCTGTCTCATCACAAAGAAAGGGTTCAATTGTCCATCCCCATTGTCACCTCTCTGGTAGGTCTCTACCTGAGCTTCCTTACCAGTCTACCTCCTCAAGTCGGCCATCCTGCAATCAGTGGTGGAAAACTGACCATTCCCAAACAACCTTTCCCCCTTTTTAATGGCTTGTTGTTACTTGAGCTGCACTCACCCACCCATCAGTAGTAGCTGTTTCTGTCCTACCCTCTGTATTCTCCACTTAAGAATATTTAAGTTACAACCCATAGAATAGAGACATCACAATACCAACCCTAAGCCAAACCACTCCCTCCTACCAGTCCTTAGTACTTCTTTCCTGAGTAGAAAATGTGTTGTCTGCTGCCTCCCCCAGTGAGCTAGATACATTGAAACAAGGCCTTTAGCCTAAGTATCTCATTTCTGGTGACCCTAAGAGGCCCAAACAGGGTGGATGTCACAGGAAAAAAAATTCTTGTTATGTTGAATGAAGCAAGTGAACCAGCCAAAGGATTCTTATTCGGCAACATGCAGCTAAACTAAAAGAAAAGTGAGTGGAAAATCCAAGACAGAGACCAGCATACATCCACCTAGTGTGCTGAGTTATTTACTAAAGTAAGTGTAATGAACGTTCAAGTCACAAGAGGAGGTTAGCTTTGGTAAAATCATCAGGTAGACTGATTCTTGGTGGTGCGTACATTGTGGAAAACAAAGCACATGCTCCCTGTCCTTGGCCTACTATTGTTATAACTTATTATCTGCATTGTGATGTCCCAGTCTGGATAAGGTGTATGGTGTGGGCAAATCAGCAATTGTTTTATAACCTCACTCGGCTTAAATGTTGCTTACACCAAATCCTCCCTACCAAGTGTGAGATCTGTTGATAGTGTAAATAGTTAAGACCACAACAAGTCTCCCAACTAGGGGAAACAGGTTTAGGGGATTAATGAGTGAATGGTAGGGAGATTTAAGGAAAACAGAGAGAGAGAGGGAGAGAGAGAGAGAGAGAGAGAGAGAGAGAGAGAGAGAGAGAGAGAGAGAGAGAGAGAGCAAATCTATGAGCGTGGCACATCTATCCTGGAGGGAAGATGCCAGTTAAGTTAACCTACTCAAACAATCTTTAGCAGCCAACGAGCTCACAAGTTATTTATAGTTCTCTTGGCTGAAATCCAAAATAGCAAAAATACACACAGTTAAAAAATATTTATAAAAAGTTAAGAAAAATTATACTGCATACAAATGATGCAACTACATTTTTCTGACATGGCCAGTCTTGGAAGTAGGGACAAATCATAGAGCTGGAGCGCCATAGAGGTTCCACTTCCTTGCAGAAGAGATTTGTTGAAAGAGAAAAGAAAAAAACAATATATGAGAATCAAGGTCAACATATAGTGCAAGGAGTCAGAGTGGGGTACACTAGCTGGCATACAATCAACTAAGGCCCATATAGTACCACTAATCTCTGACAATTAGCTGCATGTACATTAAATGATTGATCAACCAAATGACAAAAAACGTTTAGCTGTGCCTATCATCATGTCCACCACAACCACTTAGAATGTGCAACTTGAGCTACTGGCCTGCATTTTTATAAAGAAATCACCCCTTTCCAGTTTCTTCCACAGACGTAGATAGGAATTTAATGTTTTTGTGGAGACTTGCAGATTGTATTCGCTCCAAAAAGAGAGAGACCTGGTAAAGAAATAAAAATCATTTTTGATTTATGGCCTGATTTATAGTTTGTTGGATAGATACTCCATCACAAATGGAAATATATCCCTCCCACCTTGTTAAAAGTGCATTATGTCTTAATGCAGAAGTAATAAGGTGGATGGCATACCCGTCATGTTGATATTGGAGTACCCATCCACTAAACTCTAACTCAGGCCCTTAGACTAGGTAAACTGAGAAATTTCAGAAGAATAGTTCAGTTGCCAAAACGCCAATCAAGTATGGCATGGGCAGTTCTCATCCTGATTCAAATGATTGCCCAAGCATGAAAAAACAGGCTAAGTCCACCACATCCATCATGTGAATCATCACTTGACATTCATTGATACAAGTTACCTGTTTCATGTGTGATGTCCATCTACCTGTCTATGCAACTCTTTGTCCATGGTTACAACATTGATAAACTGTGCACTCCTTTGCATCTTCCCTTACCGCTGAGCATGGGAATGCAATGTTAGGCTAGGAAACAAGGCATTTTTTAGTTTTTCATAAAATAATCTGGCGGTGTCCATTTCAGTCTTACACACTATTGATTGATCACTGCAAAGTCTACAGTTGAACTTCAGATTGAACTAGGTTTTCTTTGTTTGTCACCTCTCACCACTCATTCACCAGGCCAAAATAGCTGGTCCTCCTTGACTGTCTATCACTGATTTGCACACTGGTCTTTTTTAGTTTATTTACATTAACTGCACACCTGATACAAAAATAAAACAGATTTTTTTTACTGCAGACATTTCTGTTGTGTTTTTTTCTTCTGTTTAATCTGGAAATTGAACTCGTCTTCTAATATGGTGAAGTTTTCTGGACGATGTCACTCGCCACACATGCAATGTCCAAGAAATTGTCCTTTTCCACTATTGTGTCTTGTGGAGCCCTCTTATTTTTGGATACAAAATGTTTATTAATTTTAATCATTGTTAGTCTCTCCATG
The DNA here is from genome assembly GCA_963921515.1 of Calotriton arnoldi. Lineage (NCBI taxonomy): Eukaryota > Metazoa > Chordata > Amphibia > Caudata > Salamandridae > Calotriton > Calotriton arnoldi. The sequence goes on from CAWUFW010004735.1 coordinate 1,373,427, forward strand.
TTTTGAGGGGAGAGACCAGTCCTTCTGACCATGACAACTGACCAAGCTGCATTAAACACCCGCCCGGGATACCCTGGCGACTTTCCCATGCCAATAGGGCAATGGCAGTTGATTCAAGCAGACTTAGTTTTGCTCATCCAAGTAGTATTGTGCTATCTTCTCCGTTGTCACAGTTGTGCACATTTTCTGTTTTGGTTTTGCCTGTGCTTGTGCACTTAATGTAAGCCCTGGAATGTTCTTAATCCAACTCATTGCAGATGTTGTATGTGCAGGCAATGCTGGTAGTGCTGTAGATTTAGTGGCAGGCCTGTGCCACTCTCCATACGAACAATTACTGCTTCATCGCCCTTGTTTCCAGGGCTTTCACCAACCTTCCTTTTCTCTTGTCTTCTTTGGCGGTGGTTGGGGTCCAATCCATGTCACTATCATCTGAAGGAGGGCTTGAAGAAGTTGGCAGATTAATCTTTCTTTTGCTCTGGGGAGATAGTGAAAACAATGTGCCCATTGGAAGACCAGTCACAGCATCCAGCTCTGCAGAGCTAGCTCAATTTCCTGTTCTGATCCTACCTCTGGAAGATCAGGTATAGCAGACTTTAGTTGTTGAGCTTCCACTGCAGATTCGGTTTTCTGCTGGGACAATTTTGAATTTCGATTCACTAGTCCAAGCCATGACTTCAGTAACTGCAGCGCTGAGAGAAATCTGCTTTTTTTTTGGTGGTGGTGTTACCATTTTTGAGCCAGGGTGATCCTCCTTGCAGAGCTTCCTGCTCAGAAGAGGATGCAGCAGGTATGCTCTGTTGGCAGAAAAAAGATGATGGCTTGATGCTGGTGGTTGCAATAAACTTCTCATCACCACTGCCCACTTTCTTGGCAGGAGCCTGCCTCTTGGGGTCATCTTCTTTACTTTATCCATTGTTGGTAAGCAGCAAGACCACAAGCATTTAGCAGAGAGGTTTCTGGGCTCCGGTGTTAGCTAATTCACAGACTTCTCTCTCTTCCAGTGACCCCTCGTCATCTACAGAAGCAGAAAATAGAAAATAAGAAGGAAGAGAATGAAACTTGGCAGTTCTTATTAATGCAATAAGAAATCACCATTATCGTCAGCCTCATCATCTTCATTATCTTCATGACAACATAAAATACATTGATTAAATTAATACCTGTTGTCCATCCAGGGCCCATGGGACCTCTGTGTGAGTCAGACAAAAATTGATTAGAGTAATTTCAATAAATGGCTGGTGTTCCTTAAATGCACGTCCACCCCTGTAGGAACTAGGGAGAGGTAGGCAGAACTTGATTAACTTAATTAATACATATTTCGTGTCCCTCCAGTGCCATGGGGCCCCATGGGAGCCAGGCAGGCAGGCAAAAATCAATTTATTAATTTAATAAATGGCTGGTGTCACTCCAGGACACATGGGACCTACCTGGGAGGTAGGGGAAAGCAGGCAAAATCAATTAAATGAACTAAACTAACTAGCAGACTACTACAATCAGCCCCAGGCACCAATAAATATAACATGAAAAATATGTTACAGAAAAAAAGAAAAATATTATGTGCTTTTAAAGGGCCATAACAGTCAAAAGACATTTACAAGTGGAATAAAATGATTAATATTCAGAAACACACTAGCTCCACAAAACGGTGGTTGCTACATGACTAGCAAAGAAAGAAGCATGGAGTACAAAGTCGAAATGGCTGCCTATGACATACACACACACACACACGCACCCACACACATGCACACACACACACACACACACAGACAGGCTGCACAAAATGGTGATCACCACCTGGCAATCAAAGAAGGGGATATGGAGAACAAAGACAAAATGGCTGCCTATTTCTCTATCACACACATGCACACACACTCACACATGCACTCACTTGGACACATACACACTTACACACTAGCTCCACAAAATGGTGGACACCCACATGGCCAGCAAAGAAGGAGGCCTTTGAAACAATGAGAACACAGCTGGAGCTCATTCCTCCTCACCACCAACAAAAACTTACAGCACAGCAATAAAAGAATTGCACAAATATATACCCAAAATGTAGTTGAGCCCATTTGTTGTTTTTTTACACAAAATCAATAAATTAACAACAATAATGCAAAAAAAAAAAAAAAAATCTAGCAAGAGAAAACTATAATAACAGCACAGCAACATGGAAACATAGAGAAACCATTACAATTAACTTAGAAGATTCCTTAAACTCAAACAGCATTTGCAAAACGAGTCAACAATTACCCATGCAAAATACTTATGAAAGTTAAAGATAAACAATTGATCAACTATCTCACACAACCACACAAAATGGCAGTCAAATACACGAGAAAGAAAGTTACTACATGAGCCTTCAGATAAGTCTGCCGAAATCTATGTCAAAGCCTGGCCAGAAGCCGGCTTGCCTAGGGGTGACCTTAAGCACAGAGAAGTGTCTCCTTTTGAGGAAAGAGTATCTTCAATTTTTCAGAAATGCTCTTTAATTCATCCTCAACTTCCCATCAGACAACCTCCGTTTTTTGAGTCATTGTCCTCCTGCCCTTATAGTGTGCCAAATGCAAGGCTCCATATAAAACCTCAACAAGATTGACTAGAAGAATAGGTGGGAAGACAAGCTCGAAGTATCTATTCCAACAAGACAATCTCATCCATGCGGGTCCAACACATTCAGTCTATTAAAAGGTGTTCAATTTCATCAGAGCCTTCCAGCTCGGACAATTGTGACAGATACCTCATTGACAGGATGGAGAGTCCATCTACAGAATTAAACTGTTCACGGCTTGTGGTTGAACATAGAATGCATGGTCTATATAAACATTGTGGAGCTAAGAACATTCTTTCAAGCTCTCAATGCCTTCCTACCATCTCTGATGATGCACAGGATTCTGCTACAGACGAGACAGACAACATGACAACAGTGCACTAAAAAACAAGGAGGTTCCAGAACTCTCTCCCTTGAAGCCCAAGCAATCTGGAAGTGGCTTCTATCAAAGAATTTATCAAATCAGGTGATACACATTCCAGGTCTACAGAACTCTTAAGCAGACATTCCCAGCAGATTCTACATAGCAAATCAGTAATGGGTTCTGAACAATGACATGTTTTTTACATCTTTGCAGACTGGGGATTCCAAACAATTGACCACTTCACAACATCTGAAATGCATAATGCTCACACTTTGCCTCCAGACTGTGGGAACCGGGAACTCTGTGCAATGCATTTTTGATAAATTGATTGAGAAAATGTATTTCCACCTTTCTGCCAATTCCCCTGATTGTAACAGTTCTAATAAAGTTGAAACCAACCAAGACAAAATCATCTTTTAGCTCAAGAGTGGCCAAGTACTTGTTTCCAGACCTTCTTTACCTGTGTATGCATTCCCACGGGGGGAACTTTTTGTTCAGGATGCAAGGCTAAGTATATCTCCCTAAACTTGACAGAATGGCTCCTGATGTTATATAATGAATATATTTGGCAAGAAAAGGCCTCTTGTATTTTGTTGTGTCTCCATAGCTTTAACTGGAGGTCATCTTTATGAGCTGTGTATTCCACTTATTTTTTCTAGTACAAAAGGAAGGAGGTCCAGACCTTTAGGCCTCCCCTCAGGTCTCAAAAAGCAAGTTAAGTCCTCTTCTGATCTCCCACAGGTCCAGAAGTGTTCTGAAGTGGGTGCCTGGAGCAGCTTTGTTTATGCCTGTCACAAGCTAGTAGGAGGGAATGGCTCTTGTGCTAACTAATGGGGTAAAGGTTTCCAGGGCCAAACCTACCCAGTTCGACCATTTTCAAGGTGGCAAAAGCCTTCGGTCACACTAAACCTGGGTTCTGAAGGTGAGGTGTGTGTGTGTGTGTGTGTGGAGTGTACTTTGTTAATTCTAGTGTCCACCATATCTAACACTAAAATCTAGTTTGAGGCAGCCACTGTACCCCCAATATAGCCAGAAACAGAAGTCTGGTATAACAAAAGCAGGGTTTTGCAAGCAACCAGACAGTGAATACACTAGAAATGTCTTGACTTCAGGAAATGATACTACAATGCGGTCTTAGCTGTTAAAATTAGATTATGGAAATAAATAGCCTGATCGGGCCGTAGAGGTTTTCACCACATTTAAAATTAAGGCCAAATCTCTCCTTAATTTCTTGTGCAGCCTTTTCATGCATTTGAAGTGTTCCAGGATCCCCTCATGCAGGTGAGAATATTAAATGTTCATATCTTATATGAAAATTTCTATGATGCAGAGCTAGAATTACTAAGAAGGCGGTGACAGCAGGAGTTTCCCCCATAAATGCTGCTTCTCCACTCTCCACTTTCACCCCTTTTACTGTGGATGAAACAGTGCAGTTCTTAGTCAGGTGCAACTCGGGTTCGTCTTTGGATCCATGGCCTGCCCGGCTGTTAAAAACTCAAGGGCCGGTGATTAACCTGGTGGTTACCAAGGTACTAAACAGTTCTCTGGATTCAGCCTTAGTGCCTGCCAGATGAAAGAAGGCTCAGGTACGCCCACTGCCAAAGAAAGTTAGGGCAGACCTGTCAAACCCCTCCAACTATAGGCCCATTTCCCAGCTTCTAGCATTCTCTAAAAACCTAGAAAAACAAGTGACTAAGCAGTTGTCGGCCTATTTGGAGGAGAATGACATACTACATCCTTCGCAGTCTGGCTTCAGGCAAGGTTTGGGGACTTAGGTGGTTCTTCTGCAGTTCACGGATTTAATCAGGACCAACCTTGACCAGGGCAATAAAGCCCTGGTGATACTATTAGATCTATACGCTGCCTTTGACTCCATGTCCCACCTTATTCTTTTAGATCGTCTGGAGGCCATTGGAGTGAGGGGTCAGGCATGGCACTGGCTACGGCCTTTTTTTGCTGATAGACATCAAGCTGTCTGCTCTCTCCTTTCCTCTGCTCCTATCGGCAGTTGGAGCACGGTGTCCCACAAGGCTCGGCCCTGAGTCCATCACAGTTTTACATCTACACGGCCCCATTAGCAGGAGTGGTGGAAACATGGGGCTTCAAGGGTGTCTCCTACGTGGATGAGACCCAGTTGATGCTTTCCTTCATTCAGATAGATGACTCGGTCACTGAAAAATTCCATTGCTGCCTCAATGGAGTAGCAAAATGGATGAAGAAGAGCTGTCTCAAACTTAATAGGGAGAAATATGAGATTCTCTTCTTCTGGAACTCCATCCTCCAGGACTTACAGAACTGGCGGGCTTCAGAACTGGGAAAGCCCCCCGGCTCCATCCAAAGCAGTAAGGACCCTGGGAGTTCAATTCGATCAACACCTGTAGTAGGCACATGCTTCGGCATCATGAAATCATTAGGAGCTTTTATAAAATATTCCTCGACTTACTACAGGAAGACCATTGTGCTCACTCTGGTCACCTACAGCTTGGATTATTCCAGCGCTGTTTACCTGGGGTATTCAGCCAGAATGATTAACAGATTGCAAAGGGTGCAGAATGCTGTGACAAGGCTTATTTTTACACTGCCACACAAACATTCGCTGAGCCAGACATCGAGGAATCTACACTGACTTTCAGTGGAGAAGAGACTTCTTTTATAAGCCGCTGCTTATTACCTTCAGGGCCTTGCGTACTAAGAGACCGGCCTACCTCCATGTCGGTTTTAAGGTATACACCCCCACACTACTATGCTCAGCCATGTTAGGTCTTCTTCAAATTCCCAAGATCATCAGAGTTAGGAAGGGAGGTCACTCCTTTTCCTTCTTGGCAGCCAAGACATTGAACACCATACCACCTCCCCTAAGACAGGTATTTACTGTGGACATATTTAAGAAAAAGTAAAAAACACATCTTTTCAATCTGTAAGTCACTTGCTACCTCCCCTCACCTCATAGCGCCAGGACCCTCCTTCCGGAGCAGCTGTTGTGCTCTACAAGACTGCTTCAATCATTCATTTATTCATAGGTAACTTTCCCTTTCTTCTTCTGGCACTAAACTCATTGAATGCTGTCTGTCTTTTGTGATGCTACAGTTGCACCCTTTGGGACATGGTATACGAGGTTTTGCCCCCAGTTCCTGAGGGCCTGCATAATTCTTTTGCACAAACTTTCCAAGATGGGCAATACATAGCTAAATAGATTCTTCAATCAGGTCTGGACATCACTGACTCATAGGCACTAGTGTCATTTCTTGATGTCATGTCTGGAGTCCTGAAACTCACACTATGTACGTGGGTGGTAAATAAACAAAAAAAAGTCAAAAATGAAAAGGGGGCTGCAAAGCACATATGTGTTAAGACGAGAACCCTCACTCACCCAAAGGTGACATGCTTCATCATTGGGTCCCCTCTTCACACTGGGACCTCACTGTACCAGTGTGGGCTACAACTCTCTCGCAAGAGAAGAGCGGGGTTGTCCCTAATTCTGCAGATTTTAATTCTTTTATGGGGAGGGAGGGGCAGAGTGCAACAAATCAAAAAAGTGATTTAAAACTATCTCTTGGTGGGCAAAACAACTTTTATTCTGGTGTCCCCAATGGATAGAACTAAAAACCAAGCTAAGTGAAAAGTTTTATGGATGTTACCTTTATTTAATGGTCAACATGTTTCTGCCTTCCTCGACTACAAAAGTTTGTGGCATTCCTCAGGACCGAGTTCTTAAGTAACTCTACTTAATAGTCACTAAAGAAAAAGAAAGTGAACCATACTCTCACGGTATTGGTCAATTTTCTAGCATCATCTTTCAGTATGATCCACCAGAATCAACTAAAATGTAATATATCTACTCAACCTTCATCGGTCCCTCCAAAGCGAATCTAAGCTAAAGGTCTTAGAACGCCGCATCACACAAAGGGCCAGAGGGAGTCCTTCTACCGGGTTTTCCAGAAATGTTCAGGCATCATTGGTGGATTTGCCTTTAATGGGGCAAAACATTTTGTCAGGAAGACAGATGTGGCCTTGAAGCGCTTCAAAACTACCCAAGGCTAATGTTTGCTACTTGGGATTGAGATCACTATCCTGCCTGTTCAAAGACCAGTACAGGAAGTTAAGTGGTTACTATTGAGACCTCTTATTCTGCCAGTGGCAACCATCTCAGCCCATACAGTAGCCAGAACAGAGTAGTCATGGTACTATGGGCAGAGGCAGTGCGAAATGGTTGGGACAGCAACAGTTTGTTTCAATACTATGCCTCCTCCTCTTCTCCAGGCAGCACTTTCAAACCTCTTTAGTCTGGCATCAAATGGGCATCTGGTATGAGGGTGAATCCAACACAGTCTGCTCTACTGGTGTTCGATCATTTCATACCAATAGGTCTGCCAGTTTATCCAAGTTGCTTATGTCCTTCTTTGTTTGGACACCCCTCCCCACGTTTCCCTTTTCTTCCAGACATCAGTGGATCACACCAGTATCCCTATTAAGGAGGTGTTGGTATTAGTCACCAAGTGAGTAAGAGTGTGCCAGAAACAGACCGGGAATTTGTTAGTGACAGTACTTTCTGGGCCCCAGGAATGACCAGTTTTTAACCTCAGGTTGCTGAACTTGTGCCTAAGGAACAGTTCAAGATGATGACCCTTGCACATGTTTTGTTGATCTTGGCCCATGAAGAATCGATGGTAGCTCTTGATTAGCAGAACAGGTACTGCCATATTATTTCAGTGCTGCAGTGCCACAGGGAGTATCTACTTTTCGTACAGGGATCACACCAATTTTAGTTCAGTGTCTTGTGTTTCTGGTTTACATTGGCCTATCGGTCTTACAGTGGTTGTGGAAATGTGGTCTTGGTGCATATTTGCAGGTCATGGATACATATATTTCCATTCTTCAATGAATTTTTGTTAAAGGCAGACTCGCCTCAGCTGTTATTAGGCCACCTGCCGAAAATAATGTGGCTGCTTCCCAACTTGGAGTTTTCCATCAACAATTCTAAAACTCAGCTTCAATCTTCCCGGAGACTGCCCTCTATTAGAACTGTCTTGGATATGGTTGCCTTAAAGGCTTTTCTACCTCCAAAGCAAGTCCAGGACATTCATGTTATGATCCTCATGGTTAAGCCGAGAGCTACTGTTCCGGCATTAATAGTTCTTAAGTGACTTCGTCCTCTGGCATCATGCATCCTTCTGGTGCCTTACACTCATTGGCATATGTGGACTTTAATTAGAATCTGCTTCTACAGTGTGTCTAGTAATGGGGGTACTTTTCAGACTGGATGCATGTGTCTGACAAAGTGCTTCAGGACCATCAGTGGAGTATGTCAAATATCGATTTGATGAGTGGCAGGTCAATCTCCCTCCCCTCTAGGAGGTTACCGTGTTGACAAATGCATCTTCTTTCAATTAGAGGAGGTAATTTGAACAATAAGGAGATCATAGTCTTTGATCTCCGATGAAGCAGTGCCATAAACTAAATCTTCTGAAGCTGTGTGTCATCCGGCTCACTCTCAATGCATTTTGCCAAAGGCAGGTCGGTCCAGGTTCTAAGGGACAATACAACCACTACATGGTTTTGGGCAGTGTGAAGTCACACACTATCTGCCGGAGGTACTGAGACTATGGTGTTGGCTGTCAAGGATCTCCCTGATGGTCAATCATCTGGCGGGATTCCTCAAAAGTAGATGAAATTAACCCAGGAAGAGCCATACTGCTAATCACGAGAGGCGTCTGCACTGGAAGCTGGCATGGGACATCTTTGCTCTAAGCGGCACACCTTTGGTAGACCTTTTTGTCACCCACAAAAACACTGTGCACACCATTTTATGCTCTAAAGCGTCCCCTCTCGAAGGTTTCTAAGAGATGTGTTCCATGAAGTGGCCAGAACTGCAACAACCCTCCCTGTGAGTATGTGCATAAAACAAGTGCTGCACCAACATACATGACCACTGGTAAAGCCAGGTGTTCAGCTTTGTTTTGTTCTTGACTCATCAGGCCATCTATGGCTTCTCTCCGAATTACCTAAAGAAACAACTTCAAGTAAACATGGTCCTTGCAGAAGTTACATCTGCTGAAGCAATGCATGCCATTGAGCCTAAATTTATTAATGTGTGAGGCAGTGGAGAAGCTTACTTTACATGAGTTAAAACTATTGGACAGCCTTACTGGGTCGATCATAAAAGTGTATGACAACAGGACTTTTGGGAAGCTTATGAATATTTGTTTGTTCTAATCAAATTAATCCCAAGACTCAGTGATGTGCTACCTTCTCGTGAATGTGACTTCCAGATAGTTCTCAAGTACTATACAGATAGATTAGATTTGAATTTCGAAGTGTTATATATCTTTTCTACCACACTTTCTGGCAAGTGAATGGAGGGTCTGGGGATGGACTACGATTCACATTCATTCTTCCGGCCCCTGAAAACGCCCCTGCAAAGAGGACAGGCGGAAGGAGGCACAGACAGGATTATAAACAGACTGACACGTATCAGTTTCCATGTTACCGAAGAAAGGTAATCGTGATTTGTGAAAATGCACACTGCAGTTTGAAAACCTTATTTATCAAGTTAGTGAGGTTTGTTTGTTGGCAGCATGCTACAGATGAGCCTCCTTTGCCCTAGAATACTGAAGAAAAATATCTGTGAACCTATCCTCTTAGAACTAAAGGGTAATCCCCGTTTGCACTCTTGCGTGGTGCAGAGAATTGCCTTAATCTTTTGGTTCAAAGGTTTATCAAAAGAAACATTCCGAGTCTTCCAAATCCACCCAAAATACATGGGGCCCGATTCACAAAAGTAATCTGAGACAAAATCCTAACTTTACGACTTTCGGTATTCACAAAAGACATTTAGTAGTAGTAAAGTTAGGGGGGCATATTAGCAAGGGCTTTATCGCCGCTTTAGCGGCACTTTTTGCCGCTAAAGCGGCGATTTTTTTATCGCCCTATCAGCAAGCTGTCGCTAACAGGCGTTAGCGACAGCTTTCTGGCGATAGCGGCCCGTTTTCCCATCGCCTTGCATGCCAGCGATAATTATCGCTAATGACATGCAAGGTAGGCGTTCCCAACTAAAAGCGACTGAGAACAGTCGCTAACACAACTTCCCCCTATTAGCAACGCAGGAGAAGAGATAAAAAAATTCGCGCTAAGCACGAATATCGCTGGAATTTAACACCTGCTAAAAACATGACTTACCTGTTTGTTGTATGGGAGGTGGATTGTCAGGCTAGGTCCCCCATGGCGTTAATGCGTGAATATCGCTGGATTTCCAGCGATATTCACGCATTTCGCCGCTATCGCTGGATATTTTATTGCATTGGAGATAAACGTTGCTAATAGCATGTTATCTCCGCAATAAAATCCAGCGATACGCGGCGATAAAAAAAACGCGCTAAGCGCGGTTTGCGATAATTATCGCAAGTTGTTGCAAATATCCCCCAGGATTCCTAACTTTACTACTACTAAACTGAGACAAATCCTAACTTTACGACTTTTGGTTTTCACAAAAGACATTTAGTAGTAGTAAAGTTAGGATTCCTAACTTTACTTCTACTAAACTGAGACAAAATCCTAACTTTACGACTTTCAGTATTCACAAAAGACATTTAGTAGTAGTAAAGTTAGGAAGCCTAACTTTACTACTACTAAAAGTCTTTTGTGAATACCGAAAGTCGTAAAGTTAGGATTTTGTCTCAGATTACTTTTGTGAATCGGGCCCATGATTTCTTTAATCCAGTGACTCCGTTGTGGACATCTTACTTACCAGTATTTGGTACCGTGTTGTTTGGAATATTCCATTTATTGATAATACAAGGGCGCATCAAATCTATAATTGCCCCATGGTATGTAAACTGTAAATAAAAGCTAATGAATATGACGGAGCTAGCTTACTAAGACACAGGTTTATGCACGAAAGGGGCTGCCACTTAGTACTAAAGGGATAGCTAGTCAGACAGTTTCCATGTTACTAATACGACAAAAGCATCTTACTTCTGTCCACCTCCGACAGCGAGGAATATCTGGGCCGCCAGATGAAATATCGCTCTTTATTTCACTGTCAGGGTTTTGCTGAATCACAAACTGCCTCTCTCGCCGGTATCACAATTTGTAGAAGCATTCCCCCTCAAGTGAAATAGCGAGAGATACATCATCAAACGCCATAAGGCCCTCTTTCCCTTTCTCGCTGCCTGAAATCATAAATGTGTTTAATGTTTGAAAATTCTATAAATTGTCTGCGGTCCGTCTGTCAGTCCTGCTTCTCCTTGACTATTTTTGTAATTTATCTAACCCGGAATCAACGCGCTCCTGTTTTGAGATTATTTTATTGCTCAATGTTCAGAATACGATATGAATAGGTAATTTAAGGTTCTTAATCGTCAGAAGCAGGGCTTTTCCAGGATCTGCTGCAACACGTTGAATAACAGCGCAGTGTGTGCCTTTGGGAGGAGCTTCTGGTCACTGTGTGACGTGAGTAGTGGTAGCTGTAATGGGGCTTATTTACAAGCCCCTTGTGCCGCCGGCGCGTCACTTTTAATACGGGAAAAAGTGAAGTACCGGCAGTGCAAGGGGCTTGTAAATAAGCCCCTAAAGGTATTAGGTGACATAATGTATACAAAAGCTATCGGGATTATGTTTAGTTCATCAGTTTACATCACCTATCATTGTACTATAGAGCTAAAACAGTCATGCCTATGAAATACCAATGGGACAACAGATTCAACTCCACAGCTTTTTGCAGATTGTCATTATCAATAGTACCGTGTTTCCTATCCAACATCGATCCTGCAACAGTAAGACTCAGTTCTTCGAGGAATGGTGTAGTCAAGAAGTGAAAAAATGACCAAACTGATACATTTATATAATCCTGGTGCCTTCTGAAGCATTATAGTCCACTCCAAAACCATCTACAAAGTTTTGGAGGTTGCATCTGAGAACCAATAGGTTCTTGTGGGATTTATTCACAGAAGGCCCATTAGGAATGAGCAAACCAATTACACAACAAGCAATAGCAAAGCCAGTAGATCTGGAGTCTGATATCAATCGTTTGCTTTTGCCAATGCTTACATGCTTTTGTAATAATGTTTGTAACACAAAATCATTACTAAAATGTATGCTTGAGTAATAAACACACATCTGCACACATGTGCCGCCGTAGTGAAATGGTTTTTGAAATAAAACCATTCAAAGGTGTTCGACGATGCCTGAGAAGTCATCTTCAAAGGGTTTCCCATCATCCATCTTCACATGAAGTGACATCACTCCTTTCCTGTCCCAGGACGTACTTAATGACTGCCATAGCATGGACGTGCAGTGGGTTCAACACTGGCGAGCTGAAGGTGGGGCAAAGGCAAACTCGTCTGTGTCCATCTGTGTCTGGACCACACTAAGCACCAGAAACCCTGGTCCTCCAACTCCTGCTGCTATCATGCTGTGATCCTATATGCCCTATACCGCGGTCGCTGATCCACATGCTGCTGCCTCGCCGCAACCCAGGCAACATTTTCCTGTGCTCTTTGCAATTTTTCCACACCTTACCCACACTCAACACTCACCACACCGATGGTACCCAATATCCTACTCTCAGAAACACACACAGTCCTACAACAACCCACACAACACTCCACACTTGCATGCATGCTCCTCAATAGCTGCTCTTTCACCAAACATGGCACAGAGATCTGGGATCTGCTACACGACAATGCCCCTGACCTAATTTTTCGCACAGAAACCTAGTTGTACCCTGTATCTGCACCTGACATTGCACAGCAACTTTCCCTGTCTACAAGGTTGCCATGCAGGCAGCCCTCACAAGCAATCATCCACAAGAACACCATCAACTGCACCACATGTTGATCGTCCTCCAACATGAACCATTCAAGCTCCAAGTCACTCTAAGCGGCCCTCTCATCTAGAGACCACAGGGACAGCGCACCAATTTCACTGACACCATCACAGACTGTCACACCAATCACTCTCGATGCTAGCAATTGCATCCTACTCGGAGACCTGAACTTCCACCTGGAAGACCATGCTGACCCGAACTCAAGAGCACTCAGTGAAGTCCTTGGAAGCCAGGGAGGGCCTCACCCAACAAGTAAAGGGGCCTACACACATTGCCGGACACCTCCTGGAACCTATTGTCACCAACTTTTGCAACATCAAAGTCGACAAGCCCAAACCACACCAGTTCCCTGGACAGACCAAGTCCTCGTCAAGTTCAGTATCCCCGTCCCAGTCGAATGCACATGCACCCCCCCCAGAACAGCCCTACAAAACTGTGACAGTATCACTGACAAGTACTGGAACACTGCTCTCAACACCCACCAACCTGAACATAGCGACAGCCTCCCCAAAGCCATCAAGAATTTCACAAATGGATCACCTTCTGCACTGATTCCCTGGCCCCTTCAAACACAACAATACAACAAGATCAGACCTCTAGCCAGTTGGTACATGGAGGAACTCAGAGTTGCCACAGGTGCAGAGTATTGCACCTTTGTTTTGTGCAGGTCCTGTAGTTTCAAACTCGGGTCTCTTCTTTGTCCTCTGTTGAAATTCAAATCAGAACTGAGGTTCTGGTGCCAGGGATGCTCTTAAATTCCCGATTTAGGGGTGTTAGGAGAGTGGGTAGAAATAGCCAATGAGCCACTAGCCCCAGCAGCTAATTCACCCCTAAGGTCACAACATCTGTGGAGTATGTCACCTTTGCTACCAAGAACCCTCTATTATGCCTCCCAAGTCTCAAGGACAGTGCTGCCATGAAGGTGGGCACCCAACAGAGGCTACTGACAGCTGCGAGTGTCCAGAACCACATCCTGAGCTCTCCATTGACAGGTGGATGGGCTACCTTAGTAGCAACTGTGGGTCCTTGGAGCCTCCCTAGCAGTTCAGAGTGGGGGGAGGGGTGGGCTACCACCTCCTGTGGCATAGATCTTACTTCCACTGCAGAGTATGTGAGGACGCAGAGGGGTATGCACTGTAAGTACATTTGGCAGCCCCATTTCCTAGTGCAAAATGAATCCTCTCATCCAAGGGTGCATTTTGCGCTACAAAATAGCGCAAAATGCACATTCTACCCCATCGCGGAATTCCGCTGAATCTCCCCAAGTTTTAATGTAATTCCGCAGAATTTAACTGAATCAAATTCCACCAATTCTGCCCATCTCTAACATGCACCCACTCGCAAAAGAGTTTGGGGCATATTTAACAAATAATCACACAGCAAGTCACCTTGCTGCGCTGCGCTTCTTGTTAGGGAAGTACCCTGTAATTGACAATATACAGTACATTCCTGTCATTTGTCAGCGTTGGCGCACAATGTACTGCCTAGCACCAATGCAGGCACCCTTGCATCATGGTGCAAGGGTGCCTGCATTGAAAGCAGGATTGTTTTTGTGCACTAAGGGACACCTTCTTGCACGAAAACAATCCCCTGAGGTGATTTTCTCTTTGTATGTATGCTACAGAATGCAGCACACGTAGAAAGAGGAAGTAACAAGGAGAAATAAAGATATTTCTCCTTATTATGCCTCACCTGGGGAGGTGAGGCATTTTTACGCATTCCCAGCGTTACCAGTAATGGTAAATCTAGGAATGCACCAAAATCCATGGGTGGATGCGTCGAAACAACACGCTCCACCCGTGGAATGTCTCCCTGTGGCAGGGTCACGCAACACAGAGATTTGAGCTGCGTTGCGTTACTCTAGAATTATCAAGCCACGCAAGACCACGCAAAGTGGCCTTAGCTAGCTTGATAAATCAAGCTTAAGAGTTGCATCAGTTTGCGCCCTGTTGCATGGCGCAAGGGTGACACAACTCTTTAATAAATATGCCCCTAAATCCATAGATATTCACAAACTGCACTTCTAAAGTTACTTCAGCTAAAAATTGACCCAAAACAGTAGTAAATTACTTCACCACTGAGGTAAGTCAAGCACCACACACTGCCAACAACTGATACTATAACAACCTCCCTTAGCAAATGTTGGAGATAGGGACTTTAAAATAAAACTGCATTTGAAATAATTTGAAATGAAATTACATTACTTAAAATAGTTAAAAATATAAATAAATATAATTTAATGTCAAGAAAATATCTAAAAATAATACATTTTGCTGTATAGCTATAAAATATCCTAACAACCTATTTTGAATTTAAAAATTAATATAGCAATACATTTTAACAAAAGATAATCAAATTACTTTGAAATAATTCCATAGTTCACTTTTAATAATTGTTAAAGCATAATAATTATATTTTAATTTAAGTGGGAATTTACTTTTTTCACTTAAACTCTAGCACAATCATGAATGTAATATATTTAAATTAATTAGCAATTTTAATTCAAATTTAAGTTAATTGCATTGCGGTATTTTCTCTTTTGTTCTACATTTAAAATAAATATATTAAATTCATTTAGAGTAAAATTTAACTTAAAAATATATTTCCCAACTTTTTCCAAGTTTAATAAACTTTTTACATTTTCCCTGTACTTTGCCATAGGGAGTCCTTCGTTGTTGGAGCAGAGATCTGCGCATGCTAAAGTACAGAGAAACATTCCCTATACTTTACAATGTGTACTGATTTCCGTATGGTACAGTATAGGGAAAATTGAAAAATAAGTTTATTAAACTTGAAAAAAGTTACGAAAACTATTTTTATGCTGAATATTATACAATAATTGTATATATTTGCTTTTACTGTAGAGAAAAAGAAATTTGCTACAGCATTATTAAATTGATATTGAGTTAACTATGTAGTTAATTGAAATACATTTGATTGAATGATTATTATTTTGTTGAAGTTTAAATTAAATTATAAAATCTAATCCACGGTAAAAAATGATTATGCATTAATAATTATCAAAAGCAATACATATACTCAATTAAGAGTAATGTAATTATATTTCATAAAACATTATTTTAAATTAATTTTTCAATTATTAAAAAAAGGTTGTTAAAATATTTTAGAATTAAATAATAAATGTGTATTATTTTTAGATATTTTTCCTTAACATTCATTTATATTTATCCACATTTTTAACCATGTTATATAATTTAATTTAATATAACATTATTTCCTATAGGTTTTTATTTCGGCCTGGGTGGAGTTCGCAGACTTGTACTCCGCGGAACTCCACGAAGTGGAGGAAAAACTCCACCACACTTCGCGGAGTTCCACAAGCAGTGGAGTCTGTTAAGTCACACTGCTTGCACTGCTGATTTTTAGCACCCGGAGTTTGTCCTGCACTGTAAAATCCATGCAAACGGGACTACGGGTCATGCCAGAAGGTGTTGCTGCTTTCTGCTGCTCGAGTAGACATTCGACTTGAGCGGAAGCTTCCTCAACGCGAGGGGCGGACTTCTCAACGCGAGCAGGCATGACCTGCTGCACCTGCCCGCTTTGAGAGATATCTCCGGGAGGAGGGCACGGGCACGATTTTTTTCGCGAGCGCTTGCTTGTTGAGCGGCTCGAGAGAAAAAAAAAGCTCCACTCTGCGCCACTTTGTGGAGTTTTGTGGAGCTCCGGCAAAACTCTGCTAACTCTGCCAGTGGAGCGGAATTCTTCGCCCACCCCTATTTTTATTTTAAGTCTGTACCTCCATTATTTTCTATCTAAGAGCATTGTGCTACCTGTCGCTGTCCATGTGTGGTACTGGGATTACTATTATTTATTTTTGGCAGTACTAACTTACGCTCCTAAATTTGGCTCCACCCCTTTTTTCAGGGGGTGGAGACTTGTAAGTCTACACTTTTAAGCAACTTTACACTTGAATTTTGTGAATAGCCCAAAGTAGTAAATTTACTCAAATATGGAAGAGTAAATTACACATGTAAATTATTCACAAGTATGTTGCATTTGTTTTTAGCCCCCTCAGTGCTTAATTAATTCGACTGAAATTTGAATTAGTGTGGCTTATGTCGTGCCTGCTCTGTGTAAAATGGGAAACGAAATTGCTATTACAATACTGCATCTGTTCTGCGTGCATAGCTGAAGTTGGAGAGCATCCTATTCACTTTACAAAAACAAATTATTGTCTCTGTCAATGCTTGCTTTTTTCTGCACCATTGTCTTAACTGTTCTCAGGGAGCTGTTCCCCAGAATAGCAGGATAACAACGGGGAGGGCTGGAGCAGCACCTCTATGTTCCCAATATCTCATCTCTATTTCTGTGCTGTACTCAGTAGATACTTTGAATGCATTACCGGATCTATATTCAGAACTGCCCCCAAAGGTGTCCTCTGCAAAGTAATACGATTCTAAATGTGTTCTATTTTATAACTATTTTTTATCCCTACCTCCCACTCAAGCTCCCTCTTTCCATCTCTCTCAAACCGTCTACTAGATTTCAGTGTTCTCTCTTTCCTTTGTGCTTGCCCCTATTTCTGCTGTCTTCTAGCAATTTGTTTATCTTTTTTTCTCTCTGTCTCAGCTCCCTCTTCCCTACCTCCTTTTTTCTCTCATTTATTGTTCCAATTAATATATTTACTGAAAGCAGAGAGTGCAGCCGTTTTGGGAATCAGAGGGATTTTGGATCAAAATCAATGGAAGACTTTGGGTGTGTTAAAAGGAAATAAAGGTGGAAAGGCAGCATAGTACTAATGATTTCAGTTACCCATTTGCTCTAAAAAAAAATGACTCTCAGGAGAGAGCTAAAAATAGAAAAGAAATTACTGTAAGTATTCTTCCAGTGAGTTTCAAATGAGTTTGCATTGCATGCCAGTACCTGCGTGTGGGGTTGCTATGTGTAAGAAATCAAGTTATTCAAGTCCCATGTGGCAACCAGAAGTCACTGACTCCCTTTGTTCTCTCTAGGGGCCCTTTTTCTCTCGTATTCTAGGGCCTCAGTTCCGTGAACCCTGAAATTGATATTCAAATTCCCATTTTAGTGCTTGACCCTGCGGATAGTGAGGCAAAGCCGTCTAAAGCTGACTCAGAGAAGTGCTTTAATCGAGAAACTTAGAGCTGAGCAACACACAAGAGCAAACACTGAATCAATGTCCAGCCAGTGCTTATATTTTAAAAAGGAAAAGTACTAGAATATTTTAACAGAAAAAGGTTATTTCTAAAAGAGGAGGATTGTGCTGGAGGTTTTTGTGACCTGTCAGGAGCATCAGCCACTGGGCACCTTTGTCAGCAGAATTCAAGCCGCACTTCAATAGCAGATGTATTTGATGATTGCTCAATCTTAGCTGGTCGGTTTTGAGTGACAATTTCAGCGTTGTTCTCCTTGGGCCCAATGCCAGCGCATTGAACCTGCAGCTAGTGGCGTTTGACTCTCAGGCTTCACAAGGATATTCTTCAGCCTCCTCGCATCGGTACCACCACTGCTACCTCCTCCTTCAAGAAACAGCTTCTTTCTAGGGGTGTAGACTTTATTTTTGGCCCCACTGTGTGATCTCCTGACCTAGCGTTCTTCTGCACGACAACAGACTACACTTTCTGCCTTCAGACTCGTGCCACTGAGGCAGGTAGCATTTTGCAGCATGAGTATGGGCAACAGCCAAGTGCCCGCAGTGCCTACTTCAGAAGACACAATAGCAGGATCAGTCGAAAATAAATTCAAAGGATCCCCTCTGTCAGGGCCCTTAGCAAGTCCACTCTCCACTAGGCTTGGCAGTGGGTAAAGGAGTTGAAGATGCTAGTCCAGGACAGAGTCAACAAAGTGCTGGAATGCAAGTCAGGAATGGGTGCAACCCAGAGGTTTCTGATTGTGTCACAGTCTAACTTGGCTGTCATCCATTCCCAGGTCTAACTGCTTGCGCAGGGGCTTATGAAGCAAGGTAGAGATTTTTATGATTGGTGAAAAATCTACCCAATCCTGTGGTTACATTATTCATACCCTCTAAATGACAATAAGGAAAAAATCCAACTACCTGCCCAACCCCTGTGCAGTATTCTGGGAAGAATTCAACCCGACAACTCTATCCAAAAACAGCATATATCGATCAGTTTTTTGCTCATCCACCTTAGTTGGCTATTTCCCTCCAAAATCATCAAAAGGGCCAACTGCTGGACAACAGGGGCAGAATTCTGTGGTACAGATTTACCTTTACACTCTCAGCACGCGAACAAATGCAATACTACAAACTTGCACGTGCTCTGCTCTTTCCGGGAAAGGCTGGCGATCGACTCAGATTGTTGATTGTGCTTGGTGAAAGGCTTTGCATCTCTGGACGATACACTATGCACATGGTCCTGAATGCAAAGTCAGAAACTACATGCCCCGGGAAGCCACAGTGCTCTTGCAGTGTTTGGAACTGTTGGCGGACATTTTGAAGAGATGCAGTATTGATTTTCTCCCGGTTCTGCGAGTCATTGCTAAGCAGCTGAGATACTTTGGTTTGGCTGTCAGGACCTTGCTACCAGACCTTGCTGAAGCCTTGAATATTGTTTTTTTTCCTTTGGAATCATGCTTTATAAGGAATTAAACATAACTGGAGGCAAAATTGAACAGTTAAAAGTACTGTTTCACTGACACATTGAAGGAGTATAAACCTATCCTTTTTGTTGCACTTTTTTGATACTAAGCTATTGAGGAATGTGAAAGATTCTCATCTCCTTTAAAGACTGTTGAAATTGTCATGATATATGTATTAAATTTAAGGTAGTGGTATGTGTTTATATAAGTGATTCTTTGGTATTAGAATGAACTATATTATCATGATGATTTTTTTTTACATTACAATTAGAGAAACAGCATTAAATGTATATCAGAAGTAGAGGGCGTGTACTGATGAAACAGACGATAGTTGCCTTAATAAAAGAAGAGAGGGGCATATCAACAAGGGCCTTATCTCCGTTTTTTTGGCTTTAAAAGCCAAAAAAGCGGAGATAATATTATCGCCCTATCTACAAGGGGATGCTAACATGCATTAGCGCATGTTAGCACCCGTTTTCCCGACGCCTCGCTTTGCATCTCTAATGAGATGCACAGTGGGCGTCACTGGGCAGTACGCCCTGTAAATTATCGCTGATGTGCACATCGCGATATTTACAAGGAGGCCCACGTATTTTAGCAGACGTTAGTTTTTGGCGAAAACCGCGGTTTTCGCCAAAAACTAATGTCTGCTAAAATGCTGACTTAGCCATACTTACCATTGGGGGTGGATTATGCTGATACGACCACAGGGTCGTATCAGCAAGGTTATCGCCGTTGTCAATGGAACATCGCTGAAAAACCAGCGATGTTCCATGGAAAACATCGCTATCGCTGGGATAATTATCGCCATTGCGCTATGCGTTGTTAATACAGCGCTAGCATGGCGATAATTATCTGCGATAGCCGGCGATAAACATTTTCACGCTGAGGGCGGCCAGCGTTAATTATCGCTGCCACTTGATAATATGCCCCAGAGTGAGGTGAAGCCAAGAACAAGTAATGTCAAATACATAGATATTGGTTATGCTCCAGTTCCAGGAATATCAGAGTTCCTCCATTATCTCACAGATAATCTGGAGGTATATCATTTGTTATAGCAAGTGTTATTCTCTCAAAGTATCATTTTTTTTTTACATAAGGGCATCTTCATAACAGTAGGAAATGTTCCAACTGCTGCAAGGGCTCATTACGGGCAGGAGGAGGGCCTTCTCCATTTGACAACCATTTCTTGCCCACTGCTCTGAGCCACCTGTGGCAAAGTCCCAAGACTCTGCTAAACCTGGGCATAATTTTGTTTCGGCTGGCCAAATGTCGAATAATTTCCAGTATTTTGCATTACAATTGTTACCCGAAATTCCTGAGATTACATTGCTTCCCCACATCGCAGCACTGAGATTTTGTTTGTAAAATTTATTTTTCAGCAGCACTAGAACAATGTGAACTAACCAAAAGCGAAGGACTGTGGTACATATTACATTCAATTTTGCGCTATTTTTAAGTGCAAAATGCATTCTAGGATGCAAAATGGATTAGTGGATAAATAGTGAATAAATAATGTAAAGTGCCTTATTGGCATTTCACATAATAACATGAAATCTCACGTATTTTATTTTGGACAGGTCCCATAATTTCCACAAAGGTAATTACGTGAATATCACCCAGGCTTAGCCTCTGCTTGCGCCTATACCAGCAAGAGTCCCTGAGCTGCCAACCCTTACACTGAGCTTGCCCCCCCCCCCCCCTTATTGTGCTGTACTCACCTCTACTCACCCTGTACCGTCACCTACTGCTGTCCCTGCCAACTCTTACCTGGTCACCACGGGGAGGGCTGCAGGTGGCCACAATTTTCTTATAACATTCATTGACTTTAGAATTTACAATGGTGAGGTCAGAACGTCAACAATGCGATAAATGAATAAAATTGGAGTGTGGATGCAGGCATACTTAAACTGCGGGGGTTATCGTGGCATCAGATTTATTTAGGTTCAATGGAGTGCGGTATGTATTGTTTATAAATTTAAATGCAGGATCTTCATAGATATTTTTGCCGTTTGTTCGCAGCAGCATTTCCAGCAATTGTCAGTTATTGTAACAGCTGCATCTTTTCCCCATAATCCGTGATGTGCATACACTATAATCACAAAATTAGCATGGAAGAAATTGTATACCTTGCATAGCCATCTTCTGGTATCTTAGGTGTGTATTTGTAGGAGATATTTTCCGACTACAAACATTTGCTTATTATTTTGGATGACTTCGCACATTATAGAAATCCGTTCTCTTAGGTTAGTACAACTCTTCCTGAAGTAGGCCTTGGCTATATCTACAATTCGAAAATAACAATTGATGGACAGAATGCAGCACAATGTCGTTCATTCACCCCAGTACAGAGGCACAGGTTCAAGACTGATTTGCATATAGCTGGGTCTGAACTGAGGTTAGGAAGTGAGCTAAAGAACGATGATGGATTCAACCCAGATCTGTGACTGGAGGGTGAGTGTCTGAAAAGTTTAAGTGCTCCGTCCATCATCTCCTTGTGTTTGCTTTGTTCGCCCTAAGTTAACAGGGTATGCCCAGACGTGGGTCCCTTGCTCACTTTACCACTGGATTCAAGCTAGCCTGGCTGATGAGGGGTGTTACCCCAAAACCGGTCCCAGGATGCTTGTTTCCAGTCCAGGGAAGACCTGGCTTGGCAGTTCGGGCTGGACTGTTCCCATGAGGCACAGGGTCAAGACTGATTTGCATATAGCTGGGTCTGAACTGAGGTGGCGAAGTGAGCTAAAGAACAATGATGGATTCAACCCACATCTGTGACTAGGGGTGAGTGTCTGAAAAGTTTCAATGCTCCGTCCATCATCTCCTTGTGTTTGCTTTATATCTATAATTCAACATGCGACTGTGTTTTCATTTATTCTCTTTCCACACACACCAAAATGTGCACATGTAAAATGCTGTGTAGCTATATTGTGTTCTTGGTGATCTTAGCTTTCCTCTCAAATGTAAATGTTCAATGTTCTTCCGTTCTTCCTACCTGAGATTCAGAGGGTACTGTCCTTACCATAAGTCTGTCATGGATTGTGTGTAACCACATTTGTTGCAGATTGTCACATCCGATGACATTAGGTCAAAAGGGGACTAATCAATATTCATATTGTAGCTGTTGTTTGATATTGTTGCATTTTATTCTGTAAAATGATTGGCTATGCCTCTGTAACATTTTGCTCACTATAACCTCAAATTATGATTTCTACTATATATTTTTATATAAAGGAAGGGTCGTTTTGGAGGAGAGCCAGAGCCTTCTCTCTCATTTAGGGAGCCAGACTTGCTTTTCGCTTCCGTCAGTCTCTGGGAGTTTTCTCTTGCTGCATCAGTGCTATGTGCCTGATCATTGACTGACTAACAATATTTTTGCCTTTTATATTGAATTGATCATTTAATAATTCTACATGAATTAAAATCTGCTGCTGACTCAAGAAGGCTTATTCTTTAAATTGCTATTAGATTTGTTGATTGTTATGATGTGTTAGGGACACATATGCTCTTTAGGGTAACACCGCCCCTAATCCTGCCTATGCGCTTTATTTTTTATCTTATCAGATAATCAAAGATAGCATCAACAGATGTAAGGTGAGTGATACAAATTCGGACGGCTCCACCAGGGCCGAGGGGAGATAGTCCCAATTGCTTGCCAACACCTAAAGCAGAGTCCTGTGAAAGCTAAAATTGATGTTGGATCAGGAAGATACACTCAGAATATCATTGCTCTAACATGATTGTGCTTTTGTTGGTCATTACATTCACCACTGTTGCTTTCATTTTGCAGGGAAGTGAAGGTTTTGCAATAAGGACATAGCTGGGGAAATAATTGAGCTTGACCCACCAAACCCATGCAATACATCAAGCAGTTTGTATTAGGATAGCAGGTTTGGGTAATTTAGACATTAACAGTCTACAATGTAACAGATTCTATCTACCATTCAAATAACAGGTTTGGCACAGTGCTTAATTTGTAGAATAATAAGTGCCAGAGCCCTCGTCAAGAGGCCACTGCAGCTTGCACCATCTATTGCCCCTGTCAGCGCTGCCAATAACAATACCAACTCAACTATTCACACAATTCAGAGGCCCCCAAAGCAATAAGAATGGCTTGGGTGGCAGTTATTAGTCATTGTGAATGTACACTCAATTAATAAACAGCTATTACTGTGCTCATCCCTTATTAGGCAGACATCGCCTCAAGTGGCAGACTGTCATAAGAGTCGGTGCTGACATTTAAGTGCCGGTGCCGAGCACTAGGTACCATCGGCTTAAATTAAGTACTGGTTTGGCATAATGAATGGAGGTGAAACCATATACAGTGAAATGGGCAGTCTCAACACATGTTGCAGGTCTCCACATGGCTATAATTTCTGCCATAACTGTAATTTTTACGTTATTTGGCCAGGAACATGCCTCATTTTTAGCTTCTAGAAGAGACAAGACCCGCTCAAGAGTTGCATTTGAAGTTGAGGTAATGTCCTCGGCATCAGATATCCAATTGTCTGTCATATTTAGTCTGAGGCTTTGTTTATGAAGTGAATCATTTGGTTCAGGCACAAGGTGAGGGATTCAATATTATTATTTATTTTTTATATTGCTTTTTAAGTCTAGTAGGATTGTTTTCATTGCATTGTAATCTTTTATTATGTGGTCCAGGGGCGTAACGCAGCCCCTACAGCCCCTGCGGCTCAATGGGAGCCCAACCCTTCAGGGGGTCCTACAGACCTTCAGGGGGCCCCAATTCAGCCCAAGACAAATTAATATTTGTGAGATATGGGGAACTTGGGGACCTCTCATGACATTATGCAGGGGGGCACATTATTTTGCATTACACCACTGATATGGTATAACTGTCCTCCCTCCCCTATGTCAAGGAGGTTTCTCTCTGTTAACTAGCACTCCCTTTGTGTTCAAATGTAAGTATGCACTTCCCGGGGTCAGACTTGGTCATGGTGAGGGCCCTGATTTAATAATGTTGATGTGTAGTCTATTAGTAGATGGTAAGTTGCCCACAAAAGAGTGACTGGAGGAGTACAGAAAGAAATCCAAGCCTTAAGCATGGCCTCAGGGTGTCTATGCAATCGTCCAGAAAATGAAAATAACCTCGAGGATCACCCTTAGCACAGGAGTGGCCACAGAACTTCGGACCCCTCCATAGTCACCACATGCCAAACTCAACTGTGTCCACATATGGTAGCTCTCAATGCTTTCCAAAGTTAAATAAGCCATCTGGTGCAGTTCATTTATATTCCACAGTGTTTCCTCCATGCTCACCTGTGCCGCCACAGCATCCGGTGCCCCCAATCAAGCTGCAGAAAACCACGAGGTGTGAAAGCAAGACTTTCTCATCAGGTCCCACTTGAAAATGGTTACTGCTACCACCTTCAGTCACACCTGAGCATGTGCAGCTGTTGGTGCCTTTGCTAAGCAGTGTACTCTGCTCTGCCCGCAGCTAATGCCTCCTTCATCACCAGCCTGACTGCCACCCAGTTAGTTCGGCAGCTCGGCTGTGACGCTGGGCCTGCCCTCAAACTCTGCCACCACCGATATTGCATGCCACCATGCTTACTCTCTTAGAGTCAGGTGTGCAGCAGTAGGGTCTGTGGTTGGCAAATAGCAGCTGCAGCTCGTTGATAAAAGTGCTGGGGCTATGCCTCCTTTACTTTTTCATACCAAAAGCTTTTTTTCATTTATTAATTGGAATATTTCTATTTATTTATATATAAAATGTAAAAAGTTGCTAGGCAGGCATTGCAAAAACACTCACCGCAATTCACGTACCTCTCTTCTTACATGTTTAATGCATGTTAAAAGACATTGGAGGCCTGTGAGGTCATCAGCCTGACAAAAACATAGGCCCTGATTCAGAGTACGGCAGTCCCAAGACCTCTGTAACTGCTGTGGTGGTCCGACCGCCACCTCCTCGCTGGTCCGACCACCCGATTATGACAATGTCAGTCGGACTGACAGAAGACCGCTGCCACCACCAGGATCCTGGATCCGGCGGCTGGGAAAGCGGTAGGGCATGGAGGCATGGGGAGAGGAGTTGGCCTAACGGCTAGGGCGGTCGACCTCAAATCTGGGGAACCGGGTTCGAGTCTCGGCAATGACGCTGAACATCCTGTAATTCTGGGCAAATCACTTAATCTCCCCGTGCCTAACAAAAAAATGAATGTGTCCTCATGTAACGCAACTGGTGCTCGTGTAAAGTGCTCTGATACCCGATACCTTCGGGTCAAGTTCGCGCTATATAAAACTCCGTAATAAAAAAAAAAAGTGCTGATGCTGGCACCGCCGTGCCTAGTCCGACCTGCCTTTCCGCCGTCCTTTTCATGGCACGGACCCTCCCATGAAAAGGTCGTTAGAAAAGCAGGGAAGGGACCCCAAACAGGGCCCTCAGGCCCTTTAGCCCATTGAGCATTATGGCTGGGGGCACATGTTGTGCCTACCTCTGCCTGCACTGTCGTGCACGCACTGTGTGCCATGCAGGACATGGTACATGGCAACAGTTCAGGGCAACAGTGCAGGCGCTGCAGTGCGGCGGAATTGCCTTCAGGCTCACTCTGTGAGCCGAAGCATGCAGCCGCCACAAGACCGCCACCGGCTAACCGCCAGTGAACTCAAAATGTGGTGGTCGAATGCCGCCAGCTTGGAGGCTTTCTCCCAACTGCCAACGCTGCAGCCCGGCGGTCCAACCGCCAAGTTCATAATCAGGTCCATAGTGTGCAACTCTATGGACCTCCCACTCCTAACAAAGAAGTAAACTTAGCCCTGGGCACTCCAGTCTGTATCCCTGGAGCACCCGGGGCTAAGTGTTAATCAAACACTGGTGCTACATCACCCTACCCTTTCACAGCTCATCACAAGGTGGGGTGAGGTGAGAGAGCCTCACTGACCACTCCCACCATGACGAGCTGTGAAGGGGTCAGATAGAGACAGCAGCAGGATGGTCATTGCGTATTAAATCCTGTGGAGCAGTTGATCTCCGCAAGGTTTTACTTCACTCTGCATGCATGCGTTGTACATTAAATGCTTTGCCATAGCTACTGTCTCGAGAGAGAGAAACGAGTTGTGGGGCAGAAGAATCACAAGGAAGAGCAGTTAGTTGTGTTTATTTATTTTAAATAGAAGCCAGCAAATCCTACTGCACCACTAACCATAATTGAATGGCAGGCCCAGGGTCAGATATGTAACAGGTTGTGTTTAGATAGCAATTCTTATTGCCTTGATTGAGGTGCTGTCTGTCTCCAGCTGCACTCTATGGGAAATGTGTTTTCTGGAGATAGTGTACTCAGGAGAGAGAAGTAAGGGAAAATCACATCAATGAAAGAATGTTTTTAACTTAAGTAGGCTGTGCAGTTATAACCCTCTTCATTGGGACTAATGTGCTCGCATGCCATGCCCCATGACTTTGAAACTTCACCAGCCGCCACTGGCAAATAGCCTTGTTGGCAGCCCAGCAGCAGAACATGGGAGCCAGGATTCAGACCTCTGTCCCTTACCTTCAGATGAGGGCAGCTGATACAGGATATGATAGATGCTTAGGCTTCGGGATAAGAGCTCTGCTATTATGTGGCAACCTTGGACGCTAGTTCGGTCATTCCCCAGGGAGCCACAATTTCCTTATTTAGAATGTCCTGTCTAGGCGACGTCCTGGAGCAGCAAATTGCCATAGGAGGCGGGCCGAAACTTAGAACTACACCTAATGGAATTGGGCAAAATCGGAAAACTTGTTCAGTAACTACATCGGGTCATAAAGTTTTTGCCTAACCCTCTGGTTTAATACAATAAATCATAACTTTAATTGAATTTGTGGCTGCGGGTGCATATGCCGCTATTTCATAAGTATCCCTGAATTATCATAAATGGCACTTTTTTCCTGTATCTCCAGTAAATTATCTGTCTTTGAAATCTTATTTCCAGTCTTCAGAGACTACTTTAGCTAGCTTCCCTCAATATTTTACAGAAAAATAGACATAATGCATGATGCTATCACGAGCAGAACAAAGGCTATTTGCAGCTGCTTTTCCTGGAAACAACAATGAACATTTCATACTATTTCAAATATATACACTTATGAAAATTAAGATCCTTTTATCTTTGATACTTTGTTTGAGTGATGCAAGACTATATTGTGCTGCAGGGGAGGATAATACTCATACAGCTAATGAGAAGCATTAGTAAATGCATTAGGTTTCACCGATGTGATTAATAATAAGCATTTTTTGTTGTAAATTGTAGCTTGCTGAGTAGTTGTGCAATGTAAGTTACAGAAAGTCTGTTAAAGTGCTATGGATTGTTTATGTACAAAAAGGCAATATATTGTCCTGTTAATAGTGGTATTATAAAGTGGGGATATTAGGTAAACGGTGGAGACAAAGATAGGCTTGAAAGTGGTGCAACAATGGGGAGAATAGGAAAAGTGTGAATAAAAAGCCATACAAGTACATCGTAAGCGCTGTTTTTGCGAATCCAAAAAAATAAGATTATGAAAACTAGATGAAAAGATGTTGTTTGGTTATTGTCCATTGTCCATTTTTAAGATAAAACAAATGAAAATTGACTTTAAATTTTTTAAATGAGCATTTGAGCAGTTGTGCAATATAAGTGAAAGAGACACACTGAAAGTGAGAATATTGTTTTATTGAGATGGGCAAGTTTTTTTTATTACAGATTTCTTTTACAAAGTTTTTTTTTGCATTGCACATTTTTTTTATTATTGCAAAAAAACTTAAACATGAACGTAAACTCTGAAACAATAATGAGAATATAGTAAATATTTGCACTAGCATTGTCATTGTGATACTTATGGTTTACAATTTTTCTTTTATTTAAACAGTACACTGTGACATTTTCAATTATTGTGCTATATATTTTGAAGTTTGTATGTTGTAACAAATACTATATCGTTTTTCAAGGCATTTGTTATAATAAGTTCCGGTGCCACTGCACCTGCTGCACCCTTGAAATCATGGCCCTAGTGCCTGCTAGATAACTGCACTTTGTCTGTTTTAAAAATGTGCAATTTATGCAGTTGATGTTTTTTTTATTATATAACAACTAAAATACTGGAGGCTGTTTAAATTACTTTGAACAACTCAAACCCTTTTTAGCAATTATTAAGCTAAAATACCAGACATAAAGCGAGCTAAATTAGACAAAGCGTTTGGCTGTTTCTAGAATGTACAGTTGGTGTTCTTTATATTATATAACAGTGAAAATACAGGAGGTTGTTTAAATTACTTTGGAGAACTCAAACCCTTTTTAGCAATTATCAAGCTAAAATACCGCGAGCTAAAAGTATGCAAATAAATATGAATGCATTTTACATCCATGAAAATGGCGAAATTCACGCTATTAGGAAATAACTTCTGCTTCAGTTTACAGAGTAAAGCAAACATAAGGAGATGATGGACGGAGCGCTGAAACTTTTCAGACACTCATCCCCAGTCACAGATCTGAGTTGAATCCATCACCGTTCTTTAGCTCACTTCGCCACCCCAGTTCAGACCCAGCCATATGCAAATCACTCTTGACCCTGTGCCTCATGGGAACAGTCTAGCCCAAATTGCCAAGCCAGGTCTTCCCTGGACCGGAACCAACCCTTTTTAGCAATTATCAAGCTAAAATACCGCGAGCTAAAAGTTTGCAAATAAATATAAAAGCATTTTACATCCATGGAAATGGCAATATTCTCACTATTAGGAAATAACTTCTGCTTCAGTTTACAGAGTATCACTGAATTACCACATTGCTTATTCATATGGCCAACGGAAAATACGGCAAAGGATATAAAATGTTTTTGGTGCTAAAATAATACAATCTGCACAGTAAAGGCCAGTCCATAAAAAGCCAGTCTTACCACCTACCTGCTTACTCAGCTAAACGCTCAATATTAAAAAACGTGGATAACTCAAACCACAGAAAAAAAACCTGTAAAGTATTTCAAAATAATAGATACCTTCTGAAAAAAGAACAGTAGCACAAACCCCATGCAGTCACCAAACACACTTGCTCACAAAGACAAGCTTTGACGCAATGAGACAATAATGCCCAGCAGCTGGAATTTTTTAAATCACTGCTCTTGAAACTATACATCCTCCCTTCCCAGCCAGTAAAAGAACAGGATGCAATCACTAAACTCGAGGAATACGTTTAGAACAGACACATGACCGTGTTTACAATCCAAGACTTTGCGGCAGTTGTCTGGTGCTGTAACGTTATACAGAAACTGTCCCAATGGATAAAGGAGGTTAAAACATCCCTTCAGAGCACCACGGAGCATACTCATGTAACGCACTGCAATCACTTTGTTTGGGTTTACGCTACATAATGCACCAGCAACGAACACATAACACAGAAATAAAACAATGTTATTAGTGACAAACACATAAAACAGAACAAAATGCAATTTTGTCAGAAGAGCAATATCATAAAGAATGTGAAAATTATTTAAAAGTTCCACCCACTAAAGCAGAGTTAAACAAGCATGTTTTAAACGTGTGCAGCCAGGGAAAGATAAGTATCAGTAAACGTTGTGCAGCCTTAATGTAAGATAAAAAGTTCCACAAATTTTAGGCCCAATGACACTGCACCTTCTGCACCATTCAAATAATGACCCTAGTTCCTGCAAGATAACTGCACTTGTGACTGCCTGTTTAGTTGCAAAATATAGCAATACTCGGTGTTTAGTGGGGTGCCTAGAGCTTTTCATCCCAATGCCACTGCACTTGCTCCACTATTGAAATAATAGCCCTAGTGCCTGCTAGATAACTGCACTTATGACTGCCTGTTTAGTAGTAAAACATAGCAATATTTGGTGTTTAGAGGAGTTATGACAACTTTGGCCCTGTGTCACTGCACCTGCTGCACCATTCAAATCATGACCCTATTGCCTGCAAGGTAACTGCACTTGTGACTGCCTGTTTAGTAGTAAAATATAGCAATATTAGGTGTTTAGTGGTGTGCCTAGAGCTTTTGGTCCCAGTGTCACTGCACCTGCTGCACCATTGTAATCATGACCCTAGTGCCTGCTAGATAACTGCACTTGTGACTGTCTGTTTAGTAGTAAAATATAGCAATATTAGGTGTTTAGTGGTGTGCCTAGAGCTTTTGGTCCCGGTGTCACTGCACCTGCTGCACCATTGTAGTCATGACCCTAGTGCCTGCTAGATAACTGCACTTGTGACTGTCTGTTTAGTAGTTAACATTTTGCAATAATTTGTGTTTAATGGGGTCCCTAGAGCTTTTGGCCCTGGTGCCACTGCACCTGCTGCACCATTTAAATCAAGCTCCTTTTAACGGCAAGGTAACTGCAATTGAGACTGTCTATTTAGAAGTAAAATATATGAATATTAGGTGTTTAGAGGAGTTCAGACACCTTTTGGGCCCCGTTGTCACTGCACCTGCTGCACCATTCAAAACATGACCCTATTGCCTGCAAGGTAACTGCACTTGTGACTGCCTGTTTAGTAGTAAAATATAAAATTATTTGGTGTTTAGAGGGGTTCCTAGAGCTTTGGGTCCCAGTGTAACTGCACCTGCTGCACCATTGAAATCATGATCCTAGCGCCTGCAAGGTAACTGCATTTGTGACTGCCTGTTAAGAAGTTAAATATAGCAATATTTGGTGTTTAGAGGAGTTCTGACAACTTTTGGTCCCCTGTGCCACTACACTTGCTGCATCATTCAAATCATCACCCTAGTGCCTGCAAGATAACTGCACTTGTGACTGCCTGTTAAGAAGTTAAATATAGCAACATTTGGTGTTTAGAGGAGTTCTGACAACTTTTGGGCCCAGTGCCACTGAGCTTGCTGGACCATTCAAATCATGACCTATTGCCTGCAAGATAACTGCACTTGTGACTGCCTGTTTAGTAGTGCAATTACCAAAAAGTAAAATATAGCAATATTAGGTGTTCAGAGGGAAAGATAACAAAATGTAAGTAGTAAACGGTATGCAGCGTTAACCAAAAGAAAAAAAGTTCTAACCACCAACACGAATGAGAGTGAGTAGTTAGGCCACGGGAAACTGATAAGAGAGACACAGAAGAGAGAACAGGCTCCAACCAATAGCAACGGAGGAAAGTAAACTGGCAAGCATACGAACCAATCAAAAGCGTAAGTCCCTTTTAAGATATATTAAAAGCAATAGATTTCACAAGCACTGCACAAGTGCTGTACAGGCAAAACCTAAAAGTTCCGTCCTGGGTTGCAGAGGGAACTTTACTGTTGCCACGCAGGACAGGGAGTAGCAGCTGCTTATTTTGCCTTTGGCAGCCTCAAACTCCTTCTCCATTGCACAATCCAAGAAGTTCCAAGGCAGCACTTCCGCGATCGGTAATGTAAACACCCAGTTGAGTGGTCATGTTACATTATTGTTAATGTGATCTATAAAGCGCATGGATGCCCAAAAAAGGGATTCCCAGTGCAAGAGAGTATGACTACTCCAGGACAGGGAGCGGAAACCTAGAGAATTAGAATAGCCAGTTCTAAAGGCGTTTCTGAAAGATGCTTTCACTTGGGCTTAGGCACAGGTGAGGGGTTAGGGTATTCCACAATTTGGGTACCAGAAACCTAAAAGAATGGCCCATTACATATTCTGATAAATCCAAGGGATTAGAGGCAGCTTCATGTTAGAAGATCTTAAAGTGCTGAGCAGGCAGTAGGGCCATCCAAGACATCTGAGTTAGCGACGTCTAACATTCCCAAAGGCCCGGAAGGTTAAGCAAAGGGTTTTGAATTTTATAAGTATAGCAATCAGCAGCCAGTGTAGTTCCTCTATCTGGGATGAAACAAATTGATGCTAAGGGGATGTGGCCAAGAAGTTGTGCTGCCCTGTTCAAAATTATTTTAAGCCACTTTAAAGATGGCTGAGTAATTCCTAAATATGAGACTTTGCTATAGTTTAGGAGCAATGTTATTCGAGCCTTGAGTAAGTTTTTTAGGTGTAAGTCGGGGGCGGTCCCATAGTATTTAACTCAGGCATTGTAAGATACCAAAACAGCACTTATCTGGTTGTCATATGTTAAATTATTGTCCAGCCAAACCCTAAGATTTTTCACTGCAGGTTTGGGGGCAGGAAAGGGAGCCAGGAGTACCAGGCCACCATTGAGGACCCAAAAGAGTGGACCAGCTCCCGGCCACCATCATTTCAATTTTACTGCCAGTGAGCTTCAGGCAGTTGAGGCCCATCCACTCTGCCAGTGCCGATAGGCAGTTCATGAATTGCGAAGGATTACTGCTCGAGTTAGCAGTAAAAGAAATGACAGGCTGTGTGTCATCCGCATATGAAACTAGTGTAAGACCAAACTCCTCCATAATGTCTGCCAAAGGGCGAATGTGTATTTTGAAGAGCCTTGGACTCAACGACAATCCATGCCAATAACGAAAACTATCACCCACGGTGTAGATGAGATGGGTCACCTGAAAGGAGCAAAGCTCTAAAAAAAGATTTTAACCACTATGGAGCCTTATTGCAAATCCTATACCCCATGAGACTCCCAAAGAGCACCTTGTGTGGCTCTGCATCGAAATCTACATTCAAATCGGACAGCATAAGTGCCTCTCAGCCACTTGGTCTAAAGTCCATCTGAGGTCTTCCGTGACCCCAAGACCCGGTACTATGAAAGGAGAGAAAGACCCACTGTGTGAGGAATGCAGAAGGTTATGCTATTCAATGTATTCAGACAGTTGTTGATTAATGTGTTTTTTCCAGAGTTTTTACCAATAGCGGGAGAAGAGAGATGGGATGCTAATTCTCGAATTAGATGTTCATGGACTTTTGCATAAGTATTCGAAAACAAAGTAAGTGAATGTCGCACATTCCTAATCAGGGCCAGTGGGAGGGACATGGCTGGCATTGGGGGCATGAAGGTTAGAGGCAGTGGATCCTTAAGAAAGACCGGGTAGGGCTGGGCAGTCAGGAAAAAATGTCCGCGTGCTGGTATGTTTTGAATGAGCAGATATTCTCTGACAGGCTGCTTATCGTTTACAGCATTGGATCGGGTGGATGGCTTCCTAGCAGCACCAGTCTATCTGCGTCCCTGAGGGCACATAACATACATTTTTTTTTTATTTTATTGCAATTGCTACAAACGTGTCCTGTGCCAGTTAAAGAAATGCACACAATATGTCGATCTGTTAGGCTTTGCAAGTCCACACACGCTCACCGAGGGTTTACTAACTTTCAAATGTGTCGCTGTCCTTGAACATTCGTGCCTCTCCATGTTAGTTAGCATGTTTGCAGGTCAAAGAAAAGCACGTAGGCAATCGTGAAAAATTGGTTAAAGTAGACATTTAAGTTACACCTGCTTCTTGTCTTTGGCTGATTTCAGCCCCGCTTTTGAAAAGCAGGAGCCTGGTTGCACCAGTGCTTCCTTGAAGGGAGCTTGTATGTTCCTACCCCTCAGCTCCATATCAGGTCTCGAATAGCGCCAGCATTCTATCCTGTTGGTTCAACTGGAGTGGCGGGAATCTAGCAATTTCTATCAATCTGTGGGGCATATTTACAAGAAGTTAACGCCGCCGTAGCATCAATTATTTGACGTTACGGCAGCTATTTTTTTATCGCCTTATTTACAAGTTGCCGCTAACTGGAGTTAGCAGCACTTTTCTGGCGAAAACGTAAATGTTAAAGATCGCCACTTCTGTTAGTGAGAGTTAACGAAAATGAGATGCAAGGTGGGCGTTCCTGTGAAAAAACTGCAGCTAACGCCACTTCACGATATTTACAAGTAATTCCTTGTATGGTGCAAAACACAAAAAACTGCCTCTAAGTTCAGTTAGAGGCAGTTTTTTTAAGACCAGAAAATAGCTGGACTTAAAATTGGTGCAAACACTTGGGGCCTCATTTCAGAGGTTTTGGTGCTGTACAGCACAGCAAAGAATATTGTTACGCTGCCCTGCGCCAAAACAAAAGCTCAGGAATGCGTCCCACAATAAGATAAGGCGCAGTCCTGGGCGTCATTCTTGAAAAGTGTTGCATCGCTGCAACAAAACAGCGTTGGCACACTTTTCACTGCGCCCTCCTTGCGACACCATGGATGCGCCGTATTTACTGTACAGCACTCCATGTCACAAGGATTTACAGATATGTCAGTACTCCTGACGTATCTGTCGGCGCTAAAGTCACGCATTGCTGCAAACTTGTCGCAAGCATGACGCAACTCCAGCAATGCATGGGGCAGGCCTATCCCTATGGCACTGCGTCACCCTTAAGCCCGCCATGAGGCAGGCGTAAGGTTTGACGCAGTGGTGTCCTAGAATTGTCGCAGTGAAATCTCATAGATTTCACTGCGCCACTTCTATGAGTCTTTGTTGCGTGGGAACGCCCACCCTGCATACATCATACCTGACGCATGTATAATGTGGCACAGCGGTTCACAAGGTAACGCATATGCCTAGATGCGTCCCTTTGTACAGAGTCTAGTTTGGCGTCCAGAGTGTCTGCTGTCATCTTCCCCGGCGGCCAGTGACCCCCAGATGCTCGGTCCACTGACACAGAGGAGCTGCCAGGGTATCGGCGCAGTTGGAGCTCCATCGGTGGGGTTTGCACGCTGTGGTCTGTAAGCGTTGGCGGAGTGGAGGTGCTGAGGGAGTTGCCAAAAAGTTCTTTGAGGGCCTTGATCCAGCTGCGGCTGGGGGGGCGATGATGGCGGTGGTGTACGGTGGGCTTGGTGAAGGCGTGATGTATACTATGATGGCCGGTCCAGGAGAGTTCGGTGGTGTGGCTGTAGTTGAAGTTCCCACTGGCAGAGAAGACGGGGTCAAGCATGTGTCCGGTTATGTGGGTTGGTGTGGTGACTAGCTGCTTGAGTCCAATGTTGGCGAGGTTTGCCAGGAGGGTGGTGGTGTTCTGGCCACTGGGGTTGTCCAGGTGGAAGTTGAGGTCTCCGAGTAGGATGTAGTCAGTGGATGGAAGAGCCTGGGGTGCAATGAGGTCTACAATGGCTCCAGTGAATGGGGGTTCATGGGCCGGGGGGCCTGTAGACGAGGGTGCCGTGGAGGGTGGGATTGGTCCAGATCTGGAAGTGGAGGTGTTCCATGGTAGCCGTCGGGTCATTAGAGTGCGTGGTCAGTCGGAGTGTGGTTTTTTAAACAATGGCAATGACCCCTCCTGGGCGCTCGGGGTGGTCCGTGCAGGTGAATTTGTAGCTGTCGTGGATTGTGATGGCGATGTCCGGAGCAGAGGTTGGTCCAGGTTTCCGTGAACAAGGCGATGTCTGAAGAGTTGGCATCGAGGATGTCCCAGATTTCTGTTGCGTGTTTGTGGAGGGATCACACGTTGAGGAGGATGCAGTTGAGCCGGTCGGCTGTGCTGTTGGTCGGCTTGGTGGTAGAGTCGCTGGTGTGCTGATGTGGCAGAAGGTGCGTTTGCAGTTTCGGCAGGCGCAGGGTGCAAGGGAATTCTACAATGTGTTGCTAGATGGCAGGTGGTGTGGCGTCCAGGGCTGATGGCAAGGAGGGTGCTGGCGTCGTAGCAGTGGAGTGTCCGAGAGGAAGGGTCTTTGGTGCTGGGAGCGGCCTAGGGGTGGACGGACGCAGACGGCTTGCTTTTGGCTTACCTTTGGCGCACCAGTGGTATGCCCGCTGCGCATGGCCGCACAGCTGCCACCATTAAGTAGTGCTGCGGGGGGACTGGACAGCTGGGAGGCGGGAAACGTGGGAAAGGACACTGGAGGGGGCTTGTAAATATATATATTTTTAAATCTTACCTCAAGGCCGGGTCCCGCGTCTTCTGTGCTCCTGCTCTCCTGGTCTGCTTCCAGGAACAAGAAGCAGGAAGCCAGGCTGCCTCCCCAAATCCAATCACAATGCTGCAATGTGGCGTTGTGAATGTTCCTGAGCACCGTGACCAGGCATTCAGCCAGGGGCTGGAGGGGTGGGCATGTTCTCCATGCAGGTTGTAATGTAGCCTGCAACAAGGAAGTGCGCATGATTGCTTTGGGCGGCCTGAGAGGGCCGACCAAACAGTCATTGCGCACTTGAGTGGGAATACCACTCTGCCCCAGCCCTGCTCCGTGAGTAGAGCAGCCCCACCCACCCTCCCGCCCACAAAGGAAACATAGCATGAGAATATCAGAAAGTATTGTATTGTAAATACATTACTAACAGGGTGATAGTTTTCAGTGAGAGGCCGCGTTAAGAAAACTGTCGCTAACTAACGCTGACGCTAGTTAGTGGCAGTTCTTGTAATTATACCCCTAAGTGTGGCTTGTGGTAAATTGTCACATCACATAGGCGCACCTGCCTCCCCTCCCACGTGCTCAGAGTGTGCCTGCATACAGATATCTTCCTACTTGTCCTCTGCAACTATTACTTTTTGAGCCTCTTTTTTAAGAGGTGAAGTGAATGTCTCTTGGCCTCCTTTTACTCAGCCACAGATCAGAACCAGAAGACCCATCCTTCATCATTAAACTGAATTTAATCATCTCAGTTTTACATATCGCAGGCTCCACACTACCATGAAGTTAGAAGGTCACATATTTTTAGTGCTTCTATAATGTTACATGCAGATGAATGGCAAGCACACAGCCTAATTGTTCAAATGACATTGGTAGGAGCACATGAGCTCTAGCTTTAATATTAATGCGCTGAGGCCATATGGATAAGTACTTCGGGAGAGTGAAGGGATTGTTATTCTCAGTTTAATCTTTTAAATCCCCGCTCCTTGCAATGCTAGGCTGTTCAGATACACCATCAGCTTTCTCTTCTCCCCATAATCAGTAAAGTATCCTCCAAAATCTCACTTGATGCCACCTGGTGACAAATTGGCAGTGATTGTTCTTTTAAGAGCGGGAGGTTTCTTTGACTATGCCTCCTAGCTACCTGAGTCTGTGCTTTCTTTACACTGCAAATGCAATATTGATGTGGCAGCCACACTGTGTGGGGTTGCTCCATCTGCGTACCCAAACATCATCCAACACTCTTTCCCATAGCACATGGGCGAAGGGGGTCAGTTACTTCCATTTGATTAAAGCCCCCCATTTAGTTTTCTTCACTTCACAGGGACTGTGACCAGGGGACACGTTCACTGGTAATCGCTGCCCTTGTGTCTGTTCTCCCACTATGGTTATTGCTACCACCATTTTGCACAGGGCTCAGACTTCCCTCAGGTGTGTCCTTTTATAGCTATTACAATTATGACTTGTGGCTTCCTGTAAGATCACCAGTGTAAGCTTTCACCCTGTGGAATCAGCTTTACTTACACCCAGCTGGCTGCCCTCTCTCACACTGCTGTTGGGACCCTCCTCTTTATCGGGTTTGTCCTTCCACAGGAGCTCTGATCTTCTCTCTGGTCTCTCTGACAACACTAGCCTGAGTTCTCCACTCTTTGGTCAATGATTTTCTCTTATGGTTCTCTTTATCTTGCCGAGACAGCCATTACCCAAGAAGATTTTGCACACAGAGGCTGCAGCATTTTGAGGAAGGTTTACATTTTGATGCCTTACTTTGATCCCAGAAGTCCCATTCCTGGTATACACAAAGATACCCATCAGGAATTTTAAATTAGTCTGGAGGTTACAAAGTCTGTGCACACATTCTTCCATTCGAAGGCATTACTATAGACTATTGGTATGTGGAGGTTCCACAAATATTAGTGGGCGTGTTTCATGTACCAAACTTTGATAAATAAAGCTACCTACCTACATGGAGTGCATCCTTCTTTCCTTCCCAGCAGAGGTATCTGCATTTACTACCAGGGTTAATTTGGTTCACACGCTCTCCTGGTCTGGGGGCCAACTTTGCATTAATAACTTCGCCCGCATACACCCTGGTGGGACTCCTTGTCCCAGGGTGCCCCACCTACCAAAACTGCTGAAGCTGCTAGAGAGGGAGGTGTGACCATGGCACTTATAGCACTGCCTCTCCCCTCGTGGCACAGGATGCTCTCCTGGTCTGGGGGCCAAATCTGCATTACTAACTTCACCCGCACATACCCTTGTGGGACTCCTTGTCCCAGGGTGCACTGCCTACCAAAACTGTTGCAGCTGCTACAGGGGCAGGCAGGCCATCGCGCTTATAGTGCTGCCTCTCCCCTCGCAGCGCGGGTTGCTGCCCTGATCTGGGGGCCAACTTTGCATTACTAACTTCATCCGCATTATAGTGTTGTCTCTCCCCTTGCAGCATGGGAAGGGTACGGCATGCACCCGGGCAAAGCTCGAGCCAAGGACGGGCCCGTCTGCATTCGTCCATGGTTGGCCAAGGTTAGGCTGGGCCACCCCTCAAACATTTGTGGTTTGGGGTAAGCTACCACTTGTTTCTTTTGTGCCCTCACAGGTTTTTGTGCACCATAGCATTGAGGCTTGCTCTGGGAGTGTGACGCCATCTAATTAATCCTTCTTGCCCGGAAAGTGACTCTTCTCTGAGATATTTGGATAAAAGGTAACCCTTTTGCAACAGAGACTTGCCTAATACTCAGGATTTTAATTTTCTCTCTTCTCCTTTACCAGTTATTGGTTGGCTGTTGCTGAGAGTGGCCCTCAGACTTTAGCGGGGTCTTCTGTTTTATTGTTTTCTGCCCATGCATGAGTCTTGGCTATTCCTAATACCAGAAGTATTTTGTATAATTGTATTGTCATTTTCACCTGTTGAGAAGACAATGGCTGTCGTTAATTGACCCATTTCTTCTTTAATGGCAAAAATATTGATTGAGTGTAACTTCTTGATATATTAAGGCAGATGAATTTTGGGTAGTGTTGTGTATTTTCAAGGCAGACTGATAGCATTGGGTACCGGAGGGGATGATAGTCACAAAGGATATGTACCCTATTTTACTAACATTAGCTTTGGTGAATATAGCCTACACAACTGTTTCCAGTATATTGACCGAGTGCATAGTAGTTACAGCAACTGTCCAGTTAAGATGGCTAAGAGGAAAAATACAGAGACCGCCTCAGCTGCTGCTCCTTCAGCAAAAAGTACTTCTATAGACAGGATGCTCCTTAGGGCTTTAGGGGCAATCAGCAAGGAGATAGAGCTTACTGAGTGCCGCCTGTCTTTACAGTCTGGGGATCTCCCAGAACATGATTGTGATATTGATCTATTGCCACATTGTTCTAATCTTGGCGAGCAAAACGACGAACAATTGGTTGACTTTGGTCCCAAAGAGAGTACAGTCCCCAAGGGTATTGCTAAGCCTGTGGGGAGAGTCAAAAAATTAAAAGTAAAAGTAAAGTCAAGCCAGTTAGTTGTACAGATAAATCAGGTAGCTAGCGATGCCCTTTCTAGCTCTGTACACACTTCTCAGGATCCACCCGGAGCACCACATGAGGATTCTATAGCTTATATTCCTAAGCCTATTTGGTTAGAACAGCTTTTTGAAGACTGTGTAAGCAAAATCCAAGCAATTATTAGGAGTGAATTTTCCCTCTTTAGTGTGAGTTTGGTAGCTATAGAGAGTGAACTAGTTATACTGAGGCAGGCTAGGGCTGCTCAAATACTACATCAACACAAGGCCCATTAAACCAGGTCTGTGATTGAACTGACACTGTACAGCTCTCCCAAGCCCCTCAACTTAGAGTAGATAATTCAGTACCTAATAAATTAGGGAATATGCCAGGAGTGAAGACCCATTTATCTACCTCTGGACCCATTGGTTTTAATAGGAGATCCAGTCTACCTGTAATTAACCTTCCATCTGAATCTTGTCCATATGTAGTAGTCTTAACCAGGGTTCCGCATCTATGTCCAGATCAGACTGAGCATACGAGAAGATCCATAATAAGACACTGAGTTGGCTCTCGCAGCACAGGGAATTTCCCCTGACAGAGGCCAATAATATTCTGCATGAACACAGGGTAGCCTGGATTGAACCCGACAGGATAGATCGGGCCGGAGAGTGTGTTATTGTGAACTTTAGATTTCCCTATTTGGCGAAAAGGGTACTATTTGGGCAGGCAGGTAATAACTCACTCTTGAGGAGTTCTATTGAACCCATACCATTAAGGTACTTTTGTATGCCAGCTCTCTGGGCACTTTTTCCAACGTTTCAACAGTTACAGAGAAATGGTAAAGTGATAGCTCCTGGTTGCCAACAGGAGATGACCGTCAGGGATTCTTATTTAATTCCAACCTATAATCTCTTTGAAGCACTTGCTGATGTTGATTGACTGGTTAACAGGGTAGATTATCCAACACAACCTGACAAAATGGTTAATATTATAGAGGGGGAGCAATTGAGCCCTGACATTTGTAGTCAGCTGGGGGGCTTAACCCCTTGAGTGCTCATGACGGAGCGGTTCCGACATGAGCCGCGGTGGGCATGTGCTCATGACGGAACTGCTCCGTCGTGACACCCACCCATGGGGGAAGCGCTGGTGCTCCCCCCATGGGCAGCCCATCTAGCCCCCACAAAGGGGGATGGCAGCGGAAGAGTTTCCGCTGCCACCCCCGACCCCCCCCAGGCAATCCCATGACGTCAGCGTGCACAGTGCGCGCCGACGTCATCAGGAAGCCCTGGACGCGCTGGAAGCCATTTGCTTCCAGGCGTCCAGAAGGAGCGAGGTAAGTTTTCTTGCTCCGGTGGGGCGGGGGGGGGGGGAAATTTGGGATGTATTGAGGCATCGGGGGAGAGGAAAGAGTTTTTCCTCTCCCCTGATGTCTCAATGCAGGGCATTCCTGCTGCACGATCGCGCACAGCACAGCACAGCAATGTGTATTCTGCCTCCCCATGTGGCAGATCTGCCCGTTTATTTGGCCTTTCTGCCCCCAGAGGAGGCAGAAAACCCCACTAGACACCAGGAAGTTTTTTTAAATTTAAATGGAAGCGAACCCTTGGGCAAGGGTCGCTTCCGGGGGGGCATAGGTTTTTTTTAATGTGTATTCTGCCCCCCTGGGGGCAGATCGGCCCTTTTTTTTGGCCTTACTGCCCCCAGGGAGGGGGGGGCAGAAAACCCCAATAGACACCATGGACTTCTTTAAAATTAAAATGGAAGCGACCCCTTGGGCAAGGGTCGCTTCCAGGGGGCAGATTTTTTTAATATGTGTATTCTGCCCCCCCTGGGGGCATATCGGCCCGTTTGTTTGGCCCCACTAGACACCAGGGACTTTTTAAAAATTAAAATGGAAGCGACCCCTTGGGCAAGGGTCGCTTCCAGGGGGCAGATTTTTTGTGTGTATTCTGCCCCCCTGGGGGCAGATTGGCCTGTTTTTTTGGCCTTTCTGCCCCCGGGGGGGGGGGGGCAGAAAACCCACTAGGCACCAGGGATTTTGTTTTGTGTGTAATGGAAGCGACATGGTTGCTTCCAAGGGGGTAAAATTTGGTTAATGTTTTTTCTGCCCCTCCTGGGGACAGATCTGCCCCTTTTTTGGGCCTTTCTGCCCTAGGCGGGAGGGGGGAGGCAGAAAACCCTACTAGGCACCAGGGATTTATTTCTTTTGCAAGGGGGGCACATTTCTGTCTGCTGTTTTCTGCCCCACCTGGGAGACAGATCGGCCTGGCAGACAACCTCACCCGATCCCTTGGGCAAGATCACCCCCCATTTTTCTCAGCCCTATTTGAAGGCCCATCTGGCAGATTGACCATTTGGGTAGTGACATAGCGTTTTATAATGTTAATTGTTTTATTTCTTGTGAATTGCAATTGTAATGCTTTATTTCTCCCTTTTTGTTCTAGTTCAAGGCTTTTGCTCTTTAGACTGTTCCAGGTTGCGGTTTCGTTACTGGTGGTTCTGCTGCTTGTGTAGTTGCATGTGTTTGGTAAGAGACTTTTTATTGTACAATGTAAATGAGTTTCATTTCTCTGCATGAATGTGTTTTTTGCAATATGGTGTAATAATAGCAGTATGTTTGGCTTCTGTTTTTTGAGTGTCAAAAACTTTTTGCATTTGTGCTCGATGTGTATTTTGTTGTCTTGTGAGTAATTGATTTTGTTTTTTCTTTCTAGTGGGATATCGTTGGTTTTTGCTGTGTCTGCAGAGTAGGTGCTGGTGAGTGTAGCTGTTTCTTGCAAGTGAATCGTATAGTTTTTGAGTATATAGATCTTTGTGATAAAGGCACACAATTTTTTTACTTACTTATTTTGCACAGTTTTGGTTGTTGTTGACTTGTTTGTGCAGTCTCCTTTCTTAGTAAGGATAATGGCTAGCCGCAGGATTACTGCTCAGCAGGTTGTTGGTATGCTTTTTGAGTCTTCCTCTGACCATGGTTCAGAGACTGACTCAGCATCTGAGGCAGAGGAGGGAGTGGAAGATTCAGGCAGTGAGTTTTCTCTCCACATGGAATCATCGGATGATGAAGCTACTCTCAGTGCGGATGAAGCTACTCTTAGTGCGGATGAAGTGCCTGTTTTAGAGGAGGACATTGATGTGCCTATGGTGCAGCAAGAGGCATCTGCGCTGCAGCCTGGGGCTGCAAGGCTTCCTGTTGGAAGTGATGACCTCTGGGTTGCCCCAGGCATGGTGCAGCCAGCATTGCCAGACTTTACTGGTGTTCCAGGGTGTAGAGTGAATACTGAAAACTTTTTGCCGATACATTTTTTTCAGTTGTTTATGGACGATGTATTTTTGGCAGAGATTGTTGAGAAGACTAATTTGTATGCCGAACAGTTTTTGAGGGACAACAGTGCCAGCCTTAGGCCCCACTCTAGAGCTACCCAGTGGACTCCCACAAATCTGGAAGAGATGAAGAAGTTCTTGCGTTTAACTTTTTTGATGGGCTTGCTAAGGAAGCCATCAATGTCTTCATATTGGTCTACTAGTCCCTTGATGGCAACGGCTATATTTCCGGCAGTCATGAGTCGTGATAGGTATTTGCTTCTGCTTTGGATGCTGCATTTTGTCGACAATGGTTTAGTAAAATGATACCTCACTTGTGTGAGTGTCCAATTCAGAATTGGCTAAAAACATATATTTTTTTTTAAATGTAGCGCTTAGAATTCTCTGTGCTATACCCTTAGGGCCTGATTCACAGAACTAACTTACGTCAAAATCCTAAACTTACAACAATTTTGGTATTCACAGAATGAACTTACACATTTGGGTATTCACAGAATGAACTTACACATTTGGGTATTCACAGAATGAATTTACAACAATTTTGGTATTCACAGAATGAACTTACACATTTGGGTATTCACAGAATGAACTTACAACAATTTTGGTATTCACAGAATGAACTTACACATTTGGGTATTCACAGAATGAACTTACAACACTTTTGGTATTCACAGAATTAACTTACTCATTTTGGTATTCACAGAAGGCACTTACTCATCAATGAGTAAGTGCCTTCTGTGAATACCAAATGTGTAAGTTACACAAAATGTGTAAGTTACACAAAATGAGTAAGTTACACAAAATGTGTA
This sequence comes from Calotriton arnoldi, assembly GCA_963921515.1. Taxonomy (NCBI): domain Eukaryota; kingdom Metazoa; phylum Chordata; class Amphibia; order Caudata; family Salamandridae; genus Calotriton; species Calotriton arnoldi. The sequence continues at coordinate 1,417,057 of CAWUFW010004735.1, forward strand.
AGTTACACAAAATGTGTAAGTTACACAAAATGTGTAAGTGTCTTCTGTGAATACCAAAATGAGTAAGTTTATTCTGTGAATACCAAAATGAGTAAGTTCATTCTGTGAATACCAAAATGGTAGTAAGTTTAGGATTTTGTCGTAAGTTAGTTCTGTGAATCGGGCCCACAATCCCTATGTTTTGAGCTCTTCCCAGTCACAGGCCCTTGCCCCACCCACACAAGTGAGGTATCATTTTACTTGGGAGACTCAGGGGAACGCTGTGGGGTAGGACATTTGTGCCGGCATGGTGATTCCACACAAAAATATGTGGAAAATGTAGTTTTTTCAGCAAAATTTGAGGTTTGCGGGGCATTCTGGGTAGGAAAATGTTGGGGGATCCACGCAAGCCATACCTCATTGGACTCCCCCGGGTGTCTAGTTTTCAGAAATATTTTGGTTTGGTAGTTTCCCAAAATGGCCACCGAGCTCGGGGCCAAAACCCCAGGTGCCCCTGCCCCCCAAAACCAGGTAGTTTTGTTATAGGTAATTTTGAAGTCTCCACAGTACGATTTGGGCCATTTCCTGTTGCAGCCACTATGCCTACCCCCACAAGTGAGGTACCATTTTTATCAGGAGACCTGGGGGAACGCTGGGTGGGAGGAAATTTGTGGATCCACGCAGATTCCAGAACTTTCCCACACAGAAATTTGAGAAAAAAGTGATTTTTTCAGCTAAATTTGAGGTTTGCAGGGGATTCTGGGTAAGAGAATGTTGGGGGACCCATGCAAGCCATACCTCGCTGGACTCCCCCCGGGTGTCTAGTTTTCAGAAATGTGTGGGTTTGGTAGGTTTCCCTCGATGGCCTCTGAGCCCGGGCCAAAAACTCATGGGACCCCCCCTTGCAAAACCAGGTTGGTTTGTGATAGGTAATTTTGATGTTGCCTCAATAGGTTTTGGGCCCTTGCCTGTCGCAGGTCCTTGACCCACCCATGCTAGTGAGGTACCATTTTTATCGGAAGACCTGGGGGCGCGCTGGGTGGGAGGAAATTTGTGGATCCACACAGATTCCAGAACTTTCCCACACAGAAATTTGAGAAAAAAAAAGTGATTTTTTTTCAGCTAAATTTGAGGTTTGCAGGGGATTCTGGGTAGGAGAATGTTGGGGACCCACGCAAGCCATGCCTTGCTGGACTCCCCGGGGTGTCTAGTTTTCAGAAATGTGTGGGTTTGGTAGGTTTCCATAGATGGCTGCCGAGCCCGGGGCCAAAAACAAATGGGACCCCCCTTGCAAAACCAGGTTGGTTTGTGATAGGTAATTTTGATGTCGCCTCAATAGCTTTTGGGCCCTTGCCTGCCGCGGGTACTTGACCCACCCACGCAAGTGAGGTACCATTTTTCTCGGAAGACTTTGGGGAACGCGAGGTGGGTGGAATTTTGTGGATCCACGCAGATCCCTGAACTTTCCACCACAGAAATGTGAGGAAAATTTGTTTTTTTTTTGACACATTTTGAGGTTTGCAAGGGATTCTGGGTAACAGAACCTGGTGAGAGCCAGTCAAGTCACTCCATCCCGGATTCCCCTGGGTGTCTAGTTTTCAAAAATATATAGGTTTGCTAGGTTTCCCTAGTTGCCAGCAGAGCTAGGGTTCAAACTCTACAGCAAGGCACTTTGCAAAAAATGGTCCGTTTTCACTGTGAAAATGTGGTGTGTCCACGTTGCGTTTTGGGCTGTTTCCTGTCGCGGGCACTAGGCCTACCCACACAAGTGAGGTACCATTTTTCTCGGAAGACTTTGGGGAACGCGGGGTGTGTGGAATTTTGTGGATCCACGCAGATGCCAGAACTTTCCACCACAGAAATGTGAGGAAAATGTGTTTTTTTGGACACATTTTGAGGTTTGCAAGGGATTCTGGGTAACAGAACCTGGTGAGAGCCAGTCAAGTCACCCCATCCTGGATTCCCCTGCGTGTCTAGTTTTCAAAAATGTATAGGTTTGCTAGGTTTCCCTAGGTGTCGGCAGAGCTAGGGTTCAAAATCTACAGATAGGCACTTTCCAAAAAAAGGGTCCGTTTTCACTGTGAAAATGTGGTGTGTCCACGTTGCGTTTTGGGCCGTTTCCTGTCGTGGGCACTAGGCCTACCCACACAAGTAAGGTACCATTTTTCTCGTAAGACTTTGGGAAATGCAGGGTGGGTGGAATTTTGTGGATCCACGCAGATTCCAGAACTTTCCACCACAGAAATGTGACGAAAATGTGTTTTGTTTGACAAATATTTAGGTTTGCAATGGATTCTGGGTACCAGAACCTGGTGAGAGCCAGTCAAGTCACCCCATCCTGGATTCCCCTTGTTGTCTAGTTTTTAAAAATGTATAGGTTTGCTAGGTTTCCTGTTAGACCTGGCACCATTGGCGTGGGTCTCCCTTCCATTTTTCGCTGTTGTCTCCTCCGTTTTGCTGGTGTTAGATGCTCTGGGCGCTGTGCCACTGCCCTTCAGTGCCACAGCGCGAATGCTCCCTGTGTAAATATGACATGTTAATTGGTATATCCATGATTGGCTTATTTGGTTTACCTGTTAGTCCCTAGTAGCGTGGCCTGTGTGTGCCCAGGGCTGGTAAACCAAATGCTGCTGGTGGGCCTGCAGCGCTGGTTTGCGCCACCCACAGAAGCAGCTTGTAAAGTGTGTCTCAGACCTGCCACTGCAGAGTCTGTGTGCAGTCCAGAACTGCCATCTTGGCTGTGAAGTGCACCCACTTCCCAGCCCCTGAACCTTCCCTTGGCATCATGTAAGTCACCCCTATGGTAGGGTGCATTGTGTGTGTAAGGTAGGACATGCCTTGATGTGTGTAGCATGTCCTGGTAGTGAATTACACCCAATTTCGTTTTTCACTACTGTAAGGCTACCTGTTCCCCATAGGCTAGAATGGGCAGTTTGACTATTACATTCTATAGTCCTAACTGACCCCAGGAACATGGTGGAAAAACGAATTTAGTATGCCTGGGCTCAGAATATTAAAATACATCTTTTAGTGAAGTTTATTTTTATATTCTGTGTTTGAAAATACCACTTTTAGAAAGTAGGTATTTTCTTGCCTAAGCCTTCCAGTGTGCTCTGCTGTTATCTGTATTGGCTGTCTGGTTTTGGAGGGACAGGGCAGGCTGAGTCAGACCTGGGTTGAATAGAGAGATCTGCATTTAGAGTACAGGGAGGGGTAGCTCCTTGACCTGAATAGGGTTGTGCCTGGCAAGGTGAATGCTGGCTCCACCTCCTACTGTGTGTCTGATAGCAGACCCCCTCTTTCTGAAAGGAAGGATGCAGCCTGGTAAACAAAGTGCTCCAGGACTGAACAGAACTGGTTCTGGCTAGGCTCAGTGACTTGTAGCTTTTGAGAACAAAGACTTTTGGGGTATAAATATCTGTGCTGAAACCCCTACAAGGTGTATTGCTCCTGGACATCAAGACGAACCTCTGTCCGTGTAACTGAAGGAATCTGCAGGAGGTGACTATCCTTGTGCTTGTGTGCTGTTTCTTGGATTGGCCTGCAGTGGTTGCCATTGGACTTGGAAGAAGAGGGAAAAGGACTTTTGAGAGAACTTTTATTAATCTTGCTAAAGCAATCACCCAAGGGCTAGGAGAGAGCTAGCCTCCTGTTGAAGTCTCAGGCACATCAGACTTCACCACCAGCCTCCTGATTCCTCCCAGCGAGGATTTCTATCTGCAGGTGAGGCTCCTGTGAGTTCCAGGGCCTCTAGTTCTACTACAGAGAAGAGAGTGCTGACATCGTCGCTAACGCACGTTTGCGAGCCGCCGCAGCCGAAAGCGCCCGAAAAATCATCGCGCTGCTGCCGCCGAGTGCTCGCAACCAAAGATCGAGTCATCGCACCGAGATCATCGCTTCACGACATCGCAGCGCGGACGCCGAGCGTCTGCCATTTTCATCGCATCGCATCAGGATCGTCGCTCCCTTGCGGAGCGCCATTTCTTCGCATCGCAACCCGATCGCTCACGCAACAGGATCGTCGCCTCATCTCCTCCCTTGCGGCAAGGAGTCATCGCACCAGCGGTCTAGCGTGCAGAAGTTTGTCGCATCGTCTCCACACGCATCAGCAGATCGGCGCATCATCCTCCCTCGCGGCAAGGATTTAACGCATCGCCGGCCTCGCGTGCAGAAAATCATCGCTACAGCTTCTTTGCGACAATTTGTTGGTTTTGCTACGAAATCCAGGTACTTTGTAAGTAAAAGGGTCGCAGAGGCCCCTGCTTTGAACTGAACTCCTCTTGGCACACTTTGAACTATTTTTGCAGCATTTCAAGAGTAATCCTATTTTTCAGTATTGTGGCTTTTTATCGTTATTGGTCTTGTGTTAAGTCTATATATAAAGATACTTATTTTTGATAACTACTTGTGTGGTGTCCCTTTGTAGTGTTCCTCACTGTGTTACTGTGTATGGTCATAAATGCTTCACACACTGCCTCTGAGATAAGCCTAGCTGCTCGTGCTACGTTACCACAGGGTGGAGCAGGGGTTATCAAAGGGTGTAGCCCTCTCCCTCTGACTTAGGAAGAAGGGTCCCTACTTGGACAGTGGCCAGCCATTGCCAACTAGAGAGCCCCATTTCTAACATTGGTGGTCAGCGGTGAGGATCTGGACTTGCATTTATGATCGCATACAGTAATTATAGTGCACACTACTAGTGAGTGCAGACCATAACGCAACCACATACGTTTTTGAGGTTTTTGATTCTATTTTTGATTAATATTGCCAGTTATTACTACAATGGGCAAGCCCAGATCCAATGCCTCGGAGGATCTCTCCTGGGAAGAAGAGAAATTAGAAACCTACAATGCCAAGCAGCTCAAATATTTTTGCAAACAATTCACAGTCCCTATCACAGGTCTCACTAGAAGAGAGGAGTATTACAAGGCGCTGAAGGCCTGGCTAGAAGCCAGGGATGCCCCTAAGAATATGGGAGAGCTTGTGGAGGGGAAGAGAATGCAGGAGAGCAGCAGGGCGAAGTAGTAGACTTAGTAGGAGATAAAGCAATTTCCAGCCCGGGCACTAGTGTGTCCGCTAAGGGTCTGTCCCCAGAAGAGATGGAGGACAGGGAGAGAGATAGGCGGCATAATATGTAGATGGCTAAGCTTAAAATGGATGGTCACAGGGACCTAGAGAACAAGAAGTTAGAATTTGAGATTATGAAAATGAAACTTGAGCATGAGAGAATATTGAGGGAGTTGGAGATTAAAGCAAAGAGTGTAGAGATCTCCTCCTCTGGTGGCAGCATACCTGTAGTGCATACTGAGCATAGAGTGTATATTCCCAAGGAGGTTATTAAGGATTTCCACAAAAGTGAAGATATTGGGCAATGGTTTGCCGCTTATGAATTAGCCATGGTGTCCCACCGGGTCCCTGAGAAGGATTGGGGAGCGGGGTTGTGGGGACGCTTTGTGAGTGAGGGGAGGGATACCTTGTTGGACCTGCCCCCAGAAAGTCGAATGGTTTATGGCCACATGAAGGAAGCTTTGATGACCCGCTATGGTTTGACCCCTGAGATGTATAGGCAGAGGTTTAGGACCTGCAAGAAGCTAGAGGGTACCACGTGGGTTGAATATGTGTCTTTTTTTTGCAGAGCAATGGAACGCTGGGTAAAAGGTAGCAAAGTAGAAACTTTTGAGCAGCTTTATGATTTGATTGCATGGGAGCATTTATCTAGTAACTGTTTTCCTGAGCTACGCCAGCACCTGATTGATTGCAAGCTGACTAACCCTAGGAAGCTTGCTGAGGAGAGCGGACCGCTGGGTGAGCACCCGGGTTCGCAAGGGTCCAGTGGGAGACTTCGCCAAAGGTGGGCAGGGTCCCCAGCAGAGAAGTGGGGGGACAGGGGTAAACCGAGGAGTTCCAAAGAGGGCCCCAAAGTAATTCCCAAGGGAACCAAGCAGTGGTGTCCCAGCCTCCCCAAGAGAAGAAGCCAGTGCCCCCGACAGGTAGGCCTGTTCAGAGGGGGCCCCTTACTTGTTATAAGTGTGGTCAAGTGGGCCACAGATACTATGATCCCCAGTGTCTTCAGAGGGATACTAGTGCACCACCCCGTGCACCACCCCGCCAGCTTGCAAGTGTAGCCCTGGGCGGGGGAGGAGATGGGTGCCCAAGAGGGGTGGGATCCCGTAGAGTTGACCCTTGTCTCATTAGGAGACTTTGAGATGGTCCCTAAGCCTGCACTGCCTGATAACACTAAAAAGTACAGGCAGTGGGTGACCATCAATGGCCATAGAGTGGAGGCTCTAAGAGACACAGGAGCCAGTGTAACTGCTGTCAGCTCCCGGTTGGTGTCCAAAGAGCAGGTTGTCCCCCATGCATTCTACCCAGTAGTGTCCGCAGACAACTCAGAGAGCCAATGTGAGGTGGCTCAGGTTCCCTTTGAGTGGGGGGGTCTCAGGAACTCTTCAGGTGGCTGTGAGGCCCGCCATGCCTGTAGACTGTCTGTTGGGCAATGATTTAGAGAACTCCCCATGGGCTACGGTGGAGAGGAAATCTCACTTAGAGATGTTGGGTCTGCCTGAGTGGGCGTGTGCCACCACTCGGTCCATGGCAGCCAAGGAGGGTGTTGAGAAGGACCTGGAGCCTGAGAGTATGGCCCAGATCCCTGCCTTAGAGAGAAGGGGCAGGGGGCGTGGGGAGCCGGCCCCCTTGGTTCCCACGGCCCAGGAGGGAGCAGACCCTGAGGGGGATGCCCTGGAGCCTACCGGGGAGCAGATCGCCGAACTGGGGGACTTGCCTGAGCTGACCCATTGGCAGCAGGAAGAGGGACCCACCAGGGAGGAATTTTGTGAGCAGCAGAGAGTTTGCCCCTCTCTTGAGGGTATGCGGCGACAGGCTGCAGCCCAGGCAGAAGGTGACATGTCTGGTTCACATCTGATTTATTGGGAGAACAGTCTCCTGTATAGCGAGCCTAAGGCTGCTGAGCCGGGGTTAGCCCGTGTGCTGGTGGTACCCGAGTGCTTCAGAGCCTTCCTACTGGGGTTGGCTCACGACATTCCATTGGCAGGACATCTGGGGCAGACCAAGACCTTTGAAAGGCTGGCCACCCACTTTTATTGGCCCCAGATGCGCAAGAGTTCAGACACTCATTGTAGGACATGTGAGACTTGCCAGGCAAGTGGGAAGAGTGGGGGGAAGATCAAGGCCCCCCTCCAGCCCTTTCCAGTTGTTAGTACCCCATTTGAGCGAGTGGGCATTGACATTGTGGGGCCTCTGGACCCCAAGACAGCCATGGGCAACAGGTTCATCCTGGTCTTGGTGGACCATGCCACCCGGTACCCTGAAGCCATCCCGCTCAGGACAGTGACGGCCCCCGTGGTGGGACGTGCACTGATGGGGATTTTCTCCCGTGTGGGGTTCCCCAGGTGGTGTCTGACAGGGAGACCAACTTCATCTCCCAGTACATGAAGTCTCTTTGGAAGGAGTGTGGGGTAACTTATAAGTTCACCACTCCTTACCACCCCCAAGGTAATGGTCTGGTTGAAAGGTTCAACCGGACCTTGAAGGGCATGATCATGGGCCTAGAAGAGCCCCTGAGGCGTAAGTGGGACGTCCTCTTGCCATGCCTGTTGTTTGCCTACCGTGAGGTGCCACAGAAGTCCTTAGGGTTCAGTCCCTTTGAACTCCTCTATGGCCATCCGGTAAGAGGGCCTCTGAGTCTGGTCAAGGAAGGCTGGGAGCAATCTCCCAGGAAACCTCCCCAAGATGTATTTAGCTACATGTTGGCCTTCAGGAACCAGACTCGGCGTTTCAGAAAAATTGCTGAGGCAAATCTGGAAGCCAGCCAGGAGGAAATGAAACGTTGGCACGACCAGAATGCCACTCTGGTCGAATTTCAACCTGGTCAGAAGGTTTGGGTACTGGCCCCAGTGGAGCCTTGTGCGTTCCAAGATAAGTGGACCGGACCATTTGAGGTGGTGGAGCGCAAAAGTCCAGTTACCTACTTAATCTGGACGAAGAAGTAACAACAAGCCTTATACCGATTGCAAAAAGAGAGGAAAAAACACACGCAGCAATAGCGGCTAGGATCAGGTTACAAATTTCAAAAGGCAAACCCGAGGGTGCCCCTGGCCCCAATGGAATCCCGCCAATAATGTACAAGCAAGACGCCGACTTTTGGAGCGAAATATTGGTGCCAGTCTTTCAGGAAATTAGGGAAACAGCAACAAGTCCAACATCCTGGAGAGGCTCTATAATAAGTCCGATTTACAAACAGGGTGAAAGGAGCAATCCAAGCAGCTATCGACTTATTGCCCTAATCGACACAGAGGCTAAGTACTACGCGGGCCTTATCCTGGAGGAACTAACATCCTGGGCAACCCTAAAGCACATCATCCCAGTTAACCAAACCGGATTCTGTAGAGGCCTGGGCACAACGACCAACATCATGGCGCTAACTCTTCTGATAGACTTGGCAAAAATTACCAAGAGCTCGCTATTTCTATGCTTTGTAGATTATAGCGCCGCGTTTGACCATGTAGACCGGAGCAAACTTTGGCAGAAGCTGAAAAAATGGGGGATCCCCGGGCCACTCCTACAGCAGCTGATATTATTACACACCAACACTTGGGTCAAGATCAAACTGGGCTCCGGAACGCACCTCTCAAGGCAAATCAAAACCACCAAAGGTTTGAAGCAAGGTTGCATCCTAGCCCCCATGCTGTTTAACCTCTTTCTCGCAGATCTCCCCGGAGAATTGGAGAAAACCAAATCACACGCTCCGCGGCTGGGCGACATCTCACTTTCAAATCTCTTATACGCGGACGACCTGGTCTTAATTAGTCGGTCCCCTATTGGACTTCAACATCTTCTGGACACCACCAACACATTTTCCATAAACAATGCACTAAAGATCAATTTAAATAAATCAAAAGCCATGTCAATTAACTACAACAAAACAAAGAAACTCGCATGGTTTCTGGACGGACAGAGGTTAGACCAGGTAGCCACTTACAAATATTTAGGCGTACTTTTAGACAGTAGAGGCTCGTTTAAACACCAACTAGAGGCTATCCGTCGGAAGGGCACAACATTCTATCTTTCAATAAAGCCCTCGAAGAAAGCTCTCCCTGACCGGTCACTGGACCCCCTTCTGCAGGTGATTAGAGCACGCTTACAGCCTATGCTCACATACGGCAGCGAACCCATGCAAGGAAAAGACGCCACGACACTAGACAAAGCCATCAGTCGAGCATACAGGGCAATTTTCCATCTACCTACTTACGTCTCGCCCGCTCAAATCCGCCTCGAATTCGATCTACAGAGACAAACGGTGGAGAGAAGAGGCGCTTACATAAAAAGCTGGCAAAAAATCAGAGACGCCGACCAAGGATCTTTAAATGCCCAACTCTGGACTGAACTCTCTACCCGAGAGAACTCACCCGCAAGGAAGTACCTAAAAGAATCACTGGAGACTTTGGGACCAACAAATCTCTGGGAGTCAGCCACAGACATCAAAAGTTTCATAACAGTGGTAACAAAAGTAACCAAAATGATATCATCTATAGAGGACAAAGAAACCCTGGCCAAGAGGGCTCACGGATGGACAGTATTGAAAGACTACAATGCTCTGAAGCCGCAAGAATCCCTAAAAACGGGCCTAACGCAGACGACAAAAAACACATTTTTAAACCTGCGCCTCGGCATCATACCAATACTACCCCACCTGGCACCTTGGAAAAGGGAAGGCGCAGAAAATCGTTGTCGACTCTGCAGAGCAGGAAAAGAGGACCTAATACACATCATCTATATTTGCCCAAACCTCATGGACATAAGGCGCTTCTTATTTCAAGTTTTATGGAACCAAAAGGGCATAACTAGTTGTAGGCAGGCTGTGATGCTGTGTTTTAATCCCGAAGAGACTCAGTTAAATTGCAGATTAACAAAATTCTTTGATATAGCGGCTAGAAGACTCACGAAATAGCCATATGGCTCATCTAAAGCACCTGCACTTTAATCGCACAGCCTGCCTAGTCATCTGCCAAGCTACCACTATGCTAGAACATTCGGAGTACATTGACCCTACAATTTTTTCTATTTTTTTTAACGGTCTTTACCAAAATGTAATCGAGACTTTTATGATCTTACAGAGTGTGATCACCTTCTCTTTTTTATACTATAAATATAAATAAGGCTTTTCTTATAAATGTAAGTTTTTAACATTGTGAGTTTTTATTAACTGTACAATAAACAAATTCTAAATTCTACTTAGTGGACTTTCAATCTCCCAGGAACCCCTTGCGGGTCCTGCATGTGAACCGCCTGAAGCCCCACTTTGAGAGGTCTGAAATGGGCATGCTTCTTGCCACAGATGCTGGGATGGAGGAGGAGAGTGAGCCTCTTCCTGACCTCCTGTGTGCAGGAGAGAAGGATGGGTCAGTGGAGGGTGTGTTCCTCTCCACCACACTGATCCCTGAGCAGCAGAGAGATTGTCACCAACTGTTGGGGCAATTTTCTGATTTGTTTTCCCTGGTGCCTGGTGTCACTGATTGGTGCGTCCATGAGGTGGACACCGGGGACAGTCCTCCTGTCAAGCACAAGGCTTACAGAGTGACTGACAGGGTCAGGGCTTGCATTAAGGAGGAGGTCTCCAAAATGTTTGCCCTAGGGGTGATTGAGTCCTCTAGCAGCCCTTGGTCCAGCCCCGTGGTTTTGGTACCAAAAGCTGCAACGCCTGGTGCCACACCTGAACTTAGGTTCTGTGTGGACTACCGGGGTCTCAATTCGGTCACGAAGACCGACGCGCACCCCAACCCCAGAGCTGATGAGTTCATAGATCGGCTAGGGGCTGCCCGGTACCTCAGCACGTTTGATCTGACGTCTGGGTACTGGCAGATCGCCTTAACTGATGGGGCAAAAGAGAGGTCAGCATTCTCCACACCAGATGGGCACTACCAGTTCCGTGTGATGCCCTTTGGGATGAAGAATGCCCCTGCCACCTTTCAGAGGTTGGTCAACCAGGTGTTGGTTGGGCTGGAGGATTTCAGAGCCGCCTACATGGATGACATTGCAGTGTTCAGTTGATCCTGGGAGGACCACTTGATGGTGAGTGTTTGATTAGCTCAAACGCTCCGTCCATCATCCCCTTTTGGTATCGCTTTGTTCGCCCTAAGTTGGCAGGGTATGCCCAGACGACGGTCCCTTGCTCACTTTGCCACTGGATTCAAGCTAGCCTGGCTGATGACGGCTGAATAGCCAGAAACCGGTCCCAGGATGCTTGTTTCCGGTCCAGGGAAGACATGGCTTGGCAGTTCGGGCTGGACTGTTCCCATGAGGCACAGGGTCAGACTGATTTGCATATGGCCATGTCTGAACTGGGGTGTTGGAGTGAGCTAAAGAATGATGATGGATTAAACCCAGATCAGTTGACTGGGGGTGAGTGTTTGATTAGCTCAAACGCTCCGTCCATCATCCCCTTTTGGTATCGCTTTGTTCGCCCTAAGTTGGCAGGGTATGCCCAGACGTGGGTCCCTTGCTCACTTTGCCACTGGATTCAAGCTAGCCTGGCTGATGACGGCTGAATAGCCAGAAACTGGTCCCAGGATGCTTGTTTCCGGTCCAGGGAAGACATGGCTTGGCAGTTCGGGCTGGACTGTTCCCATGAGGCACAGGGTCAGACTGATTTTCATATGGCCATGTCTGAACTGGGGTGGTGGAGTGAGCTAAAGAATGATGATGGATTAAACCCAGATCAGTTGACTGGGGGTGAGTGTTTGATTAGCTCAAACGCTCCGTCCATCATCCCCTTTTGGTATCGCCCTGTGTAAATATGACATGTGAATTGGTATATCCATGATTGGCTTATTTGGTTTACCTGTTAGTCCCTAGTAGCGTGGCCTGTGTGTGCCCAGGGCTGGTAAACCAAATGCTGCTGGTGGGCCTGCAGCGCTGGTTTGCGCCACCCACAGAAGCAGCTTGTAAAGTGTGTCTCAGACCTGCCACTGCAGAGTCTGTGTGCAGTCCAGAACTGCCATCTTGGCTGTGAAGTGCACCCACTTCCCAGCCCCTGAACCTTCCCTTGGCATCATGTAAGTCACCCCTATGGTAGGGTGCATTGTGTGTGTAAGGTAGGACATGCCTTGGTGTGTGTAGCATGTCCTGGTAGTGAATTACACCCAATTTCGTTTTTCACTACTGTAAGGCTACCTGTTCCCCATAGGCTAGAATGGGCAGTTTGACTATTACATTCTATAGTCCTAACTGACCCCAGGAACATGGTGGAAAAACGAATTTAGTATGCCTGAGCTCAGAATATTAAAATACATCTTTTAGTGAAGTTTATTTTTATATTCTGTGTTTGAAAATACCACTTTTAGAAAGTAGGTATTTTCTTGCCTAAGCCTTCCAGTGTGCTCTGCTGTTATGTGTATTGGCTGTCTGGTTTTGGAGGGGCAGGCTGAGTCAGACCTGGGTTGAATAGAGAGATCTGCATTTAGAGTACGGGGAGGGGTAGCTCCTTGACCTGAATAGGGCTGTGCCTGGCAAGGTGAATGCTGGCTCCACCTCCTACTGTGTGTCTGATAGCAGACCCCCTCTTTCTGAAAGGAAGGATGCAGCCTGGTAAACAAAGTGCTCCAGGACTGAACAGAACTGGTTCTGGCTAGGCTCAGTGACTTGTAGCTTTTGAGAACAAAGACTTTTGGGGTATAAATATCTGTGCTGAAACCCCTACAAGGTGTATTGCTCCTGGACATCAAGACGAACCTCTGTCCGTGTAACTGAAGGAATCTGCAGGAGGTGACTATCCTTGTGCTTGTGTGCTGTTTCTAGGATTGGCCTGCAGTGGTTGCCATTGGTCTTGGAAGAAGAGGGAAAAGGACTTTTGAGAGAACTTTTATTAATCTTGCTAAAGCAATCACCCAAGGGATAGGAGAGAGCTAGCCTCCTGTTGAAGTCTCAGGCACATCAGACTTCACCACCAGCCTCCTGATTCCTCCCAGCAAGGATTTCTATCTGCAGGTGAGGCTCCTGTGAGTTCCAGGGCCTCTAGTTCTACTACAGAGAAGAGAGTGCTGACATCGTCGCTAACGCACGTTTGTGAGCCGCCGCAGCCGAAAGCGCCCGAAAAATCATCGCGCTGCTGCCGCCGAGTGCTCGCAACCAAAGATCGAGTCATCGCACCGAGATCATCGCTTCACGACATCGCAGCGCGGACGCCGAGCGTCCGCCATTTTCATCGCATCGCATCAGGATCGTCGCTCCCTCGCGGAGCGCCATTTCTTCGCATCGCAACCCGATCGCACACGCAACAGGATCGTCGCCTCGTCTCCTCCCTTGCGGCAAGGAGTCATCGCACCAGCGGTCTAGCGTGCAGAAGTTTGTCGCATCGTCTCCACACGCATCAGCAGATCGGCGCATCATCCTCCCTCGCGGCAAGGATTTAACGCATCGCCGGCCTCGCGTGCAGAAAATCATCGCTACAGCTTCTTTGCGACAATTTGATGGTTTTGCTACGAAATCCAGGTACTTTGTAAGTAAAAGGGTCGCAGAGGCCCCTGCTTTGAACTGAACTCCTCTTGGCACACTTTGAACTATTTTTGCAGCATTTCAAGAGTAATCCTATTTTTCAGTATTGTGGCTTTTTATCGTTATTGGTCTTGTGTTAAGTCTATATATAAAGATACTTATTTTTGATAACTACTTGTGTGGTGTCCCTTTGTAGTGTTCCTCACTGTGTTACTGTGTATGGTCATAAATGCTTCACACACTGCCTCTGAGATAAGCCTAGCTGCTCGTGCGACGTTACCACCGGGTGGAGCACGGGTTATCAAAGGGTGTAGCCCTCTCCCTCTGACTTAGGAAGAAGGGTCCCTACTTGGACAGTGGCCAGCCATTGCCAACTAGAGACCCCCATTTCTAACATTTCCCTAGGTGCCGGCAGAGCTAGAGTTCAAAATCTACAGCTAGGCACTTTGCAAAAAAAGGGTCAGTTTTCACTGTGAAAATGTGATGTGTCCACGTTGTGTTTTGGGCCGTTTCTTGTCGCGGGCACTAGGCCTACCCACACAAGTGAGGTACCATTTTTCTCGTAAGACTTTGGGAAACGCGGGGTGAGTAGAATTTTGGGTATCCAAGCAGATTCCAGAACTTTCCACCACAGAAATGTGAGGAAAATGTGTTTTTTTGGACAAATGTTTAGGTTTGCAATGGATTCTGGGTAACAGAACCTGGTGAGGGCCAGTCAAGTCACCCCATCCTGGATTCCCCTGGGTGTCTAGTTTTCAAAAATGTATAGGTTTGCTAGGTTTCTCTAGGTGCCTGGAGAGCTAGGGTTCAAAATCTACAGCTAGGCACTTTGCAAAAAAAGGGTCAGTTTTCACTGTGAAAATGTGGTGTGTCCACTTTGCATTTTGGGCCGTTTCCTGTCGCGGGCACTAGGCCTACCCACACAAGTGAGGTACCATTTTTCTCGGAAGACTTTGGGGAACATGGGGGGGGTGGAATTTTGTGGATCCACGCAGATTCCAGAACTTTCCACCACAGAAATCTGAGGAAAATGTGTTTTTTTGGACAAATTGTTAGGTTTGCAAGGGATTCTGGGTAACAGAACCTGGTGAGAGCCAGTCAAGTCACCCCATCCTGGATTCCCCTGGGTGTCTAGTTTTCAAAAAATGTATAGGTTTGCTAGGTTTCCCTAGGTGCCGGCAGAGCTAGGGTTCAAAAACTACAGCTAGGCACTTTGCAAAAAAGGGTCAGTTTTCACTGTGCAAATGTGGTGTGTCCACGTTGCGTTTTGGGCCGTTTCCTGTCGCGGGCACTAGCCCTACCCACACAAGTAAGGTACAATTTTTCTCGGAAGACTGTGGGGAATGCGGGGTGGATGGAATTTTGTGGATCCACGCAGATTCCAGAACTTTCCACCACAGAAATATGAGGAAAATATGTTTTTTTGAACAGCTTTTTAGGTTTGCAAGGGATTCTGGGTAACAGAACCTGGTAAGAGCCAGTCAAGTCACCCCATCCTGGATTCCCCTGGGTGTCTAGTTTTCAAAAATGTATAGGTTTGCTAGGTTTTCCTAGGTGCCGGCAGCGCTACGGTTCAAAATCTACAGCTGGGCACTTTGCAAAAAAAGGGTCCGTTTTCACTGTGAAAATGTGGTGTGTCCACATTGTGTTTTGGGCCGTTTCCTGTCGCGGACACTAGGCCTACCCACACAAGTGAGGTACCATTTTTCTCGGTAGACTTTGGGGAACGCGGGGTGGGTGGAATTTTGTGGATCCACGCAGATTCCAGAACTTTCCACCACAGAAATGTGAGGAAAATGTGTGTTTTTTTGACAAATGTTTAGGTTTGCAAGGGATTCTGGATAACAGAACCTGGTGAGAGCCAGTCAAGTCACCCCATCCTGGATTTCACTGGGTGTCTAGGTTTCAAAAATGTATAGGTTTGCTAGGTTTCCCTAGGTGCCGGCAGAGCTAGGGTTAAAAAACTACAGCTAGGCCCTTTGCAAAAAAAGGGTCAGTTTTCACTGTAAAAATAAAGTGTGTCCACGTTGCGTTTTGAGCCGTTTCCTGTCGTGGGCACTAGGCCTACCCACACAAGTGAGGTGCCATTTTTATAGGGAGACATAGGGTAACACAGAATTGTAGAGCAACTGTTATTATCTATTGACTTTTGATGCATTTCTGCCTTCCAAATGAAAGACAATGTGTAAAAAAAAAGTTATTTTGAAAAATGACCTATAATTCTCATGCTAGTATTGGTACTCCCAATTTCCGAAATGTGCAAATATCTACTGTTTCTAAACTCTATATTTTGTTCCAATTTCAGAAATACATAGGTGTCTTTCATACCGAGTTTTCCATGCATATATTTTCCCAAATGAATTGCTATATACCCGGTACATAATGAAAAACCATTGCAAGACGCTGCTCAGTTATTGGCTCTGGGTTCGTCAGGTTCTTGGTGAACCTACAAGTCCTATATATCCCCACAACCAGAAAGGTCCATCGGATGTAACGGTATATTGTTTTCAAACAGCTGTCACAATTAGAAGTTACAGGTGAAAACGTTTGCACAAATGGCTGTGTTTTTTCAACTAATTTTCAATTTTTCCTTTATTTAACTGTTAGTTTCTATAAAGAAACCTTGAAGGATCTACACAAATGACCCCTTGCTGAATTCAGAATTTTGTCTACTTTTCTAAAATGTATAGCTTTCCAGGATCCATTATTGCTTTCATACACTTTCTACCATTAACTGGAAGAAGGTTGAAAGCACAAAAAATAGCAAAAATAGGCTATATCCCAGTAAAATGCCAAAACTGTGTAAAAAATGTTGGTTTTCTGACAAAAGTCTGTCAGTCCCTAAAAGCTGGGAAAATGGTGATTTCAGCCCCACAAACCCTTTGTTGATACCATTTGCAGGGAAAAAACCAGACGCTTTCATTTGCAGCACGTTTTTCCCATTTTTCACAAAAAAACCCAAAATTTAGCTGTATTTTGGCTCATTTCTGGGTCCCCTGCAAGGGAATCCACAAACTCTGGATACCTTTAGAATCCCCATGATGTTGGAAGAAAATGACGCAAATTTGACGTGGATACCTTATGTGGTCAAAAAGTTACAGGGGCCTAAGCGCAAACTACCCCAAATAGCCAAAAAAAGGCTTAGCACAGGGGGGGAAAAGGCCTAGCAGCGAAGGGGTTAACTGTGCCAGGATCTTATAGTAAACATCAATTTTCTTCTCAAATATTAGGAACGCTTGTTCCAGTTTCCCCAGTTGCCCTCTTACGTCTGGTGAAGATAATAGAATACGTCATAATGTTGCCACATAAATTAAATTTATTTCTTGGAATGTAGCAAGTTTGAGCATAAAGAAAGATAATCCAGAGTGGCACGGATTTATTGAACAATATGATATTTGTCTCCTCCAGGAGACTTTGTCATCACAACTGATATGCCATGTAGGATATGTAAATTTTTTATAACAGCTACATTCTCCAGTGTGGGTAGGCCATTAGGTGGCCTTATGACATGGGTGAAGACCACACTCTCAGATATGTTGAAAGAGATCAGGGTGGACTCACCTGATGCATTGTGCCTAAGTCGGACCATGCACTCTAATGTCATATATTACATCTACAATATATATAACAGACCCACAAGTAACAAAAAAGAGTCCGCTGTCATTGACTGTTTGGGTAACCATCTAGGCTCACTTCCTCCATCTGCAAGAGAAATTGTGGGTGGGGATCTTAACTGCCAGTTTGAACTCTGGCGTTTGGACAATCAGGCTTTAAGTCTTGAGGGGGATGTAGTGTGGACAATCCCGAAAATTGAGATCCCTCCCATCAAGAAATGGTCACCTTTAGCTGTTCAGATTAATGCCCTGCTATTAAATCAAGGACTGTGTGCCTGTAATGGTAGCTCCTGTTCTGACAAGTCATGTACGCATACATGTAGCAGGTTAATCCATACTAGTTTAATCGATTATATATTCTTGAACGTTTAATTATGGCATGGGTTGATTGACATGATTGTGCTCTCATGTAATGATAGTGATCATAATGCTTTATCACTCAGGTTGAGCTTACCTGTTGGAGGATCAACTTACAATGAAGGTGACTTGTTTGATGGTAGATTGAGGCTCACAAGCAATAGGCGAAGGGTCAAATGGAGCAGTGTGATGCATTCACAAGAGTTCATTAGCAATATCTACAGCCTGGTTGCTAATGGTATGGAACATGTGGCTTTGCAAGACTTGTTAGGAGTTGATTGTGAGCCCTTAGGGCAGATCACAGAAGCACACAATAAGATGTTTTTATAACCTGAGAAACCTCTTTTACCCCAAAGTTAGGCAATCATTGAAGAGGAAGTGTCCAATATCATGGTATAATAAGTCATGTAAAGAAACCAAGACTAAGTTAGTTTTGGCTATTAAGAAACAAGATAGATCCCTGATACAGGCTGCTAGGCACTTCTACATCAAGATAGTGTCTGAAGCTAAAAGGGATTGGGAGCGAGGAATCTGGGAGGGCCTCCTTAATGCTGCCAGATGAAAGGATCATTGTTCCTTTTGGTGCTTGGTCTCTTCAGGCAGCAGAGCAGGCCCCAGTATGATTAATAATAATATATCAGCCAGTGTTTGGGTTAAACACTTTTCCAACATACACACCCAGAATGGAGAGTCCCAGGCACAAATAGACGCTACTCTGAGCCCCCAGGAACCTGGATAAAGTAATATGGCTGTAGGGGAGGTGTCCTTTGGAGCTAGGATGGTATCTCCAGGCTTTCACTTAGACCTGGTGAGATTGATATCTGGTTACACCAGAGAAAATTAGCATGGCTATTAGAGGAACTGTACCTAACAAAGCTCCTATGATAGATACAATTCCAGGTGATCTGGTTTTGGATGAAATAGGAATCGGGAACTACATACTATTCTGTAGTATTTACAGCCATATTGAAAGAAATGCCAATCCCCGACATGGGCTGGGGTAAAAATCATCCATGTTTTAAAAAAGATTCACATGATTCACCCCTAAACTACAGACCTATTAGTCCCAAAAATTATTTTGTAGAGCCATCCTGACCAGACTACACGACTGGATCACAGCCATTGAAATACTGACCCCTTTACAGGTGGGATTAGAGAGGCAACCAGCACTATTCATCAGGTGTTTAGATTACAGATGGTCTTCTAGAAGACAGTTGTTCTGGGCAAGGTTCGACTCTATGTTGTTTTCGTAGATTTGCAATCAGCTTTCGGTCTAGTTCCCAGAGCAACTCTCTGGCGGGTGCTCACTGAGATGGAGGTGCTCAGTTATCTGATAGATTTGCTGGTTAGGCTGCATTTTAAAAATTACGCCTGGGTCAGATGTTGCAAGGCAGGAGAAATGACAGACTCCCTCCCAGTCACTAGAGGAGTACGGCAGAGGTGCATACTTGCCCCTACGCTCTTTACTTTACATATAAACAGGCTTGTACATTTCCTTGAACTTTGTGATAAAAATTCACCCAGACTTGCAAACATGAAGGCTCCTGTGGTCATGTTTGCAGATGATACCCTTCTCCTTTCTAAATCTCCTATAGGTCTGACAAAAGTTTTGGAGCACTTTCAGTGCTTTTGTAAATTAAGGGGTCTTGAAATCAATGTGAGCAAGATCAAGTATATGGTCTTAAATCCAGGGTGCTCTAGTAGGGCAAATCTGGCTCTATCCGGGGTTCCTCTTGAATGTGTGCGCATCTTAACTTATTTAGGCATAACCCTTATGGAACAATGGGATGGCAAACGCATATTATGCAGGGCAGATTAAAGATGGAACAAACTACCGGAGGAATCATCAAGATGCTGATGGGCTCCTAGTTTTGCCCATCCCAGCTGGCTCTGCAAATATATAAACTACAGGCCCTAGGCATTGCTCCCTATGGAGCTAAGCTTTGGGGGCATTTGGGTGTACCATCACTAGCTGCGGTGCAAAATAGGTTCATGCGCCAGCTGGTTGGAGTCCCTGTAAGCACTCCTCTGCTACCCCTTAGGCTGGATTGTGAGCTGAGACCAATTACTGACAGTGTAGGATTATAACCCTTGCTATATTGGAGGAGGATCTGGGCAACTCCAGAACTTGAATCTTTTTTCTTTTTTTTTTTTACAGAGTTTTATATAGCGCGAACTTGACCCGAAGGTATCGGGTATCAGAGCGCTTTACATAGCACCAGTTGCGTTACATGAGGACACATTCATTTTTGTTAGGCACGGGGAGATTAAGTGATTTGCCCTGAATCACAGGATGTTCAGCTTCACTGCTGAGACTCGAACCCAGTTCCCAAAATTCGAGGTCGACCGCCCAAGCCGTTAGGCCAACTCCTCTCCCCAATCTTATAAGCAGGGGCTTGAGAAGATTGTATCCCTTACTTGTTCCAGTGGCATTCCATGGCTAAAATTTGTGAAGCACTCTCTGCAGGAGATCAGACTGAGTAGTCAGTGGACCACCCCAGGAGTGGCAGGGTCTGTCTCTAAGTCTCATGGTACTCTAACAGACTCCTTCCTTCTGGTTAAGAACTCCTACGAGAAGGAGGATTTCCTTGACGAGATTGAGTCACTCTTGGTCAAAAACCTTTACCTGTAGTTTCAATATGGATCTCTGCTCCTTCATGAGTTTACTGTTAATTGGTTACATGCACCGAGTGATATTGCTAGACAGTGCCTGGCATGTGGTGCTCATACTGAGACAATTGAGCATATTCAGTTTTTTTGTTCGACCTACAGGACAACTAGGAGGTGCTGGTTGATCCCGCTATGTAAGAACTTGGGTGTCAGGGATTACAAAGAGGCTCTCAGGATATTGAGAACTGACACAAGCAAACTACTGGTGTACTCACTTGCTCATTATTCGCTAGGAATGTAGAGATTGAGGTCAAGACACTAGGGGGCAAATGTATAAGAAAGTGGCGGAGCGTGGGTTAGCTTCAAAATTGCTAACGCATCGCTCAGTCACGTTAGAAACGCAGGGATGTTCCGTATTTACAATCATACGGTGCATCCATGTGTTTCTTCCTGCACAGGCGCTAAATTCAGCTGCCTAGCGCCAGGTGTCCCTTTCTGCACACAAACAATCCAAAATGGTGATTTGTAACTTCTATGTGTGCTGCATTGTGAAGCACACATATAAGTTGCTAATCATCATTTTTGGGACGCCATCCTGCACATAAACAATCATTTATGGCAATTTGCTGTTTCTATGTGTGCTGCACTATGCAGCACACACAGAAACAGCAAAAACGAGGAGAAATAAAGCATTTATACCGCAACACTCATTGCCCACCCCTTTCACGCTAAGTGTAGCATGAAAGGGGGCCTTATTTACAAGACGGCGTTAAGTGGCTTAACATTGTCTTGTAAATAAGGCGAAGGGCTTATCGCTACAGGAACTTCACTAAAAGTAACGATCCTGTGACGATAGGGGCTTGCAAATATTCCCTTTGCTGTCTCTGATATCGAGGAAATAGGGGCCCACCTGCAGTGCTCTTTACATCCACCCCACGAACAATTAATATTGCTGTGACATTTTATTCAACTGTATTATATTTTAAAGGAATAATGCGTTGGCCTAACGAGTCATCCAAGATTCCATTGGCAGAGACTGTATATTATGTTTGGTCATTGAACTATGAATTAAATAATTTAAGTATGGCGAGTCCATACATCAGATTTGACTATGCATGTTTGGGCGATATTTTAAATTCTTGACTTTACAATCTTTTAAATGTTCAAGACTTTATCTGTTTTATCTGCTTCTATGGCCTAATTGCCGAAATATAATTTTTCGAACGAACGGTTCACTCGTCATCAGGGATACTGAGTCTAAGCAGCCAATTTCGACTAGAAGCCCTCAGATGGTGCGTTTGAATAAGTGAATGTCTTATATTATCGTCTCACACCTGTGCTCCGCCCCATCTGCTTCTGAATTTTCTAGAGGTTTTTTTTTTTGGTTTTTTTAATACAAGATCACAAAATGGACTCTTGGGGTCTCTGTAAAAGCAAGGCTAGCTGGGGTGAACCTGTTGTGAAGGTAACATCAGATTTTAGATAGCACCTGCTATTTAGCGAGCTCAGGTACGGCCCACGACTCACCTACGCACGCAAGCCCTTGAGAAATGGCGCACAGGCAAACAAATCACGAAATTGTACTTTTTAATCATATGTTGTATTTTTTTTTCAAATGAGAATGCAGTTTCGCCTTCCGCTCGCCTGATCTCTCGGCGCTAAAACCCTATGAGCAGCTGTCAAATCGGATAAAAACTCGCAAAGGCCACTGTAAAAGATTCGCCCATCCCTTGACTTTGAGGCGGTGACCTTTTCACATACTGTTCCAACCGTAAAATATCTAATTACATTTTCTAGCAGTCCTGTGTGGAAGGAAGCGTCGGCGCTGAACACAATCCTTCCCACAGAACTCCTAAAATGAGCATTTTTAGGCTAAATAGATATGCATTTTTATAGACCAGGAATTATTTTTGAGAGTGAGGTGCAGAAACCTGCAGTATATAGAATAAGACTTTCAAAATATAAGATGCCTTACCGGAATTAGGAGTAAAACACGGGTGAAATCAAAATAAGACAAGAATCAGTGTATCTTTCTATATTATACCCATCTTTTTGCAAGAATCCCAGATTGAAGGTTATAGCACTTCCAGGTAATTCTATAAACTATGTGACCCAAAGTGACTTCTTTGTATTGGATCCGATGCACCGACTTGAGCTTTGACTGTTCCTAGGCAAGGATTTCAGCAGCTTTAAACTGAGCCTGGGTTTAAGGCAAAGAACCATTCTAAAACACTTTTTACACACCTTGTTTTTCCTCAATCTCTCTACCTACCTATTCTCCATAAAACGTTATTCATAACAAAAAAATTGCCATGGTTGTACTTATGCATGTTAAAAACGGTGGGGGCAAAATATGCAGGCCCCTGTTCTCATGGAGCATTTGCTTGAAATCAGATGACTCTGCATGCACATAGGTGCACAGAAATGGAAACTAGTGCATTAGCACTGGAAGAACAGCTCTGAGGAGGGGATTTTTATTCTTGTACAAGCGAGTCATAAGCATAAGTTGCATCTTGGGCTAACTGTGCGACACACAATAAACTTCAACATTTCTCCCCTAGTTCCTGAGGGTCTCTCTGTGCTCACTGCTCTAGTTTTCACATGATGTGTTTTACTTTGCTTAGGCATATTTCTTTATCCACATTATGCAACGCTTTCACCACCCAACACGTCCAATAACTATATTGTTCATGACAGAAGGTTCGCTGTTGTGGCTCCACCTTGTTGGTAGGTTCCTCAAACTCATTAGCTTTTAAGGTGGGTCTCTACAGACCACTGCCTAAAGCAGAGCAATGGTGAGGCCTGGCATAATACATTAGTGTATGCAGCTGTTGCTTGATCTCTTTGGTTCACACTCAGTTCCGCACTAACAAGTACCCAAGGGCCCGGTAAGCTTTACAAATCTGGAAGAGCCACGGTAGTATTTGCACATGTCAGTGAACATACAGAACTGTCACTTTTTGGGCAATGTAGTGCTGCAAGCAATACCTCAATGAAAATCCCCTTTCTACTTATGAATCTCTATTCCTTGGCTGCACAGCTTCTTATTTAATTCAGGTGAAGCCGCCTTACTATAACTGAGTTTCATTTTTATCAACATGTTTCGGCAACTATTTGTAATCCTTTAGCAGGAAGCAGCAGACTCACATATTGGCCACTGTGGAACCCAGCAATGGGTTTAATCAACCAATGGAAGGCAGTCAAAGTTATTAGCAACTCAAAAAACGGTTTTCCTATGGAACAGCTGACCTAACTATAACTACCCAGTGGTAACTGCCAGTGGATTATCTATCTATCTATCTATCTATCTATCTATCTATCTATCTATCTATCTATCTATCTATCTATCTATCTATCTATCTATCTAATCTATCTATCTATCTATCTGTCTATCTAGATAGACAAGAGAGCGGATAAACTGAGAAATAGCCCAGCGCTAATCTCACACACAAATGTCAGTTTAACCAGCTGACAAGTGTTACATAACCTTTAATAAGGGGTAGTGGGGAGCATAGAAGCAACATTCCAAGTAAAAGTAATTGAGACAGCAACAAATTAATTAATCTGATATTTTTATATTTGCTTGTTTCAACAAATGAACATTATGTTCATGGAGGGGTTACAACAGATCAAATGATATGCCTCAATTTCCAGGCTATATCTCTTTTCAAGACAACAACCTTATAGAGATAATGTATCATGAGTCAATTTCCGAGAACCAACATAACATGTGAATAGTCAAGTAGTTAGATGCAAAAAGTAGCCATAGTACTGAAGTAGCCAACACAAGTGTTTTGCGGGATATCTGCTTCTTCAGGGGTCATTCAATTCATACAGCATAACAATATATTTCCAAACACAAGCAAGGTAAGCATTGATAACGGAATGAATCTGCGAGGCATTTCAAGTGAAGTACGTCCACAATTAATTTTCATATAACTAGTCAAAGTCTAATTTGCGCATCCACGTATTCCCAATTCTGGTCATGGGAATAAGGCTCCATAGAATAATTGTAGATAAAGGAACAGTACATCCTCCTTGTATATTGCAATGTTTGCTCGTTCCTGCAAGAGTCTTCATATCGTATCTCATGATGAGATACAATGTAAAGCCTCTTGCAGGAACAAGCTTGATTCAATCAAGATGGCTTCAGGACTGCTACAATCTTGTCGTAAGTAAGACTTTAGCACTCTAGTTGTTCTTTATAACACTCTGAGAGGCTGCAGTAGAAAAAAGGGAATCCACTGACAGGATGCTGCTGTTGGCAATACCAGTTTTACTCAGAATGTCAGACTTTATTCTCACATGGCTGAGGAAGATAGTGTGAATTTACAGAAAATATGCTCTCATTTTAGCTTCTGGAGCACCTTCCATAACCTCCATGATAAACTCCTGAGAGAAAACAGTTATCTCTCAATTATGATTCATGAAATCCCAGCAGAGGGTCTGAATTTTACACTGGGTAATTTCACCTTAGAACACACCACAATGTTCTAAAATTAGTATGGTACCACCAGCAAATGATTTATATTGCAACTAAAATCTGTTATCACCTTTTATATGTGCTCCTTTTGTGACCCTTAAAATCTGCCATTCACTACAATGCATTTCAATAGGGACCATATCCCAGAGTCCTGTAACAGCTGCCATGTTGGCCATGTTGTGGGTAGCCAATAAAGGCTCCCCCCCACATGCCCTTTGTGGTCTGGGTGTGCTGACCTTGCTCCCTTACATATTTTTTTTAATTCATTTAAAGGACACAGGGACCAAGTCCCTAAGTCTTTTCATGGCTGCTAAAACATATTGTTTAGGTTTTCACCAATCAATTAGGATTCAATAGTCTTCTTTAAATTGGCCAATCAGAGCAGTTCTGGACAAAAACTGTCCAGATAGCCATACATTTTTAATCTTAATTTCTCAAAAACTACTGAATGGATTTGCATCACATCGCAAAAAGCATGCTTTCTTGGCCAAGATCTAGCTTCCTGCAAAATTTGGTGTCATTCCTCTTAGCAGGTTTTGCTGTAGTGCTTCTTCAAAACGCCTATGGAAAATGCATGGGGATTTTGCGTTTGGGACCCCCCCACTTTTTTCGGCCCCTGCTGGACAGATCACCCTGAAACTTTCTATGCACAAACTAGGTAATAAGAGCACTTTTATGGAAAGTTTTGTGAAGATTCGTCGAATGGCGCTAAACTTATTAGCAAAACAAAATAGGCATTTCCTATGGAAACGCTCACATAACTATAACTACTTAGTGGCGACTGACACTGTAATATAGATATGTATAAACACAGTGGTGTTAGCCACTCTGTAGTTATAGTCGGAGTTACCTTAGATAGGACTTCCTCTGATTTTTGCCTATTAATAACTTTGTGCCTGTTTGATGCATCTCCACGAAACTTTGCAAACCTATTACCACGTCTACATTGGCGGATGTAATTTTTGCAGTGATTGGTCAAGAGGATGCAAAGTATAAAGGAAGGTCCCAAAACGCATTTTGTCCCCAATGCATTTTACATAGATTTTGTACTCATGCGTACTGGCCAAAAGCACTAGCGGATTTCCATGAAATTTGGCAGGATTGTTGATTATGGTGTATAAATGATCCTTATTGGGGGTCAAAGGTAAGGAGGGGTGTGGCCAGCGAACCATCATGGCGGACGCAAGTAGCTAGTGCTCCGCCAATGATCCCTACATTATCCTGCTAATTACCCAGCACCCGTGTCATCCACGTCGGGAAAAGACAGGGGCAGATCGGCGCAGTCCCGCGATCGCCAACAAGGGCCTACAGTGACCCGGGGGCTGCTCGTGGACGGAGATATCGCTGTGGAGCGTCCTGCGGCCTAATTCACGGAGAGGCGCGCGTGGTGACATAGCGGCTGCTGGACGAATACTGCCACTATCGCCGGCGGCATCGCTTACCTGGCTGGGGTGCGCCCCCGATTGAAAGACTTCTCAACACTGGAAGCAGTGGGCACCTACCGGACGACGTTGGCACACCGGTTGGGGGTGCACATCTGTGGGGTCCGCCTGCGCCTTGGACTCCTCCCCGCGCCAGGCCTAACAGAGGAGACCCTGCCCAGCTGAGTGATGCCCCGTGTAGTCGGCGGCCTGAGCAGACAATCTCAAATCCGGCAGCAACAGCGCATCAAGCCCTGGTGCGCGGGGGGACTCTGAGGTGAGGCATCCAGTGATCTGTGGCCCGTGGGGCCTGCCTGCACCGAGGTGGCAGCTGCCGGAGCCCTTGAGCTGCAATCAACAAAATGGCCACACTCTGAGCGGCGAGCAGCGAACGGCGGCGCCGACACCTGGGACCCTGACGGTGCGTGTCGGCCCGCAAACAGGATTACACTGAGTGCAGGCGGGGGCCCAATGACTTGCGGTGCGGCGCACTCCCTGCTGGGGGCTCTGAATGGAGAAGACTCGGCTGGTGTGAGGCCATAGCTGTACAGCGGAGGAGGGGCCTGGATGCCCTGGCGGGCCTTGGATGGACGATGCTACATGGTAGGCCGCAGGCAAGCGCAACGAGATCCCTGGGGCCTATATAGCCGTGCTGATTAGTGGAGGCCATTGTGCGCCACGTAATAGTGGAAAAGATTTGACTGCCCCAGTGAGCCCTGGATGGGTGCTGTTCACTTATAGGCTGCATGGAGTGTGGTGGCATCTTGGAAGCCCGCGCGGCTGAGACCACAAGGAGCAGCCACTGCGCGCATAGCGCACAGCACAGGGCCAGAGACTGCAGTGCTCGCCGCTGATGACAGCTCCTACCCCCCTTGAGAAGCACCCTAGATTTGGTGAGGCCCTCTGGCCAAACATCGCGGCGACGGGACTGCGGCGGCTGCCTGCGACCCGCTGGGCACGGGTTTGAGGGTGGCTGCACTTGAGCTGTGCAGGGGAGACTGGGAGGCCTTGCGTGTCTGATGTGGGTGACGCTATATCCAGAGCAGGCCGCATGAACACACAACACGACCTTGGAGACCCATGTGACGCGCTACGCAGAGCACCCTTGTCGTGAGTGGTGTGACCGGTGGGGACCCCGGAGAGGAGTGCCCTCTGAGGAATGCCTGGAGCTCAGCGTGGCCCGCCAGCTGGCTGACATTGCCGCAGAGCTCGGGAGACCAGGCCACAACTGCCATTAAGGACACAGCAAGCCGTGACACAGACTAGGGGCCCGCCCGACCTTCGGCCGCAAAAGGACCCATGACATCTAAGGAGACGGACTGTGCCTGCACCCTTGCATGCTGATACACAGAAACATCCATGCGACCACGCGGTGGGCATCGGAGGTGCTGCTCTGGGACCTGAGAAAGCTCACTGGAGGAGGCTAAGTACTGGATGCAAACTAACCCTGGGCGTAGTTCGCGTAGTCGCTCTACGCGAAGCTACGCGAAGACGTCGAAGCGCTACGCGAGCTTCGCATAGCTTCGCGAGCGTGCGTAGCTGCTTGGCGCGCCCGTTCGCGATGCGTTTTTCTTGCTCGGGAACGCGTCGTTCGTGTTCGGGACGCTGTTTACGTGCTCGGGGGCGCGAACTTACCCATGCGGTCGCCTATGGGCGCGGCCATTTTGATTTTCACTTGTCCCGCCCGTTCGCGATCCCTTATTTCCTGTTCCGGGTCGCGTATAGCGTGCTCGCGATGCGCATTCCATGTTCGGGAACGCGTTGTACGTGTTCGCGACGTTTTGTGCGTGCTCGGGGAGAAATATCGCGCGAACTTACCCATGCGGTCGCGATGGGCGCGGCCATCTTGTTTTACCACTCTATGCTATGGTTCTGGGCCTGCTTTTCTATCCTCCCTCAATCTTTGCAATCCTTAGTTTTTTACACTGTTTTTCAATTTTTCTTTATTTCTTACCTATCTCTCTCTCTGCCTAAGTCTATATTTTGCATTTTTTTCTACTTTTTACTGTGTTTTTTTTACTTTCCAACTGTTTTATATAACTTTCTTCTTTAAGCTCCTACTTCTTCCCCTAACTTTATTTTTCCCTTCTAACTTTTCTTTTTCACCTCCTCCCACCCCAGAACCATGGCGAAGGGTAGCAGCAGCGGGTCAAAGAAGGGCAAGGGGCGTGCGCCCAATCGCCGCCTGCCTTGCGGCAGACTGCGCCCCGCAGGGGTGCAAGCCCGCCAGCTGTTTACGGAGGAGGAGGTGGCCGCCCTTGTTTTTTTTATTCAGCGCCACCTCCCCTTGACCTTGGCAGCAGGCGGCAGGCCAGGCTCCGGTTACCCGACCCAGGAGCGTCACCGTCGGTGGGCGAAGGTGCGTCGGGCAGTGTTTCGCTGCTCCGCGGTCCGGCGCACACATAACCAGCTGGCCCACCGGTGGTCAGACATTCTTGACCGGGAGCAGGACCTGTTGGACCTGCTAGGTGTCGAGGTCGTGGGGCTTGGTGAGTAGCCAATATATATAGTAGTATAAGTATTGTGATTTGTGTATACATTTTTTACAAATAATAACAAGAATAATGCTGCTTACATTGCAGGTAAATTACGTTTCAAAATCTTCTGTGATTGTAGGACACAGGTGCTGGGCGGTACTCTTACTTTTTTGCAACTTTGCGCTCGCTTGTCATTATTATGTAAGAGTTTACTTTAGAGAACTTCAGTTAGGTAATGCTATTGCTAGAGAGACTGTAGTCTTTCCTTTGTCCTCCTGTCAAATAGTGGTGGATGGATTTGATACTAGGTTTAGTTACTATTAGTTGATAATTTTTGAGCGGTCTGCGTGACGCATCCTCTGTCACTGAGTGCTGCTTACCCCAGTCCTTTTGTAGTTTGTTTAGTGAGTGGTACTGGTAAGCTTAGCTTAGCAGTGTCAGTCAGCTGCAGAACATCAGACGCAACCAACCAACAATTTGATGTATGCATTATGCACTGACTTTATGCATGTGTCCTCCTTCTCACCTATGCATTTTTGATGGAAATAAAAAATTGAAATGCATGCTTAATGAACAATTGGCCCGCCTGGAATAGGTGGGCTAGGTCAGGTGGTACTTAGGCTTAGTTAGTGTTCTGGATTTTATTTGAAACAATCAGAATGGAACACTGAATTAGTGTTCCCCAATAAGTAGACTGTCCGTGAATTCCGCAAGCCAGTAGGCGATCGGATTAGATAGGTCAATTTTATAGCAATTTTTGTTTCCTAAAACGTTTTTTGAGCGTTTTTTTTAAGATAATTTATTTGTTTCACAGCAATCATTAATGTTTGTGTCTTTCTCTTTCTTTATTATATCTTACATGATCACTGATCTGCAGCACCCAGGGGCAAGAAGACGGGGTCCGAGTCGGCGGGACAACCACCAGAGGACCGCTCCTCTACCGAGGGCCCTGCTGCTGGTCCCAGTAAGTCCTCCAGTGGTTATATTAACAATTATATTGCCCTAACTTTTACTGGACCTTATTTATTCTGAACTATTAATTCTGGCTCCACTCCCTAATTATCTTTTTTACAAAAGATTCTTTGATCAGTTGATCTTGACTTGACTATCTGTTTCTAAATTCTGGTTATCCCTGCCTCTAAGTTCTAACTGCCTCTGCTATGAATGTCTGTACTCTGTACTACTAATATTAGTCTGTCGCTAAGCTTTCCCAGTTTGCATTGCCACTCTTTATTGTACGGTTTTGAATAAAACTCAGATTGACCAATACTAATAGCTCTAGCCACTGAGTCCAGTCCTTTCGGTTGTCCTCTTCTAGGCTTCTTAATCTTGAGGCTTTGACAATTACCACAAACAAAATGCACAACCAGATATTTGACTATTTTTGATAGGAATAGGATATAGTACATACTACTTGTATTCTGCACAGCCCCATGCAGAACTATGCACAATGAAAGAGGATGTTGGTGATGAGAGTTTGGAACTTGGACGTTCCTCACACCTCAGTCAGAAGTGAACCCACAATCCCCTGAACGACTAGCTAGTGTCTCATTAGGTCCCCGAACCCCCACCCGAAGATACCCAATGATTATGATTCCACAACCCAGAACATAACACACTTTCGCTCACTCACTCGTGTAAGTCCACCACCACCACCACACCAAATACCACATAGTCTATGTGTAAGTTCAAAAGGTTTATTTTCAAATGACAACTTCTGTAGGTTGTTCTATAAAATTCAGTGTACTCCAGCCAGCTCCAACAGCAAAATGCATAAGATTAAAACAATAAAAATTGTTGCAACAAGTGCATGCTGATATAGACAAAAGATCTGTGTGAATTCTGGGCGACTCCTCACCGTAGAATGTAGAATTACTGGTTACATGCATCATTCATAAGCTCTGCAAATCTCTGGTTCGTACTCGTAGAAGGGAATCCTCTGCCTGAGAAAAATGGTGCGTGTTAAATTTAATGCAAGCATTTGTCAGTCCTGCCAAAAAACTGTAACATGTTACCTATGGCTAAGTAATACGGACTAACGGAACTCCATAACAAAGTGGCTTGTTTTCCGACCTCTTGTACGCAACGCTCAGACAGTAGCTGTATGTGCTCATGTGGGCTCAAAAAGGCGTCTTACTGTTACTGCACAACAAGCTGCGAGGTAACATGCGCAAAAGACATGAAGCGAAAAATGGTTGCATGGCTCAGGCTAACTTTGCAAAGAGTAGAGTATAGTATAATAATGACCTTAGGGACCATAATAACACTATTAGTGTCTGTCTACTGACTGTACTCTAGTACCCGATTTGGACTATTGAATGTGATTTATAATAATAAATATGTATTAACCTTTTTTCAATCTTGCTAGTGAAAAATAATAAATAGGGGGAGGTGTACAGGCATCTAAAAATGTGTCATGTTTTTGCTAGGCGTACTACCGACCAACAGTGCTGGTGGGGCCAGCGGCGATGGCGTTGCGGCCATTCCGGAGGGGGCAGGAGATACAGGGGGTGAGCCAGCAGCAGTGGCGGGCGGTGGTAAGTTATATTCATGACTTATTGACATTGCACTAGCTGGAAGGGTGTGTGGAGTGGACTTCACTCACTGTACTGTTGTTGAGACTTATTAGGTATGAAGTTGTAGTGAACATTATACAACGGTTAATAAAGAAGACACCCTTTACTTAGCAGCATGAGCAATGCAGTACCAATAGCATTACCAGCGTGACTTCATTAACCAATGGCCTCTTATATCTGACTCCAACTCAGCTGTGAAAGTTTTATGGAGGAGACTAAAAGTCAGATCAGATGACCTTGATGGATGTGTTGAACAAAAAGGGAAAGAAGGGTGGAAGGAGGAAGGGCGGGCGAGATTTAATATGATGACTGGCAGAGAAGGATACGTTGGAAGCATGGATAGGTGGCTGATAGGAATCAGATGCATGTGTTGTTGAAGGATGGGTGGAAGGTGAAAGAAGAATGGATGCCTGCCTGGGT
This sequence comes from Calotriton arnoldi, assembly GCA_963921515.1. NCBI lineage: Eukaryota > Metazoa > Chordata > Amphibia > Caudata > Salamandridae > Calotriton > Calotriton arnoldi. Next base: position 1,448,500 of record CAWUFW010004735.1, read on the forward strand.
GGGCGACACAGTATGGGTGGATACCGTGGATAGCAAGAATCATCAGCGGTGTTTGGGTGAAACTCAAAGCCAAGGCAAGCAACGGAGTGAGTGGACGCATGCGTTGTTGTTGGTGAAACAAAGTAAGGTTTGTGGAGAGATTAAGAAGAATGATTGACATTTACTTAGAATGGATGGATGCCTGTATGTATTCATCATAGACAGCATAGGTGGAGACTGTCACGGGATGCTCAGTTTTAGGGAATGTTAAAGAAACCGCGCCAGCGTACCAAAGCCGATGTGGGGAGGGGCAGGGTGGGGGTAGTAGTAAACAATGTATTACGCGGGCAAATACAGGTAACTTTACTGTAACATACAAATAAATAAAGTGAATTTCATTGTGCGCACTGCACCGCCAAATGGGATGCAGTGTGCGCAACAAAATTAGTTTCATTTATTTATATGTTTACTTACCTGTAATTGGCCGTAATCCATAGTTTACTACCCCCATCCTGCCCCTACCCACGCCACCGCCCGGCCAAACTCCCCGAGTCCCACCAACGACCGCTACTGACCTTATGTCGTTGTCCCATATAAAAGCAACGATCATTGGATCAGATATATAATCTGCCTTTTTGTAGTAGCCAAGGCACTGTGAAATTGAGCAATTGCCCTCCATGTAACAGAGAGTATGGCCAGTGCCACCCGTAATAGAAAAATACGAGCTTCCCCACCTGCAAACAGTAGTAAATCAAACTAATGTTACTCTGCGTCATGACTCGTATGTTTGTCTTGGCTTCAAGCATAGATGACCGAGCTGGCAATGCCGGCTACAACCAGGTTATGTCATTTCCCTAAACTAGAGATAAGAAGAACACTGGTGTACTGTGTACTGCTTGGAGTCCATAGTGCTAGTATAATGCCTGAAACTCCCACAAATGTTAGAGGCCGAGGAAGTGGGAGGATAGATAGATTATTACCACAAATGTTATGTACTGTGCTTCTTGCTAGTGCTACTGTGCCATTATGTGTTGAATTAATTTTGTGTTACTGTTTATGTAAGAGTACTGGTTACAACAATATTTTCTTTCTTTCTTTTCCCAAGACAAACCATCGCGGAAGGAGTTGGCAGTCAGGGCCCGGCGCCGGAAACTGGAGGCCATATGCCGGGAGTACCGGAGGCTGGTGGCTCTGGCGGAGGAGGAGGAGGAGGCGGCAGCAGCTGCAGCCTCGTCCGATGCCCCGGGCCCCAGCCAGGCCCCAACTCCAGCGGTACGGCGCCGCGGTCTGATAGCCAGCCGCCGCAAATCATTAACAGCCAGCACTGCTGCTGTCCCCCATTGTGGATGCCACTGCAGGGCATTCCGCAAGAAGATTCTCCTCCGGATGGCACGGCAAGAGGAGCAAATGGAGGAGCGGGTGAAACTCCTGGTGGACAAACACCTTAAAGCCCGCCGATTATAACATCGAGGACCCTGTTGCTTTGCCCCTTTTTATTCCTTGTTTTGGTGGGTGGGAATTGGGCGTTGGGGTTTCGGGACATTCTTTGGACTTTTTTCGTTTTGGACATTGGTTGGGGTTAGGGAGAGGGGTGGGTCAGGTGTGGGATAGTTTATTTTTGTTAGGGTAATAAATTATATTTATACTTAAACATACAATGTTAATGTTTTGTGGGGGGTTACTGTTTTACGAATTAACGTCACATTGGTTTGCTTGCTGCTGCAGGGCCGCAGCCAGTGTTTGATTTAAATAATCTGCCGATGATGTATAACAAACAGATAGATGCGGTACCCCTCACCGAGTTATTTGTCCTACTAGTATTCTACCTCCCACCAAACTTATCTTACCTGTGATTGATGATGACTACGTTCGGCACAGCGATGGCTGCATGGTTTCCATAGAGAATGTAGAAGATGCCATGGTTGTGGTGGTAGTACTAGAGTAGACACTGGCAGTAGCATTTGCTAAAAAAATTTAAAAAAGAGACAGTCACTTGCCTGAGAAAAACTGTGGGAGGAGTAGTCGAACGAAGTGAAATACAGTACAGAAGACGACTGCCAAACAAACAATATTGCAGTTGCAACTGCTAAAGTCAAATTAAACATAATGGTGGCGGGGACAGCCTAGTACAAGAAGTTATAAACTGCAGTTGTGCTGTCGAGTGAGTCACTTAACTTAACACAATCGTAATTCGTAACCTTTACTGCTGTGTGGTAGGAGTTTGATGATTAATGCAATCAATGACGGCAATTAATTATGATGTACTACTATTAGCCGTTGACGGCTTGCACAATGACAATGCACATAGACTGAGCATGGGTGGCCAAGCAGAAGAAGCTCCTCGCCCTGCCTTGCAATTGAATTAGTGTTGCTTTCACCACATCTGCCCCAGCAAGCGTGTGATCAATTGGTGTACATTTTATGTAGTCACATCACACCTCAATATAAATCACAGCCCGGGGGAAGAGGGTTAGGGTTTGATGAATGGATGGGAAGGGGGTTTGGGGAAAGGTTTGAAAATGAAAAACAGTATGCATGGACAACAAAAGCAAAGCGCAATCTTGGCAGACGACCATGATCTTATCCAAAAAATCAATAAAGCGAGAAAAGGGAAATGCATGCGTTAATGATGAAGATTAGATAACTTGATGGTTAATGAGTAGTACATAATAACTCCTACTAGACAATTAGACAGTACAGGGCACCAGTATATTCTATTTCTATGCAATTTGCCTTGCCTGTAATATGCCCTCAGAGACCCAAATTCCATGTTGTACTGGGCTTACTTGTAAAGATAGCAAAGACAATTAACAAACATTTGTAGGGATCAATTAGCAAACAAACACACAACACACAGTCCTAATGATTGCAGAGAAAAAAGGAATCAAATTAATTAAAAGATGAATGATGAATGATACTAAAGTTACTGTATTATCATGCTAAAATTGTGGAGTTGAATCTCGTCCTTCCTCTTGGTCCTATCTTCCATGGACGCTCCGCACATCAATCTTGGTGGCCTTCCTGATGCCGATTGGTAAGGTAAATGTGAGTTGTGTCTCCCAGTATAGCAAGCACAGGGTAAAGGCCGGCCTGTAACGTCTAGATGGAAAAACAAAAGGGGTATTGAGAAATCAATGAATAAAAAAAAAAAAAAACATCAGTTACGGTGGAGTCCAAGAAGAGAAGAGAGAACACTTTCAGAGTGAGGCGGCTTGGATATATCGTGTAGATTCTGTTTACAGCATTAAGCTACAACAACAACAGGACAGAACAGGCCCACCACAGCACCAGCCCGGCCGTGACCCAACCTCCATTTACCTTAATTTTTGACATAGCCAGACAAAAGGCATACACAGCAACTTAGCATTTTCCTAATTAACTGACAAAATCAATGCTCCGCTGTCAGTCATCACTACACTCGTGACTCGACTAGACCACTACATGGACATGTAGGTCTGCTGTGTTTACTACTTTCTTGTTGAATTGTTGTGTTTATGTTTACCTTATGCCACTTCATGAAATGCAATTAGTCCTTGAATCATCTCCGATCCAACTGAATGACTGCGCGCGAAAAGATAGTATGGTCATCATCATGGTGTGGTACGTGTTGTCCAACTACAACTCAGTCTGTATTGTTGACTCCGATTAAGTCCATATTCCATATTAAAAAATTGCAACAGATATTGGCCTGCACCTGCAGTAGTAGGAGTACAATTTGGTTATTAAACAACAAGAAAGGAAACATTGACTGTCACTTATTTACTTGAGTCACTTTGTAGATTAACTAGTAGAGTAGAGTTCGACTTCATGCACAACATCAACAACAAACAACAGCAATCGCTCAGAGTCTGCAAACATCCAATGCATTCCATCATTACCTGTCTTGCTCTTCTCTTTGGCTGTCAGATCATCAGATGCCTAGTGATGACATTTTTTTGTTGTTTTTGCGGCGCAGTGGCCTCATCATTATTACTCCAGTCCACATTCATTTTGAGTGTTAGGCGCTGTTTCGGTTTTCGTCGTATTCATCTGTGGCACCTTTGTCACAGTTTAAGTTGCTTCCCATGGTCAGCAGCACTGTGATGATGGTCCGCGGCCTGTGTAGTGCTCATTGCTGGTCATTTGAGTTTGCACAAATGTCAGCAAGTTTCTTCGAAGAGTCTATTGTCTTTCTCTGCCAAGTACCTTCTGTCCTGACAGTGAGGACCTTTGGATGCCTGCTGAGGCTGTAGCCTTCGGACACTGATGAGTTTCAGCTTGAAAACAAAACGGAGGATAGCTATAGTAGTCACGTTTCACTTCTAATGGAGGCGGGACTGGTAAAGGCAACATTTATTGTACTAATGTCTGGCTTGATGGAAATGTACTCGTGCGAGACAGGAAGATGAAGCAGGACTCTGAAGAGTGGACAGTTAAATGCACAGACGTGCAACTCCAATAGGGAAATAAAAAGAAGACGGTGGTGATGGTTTTGTTGTGATTTGATTTGAACCAGAAAGACAGATACACAGACACATAAAGGAAGGAAGAAAGCAACAATTTGAAAGCCTAGTTGTCAGGGAAGAGGAGCTCGTCCTCAAACTCTGGTGGTTCGGACAGAAGTAGGTCCTGTAACGCACTATTTACGTCATCCAAGTCGCTCTGCTCTTCCTGCTGTGATTCACGTATTTTGTAATCCGGTGGTATAAAGTGCTGATTCATTTTGATCATGGTTAACCTCTCCACGCTTTGGGCCGAGAGACTGGTCCTTTTCGAAGTTACAATGGCACCAGCAGCACTGAAAACACGCTCAGAAGAGACACTTGCGACAGGGGAAGCGAGATACTTTATCGCCAGCCTGCTGAGCACTGTCCATTGGCTTCTTTTCCCATACCAATACACCAATGGGTTTCCATCCATGAAGACCTCTGTTGGGTCATCCAGATAGGCCTGGACCATCCGCTCAATGTTAAGGGGTGCTCGGATGTGCTCGGCCGGTTTTGCCTTTGCATCAGCACTGGACTTACCATACCCCTGCTGTAGAAACCAATCAGTTGCACATTGTGCTGCGGACGATCCTGTTCTTGATGTTATTGTTGGTGTAGGTGACTGCTGGGAGGCAAATGCACTGCCCTCAGGCTCCGAAGTATAACTTGACTCTGGATGCCCTGTAGTACTGGTTATGGCCTGTGGTGGGGGGCCTGTAATTAACAGCCGTTCACTTTCGAAAATAGTTGCTTCCTTAGCTATCAAAGTTTTGTAGTTGGCAACATCCACTTCCGAAAAAGGAATTACTGCCTTGCTGTTCAGAAATACTTTGTACCGTGGATCCAAAATTGTGGCACTAATGTAATGTGGTTGTGACAAAATTTTATTTTTAATCCTTGTATTTTCCGATAAGCGAGCGGCTAAGGTCTCCGCCAAATGATATGCGTCTTGTTTGTCATCCACACCTGTGTACGTTTCAGACACATCCTTCAGCTGTTGCTCTAGCATGTGCAACAATGGGATAGCTTGGCCCATAGTACAGTCCTCCCTGCTGACTTCACGTGTGAAGATCTCAAAAGGAAGTAGCATCTCAGTCAGGCATTTAATGAGGTCCCATTGAGCCATCTCAACGGTCATGCCTCTCACAGTAGGTTCCCCTATTCTTTGCATGACATAAGCATTGAGTGGTATGTACAGTTCAAACAGACGATCAAGCATATAATAAGTTGAGTTCCAACGTGTTGGCACCTCCTGGATGAGCGCTTTGACTGGCAGTTTATGCTCACGTTGAATGACCCTCAGCTGCTTCCGGGCTTTAAAAGAATGGCTGAAATGTGTGCATATTCTTCTGCAGGTGACCAGTAAGTTGCTGACTTTTGATTCATTTTTCAAAAAGTCTTGAACAACAATGTTAATGCAGTGTGCCAAACACGGGACCCTGAAATAGCCACCATTGCGCATGGCCAAAACTACATTACTGCCGTTGTCCGTGGCAACAAAACCAATCGTAAGCCCTCTTGGGCGCAGCCACTCAAAGACCTTGGTGTTAAACTCTTCCAAAATGTTTGCAGCAGTATGAGATTTCTCCATGGCAAACATGGCTACAGTTGCATGTTTGCGAGTGGCATGAAAAATCTCTGCAGTATCAACACCAGCAGATAGCTGTTCTCTAACACCCACAAAACTGATCCAGTGTGCAGTGATGCACATGTAATCTGTGGCTTGGCAACTGGTCCACATGTCTGTAGTCAGGTGGATACTGTGAACAGCACTCTGCTTCAAGGCCTTTCCTAGCAATTCCAGCACGTCGTGATGTAGTGCTGGAACTGCAACTCTGGCAAAATAGTAGCGGCTGGGAACATGCCATTTTGGGCAGATGGTTGACACAAATTCCACAAAACCCAACCCTTCAACAAAAGAAAAAGGGAGAAGGTCCAGTGCTAACATTTTAGCCAGCTTCGCATTGTACAAACGTGCTATTGGGTGGTTGCGTTCGTACTGCCCCTCACCCCCAAACATGCTGATAATGGTAGGCTGCATGGTTTTCCTTTCTCTTAGGCTCAACGCACTTTTTGGTAGTGCGGACCTGGTACTTCTTGGTGTCTCCGGCTGACTCTTACTCTTGTGCCACTGAGATGTTGCTGAAGATGTGTGCAACGTTAAGACTGCACTGCTGGGGTCAGGGACACCTTGTGTACCACTAGTGAGAATGTCTCCCTGTCCTTCCTCTTCCACCGTGATCGGATCTTCTTCTACTCCTTTATCCCCACCAACACCAGTGGTTGCCGTTTTTTTCTGTCGCGAAGGTGGTCCTCCCAGCTGATCAAGTGGTGTTTTTTCAGATGGGTCATTTGGCCTCCGGTACCATAGTTTGTACCAAGCTTACCACGACTAACAGAGGTATTACAAATGGAGCATATAGCAATGTTCTCCTCCTTTTCGCTAACCGTAAAGAAGTCCCAAACTGGGGAGCTTAACTTTGGCCTCCTGCTGGAGGTGCCACTTCCAATGCCGGATGATCTGTAGGGTGTGTGTTGAATTTGACTCTGTGCTGCTGTACCACTACCTACTCCTACAGAGGTGGTGGTTGTGCTGGATGTAGGTCGCTGCCGGGCCTTTGCTAATGCAAATATGGAAGCTGTAGGTCGTGTTGGTGTTACCTGTGGAGGTATGCGTGCTACATCCCTCGCAGCGATTTTGGATAGAGTAAGAATGTTGGTCTCCATCTCCTCGGGGCCGGGAGTGATGTTCATGATGACTGGCTCGTCGTCATCATCATCATCATCTTGCTGTTCTACATCGACCTCCATAAGTGTAAGGCTTTCTGGAACCTTCCTTTTCCCTAGCTTGGTCTTGGAACGTGGCTCCCTCTCAGACTCAGTTTGAGGCTTCCAAGTGGCATCTAGATCATCAGAAGGGGGCTTGGCGAAGAACTCGATGGACTACCCCTCCTTTTCCTTGCTGGGGATTTGGAAGACAATGGATCTTCTGAATGAGTGGCTTCTTCTTCTACCTCTGCATGAGGCTCAATTTCCTGAACTGCCCCTACTTCAGGAGGAACAACAACTACTATTGCGGGCGGTGGTTGCGGCTGTTGTTGTTGACCACTTATCTGCTGTGTTTCCTCCTGCGTTGATTGGGTACTACTTTGAGATAGCGATAAGTTTATCTCCGGCTCAGCATCACTGCTTTCCACCATTAGGCTGGCTACCTCTTCTCCACTCATGTGCTTGGCCCTGGGTTGGTGGGTTGGGTCCACTGATGCGGATGTGCTGCCCCCAGCTTGCCCCCGGACACCGCTGCTGCAGGCGCAATTTTTTTTTCCCAAAAAAGGTACTGGCCGGCACACCAGACTTCAGTGTCACTTGCTTCTTCTGTTCCTTCTTCTTCTCAATAGCAACTTTCTTGGTACTGGAGGACCTGGTACCTGCTTTCTTTGGGCCCATCTTCTTCAGATGTCAGCAGCACTCAGTTGCAGAGATGTCTGGTCAGTCAGGTCACACGTCACGTTGTGTGTCCAGCAGCAGGATGTCTGTCTGGAAGTGCAACAGGCAATGTTGAGAGACACACCTCCTCCTCAGTCTTTGTGCACCTAAAAGCAAAAAAGGCAGAACATCAGTCAAACATAGCACAAATCAAACAAATAGAATATAGAACTTAGTGTGTGGTGGCCTCAATTATTAAATTTCAGAAACTCTTCCAACAACAACACACAGTGTAGCCATTTGTGAGACGTTGACAACAAGGCCAGGGCTTTCCTGGCTACTGTACACTCTGGAAGAATAAGAATATTAAAGAACTAAAACTAAAATGTACTGGAGCATGTTTGGCCTAAATTTGTGCATCACGTCACGTGTGATGTATTATATAGCAGCATCAGGGAGCTGCAGCTGGCAATGGGGATGGATTTGGCAGCAGTAAAACAAGAGGAAAAATGGAAAGACACGCAGGCCTATTTGGCAAAAACAGCACACTAATAACTACCACAACAAAATGGCCCCCAGAAACATGGTGACTCACAGGCACAAGGCACGGCAAACAATGAACTCAAGCAGGCCTATATATGGGCAGACAAAGGATGCCTTATAAAACACACACCGCTTTCATGCAAAAACAAAAATCCACATGGCTAAAAACACTTTGGAAAGTTAGACAACCACTACAACAACACTATTATAATGACAGTACACACGCAAAAAATGCATTTATTTACCACACCCAATAAGTGAAATAGTCAGACCCTCCAAAAAAAGCCAGATTTCGGAATTCAATTTAATCTATTCAATGCCATCTAGGGCCTAAATGATGCCAAAGTTACACAGACTACACAGAAACAGTTTTATGCACCCATGGTGACTACCTCTGGGCCTACTGGCATACTGGGCCGCAAGCTTGGAGGCCTATGGCAAAAGCACAGTGGCTGGTTTAACAAAATGGCCGCCGCCCACATGTCCAGGCCACCCAAAATAACAAAAAGTGAAGACAAAGGACAGGACCAGGCAGTTGGAGACTGTGGGAAACTTGCTACCTCTTGGAAAAAATTGTAAAACAAAGAAAAAATGACTCCTTGATCACCAAACTACATCTAAATGACAACCTGAGGAGTTTTTTGTGCAAAATGAACTAAATCAACATTTTCGAGAAGGTTTACTGATGCTCGAGAGATATTGTTCGCCAGATTGTAAATCCTGCGTGTTCGGCATCGCGATCGTCACAAATTGTCGTTATCGCGCGCGCGAAAACGTACATTGAGCGCGCGAAGAAGTTAAAAAGTGTAAGTCCGCGTTGTCGCGCAGTGCGGACTTGCCCAAAGTCCGCGAGCTGAAGGCCCAGGGTTACCTACTGGCTGAAAAGGCCTATTTATTTAACAAACACCACAAAAAAGAAAATACGCTCCAAAAACCACTTTTACAAATTAAAAACAATGCCATCCATGGCCTCAATTATGTTACAATTCAACAGACAACAAAAAACAGTTTTTATGCACCCATGAGGATGACTACCGCCGGGCCTACTGCCACACTAGGCCGCAAGCTTTGAGGCCTATGGCAAAAGCACAGTGGCTGTTCACACAAAATGGCCGCCAACAACAACAAGAAAAGGAAGACAAGACAGACAATGCAGGCCTAAGGCAAAAGCACAATGCCTGGCTTCACAAAATGGCTGCCACCCACATGGCCAGGCCACCCAAAATAACAAAAAGTGAAGACAAAGGACAGGACCAGGCAGTTGGAGACTGTGGGAAACTTGCTACCTCTTGGAAAAAATTGTAAAACAAAGAAAAAATGACTCCTTGATCGCCAAACTACATCTAAATGACAACCTGAGGAGTTTTTTGTGCAAAATGAACTAAATCAACAGTTTCGAGAAGGTTTAATGATGCTCGAGAGATATTGTTCGCCAGATTGTAAATCCTGCGTGTTCGGCATCGCGATCGTCACAAATTGTCGTTATCGCGCGCGCGAAAACGTACATTGAGCGCGCGAAGAAGTTAAAAAGTGTAAGTCCGCGTTGTCGCGCAGTGCGGACTTGCACAAAGTCCGCGAGCTGAAGGCCCAGGGTTACCTACTGGCTGAAAAGGCCTATTTATTTAACAAACACCACAAAAAATAAAATACGCTCCAAAAACCACTTTTACCAATTAAAAACAATGCCATCCATGGCCTCAATTATGTTACAATTCAACAGACAACACAAAACAGTTTTTATGCACCCATGAGGATGACTACCGCCGGGCCTACTGCCACACTAGGCCGCAACAAGCTTTGAGGCCTATGGCAAAAGCACAGTGGCTGTTCACACAAAATGGCCGCCAACAACAACAAGAAAAGGAAGACAAGACAGACAATGCAGGCCTAAGGCAAAAGCACAATGCCTGGCTTCACAAAATGGCTGCCACCCACATGGCCAGGCCACCCAAAATAACAAAAAGTGAAGAAAAAGGACAGGACCAGGCAGTTGGAGACTCTGGGAAACTTGCTACCTCTTGGAACAAATTGTAAAACAAAAAAAAAATGACTCCTTCATCACCAAACTACATCTAAATGACAACCTGAGGAGTTTTTTGTGCAAAATGAACTAAATCAACATTTTCGAGAAGGTTTAATGATGCTCGAGAGATATTGTTCGCCAGATTGTAAATCCTGCGTGTTCGGCATCGCGATCGTCACAAATTGTCGTTATCGCGCGCGCAAAACGTACATTGAGCGCGCGAAGAAGTTAAAAAGTGTAAGTCCGCGTTGTCGCGCAGTGCGGACTTGCCCAAAGTCCGCGAGCTGAAGGCCCAGGGTTACCTACTGGCTGAAAAGGCCTATTTATTTAACAAACACCACAAAAAAGAAAATACGCTCAAAAAACCACTTTTACCAATTAAAAACAATGCCATCCATGGCCTCAATTATGTTACAATTCAACAGACAACAAAAAACAGTTTTTATGCACCCATGAGGATGACTACCGCCGGGCCTACTGCCACACTAGGCCGCAACAAGCTTTGAGGCCTATGGCAAAAGCACAGTGGCTGTTCACACAAAATGGCCGCCAACAACAACAAGAAAAGGAAGACAAGACAGACAATGCAGGCCTATGGCAAAAGCACAATGCCTGGCTTCACAAAATGGCTGCCACCCACATGGCCAGGCCACCCAAAATAACAAAAAGTGAAGACAAAGGACAGGACCAGGCAGTTGGAGACTCTGGGAAACTTGCTACCTCTTGGAAAAAATTGTAAAACCAAACAAAAATGACTCCTTGATCACCAAACTACATCTAAATGACAACCTGAGGAGTTTTTTGTGCAAAATGAACTAAATCAACATTTTCGAGAAGGTTTAATGATGCTCGAGAGATATTGTTCGCCAGATTGTAAATTCTGCGTGTTCGGCATCGCGATCGTCATAAATTGTCATTATCGCGCGCGCGAAAACGTACATTGAGCGCGCGAAGAAGTTAAAAGTGCAAGTCCGCGTTGTCGCGCAGTGCGGACTTGCCCAAAGTCCGCGAGCTGAACGCCCAGGGTTACCTACTGGCTGAAAAGGCCTATTTATTTAACAAACACCACAAAAAATAAAATACACCCCAAAAACCACTTTTACCAATTCAAAAGTAAACAAGGCCATCCATGGATGCCCGGCCTACATGATGTTTAAACTTTAAATTCAACAGACATCACAGAAACCTGCACCCATGGGTACCTCGGGCTCTAGTCTGGGCCTACTGGCTGAAATTCCAATCAAAGAAAAACAACTAGGCCCCTGCAGAAACTACAGGCCACAACAATACATTTAAAAAAATATGGAAATCCCCCCAAAAAATGTAGGTACAAACAAGCCCCAATCAAACAAACAAGTACACCAATTCTCCAACTTACTTGTAAAATCTCAAATCCAAGAGTCCTCAAATCCAATCCAATGATATGATGCAGCAGACAGACACAAAAAGTGATCCTTCCAGGTCAAAATCAAAATGCAAGTGAACAGCACATGGACAAAACACTGGGAGGAGCCTGCTGGACAGGAACAGGAAGTTTGAGAATCAGGGGCACTTCCTTCCTCTTGGAAAAAGAGAAAAAGGACTCCTTGCTCACCAAACTACATCTCTAAATGACAACCTGAGGAGTTTTTTGTGCAAAATGAACGAATTCATCTTTTTCGAGAAGGTTTTATGATGCTCGAGATATATTCATCGCCAGAATGTAGTTTCTTCGTGTTCGGGATCGCGATCTTACCAACACTGCCGCCGGAAGTCAGATCGCGCGTCCGAATGACGTGTTCGCGGTCGCACACTCTCGCGGGAACTTGCGGCCGGATTCCAAATCTCGTGGCGCCCGCGAACGGATAGGAAGTCGCGTCGGCGAACGCAGAATCACGGTAGGTCGTTACCGCGCGCGCGAGAACGTATATTGAGCGCGCGATGAAGAAAAACAGCTACGCTACGCCGCAAATTGCGTAGCGCACGGTAGCTTCGCGTTCTACGCGAATCGCGAAGTTACTGCAACTTCGCAGGCTTCGCGAGCGTAGCGAATTTCACCGCCCAGGCTTAATGCAAACGCAGGACTCCACTACAAGCCCTTATCGCACTTGCAGCCGACACATACCATCTGGGGGACGAAGAGATAACACTCGATTCACAAGGTGCGCCTGAACATCCCCTGTAGTGCCCAGGACGACCTCTGCTAGATAACCCTCCATACGCGTGGCAATTATCACCACTCCGAAGGCCGCGCTCTGACACTAAGAGAGCTGCTGCATAGAAGCTGCCCGGCGCAAGTGAATGCCTACCGCGCAACAACTAGCAATGGGCCGTCTGCGCACGAACACGCAACAGGGAGTCATGCGTGCCAGCAACCCCGAGGCACCGTACACAGGAGGGGAAGCGGGCGGAGATGCCCTAAACACATCACTCGCAGCCAAGCTGGACTCCGTGCTGGCAGCAGTAGAAAAAATCGGGACCGCGCTGGACCAGACAAGGTCCTCCCTCGAATCCAGGATCGACAAGGTCACATCGAACTTTACCCTTCTACGAGCCGACCATCATAAGCTGTCGGAAAAAGTTCACCTGCAAGATCAATTGCTGACAGAGCTAAAACCCATCACCCAGAGCCACACTGCGGCACTACAAGACATCTTGGACCGAATGCACGCACTCGAGGACAGGGTCGAGGATGCGGAGGGCCGCTCCCGCCGCAACAATGTCCGCGTCGTTGGACTCCCGGAAGGAGAGGAAAGACGGAACCCTGAACAATATATCAAACGCTGGCTCCAAGACATATTGCCCCCGGGAACACTGTCAGCACACTTTGCAGTTGAGCGGGCACATCGAGTGCCGGCCCATAAACCACCCCCAGGGGCCCGGCCATGTCTGTTCCTATTCAAGCTCCTAAACTATCGGGATAGGGACGCAGTCCTACGTGAAACACAAAAGATTACGGATCTCAAAGTCGGGGGCAACCCCATTATGGTGTTTCCGGATTACACGGCCCAAGTGCAGAGACGTAGAAGTACTTACACAACTGTGAAATGACAACTCCGCAAACTAGAAATTGCCTATTCCCTCCTGTTCCCCGCTAAGGTGAGAGTAGTGGCGAAGGGCGTGGTCCGCTTCTTCGAATCGCCTGCGGAAGTATGGGACTGGCTGGAGGAGTCAGGACTGTGGAAAGGGCCTCAGCACTTGGATGCGGAATCCACCAAAGCTGCCGGTCGGCGGTCTCGTCGGCGAGGGAGGCGTGGAAAGCTGGAACGCATGAAATCAACAGCAACAGCACCGAGTCCAGAACAGAGCCGTAAGGAGCGACACGAGGCACTAGAGGTCGTTGCGGCACTTGCTACCACAATGTACCAGGAGCGACAGGCGACGTGCCCCTCTGAGTCAGCCACGATCAGCGGTTCTTCGACCCCCAGGCCTGAGGACCTGGATGGCACGCACCTGCCGACAGTCACTCCACAGACTGCTGATGACCTCATTTGAAGGACTGCTGCTGTCATGAACTGAGCCAGGTGTCTTGCACGCAAGTAGAGGCTTACTTGAACTGTTTCCTGTGATGATGTTCACCGGTTGATACTGTATGAGCTGCAGGCATTTTAGATACAAGCGCACACATTTCACACGTGACACCTGCACATAGCTGTCGCACGTAGCCACAGCAGTATGTCCCTCTCTACGCTGGCTGGATGGGTGGTTGACAACACTAGGCACTGACACAGCAATGCCGGCCAACTCACTGGGGGCGGGCGATGCCAAAATAGGAAACACACAACACCAGTCCAGATGCGCTTTGACGCAGTCACCACACGCCCTGACAGGTCAATGTCCTCCAACTGTCTACGCCCCCATGGACCCACGTTACACGCCGGAGCCGACGTACTCACACTGAGACATTGACCAACATTCAGCCATGAGGTAGATTGTGTGTGACTCAGCTCACGCAAGATGATACATGGGTACATTACCCGTCCCCCGCACGCGTATACCTAAGACCAATGACGCATGGGCTCAGGAAACACACGCCATACACAACGACTTGGATGGCGGGTGGCGACATGCGGATATGTAGGGAACGTGCGCATGACAGTCAAGCACACGACACACGCACCCCTACCAGTCACCATACTGGACTAGTTTCTGTCACTGTTGGACAAACATTTGGACGGACACCCCCGAAGGGTTCGCCCCTACCAGTTACGAATGTTAATGTTTAAACTGAAGTTTTGGTTATGTATGTCCACTCCGAGACTCTCCATCTACACCACACGCTCAACGTCACACTGCCCACCTTGCAACCCCCCTAATAGGCGTACACATCAGTCATGACGTGCATTAACACCCTGACGTGGGATATACGCGGAATGCACACACCCACGCGTAGATATTCGATCTTTGCCTACCTACAGCGCCACTCGGTTGGCATTGCCCTGTTACAAGAGACACACATGACACACACAGAACTGGAGAAGCTGCGCAGGTGATGGAGAGGCCAGGTTTTTGGAACTACGTACTCGGCCCACGCGCGTGGCACACTGTTTTGGGTAAGGGCAGGAATTCCGTTTGTGCAAGAGGAAGCCATTACTGACGCTGATGGCCGATACACGTTTGTCAGAGGACGCCTTAATGGTCAGCCAATGCTATTGGGCTCCATATATGCCCCCAATGTGGATCAGGCATCTTTCCTTGTGCGCCTCTCAGAGAAGTTGGCTCCGTGGCGCACCCTCAACCCCGTTGTGCGAGTCTACTCGCACTATTCTGCGGTCCATGGACTGCATGTGCGCCTCGACCGGCTGGTGGGCTCACCCTAACTACTCCCGTTAATTAAAAAAACTGACTACCTCGGTTGGACCCACTCCGATCATAACCCGCTTTGGATGCAGCTCGGGTGAGAGGCTGACCGTCCCCCAATACCGACGTGGCACCTCCAGGCTAGTGCGCTGGAGGACCCAGAGTTCTGCTCATCGCTAGAGACAGCCACTCTCACATATTTTTAGCTTAACGAAGACACGGCGAGTAGCGCAGCAATAGAATGGGAAGCCTTTAATACAATGGTCAGGGGGCACTGTATGAGAGCCACATGGAATATCCGCAAACACCTATCCACCTCTCTTAAGAAAATAGAATCTCAGCTGTTGCAGCAAGAGCAAGAAGGTGAGGGACATGGTAGAGACCCGCGACGCCTAGAGCAGTTGCGAGCTGAACACACTGATTTGTTAGAGTGCCTGAAATGCCACAACTATACCACACACACAGCTCGCACACATGCCTCGGCCGACCGGGCCGGCCGGCTGCTTGCCTGGCTGATCAAACAGGAGTACACCCGTGCTCCAATTGGGGCCATACGCACAGACACAGGGCATATGTTGTATACCCAACATGAAATACACCAAGCGATGACACAGCACTACACACAACTCTATCACACTTGTGGGCGCTGCGATACCCAGGGCCTGATTCACAGAACTAACTTACGTCAAAACGTAAACGTAAACGTAAACGTAAAGTTAGTACTTTTAGGTATTCACAGAATACACTTACTCAACTTACTCATTTCGGTATTCACAGAAGTTAGTAGTCCTAAAGTTAGGACTACTAACTTCTGTGAATACCGAAATGAGTAAGTTCATTCTGTGAATACCAAAATGAGTAAGTGTATTCTGTGAATACCTAAAAAGTACTAACTTTACGTTTACGTTTACGTTTACGTTTTTGACGTAAGTTAGTTCTGTGAATCAGGCCCACTGAGGCTGGAGGAGTTTCTCAATTCCATACAAGTACCCACTCCAACAGACGAGCACCAAACAGTGCTGAATGAGCAGCTTTCATTGGAGGAGATAGGGGATGCTATTGGATCCCTAGCCTCCGGGAAAACGCCTGGGCCAGATGGCCTACCGTCGGAATTTTATAAAGCATATAGGGACCTGCTCGCACCGCGTCTCCTTACCCTGTACACCACCGTTTTAGAGGAGCGAAAGCTTCCTCCCACAATGCGAGAAGCATATCTGGTATCCCTGCTAAATCCAGACAAAGAGCCCACGGAGCTTAGTTCCTATAGGACTCTCACCTTGCTCAACACGGACTGCAAAATTCTGGCAAAAGTGCTAGCGGATCGACTGGCGCCAGTAGTCTCCATGCTGGTCCACGCCGACCAAAATGGTTTTGTACCATCCCGGAGCACTTCCCTTAACCTGAGGCACTTCTTTAGGGTGGCGACAGATGCTGTGCAGGATTGGCCGAGGGCAGGCTGCCTCATCCTAGACCTGGAAAAGGCCTTTGATTCCCTAGAGTGGGACTACCTAGCAGCGACGCTGCAGAAGTATGACCTAGGCCCAGGGTTCTTACAGCTCGTCAACTTGCTTTACATTGACCCCACCGTCAGCGTCCGAATGGGGCCTTACCTGTCGGATGCTATCCTGGTGCGAAGAGGAACTAGACAGGATTGCCCCCTATTCCCACTCCTATTTGCGCTTGCAATAGAGCCGCTGGCAGAAGCACTGCGCGCTACATTGGGAGATGGTATACCCCTAGGAGATGCCGTGCATCAGGTATCTCTGTATGCTGACGATCTCTTAGTCTATATAAGGGACATTGAGAGTGTCCCCGCCAGCTGACGCGCCTGTTGCAAAACTTTGCCACCATCTCTGGGCTCCGGATTAACATCGAAAAGTCCTGCATATATGCATTTAGTGAAACATGTCGTGACCCAGGCTTCACTATTAATGGTAGAGCGGTGCAGTGGAGAGAGGACACCTTTCGCTACCTTGGCATCCGGGTCTATCGTCAACCACAAGATCTATTTGATGGGTACCTGGGAAGGGCCCTAACAGCCGTCCCATCACAAATGCGATTCTGGGGCACACTCCCACTTACCGTTACAGGAAGGGTGGCGCTAGCCAAAATGGTAATCCTCCCGCGGCTTCTGTACTACTTTGCAAACCTACCTCTGTATATTCCTGCCTCCTTCTTTACTACACTGGAGAAGCAGGTTAGGAACTTCATATGGGGCACAGCGCGACACAGAATACAGCTACACAAGCTTTACTTACCAACAGACCAGGGGGGGTTAGCTGCACCTTGTTTCGAACACTACTAGTTAGCTGCTCAGCTGCAGTGGGTAGCCCGGTGGTTGGCCGACAAACACCGTGCAGATACGGCAACTACGCAGCCTCCCTACTCGCTGAGTCAGATCGTTGGGCTCTTTCACCCTGGCATGAAGGCGAAGACACCCAGGCCATTGTTGCTTGCTGTGGCGTACAAATGTTTCCACAGAGGTTTATACATCACCCAAGCCGTGACGCCCTATGCGCCGGCAATACCATTAGAAGGGTCCCCTAGTGGCCAAGTAGTGCTGACAGTGCAAGCAATTGAGGGGTGGCAGGAGAAGGGCGTCCAGACCCTCTGGGACCTCTATCGAGAAGGGACACTTATACCATACACATCCCTAGTAGAGGAGATGGGGTTTCTGCCGGGGCAGTTTCTCGTGCACCGCTCCCTGATAGCCACACTAGCGTCCAAATGGGGAGACATAGCTACGGAACCACAGACACACCTTTGTCATGCAATATTTACATGTCATGGGGCGAGGTAGGCATCTCATACGCTGGTTTGCTGCGGCATTTCGAGCTCACGCAGCGATAAATCTGAACCCCCTTCGCAACAAATGGGAACTGGACTTAGGACGTCCACTCACTGACAAGGAGTGGGCCCTGACGCTGGAAAGCCCTACCCGCATACCCAGAAACATGTGGTTCAGACAAATTCAACTGTATATAATACATAGGGCCTACCTTACACCTGCCAACATTAATCGATATTTCAGTAGAACGGACACGGCGTGCCCCAGATGTGCTGCAGTGGGAGCTGACATAATACACATGTTGTGGAGTTGCACCCGGATCACTGTGTATTGGAATGCAGTAGCCCATCTGTTACACACCTGCACAGGGCGCGAACTCCCCTTTGAATGGCCAATATACCTACTGCACAAATTCAGGAGAACGGCGGCCACCAAAGTGACATCCAGGTTCCCAGACCTAGGAATAGTGGTGGCCAAGAGACTGCTTACGAAGAGATGGAAAGCAGCGGATCCGCCGCATGCGCAGGCATGGCGCCACTCAATGCTTGCTTCGGCTAAGGCGGAACACCTTGCCATCAGACGTGAGGAAACACTGGGTCTGAGACAGATCCCCATTGCAATACACTGGAATGTGTGTCTAACAAAGTTACAGCAACCCACAAGCGGGAACTCGGAGGGCTTCACGGTCTGAGAAACGCACGGGTAAATGGCATACACAGTCGTGCCACACGCGTATATTCCATCTTACCATACTAGCAAATATATGTTCGTCATGATACACTCAGGCTAATGTGACACATTTGTGAGGCAGTGGAAAATGCATTAACAGGGCAGCAACACACAAATGTATACAAGGGAGTGGAGGAGGGCTACGGGAGTGTCAATGTTGTTTATGGTTTATCTTTTTGCCTTTTGTAATACCTGTTGGACTTGCACGAACTTTGGCACAAGTTGTAGTTGGCTGTATCCATGCCTGCACGCACCGAGCTGTGCATGTTGCATAATGTGAAACAATGATTAATGGTTACGCAAATAACTGTTCTTAACTTTGTAGTTGATGCTAAGGCAACCTCACCACCAGTCACAGAGACTAAGTGAATAATTTTCATGCCAGTATTACACAAATGTTTTACTAAACTGTACACATGATTTGCACTGTATATGTAATAAATGAGACAACGTGTATATATGTAACACCAGATAAAAATGTGTAAACTCAATAAAAGAGATTTTATTTAAAAAAAAAATTGGGGTCAAAGGTGAGTAGGGTAAGTATTTTTTAAGTTGTAAGATATTTTAACGTAGTGATATCTCAGTCTGCTGTAGTTTCCTGAAATTTAGCAGAAGCATGGTGATGACAAGTCATTATGTGTTTGGCTAATGACTGCCTTTACAAAAGTTGAAGGCAGCCATGTTGTTTCATCACATAATGAATGTGTTGTGGGTTAGGGCCTTACATCAAGGTAAGTATTAGGCTTTATAATTTTTCCCTACTTTTTACCACTTAATTAAAGTGGTAATAAGTAGGGAAAATGATATATAGTTTCAATATATTTAAAAAAACATTTCACAGAGTAATGCTGTACTACCTAAGATGTAACCCAGTACCAAAAATAAAAGTGAAAAAGTATATATGTTTAAAAATTGTAAAAACAATATAATACACTGTATTTCACAAATATAATGTATTACAGTGTATTTACAATTTTGAACACGTTTAATTATTTAATAAAAAAACATTTAATTGTCTGTACCATGCTATACAGCAAAGTTACTGCAGTATACCATGGCACAAGATATAACTACGGCCTACCTGTACTATTATATTGCATTACACTTGCATTACTCATGGTGTTGCATGGGCAATGCATTACTTAAGTCACATTCACAAAGCAATGCAAGGCCACCATGTGTGACCCTGCATTGCTTAGTAAATCTTGAGAAACGCAAGGCAGCTCAATTCGCTCTTTTGCCTTACTCTGAACACCATAATCTAAATACCTGGTCAATTTCACCTACATAGTTATGCGCTCCACTCTACCCCACTGTATGCCATTCCACTATACACCACACGACTCTAGGGTATTTGACTGTATGCCACTCAAGTATACACCACTCCACTCTACTCCACTCTACACCACTCCACTGTACACAACTCCACTATGATAGGGAAATACTGGCACCCTCCCAAGAGAAAATGAATGAAACTCACCAGACATAGCAGGTTGCTCAGAAACAGAGCAACATTTATTTATTGGTACCAAATGCATTCATCATTGTTGATCAACAAGGAAGAAGTCAGGTCTCCTGCCTTAGGGGCTCTCAGACTGCTTCTTTCCAGAGTGACTGGTTTCTGGGTGCTATATACATTTAGTAATGCCATGTCAGCGGAACTAGAATAAGGCACCAAGCCAAATATGGCTAACAGGGATGTGCAAGATCTGCACCATGCCAATTATAAACAGCTAGATATGGGCAGACCAAAAAAGGCTGGCTCGGCCCTGTGTAAGCAAATTGCACAACCAGATAAGGAAACTATCATGAAGTCAGGACAAGCAAGGTGACGTCTAAGGTGGTTTAGAATAGCTGTTGAAGCTTGTCCAGTCAAGGTCAGATAGGAAGCCCTTTGGAGCTCCAGGCCTCATGTTAGTGTGATATATCTAAGCATGATATCTTTGAAGTGCATACACATAAATTTATATGGACATATATATATTTTTCAACAATCCTCCCTTTAGGATAGTTCTAACCTTCATTAGTGTAAAACCAAAATATATATATATATAGGAAACATAGTTACATATCTTTGGATGGCATTACACAGTGTTTGCATAAAATGCATATATTGTCACATTGATACATCCTGATGAGATAATTATTTTTGGAACATGAGCACAATGATATGCTAGTATTCAATTCATACTACTTCCTGTTTGCATTATTATATCAGCAGGCTGTCGTGATACCAACAGCATACTTATAATTAAGTGTCCAACAAATATTGTTTGCTCTATGCAATGCATAGTGCTACAGTGTCACTTAGTCACTCCGTTCCGGGGCACTTTCTGTAACTGTCAGTAATTTAAAGGCACGCAGTGAGCGGTCATCTGCTTCTCCTCTTGGTCCGCAGTCGTCTTGTTCAGGGGTGGTTTCACAGACCTGCCCTGCGTTGTTCTCTTCAGTCTATTTTTTTGCAGGTGCAGACTATCACCTTTCTTCGAGACTGCGTCGTGTACTTCACTCAACAGCATCAGTTGATGTCACGTCCCTCTGACACTTTATGATGGGCCCTCATGGATCATAGAAATGGTCTGGTCTGTCCTCTCCTTGACTGTTGGGTTGCGCAGGTCCTCTGGTGACAGATGGTCATCAATTTCTGGTACCGTCCTCTCAGGCGTTGGGGTGCTGCCCTGCATCTTGTCCCCTTAATCCATTCATTGCGTTGGTTCACCGTCTGTGGTCCAGTCCACCTAGAACTAA
Source organism: Calotriton arnoldi (assembly GCA_963921515.1). Classification (NCBI taxonomy): domain Eukaryota; kingdom Metazoa; phylum Chordata; class Amphibia; order Caudata; family Salamandridae; genus Calotriton; species Calotriton arnoldi. The sequence continues at coordinate 1,469,984 of CAWUFW010004735.1, forward strand.
GAGAAACAGCTTTTATTTTTCTCATCATGGCCATGTCTCCATAGTTGCTTTAGAAGTCTTTGCCCCTATTGCAGGCAGTACTAAAGTCAGAGCATCAGGCCTTTTCAGGCCTGTTCCATCAGGTGCCTTTACTAATAATCTTTTTTTTTTTTTTTTTTGGAGCTCATTTACTTCTCCTAGCCTCAACGTTGGAGGGTGGTATGGGGTATGCATGTTATACTTTATTCCCAAAAACAACATCTTTTGCATAAATCCTGTCACTAAGGGATCTCCTCTATCTCTATTTATGCCCTGGTGGACCCCAAACTTAGGAGAGATGGCTTTCCTGAAGCACTGCGCACCAGTTGCTGCATCAGTCTTCCCTGTTGGACACACCTCCATTCATTTTGAAAACGTATCCACCCACACCAGCAAATATTTCCATCCATTCACTGGGAAGCAAAATGCATCTGCGCATTCATCCTCCCTTGTGCAATATCAGAGGGTCCCTGCTCCAGTCTTGTAAAGGAAAGGAACATACTGCGTGGGGACACAAGCATCTCACCCTGGAAGGCCCACACTCTCCTAATTATTCAGCTCACATCCATCATCAATCCATCCTCTATGTTCATCTGGTGTTGCAGACCATTGTTATTCCTTTACATCAGCTTGCAACAATTGTCTCTGAATCCCATCTGCACTGGCTGTAACATGCTCTCTTTTTCTGCTGTGTCAGCGATGGCATTACCTTTGGCTAACTTAGTATTAGCTCCTGTGTAGACTTCACATTTTATTACCGCTATCCTGTTGTATAATAGTATTGCTTTTAACAAGATCCATACTAAAGGACTATTTTCAATAAGGCGCCCTGCTTCTGTTATGAATCTGTGATACTTCCACAGTTGGCCAAAAATTAGAACTTCAAAGCATAATGTGATGAGCATGGTTTTGTTACAGCATACAGCTCATCTTATTGGGTAGATGTTCCAAGTGGCAGAGCTGCACTTCAGCTATTGCTATAGCATACCCTGCTCTGTAATCAGTGCCTATCAGTCTGCTGGAGGAACCATCAGTGTACCACTAATATAGTCTGCCTTTCCTAATAGTGTCTAATCTTGGTGTGGTGCCGTTTTCTACAATCTCAACACCAACATACTTAAGGGTCTCATCTGTCTCTAAGAGAATGGATCTCATCAGAATAACCTATTGCAGGTAATACTGTTGCCAAATTAACAGGTGGGTATTTAACTATGATATTACAGTTAGACAACATGGTGCCATTATAACCTGTGTGCCTGCCAGCAGAAAAATGTTGTGTTGCTCCAGATGACAACAACAACTGTACCAAATGTGGCACCTAGACAATACAAGTATAGTCCAACACAATGAGAGCCGTCCTCTCCACCATCACAGCTGCCGACCCCCAATCACTGCTGAAGGCAAAGTCACATAGTAGTGTCCCACAGGCCTTTCTTTTCCAGCTGTGTCAGCACACCATTGGCAACACCACATCATTTGCAATGTTATTTTGCTTTGAAACGGAGATGGAAAGGCAGTTTGTAGTCAGGCAGTTCCCATTATGGGGCAGTACACAATGTCTCGTCAATTTCTTGAAACAGTTTGCAAATTCATTAGTCATAGCATCTGCATTCAGGGACCCACTGGTGGCAGTAGGTCATTATCCCCAGGAAGGACATCATTCCTTTCGTGGTGGGCAGGAGCTGAATGTCCTGAATCAATTTTATTCTGTCAGGTGGCATGCGGTGTGTACCTTGGAATATCTCATAACCCAGGTAAGTCACCTCGTTTTGGCAGCACTGGCATTTTGACAATGAGGCGTTGTCTTCTCTTCTGGAGGTAGTTCAGCAGAGCTACAGTGTCTTTTTCACAGGCTTTCACAGGCCTCAAGTGATGAAGATGCCATAAGGAGGTCATCACCGTACTGCAAGACGATGCTACCACCTTCCAGGCATAGGTGGTCCAAGTCTCTCTTTAGTGCCTGCGCATTGACCTTGGTACTCACAGTGAATGAAGTGTACTGGGTATCTTAGCACGATGGCAAAGAGGCTTTCACTCTGTGGATGGACTTTAATGCTAAAACCCACTGAGGAGAGAAAAATATTCTGCCTCTACAGGTATAAATGAGAATATAGTATTGGTGTCAGGCACAACAGGCTCTAAGGGAACCACAAGTTCATAAAGCAATCACTTTATGGGGACGGCATGTTTTAACAATCCTCTTTTTAAAGATTTTTTTTTTTTTAGATATGACTTTATGGGGGATGACTTTTTCACCAAACCTATTAGTTCCCTGGTTCTAGAACCATATTGTTAGTGATTTGTACAGCCAGTCAGTCAGAATAACTTTATTTCGCCATCTCAATGAAGGCATAAAAAGTATACTACACATAAAACATTTCAATATTGCAATAGACTTAGAATACAAAAATTACAAAATTCCAGCATCAAATACATATTAAAATACAATAGTCTCATTAAAAAGGTAGAAAAAATACAATTCTTAAACACGCACAGTTATTGGATCATTTCGGTAGTTTGGTTCTTATGTTAAGTATAAAATTCATCTGATTAAACGTCTCTTTTTTAAAACAGATAAAAGAAAAGACACTACTGAAAAACATGTAAAAGGGTCGGATAATGACTGCAAAAAGTAGAGGGCTACACGACACTGTTTAAAATTCATTTTGCGCAACAAGGGGACAATAAAACTTTTTCTCTCATAACATTAATATTTACAAAAAAACAGGAAGTGCAAATCATTCTGAATAGATCGATCATCACATGCACAGAATGGGAGATCAGAAGCCACATAAGTATTTTGTGGAAGGCCCAACAACAAAGGGATGTAGTTTAACCGAAATCTCACCAATATATACCTGTGTTGTAGATTAGTGACGAACGATAAATAAGTTAAATTCATATCAATTTGCATAATGCTCGGGACCGTCATGAATGCTCTAACTGTCGATAACTTGCTATTTGTAAAATTCCTTCTTGATTGCAGACTAGACAATAAGTGAGTTTTTAGATCTTTTTTAGAAATAGATTGGCACAATATAGGGTCAACAAAGAGATGGTGTAACCCTGACGCTTTTAGAGTAGATTCAACATAACGTAGCCAACTGACATTACCCACACAATCTAGTTTCAAAACATCATTTATAATATCTCTTGTGAGAGAGAGTCTCCTTCCGCCATACTGAGTGCCACATTAAAATTGTTGCCATACAAATTTTGTCAGTTATGTAAGGGACACTAAGTTCCATGTGGCAGTTAAAATTGGAGCATGACTTTGGTAATGAGACTAACTTTTTTTTTAAATTGTCTTCTGCACATTGTAGTTGAGAGCAGTCTCTAATGCCCCAGATGGTCACTCCATAAGTGGCAGCAGATACCGTTTTTGCCTCATAAACTGTCTTTATTGCTTCAATGGGTTTTGAGCCAGTTTTTTTTATAAATTTGAATAGTGCCCCAATGTTCTTTTCCATCTGCAACCCTCTATTTACAACCATACTTAGCCAATTGTTTTGGCGGTCAAACATAATCCCTAAATAATTAAAAGAGTCCACAACTCCCAGCTTGCCTCATTCAACATTAATTTGTGGTTGTTTCCGCTGCTTCGTACCTGCCACTAGGACAAAGGACTTTGCGTAATTAATTTTCATGTCCAGCTTGTTCATGAATTGGGTATAATCCATCACTAGGCGGCGCAGCGCATTGCTGCTACGGGCTAAAATCACTGCGTCATCCGCATATAGTAATATTGGCACTTGTAATGAATTAATATAGGGAACATCCGGAGTAGTTCCCAGAAGAGCGGATTCAACATTATTAGTGTATAATGCAAATAAAAAGGGCGCCAAAACGCACCCCCTGTCTCACCCCTCTGGCAATTTTAAAGTGCGCAGTGCATTCACACCCCTTTCCATAACGAACACAGGCTGAGGCGCCTGAGTACAGATCGCGGATAATGTTAATCATCTGTAAATCAATCCCCATTGCCGCCATGATCTGCCAGAGCCTCGACTGTGCCACGCAGTCAAAGGCTGCTGACAGATCCATGAAGGCAAGATACAAATGACCATTTTTGGCTGCAGTGTATTTTGCTATTATTAAACTTAGGTTCAGGCACTGATCATCAGTGCCTTTCCCTTTTCTAAAGCCAAACTGACTTGGGATTATAATATTTTTTTCCCAGGGCCCATTCCTCAAGCCTATTTAAAAGCAGACGTCCCATTAGTTTTGCAGTGGAATCTATTAAAGATATAGGTCTATAATTTTTCAGAATCGACCTATCCCCCTTTTTATAAATAGGGACAATTACTGTCGTTTTCCATGACGGGGGAGCACCTGTTTGGGCAATTTTATTAAAAACATTTGTTAAAAGAGGGGCCCAGAGATCCTGATTATCCAAAAACAGATCAATTGGGACACCGTCAGGTCCCGGTGCCTTTGCACGTTTACACTGGTTTAAAGCATGCTTAGTTTCTTCCAGTGTAAAACTAACCTTGTTGCCCATTCCAGTTAAGGTAGCAGAGGTAGGAAGGGAAATTATCTTCTCATTAGATCCAAACACGCTTTCAAAATGTGTAACCCATTCCTCCTGCTCAACATGGGTATCTGTAGAGATAGAGTGTTCATCTCTTAAGAAGGGTGCATTAATAACAGACCAAAAGGCTTGCAAACTTTTTAATAAAGCAGCCTTTTTCAGGTTTTCCCACCACTCTTCCTTTAGGGATTTCATCCTTAGTAACCGCACTTTTTTATATGCCTGTCGCAATTGCTTAACCAAAAGTAAGTTACGAGGTTTGAATTTCAAGGCAATGTGGAGATTTCTTAGTGATTTATTGCAGTCCTCATCAAACCAGCTACATTTCTTGCGATGACCATTGCGTATAACACGAATTAAGTAATTTTTTGCTTCTGCTAAAATCAGCTCAAAAGCTGAGACCATGTTATCGTTAGCAATAGAATCTAAACAAACCATTATCTCCTTAAGTTGTACAGCCATTTCCCTTTCATATTTATGAAACTGCAGTCTAACAGCATCATTCAACATCTCTCAACACATCCATAAGTGCGCTACAGGGGGTGCATACAACAGAGAATCCTTACTGAAGCTGCAAGCAGTAAGTACTCTGTTCTAACCTATCCTTAGGTATTTCTGACTAACTTCCATTTATTAAAAAAATATAGTGCTGCAAAATTTGTTTCCAGAGAGGCCATATTCATTTATATTAAAATTGTGAAATGTATCCCTTTATCTCCCACCTTAGTGGAAACATCTCCCACCTTAGTGGAAACATGAGATCTCCTTGGGCGTGTTTGATACCTTCATCCTGAAACTCTGTGCAACAATAACACTGATACCCTACTCTTATGTACTCTCTGGTATTTACGCTGTGCCCCTTGATAATGTTATTCAGTAGGATAAACCCTACCCTGCATATCTCCTACAAAGGTATTATTTCTCAAGAAAACAGTGATATCCCCATCTGCTCCTAACAGAATATGCAATATTTCCTTTAGCTAATGTTACCTAAAACAAATGTAGTTAAATTACTAATGACAATATCCTGAATATTATTAACATGAATTGAGCATTAATTTGACCCTAATTTTCCTAGGCACATGATAACCTCAGACATCATCAGAGCTAAGTTTATTTTAACATTGAGCAATTTTTAACTGCTATGATGTTTTTTCTTCCACATTACCCGTAGTGTGTTATCCTACAATGTTATAATCAGGAAATTTAATTAATTAAAAGGAATTAAGTTATTGTTAAACTACTCTTCAACATTACAAGCATGTACTATATATATATATATATATCTTTTTCCTATTTAGAACCAGTTGCACTCTAGTGTGAGGTTGCTTAACACGTGTGAAGTTTTCTACATGAAGCATTTGCTGTAGACCAAAATAGAAGCAAAACTGCTCAAAAGGAATATCTTACCCCTTCAACCAAATACAGCCCTGTTTATTTATTTATTTGTATTATTACTACAAGGGCTATAGACTATGGGGTCGATTCTGATTCGGGCCGGAAAAGCACCGACCGACTCGGAGCCGGAATTAATTCCGACCGACACGTACCTGTGGCGCCCGACACGCCAAGTACGATGCAAAGCGTGCAAAATCCGACCGACACGTACTGAACCCAAGCCAAACGACCGAGCCGCACGGAAAACAGCAATCCGGCCGGAAAAACACGCGAATCGAACCGACCGACACGCACCCGGAACAAATCCAACTGAAACGTACCCGCGAACTCCAAACCGCAAAGTATGATGCAAGGCGCGAAAACCACGACCGAGTCGTACGGAGGACAAGCCGTACGACCGACACGCATACAAAACTGCGAGCCGA